>CM048744.1:906918593-908174022 GCA_026315105.1 Locusta migratoria
GCTTAAATGTAATACCAATGATGAAGAACGAAAAATTGCAGTTGAGAGGCCGCGGTGGAGTAGTCGAGCGGTCTAAAGCTTCTCGCTGCAGAGCGAGCGGTTGCTCGCAGTGGAGGTTCGAGTCCTCCCTGGTGTGTGTGTGTGTGTGTGTGTGTGTGTGTGTCTCCTTAGGTTAGTTTATCTAGGTTTAAGTAGTTTGGAAGCTGACTGATGACCACGCAGTTTGGTTCGATAGAATTACAGCCATTTGAACAGCAGTTGAAAGCAATATACGTAGTCTGGCAGACGTAGGCTTTGGTCAGTCTTGAGCTCGGGTTCGGATAGCTTCAAGGTAACAGTCTAAAAACTTTGGAATCTGAGTTCGAATTACGGTCTGACAATATATCGTATGTCACTATTTCTGCTGTAGCTTATACACAACCGTGAAAGGGAACAAATTTAGATAAATTATTTTTAATCTCTGATTCGCTGATTGCTTCGTTTACCTTACAAATTACGAGGGTTTCATATGGTCATGATTTTTTTTCTAGAGTATTCTCTCGCTAAAGACCCAAAAATACCGAAGTGAATTGAGATATTACAATAGGACAAAAATTCTGTCCCCTACGTAAGAATGTAAACATTTAGTTATACCTATTTCATGAAAAGTTAACTACATCAAGGATAGAAGTAATTCAGAGACGAGAAAGATGAAGCAAATGCAAGTATAGGACGCTGCGGTATCTTCGCTCGTAAAGACTATAGTCTGCGCATTTTTCTTCAATTATCCAATATGTAAGTGTATGTCCATTGCTTATCTGGTAGCTGGAGCCTCGGGTTTTTCTTAATCCTGCCTTTTGGCCTCTTAACTTTTCCATACAAAATTCCATTCCCTAATTGATATTTCTCTAATACTAAATGAGAAGTCTAATTTTCACAGATTTGGCATTCACAAAATGTAATAAGTAAATATTTTCATACATTTTCATCCCTATTTCATCGCCTTAGGGATTAAATTTCCCAAAATACCGAAATGCTTTTTTTGTGAAACTATACCAATTTCGAAATTCCACCTTCAAAATTGTACCAATGGTAAGAACTTTAAGAAATCCTTATCCGCTTACAGTGTCAGATCAAATCCTAAAGTTTCTGTCCTTAGAGGTGTGGGCTGGGCGATGATTCTGTGAATAAATAATTAAGTCAGGACATTTCCTCTTTCATATCAAGATTAGATCTTCGAGCTATCACACTGAGTGCCGTCTTAATAAGTAACGTTTCAACAATTTCCTATTAGCCACCTTCAGGCAATATGGGACGTTCCAGTGGATGTAATAATAAAACTAGGCGCGTCTGAAGTATAGGGCATACCAATAACCTGATAGCTTGTGAAAAACCGAACATGTGTACTTTCTTTAATGTACGGCCGTGAGAACTTCCGTCAGCTGAGTCGAATCCAAGAATTCGCCAAAAGCGCTGTCGTTTGCAAATGGCGCCAGCAAAAGAATTTACAAGTAGTCCCGAAACCTTCCTTATGCCCGGGCCCACGAACACCGGCCGCGAATGTGAGGTCTTACAGGTACAACACCGCCTATTTTTTTGTCAGGACTGGCTTCCGAAAGAAAAAATTTTAAAATATGCGCGCACTCTTTGTGAATGCGTGATGGATGGATGCACTGTACGGCACATAGAACTGCGACGCGGAGAGTATTAGGAATGTTATTGATACTGAAAATGGCCATTTTCTCAGTACAAGGACAGCGTGGAATCATTTCTCCACTTGCGCAGTGTGCAAACGATTTAAATTCAAACCTAGCTGAGTGAGACATGTAATGTCATGGATGTGTCCAATGTCTTTTCATGATTGCGACAAAAAAAAGGCAGAGCGTCATGACAACCAAGGCAATTATGACTTCTCAGCAGCCCGACAGACGTGATCGAGCGAGTGGAAAAAATTGTTACCGAGGATAGCCGGAGGACTATGGAACACTTCGCCTCCTACGTTGCCATTTCTGTGCCATCTGTGCACACAATCCTGCATTAGGAACTAAAGGTAGCTCGCCATCGCACGGAAGAACACTAGGCAAGACTTTTTTCGTGATAACTTTGAAGTGCTCCTACTTACCTGAACTGGCTTCTAACTACTTTTGACCGACCTAGGTAGCGCCGTGGTAACACACTGGCCTCGGATTCGGAGGATGGTGCTTCAAATCCACTTCCGACCATCCGGATTTGGGTTTTCCTTGATTCCCTCAAATCACTCCCCGTGCTGCGATTTCATCAACGATTTTCGAGTGGTCAAAGCAAACTCTAAAGAAGCAAAATCGAATATTCCAACAACTCGACCGTTCAAGGCACTGAAATAAATTTCGGAGTTGAAAATTCGTGGCGGACCGGGATTCGATCAGGATTTCCCGCTTCCTGACAGTGATCGCCTTAAGGAATTTAGCCTAATTCCTTAAGGCGGCTTTCCGCCCTGCCCCATTCTTTATAAAATAAAGCACATTGTGTGTGTGTGTGTGTGTGTGTGTGTGTGTGTGTGTGTGTGTGTGTGTACGTATTGCACACTAATATACAGTTTTCTTTTAATCTTTAAGAAATTTTGCACACGTAAGCTTCAATCCATGAGGACGGTCGCCGTAAGTGTAAGGATCCCGTACAACAAACAATTCACGAGATATGACGCCATAAACAGTGAGGTGCGAGAAAAATACTACATCACGCGAAAATGTTGCCATTTCCTCCTAAACCAAATTTGACACACATTCCTTGCCATGAGGTAACAATTGCTGTAGTGTTAAGAATCACATACGGCACATGGTTCGGGAGATAAAGTCTTAATCGGAATCGCATAAAAAAACTGCCATATAATGCGACGAGACTTTATTCATATGCGGTATGAGAATGACAGTACCGAGAGACTTGCAACAAACTTTGAAGATTATTTCAAACCTTTATATTTTTTCTGACAACCACTGTAAAATGAAAGGAAAATAGTTTTTCGCTTACTACTTTTTCGCGTCCATGTACTAAAACTACGGCATGACGTTACAATTTATTATTTCTACACTACAAATTGTAGCCGCAGGAAATTTTACGGGCGGTGTACACACATATAGCTGAATGTACCTTCCAAATTGTTCGTAGTTCGTGAGATATGAGACATGGAAAACCGCCCCATCACGCACCAAGTTTTAATCTCTTACTTCTTCACTAGAAATTGTATTCGCAAGGGATTATACATACATACAGCACTTATACAAATGAATATAGACACGAAAATTGTATAATTATCATATAAATCAAATATGAGATCGTAAGAATTTTATATGTCATTTGTACATTATGCAATACAGCATTATTTCTTACTTATTCTCCGATAAATATAACATGTTTTTAGAACATAGGGATGGACAGAAGCGTTAGACGTTCTAACTCTAGGCAAGAATAAATCAAATACCCGGCGCGACGCCGGCTTTTTAGGTAGTTCTCAATATATCACTACGATCATAGTCGTCCTGCTCATTACTGCCCCTTGCTCGCTGCCTGTACTGTATTCCCGCAAGGGATCGAGCGTATTTACGCTTTTCCACAAATATTGACAACTGTCTTGGGCGGCGTATACAGGGTGTTTCACTAAGTGTGTTTGCCTCTAACTTATAAAATAATAGGTGACGGGAAATTTTAATGCGGTAGGTCAATACAAGAAATGTTACACTTTCTGCGGAGCTATGAACATAGTTTATTGTATTATTTTCCAAAGAGTTACACCACAAAGATATCATTTTTTAAATGGAACAATAGTTTTTTCTATCGTGCATTGGATTCGTTGAAACCAGCTGCGTCCAAATCAATTTAAACTACATTCCTTTCACTGTTAGTGGAGCTACAACCCTTCAAAGTTTAGGGGGCGGAGGCTACGACAGCGTAGCTGACTGGCTGGTGATCATGAGACAGTGGGCCGTGCCCCAGGGGATAGCCACCCGGCCAGTCAGCTACGCTATCGCTGCCTCCGCCCCCGAAACTTTGAAGGGTTGTAGCTCCCAAACTAACAGTGATAGGAAAGTAGTTTAAATTGATTTGGACGCAGCTGGTTTAAACGAATCCAATACACGATAGAAAAAAAAACTATTGTTCCATTCAAAAAATTATATCTTTGTGGTGTAACTGTTTGGAAAATGATACAATAAACTATGTTCATAGTTCCGCAGAAAGTGTAACGTTTCTTGTGTTGACCTACCGCATTAAAATTTCCTGTCACCTATTATTTTATAAGTTGCAGAGGAAAACACACTTAGTGAAACACCCGGTATACAATTACTCTGTGGTATGAATTCATACCAATAATCCTTAAGGAGCGTTCGCAGCGGACACGGAGCCTTGCGAAAAATATTCACAGCTTAACGGAGAAGCTGAACAGTGTGTGTGATTACGAGGAAAAAAGCGAAATGTTACAACCGAAATGCACCGACAGTTCATCAGAAGATGGGGAGTACGAAGCTCGTTGCAACATGCGTCAAGACGCCGACGCTACTCGATTGCCACTTGGCAGGATCTCATCCAGTCGGGCATGGTGAAATGTTCAAGTAACCTTAGGCCAGAAAATCTGTACAATTTTTTGTGGGACTAATAGATGGGAACAATGGCAGGAGGGTATCAATGAGGAAATCAAGGAAAAACTGGGAATGAACACCATAGATTAAGCAGAGCGAACAGACAGATGGTGGGGTCACGTTACATGCATGGGGGAAGCAAGGTTACCTAAGAGAATCGTGAGCTCGGCAGCGAGGGTTAACAGGAGTCGAGGTAGACCAAGAAGAAGGTACTTAGATTCGGTGCAGAATGATTTTGAAGTTAGAGGTATAACATCAGACGAAGCATCAATGTTAGTGTGGCAAAGCAATAAACTACACCAACTATCTGAGTGGGGGTTATACAAAAAAGGACAGTCAGGTGAAATTAACGAATTTATTACTCTAACTACTACAATAAAATTACATGGCTCAGTAACTGACTTTTTATATTGAATAAAAGGGGGGGCACGCCTGTGATTCCTGCTCGTGTCTACATGAGGTGGTTTGCTCATGGCCATGTGGAAGCTTGCTAGCCGCGCCAAGCTGGACTCACCTGCTGCTCTGCATCTGCACTGCTCGGGGCCGACTCATCGTCGCCACGAATCGCCGGCACTGCAGAACCCCCCTTCTACCATTTGGACACGGGCTTGGAAGGGGAGCTAGGTTGCCGAAATTCCTTGCTGGCCGAGCGTGCAGGATACACAGGCGTGTATAAAACTAAGAACACAATTTTCATCGCTTTGGTGGGCGCCTCTTAATCACTGCACCGAGAATCCGTCAGTGACTTGCATGGGGAGTGGCGACCGCCACATTAGCATTGAATAGGGGATCATGGACGAATTTTATTAGAGGTACTATGCTCCAGACTGAACGCTGAAAGGCATAATCAGTCTCTAATGAGGATGATTTGTGGCTGTTAAACTAGCATTAACAGTAACGAAGGAACAACAAGTGTAATCATTTTATATAGCGTTATTTCTTGAAGCTACGTAAGAACACTGAAGGCCTTATATAAATTCGCCAGCTGGTATAAACGGTCCTGCGACGCCCCTAAACAAGATTAAGCAGCGGGCCAGGAGCGCGGTAAGAAAGTGATAGGCCCCGCCCAGCGTGCAACCGCCGGTATCGATCACGTCGCGCCTCCACCTCCACCTCACGCTGCCAAGACAGGCGGCTCCGCGGGGGCGGTGCGCGTCTACAAACTTTGCACTCCATGTTTGCACGCAGACCATCTCTTCCGGCATTAGAATCGCTCCTTTTGCTGCCAGCATTTGTCTATAAATGTGAAGCTACTACCCCGTTATTTAACCCGCTGAACTATTTCAGTCAATAGCGCACCTATTTTCTCTGGAATATGGCTCCTCTTTAGTCTTCGATAACAGCGGGGATCTACATCAGCAATGTTCCGTAATATTTTTTGAACGCAGCTGATACTGTTTCTGAGTATGTTCAAATGTTTGTAAATCCATCGGACCAAACTGCGTCGTCATCAGTCCGTAGCTTACAAACTACTTAAACCTCCCTCTGCTACAACTCCGCTCGTGGCCACCACTGAACGACATCGTTCACTTGGAACTGAGATAGGAACCAGTTAAGACCTTCGGAATCAGATAGGCACCAGTGAAGACTTGGCTATCGCATAGGCACTAGGCAGGCCTCTAGCTCAACTATGTATCAGCATTCTGCAGTACTGATCTATGTAAAAGTTAAGTATTGTATAAATTCTGTGCAATATATATCTCGTTCTAATTTGCTCTAGTGTTTCTAGTTTCTGCTGTCCACTGGCTGCTCACCTCCGTACCTGCACAAGCGTGCTATCCTTATTCCTGTGTCAGACTGTCTACTCGGCCACCGACACCTACGAGGGAAACAAGACATAAAAGCGGCGACGAGGCTGGGATACAAAAACAATAACTAACATGACGACGCGAAACCCTCTTAATTTGTAAGGAAAACAAAGCATTCAGCGGAGCAGAGATTAAGAATAGTTTATCTAAATTTGTTCGCCTGCTCCGTTGTGTATCAGCTACAGAAGAAAGTGACATACGAAATTTTGTCGGACCGGGATTCGAACTCAGATTCCCGAGTTTTTGGTCTGTTACATTTAAGCTATCCGAACACGAGCCCAAGGCTGACCAAAACCTACGCCTACCAGGCTACGTATATTACTCTTAACTGCAAATTTTCGTACTTCATCATTGGTATTACATTTAAACTCAATACAGTGGAACTGTGAGAAATTCTTAATTTGCGAATATTTTTTTCGATAAATTACTTCTACCTACGCAATTTTTCACCACATAGGAATGGACTAAAATGTTTGTAAATCTATCGGACCAAACTGCGTGGTCATCAGTCCGTAGCTTACGAACTACTTAAACCTAGGTTAACTAATCTAAGGACAACACACACACCCATGCCCCAGGGAGGACTAACCTTCACGGCGAGCAACCGCGCGCTCCGCAGCGAGACGCTTTAGACCGCTCGGTTACTCCACCGCGGCTTCTGAATATGAAGCCAATACAATGTGAAATGGAAGGCACCTCTTTGGTGTGTGTGTGTGTATATGGCAAAGAATCCTAACTTCTTACGCCTCACTGCCTTCTTTTCGAAGAAAATTGCTGAACGCCCGAACTTTTCTTCGTTTTTCTTCAGAGAAAGGGAATTAGAAATTATCCATTTACAAATAAATTCTGTTTTCCAACAAGCTTCCATCGTAACCTTTAGAACACTAATTCAAGGGCCACAATTTGAACCCAAAAAGTTTGAAAAATAGAGTAATTGGTAATGGAAGTTTAAAGTCCGTGTCGAGAGTTGTGCTGCAGTTATTGAATCCATACGAGCACTGCCCGCAATAAGCAGGCGCCCCATCAAATAAAAGCTCGTTAACACGAGTTTGCAATTACATTTTAATTTCTCATTAGCATCGAGAAACATTTTTAAAATTTCATTATTAAATTTATTAACACAATTGGCGTCATTTTAAAACGGTAATTAATAAACATATGTAATAAGTCTGCAACTTTTTAGTGAGTGCTGAATATTCTCCAACGACAATTTTACAATATTTGTTGTGTTATCAGCCACCTGAATCGTCTCACTCCACTATTGGCCGTATTCCTGGTCTTTGTAACTGACTTGCTAACCATCCTGCATTATCTTTCTGATAAATACGAAGACGGGAGAGTAAATGCTATTTAGTCGCAGCCCATAAAGCTATATGTAAAATGGGAATTTGTCTTTAGAGCAAGAATTCTTGACATTTTATTTAAATCTATTTGTTGGAAGGACTAAGAGCTACTCTTGCAAAGATGATTCTAATGTTTATGGGTCAGAACGGTTCCAGTAACCAATATGATCAATCAATTGAAGGTGACACTGCGCTTGTGCGCGATGGTTTCTCTCAGTTTTGGCATGGGTCCGTCGAGCCAGACGGTATCAGAGGCTGCGGACAGGTCGATGAAGGCTACTGATGTTTTCATTTTCTTCTTAAAACCCGCTACAATGTGTGACGTTAGGGCCAGGACAAGCTCGCAGCAGTTTCGCTATGATCTAAAGCCTGCTTATTGTTGAGGAATTACATCATCTATGAGGCGATACATCCTGTTACACAGGAGCCTTTCCAGTACTTTGTAGCACATGCTCAGCAAAGCTATGGGACGGTAGCTCGCTGGATCGTCTGCTGGCTTACCTGGCTTGAGGATGGCAATTGTTTTCACGATTTTGAATTGAGGGTTGAAACGTGTCCATAAAAAATATTTTTGTAAGAAAATGTTTAATACTGTGCCTCCTGTTTTGTGTCGAGTAACTTGCTTGCAAGAAAAGTATAATATCGCTGCTACTGTGTATATCGGTATGTGTACTTAAGTCTGAAGTTTTATCTTTGGCAAAGATCATGTATTGCATAGTTTTGTAGCTCGCGCAGAGAGAAGGCACTTGTGGTTTAGCTCGCTTAAAGAGCGGTTGGGTTGTGTGTATGGCTCCGATGTAGAGCAGAGGCTGCTGTGCCAGCAAGTTTATTTGATGGTATTTGCAATATATATTTTATTTTTTATTACTATCACCGCTGGAATGAAGGTAATTGCATTTGATGTCATTAGGAAAAGGTTGCATTATGTAGCTAATGTAATGGTGATTATTAATAAATAACAAAGTTGACCTTTCTTTCCTGTTTCATTTTACGTAGTTAAAAGATTAACCTACTACCTCCATTTGATAATTAGTTATTCGTCGATTTAATGTGCAGCATTGATTTTGGTAATCTTGTTAAACAGATTTCGTTATTTGCGCTATAGTAAATGATTGTCACGCAATTTCAATAATCAGATACTGATCTGCATAAAATTCTAGCAGTCAAACATTAAGAAAGTGGTTTGTGTTTTTTTTTTATATTTCTCGCAGTCAAAATCTGAGTATAGTCAGCGTCTGTTTCATGTGGTGACTTGTCACAGTTGTTTTGTTAAAAGATCCGTTGCGCACATAATCAGTTTAATGCACTGTTTTTTATTTAACACTATATACATCAATATCAGGGCCATAATTAAACCAAATTACTGTGTCAATGAACAATCTCCTGTCTGATTAAACGATAGGTTCAACATCATACAACATCCATACAGCTTTTAGGATGTCCCCATTTTTCATTATATCATCATAAAATTTCAGTAGCGAAGTGTGAGCTCTTGGTCCAAGGTGTTTTATTAGTTCAGGGAACACACCATCTAATTCCGCCGCCATGGGCCATGAGTGAATTTGTGTGTGTGTGTGTGTGTGTGTGTGTGTGTGTGTGTGTGTGTGTGTTTTGCAAAGCGTCTCTCACGTCACCATGGGATATAAATTGGGGTAACGGGCAAAGCAGTCCAATCGCATAACATGCTACCGATCCAAGAGATGCTCAACGTGTGCTATTCGATGGGGCACGCACGTCCTCTGTACAAAAAGCAGTGTCCGTGTGTATGTTTCAAACAAATTTAGTTTTATCCCGATCTAAATGCAATTTTGCACACCTGACCTCTAAACAAAAGGAACATCCCTGTCTGTGTGTTACGGTGCCTGGCATGCTACTCGACATTTTTCACATCAGCAACACTGCCAGAGGTGAAAGAAGTGGTAAGTGGCATAAAAATCCTAGGACCTGGCGGGGATCGAACCCGTGACCTATGGATTTGTAGTCTGGCGCTACCACTGTGCTACCGAGGCGCACAGTAGCTTGCCTAAATCATTTTGCAACGGATTTCGATCTGATAACTTGACGGTATGACAACGTTAATTGCAAACTAAGACGACTGCTAAAGATGTCCCCTATATAGTTTATATAAATTAGGAACAAGACGACCCAAAAAATATTGGGGAATGTGAAGTAAGACTTCCATTTTACTCAGTGACTCCGTCAATGCAAACTGTGACGTTTCTGGCAGGAAATCACGAATCTAGTCTCAGAACTAAGACAGCACCCCATAGTCATGCAATTCTTCTAAAAATCTAAAAATATGGAATCAGTTTGAGATGTCGATAGCTGTTATTTCATAAGAATAAAGAGCTAATTACCTTACACAAGAAATATATTTTATCAATCCATGCTGTTTTAAGGTTATTCATCGAGGTAGTTCACAATGTTCGAACACCTACATCTACATAGATACTCTGCAAATCACATTGAAGTGCCTGGCAGAGGGTTCATTAACCACTTTCATAACTTTTCTCTACCGTTCCATTCTCTAATACCGCGCGGGTAGAAAGAACACCTAAATCGTTCCGTTTTCGATCTGATTTCTCTTATTTTATTGGGATGGTCATGTCTCCCTAAGTAGGTGGGTGCTAGCAAAATACTTTCACATTCAGAAGTAAAAGTCGGTGATTGAAACTTCGCAAACAGATCACGCCGAAATGAATAACGTCTTTCTTTTAATGATTTCCACCCCAATTCGTGCAACATTTCCGTGACGCTTCCCCACGTAACGTGATAGAACAAAACGAGCTGCCCTTCTCTGAACTTTCTCAATATCTTCCGTCAGTCCCACCTGGTGAGGGTCCCACAAGGGGCAACAGTACTCCAGGAGAGGACACGTAAGTGTGATGTAGGCAGTCTCTTTGGTGGAGCTGGTGCATCTTCGAAGCGTTCTGCCAATGAAACGTAACCTTTGGTTCGCCTTCCCCAAAATATTTTCTATGTGTTCTCTCCAGTCAAAGTTGTTCGTAATTGTAACTCCTAGGTATTTGGTAGAATCTACGACCTTAAGGTTTGACTGATTTATCACGTAATTAAAGTTCAGCGGATTTCTTTTAGTGGTCATGCTTATTACTTGACACTTTTTTTATTTAGTGTCAATTGCCAATTTTCGCACCATGCAGAAATTTCGTCTAAATCGCTTTGCAGTTGTTTTTGATCCTCAATTGACTTCACCAACCGATAAACGACAGCATCATCCGCGAACAGTAAGGGAGCTATTCAGATTGTCTCCTAAATCGTTTATAAACACGAGGAAGAGTAATGGACCTATAACGCTTCCCTGTGGAACGCCAGCTATCACTTCTGTTTTACTCTATGACTTACCGTCAATTACAACGAAATGTGTTCTTTCTGATAGGAAATCGTGATTTCAATCGCACAATTTGGGAGATATTCCATAAGCACGCAATTTCATAAGAAGCCGCTTATGGGGTACAATGTCAAAAGCCTTCCTGAAATCCAGAAATATGGAATCGATAATCCGGAATCCTACTGCAGATTCATGTAAGGATATATGGGGGTTTGATATCCAACTGATTGTTGCTATTTCCCGAGTATTTGGCAGAGCCGTGCAAGTTTCCAGACATCTTCCGTTGAGCCAGTGGTATATATAATTGCTAACAATGGAGAGCGAGTTTTCCCCCCTCGCTCCATACGTGAATGGAATAGGAGGTAGACGAATTGACGAGCCAGTAACCTGCACCACGCGTTTTACAATGGCCTGCCGAGGACTGCTGCAGATTAGAACCAACGGTATGAAAGAGCCCCGGACGCAGCTTTTGTCTGCTACGTCATAAAAGCGATAGTAAAGACACAATTTGCCTCTGTGGGTTAGTAATTAGGTAGCTGACGTTGATGGATCGAACGTATCCTTTTAATTAGTATTCCATAGCTACGAGCCGTCCCTCCCCTCACACACGTATCCCACTCACATTTGACTTGCGCACGATACCAGCGTATTAATCGTGTATTTCCTGCAGCATCTCAGATGCGAGATGCAATACCAGTAATGTGTTCCTCAGAAATCAACCAGTTGCGTAAAATGTGCAATGAAAGGCGAGGTGGCAACGCGGAAGATAGAACATGCCACATATCGCACAAAGGCAGCGTAAAGATGCTTTAAAAACGGGTCAGGAAAATCCGTTTCAGATCGACGAAGGACAAATATGTGCAATGCAGTGTACCCAGTATGCGGTATGTGTTTAAAAGTACGAGGCGCGTCCAAAAAGTAAGTTCCATTTGGTGATAAAATCAAATTGTACACAGATACAGAAGAAATTTTTATTGGACAAAATTCTATAACTCTAAAACTAATTTTCCAAATAACTGACGAAATTTTACAGGCATTTGTCATAGCGTGGCACCAGGTTTTGTATACCTTCTTCATAGAAATCTGTCGCCTGTGTTTTAACCAGTTGGAAACTGGTTTCTTTCAGCTCGTCGTCATTGGTGAAGTGATGACCACCAAGGAAAGACTTGAGATGTAAGAGATGAAACAATCGCGTGAACCAGTTCTGTAATCAAAGGTGGACGCCCACTTCGTTCTTCATCGTGCACATCACTACGCCCGCCATTTAACTGTCGGACCCATCTTCTCACCATCGAATCACTCATCGCATTTGGTCCGTAAACATCGCAAATTTGCCGATAAATTTCACTTGGTTTCACTTTCCTCGCATTCAGAAACCGAATCGCCGACCTGATTTCACAGGCGGCGGGATTTTCAATCAAAGCCGACTTTTCAAACAAGCACAACAAAGCGTACGTAACTGACAGCGATCTCCAAATGGCGCACGTTCTTCTCCTTGATACACCATCTACAGCGCATTGGCATAACTAGGACTTAGCTTTGGGGGGGGGGGGGAGAGATAGATCTGCTTGACGAGCTAAATTTTAGTCAGTTTCCAGACAGATTACCATTTACCACTCCCGTTGAAGATTAATTCCCTCCCATCCAATGAAATCTTATGGTGAAACACCCCGAGTTTCCAATCTTTACCTTTAGCAGATTGCTGTTATACAATTTCTTTCTATCTTTTTTTTTTTTTCTCTCTCTTTCTTTGGGTTCTGGGGGGGGGGGTCTATCCCCATCATCCGCCCCCCCCCCCCCCCCCCGTAGTTACGCCACTGCTACAGCGCATGTGCGGAACTGCAATCGCAGCGCTGCAGCGGATATAAATTGAAACGGAACTTACTTTCTGGACGCGCCTCGTATATTTGAATGTCGAGACGATGTCAATATACTACATTCCGTTTCTCAGGTTCGTCCTGAACTTTCTTACAGATAGCCATTTGACAGTTTCCAAGCGCAGCAAAAATTTATTTTCAATGTTGCGTAATTACTGACCAAAATTTTTAATCGTATTATGATGTAATTCAGGGAGAATAAGTTCAGTTCAACGCGGTAATATTGCAGAATTATAACCTGAGGATATGTCTTTAACGTGACGGTGCTCAAACATTCCAACTACGTCTATTCATGGTAACAGCGACTTCCAAAAAGCCTCACATGATTTTCAATTTCTTACGGAACTTTTTCCCGCTGACGTAGCAAAACGATTAAAGCAAAAACGTTTTGCAGATCATTCTAACTTACAATTTGACTTAATACTTTAACTAGTAACTCCTTTCGCGACATACGTTGCAGACAGGAAACATTACAGGAAACACTTCCAAAATTACGGCACTTTACGGCACATAGTACAGGAGGTATGACGTGATAGGCACGTCAAAAACAAACTTCCTGACAGATTAAAACTGTGTGCCAGAACCTTTTTGCCCTTCGCGGCAAGCACTCTACAGACTGCGCTATTCCCGGCACGCTTCATGGTCCGCCCTAAAAGCTTTCCTTCCGCTAATACCTCGTATCGTCAAAAACGAACTTTTGCATACAATCGTGTGCAGCAAAACGTGAGACGAGAAGTTTCAGTTTATTACCTCTTTACCACGAACGCTATTCGCAACACAGTTTGCATCTAGCACATAATGTCAGTGGACGCACCTGCAAAATTTTATCAACGTTAGCAAATAGTTCGGAATGTGACGCCCACTAAGACATGAAAAATATATTCTCTTGCTTAAATTGAGCGCAAATTACCTATTTCTCCCGGCCTCGAGTGGGGCTTTATACAGGTCGACGATAAACTATTTCAGGTTTGGACACGTAGAATAGTCGTCTGTGTGGGACCGACTGCGGGCAATCGCAATGGAGAACTACCGGCCGTCGGCCTCTGTTGCCTATGGTTGGAGGTAAGGCCTAAAATTTCATTCATCTCTGAAAAACTGAATTCCCCGACTATCTCCGAAATTGAATATCCTATGAGCCTAGCTACAAAATACTACCTGTAAAAAATATTCTCTCGTGCGCCCCCGATCACGTATGACAACTCAGCTAAAGCAGCGGTTTTTCATACGTGTGCCGGACCCTACCGTCATCTATGTCTATCGCTATCCCATGACACCCCCCAGTGAACACTTCGGTGCGAGCTCCGATCTAAAGGTTTCTACATCATTGGCGGAAGCAGAATTTTTTAAAATTTCTGGAACAGTGGTACTAAAATTTTACATGTCATCTTTATTATAAAGACCGCTTATACTTAAACTAGTTTAACTTATTTCATGTCTAAATATTCCTACTCATGTTCTGTCAGTGTGTATGTTACACTTTTATGTTGGGTACACTAACGTAATTAAGTCTTAACAGAGCATATATTTCGTTCGATGTTTTAGGCCTAAGTGAAAATGATCAATATCATGAAGAGTGACATCTCACCATTTTAATCCAACTTTGCGTGGACGTTCTGTATTGACTATAATGAGACGTTTTATCTTTTTGCTAGACACTCAGTATTTTTTTGAAAAATCCAAGGTCAAAGTTGATGGAAAATCGTGTTTTAAATGCTATACATCGAAAGGTCGTCTGAAGATAAGCATTTTTACTAATATATATGAAGTCAAAAGTTAGTAGCTTTCGACTAATTAAAGTTTTTGTGTTCTGTAGCTGTAGCTTGGGTACTCGTAAACAGGAACTACTTTCAGAGCGCCGTCGCCAGTCGAGCGATGCAGATCCAGCACTTCCGACTGTCAAACCGTGGATCCAGGTTCGAACCTCCATGGAAATTTGTTATATTTTTCTGTGTGTTATAATATTTTCATATTTTTAACAACTTTCCTTGTTTATTTTGAAGTAGAGCAATGGAAAGCTTGATTAATATTCAGTTAAGTGTATTATCTGTTTACAGCTGATTTGTAATACACAGCACAGAAACAAAAATATGAACAAATGAACTTCCATTATATTATTACGTAATTCCCATTACTGGTCGTCTATTCGTCAGTGTTCCGACAGCTGTGACAGGACTTTTGTCGATGATGCTAAACCGACCAGCACTGTTAAAGTGATATCACCGAAATGCAGCTTTTTCAACATTGTGACTAACTCGTTTCGTCAGGTCAAGAATTTTATCGCCGGACTTCGAAGTCTTACCAAAGAGAACAGAAATTTATGATAGAGCAGATGCTATTAAAATTCATGCCTTGATCCATAATCTCTTGTCCGCGCCTGCCTTTCAAGAAATTTTTATACTTTTCGTACTTATCGAAATTAACCCCTGATAGACGTCTTCAGCTATATATATCAGCTACGTTTTCCACGAACGGTATCTCTGACAACATGTGAATTAATACGTGGTTCCTGTATTGTGCATGGTGTGATAAGTACTTGTGTTTTGGTTGTTTTTATAAGTTTCACCCCACTGACTGAAGAACGCTAACGAATAGACGGCCAGTAATTGTAATTACGTAAAATAAACCTTAGAAGTTTTTATTTCTTGTTTTCCTTGTTTCTGAGAGTATCACAAAACAGCTGTCAAAAGGTAATACAGTTCATTGATCATTTCTCGATGCTCTACTTCAAAATAAGACAAGAAAAGGTATTACAAACTAGAATGTTAATATCAAATACGTCGAAAAACCCAACATACTGCGATGATGGAGGTTCGACTCTGGATCCAGTGTTTGCCAGTCCAAGACCTGGACCACCCGACCATCGATGGCGCTCTGAAATTCGCTATGTTTACGAGTACCCGAGCTACAAAAATGTTCAAATGTTCGTCAAGCTTAAGGAACGTAACTACGGGGTCATCAGTCCCTAAACTTACAAACTACTTATGAACTACCTAACACTAAGGACGGCACAAATATCCATGCCCGAGGGGGATTCGAACCCCCCGACCGTAGTGGCCATGCAGACCGTGACTGGCGCGCCGCAGTCCCCTCGGCCACCGCGGCCGGCTACAACTTAGATACTGGAAGCCATAAACGGGTACCATGAAAGGCTGTATACAGACCATAAAATTTGTTAAACACCCAAAGAATATCAATGTGGAGGAGGAGGAGGCGGCGGCGAAAGAGTGACATTTGAATTCCGATGCTGACGATGTCCAAGTCTTCCACAACGGATCGATAAGAAAAGGGACAGCCGCGATCCACCTTTGAAACATCTGCTGATGGGAGCGACGACTTTATTTTCCGTAATAAATCCATCCGACCACGACATAAAATTTTAGTAACTGAAGGGATCAACAGCATTGAAAACTGATGATTATATTCTGTGTCAACGGGCAAAATCAACTAAGACACCAGGTGATAGCAATATCGATGCGGAAACAGAAGCCGTAGTGATGCGGAAAAAGAGGGATTTGACGCTTAGAAAGGCATGATCATTGGATGTTGGGCTAAGAGGAGAAAGTTTGATAAAAGGCTGTTTTAAACGGTTCGCTTGTCACCGTGGTCAGAGGTTACTGTGTAGGACAAAACGGCGCTCTCTAAAACCAGTTCCTAGGCATCCGGACAACCACGTGTTAGATGCCAAGAGATGTGCAGCTAATGAGCAACTGACCACCCAGATGAACCAAGGAGCCTCTAACAGCGTCTCCCACCGACCGTCTGGTTCATGCAGACAATTGACAGCTCTTCATAGTTGTGGAAAACTAGAATTTACATGACGATACGGCAACAACGTACACTTACTGGCCACAGGTGGCCTTTCAGGTGAATCACTATAGTCTATCGGGTATACGATAATACCGCAACTGAATTTACACTTTTCAACTACAGCTGGACTTTTCAAATGAATCACGTTATATCCTCTATTGGCTAGATCGCGAGAACGTATATAGTGTGAAACGTCAGAAAGCAAACATCTTGCAATAATCGACTGAAGGCTCGATGCCAGAGGAGTTTTTGACAAGGAAATGTTTTCATGACATTCTCCGGGTGATCGTCAGTTTGCAAGTTACAATCCATCTACTGAACTACTCATCTGTCTTGGGGACCGTGTTCATCTCTGCATGCAGCATCCGCCATCCACTACTAAATCTCGGCAGACATCTACCAGCAGATACTGCAACGTATCACAAGCGTCAATGTATACGTCTACACCGAAAAGCAGTATGATTTACGTTTTTCAGAGAGATTTCGGGATTGCAGCCGGTCGTTATAAACTTCACTGCATATATTTCGACTGGACACCTGCCAGTCATTTTCAGGTGAGCCAACGAAGACTTTCTCCGCTCCGTCTTACAGGGTGTAAAGTCTAAGAACAATAACTAAACCCTGTACAGATCTCGTACATACTGCATTTTGAAGAGAAACTTTGAATATTTTACAAACATTCAATAGGCGAACCATGAGTGACCCGGCAGACGTCAATACGGTAATTTATTCTTGCCATACCCGTCCCAGCATGGCATTGTCGACTGTTGCAGTCGCTTCCCGTATTCTCTCCCGGAGCTCTGCTATATCACATGGTAGGGGCGGAACATACAACAGATCTTTAATGTGCCTCCACCGAGGCAAGTCACACTGAGTGAGATCTGGTGATCGGGGAGGTCATTTAATCAAACATCTGTCCCTTTCTGTAGCACGTCACTGACCTTCTGCACTAGCTCCTGTTGAATGGTTTCATAGACAGCTTCTTCGCAGGACTTTCCCACACAGTCATTGGAGCCATTTCCAATTCACTGAATGCACAACGGACCGATTTCTTTGGACTCCTTATGAATGTTTCTCGTAAGCGGTCCGCATTCACTTTACTCACACTGGGAAGTCAGCTTCTTTGTTGGGCAGAAGTAAAAACCTCGTAACGAATTTGTTGTACAGTGGTCAAGGACCTTACTTGTTGGTGACTTCTTCCGTACTTGGTCCTAAACATTCGTTGAACAGCTGTAGCACACTGTTTTGCCAAACTGCAACACACACAAAGCTCGCTCTGCACCTGAACTCATGCTTGCGACTAGCGCTGGCTGTCGGCAAATTACCGAAGTACGCTGTGGCGGTATACATAAATTTTCAGGGCTTATCTTCAAAATGACATACATTATATCTGTACAATGTTTGGTTTTTGGGCAATAAATAATTGAAAATATTCCTAATAATAATTTCGGGTGGCTCATTGGCCTGGTGCAAGTCTTTCAATTGGACGCCACTTCGGCGACTTGCGTGTCCCTAGCCTACCCCAGTTATCCAACCGGGAAAGGGGACCTACAGCTTAACGTGGAATCCGAACAACGTGTCGTTTCTGGCGACTCCTCACATCGTTGAGAGGTGAAGGATGGGTTAAAGTGCAGACTGAAAAATTCCGAGGTCAACCGAGTTTCGAACCCGCGACGCACGCGTCGGAGTCAGGGTGACGGAAGGACCACACCGCCCGGCGGCAGCGCCCTCGCTGGTGGAACTGCCAGTCAGCCGTCTTCGATATTGCCGCTCGCCGCAGTTATCGGAGTCTTCTGGCGTCTTCGTCTAGAACACTCAGATAACTGCGGCGAGCGGCAATATCGAAGACAGCTAGCTGACTCTTGCAGTTCTACCAGCGAGGGCGCTGCCGCCGGGCGGTGTGGACCCTGTCACCGTGACTCCGATGCGGCAGCACCATCAGCGTGCTACGTAAAACGCGGAGCGGAGAGCGAGGTAAGTCCTCGTTGGCTCGCCTGAAGACGGCTGGCAGGTGTCTAGTCGAAATGTAGTGCAATAAAGTTTACAATGACCAGCAGCAATCCTGAAATCTCTGATTCGACCAGAAAATTTTAACTTTCACAGGATTTATCTTACTCTAATGGCCATCAAACTTCCCGGATTAAAAGCCGATAGACACTGTGGGATAACTGCTTTGTTATGGTTTGAAACCAACATCCAACATCTGCCCCGAGTCACGTGACTCATTACGCTCAAGAGCTTTTCTCTGAGTGCTCTGGAAGGTAGGAGGCGAGATACTCACAAATCTAGAGCTGCGAGTTATAATGAAATTGCGTGCTTGTGGAATATCGCCCCAGTTGTGCGATTGGATTCACGATTTCCTATCAGAAAGGACACAATATGTTATATCTCGAGCCCACAGTGTTAGAAATGTCATATTGTCAATGTGAAAGGATTGTCCAAACCCTGTAATTATTTATTTATTTCTCACACAAGATATCTTTCGGCATTTAATGCCATCGTCAGGTGTTTCGTATTCAGAGGCTGTAAATGCTTCAACGGACTATTAGCTGATGATTTTTGATTTTTGAATTGTAGCCAGTTACAGCATCTGTCAATACCTCGGAAAGGACACTGTTCGTAGTAATTTACGGTAAGTCATCGAGTAAAACAAAAGTGATATCTGGCGTTCCCCATAGAAGCGTTATAGGTCCCCTATTACCTTGTGTTTATAAACGATTTAGGAAACAATCTGAATAGCTCCCCTTCGAATCTTCGCGGATGATGCTGTCGTTTATCGGTTAGTGAAGTCAACAGAGGATCAAAAACACCTGCAAAGCGATTTAGACAAAAATTTTACATGTGAAAATTGGCAATTAACACTAAATGAAAATTGTTAAGTAATACACATGACCAATAAAAGAAATCCGCTGAGCTTCAATTACACGATAAATCGGTCAAACCTTAAGGTCAAAATTCTACCAAAACCTAGGAGTGACAATTACGAACAATTTAGACTGGAGACAACACAGAAAATATTGTGGGGAAGGCGAACCAAAGATTACGTTTCATTGGCAGAAGGCTTCGAAGATGCAACAGCTCCACCAAACAGACTGCCTACATCACACTTGTGCGTCCTCTCCTGGAGTATTGTAGCCCAGTGTGGGACCCTCACTAGGTGGGACGGACGGAAGACATTGAGAAGGTTCGCAGAAGGGCAGCTCGTTTTATCACGTTACAGGGTGGAAAGCGTCATGGAAATGTTGCACGATTTGAGGTGGAAATCATGAAAAGAATTACATTATTTGTTGCGGCAAGATCTATTTGCGAAATTTCTATCACCGCCTTTACTTCTGAATATGAAAATATTTTGCTAGCACCCACCTACATAGGGAGACATGACCATCCCAATAAAATAAGAGAAATCAGATCGAAAACGGAACGATTTAGGTGTTCTTTCTTCCCGCGCGCTATTAGAGAATGGAACGGTAGAGAAAGGTAATGAAAGTGGTTAATGTACCATCTTCCAGGCACTTAAATGTGAATTGCCGAATATCTGTGTAGATAGAGAGGTGATGACGTGCCGCGAAGCGTTACTGGATCGCTCAATGGAGCGTTTGCCAAGAAAGGCAAAAGTCGCAGGTTCGAATCCAGTCGATTTTCCAGGAATTATCAGTTTTTCTCTTTCATAATTGACATCAAGCGTTTGTGTGTTTTACACATAATTATAATAAAGGTAACTTAATTGTTAATGCAATGACTATGGTTAATTGTGACCAGGTGAAACGTATCGACAGTTGTTACAAAAAACAAAGTTACAGATCCTTAATGTATGTTGCACTACGCTTTACTTTTTCAGCTGATAAATGCTGATTGTCGACTGAAGAATATCGCATTTAAAGTCAGTAAATCTTTTCTGGCGCAGATTTACGTTTAACAGCGTTACACACAGCTAAAGATGAATACAGACTTCATTATAGCTAGGCCCACAAAGCCAGTTGAAATTTCTGAAAGCACCGGCAGTGTTTCTCCATGACATTTTATAGTAAATACCCAATATTTTACTTGTCTTACATATTCGGGTCACTGTACGTGACCAGGTCATAGAAGACGATTGTACTGTGTAAAAATCTGAAATTAGGGATACAAAACCATTTCGGTTCTTACTGAAGAGTAACTTACATTTCACACATTGTTGAGCAACCTTAAGGAAACATGCTGCTCGAGAAAGCTGCAAATAACTGTCCCTGAAAAAACAAGTATTTAGTAAAAGAAACACTGTAGACAAGATCGCTCTACTGGTCATATATTATAGATAACCGGTTTCGGCAAAACGTTATCAAATCTTTTTTACATTCCAAGCTAGGTCTTGTACAAGCTTTTTTTTTCCTTAAAAAAGGTCCATTGCACAGGTTTGTCACACACTAAAAACTTATAAAAGAACCGCCAGCGGCGCATGCCTCTGGACATTTGACTAATCCCACTTCACATTTCTAGTAATGATGCAACGGCTTCCTGTCCGAGCCACGTGACTTGAGCGGTGGTCTCTAGTGTCGTGCGCTGACTTACCTTTGGGCTAAACCTTTCTGTACCTTCCAGAGCCCTACTGATTCCTAAGCTTTGGACAAGCGGCCGTATTAATGTGACTGGATAGTGTAGTCGTGAAAGGGAACTGATTTTATGTTCTGTAAGTTATATTTCATCCATAGCGCGACGCTAATCTTCGCACCACTTGCAAATTTCGCGTAGGTTCTTCGGACAGAACTTCTCTAAATTGAATGTCGTTCATACAAAGCCTATTTCTGTAACATGAGTATGGATGGAACGTATTACTTCAACTGGGAACGCAGATTTTTCTGTGAGTAATGTGTGTGCATTACAAGGCTGTATTCTCTTGCCAACATTTCTTTTGGTTATGGACCATGTGATGAGAGTAATGAGGGGATGGCAGAGAGGTGTGCAATGGGGGATGCGGGATACGCTAGAAGATCTAGATTTCGCAGACGACATCTGCTTAATGGCACAGCGATATCAAGACATCGAAGAGAAACTGGCCAGGTTACAGAGAGAAGGAGAAGCTGCAGGCATCAAGATAAATGTTCGCAAAACCAAAGAAATGCGAATAAACTACCACAACCACTAGGCTGACCATTAATGGAGAGGATGTAGAGCAGGTCCAATCTTTCCTCTACCTCGGAAGTATAGTCACGGCTACAGGAGGCGCCGAGGAGGATGTTCATAATCGCATCCGCAAAGCAAATGGTGCGTTTGTCCAGCTGTACCCAATTTGGAGAAACAGGAACATTCCAAGAAAAACAAAACCCCGGCTTTTCAATAGCAACGTGAAGGCAGTTCTGATGTATGGTTGCGAAACTTGGAAAGTGACTAACCACATCAAAAACCAGCTCCAAGTTTTTATTAACCGTTGTCTCCGGCGTATTTTAAACTTAAGATGGCCAAATATGACAAGTTCAGATCTTTGGAGAGAGACGAATCAGCAAACAACATACAAATCAAGGAAAGAAAATGAAAATAGATTGGGCATACGTTAAGAAAATCTGATGAAGCTATTGAAAAGGTGGCGTTGGACTGGAACCCTCAAGGAGTTAGGAAACGCGGTCGTCCCAAACACTGGAAAAGAACGATCCAGAGATAAGCTGCAGAGGATGGGAAAACCTGGAGTGAAGTGAAGAGACTTGGCAGAAATCGCATGAGGTGGAGAAATTTCGTTTCGGCCCTATGTTCCAGGGGGAACGACAGCAACTAAGTCAATGTGTATGCATTCACTCCTACGTTAAGGTTATTCACGATATTGTCGCGTTGAAATGGAAACAGGCTTGACTTCGAAGGCAACTAAACACAGCACTTATACTGAAAGCACGTTTATTACGAACTCAACATACACGCAGCACTGACTGCCTCTCAGGCAGAGTGCTCTGCTATTTATACACAGACAATTTACCAGAAATTAGAAGAACAGTTAACATAAGAAACAAGTAGAATTTACAAGTGGACATAAGAAAGATGTAGAACCTTCTGGAATTGTTAATTACAATCCCGGTGGGCGGGATTGAACCGGCGACCTTCTGCACCGTAGTCCGTGACGCTATCCCTGCGCCACGCCGGCAGTCTTGTGTTCGGGGTCTCTCGCGGCAATATTATCAAAATGTACTTTAACTAGTGCACATTGCTACTGCCAAGAACATCTGTTGACTACGTGAAATCGCAGAAAAGCATGCTAAAAGGTGTCAAATACACCGCGCAGCAAGAAATACCGCCAGACACGGGAATACTTACAAGGTCAAGGATTAAGAAACTTCATCCTTCTAAATGTGTGAAGATAGAGCAAATCTGATACCTCGCGGTTCCGTAACGTATATGACATATTCCAAAATGTTTAAATGTTTGTAAATCTATTGGACCAAACTACGTGGTCATCAGTCCGTAGCTTACAAACTACTTAAACTAACCTAAAGACACACACACACACACACACACACACACACACACACACACACACACACACACAACCAGGGAGGACTCAACCTCAGACAGCAAGCAACCGCGCGCTCCGCAGCGAGGCGCCTTAGACCGCTCGGCTACTCCACCGCGGCTACGACATTGTCGATGCTGCCCACCTGCAGAATGCCTAGATCCTAGAAGCTCATGTGCAACGCGGTTCCATTGCAAGAATGGAAATGAATGTTGTTTGATAGGCGTTATGAAGAAACTGTGGTAAAGGCAAAGAAGCATTGTTACGACAAAGGCGCTTCCGCCACTTTCTGAGTAGTTCTTGGAAGCGGCGTTTCCTACGGCAGCCAGGGTTGTGGGAGAGCAGGGGGGAAGGAGCTGGGCTCGCATTGAATGGCTCTTGTGTAAAGAAGCCGAACGTTGCGGGAGCGCCTGAAAGGGCGCGTCCGCAGGAAACACACTGGCCCCATGCCTAGGGGAAGGGCCTGGCCTGCCTTGCCAGTCGTTTCACACGGTGTGTGCGAGAGGAGAGGAGAGAGAGAGAGAGAGAGAGAGAGAGAGAGACTACCACTCTGGTTTGTCATAACCACTGCCTAGCGCTTTTTTGCCCACTTTAGGTTACGGTAGTAACACTAAAAGTGGGCCTTTGCGATCGTCTTGACAGCTCGATATTTAAATGAAAATAACGGCTTAACTATTCATCTGACACGAAAATTTAATAACCGATTTTGTAGAGGAGAAAATTCTCCAACTTTGCTCTTATGTTTTTTTTTTTTTCATTTCTCGTAGCGTTTCAAAGATATTTGCAAAAATAACGGCGATTTTGGGATGTATGTATGTCTGTCCGTAACGTGTTCCCCGTTTTTAAGACTAACCGTTCAACCGATCAGCACCAAATTTTACAGACATGATTGTAGGCCGCCAGAGACCAGAATCTCCCTTTTTCAAATTTTTCGGACAAAAAATGAGGTAGTAATACCAAAAAAGCCGTTTGTAATATAATTGTAATTGCAAACAAACCGTTCAACTTACACGAAAATTGAATAACGAATTTGTAGAGGAGAAAATTCTCTACAACTTAGCTCCCTTATGTTCTTTTCATATCTCGTATCGTTTGAGACATATTTGGAAAAGTAACGGAGATTTGATACCCTCCATTGAACTAACGAGAACCAGCCGTTCGGAGTGTCATCCTCGCCCAGAACTCTGGCATACGCCATCTTGCGTTGCGTATTTGATTATTTTCTTACTGTAACTTACACGTTGTCATTTCAAAGCAATGGCGCACTGAAGAATTAAAAACACATCGTTCTTCGTACGTTAAATGAATCTCGTGTCTACAAATGCCATATTAGCATCAGTTAACAACGGCCATCAATAGTATCAGATTAAAGGACTTGTCCTTCGATTGATAGCTGTAGCGTAATGGGCAAGGCGTTGGACTATGACGCTAAAGATCGGTGGTTCGGAACCCGCCACTACCTAAATTTTTTTTTCCCTAAAATGTTTCAGACAGTCTTATTGATTAATTTTTTATTATTTAGATCATTATTTTGGTCCAAAATGTTTGCAAAAACTTAAACTACAAATCTAAAGTGGGCCGTGAAACACGTCAGTGCGATTTTTGTGGTTTTAGGGCGCACAACTTCTCAGGTCATTAGCGCCCGGATCGGAACAGATTCGCTAGATCTCGGGGGAAAAAAAAAATTGATAACCGCCAGAAAGGAGAGTCAAGAGAAAACTAAAACAGAAGGATGAAAAAATATCAAATAGAAGGGTTAAATATCCTTTGATAAATTAGCCATGTTGATAAAACGCAAAACTCTAGCAGCTGCTCGTGTGTCGTCAGCTAAAAGTTCAAGAGTAGACGGCAAATTAAGGGCTACACGGAGATTATTAAAATTAAGACAAGACAGTAAAACATGTCGCACCGGCAGCAATTCACCACAGGAGCACAGCGGTGCAGGGTCGGCGGTTAGCAAATGACGGTGGCTGAATCGGCAGTGACCGATCCGCAACCGGGCCAGGATGACTCGCCGAGAGGGGCGTGAGGAGGTCCTGCCTAGCGCTTTCCATTGAGAAATCTCTTACTGATTAAGGATAACTACGCCAATTCTGGCGCTACCCTACTGTGCTACCGAGCCACCACTGTGCTATATCACCAGACTATGAACGTAAAGGTCGTGGGGTTCGATCCCAACTAAGTCTTAGTATTTTTATCTGTCACTTTTCACTTTCACTTCTGGTAATGTTGCTGATATGAAGAAAAAAAAAAAAAAAAAAAAAAAAAAAAAAAAATCTAGTACCGCCATGGTTCGGAATTCACGAACTGTAGGTCCCTACAACTGCATGGCTAAGCCATTTCGAAGGTCAGGAAGGCAATGGCCTCCAGACAGGACCAAGTCTAGTTAAGCACTATGGTGTTCAAACATGTGTAGTATGGTGACTGTAAATGAGAAATATTGTAAACTTCATGCGGGTATCCGTATCAATAGAAACCAAAACAATTTGTAGATTTTTTGCCTGTCCGTAAGTTTGCACGCGTATCACGAAATGAAATTACGGCACGAAATTGGATGCCGTTTATGTAGTTTTATTATTGGACGATTATAAGATCTCTTACATGTGTCTTGATACGCCACCAAGGTGACTATCTGTACGTCTTAAGTGTAACTGGGTCAGTACTCGAAAATCTGATTCCAAAGTGGATACAAGAAAATTTGTCTCAGAAACCTGTTCTAGGTTTTCTTTTTAACGATTTTGCCATGAACAGACTTTTGGTAGAGCATGAATTGTCAATCAAAAAGGACAACATTGACTTTATCGGATCGATTCAGTTTCATGTAAAGATAATTTCTTTATATTGGAAGAAAAATAGGGACAGCAGAATATTTATACAACTAAATAAAACAGGTCAGAAATGATTTGATAAAAAAGCAGGATTTTGGAACAATAGGAATAATATCAGTTTAACTTCGTTATTCATAGACATTCTGGGATTCATTAATAACTGATGTAGCTATTATCGTTTTAAGTTTGTCGCCTTGATTTACCGTCAAGCTGACACTACAACGTCAGCAATTTCTCGTGATCATGTGTTCTGGCACGGACATCAAGTCGAAAGGAGAGTCGCCGGCGTCGACCGCAGGGCGAACGATTTTTCACGTGGAAAACTATGTAGTTTGCTCGCGAGTAATAATTGGTCGAGGTATACAAAGATTGTCAGTGAGACAAGCAATCGGGCGTCAGAATGATGCTGGTTTTTCACATCAGAAACACCAACGCAAAAGCCTTTTCAGTGCAACAATTGTGGTTGGCGATTATAAGAGCCATTGTAAATTTGTGGCTTTCATAATTAAAATGTAAATGGAGTTGCAGTACAAGACTGGGAAGAAATAGATCACCAAACCGTAATTCACGATGCAAAACTAAATTTGACAAATACGGCGCGAGATATTCGCGAAGTGTGAAAACGAAGTTATGTTGTGTGATGTGCAAGTGTTATGGTTAGCAAATCAGAAGACAGAGTTCGATTAGATTATATTACCTGTTGTTGGCTGATCAGAACACAGCAGTGTGAAATTTAAAAAATATTCTCGTCACGAAAGTTCGGTTGGGCAATTTCAGTCTTACTCTTCTGTTCTAGCCTAAGAATGACCTCTGAATATGCGATATAATAGGGAAAATTATTTAATGCTGTTCCGGTAATACTGCTCTGTGGTTGACAACATTGTATGTAATCCTGTCCGTTCAATAAATTAATTATCCTCGTGAAGTGCATCTTTGAAAATAATGACATATTTGTAAAACATCTACTTTTGACAAGCAAGACAGTAAATACGATTCCTGCTCATTTCACTGGCAGCAATTTAAACTGTACTCTCAGGTCCCTGCCTAAACAGATACTCTAAAATAATGCCACATTCGAATACAAACATCCAAGTATATATGCCTTAGTTGTTATATCTGCGTGGTCATCAGTCCGTAGCTTACAAACTACTTAAAGGTAAACTAACCTAAGGCCAAAACACACGCACACACCCATGCCCCAGGGAGGACTAACCTCCGACGGCGAGCAACCGCGCTCTCCTTAGCGAGGCGCCTTAGACCGCTCGGCTACTCCACCGCGGCTCTTCAAGGAATCGTGTTAGTGTAAATCGTGACATTTTCATAGTGTTTACTGAATTGGTGTGTGATGTAACAGTGAGTTGTAAATCTATTGGTATCGACAGCGTTTATTTTGGTAATACTGTACAGAAAATAAATCTGTAGAAGAATGAAGCCAGGAAGACGATCCGATATACGTGATTGCTATAGTAAAAACAATAGTAACAGTAATAACAGGCACATAATCTAATATGCATGTCTCAGAAGACGGAAACTCTTAAAATTATTTGCAAAAACGTTGACGTTGAAGTAAAAATGCTTTGAGGTGTCACCTGTTGGGGAGTGGGGGGCTGCAGCAGGTGGGCAAAAGCCCCCTCCCCCGCCCTATGGATACGCCACTAAGCATACCCCAAAATATTCAAAAGTCGGTGCCTATGAGATGAAGCGTCTAGGCCTACAGAAGTAACACCGGGGCAAGACGTCACATTTAAAGAAATGTTTCAAAATATCTAAAAGGTAAAGCAGTCAACAATCCCAAGATTGTTTTTAACACCACAGTGCTTTCCTACGCATGGTCCTGTTTTGAGGTGGTATGCCGTTGCCTTCCTCCGACCTTCGAACTGACTTACCCAGCCAGTTATAGGGGACCTAAGGTGGATTCCGAACCACGGTGTTACTAGGTATTTTTCACATGAGCAATACTGCCAGAGGTGAAAGACGTGTTAAGTGAGAAAAATCCTAGGACCTGGCGGGGACCGAACCCGCGATCGTCCGATTCATAGTCTGTGCATATCTATCCTTACACAATTATTAACTTTAAGAGAAAATCCATTCAGCGAAACAAACAGAAAGGGGATACTAGAACAAAGACTTTTGTGCGACACCTGTGCAATGATACCAGTGGCGGAAGAGCAGCGTATTTGATATGCTGAAACTAGGTAAAGAATAATCAGCACCCCGCTATAAGAAAATTTTAGTTCAGCCAAACGACAAACATCCAGAGAACATACTAATCACCACGCGTGGTGTTTACGATTTCTTATGAATTATGATAATGGACAGGGATAGGATCTTGAGTTTTCTGTATTGCTGGATTCAAAACAGCTACTGCCTGTTACGCACAAAAAAAAAAAAAAAAAAAAAAAAAAAAAAAAAAAAAAAAAAAAAAAATACCTCGCCTTGGAGTATTGGTTGTATCATTTATATTTTAACGGAGCAATTCCGTAATGATTTGATACATTTTAGAAGTCTGACGGTATGTGAAGTTCATATCTTACGAATGCGAGCCAAATGCCAATCCACTTCGCGCAGTACTCTTAACACACAAGAATCGGCATTTGCCGGAAGAAGAACAATTGCTACATTGCAGAGTCCCATCATTCTTGGCGAACCAATGCTCTTAACCTCGTAATGGCGGTGAACTCTCTCATCTTCACCTGTTTTCTGTTATATAAAGTTCCTTTGCTTCTCCATTTTCTACAATCCGAAAATAGAGGTGTAAAGGATTTGATAATATAGCGAAAAAACTAATGGCAATGACGAATAGCGAATACAGAACTCATGAGCAGTCACATTAACTAAGCAAGTATCACGAAGGTACTTCAACAATGACTTTTTGCATTGTGCCGTATTTGCCTTTTTGTAATTGTTTCGCGATTACCAAGTGAACTGGCGCAGTGATTGATATTTTACCAGCATTTGTGAGGAGCGGAGTTCAAATCTCGCCAGGCTCACTGGAAGTATCAAAAAAATCGTTCCATTTAAATCTCACTTATACAACTAACACTACGTATGTTCATAAAAGGCTATAGGTATTGGCTAGCACAACCAACACAAGCATCTTAGAACAGGCTATATGCCTAAAAAATCAAATGACAAGTTATACCAACAATTTTTTAAAGTCCACATTAAAGTCATCCTTCAGGTTTTACACAGCAACGTACTTCATTAGGTATTATTGAATAACATTGCAGATATAAAGCATCAGAGGAGAGTATAGTGCACGTGGGAGACACACACACACACACACACACACACACACACACACACACACAAGCAATGTTGAGTTTGATGCAAATCTCTTCATATTTTATCAAGTCGTTAATACAATAATCAAATTACATAATGCGCGACATAAAACATAACAAAATGCTATACTAACTAGATAATATTGGTTTCCAAGAACGGATCACATTTGGATAATAAACCCTTACGTTTGTAAATGTACGTCCACCTTAAATACTGAATTACCAGTACGAAAATTTTCTACAGAACTGCGGATATATGCATTTGGCAAATTTAACATAATTAGAGAAAAAAAAAGCCTGTCTTCAAACGTAATACTACATCTCACACACTTTCACGAAACATTAACCAAAAATACTAGGACTGTCCACGCCCCCCCCCCCCCACCTCTTTCCTGCACTATCTCACGCCTGACAACATGCTTACACAGCAACGTCATAGATTCTTGTTCAACTTTAAACAAATGCGCTGGTTCTTACTTCTTCCCATTCCAGTACCTTAAACTCTACTGTTCAGAAAGTAGCACGACTAAATGACAGAAGCGAAAATTACTGAGTACTTGTGAAAAGAAAAAGTATAATATTTTGAGTCTAATGAGGAGTTAATATTAAACTACATAAGCGTTTAAAGTTGCTATAGAACAATCTGGCAGAAGTGTATTCTCAGCAGAAGTAAATTAAGATGTGAATTAATGTCCTTGCTAAATATGATAAACGTCTTATTTAAAATTTGCTTTCTTTCGAGTCTCTCAACATCAGTTTCCAAACAAAACGTTTGCAGAGAATTCAGTAACTCCGAAATGACCAAGTCAAAGGGAGTGACGCTAAAAAACTTTCGGTTCACATTAGTACCATATTAACTGTAAATTTCAAACGTAAAGCATAAATTAAGGTTATCTTTCACATGTTCGGGTATATTTCTGACGATGTCTTAGCTGACATTTATATAACTAAATAGTTCACGATCAATACCGGCAGCAAAAAAAGCTCTCGCTGAAATGACAGCCACCGAATTTATATGATCATTTTCCTTACGTAAACAATACTTGTTAGGAGTAAGCAAAGTACGTAAACAAAACAATCGTCAATGACAAAATGCAATAAATACTACTGTAGTGCGACGCCAAGCATCACTTATGCTGCAGTAGACAAACTACAATTAATAATAATAGATATATATCGTAATATTTAAATGTATCTAAAATCTTCCATCTTATCTATATTATCAGAAGTATTACTCACCTTTAAATTTAATACACAAAGTTCTGAAAGTTAAAACCGCACAACGCAATTTATCAGTTTCATACTACGCTCCACAATACGTAATCACTGTGAACGCAATATGACACAGACGTCACACACCATAGCACCCACACGGCGTTCAACACTATCTGACATACACACCTCTCTGCTTCTTGGCTGATCTCCAAATGTAAGCATAAATTAGTTCTTTGACATCATTTCCTGTTCCTGCGTTCACAGCCTTCTCGACGCAACCTCAATTTTGTGCAATAATCGAAACATTATCCTCGCTTCAGTCGATAGTCGACAATACAGTTCTGGCACCTAAGGAACAAAATATTGAAGAAGTTTAAGTTGTTTCAAAATTTAAAAATAAAGACCTTTCAAAACACTTATTTTCATATTCAGTTACATTCGTGGATTTTGCATGGAAATGGTTTTATTTCTATTTCATTCAGAAAGTAGTAGAAAAGTTATTTGAAAATTTTAAGTCAATACTGCTAAGTGCTAACCGAATATGGTGCGGTAGTACTACTTAGTAAGTCTATGCTAGCGGCATTAGATTTTTCGCCTTTGTCTGTAATATTTGTTATTTCCTTATTCAATGCGACCTCATCCGAGTACACTGGAAACCGGCATTAAAAATACTACTGTAAACGTAAAACTAGAGGCATACATAAAACGCCGCAGGAAAACGTAAACAGTATATTAAGAAACTATAAGTGAACTATTTTCAGTAATCATTTTATAAACTGCATTAAATCTATGTATACATTTAATGGTATCACAGTGGATACAGAGTCGTAGGTAAAAATGACAAAAACGTCTTTTTTTTATTTATGCTGTCGGTACCCATACCACTACTACTACTGCGGGTACTATAACATGAAGCTTATCAGAACCACTTATGGGAAAGAAAATCGTATAATGTGAAGTAATGTTGGAGAAACACTTCAGAAAATGTTCATTTTGAAACATTGTCAAGGCAGTTTATAGCCTGCATTAAAAACAATAATTTTTGAAATGTCATAATGTTTTACGGTATTGACTGTGTGAAGTAACACACAGAAACACGTTACTTTGCACCATTGTTATTATTATAAGACAAGCAAATAAAGAGAGAAATTGTTCTGGGGAAAAAACTGCCAGCAGGGCTAACTTTTGATGAAACTTGGGTTCACTATTATCAAACAGAATGAAAAACGTAAAGCAAGAAGGGGAAAACCCCAGTATTTTGTGATAATCCTGAAGAGCAGTGTACAGAGAACAGTCAATACTACTCAGATTTGCATTCAAACTATGTGAAACCAGCCCTGAGACAGAAATGTTTGGATCTCAGAGTTGAGGTATGATTATCCAGCACCATAAGACAACACACATATCAGATTGCTCAACAACGCCATGAAACCATCGATGAAATGTGGCCTGAAGTACTGCATCATCTCCCTTACAGCCCTGATTTAACACCTAGTGATTTCAATTTGTATGGTGCACTGAAGGAAGAATTACATGGTAAGAGGTTCCAAGGCTATGGGGATGTGAAGAAATTTGTGGGAAATTGGTTCAAACATCAAGATAGAGTTCTTTCCAACTGGAATAAAAACGCTTGTAGCCCACTGGAACAAGTGCATAACTGTTCAATGGAATTATGTTGAAAAGTAGAAAAGGTATTATAATTGCATAGGCTTCTGCAACCAGAGTCAGATGACAGAAAAGTTTTCTGGGTGTTGTTCTGCTTGATAATATAATTTGGCTATTACTTAAATAACCAACATTTCAGCCAACACTACAGTGGCCTTCATCTGGGTATATATCTTATATAATGTTGCGTTATGACACCCAGAAAACTTGTATGTCGTAGAAAAAGTATTGTTTTGTGAAAATAAATTTTTTTTTTCTCTCCAGAGCAGTTAGTCTCTTTAATTACTGGAAGGGAGGGAGCTTAGGGTGTAACGTCCTGCCGACAGCTTGGTCATTAGACAGACCTAACACTTGGAGTTTTGGATAAGGATGGGGAAGGAAATCGGCCATGCCCTTTGAAAGGAACCATTGTGGCATTTGCCTTGAGTGATTTAGGAAAATCACGGGAAACCTAAATCTGGATGGCTGGAGGTGGATCTGAACCATCCTCCTCTCGAATGTGAGTCCAGTGTGTTACCACTGAACCACCTCATTCGGTCTTTAATTATTGAATGACCCTCATCTTGAGTACTGCTCAAGTGTTTGGGATCCCCATCAGATCAGTTGAAAGGGAGATGTCGAAGAAATTCAGAGGCGAGGCCCTAGGTTTGTTACTGATAGGTTCGATCAATGCACAAGTGTTATTGAGTTGCTAATGGTAACTCAAATGGGAGTTGCTGGATGGAAGGTGAAGTTCTTTCCAAGAAAGACAGTTGAAGAAATTTAGAGGGCCATAATTTGAAGTGGACTGCAGAAACTTTCTATTGCCACCTACCTACATTTCATGAAAGATCAGAGAGATTAGGGCTTGTACAGATGAATATAAGTGTTCATTTTTTCCTTGTATTTGGGATTGGAACAGGAAAGCAAGTAACTAGTATGTGATACTAGGTACCCCCATCACACACCTTTGGGTAGATTCTGGAGTATGTATGTAAATGTATTGTGGCTATGTTATCTTTCTCAAAGTTTGTTGTGTTACCACATAAGACAGTGGTAAATCAATATAAGTGACTTATTTTAGAAATTAAGGGGGAAAATAATAAATGTTCATAGTAGTTTTAGATTTTTTAAATTTAACATGTGTGCTAAGAAAAGCAACAAAAATGATTTAAATTTAATGTTGTTTTGTCAACAGCATTTTATTAGTTACCAGTAGCTCACTGGTGTGTCAAAAGGACAGTAAATACTCCAGGTAAAAATTTTGAACTATCCATAACCATCAACCAGTTGTAGAAGAAGAATGACTTTTTCTTACTAGTTTTGGTGAGGAGAGGGATAGTGAGGATGGAAGGGTTATACATGTAACTGCATCATACAGTCTGCAGTAGATAGGCCTGTATTTTTCTAGTTTCAGGAGATGGCTTCATTTATTTGCAGCTGCATTGATAAACATTTCACTAATGCTGAGTTCATATTTATTATTGATTGCTGCAGTGACTATTCCAACATATTGGCCTGGAGGAGGCTGAGCTTATAGAAAATCTATTCCACTAAAGGGTTAGGAATTCTAGCGGGCCACCTTGAAGCAAGAGAGGCAAAATAGCACATTTTAATTTCCACTGTCTATACTTTTACAAATAAATTCATTAAACTTTGTCAGCATGTTTGGGAAGGATTCAGGATTCATACTCACAGCAATGGGAGTTCAACATAACTAAATAATTTTCCTTTATGTGTGAAATTTCATTATTTTTCCACTTATTATCGGCTGCATTTGAAGTTATAGGTAAACTTTTTTTCATAAGTAAGAGAGATTTTTCGACGAGTTTTACACAGCATACAAACCATGCTTACAGGTGTATGAAACTCTAGCATTTAATTAACGAAAAATTGAATGAGCTGTTACATTTCAAAATTTATGTTTAGAAAAAACTAAAATTTTATAGTTAACAAAATTTATTTTTACTACAGTTTTTAATATATTTGGAAAATTCTAGAGTTTCATACACCTGTAAGTATGGTTTGTATGTTGTGCAAGAATCTCTCTTACTTATGATGAAAAGTGTACCTATAGCAACAAACACAACCAATAGTAAGTGATAAAATTATGAAAATTCACTTGTAAATGAAAATTATTTTGTTATGTTTTAGAACTGCCAGTGCTATGAATGTGAATCCTGAATCCTTCCTGGTCATGCTAACAAAGTTTTATGGATTTTTTTCTAAAAGTATAGACATTGGAAATTAAAATACCTTGTCGTGCTTCTCCTGTGTCAAGTCTGCCCGCTTGACACCCTACCCCTCTTAAAAATAATATTCAGCGTTTCCTGCTTTGAATGGTTAGTATTAAGGGATAAGACGGCACAATCATTTGAAGCAATAAAACTTTATGTGCACAAATAATTTGATATAAGATGCCTGTGGGCTATCAAGGCAGCATAATGCCTCCAATTGTCGTAGAAAGACTACCTAAGCTCAATCATGGACATCGTGCCTGACTCAATATTCTGGTGTTGTCTCTGAGCAAACTACAAACAAGAGAGAGAAAAAAAATATGATCTTCATTCACGCGAGATTTTTTTTCCTTCTTTTTTCATTTCTTTTCTTTCTCCTTTCTTTTTCTGCTGCAACAAATTTTCAGTACATAGAGGTCACAGGTTTTCAGGTCATCATCATCATCATCATGATCATCATTAGAGACTGATATGCCTTTCAGTGTTCAGTTTGGAGCATAGTGCCTCTAATAAAATTCCTCCATGATCCCCTATTCAATGCTAACATTGATGCCTCGTCTGATGTTATGCCTTTTACTTCCAAATCATTCTGCACCGAATCTAAGTACTTTCTTCTTGGTCTACCTTGACTCCTCTTACCCTCCGCTGCCGAGCTCATGAGTCTCTTAGCTAACCTTGCTTCTCCCATGCGTGTAATGTGACCCCACCATCTCAGTCCTTTCACTCTAACTGCTTCATCTATGGTGTTCATTCCCAGTTTTTCTTTGATTACCTTATTGTGGCCACCCTCCTGCCATTGTTCCCATCTATTAGTACCTGCAATCATTCTTGCTACTTTCATGTCTTATGAAAGAAAAATGTGCAAAAGTTACATATATGCTCTATTTTGAAAATTATTTGAAGCAGGGCATATGTTAATACAAATTTTTTGCTTTGAATGATTGTTCCTGTTCTATCCCTGAATATTGACCATGCTTTCTGAGACAAGTATAAATGGTCTGTAACACATGTATTATTATAAAGAACAATATATGGTAGAGCTGAGCTCTGATGGAGAGGTGATGAGACAAGAAAGTGAGCTTCAAACTGTGTCGGTGTCCCAAGAGAGCAGAGAGCAAAATGCCACTGCAAGTCACTTTGCAATATGCTCCATGTGAGGTTCATGTGAATCTGCTGCACAAGATTTGGGGAAACAGCGATCAGGTGATGAGTGTTTGGAACTGCTTCCATGAGAGTCAGAGGAAGCAGTGAATCAGTGAGGCAGTTTGGAATCCACTTCTGGGAGAGTGGTGGCGAGCAGTGGGCCATTATGGTAGTTTGGGTTTTTCTAGGCTAGAATGTTTGGGAGCAGTGAGTCACCTGGGTCGCTTTGTGGCCCGTTCCATGCCTGCTTGCTCAAGATTGCAGTTTGTGTTACTCACAAGATTGGTGAGAACACATTCTTAAAATTGAGATTTTCAGGCCCCCTTCAAAAACAATGCCAAGAGAAGTTCTTCTGGGCAGTGTCTGACCTTTCACACATTGTGGCCTGGCTTGCAGCATGAGAATAGCAGCAGCTATTGCTATGAGCAGTTTTGTCGCTACTGTTGATACTACTGCTTGAATGGTCAGCACAGCAGCACCACCAAGTGTCTTTGCCTGAAGGTCACCATTGATACCAGCAGTGGCTCAGTGGTGCTTGTAACTTTTTTGTGACTGAGAAAAGCTTCATGCATTAGTAAGATATGAAAATCTACACATGCACATTGTAGAACCTTTTTTTTTCTTTTTGTAGTCTAAGATTCCTCTGGAGAATTTGCAAAAAGTGATATTGTAATTTATTACTGTATCCACAGTGAGATACTGGATCAGATGACCAATCCCCCCCCCTTTTTTTTCATTAAATCACTCATCTCTCACTGTTTGGGAGGATCTGGATCTTTGAATCAATTCAGGAGGGAAACCAGAGTATCCACCCTCATCCAAATGTTTTACTCACCTGATTTGGTTTGCTTTACTATTATTACCTTTCATAATTAATTTAGATATGGATTCGTGAAATTAACTAGCAGTTTAGTCGTCCAACAGAAGGCTATGTCAGCTTTTTGTATCTGTTCAAAATGTAAGCCATTCAATTTTAAAAGGAAGAAGTACCTGTTTAATAATTGCCTTATTGTATTTTCCTTATTCTTCAGTGGCACCCTTCAATTATAAGAACAGGGTCAGATAGTGCGTCAGTTACAACATATGCTGCGCTACTGAATTTTTCTGCCTCCAGAAACATGTCAAAGAAACACTATAAATCTACAGGAAGACAAAGTTGTAGTGTCACCTGAAGTATTTGTAACAGCAAGACCTGGGTCACTGAAAACAAAGGCCGAAGAAACAGCAGCAGCAGCAGCAGCAACAGCAAGATATTCACTAGATGTACAGCCTAGAGAATGGCCTGTTAGGAGGAAGAAACATGTGCTTCTCAAGGATTTTTGGACGTTCACCAGGACACAAGACAGAAGGTGACACATATGGGAATTTGATGGGGTTGGATCACTAATAATCCACACAAAAACTTGAACTAACTGATTTATTACCACACTCAAGCATACACAGGATAAAACTAACTAAACATGGAGGGTAGAGCCCAGAGAGGCTGAGTGTCCAAAGATCATAAGCAAAGACATTTCATTGTTTGTTCTGGTCAGATCAATCATGCTGTCGATGTATTCCCACACAGCCCCCCCCCACCCCCTGCCCAACAGTGGAGAGCACATCTTGAGTGACCCTGGCGGGGGGGGGGGGGAACTGCAGCGTCGGATTACGCTGCAGGCAGGCAGTCCCCACTGGAGAGATGAGAAGGACCTTGAGTGATGGTAGGAAGGCTCGTACATTGTGGGAAAGGGCTGTGGGAAGTAGAGAAAAATGTTTGAGCAAATGTAGGCCATCAGCAAAAGGGGACGAGGAGTCAGGGGAAGACAGGCAGAGTACAAAGATGGTGCGGTCTCGGAAAATGATGGAGATGTCAGTGGCTAGGTGAAGGGGAACAGGAATGACAAATTCAATTAAAGGAGAGGAGGGGAGAGGAGACTGCGAGAAACCTCAGAAGGGAGACAAGGGAGAGGGCAAAGAGGGCATCGTGGGAGGTGTGGGCAGAAGGAAAGGTGACGGAGGAGGAGGAGAGGGGGTGATTGAGCATGATCCAACAGAGGAACGGAGGAGAGGGTAGCATCATCAAAAGTTGATTTCAGCCTGTTGGTAGACACTGTGGCAAGAGTTTTGTTGACAGAAATGATGAAAGTGTTGCTTTCCCTCTTGAGGTCTCGATGTGGTCCTGAGTACGGCGGCTGGAGGGGGGGGAGGGCGGGCAGACAGAGTCGTTGTGAAGGAAGATGTGGTAACAGGTGGTGAGAGCAGAGGGGGCACGGAGGTGTGGGTATGTACTTTGGCTTTCTCCCAAATGTTCTTCACGAATGATATGTCAAATGGTGTCTTCCAGTGTGCGGGTGACTCTTTCCAGGTTGGTCTTTTTGGCAAAGGCATATCAGTCAGAAGCAGAAGGAGAGGTTACCAGGTCACAGATGAGGTAAACGTGCCCGTGGAGATGCATAATGAGGAACAAGTAGAGAGCTGCATCATCAAACGCTTTATGTTAAAATATCTGCTCGATCAACACAAACCACGTTGAGGGCACCTCAAAAGAGAATGGAGCCAGGGGTGGCGATGATGGTGCCTCTGGAACATCAGACACCTGTTGAATGGGAGGTGCAGACTTGTTGTGATGCAACAAGCAAGTTCGAGGTTGTTGCAGACTCCAGTGGGGCCTCAAGGGCAAATGGGCGAGTTGAAGCTGGCCGAGGTGAGCTGGCTCGGGCGAACAGCACGGCTGTGGCAACACTGTGTGCCATGAAAGCTGGTGGAAGTTAGAACTCACAAAACCAGGAATGTTCTAGTGAGTTAACTGTGTGCAGCTGCGGCAGTGATTGTTGTACATGCAGCGCAGCAGATGCATCACGTGATTCAGGAAGCAGAGGACACACTGGCACTCTGCGTTACACCATAGTTCACATTAGTATAAGTTGAGCTTAGTGAGTCACTTAACACAGTCGGAGGCATGGATTGCACATGGCTGGCTGATGTGTTGTTGACAAAATCAAAGTCAGTTACGCGCACAGAAGAAGGTGCATCCGAAACATGCAAAAATGTCCATTGTTCATCAGGTGGTTGATACATGCAGCGTGATGAATACTATTAGGGCAAGTTCAATACCAGAAGCACTAATAAAGTTGTTTGTGGCCACCACACTTTTTTGGCAGAGCATGTGCCTAGCAGAAGGATACACACACAAACTCGCAGGTTGGTTGCTGGCCTAAGATTCAAATTTTGCATCATCGAACATTCTGAGCACACGCAATGTGGTGTGGACTATGTTCGTTGATGACACTGTGGAAAACATGAGAGGCGAGCCGAGGCCCAAGTCTGTGTAGCTTCTCGTGGCACTGGTACTGCTCGGTGTGATGAACCTGTCCTGCAAGAAAATGTTTTGTTAACACAGATTAAATGCACTTGAGGCCGGTACACACAGAAATTGCAGAGACGGTGTTGCAGCAGTTCGAAAACCAGGCAGTAGTGGAACAGGTGAGTTCATTGTCGACATAACTGTAGGGACAAAGGCACTGTATTTAACCATGAATGAGAGCACAAAAAATGAACACTGTGGCACTACTCGATGTAAATAAACTGCGATGAATGCAACTTCAAGGGTCACCAGTATTCGAATTTGATGGGGTTGGATTCCCATTAATTCACACATAGACTTGAGCTAACCGATTTATTACCACACTCAAGCATACACAGGATACAACTAACTAAACATGGTGGGTGGAGCCCAGAGAGGCTGAGCTCACAAAGATTATAAGCAATGATATTTCATTGTCTGTTCTGCTCAGATCGATCATGTACATATATATTCTGCAATCCACAGTAAGGTGCCACCACTAAGTATTTCCTTTCCTATTCCATTCCAAATAGAACACAAAATATAAGTAGGCAGCAAGAAGATCATTCTACACTCAACTTCAAATTCTGGCCCTCTAAATTTCCTCTACAGAATTTCTCGAAAAGATCGTCTTCTTTCCTCCAGTGATCCCCATTCAAGTTCCCAGAGCATTTCCACAACACTCACACTTCGGTCGAACCTACCAGTAACGAATCTAGCTGCTCGCCTCTGAACTGCTTCTATGTCTTCCTTTAAAGTGATCTGTCGTGGCTCCCAAACGCTTGAGCAGTACTCAAGATGTGGTCGTACAAGTGTTTTATACATGGTCCCCTTTACAGATGAAGTACATCTTCCCAAAATTCTTGCAATAAACCAAAATCAGCTGTCCACCTTACTCACAGCTGTCCTTACATGTTTGTTCCATTTCATATCACACTGCAATGTTACGTCTAGATATTTGAGCGATGCAACTATATCAAGAAGCTCACTACTAATGCTGTATTCAAACACTGTGGGATTGTTTTCCCTACTCATGTGTATCACCTTACATTTTTCTACATTGAGAGATAGCTGCCATTCTTTGCACCAACTAGAAATTTTGTCTTAGTCATCCTGTATGGTATTACAGTCAATTAAAGATGACACCCTTCCATACACCAAAGCATCATCAGCAAACAGCCACAAATTACAAGTTACTCTGTCCATCAGATCATTTATATAGATAGAAAATAATAGCGGTCCTATCACACTTCCCTGGGGCACGCCTGACGATACACTTGTCTCTGATGAACACTCTCCATCGAGAAAATGTACTGCATTCTATTACTTAGGAAGTCTTCTAGCCAGTCACAAATCTGTGAATCTATTCCATTTGCTCATATCTTTGTTAGCAGTCTGCAGTGTGACACCGCATCGAACGTCGTTTTGAAATCGAGAAAAACACAATCTGCCTGTTGCCCTTCATCCATGGCTCGCAGGATGTCATGTGAGAAAAGGACAAGCTGAGTTTCACATGAGCGACGTTTCCTAAACCCATGCTGATTCATAGAAAGAAGCTTTTCCGTCTCAAGGAAATTTACTGTATTCGAACTGAGAACATGCTCCAAAATTCTACAGGAAACTGATATCAATTATATTAGTCTATAATTATGTGAGTCAGTTATTTTACCTTTCTTATAAAAGGTAGTCACCTGCACTTTTTTCCAATCACGAGGAACTTTACTCTGAATTAAAGATTCGCAATAAATGCAAGCTAAGTAAGGGACCAATGCCGCAGAATACTCTTTTAAAAACCAAACTGATATTCCATCTGGTCCAGGAGACTTTTTTGTTTTTAACTCTCTCAGCTGCTTCTCTACACTGTAAATACCTATTACCAATGTTCTCCATTTTGGAGTTAGTACATTGATCAAATGATGATACATTTGTGTGTGGTCCTCCTGCATGAAAGATTTCTTAAAGGTTAAATTTAGAATTTCAGCTTTCCGTTTGCTTTCTTCTATTACTGTCCAGGAATGATAACAAGTGACTGGATAGTGGGCTTTGACCTGCTTATCGATTTTACTTAGGATCAGAATTTTTTTGGTTTCTTGGAAAGATGTTTTGCTAATGTATGGCTGTGGTAACTATTGTGTGCTTTGAGCTTCGATCTTTTTATAAATGCATTTGCATGTTTTTTTTAACTGAGAGTGCAACAGTCTTTGCTTTCTCAGTAGCTTTCTAACATTATTATTAATCAACTTTACAGGCACATATTTCTCTAACCTTCTATGTACAATGCATGTTATAAGTGCGATCCTAACAATTGCTTATCGCCCCTTCCCAACAAAAACACGTTCCTAGCCTTCTTGATTGGTTTATGAACTTTGGTCACCATTGACTCTATGACGATATCATGCTCACTAATTCCTGTCTCTACACAGACATCGTTAATAAGGTCAGGCGTGTTCATAGCTATAAGGTCTAAAATATATCCATTGTGCATGGGTTGCCGGTTTAACTGCTCAAGACAGTTTTCAGAGAATGTGTCCAAAAGTAGCTCGCAAGACTGCTTGTCTGTACCACCTGAAATGTAACTAGAGGTCCCAATCTATATCTTAAGGTTGAAGTCTCCCCCGACTAATATTACATGGCCCGGATACCTACGCACTACCTGGTGTAGATTTTCTTCAAATGACTCTAAAACAGCTACAACAGCACTGGGGAGCTGGTAAAAACACCCAACTATTAACTTTACTTCTTTTAGACCTGTTATTCATGCCCATATAACTTGACAGTTACTTTCAATCTTGATCTCAGCAGAAACAATATCTTTGTCCACTGCGATGAACACTCCTCCTCCAGTTGTGTCCGATCTATCTTTCTAGTATACATTCTAAGCCTCACTAAATATTTCTGAACTTGCCACTTCATGATTTAGCCACCTTTCGATGCCTAAAACTATATGTGGCAAATTCAGGAACTTTGTTTTTAATACTTTGAAAGTTTGTGGCTAATATTTTGACAGTCGAATGTTTGAACAGAACACAGCCTGAATTTGCTTTCTGAATGGTAACAGGCGAGTGCTCATCAGAGTTAGCACCTAGACTAAAAAAAAAAAAAAAATAAATAAAAAAAAAAAACATGTGCACTCCATGAGTACTCTGCTACCTGAGTAGCCAATTCCTTAGTGTAGTGCATCCCTGATCTATTTAGGGGCGTCCTACAACTCCCCACCCGATAAGGCAGATCCAGAAATCTGCAGACATGACTGTCAAAGAGTCGGTGAAGCCTCTGGTTCAGACCCTCCACTCGGCTCCAAACCAAAGTACCCCGAACAACGCTGGGAACAATGCTACAAATCGACAGCTCTGCTTATACTCCATGTGGGAGGGCAGCAGCCTTCATCAGTTGTGTGTGTGTGTGTGTGTGTGTGTGTGTGTGTGTTTCCTCTATATATTTCCATTTTACCTGTTAATCAAAAATGTTTAGACAACCCCTGCCCCTCCGCCGTTCGGCATCATTCGTTTTTCACTCTTCTTTTCTTTTCTTTTCTTTTCTTTTCTTTTCTTTTCTTTTCTTTTCTTTTCTTTTCTTTTCTTTTCTTTTCTTTTCTTTTCTTTTCTTTTCTTTTCTTTTCTTTTCTTTTCTTTTCTTTTCTTTTCTTTTCTTTTCTTTTCTTTTCTTTTCTTTTCTTTTCTTTTCTTTTCTTTTCTTTTCTTTTCTTTTCTTTTCTTTTCTTTTCTTTTCTTTTCTTTTCTTTTCTTTTCTTTTCTTTTCTTTTCTTTTCTTTTCTTTTCTTTTCTTTTCTTTTCTTTTCTTTTCTTTTCTTTTCTTTTCTTTTCTTTTCTTTTCTTTTCTTTTCTTTTCTTTTCTTTTCTTTTCTTTTCTTTTCTTTTCTTTTCTTTTCTTTTCTTTTCTTTTCTTTTCTTTTCTTTTCTTTTCTTTTCTTTTCTTTTCTTTTCTTTTCTTTTCTTTTCTTTTCTTTTCTTTTCTTTTCTTTTCTTTTCTTTTCTTTTCTTTTCTTTTCTTTTCTTTTCTTTTCTTTTCTTTTCTTTTCTTTTCTTTTCTTTTCTTTTCTTTTCTTTTCTTTTCTTTTCTTTTCTTTTCTTTTCTTTTCTTTTCTTTTCTTTTCTTTTCTTTTCTTTTCTTTTCTTTTCTTTTCTTTTCTTTTCTTTTCTTTTCTTTTCTTTTCTTTTCTTTTCTTTTCTTTTCTTTTCTTTTCTTTTCTGCTTGATCTTTCCTCTTTGGTTATATATCCTCTATGGCTTGGCTCAGTACTAATATACAGTATCTCTGACTTCCTCACTCTTTAAACACCATCCTTAAGACCTAGGTCATGAATTACCTTCCCCTTCTGTTTCCATCCTTTTTTCTTCCCTTCTCTCCCACCTAAAGAAGGAACTGTGTTCCAAAAGCTTGTCCTTTTTCGTCCCTTTTCTTTTTTTCTTAATTGTATCACTATCAGTGGTACAGCACAAAGGTAAGTACTGGCCAGCCAATCTGTCTCTTTTGAAAAATAATTTTTCATCTCTGAGGAGAATTTCTGTCATTCATCAGTCATTCAGAAACTCAGAGAAATAAGGTGGACAGTATATACCAGTGTCAAACAGGAATCAATCAAACTGCAACTGCTTTTCAGAAATTCATAACTATTTATTTAGATATATGGTATAATTTTTCTCATCTCACAAAAATCAGTCAAAAAAGTAAACCTATAAAGAAAATTAAATGGTAGACAAATGAACTCACTAACATTAGAACAAATATGTTATCTTTGTATCATATATATATATAACTTCTGAATATGAATTTAAACAGATAGCTGAATTGTACAAAGTTAACCTTGAGTGCAAGATAACTTGAGGGCAAGCTTAGAGAAGCAAAACGATTAGTGTAGAGTAAATATACTGAAGGTGTTCCAAATAAGTGCAAAGCTGCATGGAATTTTGTTGCACAAGAGCATTCAAAGTGTCAGGAACGCCACAGTGGAGTAGCCGAGCGGTCTAAAGTGCCTCGCTGCAGAGCGCGCGGTTGCTCGCCGTGGAGGTTTGAGTCCTCCCTGGGGCATGGGTGTGTGTGTGTTGTCCTTAGGTTAATTTATCTAGGTTTAAGTAGTTTGTAAGCTACGGACTGATGACCACGCAGTTTGGTCCGATAGATTTACAGACAGTATCATGAAAAAGACATAGCCCTTAACTGAGATAAAGTTAATCTTTGTCTCATAGATTCTGTAAGCAATGTTAGGCACTAAATTAAAACTACTAGAACTAATGCAACTGATCTACTTAAGAAATGCCATTGTGGGAACTATTCTCATCTATGTTCGCCATTGACCGTAATTAATATGGAACAGGCTACATGGCTTTACATGGAAGACTATTACACTCACTGAGATTACAAAAGTAATGGCAAAGTTCTCCAATTCCCAGAGTATGAACTATTCTTGGCTGTCCAATTACATAATTAAAAAAACAGTAGATATAATTAGTGAACCACTGGCCTTTCTTTTTAACAGGTGTCCAGAGTTTGGAATATTCCCTACAAAAGTTATTTCAGTGTATGAAAAAGGGGACAAACATGATCTCAGAAATTACCAACCAGTTTCCATGGTTCCTATTTTCTCCAAAATATTTGGATCTCTTATTTATAACCAACTCAAAAACTGCTTTGAGCCACATGATTAACTTTATGATAGTCAATTGAAATTCCGCAAGGGAAAAAATACCACCACTGCTGTTCTCTCAATTGTGAATGATGTAATAACAGCCTTTTGGAATAAAAACAAAGCCTCACTTCTCTTGTGTTATTTTTCATGTTCTATTACTTGCTAAACTCAAATATTATGGCAGTAATTGTATCAAACCTAAACACTAGGAAACAGTTTGTCTCAGTCAGAAATAGGCATTCAAAATTGCAAGAAGTTCAAACAGGGGTCCCATAGTGTTCTGTCATTGTGCCCTTCTTTTTTTAATAATTGCAGTCAATTATTTACCCCACTGTGTTCCCAACTCTGTTGCCTCAAAAAATGGAGGATAGATAACACCTCACAATAAAGAGGCTCGCTGAACTGCTGACAGGCCACAAAAATATTCACACAACTTTGATTTTCAGCCATGACCTTTGTCAGAAAAAGAAACACATTCACGCAATCACTCAGACAACTATACAAACACAGCCACTGTGTCTGGCCATTCCAGTGCCACAAGCAACTAGATTGAGTGGGGTGGGGAGTGGAGGGGGAAGGATTGCCAGGTAAAGGTGGGGATGGGAAGTTCTGTGTTGCATGATGGATTGTAAAAGCTCTGATAGGTGGGAATTTGAGCTGCACAAATGAATACAGTGAAGGGAAGGGGTGGGAAAGGATAAAAGGGAGGAGTGTGGGAGTCAGTGAGGGGATTTAAAATGATAAAAATAACAGGGAAAAAATAAAAATAGGAAAAATAAAATAAAAATAAAAGTAATTCATTAAGGGGATATTGTAAGTGGCAACACAAAGTAGAAAGGAAGACATGAAATACAGGATATTGAGTGGAGAAGGAAGAGGGGGGGGGGATAGATGTTAGGCATAGGATGTAGGGATGGGAAGTTATCTTTGGTTGAGGCCAGGATGGTTGCGGAACTGTAGAATGTGCTGAAAGGACAGCTCCCATCTATGCAGTTCAGAAGAGCTGGTGGTGGAGGGGAGGATCCAGATGGCTCGGGTAGTGAAGCAGCCATTGAAATCCAGAGTGTTGTGTTTAGCTGCATGCTGTGCCAAGGGGTGGTCCATCTTGCTTTTTGCTACACTTAGGTGGTGGTCATTCATCCTGATGGACAGCTGGTTCATCATCATAACAATATAAAATACTATACAACAATTACAGCAGAGTTGGTATATCAGATGGCTGCTTTCTCAGGTGGCCCGATCTCTGATGGAGTAGGGTAAGCCTGTGACAGGACTGGAATAGGAAGTGTTGGGTAGGTGGAATGGGCAGCTTTTGCATCGGGGTTTTAAGAATCATTCCCTTTGCAGCACCCTATAATAGTTTTGGACAAACTGTGTCTGAACTACAAGGCACAGTTTTATTAGGAGGACGTGCAGGTGTGGTGGGGCACACTATTAAAAACTACTTAACTTTTATCAGATGGCCGATTGCATTGAAATAATCCGTTGATCCAGGATCTTGCAGCAGTACAGTTCACCTTATGATAATGAAAGGTGATTGAGGTTAAATGATAAATTTATTTATATAAAAAAACTTTCATACTAGTTGCAGGTCAAAACATTATAACGGACAACAAGACAAAAACATCAGCTAAAGATCTTCTGCCACAATATGGCTTCTCTCCAATCATTTGAGAGAATACTGTATAAACATGAAAACTATTGGGATACATCACTTTTATACACACGTTAAACTAAGATCAAAAATAGGTTATAAATTTTGACTTAATCTCCTCTTCACAAGAATAATACATTTTGGTCATGTGGTTGTATTCAGTTACGGTAATTTCATTTAAACTAGTTATAAATAACAAGTACGAACATGACTTGGTACATTTACATATTAGGCCTACTCAAATTATTGATTCTATTTCTGATTTTTATGTAGGTAAGTCAGTAGTTTGTAATAAGTATTTTGGTGTTTTGTTATTTAGACTCATAATTTTAATGTATTTCAATTTTTGGTTTAATTGTTTATAAATATGGATTTGTTTATAGTAGTAATAATTTTGTTGATTTCGGCAATAACTTCTTAGTATTGGATAGATAGTTGAAACGAGTGACAAAATCGTAATAAGTAGTTGATTTAGAATCCAGTGATATATAAAACATGGTATGCCCCAATTTATTTAAACAAAATGTAAATATGTAATAATGTTATGCAATAGTTACCACATGTAATGTTGTTACATTTATGTTGGTACACAAATTTATGGGAACAGCATATTCCGTAACTATGCATAATGTATTTTTAGTATTAAAAATTGTTATTTACAAAAGTATCAAAGCTCAGTATTACATAACAAAATAGCAAAAGGTAAGTTTAAATAAACATACCATCTCTTAAATGTGTTTTACCAATAGTATTTCAAACAGAGTGTGAAAAAATTATATTTTACACGTCTGGTGGTGAACTCTTATTTAGGTGTTCAAATAGTTTGTGTCTGTAATGTTGGCAATACTAAATAACTTGAAATGTATGGGATGTGCAACTTGCAGAAATGTTACACACCCTATATAGTGTACCTGAAATGAAAATGTAGGGTTCATTGTGTACTAACTGTTTCAATATGTAGTGTTAATATTCTTTAAATATTTTAAAATATAAATAACAATACAGTTTAGAAACAAAACAGTTGGCTCAAATCACCCATTGTAATTTGTAAGTAATTGTGAAAACCGTCAAAACTCACGTGGCAGTAACAATCTTTACATCCAGTGGAGTATAATAGCTATATCAGTATAAGAACAATTGTGAATAATGCAAATCCTATTGAAACTATTTTCTCCGAACATTCTTAAGTTTATACATGTGTAAATGCCAGTACATGAGAACCAGTCTCCTAATTCCTTAAGAAAGGTGTGCTGAGTACATGTAATAACTTCAAAATTTATATTCGAACAAAATGAGTGAAGACTAGTAAATGACTGGTAAATACTAAAAATGGTGGATGGAATCAGCTCTCAATGAGCACCATAAACATTTACCAACCAAGTCTGATGGCATAGTTAAGATGGTTAGAAAGACAAACAGTGTAATCACTGTTTTTTTTTGAAAATTTTTAGTACTGTGTGTATTGAATATTTATCTCTTGCTGAGTGTTAAGACATATGGATAAATAAAAATTCAAAAATCCTCTGTGAGTAGTGAGCAGTGGAAATGGTTAAGCACCATCATATCACATTCAATGTAAAACCATAAATGGTATTAGCCAAGTTTCCATTGAAAAATCAAAATGTTTCAAACATAGAAATCCCTTTCTTCCAAGGTTAAGTAAAAAAAAAGGGCTTCTTCATTAAATGAAATACAGATAAAATCTGCCAAATACACCCACTCCTGAGGCACTAGTCGATAGAGGGGCGGAAAAGAATGCTGCCATTAAATTATGTCCACAGCCAGGATGAGTAACGGATTCGCAAATGGCTACAAAAGCAGAAAGGAACTCTGGTTGCTTTTAATGTTTTTGATTAACGTAATTTAGTGTTCATAAGGTATACAATACACCATTAAGTTATATATAAGAAATAGAGATGGTTTAACTTACAAAACACACACACACACACACACACACACACACACACACACACACACACACACACACAAACAAATCAAGGCAGACATTTGTAAAGGCTTTTTACAAATGTCTACCTTGGTGTGTTTGTGTGTATATGTGTGTTTGTTTACCTTTCCTTTTTTTCCCCTAAGGCAAGTCCCTCCACTCCCGGGATTGGAATGACTCCTAATCCACTCCCTTAAAACCCACATCCTTTCCTTTTTCCCCTCCTTCCTTTCTCTTTTCCTGATGAAGCAACAAACGATTGAGCCTGTGCTTTTGGTAAGTTAAACCATCTCTGTTTTTTATACATATTTTTCCTACCAGGAATGTTTCCATGTATAATATTCGTCTCATCAGTTTGAACTACACCATTAAGTTACGTAGATATGACTTCTAAATGGAGCTTATGTATTAATGGTAAACACATTACCAAGAGCTTCAAGATGCAACTGACAACTTGACTCTTTAGTTCCGCAGAATTAAAGGCATTAACTTTTATGTTCATATTTGAATCAACTATTCCAATCAACCTAACACAGCCCATAGTATCACAGTGTTGTCAAAAGACAAACAGTTAAAACTCCTTCAATTACTCAGATCACAAAGCAATAATGTCTAGTAGTGGTAGGTGTTCTAGTAGTGCTTGAAAAGTGAGTGACAATCATATATAGAAGTGGACATAAAGATTATCTTAGGTATTTTGAAAGACTGTACAAGTATAAGTCTACTGTGTAAAACTCAAAAATATACCCTACACAAAATTCAAAATAGACATATGGTTTGCTTGTTGATCATTTTCAGAAACAGTACCATATCAGAAACAAACACCCTGTAATCAACTGAAAGTTGATACATTGAGCTTGCATGCATAAGCAAAACAACACATGTGATGTGAGATACACAGTGGTGTTCCACATGAAAATACAAAAAAATAAAAGTTTGACAATAATAATAAAGAATAATATGTAACTTATAATGTTTCATTGTTTGTATCGGGACTGAATTCAAAAGTTCAGCAACTATTTAAATGCTTTGAAAGTATACACTTCAAGTGCATAAAACACCTCACTTCCTTTTTGCACATCATAGTAAGTAACATGGGTGAAGCATAAACATATGTGCTGTGACATTGCATATTAAGTTATTGAGACTTCACTATCACATTTGCCATTTGCACTCCTTTACACAGGATAATATGGCTTCACACCACATATATGCACAAGTATACATGACAAAACATTCAAAGTATGAAACTCATAAAACATGAGTAGTTTTAGCATGTAATAAATTTGACAAACTTTTGCATGATTTCTTTAACTTAAAGAATAAAATGGAAATTAAGCTTTGCATCACTTGAAAACTGTGTCATATGTACAATATGTACATCTTAATTCAGTATTTGGAATTTTCCTTTTAAGCTGTAAGCTCATGGATAGAAATTGAACTTTACATCAGTCTAAACCTGTGAGTACTGTGTGTTCTCTCATGCTTTTAGTCACTTTTTTTACTATTTAATAGCAAGTCCCCATTGACAACAAGTACAACACAAATTTAACAAATAACATCAAAATACTACTGAATGATTAGCAGTTAACCCTCGCGCAGGCGCGCCGGTTTTCATAACATGAGTGGGCGCACGGCGCACTTTGTACACATGTAGTCCAAAGTTGTCAGTATGCTGCCAAGAGAAACATGTATGAGCTAAGTCGTAGTTTAGTTTTTGTTTATTTAAACAGCAATACAATAAACTTATATTACATCACTAATTTACTGTTTGATTAAACAAATAACAAAACATTTGTATCATTTTATTGTCATAGCTGACATAGGAATATATTCCAACACTTTGCGTTATATCATTCTGAAAACTAAATAGGAGTGAATAGCTCTACATTTCACAGGTAAAAATTGTTGTGGAATCTCACGTTTGTCTTTTCTCAATGTCCCGGCGCATGTTAGTTGCTTTTTCAACAGAGAGTTGCCTAAGAAATAGATAGTGTACACAATGTTTCTTCCTGAGCCTTCAGTGTGATTAATAAGTCTTCCTACAATATCACAGGGAGAATAGAAACATCGTATGGTCCTTTAGGTTGTTTTCCACAATATACTTCCATATTACTAGTCAAGAGTATTTTTATCTTGTACTTCACTGGTTTGTTTGGAATATACTGAACAAAAGAACAGCAACCCCAGAAAGCTTGCAAAGTTTCATCTAATGTCACAAATTGTACTATACTGTAAACGTTCTTGAAGTTCGCCACAAAGTCATCCAATATTTGCCTTATTGTGGCAAGCTTATCATCTACTCTTCTGTCTTGTCTTGTACTCTTATTGTAAAAATGTATACATCATAAAAAAGGAACAGAAATCTTCTGCAGGTCATCACAGTTATTGTAATCTCCATACCCGTACCATCTGCTGTCCACAGTTCAATCACATTTGTGTGGCTCGCTTTCTTAGTACCGATGAAATATAGCAACCCCACAAAGCCAATGTTTCACACCTGCACTTTCCTTAGCAACCCTGTCTTTGGAATATTGTATAGATTCTTTGTTAGATTGAACATATATGTTTGTGAATTTTACAGTTTCATCAATCACTTCCAGGGTAAGTATTGTACATAACCCTCTTTTTCACTTGTGACCCCTCTGGCAACGCTTGTAGGTCCAGGGAATATTTTCACAATATTCTTTCTTTTTGTTTTCGAAATCATATTAGGCCACATTTTATTCCGTTTACACGTTTTGTTCCTCCCAATAAAAATACCAGTGTAAAGTAGCTCTTCACAGTCATCATCTGAATCGTGGACTTTATCAGAATCTGAATAGTGGTCACTTCATTTGATAAGTTCCTCTTCTTCCTCAGAGTCGTCACCGTTATCAATGTCTGGTACAGTGTTGAATTCTGGATCCTTGTTGAGTAGCCAGTCAAGCTCGTCTGTCAGCTTGGATCTCGTGCTACACTGGTTACATGTTGTCATTACATTTGCATAGAAAGAAGCGAAATAAAAATGAAGGAAAAATTACTTACATGACCGGGCGCGTTGCGTACTTTGTGCACTAAGATGACAAACTTCAATTTATTTTAAATTACTGTAGCTCAAGTGAACCTATGACAACTCAACTTCTCACTGTGCTAGCTGAAAGTATGATGAAGGAATAGGTAGGTGCTTGGTCTTGTCAAACAATGATAAAATGGTGCAAAACAATGTTATTTGCCGTTGGCGCAATTTATATATACAGGCGCGCCCGCTCGAGGGTTAAAGAGTTTGAAGAGAGCAAAAGATTTAGAATTGTAATGCACTGTGGACGTGATTAACAGAAAAATCACAGTACATGACTGAGGGCCCCAGAGTCATCATCAGTATCCCACATGGCCATGGTCTTGCTGCTCTTGAACACTACCTTTCTCAACGTCCTTCAGACTCCAAGCCCAATACCTCATGCCTTATAACCATTAAGCAATTACAGACATGGGCACCCGTATGGGACTCTCCTATGGCAACCTATTATGGGCTGCCTAGAGGAAACCTTACTAGCCTCACAAAACCCCAGACCTCTTGTCTGGTTCAGGTTCATGTTGATATTTTCATGATTTAGACTTGTGGCCAGGACACCCTATACTAGTTCCTTCACAATCTCAACTCCTTCTCCCCCATCAGTTTTACTTGGTCCTTCTCAATCTGGCAAGTCACCTTCCTGCATGTTAACCTCCACCTCCATCCACATTAAACCTACTAATTACCAACAGTACCTGCACTTTGATAGAGGTCATCTATTACACATAAAAAAAATAATAAAATAAAAAAAACCTCCCATACAGCCTTGCCACCCATGGACGGCGAATTTGCAATGATGATAAGTCCCTTACCCATTATGCCGAAGGCCTTCACAGACAGACATTACCCTCCTGACCTAGTCCACAAACAGATTTCCTGAGCCATATCCTTCCTCCAACCCCAGTAACCAGTCACAAAGCAGTGTTGTTCTTGTCACCCAATACCACTCCGGATTGGAACAACTAAATTGCATCCTTCATCAAGGCTTTGATTATCTGTCATCATGTCCTGAAATGAGAGACATCCTACCCAAGATCCTTCCAACCCATCATAAAGTGGTTTTTCCAGTGCCCACCCAACCTCCACAACATCCTAGTCCATCCCTATGTCACTCCCAACCCCAGCCCCGTACCATAGGGATCATATCCCTGTGGAAGACCCTGATGCTAAACCTGCCCAATCCACCCACCCAGCACTTCCTGTTCCAGTCATGTTAGAGGCTTATCCTACCCCATCAGAGTTCGGGCTGCCTGAGAAAGGAACCATGTGATATACCAACTCTTCTGAAATCGTTGTACAGTGTATTATATTGGTATGAACAACAACGAGCCAGCTAACCGTCAGGATGAATGGCTACTGCCAAACTGTAACTAAAAGCACGATGGACCACCCTGTGGCACAGCATGCAGCTAAACACAGCACTCTGGATTTCAATGTGTACTTCACTACAGGACCCATCTGGATCCTCCCCTCCACCACCAGCTATCCTGAACTGCTTAGATGGGAGTTGTTCCTTAAACACATTCTAAGTTCCTGCAACCACCTTGACATCAACCTAAGATAACTTCCTCCCCTACATCCTATGCCGAACATCTTTGCATGCACCCCCCCCCCCCCCCAGTCTTCCTTTCCCACTCCATATCCTATACTTCATGTCTTCCTTCTTACTGTGTGTTGCCACTTACAATATCCTCTAAATGAATTACTTTTTATTGTTATTTATTTTTTCCTATTTTTCCTCTTTTATCCTATTTTTACGTTGTTCCTTATTATTTTAATTGTTTTAAATGCCCCACTCCCTCCCACACTCCTATACACCTTCCTTTTATCCAATTCCGCCCTTTTCCTCCACTTTATTCATTGCTGCAATTCAAATTCCTGCCTATCAGAGCCTTTACAACCCACCTTTACCTGGAATCCTTACCCCTCCACTCCCCACCTCACTCGCAGTCTAGTTGCTTGTGGTGCTGGAGTGGGCAAAAATGGTGGTTGTGTTTGTATAGTTGCCCGAGTGATTGCATGAATGTATGTGTTTCTTTTCCTGACAAAAGTCATGCCCGAAAATTAATTTTGTGTGAATGTGATTATCTATTTTCATGCCTGTCAGCAGCACAGCAAGCCTCTTTACCATTAGTTGTTATCTATCTTCCATTATTGATATTCCAATAGGATTTTATATTGTTAAAACAACTTTATTATCTGTCATACTGATGATACAACTTTGCTGTGTGTGAATGTGATTATCTATTTTCATGCCTATCAGCAGCTCAGCAAGCCTCTTTACCACTAGTTGTTATCTATCTTCCATTATTGATATTCCAATAGGATTTTATATTGTTAAAACAACTTTGTTATCTGTCATACTGATGATACAACTTTGCTGGCTGGTCCATCTTCAAAACCCATTAGTTCTGCATGTGCTGCGAGATGGCATGGAAGCAGCACTAAATTGGTTCTCAGCAAATACACTGCTTTGTAACCCTGATAAAAACTAGCAAATTATACTAGGATTCTCAAATGAGGTTGATATAAAAGCAGTCAAAATTCTTGGAAATCATATAATCCGGAAAATTCGAAAGAAGGTGGTACGTGTAATGAGCAATGTGGGTAGATTAGAGCACTATCTATTATTATTCATACAGCTCAAAATATTAACAGTAATTAATCTCTATTTATATGTTTCAGCATTGTTTGTGAAAAGCAACATTGCAGATTTTGAAATGAGAGAAAACGTACATCTCCATAACACTAGATACAGAAAAACGGATGTACCTAGGCATAGGCTGGCAAGAACAGGAAATTCTCATCTAATCAAAGGCATAAAAATATTTAACACACACTCATTCTCTGCTCAATCAGTCTACATAGCTAGCTTCAGAAGCAAACAAACAGTGTATTAAACTGTTTAGTTATTAACTCTTTATGATATTGAATTTTTTAATATTATAACAACTGGCATTAATTTCTAAGGTTGTCATTCTGTTGCAACATTGACTGGATTTAGTTTTAATTTTATTGTTTATAATATTGTGGCAACTGCTTGATCAATGAATTGACAAAATAGTGTGTGGCATGTCTTTACAGCTGGCATCTTTGGGGCCACAGCTTTCCTGTTCCTGCCAGCCATATTAATGTTCTGTCTGGTTGTAGTTTTTGGATTGCTCATTATAAAGTGCAAATGAAAGTACATATGGTTATTATTGGGGCTCCAGCACCATGCCAAACCCATACTGATGAGCCCGTAGTCAAGTTCACCATCGAATAATGCAAGTTGTGCAGCGGCATGAGATGACCACAACAGTGCCACCTCTGCCTGGATTTCTCACTACAGCAACTTCATCGTCACAAATTCATCATCTTTTTGTTTCTAGTGCTTCATATTTTAGTTCACAGAACATGTTCCCCACACGGAGTACTTCTGGTGCTGCAAAGAACTTACTGGACTCAAACCTTGGTTCGCCCTTTAATTTTTTAAGTGTCTTCTATACGAACAGTGTCAATCATGTACCTCATCACATCTTTTGCACCCCTAATGCTCAGGTTTTGCAGAACATGAACTTATCAAACTTGCAAAATTTGAATTTCAGGCCAGGAACCGCTCCACCAAATGTTTTCCTGTATCCTTCCACCAACCATGTGCTCTGCCATTGAGATGTGGTTTCCTCTAATCAGTCAAACTTTTCTGGTGTTTCTGGACTTAGTCTCTCCTCTGAAGGCACCTATCACAACTCATTCATCAACAGCTCGGTTAATCATGGACAATTTACTCACCTTTTTCTGTCCGCGCGGCTTACCTGGACAATGCAATTGTGTCGGCTAGCCTTGTGCAATCTGCTCCGCCAAGTGTGTTCAGCGATTCTCTGATCAGGCCTGCTCATCCTATCAGTGGTGACATAAACTGAAATTTTACTTGAGGTACTGATGTGTCCCATGTGCTACTTGCATCATGTTATGTGTCTGCAGCATCGTGGGTTCAACAATTGCTTCCACTGTACTGTACTATTGACACACAAGAACATTCTCAGTCACACCCTTTTGTGCATCCGTCCACTTTCATGGCACACACCTGTGCCTCTTCTACGCCAGTCACTCGCATCATATCTCCTCTGCTTTCCTCGACCTGCTCGCTCATCTTTGAGGCTCCACTGGAAACAACAACTGCTCTCTCAGGGTGCCACAACAAGTCAGTGCCACAACCTCTACTGATGTTCCGAAGGCACCTACATTGCCACCACCTGGGTGCCTTCCTAAACTACTGTATTTCTCCTTCGAGGCTCCCATGATGTGGTTCGCCTTAGCCAAACAAATATTCGATCATTACTCACTCAGTGACTCAGCTCGTTACCTGTGCCTCACACGCCTTCATGAACATGTCAGTTTGATCTGTGATCGTGTCACCTCTCCTCCAGCGATTGACTGGTATTCCATCGCCAAACAAACCATTCCCAAGATGTTCACTCTCACTCCAGAAGATAGTACCCAACCCATCATCCATGATAAACACCTGGGGGACAAGAAGCCATCACAGCTTGGCACACCTATGTCTTCTTGTCAATGAATATGGCATGCCGGATTTTACATTCATGGCTGTTTGATCAAGTAAACTCCCACTCGCAGTCCAGATCACCCATACTTATAATATTCTGCAGACTCTGACTGAGTGTATACGCATTGCTAGCAGGGTTTACGACGCTTATCTACATGAGGCATGTGAGCGGCAATCTTCATCCAAGATGCAATCTTGCCAGCATGCAACTGCTGTTTGCACAACAAAGAATCTGCTGTTGTGAAGAAACAGGGCATCCAGGGCCACCTGCACGCAGACTGGGTGTAACCTTCGCCATCTCCACCACACCCAAAAGCGCCACCTGCAAGCACCTCCTCCGACACTGAGGATAGCCCACCGCCACTTATTCACTTCCCGCAAGAGCAAGCTCCATATTACCCTTATTGCTAATTCTGCAATCATTTCAATGACACATGTAGGAAGTGCTGTTTGCCATGTCATCACCCAAACGCCGAGCACAGGATGTGTAATTTAAAAGTAGATATTTCTGGAGTAGTAAAGCAACTTAAGTCACTAAACAAAAACAAATCTTCCAGGCCAGATTGTATACAAACTAGATTTCTCTCAGAGTATGCTGATGCAATAGCTCCATACTTATCTCTCATATACAACCTATCACTCAGCGAAAGATCCGTACCCAAAGGATGGAAAGGTGCCCAGGTCACACTGATATTCAAGAAAGGCAATATAGGAGTGATCCCCAAAATTACAGGCCCATCTCATTGATGTTGATTTGCAGTAGGATTTTGTAACATATACTTTATTCAAACATTATGAACTACCTCGAAGAGAACAGCCTATTAACCAATAGTCAACATGGATTCAGAAAGTATCACTCCTACGAAACACAGCTTGCCCTTTATTCACATGAATTGATAAATGCCATTGAAAAGGGATCTCAAATCGATTCTATATTTCTGGATTTCTGGAATTTTGACACTGTACCACACCAGCGGCTTCTAATGAAATTGCGTGCTTATGGAATAACACCCCAATTGTGTGACTGGATTCACGATTTCCTTTCAGACAGGAAGCAGTTCATTGTAATTGATGATAAGTCATCGAGTAAAACAGAAGTAAACGATTTAGGAGACAATCTCAATACCTGTTCACAGATGATGCTGTTGTTTATCAGTTAGTAAAGTGAACAGAGGATCAAAAGCAACTGCAAAGTGATTTAGACAAAACTTCTATGTGGTGCAAAAATTGGCAATTAACACTAAATAATGAAAAGTGTGAAGTAATACTCATTACCACTAAAAGAAATCTACTGAACTTCAATTACAGGATAAATAAGTCAAACCTTAAGGCCATAAATTCTACCAAATACCTAGAAGTTACAATTACAAACAACTTAGACTGGAGAGAACACATAGAAAATATTGTGGGGAAGGTGAACCAAAGATTACGTTTCATTGGCAGAACGCTTTGAAGATGCAACAGCTCCACCAAACAGATTGCCTACATCACACTTGTGCATCCTCTCCTGGAGTATTGTAGCCCAGTGTGGGACCCTCACCAGGTGGGAATGACGGAAGACATTGAGAAGGTTCAGAGAAGGGCAGCTTGTTTTGTTTTATCACGTTACAGGGGGGAAAGCGTCATGGAAATGTTGCACAATTTGACATGGAAATCATTAAAAGAGTGACATTATTCAAAGCGGTGAGATCTATTTGTGAAATTTCAACCACTGACTTTTACTTCTGAATGTGAAAATATTTTGCTAGCACCCGCCTACATAGGGAGACATGACCATCCCAATAAAACAAGAAAAATCAGATAGAAAATGGAATGATGTTGGTGTTTTTTTCCGTGCACTATTAGAGAATGGAATGGTAGAGAAAGGTTATGAAAGTGGTTAGTGGACCCTCTGCCAGGCACTTCAATGTGATTTGCAGGGTATATATGTAGATATAGTTTTAGGCACCATCTCCTGCTCTGATATTCACAGGCACCTGCATGTGTTTCATTTTGCTAGTGACTTTTTTCCATCATGTGGTCATTTGTACATACGTGACTGTGCTTCAAATGTTTGTGTCCTTATTGACACTGGTACTGATGTATAGCTATTACCACTTTCAATGGCTACCCGGTCCTCTCTGTCCTCACAGTGCTACACTTCGTGCTGGCAACACGATTCAGCTGCTTTGTGCAGTTTCAATGTTCTTTTACTGTTTGCTTATCACCAGAGTGTAGACTTTCATGGAACTTTTTGGTAGCAGCTGTGCCGGAACCGAATTTAGGCAAGGACTTCTTAACTCATCATAAACTTCCCTGTGATGATGTGTGACATTCAGTGTTTCAGCACCTCACAAATATTCATCTTCAAGCTCTGACTCTTGTTCTACTAACACACCAATCGTTCGCGAGTGTTTTCAAACTATTGGTAAGTTTGATGCTCTAGTTTCAGAGCTGTGTTGCTATGTTGCAAACATAAACAAGTGATCAAACAATGCTGTGAAAAAAAAAAGACTTATTCGTGAGTGCTTTGATACCTTTAAATAATCCAAATCACTCTTGTTGAAGTAGTTGAGATAATGTGAATGTGTGCTTTGTCTGCTTCGTGAAAATGAGGATATCGCCCGCCATCTCGCAGTCACAGAATCACAGCTGGCATCTGCTCTGCATCAACTTTTATCTCTGCAGTTGTGTTGGAAGGACAATCACTCCAAGGTTAGTACGAGTGTCACTTCAAAAAGTGTTCTCAGTGCCATCTTGCCCACACACAGTGTAAATAGTATTTGTGATAGTTTTCCCCCTCTATGCCACTCATATGGAGAAGTTTGTAAACAAACCTCTGTTTCCATGCCAACGCCTCACTTGGACACTTGGGCTGTGAGGTGTTCCACTCTGGTGACCGCCTCTAACATTTCCTCCTCCTCTCATGCCTTGCGATCATCACTTGTTTTTGCTCAACCAATTAAGCAGTCTGCTACCATGATGTGCACTCCTTCACCCAAGGAACTCTCACACGATGCCATCTTGCCCCAGTGTGCCTGTGGCTCACCCAAGGAAACCCATACCCAGAATTGTAACTTCCCCAGGGCCTCAGCTCGCTCCATCAGCCAAGAGTGCTGCCAAACTCCCCCCCCCCCCCCCCCCCGTCCTCTCCTTGCAGACTCTACTTGACTTGCCCCAAGCTGTGCCCCCTCTTTCGGTTCCCACCTGGCCCATCACAACAAACAATAACCATGAGTGTAAACAAAGCCTTCCTGTGACTTATCATGGTGTCGTCTCAGTGTTTACGAATGGCACATTTCATAAACTACGACTTGTTGATGATCTTTCTATCTCTAACAAAGTGCATTGGTGGCCATGAAAGAACAAGGAGAGGGATGGGTGAGGAGGGGAAAGAAGAATGCAAGACACCTTGGAACGGGGTCAATGGACAGGTCGGAGAGTGCATTGGAGAAGGCTTGGTCAATAGGGGGGGGGGGGATGACAGAGGAGGAGGAGGGGCGGGGAATGGCGGAGCAGAGAGTGATGGATGAAGAGAGGGGAGGGGTGGAGTCAACAAAAGCCGTTTTTAGTCTGTTAATAGACATAGTTGTGGGCGTATTGTTCAAGGAAATCATAAAGTTGTTGACTCCCCCTCTTAAGGACACGGTGTAGACCTGAATGTTGTGGGTGAAGAGGGGAGCGGACGATGTCATTTCTAAGGAAAACGTTGGAGCAGGTGGAGGGTACAGAAGGAATTCGGAGAGGCTGAAGGGAGTGGTTCGTTGTGGAAGGAACGGAGAACTTAGAGCAGTGAAGGCGGACCCGATTGACAGAGGAAGGGAGGACCGAGGAAGGAGGGGGAGGGGAAGGATGTAAGAGCTAGGAGGGAGGGGCAGGATAAGGGAAGAATGTACAAGCTCTCCTGGTAGTGGCAGAGTTTGCCCGTACGCAAACTCTGCCACCGTGCTGTCGAGGTCTGGCTTTTTGTTTTTTCTTTTTTTTTTTTGCGGTTTTAGGGTGCACAACTGCATTGGCTACTAGCGTCCAATTCTGACCCTACATTGACTTAAAAAATAGGTTAAAAAGGTGCTGACAAGGATAATTTCAGAATATCACTAAAATGAGGAATAAAAAATATCATTAGAAGAAATTAAATGTCCTTGGATAAATTAGTCATATGTATAAAACGCAAAACTCTAGCAGCTGCCTGTGCGTCATCAGCTAAAATTTCCTCCAAAGTGGATGGCAGATTTACTGAAACACGAAACTGATGAAAATTGGGGCAGAACATTAAAACATGGTGCCCTATCACCAGGTGACTGCAGGAACATAATGATGGGGGTTGCCTGTTAATAAGTGTCGGTGGCTGAACTGGCAGTGACCGATTCTCAGCCGTGCCAATATGACCTCCTCCCACCAAGAGGGGAAGGAGGAGGTCTTCCAAGTCATTGGGGTTGGTTTTATGGTCATGAAGTGAGGACCACAGCCTATGGCATGATGTGAAATTACGCCGGCAAATAGCCTCTTGAATGTCGCTTTATGGGACACAAATAGTAACTGTCCAAGGCAGGAAAGTTGTAGCCTTGGCCGCAGTGTCAGCAGCCTCATTCCCCGGCACACCTACGAGGCCAGGTACCCACAGGAGGCAAACACGAAAGCTGTCTTCAGCTACCAATTATAGGGAGTGTTGGATTCAGTGTATGACAGGATGGACAGGATACGGGTCTCTAAGACTCTGAATGGCACTGAGTGAATCTGAGCACATGACATAAGAAGACATGGTGGTGACGGCAAACATATTGGACTGCCTGATAGAGAGCAGAAAGCTAAGCTGTGAAATTTGAACATTGGTCGATGAGCTTGTATTGAAAGGTGTTGACCCCGATGACAAAGTTAGACCCAACACCATTAGTGTTCTTAGATCCATCTGTATATATGAAAATGTTATCATCAAACTGCGATCGAAGTTCAACAAACCTTGAGCGATACACCGATACCGAATCTGGGTTACTCTCCTTCGGGAGCAAGCTGAGTTCGAGGTGGATGCGAACCTGGGCCTGAAGCCAGGGTGGTAATAATAATAATGTCGTGTGGCTCACTGGCATAATGCAAGTCTTTCAATTGGATGCCACTTTGGCAACTTGCCTGTCCCTAACCTACCCAAGTTATCCAACCAAGAAAAGGGAACTATTCAGCTCACATCCATTCAAAGGGTGTCAGGGAGGGTGAAATTGAGTTGCTGAAGCAGGTGACGAAAACAAACTCCGGGAGGCAACAGTGCAGATGCAGACACGCCATATTGGCAATTGACGAAGTCGTTGAAAAATGATGGGTAGGATGGGTGTTTGGGCATTGACAGCAGCTGGCATGCGTACCAACAGAGTAATGTATCACGCCAATAGTTCAATGGTAATTTGGCAACTTCGGCATAGAGGCTTTCAATAGGGCTGCTATAGAAGGCTCTAATCGCTAAGCGTAATCCACGATGATGAATTGAGTTAAGATGGTGCAAGGTGGATGGCCGTGCTGAAGAGTAAACAATGCTTCCGTAATCCAGCTTTGATCGGACTATGCACCAATAAAGGTAAAGAAGGATGATTTGATCAGTTCCCCATGACATACCACTAAGAACACAGAGGACATTAAGGGAACGTGTACAACGGCCAGCCAGAGAAGACACATGTGGAGACCAACGAATTTTCCAATCCAACGTTAGTGCTAAGAATTTTGTTGTCTCCACGAATGGGAGAGCGATGGGGCCTAGATGTAGAAATGGTGGAAGGAACTCTTTGTATCAGCAGAAGTTGATGCAGGCTGTTTTCTCATTGGAGAAACGGAAGCCATTTACGATGCTCCAAAATAAAGATGGTCAAGACAATGCTGGAGACAATGCTCCAATAGACATGTTCTTTGAGCGCTGCAGTAGATTATGAAATCATCCACAAATAGGGAACCAGAAACGTTGGGTGGGAGGCAGCCCATAATTGAGTTAATTTCTATGGCAAAAAGTACTACACTCAAAACAGAGCCCTGTGGCACCCCATTCTCCTGGCAAAAAGGGTCTGACATAACAGAGCCCATTCGTACCTGAAAACTTTGGTCCGTTAAAAATGCACGAATAGAGAGGGGGAGACAGCCGCGAAAGCCCCAGATATGCATGGTGTGGAGAATCCCCGCTCTCCAACAGGTGTCGTAGGCCTTCTCCAGTTCAAAGAACACAGCCACCGTCTGGCGCTTTCTCAAAAAATTATTCATAATGAAAGTTGACAAGGTGGTCAATTGCAAAGCAGTGTCGATGAAAACCACATTGGACATTGGTAACAAGGTGTCGGGATTCAAGGAGCCAGACCAAATGAGCATTAACCATGTGTTCCATCAGCTTACAGACACAGCTGGTAATAGAAATGGGGTGATAACTAGAAACAAGATGTTTGTCCTTTCCTAGTTTGGGGATGGGAACGACAATGGCTTCACGTAACTTGTGGAAACCTGACCTTCAGTCCATATACGATTATAGGTGCGGAGGAGGAAACATTTACTTGCAGTAGAAAGGTTCTTCAACATCTCAATATGAATGGCATTGGGCCCCGGGGCAGAGGAGTGGGAGATGGTGAGAGCACAGTCCAGCTCCTGCATAGTGCAGGTGGCATTATAACTTTTGCGATTTAAAGATTGGAAAGAAGGCGGCTGTGCCTCCTCTGCCTGTTTGCGAGGCAGGAAGGTAGGGTGATAATGAGCAGAGCTCGAAACTTCCGCAAAAGAGATAACCGGCACAGGCTACCCCAGACAACCAAGGAGAGAGTGAATTTGTTAAAAGAACTAGTGAAGGCAGTCCAACAGGCTTTTTCGCTTTCTTTTGGGATTGTGCTCACAGTCATTTGTAATTGATGCAATTCTCCATTGTTGGGTGGCATTGAAAGATGCGTATAGCGAGTCGCCAGGCTCTAATAGCATCGCTGAATGCTGCAGTCCACCAGGGGACTGGGACATGGCGTGGAGAAGAGGAAGTATGAGGTATGGAAAATTCAGCAGTAGTGAGAATAACCTGTGAGGTACTGGACCTGACTGTCGTAGCTGGGGAAATTCTGATCGTGGAAAACTGCCATGGAAGAATAAAGCTCTCAGTCGGCTTTGGAGATGTTCCGGTGGTGGAACGCGGAGATGGGGTATGATACAGTAGGTGGATTACACAAGGGAAATGGTCGCTTGAGTATGTATCAGGAAGAGCATACCATTCAAACCAATGCACTAGCTGAGGAGTGCATATCACGAGGTCCAAGTGAAAAAGGTGTGCATTGTGTCTGAAAGGAAGGTTGGTGCACTGGTGTTTAGGCAGACAAGATTAAGATAGTTGGAAAGGTCTGCTAGAAGGGAGCCCCTTTGGCAAGATGCTGGTGGAGCGTTGAAGTCACCAAGCAAAAAAAACGGAGGAGGAAGCTGGGTAACAAGTTGTAGCACATCCACAGGAGTTAGGTCATAACACACAGAGTTATATTGAGGGAAGACTATATGATCGAGTGTGCATAACTTTGTTTCTTGGAGGCTGACTATGAGTGGACAGTGTAATCAAAGGAGTAATTTTAATTCCTCTTGATTGGAATGAATGCCTTGAAGGAGCACCATGATGAGAATAAGAGGAGGAAAGAGAAGAACGAGGCAAAAGGTAGGTAGGGCCGCTGAGGGCCGGACTTTGAGGGAGCACTGCTATCGCAATCAATTGGTGGAAATTATTGTTCCATCAGTGTGACTGGAATTTCTGCCGTCTTCCCGAGTTGATATGTAGGGGCAGCTTCCTCCGCCGATAAAACACCAGTTGCCCAGCTAACAGTAGTGCGTCCCGGCAAGACAGAGAATGACTGGAGCCGGCTACTGCTAGGCGGCGTGATGGATGAATCATTCTCGGCAGGGAAGGAGATTAACTTTTTGTTTTGTTAGCTTTTTTGGACAGTGAGAAGAAGCAGCAGTTGATGTTTTAGAAAGCTGAGTATGTAGAAAATCTTCGTGGACAGGTTCCTTTTCGAAGTCCAGGCATCTTGTTTAGGTGCCCGCGATTTATCAGAGGTTGACGAAGACTGAACGTTAGAGGGAGCAGGAGGGTGCGGGGAGGTGGAATGGGCAATCTTCGATCTGGCTGATCACACAAGTGAAATCGCAGGTCTGTGTACCTGCCTCCTTAGTAGGTCGGGGGCGGGGGAGTGAGGACCTTACTGTATGTACCCGCTGGAAGGATAGTGGGCTTCCAACTCGCTAATAACTTTCGAGCAGCAGAGGTGGACGTCTTCTATGTGACCCAAATTTGCTGAATGATCCTCTCGTCTTTATAGACAGGCCAGTTCCTAGAGGAAGCAGCATGGTCACCCATGCAATTAATACAGTGAGGGGATGGAGGTGGGCAGTTGCCCTCATGGGCGTCCCTACCACAGGTGACACATTTGGCTGTATTGGGGCAAGATTGACGGGTGTGGTTCAATCTGTGTAATTGAATACAGCGCATAGGGTTTGGTACATATGGACAAATGGAGATGACTTCATATCCTGCTTTGACCTTAGACGGGAGTTCCACTCTGTCAAATATCAAAAACACAGTATGAGTTGGTGTTAACTGGTATTCAAACTTTTACAGCACTCTATGCATGGCTGTTACACCCTGATCAGACATGTAGTTTTGAATCTCTTCATCTGATAACCTGTCAAGGGATCTTGTGAAAACAACCCCCCCCCCCCCGGTGATGAGTTGAGGATGCAATGCACTTCTACTTGGGCAGGAAATGTGTGCAGGAGCGTAGTTCTTATCAGTTTCTGCGCCTGGAAAGCACTCTTGACTTACAGCAACAAAGTTCCATTCCGCTGCCGGAAACAGGTCTTCACAAGGCCAGGGCCAACACCCTTCTGAAATATGAAAGGATTAATGCAAGAGAAATCTTGGCTGTCAGTTTGAGAAACAACCAGAAACTTAGGAAGATTAGGCAATATTTTCTTACACTGAGGTGAATCTATCTTTCTTTTTTGGGTCGAAGTCAGAGTAGGAGAGAAGGAAGTCATTATGTAAATGCACCCCATGATTACCAGCAACTCCAATGGTGCACTCCTTCCTAGTGGGAGCCCTCACTGTGGGCTTACCCACCTTAGGTGATTGTTCACACCTCCCGAGAGCAGACGGAGGGACCAAACATCATGTTCAGGAGGTACCAGCTCGGGTAATCACTTCTTCATGGACCTGGCATTTACCAGGGGGTATGTATGTGCCCTACTTGTCTACCTGGCGCAGGGAATTACGTGTTACCCTGTCACCTGCTACGCATGAGAATGCGTGGGTTGGCCTTCAGACACGCATAGGAAGGAAAGAAGAAGAATAGAGGAAGTAAAGGGAAGGATAGAAGAGGGAGTGTCTCAAATGCCGAAGCGGAGACTAAAGTAGGAGGAGAGGAAGGCTAGAAGAGTACAGCAAGGAGTGAAAAACAAAGCAAGGGTTAAGAAAAGAAGGAACCATGGAAAGAGAAAATCTATTACAGGAAACTACCTTGACTCACAAGGGACGCTAGTCTCCAGGCTAAGGCAATAACCGGGAGGGGAAGGTCCATCTTGAAAGTTGTGTGGAGTCCCAGAAGCAGTGCCTCCACCCAGAGTGTGTCATGACACATGAGGGCGGCTTTAAGAGTGCGATGCCAGCTCTCAACCATACCATTTCCTTGGGGATTATAAGCAGTGGTGTGTATTCGCTTGACCCCGAGGAGATGACACATGTTTTGCAAAAGGGAAGATTCAAATTGGCAGCCCTGGTCCACGGTAATAACAGAAGATCAGCCAAAGCAAGAGATCCATGTGTGTATGAAGGCACGTGCTACTGTCTCTGCAGTTATGTTCAGAATGAGGGTTTCCTCTACCCAGCGAGTGGTCCAGTTGATGGAGGTGAGCACGTACCACCAACTGTCCACAGGGATAAGGGGACGCAAGGTCAATGTGTACATGTTGAAAGTGGCTGGACGGAATGGGGAAGGAGCCGAGGGGGGGGGGGGGAGTTTGTACCTTGGCTTTCTGGCAGGGGAGACAAGCCCGAGCCCAGACCTGGCAGTTGCACTTGACATCTTGACAGACAAACTGGTCAGTGACCAACTTACTAGAAGCTTGCATGTACAAATCACGCTGGGGTCACCAGTATGGAAATTATGTGGGTTTGGGGCCCCAATAACTCCCACATATACTTGAGTGAATAGATTTATTACTGAACTCAAACACATACAGGAAAGAAAACATGGTGGGTGGAGCCCAGAGGGGCTGAGCTTCCAAAGATTGCAAACAAAGATATTTCACTTGTTCTCTGTATCTGATCGATTGCTCTGTTGATGGGTCACCAAAGACTGAACTCAGGCAGTAAGTGTAGACCAAAGACTAAAATAATTGAACAGAGAGATTTCAGTGATGACAACATCAGAATGTTTCATTTTAAGCTGTCAAGAGAAATGTTAGAGGATGTCTTTGGTAAACTGAAGTAAATAGCAATAAGATAATATTTATAGTTTACAATACACCACAAAGACATACTTTGAATAGTGACCAGAACTTAAAAAACAACACTCAAATGTACAGAACTTCAACTCTGGCCATTAGCCTTCATGAAAAAGAGACACCATTCACACAGGCACACATCACAGACACACAGCTGGCATCTCAGGCTACCTCACTCTGAATCACACTGTTCGATGAAGGGTGAAGGGAGGGGGTGGGGGGATGGATACAACAGGGCCTTACAGAAACATGGCATGTTCGACAGTTTTCACAATGTATACCAGCATTATTTTGATATAGCATTTTGAATGAAAATAAAGAGGATTAAGATAGTAAAAAATAAATGCTGGGTTATCAAAGACAATAATGTAGTCTCCAGTAGAAAAAAAAATAAAATTCTTCACTCTCTCATTATGCATGATAACACTAGTCCATAATTGAGAAATTATGTGAAAAAATATAACAAAGTAATCAGTAAGGTAATAAAACAAGCCAAAAGACAAAACAATTGATGACTACATGCCAGAAAAATAAAAAATAGCTCTTGGTATATGGAAGGTTAATAGAGTAGAAATGGCACAGAACAGTCATGATCAAAGAATAACTTTCTACAAATAACAGACTCTCAGAGCCAAATGAGGTAGCTGATAAGTTTGTGGTTATTTGGTTTCTGGTGGCATTCACAAATAACTAAAACACAATAATTATGGGTAAAAACCGATTTATTACAGCATTTTGAATTACACTCGATGACAAATGTAACAGAACTAATTAAACAGTGTCAGCATTCCATGTTTGTGTAGCTAACCATGTTCATCTGTCACCACACTGCTAGTCATCTGATGATGGTCTACATTGTCTGCAACTGGTCATAAAAATAAAAAATAACAATTCTGTGATCTGGACTGTTTTAATTTTAACTAGTGTCAAAGAAGTTCACTCGCAGAGACGAGTTTGTCAGTGGGTGGTCGACAGACAGAGGCAAACCCCCCCTATCCCCCCGACAGAGTGGAACACAAAGAAGGTGAGAAGTGTGGCAATATTGTGAATGCTGGGGGAGGCTTCATTTGGGAGCTGGTCATGTTTAGTTGTGATGATGATGATGTCATGGGAGATGCCAAAGGTAATCCTGATGCCAGCAGATGGTCTTTGCGGTTGTGCCTTCTGGTATAGTTTGATTGTGGTGTGAGAGGTAGCGGCATGGGAATAGGTTGAATAGGTAATTAACATTTGCACCTGTTGGCAGGGGGAAAGATTTGACAAGTATTTGGTCAACGTATGAGGCGTAATCTAGGGAATACGAGGACAATGCAGGGCAAAAATAGTATTTCATATTCACAAAATATATGACATCAACTGTGAATGGGCAGAGCTGAAAATATGTACCCAGCCAGGATTCGAACCCAGGTCTCCTGCTTTCTAGCACTTTCGCTGCGGCTGACGCTATCCTACATTGAGCATGGACGCTTATAAGCGTCAACCACAGCGAAAGTGCTAGGCAGTTGCACTGACCACTACACCACTGGAGACACAGTGATCACCCCACCTGCAAGGACTACCTAAGCACACCTCCTGTCAGACACAAATTACCAGCTCTATTCTGTGAATATGAAAGAACAACTACTGCAGGATCAGAAGTGATGTCTGTTGTGCTGTGAATTCTACAAACAATGGAAGCTCACCACTGTCACAAGTATCACTAACAATCACTGCATGTACTAATTCATACCTGGGGAGAGGCATCATCACACACAAACACTGTATCATTGTGTGACATTACAGATACAGTGGGAAGCTGATTGTTTCCATGTGAAAGGAAGCGACTGTTGCGGATGAGCAAGGATGGCTAACCCAGATTGCAACTGAAATACAATATAGCCACAAACATTACTCTAAAAATCCATATAAAATCAGGGAATGATCATATGGCAAATTATATGAATGGATTCAGGAGACTTTGGAGAATAAAATGCCATAATTACAATTTCAATATCCCTTATAGGTAAAATGCCAACAAATTTCAGTCTATAATAATAACATTATAAGACTTACATTTACAATTATTGATACATAGTGTTTATCAGTAACAGGTTAAGAAGCAAATGGGTAGCATTACACCAAGCTACCTATCTTAAAAGTCGTACCACATTATTTCCGTATTCTTTCAATAAACTTTGTTTTACTCTCTTGTTCTGTTTTTCGTTGAGGTAGTAATATTCTTGTGTCAGAACATAGATTCCATCACAGAAACACAAAACATGAACCCAGCAAAGCACATTACATTTATATATGCATTTTATTATATTTAATATTATTCTTAGTAAAGTTTGTTTTATGTTGTAGACTGACACTTAAATATTTCATGGCCAACTAAAAATAGTAGGTATGCAGCAGATAATTTACATAAAAACAATTATATGTATTTGTGGACAAGAAATGAATATATTTGTATAAAAAGCCTTGATAAATTAAATATTAATTGTGTAACTATATTTCGACGGTGGCAGTATATTTGAACAGTGAGACACCACACTTAATGGCTATCTGAGCAAAGAGCTTCAGTCTCAACCATTTTTTAGTATTGTTAAATATATATTTGTTTGTTAAATGTAAACAACATTTGTAGGGAGGTGGTCAAAGCATTTAATTCTGTGATAATCAAATGTATAATATTTTGGAAGGGAAATTATATTTTAAAGATGAGGCATTAGGATGTGTGGAAGGAAACAATTTTGAGAGCAGACGGAGCACGCTTTTAAATGCTCGGGAGGGGACTCGTAACTTGGATGTGGTGGTGAAAGGTTGTGACGCTGGGCGGTCTGAAGCCACGTTAGAACTTGTGATTTGAATAGATAGGCACGTGTGGACTTAACTCACAATTAAAAATAAAATATGTTTGCCATTTAGCCATTCCACAATGTTCACATCAGATGTTTAAAATAATGAACACTATCTAATGATCACATTGTCGGGCCTGGTGGTCCTAGGGGTAGAGCGCTCAACTGGAAAACAAAGGGTTGCGGGTTCAAAATCCAGTCGGATCTCTGATTTTTTCAGAGTGTTTTTTATCCTATCCTTTACCTCTCAATAATCTGAGGAGTCACCAGAAATGACACGTGGTACAGATTCCATGTTAAGTTGTTGGTCCCCTTTCCACCTTCCTCGACATTGACCTGTTCCTAAAAGATGTCTGCCAACCATCAGCAATACCTCCATTTCAACAGCTGCCACCACCCATTCCATACCAAAAAGTCCCTTCCATACAGCCTAGCCACCTGTGGTCGTCATATCTGCAATGACAAGCAGTCCCTCTCAAAATATGCCAAGCACCTTACTGAGGCCTTTACTGACCACAATTACTGTCCAAACCTTGTCCAGAAACAGATCTCATGGCCCTGTCTGTGCAGTCATCCACCAGCTTTCCCACACCCACTGTCCGACCACAAAGCAGCACCCCTCTTGTGACCCAGTATCATCCAGGACTGGAGGAGTTAAACCAAGTTCTCCGCCACAGTTTCAACTACCTTTCATTCTGCCCTGACTTGAGAAATATCCTACCAAATATCCTCCCCACACCCTCCCTACAGTGGTATTCCACCACCCATGAAACCTACGTAATATCCTTGTCCATCCCTACGCCATCCCTGCTCCCAATCCCTTACTCCATGGCTCATACCCCTGCAATAGACCTAGATGCAAAACCTGTCCTATCCACCATCCCACCACCACCACCACCACCTACTCCAGTCCTGTCATTGGAATTTCCTGTCCCATAAAAGGCAGGACGACCTTTGAAAGCAGTCATGTTATCTTTAAACTGATCTGCAACCACTGTGCAGCTTTCTCTGTGGGCATGACTAGCACCCAGATCTCTATCCAAATGAATGGCCATTGTCATACATCTAGACCATCCTGTTGCAGAGCGTGCACTGCTGCATAGTGTGACTCACTTCCATGACTGATACACAGCCTGTGCCATATGGATTCAGCTTTTCTGAATTGTGAAGATGGGAACTCTCCCTAGAATATACCCTATGCTCCCACAAACTCCCAGGCCTAAACCTTCGCTAATTCCTGCCTCTACCACCCTTCCCTTCCTGCCACTCTCTATCCTTACATTTGTCTCCCATCCCGCCACACGTCATTCCCTTCCCTTCTCTTCTTTCTGCACTGCCTGTCAGACAGCACTGGCATATCCTCCCACTTATACCATGCATGCATCCCCCCTCCCTCCTGCTCCTTGCCACTTTCTCTCCCCCACCACTGGTTGCTCTCGCCTAGGCCATGCCGGGTAGCACAGATTGGCCACAGCCAGCAGCCACAGACAGCGGTCTCGTGTGTGTGTGTGTGCCTAACTGACGAAGGCCTAAAGCTATAAAGTTGTCTGTTATTTGTGCCTTTCTGCGACTCATTGGACATCTCTGTGGTGAGTAAGCAACCTATCCTTCTCAAAAATAAAATTTCTTCCTAATGCAGCACAACTAGTGGCACCGCTACATCGCCTACGGTGGAAGAGTGTTAAATTTATATATTTTTGACAATGTTACAGTGTTCAATGTATGAAATAAATCGCAATTTGCGATCAGTTATGGCTTCACTGTACTAGGTTTAGATGGAATACCAAAGTGCGGCGAATGAAAATTTGTGCCCGGCCGGGATTTAAACCTGGCATCTCCTGCTTACTAGGCAAACGTATTGACCACTCTGCCACCGAGAACACAGTGACCAACCCAACTGCAGAGGGTTGATAATAGGAAAGAGACAGCATGGCGAATGGAGATTTGGGTGTGCAGGGAAGAATCCTCTGCAATTGGGTTGGTCACTGTGTCATTGGTGGCAGAGTGGTCAATGCGTCTGCCTATTAAGCAGGAGATCCCGGGTTTGAATCCTGGCTGGGCACAAATTTTCATTCGTCGCACTTTGGTATTCTATCTAAATCTAGTACAGTGAAGCCATAACTGATTGCAAATTGCAATTTATTTCATTCAATGTTAGGTTTGTTTGCTCAAAGGACGCTTTACTCGATGATCATTGTCTTGTACACTTTAATCTTGACAAACCTGATGTGCTAGCCACTGATGCATTGGAAAAGTCCTCTTGCATCACATTGGCTCTTCAGACAGACCTATTCATTTGCTTCAAAATTGTTGAACAAAACCCAGGTAAACTATTCACAAATAGAGAAAGAGCATTAGTGATAATTTATGGTGTCACCAAATTCCACCAATATCTGTATGGTAGCAAGTTTTACCTGGTAACTGACCACAAGCTGCTTCAGTCCTTGTTCCAACACTGCCAAACCCATACCTAGTTGCACAGCACAGAAGCTGCAATGTTGGGCGCTCATATTGTCTTCCTAAAGTTACGATATTATCAACAGGCCAATGTCTAACACATACTAATATGCCAGGACACTGTTACGTCTTTCTGTTGGCCTGGATGTTGATTTTGATGCCTCAGAAGCTTCCTGTTGCCACCTAGATGCTGTTGATTCTGAGGCCCTTGATCAGTTTCCTCTTGATCACTGGAAGGTTGCCCAAGCACCAGCAGCAGATTGTTAGCCTGGTGGTTTGATGCTACTTTTTGCGCCGACATAACTTATCAGTGCTACAGGGTGTAATGTTGATTTGTAGAGATCAGGACCAGTTGCATGTGGTGATCCGCCAGTAATTGGGGTGTCGTCCGCACAAAACGAATGGCGGGTAGACATTGCACATGTAGAGAGGATCAGAGCTCGTTACCAAGTTTACGTGGAAAACCAACCTGCCCTTCCTCAACATTTCTCAGAAAGGCCCACCCTGACAGCAGAATGGGAGCAACTGCATTTAGACTTTGCAGGTCCATTCTGGAATATACAATGGCTCTTCATTGTGGATGCTTACAGTAAATTTCCTTTTGTGTTCCCATGAACTCCATGAACTACTCACAGTGCCCTCCAAATCCTTATGTCTGTTTTTTGTATCAAGGGTCTACGAGAACTGATAGTGACTAACAATGGTTCACACTTTGTGCCGAGGGAATTTGAACAGTTTTGCCAAGCCAACAGGATTTGCCATCTGACCAGTCCTTCGTTCCACCCTCAATTCAATGGTGAAGATGAATGTTTTGTGAGAACATTCAACTCACAGATGGCCAAGTTGAAGTTCCACATGTGTGAAGAAGCTCTTGTGCATTTCCTCACCTCCTACTGCTGCCAGCCACACAATGGATTGTCACCTGCAGAGTTGTTGCACGGATGGTGGTACTGCATTCTGCTCTATCTCATGAACCCACTACAAACGCCGCCTGCTCCACAGAATCAGACACAGTATCGTGCAAACGCATCTGTCTTTCACAGGTCTTATGGTGGAGCAAATTTTGGGAGTGTGGTACAATCATTTGATGGCTTGGTGCTAACATATTTCTATTGAAGAGTGCAGATGGAGTGCAGTGCCATCATAGAAATCAAATTCGCCCTTGTGCACTAAAGAATGCTGCCGCTTGGATAGATTCGCCACTGGTGGCACCCATGCCTCATCCGATATAGCAGGTTCAGCCCACTTTCCTTCTCGCCTCTGAGCCCATGGAGCTGGACGCTTCATCTCCAGCATTACTGCATCTGACGACCCTTTCTCCATTGGTCATCGTGGGTCAACCGACGTCTGCCATTGCAGGTTCATCGTCACTTGTTGAGGATCCTTCAGATGCAGCAGCAAACAATGGGGCTGTCTCCACACCACTTGTCGAGATTGTCGTGCACCTGCATCTGATCCTTCTGCACTAGTGTCATTTGAATGTGACCTTTGGTGCGTTTTAAGCCCAGAATTTTGTGCCAAGCACAGGCTGGATGGTGGGCTGTGGCCGGGGGTTCTGTGCTAGGCACAGATTCGAACCCTGGTCCTTCCGACTGTTCCTACGGGCACACCCTCCCACTTGCCATCATGATGCTCACTACACAACGACAGTGAGAAGTTTTTTTTTTTTTTTTTTTTTTTGGGGGGTGGGGGGTGGGAGGGGGGACCAGGAGTGTTGTAACCTTGCCATTCACCAAAACACCGATAGTCTACACACATCACTGTGTCTCTTCCAGAAGAGGCGATAAGTCGCCCCATGGTACTTTGGCTGCTGGGGCGGCTCCAGTCATCGCTACCTCTCTGCCTTTCTTCGCGCGCCAGTCAATCAGAAGAAGAGGATTTGTCTAGATATGCCCCACACCCATGACAGTTTAGTCTACGAGTCAGTATAGCAGCGTACAAAGCAGAGCTAGCAGTCCTGCCGTTCCAGGAGATCAGTCTACAGTGATAAGCCAAAGCACTATTATTGACTGTAGCTAGGAAGAGTTCATTGCAGAACTGTGTACCATGTCAGAGGCAGACGTGTACAACCACAAGCACATTACCTAAAGTTGAGTATTAACCTTCAATTCTAATAAAAAAATAAATGTATAAGTGAACTAATCACTTTCAGTTGCGGACCTTGTCCACAATCCTAACTAGCCACGGCCCACCTAAGCATTCTGAGGACATAAAAACAACAACAATGGCAATGGAAATATAAAGGATCACAGTGTTACACATAAGGAGAGGCATTTAATTAAAATTTATGCGGTGTCCGGAATTCAAACCCGGGACCTCCTACTTACTAGGTAGGTGCTTTAGACCACTCAGCTAACACCGCATTGTAGCCAAAGCAACTACACGGACTGTCTTAAAGCACATCTCCCTCCACACCATATACTCTAATTCTAAGTAGGAAGAGTGAAATGAGTATTAATGCAATAAATTTGACAGCCGTGGTCTGATTTTCAGTTTCAAAACACGTCTGTGTTATAAATATGTATAAAAATGGAATTTTGGCAAAAGCCTGGACTCATTTACACTTTCCAATGTGGCAATAGAAACTCTGCTGAAGAACACATCCAAAATCCACTAAGCTAAAGAAGTGAAACAAAAAACTGGCAGGTTTTGAATACTGAACCATATGTAACAATAAACATTCTGCACCCTGGATGTTACCTCTTGGGCTGCCCAAACTTTAAGCAAGATGCACGGTTTGTATCCGCACAAGGATTTCAAACCATCCATTAGACAGTAAAGCTAGGCATGGTTGTCATATAAGAATAATAAAACAGGACTGCTCAAATGCTGCCCATCATTATATACAAATAGTCAAACAGCAGCAAGTCATGTAACACGAAGACATGGCTACCGCACTCAGCTGAGATTCATTCACAACAAACAAGAGAGAGTGTGTATTAACAAATACCGTACTTTTTACCATGGGGAGATGGGGCAAGAAGAATAAAAAACAGAATAAGATAATGAAGAATGAAAATACATAGGCCCCCTTAATGAGTAATGAATCATTTACAAATAATGGAACACATTGTATGTATGGAGGTACACCACCGCCTCAGATGACTTAATTTTTTTTAAATTAGCTTTAAGCAGTTTCTTTAATCACATGTGTTATATTAAGTAGGAAATCCATTAGATATAAGTGGTCAGCATTTTAAACGGCAATTTGGGCAAAATAAGACATTTGACAGATTTAAGTACAGGAAGACAATACTAAATAAGCATAGTATCAGTCCACCTGGGGATTGGTGTAAATAATGAACTTTTTGTTTGCTCAAACCACACACGCCCTCTTACTCAATCTCCCCATCATCATCTTCAGGGCAATAGTAGGAGTACTTGGACAGTTCAATAACAGCTGGTTGCGACATATAATTTTCATTTTTGAGTATATAAGGGTGAAACATGCTGCACTAACACAGAGAACAATTTAATGATCACCAACACTTGGTTTAATCATCATGAAAGAAGTTTAGACACTGGAAAGTACCAGATTGACTTTATAATGGTAAGGTACAGGTTAGAAACCATGTCATAAACTGTAAGACATATCCAGGGGCAGATACAGACACTGACCATAACTTATTGATTATGAACTGTAGATTAAAACTTAAGAGACTGCAAAGAAAGTAGAAAATTAAAGAGATGGAAACTGGACAAATTGGAGTTTCAGAAGGAACATTAGACAAGGATTGTTTGAAACGGGGAAAAGTAATACAATAAAAAAAGAATGGGTAGCTCAGAGAGTAGTGAAGGCCACAGCCTAATAGAAATCCTTGGATAACACAGAAGATACTGAACTTAATTGATGAAAAATATAAAAATGCATTAAGTGAAGCAGGCAAAATGAAGTACAAGAAGTGCAGACTGGCTAAGCAGGAGTGGACTGAGAGGAAATGTGAGATCGTAGAAGAATGTATAACTAGGGGGACGATAGATACTGCCTACAAGAAAATAAAAGACATTTGGAGACAAAAGCAGCAGTATGAATATCAAGAACTGAGATGGAAAACCAGCACTAAGCAAAGAAGGGAAAGCTGAAAGGAAGATATAGAAGTCCTGTACAAAGGAAATCTATTTGAAGGCAGTATTCTAGAAATGGAAGACAAAGTAGAGGAAGATGAGATAGAAGATACAATACTGGATGAAGAAATCTACAGAGCGCTGAAAGATTTGAGTCAAAACAAAGCCCCTGGACTAGATGATGTCCTGTCTGAACTGCTATTATGGTTAGGAGAGCCACCTGGTATGAAAGATGTCCGAGACAAGAAATACCCTCAGACTTCAAGAAGAATATAGTCATTCCAATTCCTAAGAAAGCAAATATAGACAAATGTGAAAATTACAGTTTAATAAGTCATGGTTGCAAAATACCAACACGAATTATTTACAGATGCCAGAATGAAACTTACACTCTGGAGTGGAGTGTGCACTGATATGAAACTTCCTGGCAGATTAAAATTGTGTGCCGGAACTGGGACCCGAACCTGGGACCTTTGCCATTCACGGGCAAGCGCACTACCGACTGTGCTATCCCGACACGACTCACGATACCGCCTCACAACTTTACTCTCGCCAGTACCTCGCCTCCTACTTTCCAAACTTTACAGAAGCTTTCCTGCGACCCATGCAAGACTAGCACTCCTGGAAGAAAGGGACAGTGTGTTGAAAGGAAGATATAAGATGGATATTAATGTGAGTAAAACAAGGGTAATGGAATGTAGTGTCAGAAAAATCAGGCGATATTGAATGAATTCGATTTGGTAATGAGATAAAGTAGGAGATAAGTTTTGTTATTTGGGAAGCAAGATCACTTCTGATGGCAGAAGTAAAATGCAGAATGACTATGGGAAGAAAAACGTTTCTAAATAAGTGAAATTGTTAACATCGAATATGAATTTAAATGTTAGGAAGTCCTTTCTGAAAGCATTTGTCCGGTGTGTAGCATTGTATGGGAGTGAAACATGGACAATAAGGAGTTCAGACAAAAAGATGATAGAAGCTTTTGAAATGTGGTGCTACAGACGAATGATGAAAATTAGATGGGTAGATCACGTAACTAATGAGGAGGTGCTTAACCGAATTGGGGAGAAAAGGCGATTCTGAAATATCCTGACTAAGAGAAGGGTTAGGTTTGTGGGACACATTCTGAGGCATCAAGGAATCATCAACTTAGCATTAGAAGGAAGTGTGTAGTGTAAGAATCGTAGAGGGAGACAGAGGGACTAATACAGTAAGTAGATTCAAAAGGATGCAGGTTGCCGTACGTAATCAAGATGAAGAGGCTGCACAGGACAGGGTAGCATGGAGAGCTGCATCAAAGCAGTCTGCGGACTGAAGACAACAAGGAAAACATAAAATAAGGGGTCAGTATAATGGATGACACACAGTTGTAAGGATCACATGAATTGGAGGAATACAGATAATGAGTGGAGAAAGGAATGTAGGTAAATGGTGGAGGGATGGCAAGTTATGTTGAGGCCAGAGTGATTCTGGGACCATAGAATATGTTGAAGAGGCAGCTCCAACCAGCACAGTTCAGATGAGTTGGTGGTGGAGGGAAGGATCCAGATGGCTCGGGTAGTGAATCAGCTGCCGAAATCAAGAATGTTATGTTCAGTCAGATACTGTGCCACTGGGTGGTCCATTTTTCTTTTTGACAAAGTTTGATAGTGGCCATTCATCCTAAAGGACAGCTGGTTTGTCATACCAATGTAAAACACTGTGCAATGACAACAGCAGAGTTAGTAAATCACATGGCAGCTTTCACACGTGGCCTGATCTCCGATGGGGTCAAATAAGTCTGTGACAGGACTGGAATAAGGAGTGCTGGTTGTGTGGATTTCTCTTTGCAAAAAATAAATAAAACATACACCAGAGACTGTTTAATTAAGATGCACAAAATTATCTGTCACACTAATTTGATTTGTGAGTATGAAATAATTCCTAGTAATTAGTGGTCAGTCAGTCACTTGGCTGTAGTAGAGAAAGATGTACAGTTCTGTAATCAAAAAATTTGTTGCAATGATTTTGTAAAACTGTGGGAAGTAGTTTATAATAGTGTAGGACATAGTAAAATAAAAGTTTCATTATAACTTTAAACAGTGAATTGTTATTATTATTATTATAGAATATTCAAAGGAATAAATAAACAAGCAAAATGTGAGTGCAAAAGAATAATGACTAAGTGACATCCTTGCATTTCTTCTTTTCAAATGGAAAGCGCCTATTTCCGAATGTGTGCTGCATCCAAGCTTTCTTATACCAGTAGTTTTTATTCATTTATTTTTTTATCATTAATATGGTCATCAATGAATGGTTGATCATTGTCAATATATTAGCCATGTTTCATTACTAATTTATCATAACCTGCCACTTTGGAAAAACTATGTAAAAATCACAAGTCATTCTGCATTTTTCACTCCCTTTTCAAAATTGCTAGTATACTCCGAAACTCTCAAGAGCCTCAGGTTCCTTCAGTTTATCCATGTCCCATCTATTCAGTAATATCAGCATGTGGCAGTCAGAAAACAGATTAACAGTGACCTCTGACAAAACAGAGCACACAGTTTGTGACATGGAACTCCTATAAAACTATGAAGGTGTTTTTCACTTAAGTTCACAATTTTCAGCTCTTAAGATTGATAGGTGGTGTTCTTGAAATAATCTTAATCATGATTTGGTACAGGAGCTGAATGCTACTACCGCTACTTTAAGGACAGTCTTCATCTCTGGCATTGAAAGACAAAAACTCTTGCTTACTTTGTTCTTTTGTTTGAAATTAGCTACAGTTTGAACGATCAAGAACTTCTGGCCCAGACATGGATGTTCAGAATGTACCTTCAGTGTCAATTTGCAAATTTTATGTAGAGCATTATGCAGTTGCCTCATAATTGTAACTAACACTGGAATGTGCAGGTTGGAATTCAAAAATATTGTACTGTACCATCCCTGTACATATAATCCATCATGAGGTTTGTTACTGGACAGTAGCCTGTTGATTCATTCAGTTTACATTGGTGTGCTCCCTGGAAGCTATGGGGAAACTCAGTTAAAAAGAAGTATTGTTACGGATAGCTTGGTCCGAAACAAGACTCACCAATATCATTGGAGGATAGTGAGAACCAACAAACAGTATTGCATACTAGTGGTAAATGTCTATGTGGCATTTTGAGCCCATTAAGTTGCTTGTTTATTAATGTATAAAAATTTAGATAATTTAACTTACTCAAACTCGCAGGCTCATTGACAGGTACACAAATAAAAACACAGACAAAAAACATAATCTAATACCGTCATTTTTTGATGTAATATGAATAATAGTTGGCTGCAATTTATTGTCAGTCCCAGTATTCGCACGATATCTGTGCCACTTTCGATGTTAAATATTCTGGAACAAGGTAACACTTAGTATGTGTATTCATTTAACTAATATGGAATCCACACGTGCTGCATGCTGATTATTCCAGGCAGCAAGCAGATTTAACAAATAACCAACTGGTGGAGAATCCTCCTCAATCTGATCAAATCCTGAACTCTTAACAGCTGCAGCTGCTGAAAACCAGGTAAGTACTCTCTTTCAAATTCCTTTGTGTGTGCTGATGTTTTTTAGCGAACTAATGCAACATGGAAAATGAAGGTAAGCAAAAAGTGGATTACAGTGCAGTAGAAGAAGACAACGCCAGGGCTAGGACAAAGTTTCACGAACTCTATTAGCAATGGAAATATGTAACTAGCAGTCCATTTTCATGAGGAAATGATTTGCTAAAGCAATTATCCAGGGTGTTTACTGAGATGAAGAGACCCAAATAGCTAAATGAATGGAAAACTTGAAAATGTTAACAGCACCAGAGGCTCCAGAAATATTAAGTTACAGAATCAGGTGAATGAACATAAAGCAGAATTTCAAAGAACAGTAAGAAATTAGACAAGACATTGATATGTTAAAAGCTACAGAAGAGTTAAGACAGGAGTAAATCAATGCCTCTGTATACTTAAAGAGTTCTCATGAATTTAAGTTTACATACATAAATATGTTTGCTTTTAGTTTATTAGTCTGAATTATTTTCTAATATTTCCATTACGCATTCCTCCAATTTGTGCCCTGTTCTTACACTAAATTGTAGTTTGGTTACTTTTAATTTTATATAATCATAAAATAGTGCGATGAAATCAATGATTACTTTATTTGCTTCTTCACTCATTTCAGATCAGACAGATTTAATTACATTTTTCATCATCATTTACTGAGTGACTACGGATACATAAGACCTACTGCAATATTTAAACACAGTTACCATTTTCTCAACTAAACATAATAAACAAACTTTTGATTACTGATGGAAATTCTCCGCTGAGATGCTGAAATTTTCTTGAAAAGAGAGATTGGCTGGCGAGGACTTACCTTACTTCTGTACCACTGACAATCACACAAAAACATGAAAACAGAAATGAAATATATGACAGGCTTCTGGAAATATTTTCCCTCATCAGGTACGAGGAAAGAAGAGAAAGGGCCTAGGTCGTGAATAACCTTTTCCTTCTGTTCCCTTCCCACTTACCTCCTCTCAAATGTGACGAAGGAAAATATTTCTCAAAGTTTGTGACATTTTCCATTTTTATTTTTGTGTGACCCATCGGCGATACAGAACTAAGGTAAGTACTGTTATGTTGCACTACAGTATGTAATACATAGTAGGAAAAAAAGCAATGAATGAAAAACTTTATTTACAGTATAAAGATCTGTAAAAACGTCTTTGGAACCAAGCGTTTAAATCTATTTCAGAATGGTTTGCAGTTAAACCACTCTGATGATAAGTGGGCAACTGTTTTCTATATAAATACCTAGTAATGAGAAATAATGTTTAAGAAAATAGATAGCAGAAATTAATAAAAGAGAGGCTCAACAACTGCCAAGTTGTTTGGTAAGAATAAAATGGCACTAATATTGAATCAGACTCTGCAGTGCAACATAATTTGAAAGAATTCAGGTAGTGTATTAATATTGACAATGAAATGTTCACTTTACGGACCTGAGAATGGTACATAGAAGAACCTGTCCACCATAGACCAACATCGGCACACTACTCCTGCCACTGCCGTAAGTAAAATTTTACCAAGCATTCAATGGTAATTGACTGACATTAGCAGCACACTGTCCATGCTGTCAGCACCGTAAGGAGAATTTTACAATTTAATTCGAACTATTGAAGAAGAAGCAGATAGATTATTGTTGTTGGAATTTTAAGGAGACCAAACTACGGTGTTATCAGTCCCCCGTTCCGAGTGGAGTCATTACAACAAAAGTTTAACAGAGAGAGAAATATCATTTAACACCTACAGGTGTAAATAACTTGGTGCAGAGAGCAAGAATGACCAGTACACTGATAAAACATGAAGGAAGAAAATACAAAATGTTGACTTAGTTACTCTCTAAGATAAAGCATTAGAGCAAAGGACCATGGCTTGCTGATCACGAAGATATGAGCCACCCCCCCCCCCCCCCCCCTGCATATATTAAAACCTCCTGTCAAAAGTATGACGGACAACAAAAAGTAACAACAAATTAAAATTGTTAGGGGGATGGGTGCCTGAGAGATCAGGCTAAGGTACTCACCATTAAATCAAATGATACAACCCAGCCGAGCAAATAAAATGTAAAACATAGTCAGCCACTGAGGCATTGTCTCTGTCTGCAGCAAGCAGGTGGTAGAACTGTCGCAAAGTGGCTAAAAAGAGGTAGCGCAACAGGATGTGAACTATTGTCAGAAGAGCTCCACCATGACACTTGGATGGGTCTTCATGATGAAGAAGGTGACTGTGTGAGTCACGTATGGTCAATAGGCAGGTGACAGTCCCTATGGGAAGGCCTGAGGGAGAACTTCCATGCAGCCGTAGGAGGATTGATCACAAGGAGCTTGTTTGCTGTGCTCAAGGTTCAAGCCTGAAGGACCTTGTGGTGCAACACCAATCGGATATCCCTTTCTGGGATACCAGTACCCAGGGGCTGAGGAGATGGCCAGCTTGTTCCCCAGGATGCCCATGTGGCCCGGGGTCCAAAGTCTACTGAACAGCCAGACTTACCGAGTGCAAAGATTGAGTTGTGAATGGATTGCACCAAGGTATGGGGGAAAAACACTTGTTGACGGCTTGTAGGCCACTCAGGGAGTTGCTACAGATGACATATGGCTTCCTGGGACATGCTTGTAGGTGGTCAAGAGCATGAGATATGGTGATCAGTTAGATAGTGAAAATGCAACAGCCAGGAGGAAGGGGGCTTTTTTTTTTTTTTTTTTTTTTTATGCAGTCACCATGAACATAGGCATAACCAACTCTGCCATCATTGTATATCACTTCCGCACCACGAAACATGTCAAGTATGGCCACAAACTGGCGACAGAGTGTTAGTGGTGAAACTGATGCCACTGGATCACAGCACAATTTCAGGTGGAGCTGCAAGTGAGGGATGGACCAAGGAGGTGTATGTGATCGGCGGGAGAAAGCGAAAGGTAGAGGTAGGGACTCAAGTGAGGAAAGGAGTGTACGAACCCAGACTGCGTTCGTAAGCCTCAGTCTGGGTTTAGGTGGTGGGGGAGGGAAGGTCAGCAGCCAGAAGCAAAAGCCTGTGACTTGGGTCGTGAGCGTGGCTTGAACACAAGCAACATGTCAAGCCAGAAGCTGTTCTGACGAAACTTCAAGGAAAAGATCCCAGCTGCAGCATGGAGGCTTGGCACAGGGCTTGTGCAGAAAGCCCCCATTGCTAGATGAACATAGCTATGAAGGACAGGATGCAGGATTCACAATGCCAAGGCTGCTTCAGAGTCATAAAACAGGCTCCTGTAGTCAAGCTGTAACTTAATCAGAGCCTTATAAAGCTGGAGGGTAGCACAGGCAGCTCCCCCAACAGTGTGGCTGAGGCAGCAAAGAATATTTAAACGTCGCCAGCATTTTTGTCACAGCTGACAAAGGCATGGCATCCAACTGAGTCGGCATGCCTAAAGAAAGCTATATCTCCTCAACATGAAGTAATTCACCATCCATGTATAGCTCTGGGTTCAGTTGAATTACCCTACAGTGAGAGAAGTGCATTACACAGGTTTCCTGCACTGTAAACTGTAGACCATGGGAATACATGATTGGGCCTTTCGGATGGCTCCCTGCAGCCACCATTCAGTGGCACCAATACTAACCAAGTGAAAATATAGACATAGTCATAGGCGAACAAGGAGGAAAAGATCGATGGCCCCACAGAAGCAGCAAGACCATTTATTGTGACTAAAAATTGAGAATATGACGTGAGCTAAGAAAGGTGCAAACCCTAACCCAAAAAAAGTGGAGCAAGAAGAAGACTGTGACAAGATGTTCATAGTGGTCAAAGGCTGCTTGGATAGTTGACTCCAGGGACACTAGACTGTAAATAGTGGAATGGCCCTGACAGAAGCCCTTGTTGTGGGGCCAGGAGACCCCAATCTTCAAGTATTCACCCAAGCCGGTGGAGAACTATATGTTTGAGGAACTGGCACAAATGTTGGCAAGATTGATAGGACATTAACTTTTGATCTCCAGCAAATCTGCACCTTGTTTCATCATTGGGACGGGAAAACACTCTCTGCACAGTAGATTGAGAAGTGTGAGTAACTGATATTAAAAGTCTGCTGAGATGACATATGAATTGGCTGTGCATAAGATCTGATCCTAGAGAGGTACCGGGGCTGCAGGAAGAGCAGTCGTGAACTTCCTCTCATTAAACGGGGCATTAAACAATTCCCTCCGACGCAATCTTAACAGTAACTGCTTCCACTCAACCAACTCTTTGAGGGTGCAGAACTCCGCACTATAAGTTGGAGTCGCAGAGCAACATGCATAATGCTGTGCCATGTACTCTGCAGTAATTGTCGGGACAATACAGAGAAAACCTTGGATTTTGAGAGAAAGGATTCCCGATGGTGGGCGTTACCCAAAAAGCCCGCCGTACTCTTGACCAACAGTATATCTCCCAATAGTGTTGCTTACTCTATTGGATCAGCCTCTGAGCTTGGGCCTGGAGCTGTTTAAAACCAATAAGGTACTCTAAGGTGAGGTGGCATTGGAGTGCCTGCCGACATTCCCGGATGGCCTCAGTGGTATTGTGTGTCCACCAAGGCAAAGATGTGCACTGAAAGTAGTCAGTGGGTCAGAACTGTTGCCTCAATAGGACAAACTATGTCCTCGTTGACAAGTTGACTAGTAGTAACCACAGCAACTGAGGTGTAACCTTGCCAATCAGCCCCATGGAGAGACCATTTGGGATAGACAGTCCACAGCTGGAAACTGTGGGAGTGACAAAAGGATGGAAAAAAAATTGGTCACTGCCAAAACGGTCATTGTGGACCCTCCAACTAAGATGTGGGTGTATGCTCAGTCTACAAAGTGACAGATCTGTGGCCGAATAAGTGTCATGCGCCACACTGAAGTATGTGGGGTATTAGTGTTCAGAAGGCAAATGTCCTGTAGTGCCAAGAGAGTAAACATCTGAATCACAACCTACTTATATTTTTTCTTTTCCCCTCATTATTCCTTGCAACATTAAACTTTTAATTATGAAACTTAAGCAAACTCAAATATTTCAATGTTCTTCAGTGGTAACATCAAAAGAGTTATCGTTACAAGAAGAGCCAATCAAAACATATTCAAATGTACAGTATCTATACAGTTTTCCAATTAGATGAGTGGCTAGTTTCAATTATTATATGCACATATGCTTACTAAATATATGGTGGTCTTTACTTACTGTTCTACATATTTAGGAAAGGTGAAAGCTTACAACCTTATTTGTATTAGAATTATCTCAGCAAATAATTGCTTAACACCATCGTCATCTTTTTTCTTATTGTTGCTCATAATACAGCACCAAGTATTATCACATCTCAGTATATTTTATAGTGCAGCAAATTGTTTACGTGTACATCAATCTAAATGGTTAAAATGCTTAGTTCATAAAATAAAACTTGTTCAGTTGAGTTTCACTTCCAAAACAATGTTTTACTATCTCTGAAGTTCGTATACTTTCTGTTCTGGGGCTGAGGTTTGTATATGATCTGAAAACGATAGTTCATTTCACCCACAACGAACTTTGCTGTGCCATCAATGAATCTGACGTAAAATAAAGAACTTTCTAAAAAGAGAAGAAAAAAATAATTATGGGAGAGGGGTAGTGGCACCAAAACAGGTGTAGGGGGAACACCAAAACTGTTAGTACTGGTGAGCACAGTGTCAGAAGTAAAGTTCTGCAGCAGCAGCAGCCGCCGCCACTCAACATTTTGTCATTCACAGAGTAATTATTTCTTCCACATTTAGTTCCTACCTTTGTAATATTCTTGAAATCCACTATTATGCCAACTCTGGAAATTCAGTTGTCGATTTATTGCTACCTCCAAATTGCCATGACAAGGAGTTTTGGCTAGCAGGCACATACCTTCAGGAATTACCTCTCTGCTGTATACGAGCAACCATGTGGCAGTCATATTGAAAAACCTGACCTCTCCCAAACCATAATTGTTTGCCAAAAATTATATAGCACGAGTGTCATGGCCAGTGGTGTCTACAGCAGAACCACAATATCTGACACTGTGCGTTTTCATGTAAATGATTAAAGGAGGTGAAAGAAGCAATAGGTGACTCAAAAACCTAAGTCAAACGAAGTTGAAATGTCGAAATGAGATTCTTTCCTACTATGTAGTTTCTATAAAGCACTTAGTTAAGCAACTAGTTCAGCATGTGAAAAAATAAAGATTATACATAGCTGAAGTTTAATCTATACTTCGAAATATTGTAAATGTGAAAGAGAGTGAGTGTGTGCGCACATGCTCATGTACACAACTTTTCTTAAGTCAACTTAAGGTGGATAATATATTACAGAAGACTGACACCATTTGACTGCTCACAATTAAAATTATCAGATATATGCAACTTTTCAAAGATTTTCATGGTGGTGGGGGATGGGAAGGAGAACAAGTACAGATAGCAGAGGAGAAGGATTAATGAAGGATTGGAGTAAACACAATTAGGAAATACTACTGTGACTTAGATGTACCATTGGTTATGAGAAGGGAAGGAGGGCTAGACAGTGAAAAGAGGTATGGATAAGAATGTGGCGAGGGGAAAAGGAGGGGTGGAGGATGAGGGCATGTAGCCACAGTTGTGAAATTATTTACTTCCTATCTGTTGCATTTTGTAATTTGTTACTTTGTCCCCCTCAAATGTTTTCCTTGTAGTAAGCAATAGTGTTTAGCAACTCAAGTTGTCAGCTTTACCCTTATATCAACCAGCTGAAAAATCCTCCTGCCGGAGCACAGAAAGAGCAAACATGTTCTCTGGTACAAAAGTGTGGAACCACCTGCTTCAATCCTCATTCCAACTTCCTCACCAAAAATTTCGGGGTGCGAAAATATTCACGCACCTTTAGTGCCTAACTTTAAATACTGATGTTGTCCCATTCACTTCCTGTCCTGTTGCCAGTATCCTTTCTTTCTCACTTAGTCAGCTTTCATTGCCTTCAATCACAATTGTCTCCTTTACACATGTCCATGGGGATGGTTTGCTTGGGGTTTGACCTGCAGACCTGAAAACTTTAGCATGCGGGTACTAAGGATGGGAAAAATTGGACAAATTATTTCCTGCTTTAGTATTGGAGAGCCACAAGTTCATGCTTTATGTATGGTCTCCATTTGTCTCAGTTTTCCACTGTTCTCTTTTGCTCCAATTGCTGCTATCTGCATCTGTCTTAGTTTGTTGTTGCCACTGTTCCTGACTTCCGCCATCTCGTTTCGCTTCCCACTGCTGTTCTCATGCACATGCCTTTCTCCTGAACTGACACTTTCTCTGTTCCTTCATATATGGCTCTGCCTATTGCACTGTCTCTGTCCTACTCACATTCAGCTGAAAAAAGTGCAGATATGTTCGCATGCCAAAATTTTTGGTGAGGAAGTCAGAATGAGGGTTGAGGCAGAGAACATATTCGACTTATCTGTGCTCCGGCAGGAGTATTTTTCAGCTGGTTCCTGTCTTTTTCCTGTTATATCAGAGTGTACTGCTTATATAACATGAAATCAATTTTGAGTAAAATTTGGATAGTATTTTATATACCTTGATATATTTGTACAAATGTCAGACCAAATTAAATATTAAGTAGTTTACTTTCTACAAAGAGCTTCACATTCAGATGATTGCTAAACACGCTTAACTATTTCAAAGAACACTGTTAAACACTATCAATATTATTCCATAAAAAAACATGTAAATATTTTCGAGTCCAGCTGAGAATTTAGTTTTATATTATGTTGCTATTGCATGGTAATTCACGTCGTTCCAACCATTACGATGACGAATTATGCCATGTCCAGTAGCCTGAAAGACGTGAATGTTGAAATATCAAGGGATTAATAATGCTGCATATTTGTCATGAATATGTGCAGTAACTTGGAATCTGCAGATCTTGGTAATTGATAGTATTATCGGAAAAAGTTTCAAAGCTTTCCGGAATCATAATATTAGAACGCATCGTAAAAATTTCAACAATTTGCCATGAATAAAAGTGTAGATTTGCCATTGCATGCAGTTGGATCTTTTGATACCAAAAATTATGATTTGTTGTAGCGTATCGCGATAATGAATACACATTTCCAAAAACAAGAAATGGATTTTTCAGATAAACACCTGAAGAACATACACACAACATTTTAGTCATTTCCTATTCCTCAAGCTATGTTACCTCACTATCAGAAATAGCGTTTTTGAACCCATTACTGTCGCGTACTATCATTCACGGACCGGTATCTCAAGAACCACATATTCTGCTCTAAACTTTAAATAAAATTTCAATATCTTTTCTACATTTCATTTGCAGCTATGTGTAACCTAAAATTAACCATATGAGAAGTCTATGCAATGTGTTTTTACTTCTGCAAACACTTTAAAATATGTAACAATAGTTCACTAAACCAGATGCTGCATATTAACTGTAAAGTAACCGAAACGAAAAATCACCCCTTCATCGACCGAAGATTTCAATCTAAGATGTACAAAAATCAATTTTTCGCCGAGTACATTTTTTCAAATCACATGGTAAGTTTCAGAGCTGTCCGAACGCCACCTTTCAGCACAATACACACTTTCTGTGGCGTTTTTTCGGCCATATCTTGCTGACGGACTAAGATTTATGAAAACTGAAAAATGCCATTTATAGATAAATGTCTACAGGACGTATTGTAAATATTTTCTACGGTCAGTTATTTAGATATTTACGATTCATGGTGCTAAAAATTGGGTTTCATGATTTTGAGCAAAACTATGATAAGTTTCAACCTCTGGATCTTGCTAACAAATATATAAAAAAAAATTAAAAACTGCCTCGAGAATATCATCATAAGAACATATGGTAAAAATTTTGAAGATTTGCATTTGCAATGAATAGAAAGTATCGAAGTGCCCATCCCCATAATTCATTTTTTGGAGCCCAAAACTCATGGTGTTTGAGATTTTATCAGGAACCGCCCATGAATGAATGAACGGTGCTTTTGTAAGCTGTTTTAAAGCCCACCATATACTTACTATAAGTCATGTACAAAAGCAAACTGATTTGCTCAATTTGGATGGGCTCCAGGAATTGTGTAACTTTGAAAATTTTGACTATGTACTATATGATAGCTATAGGATACCCATTCTTCTAATATGTACACAAATGATCACTATGCCAAGATCTGTCCAGAACACTTTACCTCTTCACTCTCACATGAATAGGACCTGAGAATTGGGCCCCTAAAGAATTGCAAATTTGCACATGCCGTTTATGTACATATTAATACTGTGCACGGTAGTGCACTGTATGATAGTGTTGGTTTGATACTTTTTTTGAGAGTTCCACGGCTCATGCGTATGGATACAGTTTATCAGCACTAACACTTAAATTTTGTTAATGATAACTGTATCTGCAAGTAACTCTGTGGGACAGAGGTAGTTGACAATTTGACAGTGTCAGAGCAGGCAAGCAGCATGCACATGTTTCATAGAGAAGCACTTCTTTAAGTAATTTGTGTGCAGTATGTTTAGCAAATGGGTGATCAAGTTTGTTGAAATTTGACAGTGGCCATTATGTGGGTAGACTTGTCATGCACACAAAGAATGCTGATAAATAACGATGCTGTTTTCACTTTTAGCTTTGGCTTTTGTAAGGTAGAAGATGCATATGACAGGACTGTTATTGGAGGTGGTAGGTGGGTTATGAGACAGTTCTTGAATCTTGGCTGACCACAAGGAAAGCACCAATGCTGAATGCAAGGTTTACAGTAGGACTGCATAAAGAAGGACAAGAATATTTTGAAGGTTGGATGGGTAGTGGAACAACTTTGGGGGATGTGGGTGGTAGGATATTTCTAATCTCTGAGCATGACAACAGATAGCCACAGCCCTGCCAAAGGATGTGGTTCAACTTCTCCAGGATATAGAGATATTGATCGATCAGAAGACTGCTTGTCAATGATTGATTAACAAGTTAATTGGTGTGAGTGGAGAATATGACATTGGAGATACAGCTATGGATTAACTGTACATTGCATGTCAATAAAGGCTCTGGTAAGGTCATCAGTGCAATAGTGTTATTTTGATAAATCCTGCTTTTCACTACAGGTCCACAGGTGTTGAAATAAGGGAGAAGCGTTTTAACATGGGTTGGGTGTCAGCTGTTAAATTGGAGGTACTATTGGTGGTTGGACTTACACAGCCATCGGAGGTGCAGATTGGCAACTAGGAATGTGGCTTGATGAGATGGATCAGGTGCAGTGGGTTTAGGAATAGGGTATGATGTTATGGTGGAAAGAGCAAAGGTTGTTACCATGGATCCAGATCACAAAAATGTCTATGTATGTATACAAGACATGAGGTTTTAGATGACTAAATAGAATTCCTCCAGATGGCCTATAACTAAGCTGGCACAGGATGGCACCTGTGGCAGTACAATGAATTTGTTTGTATCTTTGAAAGTGAAGTAATTGTGAGTCATGATGTTTGTAAATTTTAAGTGTGTCAAAGTGGAAGTATACCAGATTACAGAAGGTCTAGGTTTTAATCTTTAGATGGCCCATGGATTTTTTGTCACTTCTGGCAATGATATGTTAACATGAAAAATGTCAAATACATTGTAATCATCATCAGTAAAGCACTGTAGTGTTCAAATGTAAGATTCCAGTCTGATAACAGCTTTGCACAACATTCTGGAAATAATAATAATAGACGATATGTATGAAGCCATTTAGGATGACGAAAGGAAAGATGACAAGACAAAGTTCCAATATAAATACTGAAATCCAGAAGCAAATTAGTTAATAAGGCACCTCAATAATGTTGGAACATCTGAGGATGAAAAATGCTGAAATAATATGGCACAGATGTGTACCTCATTCTCAAGAAAGGAGACAAACTACTGCAGAAGATGCAAGACTATATTAAAATTACCATGTATTGCATAAAAGAAAATATACATTTTACTCAGGTAAGGGAAAAGTTATTTTTTAAGTGGGTAAGTAACAATGAATGAATTGTACATATAAAATGAAATTATGAAATTGAGTGTTAAGTATGAATGCCCATTGAGAGCTCAACATGGTGTAATACTATGCAGAGAACTTGGGTTTGATTTCCAATATTGCCAAGGATTTTTTTTACTTTGTGGAAGTAATGTAAAAGGGATACTTGACAGCAGTAGCAGTTTAAAGGTACAGAAACCTAATGACTGGTAGAGTGGTGTGCTGATTATGTGCCCCACTGTATTGAATTCAATTACACCATTTGCATAGCATGACAGAACTTTAAAAAATACCAGTATCTGCTTATCTGGGATTAAGATTTTATGACAGCTTTTAACACAATTCAAAAAACTCTGAACCAATAGCAACTGAGAAACAAAACAAGGACCATACATGTTAGCAACTCAAAAACCTTCCAATAGACTGACAGCAAGTAGTTTGGAATTTTAAGAGGAGACTCACAAGATGCTGCAACTAATTTATGTTGGGGAGATGAGAATGGAATAAACAATATAACAATGGAAAATCCACATTGGAATAATAAAATACACCTGTATCACCATGATCTGTGATGAACTTGCCTAGGGTTCACAGGGAAACTGTCAGTGTATATAAAAGGTTACTGGACACACACACACACACACACACACACACACACACACACACACACACACACACACACAGAGAGAGAGAGAGAGAGAGAGAGAGAGAGAGAGAGAGAGAGAGAGAGAGAGAGATTATGAAGCTTCAAAATACTAAAAATGTTACCTTAGATGTCATTTTCCTTTTAACTTTTACCTGAATTCTGGTAGAAATTGTTGCTGGCTCTAAATGCATTTTAGATCTTCCACATGTTCAACTGCTTACTCTTTGTTAATTCTTTAAAACTGCATTACAAATGTCTTCAGTTAATTTGTGTTCATAAATTCTTACCCATTCTACCACTTACTGGATGTGATTTACGTATTCTAAATGAGTTTATAACACAATCAAATGCAAACTTGTAATTGGTAACTCATAACATCGAAGACCAAACAAAATTTTGGGGCAGGTTAATTGAAACATTGCAAAATCAGATACAAAATGTAGTAGTTCTTGGTTTTCATAACAATATTTAACAAAATTTTGTAACAATGTCACAAGTGACAACAAATCAGTAAATTCACAATCACCCCTAATGAACTGAAGCTGCTGCTATTCTTGCTCATTACATGGCATGATATGTAATACTTACTTGAAAATTAGAGTATAAAATAAAATAAATTAATAACTTCAAATTGTTATTTACAGAATCACAATTACAAAATTTGTTAATACTGTTTCAAATGTGCATTTCAAGCAACATGCTGCTACATATTTATAAAGACAAATCATTTAACATGTTCAATGATTTTTATTTTTAAATAAGCATTCCACTATGGAATTCATAATAAATTAATCTCACCGACTTTGAGCCAATAATGCACAGGGAAGCTGCACAAAAGCCAAACACAGTTTAACTGGTGCAAAACACTCATCCAGTAAACATTAAAGCATCTCATTAATTGTTAATAGGTCATCAACAAATACATTTATTCATCTTATATAAACCAAACAATTAGGCAAATAAAAGTATCGAGATTCGCAAAGTGCTCATATTTTAAAATAAAGAGCAACTTTGATATCACACGAGATAAAATTAGCAATCTGAGCTGACAGCAATCCTTTCTGTAAGACTAGTTTCTCTTCGTAATTCATTGTCACCAACTGCATAAAAGAATCCTGATTTCTTTTACAAATTAACATCTTAAACAATTTGTATGATTTGTAACGGATATAATTACATTTCATAAGTTTTCACCAAAATTCAGAAGATCTCAAAATCCAATCTTATAGTTTGATTTTCATATGTTAATAGAATCATATTGCAGCATCCCATCTTAAAAGTTATTTTCTGATTAAATTCTATTTTATATGCTTAATTGATTTATAAAACTCTCACAAAATGATGCAACTACAATTCTGGATGATAGTGCACTAACAGGTATTAGCTTTAACTTTTTACTGATGGGTACAAGCCTTTACTCTCTGACAATGCTTGGGATTTTTCAAGCTGAATTTAGGACTTGTATTGTAATGAAAGTCAATAAACAGTAAGTTAACAACATGTAGCCAGAGCTCTTCTGTATACAAAAGTCTATTAAAAAAATTAAAAATATGAACCAAGATTCTGTTAACTAGAAAAACCAAATTTTACAGAACTGTGTATGTATTACAACACAGTTAAATATTTGCCCCACAAAATATGAATAAGAACTTATTCAATGCCTATTCAGAACTACTTGCTTTGTGGGATATTACAGGGTGTTCAGTTTCTGTTTTAATGACAACACTGTGCTCTTTATGTAAGTATCTCATACGTAAAGCATTAATATAAGAAACACGTGAATCCAAAGTCCTAGATCCAAGTTGATGAATGACAGTTTCAGTAACAGCATGATTAAAAAGGTAAGTATGATTTTATGAAATACAATGAAGACCGTATCAACTGATGGTGTTCAATAAAAAATTTAGGCTTCTTACAGCAACTCAATATCCTACATTACTTTCTTTGAAACAAGCAAGAATTAACCTCAGTCTTTGCAACAATCACAATGACAACGAGCTTGTTCCCAGATTTGTTGCAAATATAACTGATTTTCTTCCATCTCTCATTCACTGTCAATTTTTAACACATACAGCCACCTTCAGAATCTTGTTGGTCATTTTGCTGGGGTGTCTGTGTCTGAAGATCAACAGCTACAGAAAAGTGGTTAAGGGAAAATATGAGTAACTAGATGAAACACATTAAATTACAGTAGAAAAATCCCATCAACAAATCAACTCATTCATACAATCCATAGCAAAAGTTATTGACAGAAACAACTTTTGTGAAGGACAATTAGAAGTTGCTTTTTAGAGTATACCACATTAGTCACATGTAAATATATAAGCATGCTGATTAGTTCACAAACAACAGTGTTAAAACATTTGTCACAGAAACTACTTATGACAAAATTTCTGTTTATCATTCTCTTGTCCCCATGAAAAATTTAAGGCACTAACATAATTGTGATGGGACTGAACCATCTGAAATTTGAAGCACAAAGAACATACATGCAGCAGAAATTGTTTTTAATCATTATCCACTAGTCACAAATTTTGTGTTAACAATGAATAACAGTACCACAACCAACACTTTATATCAGTAATAGAACACCTATCTAATTTTTAAAGAAATTTTCTTTTTATTGCAACATCAAATCCCGAAGGAAAAAAAGAAAGGTTTTGCAGTGTAATTCATGATATGACATGAAAACTGTAATTCAAAACTGACACTAATAATACATTTTTTTGGTATAACATGTCTTCTGGCAGTGGGGATAGAATATGTATGTTTTCTGAGTCCAAGGCCTGGCGCCACTGCTTATATTAAACTTTCTAACTACTTTTTCTTCGTTAATAACAAATACATAGATTATTCAATTATACATGTTGTATGCATAATATGAAGAACAAATCAAATGTTACCAAACTTCCATGAAGTCCAGAATTAAGATGAGATACTAAATTTGTAATTTAACAATAGCTGTATGTGTTTGTTTCTTTGATTTTCATTATATTAATAAGCTAATAAAAATTTCATCAATATTAAGTATTCCCCTAATGTTTAAAGAGAGCGAGAGTGAAATTTTTTAAGAGTTACTATAGCCTACCACTGTGGGTTCCTGGAACAATTATTCCACACACTTACCACTGATAGTAATGCCTTACTTCAGTTACTCATCTATCTTTGATGAAGTATAATTAAGAGAATGAAGAACAAATCTTAATAGATTTCAAATTTTAAGGCCTTCTGAAGTAACATCAAATCTGATCTTTAGTTTTCTGTGTTAAATAAGATTAAATGTAGTACATAACTGTTTTAGTTTGAATCACTTGTAAAATTAATATTGATACAAGAAAACAAGCCACTGCTTTGGCTGATTATAGATGATATGACTGTAAAACACTGCAATAAATCTGAATTTCAGTAGGAAAAAATGTCAATAGGTTAATTACTATACAGTGTGATGTGATTCGTTAGATGCCATATAATGAGCAAAGCTACAACATTGTTTTGATGTCAATGGACCGTTTAGCTTTACTGATGTAGGGAATGCTTAATGATTAAAAATTACAGTACTCAACAACATCAAAATGAATGTATAATTTTTTTTTCCAAACTGTTTTCAAAAATTATCACAACTCACCTGCCTGAAACAGAAGCATCCAATTAACAGAGGAACAATGACTGCAAAATCAAGGTCTCTTAATGTACAATATTATAATGCTCTGGATAGAAAATATGATATCCTTTTTTGGCTTGTAGTTGAAGTTGCTGCATGCATAGCTGATGAGGGCACTACTGTGGAATTAAAAGACACTCCAAAAGACAGTGACAGGATTTGTGGCATGGCCTTTTGACTCAGCTGTTAAGTTATATTAATATATTTCACAATTCACACTAATAAATATAAAGAAATGTGTTTTTAATTGTTTGATGTATAGATGTGAAATGATATCTGCATGCTTTTGGTTTCAATAGCAGACAAATTTAAAGTAATTTAACTTCCACTGGAGAAACCAAAAAGTAGTCTAATAGTACAAACCAGCAATGACCAAGAGATAAAAGCAGCAATTTATTGATTATGCACTGTATGTGAAGCTTAAATGCTTCACACATTTTGTACTACAAGAGTACAATTAGTGTAGACAAGAGGGAATGATGGAGGCTTAAGGCCACAATTTGCATAGTTTTAAAAATTTTGCAACTGTTCTCATGCTACAACTGCACATTTATAATATATGTCTTTAGTACTGTTTATCTAATTATTCATTTAAATTTCATTACAGAGTAATGACACTTGTGAAACAGACAAAAAGTGCTACAAAATGAAAATAAATTAAGTATTACATTTTTATTTCCTTCTACCTTTACAATATACTTTAAAAATGGTTCATTCTAAATAACTATATACAAATATCTCAAAACATTATCTATCTACCTTCCATTTCAATTGCTTTAGACAGTCTGGTAAGATTGAAATTCTCAATGCAGTTATATATCTGCTTTGTAAAATTTGGTAAAAAGTAAAAAGAAATACATTGCCTGAACTTTAACAGTTGTCACAACATTCATGCAGATTTCTACGTATTAAGCACAAAAATTGCATCAATAAAATAAATTATGCAATTAAGATTCATCTTAAAATGCATTTAACATGGTAGTTCTATGGCAACATACTATTCCGCAGGTACCATATAAATAAATTAAAACATCTCAGCTGATAAGTTGAGCTGAGCGTTATTAGATAATTTTAATCAATAAAAATTTTTAGTACAATATAATGGAATGATTTGCATAGCTATCAAAGCTATACAGATTTACTGTTTTATTTACACATGACACAATCACTATCATTAGATCTCAAGACTCAAAAATAACTTATGTACAATGCGTATTCATGTAATGAAATGGCAAGTCATGTGGAAGAAAAAAAAAAAAGATGAAAGTCATTGATACATGGTGCATTATTGTTTTAATGAAGATGAAACAGTTTAACAGATGACCATCAATGTACAAATCCTGCAACATAACCAGACAATCTCTGTGGCTTTCGTCATGTCTGCATACAATTTCTTTCCATAAAGGAATTTATCTACACCATTCATGCACAAATAATGCATGAAGATATGCACAGACATAGTTGCACATATTTTTGTCAGCATATTTCCAATACTTTTATGGAAATACTAGCTGTTTAAAACTAAAAACAGCAGTCAGTTTTAGCCCTCAGTGGATAAGAAAACACAACCTTCCTGCAGTTCCTCAAGCTGCCTTGCCCAAGAACAAATTAGTTCTAAAAGCATTCTGCTGGCACACGGCAAACCAAGTTCATTTCATGTAAGTCATTTGGGGAGCAATGAGTTTTTAATACCTGATCATGTTAAAGTACTGCACACATGCATTTTGCTCCAAAGTAAATTTACAACAACCACACTTCCAGTGAAAGGAGACTTCAGTAACCTTTCCTTAAGCATGAGCACCCTCCCTCTTGGTTTTTCACTTCATTGGGTGTATCCTTTAACACAACCTCTTGCACTAAAAAAATATTAAGGAAAATAATACAAAACTACAGAAAATAATTATGAAGTCACAAAAATTAACATAAAGAAAAAACTGAATAATGAGAAGAATAAACTAAGGTTTTGCAATTGCGAGGACAGTTGTATAAAGGATTTCATTTCACAGTGCAATAAGACAAATAATAATAAATAAAAAATTAAACCAAAGTTTTACAGGAAAACTTCAAAATATTTTGATTTTCAAGCACAGATCTGCAAACAAAATTTAGAAGATTTTACGAACTATCCCGAGGTTATCAAAGTTAGTAAAAAAGGGGGAACAGTTGCATTTTGGGAGGCAGGCAGGGAGGAAGGGAGGGAGGGAGGGAGGGAGAACATTTTGGGAGGGAGCATAGAGGGTGTGGGGTGATGAGAAATTCTTTACATATATGCAATAATATTGCAAAGCACACATTCAGTAAATTGCAACTTACACCTTTATAAACCATTATGAAAATTAATGGTACTGTTTATTCTGAAATATGTATGTACAAATGAAACTATTTTTCTCCATTTCCTTCTTCTGCCTTGAAACCGATGGTCGGAAAGCACCAGCAGATGATTAGCTTGAATGTTGTACAAGGACTGTGGAAATCTCAAAGCTGTCATAATTATCCTGAAATCTACATCAAATGTTTTAAAATTATTTACAGTTGTTTATAAGATAATTTTGTTGCATTCTCTTGTATATTGTAGCTGTGATACTATTCTGCACACAGTCAGGAAAGTACAGAAGAAAGGGAATTATACTGGATGTAAATTATGAGGTGTTTAAAGTATACTCCTGTAGGGAAATAGTTGATGCATACTGAGGATACAATTTGCACACATAAGCAAATAAATGAAATATATCAATACAATATTAGTGAATTCTCACCACTTAAACATGTAAAATTTGATTAATATTACGACGACTGGCATCATGAGGATGAAAAAATTAATTACAATTATATACCTAAACCAAGTTAGACCTCTTAGACACCTGAAAATGCACAAAATAATGAACTAAAACTACGCAAGACCAACATATTAACCCTTTCATGGTCGTTAGGACATATGTCCCACTAACTTCTGGCATCATTTGTACCACTGGGAGGCGAGTTGATTCTGCATAGTGCTGCCATCTGTTAGCAGCCCTTCAGAACACGGAAAAAAATCATGGCACTGGAATTCTTACAGTATAGAAGACTGACTGTTTATATGGGATGCCGCATGAATTTTCGCTTCATAACCTTTTTTATTATGCTTTTTCTCACAACAAAAAATGTCTGAAGTAAGTGTATTTGCTATTTTATGTATGTTAGATGTTTACAAATAATAATTACACTTTCTAAAAATCATTTTACTTTTTTGTTTTGTTTTGTTGTAGTAGTAGTAGTAGTAGTATGCAAAATAAATTACTTCACAGTTTTCTCCAACAGATCTCTTACACTTTATCCTGATGTTTCATTGTCAGAGAGAGAGAGAGAGAGAGAGAGAGAGAGAGAGTGGGGATGTGGACAGAGAGAGTGCAGGAGGAGGAGAATGGTGGTGGTGGTGGTGGTGGTGGTGGTGGTGGAGGAGGAGGAGGAGGAGGAGGAGGAGAATGGTAGTGGTTGGTTGGTTGGTTGTGTGTTTGGGGGGGGGGGACAAAACTGTGGATGTCATCAGCCCCCCATTCCAACACAGAGCAGCAAAAGAAAAGTGACAATGCAGAAAAATACGACCATAGTTAAAATAGCAATGGGACTGAGTAAACTGTCAACAAAGTTGATAAGAGACAACATGAAATGACACACACACACACACACACACACACACACACACACACACACACACACGACAGAGAGAGAGAGAGAGAGAGAGAGAGAGAGAGAGAGAGAGAGAGAGAGAGAGAGAGAGAGAGAGAGAGAGAGAGAGACCAAATAACGAAAAGAAATGGAACGACAAAGCCTATGTCTGTGGTTTAGTGACCGTGATTTGAATAAGAGGAAGCATCAACCATACAATAACAAAAGAAAATATCCAGTTGGATGACATAAGACAAGAGGAACATACAAGATGAACTCTAGCAAAGCTTTATAAAGTGGTAGAAACCATTATCATGAATAAAACTTAAAAATTGATCCAGCCATTGAGGCAGTGTCATGTTAAACATCTGATAAAACCGCAGGAAAATTAAAACCCACGCCACAAGGTGGCTAACATAGGGCATTCTGTTTATATAAGGGCTACAATCAAGTGGGATCCACAGCAACACTGGGGTGGGTCCTTACCAAAGAGGAGAAAGCCATATGTGAGCCGAGTACAGCTAATGTGGAAGAAGAAGAAGAAGAAGAAGAAGAAGAAGAAAAGGACAGACGACGAGTAGGGGGGAGGAGGAGGAGCGCAGGAAGGAGGAGGAGCGCAGGAAGGAGGAGGAGCGCAGGAAGGAGGAGGAGCGCAGGAAGAGGAGGAGCGCAGGAAGAGGAGGAGCGCAGGAAGGAGGAGGAGCGCAGGAAGGAGGAGGAGCGCAGGAAGAGGAGGAGCGCAGGAAGAGGAGGAGCGCAGGAAGAGGAGGAGCGCAGGAAGAGGAGGAGCGCAGGAAGAGGAGGAGCGCAGGAAGAGGAGGAGCGCAGGAAGAGGAGGACGACGACGAGTAGGGCAGAGGAGGAGGAGGAGGGGGAGGAGGAGGACGAGGAGGGCAGAGGAGGAGGAGGGAGGAGGAGGAGGACGAGGAGGGCAGAGGAGGAGGACGACGAGGAGGGCAGAGGAGGAGGACGACGAGGAGGGCAGAGGAGGAGGAGGGAGGCGGAGGAGGACGAGGAGGGCAGAGGAGGAGGAGGGAGGAGGATGACGACGACGAGTAGGGCAGAGGAGGAGGAGACTAGAGGACCATACAATGGTATGGTACCCAAATGTATATGGTATATGCCAGGCGTGCCACATGGAGTTGTCGCTGTATGTGAAGTGATGGTTCTGCAGTCTTGGCACAGATGATTGATATGGGCCTGGTCTTTAATGCCCCAGTGACCAGCTGAATCCCTTCACGGTGCACCACATGTCTGAATAACAAGGCCTTGCAGACCCATACACTTTACAGCCATAATCAACCCGAGATTGCACAAAGGCTCTATAAAACTGGAGCAGACAAGTCTTGTCAGCTCTCCATGAAGTGTGACTAAGATACTTTCAAACAGATAGTACTTTCAAGTCTTTAGAGTATTTGTTGCAAGGAGAGCAACAGACAGAGAAGTCAACAAATAATGAATACTGGACAGAAGTGATACTATTAATTGCTATGGCAAACAAAGACACTTTAAAGACTACCACGAGGAGCACCTTTCTCCTGCAGAAAACAATCAGACGGCGTCATCAAATCAATACCTAAAACATGGAGAAAGTAAGGATCAAATAAAAATAGGACAACAACCAAAAACCCCCATTTGTGGAGCTGCCGAAGGATAAGACACCTCCAAATACGCTCTTAGGTAGTGCTACATGAAGTTTAGCAATTTGAAATTCAAATTTAGCATTTATATTATTAAATGTGTTTTCTAAATAATTCTTCTTTCAGTTGAGTTTCACATTACAAAAGTAACACAGAAAATTTTGTCATGAACTTAAAAGCAACCTTCCTTTAGATCACTCCTACAGACTCAATGTGTACTCATTTTTTTAAAACACTTCAATCAATGTCAGCATAGGCTTCTGTGGCCATTGTCATTATCAATAAAAAATTTCAGGTTATGTCACTGCATTTTAAAATTATTAGGGCCACTATTGCAAGTAGCCTGCCTCAGGACATGGAGGAAGGCACTTTGCAATAGAGGTTAAAATGCCAAATAATTTTAAACTGACAATAGGGGAAAACAGGAGCCAGTTTAAAATTGAAGCAACTGCTATATATTTACTGCTTTCCTAACAATTTTTTCTCTTTTTAGTGTGAGGAAACTAAATTTGTATCCTCATTGGGAATGAAGCAGATACTCAATAAGTAAACCCTTCATTAGCATCAAATTAATAAATTCTACACTATAAAAATAAAAATAGAAAAGAGATGACTTACCAAAAGGACCGGCTCGTCGAGAGAAACAAATAACACAAATGTCTAGGTGTGTTTGCGTTTCGATATGTCTGAGTGTGTGTGTATTTGTTTACCTTCCTTTTTCCCCCTAAGCTAAGTCCTTCCACTCCTGGGATTGGAATGACTCTTTCTCCACTTCCTTAAAACCCATATCCTTCCCTTTTCCTCCCCTTTTTTCATCTTTTTCCTGAAGAAGCTGCCAGTGGTGGCGAAAGCTTGTATGTGTGTTTGTGTGTGATTTTATTTGTTTCTCTCGACGAGCCGGTCCTTTTGGTAAGTCATCTCTTTTCTATTTTTATTTTTGTTAATTCTACACTATATATTCACAAGCAAAAGAAAATGTTCGAAGTCTTCCAGTAAAGTTTTGTAAGCTTATATTGACTTTAATGGTTCTTTATACCTCCATGTAAATCATACAATTACGTCACAACTACTGTGAGCCAGCTCAATAGTGCATAAATGTCTTGCAAAGTTTAGCAGAACATAACATACAGCACATATGTAATTCCATCCCAACCACTGTGACACAATGTTCTTATCCCTCCTCCCTTCCTCTACTTCCAAACCACAGAGTGTGATTTGAAGTGTGGCAGCTGGAGATGATGGTTGTTTGACTAACTTATGTGCCTGTGTGATTGCGTGAATGTTCTATTTCGGAAGAAGGCCATGGCCGATAGCTAAAGTGTTTTATGTGTGTGTGTCATGTGCCTGTCATGGCCTGTCGTCAGATCTTTGCGATGAGTTGTAAACAATCGCAATTTTCACTGTTTTGGTATCTTATTGGTAATTTAGCATACAATTGTGGACAAATTATAATCAGTAAAAGTCTGCTGTCTGTACATTAAGATATTTTAGCAGTTGAGCATTAAATTTCACTGAAATAACTGATTTCAGTAAATGTCATCCAAATTTACTTATGTAGCATTTATTTGGTGTTATAGGAATTACATATAGCTGTAGTCATACATCTTCTCGATATCAAAAAATATACCCAAAAGATTATACCAGTGTACATAGCCTGCTGGATAGCCACCTCCAGGAGAAGCGGGTTGTCAAAGGTGGAGTGATCTCTCCTGAACCTATGCTGAAAGCATGTAAGAAGCTCCCTGGTTCTAACATCCAGACAGTGGTGGTCGACTATCTACTCTAAGGTCTTTCTCACACACCTAGGAAGTGCAACACTATGATAGCTATTCAGGCTCTTTCGGTCTTTTTCAGGTTTTAAATAGGGATTAAAACTACCTCTCTTCAAAAATCTAGTACGTGGCATGATGTCGAAATGACATTAAAGAATGTGAGGAGGATTCCTTTGCTTCCTTCTGTAAGTTTTTGTAACATACTTCAACGAATCCTGTCACGACCAGGGCATGAGTGACGAGTTGCCAATAGCTCAGAATGAAGCTCCCACATGGAAAAGTGGCAGTTGTAATCTGCATCACTGGTGGGCCTGAAGAGCAAAATGCTCTTCTCCATAGCCCATCTGTGATACTGGAAAGCAGTATTCTGACAGTGGTTTACGTGACTGGCAAAATAGGCCACCGTAGTCTGCACAATGTCTCATGGGCTTGTTTGCAGAACACACTGACCCATTACAGCAGCTACTGGGCATCTTCCTCCTCTCCCAGACATCTTCCTGGTGGTCTCCCATACTTCAGAACTTGTTGCCATGATTTCTTTTTGCTCTTGGGAACAACCTGTCTACATTTTGCGTTTGACACCTCAACTGGGCACTTGAATCATTAAAAGTGTCAAAGAACTGAAATTCTGTGTGTTGCCTATGTTATTTGTAATGAATTAGTTTTGCCCTAATGAAATTTCAGCCAGCCGCTACCAAGAGTAACGATCTACGAGAACATCAAGAAACAACAAACTATGACCAGACATATCACACACTGACAACCGGACAGAAAACTGCCCCAGCAAAAGCCTGACCTCTGCCTCATCTGCATTGTATGGTGTCCCATTGGAAAGTGTGGTTTACAAACAGCTGGCTACCTATCCTCTCCCTGTGCTGTGTCAAGTGTGCACTGGGCCTTAACGAATGTGGTAACTGCAGCTTTTTCAGATGTTCACGATGGGGGATGGGTATTACAGGTGCTGAAGCTACTGTTACCTGACAGGTGCACTGACATGTGCAAGTATTATAGTTGGTGTCATCTAAGAAGGCACTTCCACACACAGAGATGGGGCAATAGGGGAAGTGTGAAGGGAAGGAGCTATGGCCAAGCGCCACCAGTTAAGCCGAGGGAGAAAATTTGCACAACTCATAGCCAGCAAGGAGCATAGGGAATGAATATTATTGGCTGCTAGTGTACTAATGGAGAAGTATGCACAGAACAGCTGAAAACTGGGACACCTTCCTTTGTGATGTGGACTATAGTGCCAACACTAAAACTGCATTTGAGTGGAGGCTGCAGCCTTGGAAATTGGTTTTTGCAGAATGGCAGCAAATTAAGGAAAAAATGCAGGAGCCTGCATGGCCTTTGAAGATTCTTCTGGCCTACTACTTGTTTGTCTTATGTCCTGTATCTTTTAACAATGGAATGTCCAGGTTGGTATTCAACAACATTATCTATATAATTTATCATCTCTCTTAAAATGATATGTATTCAAAGTTCAGAAATTAACAATATAGTAATAAGGACAGCTTACAAATCACTACAAACACATAACGATGAGCTGTGACAGGAACAAAGATGCACACATACAACACTTCAGCTATCAACTATGGCCTTCTTCAGAAAATAGAACATTCACACAGGCTCACAACACAGTCCCACAACCATCAGCTCCAGCTGCCGCACTTCGAATCACGCTTTGCGGTGTGGAAATAGCGGAGGGGAAGGGGTGTAGGAAGGTTGCGTCACTGTGGTGGGGATAGATGCAGCATGACCTTGTGGAGCATGTACGTATCAGGCCTTGTGGAGCAAGTATGTATTAGATGGGAGGAACGAGATGCAGCTGAGGAATGGTATGGGGAGGCAGGTGAGGGGCGGAAAGTAAGTAAATAAAATCAAATAAAATTACATGCATGCAGAGCACGCACACCACTCAATATGGGACAGATTTAGGATAGAAAGGTAGGAATGGTGACCACTCATTCTAATTGACAGCTGGTTAGGAGCATGCCAATATAGAAAGCTGCGCAGTGATTGCAGCACAGTTGGTAAATTACAGGTCTGCTTTCAAAGGTGGCCTGACCCAACACTACCTAGAAGACAAGGCCTCACAACTGGCTGTGCCTATGTCACACTTACAGGCCGCAGCCACCATCTGACTGGCTGGCTGCTAGGCAGCGTTGGGCGTGCCACAGCAACCAGCCAGTGAGTGGCGGCCACGGCCTGCAAGTGTGATGTAGACACCGTCAGTTGTGAGGCCTTGTCTTCTAGGTGGTGTTGCCTGACCTCTGATATGGTAGGATAAGCCTGTGACAGGACAAATAGGAAGTGCTGGGTGGGTGGATTCGACAGGTCTTGCAGCGGAGTCTTCCACAGGGATATAATCCCTGTGGCAATGGGCTGGGTTTCAGGGTGGCATACGGATTGACTAGGATGTTATGGATGGTGGGAGCGTGACTTTCCTCCCCTCAGCCGCCTCCCCACCCCATTCCAAGCTACATCTCGTTCCTCCCATCTAATACATACATCCTCTGAAGTTTGTGCTGTATCCATTGCCACCACTGGGACACAAGCTTCCTATTCCCCCTCCCCTCCCCTATTTCTACACCGCAGAGCATGATTTGAAGTGTGGCAGCTGGAGCCGATGGTTGTGTGACTGTTGTGTGCCTGTGTGATTGCATGAATGTTCTATTTTCTGAAGATGGCCATGGCTGACAGCTGAGTTTTACGTATGTGCCTATTTTATGTGCCTGTCGCAGCTCATCATCATGACTTTGTGGCGAGTTGTGAACTGTTCATACCAACTTGCCTGCAATGCGACATCAAGAGTGCAATGTATCCATTTTAGATTAAGTAATGCTTCATTAAGTGAATCAAAAATCCAGAAAATATTCACAGCTATAGGATTGTTCTAACATATCCAATCTTTGTTATGGGAAAAATGTAAGCAACAATTATGTGATTGTAATTGTAGGAATGAAAGTAACAGCAATGTTATCACATTAAAATTATATTAATAAAAAGCAAAATGTCAAATTAATCACTGAAAGTTACTGTCTCACGAATAGTACTACACAGCACAAAGAAAAGCTCGATAAATTAACTCAAATGTTCGTAAATCTATGGGACTTAACTACTCTGGTCATCAGTCCCTAGGCTTACAAACGACTTTAAATGATGTTAAGGACAACAAAGAAACCCATGCCCGAAGGAGGACTAACCTCCGACGGTGAGTAGCAGCCACTCCACCGCGGTGATGAATTAATTAAAACAGGTAGTAAAAGAAGTGGGCTATTTGGGGACTACTGTAGCCCCTAGACAAATTCAAAAATATATAAAAATTATATTATCAGACAATATATTTTACTGATTTAAGGATACTGTCTTCTGGTGGTTTATTTTCAGTTGAATCCATTCCAGGAAGGGCTGCAGCCACACGCCGGAAAAGCTGCAAAACATTGGACATATTTTTCCATTATATATGATTAAGTTTTCACTATCTTTCTAATTTATATTACTTAACAATGTCAGTGTAATAATAAATGTGACAACTTACTAAAGAATTAACAACAATAAAAAATGAAATAGGTACGCTATACTTTATATAAGCTATTGGCAGTGATAAAGTTTCCACAGCAGTGGAAATTAAAGTAATAAACAATTTAGTACATGACTAAAATAGAATGGTTTGATTTTAAAAGGGACTAAACATGACTGACATACCAGGTGGTTATAACTGGAGTGCAGGTGCATTGTTGGCTGTAATTGTCATATGGCAGTAAAACTTTTTAGATATGCTAATGTTTATGTGGAACTAATTTACAACAAAGAAATTTGTTCCAATAATGGCCATAAAATGAGAAAATGTACATTGCACAAATAATTCCTCCTGCCCCCTCCCTGCCCCCCCCCCCCCGGTTTGAATCGCATCCACAATATATCAACAAATTTTAGCTGCCATATGATAATTACGCCCACGATGGACCTCTGTGAGTAGCTGTGCTTTGAATATAACCAACTTTTATTACACTGCAGTACATACCACTTGCAACCAAGAGCATCCAAATGGTTGTGTGTGTGTGTGTGTGTGTGTGTGTGTGTGTGCGCGCGCGCGTGTGTGTGTGTGTGTAGGGTGGAAAGGGAGAAGGAGGGAGGGGGGAGTTGGTAGTACTAGATGGGGGTTATGGGGAATCTTTAAAATTTGGAAGACCATTGGCAAATCAAGTAGCCCCCAAGAACCTGCAGTTCTTGAACTGTTACGAACTTTATTCCATTACTAAATAACAAAATTTAAATAATTTTCTTGTTAAAGAGAAACATTTGACTAAATTTTAATTTTTCTTTCAGAGAGAGGACCTGTACCAACAGGTATGGAGATATGAGAACCCTTCCCTATGTAGCTCTTCCCTATGTAGCTCCAGTTACAGAGGTCGAGTAAGACACATTGGTTTGTGTACACACTATTTCTATATGGTGTTCGAACCAGATAAAAGAAGAACCAGGAGACTGATCAAACTTTATACTACTTCCTGCTAACTCCTGTTTCACATTAACTTAATGGAGGAAAATGCTATAATATAGTTTGCCAAAAGAATTAATGAATGTTCAGAGAAATACAAAATGGAAATGACTGGACACAATGCCTTTTGAAGGTGACACGTGTGACAACAACATGGATCTAGAATGGGCTTGATGATGTGGATTTATTCTGCATTTTCCACAATTCACAAATATCAAGCATGTGCAGTTATAAATTTTGTCTCTTCAGGCATTGACACCAGAAGTTGGTTCTATATACACGAACTAATTTTATGTTCGCTGATTTTACTTTTTTCCCCAAGTTTACGCCATACATTTGTAGCCCTTGTGAAAAACCAGTAAGAGCAATGATAAAAATTCCCCCCCCCCCCCTTTACATTTCTTCCTAGTAATGTTTCCCTCAGTTCTACATTTTTACTTGACATCTCATTTCACTGTCTTTTTTCTAACTGACATTTGATGTAACTGAACAAGTTGTAAGAGACACTAAAGAAAGAGGAATTGCAACCTCTTTGGCAACAGTTTAAAGGTACGAGAAGATCTGCCATTAACAGTATTTCTGTAGAACCACTGCCATCTAGCAGAAGAGCAAGAAATTAGCAGATGCAGTTCTTAAGACTGGTTCAAGGTTAGCTCCACCACATGTGCACTACACAGGGATAACTCGTGCATGTGCACAAGGGGGGATACAGCAATAAACTTTCTAAACATTATGTTTGATTGCATTGCATCATTTGCTTTATTTCAGAATGCCAGCAAGGAGGAACTGGCAATAATTCGTTAGTGAGGAAGTCTGATCACTGAATGAGAAATTATAAATATTGGCTAAACAATCAATCTTAATAGAATCTGCAGAAATGTAAAGCTACCACTCACTTTAAAGCAGAATTAATTTTGTAGAACTGTTCCTAATCCAGTAGACAAATATTTGCAGTAACACATTGTGTTTCTTGAGCAATTGTTACTGATTACAATGTAGTAGGTGCAAATGAAGGCATCACTTTAATTAATTACACAGACTTGGTTCAAGCAATACCACACAAAATGTTTCTATAGACTGCTCTATCTTGATAGAAATTGCCCTACATATTGCCGCCCAGTTAGGAATTGATAATTTATGAGTACCCAATGGATGGAAAGATCTCTCAGAACCATGTGTTTTGACATGTAGTTTGTAGTCTCAAAAAGTCGGAAAATACCTCAGTTCTTCTGTACACCGACACCAATTTCATTTTCTGACAGGCCATTCCATTAAATTGCTTCAAGTAAGTAAATTATTACTTCTTACAATAAAAACTAATCCACATATGTTCACTCATCCACCTTCCTAGCACCATGATTTAATTAAAAAACTTAAGTACTTTAAACACTGATCATTTGACAGAGATTGCTTTTCTTGTGCACAGTCAAAATCTCATATTTCACTGCTCTTTTCTTCATATCGAAGAATCCATCTATTATCTCATTTTGTACTCACGAGCAATGACACGCAAGTATGCCGCTGGTCCTATTCTAGATGTAATTATTGTTTATTTACTTACACAGATAACACACAATGTAGGCATATTGTAAAAGATTATGATTTGTAATCATGTGCATTTGCCAATTCGGGCCTACATTTGTTTTTGCTCATATTTGGGGATTTCAATGTTTTGCTCAATTTTGCGTTTTCCTCGATTTTGCAGTATTGTAAGTGTGGACTAAACAAAAGCTTAACATGGGGTTTCGCTTTATATTCCTGAGTGATGTGTTAAAACTATCCCACAAAAGAAGATGTAAAAAATTTGCAAAGCTCACGTAGAAAGTTATGAGATCTCATGGGAAACCAAGTCTGTTATTTTCGTTTGTTTTCATGGAACTACCTGTTCAAAACCTTGCCATAATTTGTTATCTAGTAAGCTATCTCCCAAAATTTATAGCAACTAAATATTATTCATCTTTATTTCTATAATAAACGTAACGACCTGGTAATTTCGCCACAATGTAGTGACATTATTGATCTGGCAATTGCACAGCAACATAATGACATTACATAAGAAGGAAGTACACTATCATATGCATAAAGTATTGTAAATATTAGTCTATGTTGCCATGCAATGCCAAGTTGTTATATTTATTAAAGGAATCAAGATGTATAATATTTATATAGTCACTGTAAATGTTGGTTGATAGCTAAAATATAATAATGGAAAGTCCAGGTTGGAACTAATACTATAGTAGAGACTGTTTACAACTCACCGCAAAGACGTGAGAACGAGCTGTGACAGGCACATACAGAAGACACAAACATACAACACTTTCAGCTATCGGCCATAGCCTTCTTCAGAAAATAGAACAATCACGCAATCACACAGGCACACAACATAGTCATACAACCATCACCTCCCGCTGCCGCACTTCGAATGGCGTAATAGCTAATTAGATGAATAATGACAAGGAGTTGAATAGGTGGTTCCACGAACACTAATTAAAATAATTGACTGTTTTCCATGACATCTCTTATTTTTCATGGTGGAAAGAATTCATGAGACTTACATTTTTGTACATTTTATGTTTTTGATGGGATTTCATTTCCTTATGTACGTAGTAGTTTGTCTTAAACTTTTTTTGTACATTGGCCACATATTTTTCTTAAAACCCATTCCCTGTCTTTTGGTTTATCTCAAAGGCTTTGATGTAATAATATTTGGGAACTCTGGAAAGTTGATTATATTGGTAATGTTCAATCCTTTCATCACCTACATGCACTGTAATCTGTGGTGGATCACTGTACGAGCATCAGTAAGTTTGTCTTTTATTTCACATCAGTTTTGAACTTCAGAATACATGGAAGTTGTGGAGAAACTATCTTGTCCTGTATTCGGAATTTCAGAGTGAGCTTTAAGCAACAATTGACAGAAACGGGGAAAATAAAACAGCGAGGAGGAATGGGGTAGCATTGAGAGATGAAATAGTGAAGGCAGCAGAGGACAAAATAGGTAGGAAGGCAAGACCTAAAAAAAATCCTTGGATATCAGAAGACATACTAAATTTAATTGATGAACGGAGAAAACGTAAAAATGCAGTAAATGAAACCAGCAAAATAGAGTACAGGCGACTAAGAAATGAGATTGACAGGAAGTGCAAAATGGCTAAGCCGGAGTGGCTGGAAGCCAAATGCAAATCTATAGAAGAATGTATAAAGAGGGGAAAAATAGATACAGCCTACAGGAAAATAAAAGATATTTGGAGATAAGAAAAAACAGCTCTATGAATATAAAGAACACAGATGGAAAACCAGTTCTCAGCGAAGAAGGGAAAGATGAAAAGTGGAAAGAGTATATAGAGAGGCTCTACGAAGGAAATGAACTTCGAGACAATATTGTAAGAAGAAGAGAAGTAGATGAGGGTGAAATAGGAGATACTATACTGAGAGATGAATTTGACAGCACAAGAAAGGTAGTAGGAGTAACCCACTAAACTACAGGTCTATTTCATTGACGTCAATTTGCAGCAGGGTTTTGGAACATATCCTGTATTCAAGTATTACGAATCTCAAACAGAATGATCTATTGACCCAAGGTCAACACGCATTTAGAAAATATCCGTCATGCGAAACACAACTAGCTCATTATTCACACGAAGTGATGAGTGCTATTGACAAGGGTTCACAAATCTATTCCGTATTTCTTGATTTCCAGAAGGCTTTTGACACTGTACCTCACAAACGGCTTTTAAAAAAGTGCGTGGTTATGGTATATCGCCCCAAATTTGTGATTGGATAGGGGATTTCCTGTCAGAGAGGACACAGTTCGTAGTAATCAATGGTAAGGCATCGACTAAAACAGAGGTGATATCGGGCGTTCCACAGTGTAGTGTTACTGGTCCTCTGCTGTTCCTTAATTAGATAAACGATTTAGGGGAAAATCTAAGTAGCTCCCTTAGATTGTTTGCAGATGACAACATCATTTACCGTCTAGTAAAATCATCTGAAGATCAAAACCAACTGCAGAACGATCTGAATAAGATATCAGTATGGTGTAGAAATTGGCAATTGACTCTAAATAATGCAAAGCATGTAGTCGTCCACATGAGTACGAAAAGAAATCCGTTAAACTTTGTTTACATGATAAATCAAAAGTAAAGGCTGTAAACTCCACAAAATACCTATGAATTACTATTACATCAGATAAACCGGAGAGAACACGTAGCTAATGTTGTGGGAAAGGCAAACCAGAAACTGCGTTTTATTGGCAGAGCCCTTGAACTTGAAAGATGCAACAGAACTACAAAAGGAACTGCATACACTACACTTGTACGTCCATTTTTGGAGTATTGCTGGCCAGTGTGGGATCCTTATCAGATGGGTTTGACGGAGGACATCTAAAGAGTCCAAAGAAGGGCAGCTCGTTTCGTATTGTCACGATACAGGGGAGACAGCGTTATGGAAATGATACAGGATCTGGGATGGGAATCCTTACAACAACGGCGCTTATCACTGTGGTGTGGGCTACTTACAAAATTCAAATCGCCAACATTCTCCTCTGAATGTGAAAATATATTGTTGACTCCCACTCACATAGGTAGAAATGTCTATCAGAATAAAATACAGGAAATCAGAGCTTGAATGGAAAGATTCCGGTGTTCTTTCTTCCCACGCGCTATTCAAGATTGGAATGGGAGATAAATAGTATAATGGTGGTTCGATGAACCCTCTGCCAGGCACTTAAATGTGATTTGCAGAGTATCCCATGTAGATGAAGATGAAACAAGGCCCCTGGAGTAGATGACATTCTGTCAGAACTACTGAAGTCTCTTGGAGAACCAGCCATGACAGAACTGTTTCACCTGGTGTGTAAGACGTACGAGACAAGCGAAGTACCCTCACACTTTAAGAAAAATGTTATAATCCCCATTCCAAAGAAAGCAGGTGCAGACAGGTGTGAAAACTACAAAACCATCAGTTGATTAAGTCATGGTTGCAAAATATTAACACAAATTATTTAGAGAAGGATGGAAAAGCTGGTAGAAGCCAACCTTGGGGAAGATCAGTTTGGGTTCAGGAGAAATGTAGGAACACGGGAGGCAATACTCACTTTACAGCTTATCCTAGAAGATAGATTAAGGAAAGGCAAACCTACATATCTAGCTTTTGTAGATTTGGAGAAGGCTTTTGACAATGTTGATTGGAATAAACTCTTAAGTTTTGAAACAAGCAGGAGTAAAATTTAGGGAGCATAAGGTTATTTACAACTTGTACAAAAACCAGACAGCAGTTGTCAGAGTTGAAGGGCATGAAAGGGATGCAGTGGTTGGGAAAGGAGTAAGACAGGGTTGTAGCCTTTCTCCAATATTATTCAATTTCTACATTGAGCAAGCTATAAAAGAAAGCAAGGAGAAATTTGGAGGAGTAATTAAAGTTCAGTATGAAGAATTATAAACATTGCATTTTGCTGACGACACAGTAATTCTGTCAGAGACAGCACAGGACCTGGAAGAGCAACTGAACGGAATGGATTAGATAATGAAGCAATAAAGGAGGTAGATGAGTTTTGTTACTTGGACAGTAAACTAACAAATGATGGTTGGAGTACAGAGGATATAAAATGCAGAATGGCAATGGGTAGAAAAGCGTTCTTGAAAAAGAGATTTGTTAACATTGAATATAGATTTAAGCCTCAGGAAGTCCTTTCTGACGGCATTTGTGTAGAGTGTTTCCTTGTATGGGAGTGAAACATGGACTATAAACAGTGTGGGCAGGAAGAGGATAGAGACTTTTGAAATGTGGTGCTACAGAAGAATTCTGAAGATTAGGTGGGTGGAATGTGTAACTAATGAGGTGCTACTGAACAGAATTGGGGAGAAAAGGAATATCTGGCACACCTTGACTAAAAGAAGGGATCAATTGGTAGGATACATTCTTAGACACCAAGGAATAGTCAATTTAGCATTGGAGGGAAGTGTGTGGGGTAAAAACCGCAGAGGAAGACCAAGAGATGGGTACAGTAAGCAGATTTAGACAGCTGTAGGTTGCCGTTCTTATGTGCAGTTTATGAGGCTTACTCAGGATAGGGTATTGTGGAGAACTGCATCAAACTAGTCTCCAGAATGAAGACCACGACGACGACGACAGCAACAACAACAACCAATCATTGAATGATCAGTTTCTTTCATACAACAGTTAGTAATTCAAAATTAATTATTTCACTCCATAAAAAGAAGCTTTGTTTTTCAATGTATTCAACTGTATGATATGAAAATGGTTACATGTAATTTTAAATTAAATAGAATCAGTACAATTATAATGTAATAGAATTAAAGGATTAAATTAATTTATTTCTTGAGAAAGAATGTAGTCAGAGCATTAGTAATAACTATTTAAAGAAAAGAGAATGTTCTTCAATTTTCATCACTGTGCGCTCCAGCTGGAAGTGTTTTGTACAACAAGCTCATTTTCAGACTATTATTTAGTGCACTTGCAGTACAGTCCACATTGCAGTAGTTCCATACCTGCATCCCAACATTTTTGCAAGATACAAATCAGTAGGCTAACTCCTATCCTTAAATCTGTAATTTATTCATCGATGTTCAAATGCATAATAGAGTTCTGAGATAATTTCACTTGAGTTCATAATAGAATTTTCTGAGACACATTTTCAAAAGGTTTTCTGATGAAGTAGCGAAGTTTTTATTGTCACTTTACTCCAAGCCAGGTCATGTTTCTACAAATATGCCATCTGGCGTGCAAATTCTATTTCTGTTGTTCCTGTACCTGCTACATATCTTCCATTCTTTAATCCTTTATTATATGCCCACATTGTATATTGTCTATGTAAGTGAACAAAATTAAATGCATAGTTAAGTCTAGAATAGCACCAGTGGCATACTTTTGTATGTGGCACATGGATGTTGAGTTTGCTTGCCAGGAGAAAGTACTTCTCAATGTCTTCACATTGCCCACAAAAACACATAACTTTATATACAACAATGAACTTTCAATAATCCATACTCTACTATTCACAGTCTGTGGATTGCTTGGGTGAGAGTAGTTATTTTATGATTTTAGAATTTTTAAAAATTTGATCTACTCACATAAAATGAATATAAGTATCACACCTTGTAGTTTTCTGTTCTAATTACAAAACTGCATGAGGCATCGTCCACAATCAGAGGTTAATTAAAGTCATGCAACTCCCTCATTAATAGATACCACTTGCCTCACCATAATCGGTAAAAAATTTGCCAAAAACAATGTGTTATTGCAAATATTTCTTTCTACTGGTTCACAAATTGTACTAGCAAAATAAATTCTGCCTTAAAATGAGTGGTGGCTTTACGTTTCTGCAGATCCTATTAAGATTTATTGTTTAGCAAATGTTAAATTTATAACTTTTAATTTTCTCATTTAATTATATGACTTCCTCACCACCGAATTATTGTCAGTTCCTCCTTGCTGGTGTACTGAAATAAAGCAAATGATGCCATGAAGTTAGACAAGGTGTTTATAAAGTTTACTGCTGTACCACCCCCCCCTCCCCCCATTATCCCTATGTAGTGAGCATGTACTGAAACAAGTTACGAACACCTAATTCCAACTTCCTGTTCTACCATTAGATGGCATTCACACTACATGAATACCATTCATGGTGGATCTTCGCATACACCTAACCTCCATTACAAAAGGTAGTGCGAATCTTCAAGTTTCACTGTATTTTCCATTTCTAACATGAAGTGTTTGTTGTTATGTAGCTGTTGTTGAGGTGTAATTTTTAATTTATCCAAAATGACACTGCAGTAGTTATTTTTAAATGGCAGAGAAGCCCATAAATTTGTGCTTTGACAGTGCCATAAGCTACTAGTCCCTGACAACATGTAACCTATGACTGTTCAAATTAAACTAAACTTTTTTCTCTTCTTAAAGCCTACAGTCACTTAATATTTAAAACAGCATAATTTAAGTAGGCAGACAAAATTTGCCTGCGATTTGTAGTATCTGCTAGCACTAAAAGACACATTAAAATGTAAAGAATGGCATGCACAGCACAAAGATATTAACAACTTATGAAGAGAACTTTCACTTTAGCTTAAGATAGTTCATAAGAGATGCACAAATTCACAGATCTGCCAACACTGCAGTATAAATAATGAAACCATAAAGTGAAAGTGTACAACGTTAGCTGTAGCTCCCAGGACAAACTTTTCACAGAACAACTCAAGTCTTATGAAATATGATGTACAAGTTTTATGAAGTAACACATGAAATTTAATGTCAGGGAGGCAGTTCCATTTTGCACGTATCTGTACTTAACTGGAGTAATGTACTTCAGTTTTCAGTATCAAGATCTGTGGCAAACTAACACCTGAATTGTTCCACCTAGTCCACAAATCCTAATCTACTCTTTCTAAATCACCCCCCTCCCCCCACATGCACATATACCTCTGCATCTTAAGATTCCCACTGATCAGGCATCAGAACTACTGAAACTTCATGAGTCACACAACAGTAATTTAACAATTAATTTAACTGACAAGGGAATAATTACTCTAAAAGGTTTATTACAATTCTTTGCCTTCATACTTCTTTATGTTTGTCCTGACACCAAGATAATCTTACAACTAAGTACACAGGAAAATTATATGCACTGCTTTTTCAAATGATTCATTTTAGTATAATAAAAACTTTTACAAATAACCAGGAATATACTTGTTTTTGACTGAACAACTTCAGTCATACAAGGAAAAAATTTAACTTTCTATCAAAAATGAATTATTAATACTGCACAATATGAATACACAGTGGCCACTGGAAGAAAAAAAAAGTAATAATATAAAATAAAAAAATAATAAAAAAATGCCAAAAATGAATTTTACTATACCTGCTTAACATTATAACCTGCTTTTGCACTAGTTTCGATGAACATGACATTCAGTTCTTTTGCTTTCCTTTCGCCTTCTTCAGTGGAGACTTGGCGTTTATCGGATAAATCAGTCTTGTTACCAACAAGCATAATAATTACATCACTCCCACGTTCTGTTCGAACATCATCAATCCATTTTGATGTCTGATGAAAGGAATTTGCATCTGTAATTGAATAAATTACATGTAAATATATGTTACTGACAACAAACTAATAAAAATGACTGATTAGTAGTTTGGACTTCAACTCTCAATAACAATGGAAAAATTTTTGTCACCAATAAAAAGGACTCATATTTTAAATAATTTTGAAAATTACTGTCAAAAAAGTTAAATATGATACGTCCAATACTTCAAGATTTTACATGGCCAGCTGTAAGATATACCCAAGAATGCAAGAAATTAAAAATTTACAAACTCAAATGAAACAGGACTTCATACAGACCAGTAAAATTAGCTTCAAATAGGGAGATCACCATAAAGGAATTCCGCAAACGTAATACCTCAAGTATGAATAATCTTGAGTTTGCCCCAACTTCTGAATGGGGCTTCTGCTGTGATGAAAAGAAACTCAACAAAACTTTGGACTTTCTTCTAAATTCCTCTGAATTCAAGCATTAAATAGATTGGATTGGATTAGATTAGGGCTCATACAAATGCCAACAAGTATTTGTTGTTTTTTTTTTTTTCCTCGTTCTATACGGGAGTGGAACAGGAAAGCAAGTAACTAGCAGTGGTACCAAGTATCTTCCACACACATCTTTGGGTGGATTGCAGAGTATGTATGTAGATTAATGTGACTGCAAAAAATAAATAAATCAAAGTTGGAATTTTGTCAACGGGAATATTTTCAGAGCACCACATAGTAATTTTCTGGAAGACATTCTTTACAATTCCATCAGTTAAGTTGTTTATTGGGTGTGATTACTATACTTTTATCATCAGCAGAAAGATCTGGTTTTGCATTATTATGAATACAAAATGGCAAATTATTAATGTGTGTCAAGAGCAGCAAAGGACCCAAGACTGAACTCTGTGGGACCCCATTCTTGATAGCTCCCCAGTTAGAGGAATCGGCTGATTTTTTTACAGTTTACACTTATTTCAACTTCCTGCACTCTACCAGTACGTACACTGCCCCACTAATATCACAATGCTTAAGCTTATCTAGAAGAATTTTATGATTTACACACTCAAAAGCCTTTGAGAGAACACTAAACACCCCAATGTGTGAATCCCATTCATTCACAGCATTTAATATTCGATGAGTGGAAGCTTATATAGCATTTGATGTTGGAAAGCCCCGCTGAAAACCTAACTCACATATTGCTAGTACCTTATTTCTACAAATATGGGAAGTTACTCTTTAATATATTACTTTCTCAAGAACTTTGTACAAAGCTGTCAGAAGTGAGACTGGGCAGTAGCTGCTGACAACGATTTAACAATAACATATTTTAGTCTCTCTGGGAAAATACCCTTCTTCAGAGAGCTATTAGATATGTGGATGAGAATCCCACTTATTTGTTGGAAGCAAGCTTTTAGTACTCTGTGAAAATGCCATTAATTCCATATGAGCTTTTGAGTGAGTTTATTATTTTCTTTCTGAAGTTCAAAGAGAGAGGTGGGTGGATTTCTATCAAATCATATGGCATGGGTATGGCCTCATCCATTAATAGCTTTCTCTCTTCTATTGAACATTCAGATCCTATTTTCCCCACTACATTTGAAAAATTATTATTGAAAGTATTTTCAACTTCTGACTATTTGTAAGTAAACTTTCAATTAATTTTAATGGCAATACAGTCTGCATGTGGCCTTGGTTGCCCTGTTTCCCTTTCAATTATATTCAAAATTAATCAACTTCTTTGCTTTCTACAGTTTGTCTGCCTAGGTGTGTTTGGGTCTGTGTAAATGTGTGGTTGTGTGTGTGTATTTGTTTACCTTCCTTCCTTCCCCCCCCCCCCCTCCCCAAGGTAAGTCTTTCCTCTCCCGGGATTGGAATGGCTCCTTACCTCCCTCCCTTAAAACCCTCATTTCCTTTTCCCTCTCCTTTCCTTCTGCCTGTAGAAGCAACTGGGGTGCGTGGGTTGCGAAAGCTTGCGTTTCTCTCTCTCTCTCTCTCTCTCTCTCTCTCTCTCTCTCTCTCTCTCTCTCTCTCTCTCTCTCTCCCTCTGTGTGTGTGTGTGTGTGTGTGTGTGTGTGTGTGTGTGTGTGTGTTTTATTTGTGCTACTATCACAACTGTGCTCCTTCGCCTGGTTTGTAATCTGTGTCTATTTTTTTTAAATATATAATTTTGTTTTCAGATGTACTAGTCTCAGACATAATAAACAGGCTTCTGGATTTTTTAGCAACTTTTCTTAATATTCCACAGTCATTTTTATAACATTTGACTATTTTTGGGTTATTAGTCTTTGTTGCTGATACAGTTTCCCTTATTCGGTTACAGCATACTTTTATTCCTTAACACAGGCACCCAAGCCAGACGCGTTCAACAGTAGTTAGTCAGGCGGATGGCTGACTCTTGCAACGCTTAAAAATTAGTAGCTGCCATTGCACAACCAGCCCTCTGTTGGTAATCACATAAAATTAACAAGGAAGGTTTTCTGCATTGTGCTGCCACATAGTGAGTGGAGATTTAACTATTTGTACACTACAGAAGAGCTTTGTATTTCCTACTTTCTGTTGAGCCCTAGACTGCTTTCTTGTGTTATCTACATTGCTTGTAGTCTGCTTATTCTCAATGTGGTGAATTTACATAAGGGCAATGTTTTCAATGCCCTGGAAGAGGAAACAGACTATTCTAATTCAGAAGGATAAGGTGATTATCTGTAAGAATCATACATATAATTTTTTCCCTTTTTTTCCAGGCGTAAAAACAAGATTTAGTAAAAATTTTTGTGCATCTGCTAATTTTAATATATAACAACAAAATTTTTGGAATAGATAAATGAGGTTTTATTGTTTCAAATGAGACAGCCAACTCAATTTTTGCAGTTGTAGTTATAAAGCTGTAATTTTCGAAAAACTTGTTGACAACAGCAGTCCAGCTGCACCATCCAGGGTCACTTACACCAGTCATGAATGTGTTAATCGTGGTTTTAATGTGGTTTAACTATTCTCTTGAGGAAATGGTTTTCAAATACCCTGACAAATGTACCATGAGAAGTGTTATTCAAATTAGCATCAGGTTCCTTTTACACTTTATCCCTGTCTGACTGCTGTAAGCTTTCCCTAAACTTGGTAATTGTTAAATCATCAATTGAACACACTACTCTGGATGTCTGTCTAACTTGCTGTATGGGGCTTATAAAAAAGTTATGTCAGTATGCTGCTGTTCTTTACTATCTCAGTAGGAAAATCATTAACACCAATTAAGTTGAGACAGCCAACTAATACTTCAAAGTAAAGTTACCAATAATGCGTAGCATTACAATTTATATCAATTGAGCACCGTAATTTTGCAAATGGACTGATTTTTCTTACAAAGCAGCTATGTGAGGAAACTACAACTTTCACAAATCTCAAAAACATTGAAATATGTTACAAAACATATAACATTTGAAAAACGGCCAATTGGACACAAAAATTTTGGCTAGTCTTAGAAAAATCCGTAACTGTTAAACACCAACTTTCTACTATCCATTCAATAACTCTTTATTTTTATTTTTTTTTTTTATTTTTTCACTAGTACATAATCTCTCACCTAGATGTGCCTAGATTGTGCATCAATCGGGTATTGTGGAGTACTGTTGGATGCCTTCAGCCCTATCTGGCAATAACTTTAGTTCTGTGTTATGCTGTCGGAAATTGTGATGTGAACAGGTAATAGTTATTGTCTCCAATGCCTTATGGTGCTGTAGTTTTCCTTTACAAAAATATCAACACTTTGCCAGGTGAAGGTGGGGATGGAAAGTTCCGTGTTGCATGATTGATTTTTAAAGGCTCTGATAGGCATGAATTTGAATTTCGGTAATGACTAGAGTGAAGGGAAGAGGTGGGAAAGGATAAAGGGAGATGAAGAGAATAGTGAATAGGAAGTGGGGGGATTTGAAGGATGATAATAATAAGGAAAAATTAAGTAGTGGGGGCGAAGCTTAACTCGGGAGGGGAGGGGAGGGGAAGGGGGGCGAAGCTTAACTCGGGAGGGGAGGGGAGGGGAAGGGGGGCGAAGCTTAACTCGGGAGGGGAGGGGAGGGGAGGGGAAGGGGGGCGAAGCTTAACTCGGGAGGGGAGGGGAGGGGAGGGGAAGGGGGGGCGAAGCTTAACTCGGGAGGGGAGGGGAGGGGAGGGGAAGGGGGGCGAAGCTTAACTCGGGAGGGGAGGGGAGGGGAGGGGAAGGGGGGGCGAAGCTTAACTCGGGAGGGGAGGGGAAGGGGGCGAAGTTAAAGGCGGGAGGGGGTGGCGGCGAAGCTAAAGTCGGGAGGGGGGAGGGGAAGCTAAAGTTGGGGAGACCTCACAAACAGCTTATAATCAAATTGCATGGTTATGGTGTATCTCCCCAAATTTGTGACTGGATAGGGGATTTCCTGTCAGAGAGGACACAGTTTGTAGTTATCAATGGTTAAACATTGACTAAAAAGAGGTGATATCGGACTTTCCACGTGGTAGTGTTACTGGTCCTTTGCTTTTCCTTATTTACGTTAATTATTTGGGAGAAAGTTTACGTAGCTCTCTTTGTTTGCAGATGACGCCATTGTTTACCGTCTAGTAAAATCATCTGAATATCAAAACCAACTGCAGAACGATCTGAATAAGATATCACTACAGTGTAAAAATTGGCAATGACTAAATAATGAGAAGGGTGAAATCCTCCACATAAGTATAAAAAGAAACCCATTAATCTTGATTTGTCTGTCCTATTTTGGAGTACTGCTGTCCAGTGTGGGTTTGACGGAGGACATTGAAAGAGTTCAAAGAAGGGCAGCTCACTTTTGTATTGTCACAATACAGGGGAGACAGCGTTACGGAAATGATACATGTCCGAGATGAGAATCATTACAACAATAGCTACTTATGAAACTCCAATCGCCAACATTCTACTCCAAATGTTGGAAATATATTTCTGACTCTCACCTAGATAGTTAGAAATGATCATCAGAATAAAATATGAGAAATCCGAGCTCGAACGGAGAGATTCAGATGTTCTATGAACTCTGTGCCTGGCACTTAAATGTGACTTGCAGAATATCCCAAGTAGATGCAAAAAAATAAATAAAGTCGGAGTTGAAAAAAGTAAAAAACAAAGTTAGAAAAAATAAAAATATTAAAAATAAAAAGTAATAAATTTAGGGGATATTGTAAGTGGTGATACACAGTTGTAAGGAAGACACTGATACAGGATAATGGATGGGGAAGGAAGGGGATGGGGATACGTTAGGCATAGGGTGCAGGGATGTCATCTTAAGTTGATGCCAGCATGGTTGTGGGACCATATAACGTGTTTAACGGCCAACTCCCATCTGCACAGTTCAGAAGAGCTTATGGTGGAGGGGAGGATCCAAATTGTCAGGTATTGAAGCAGCCATTGAAATCCAGATTGCTGTGCTCAGCTACATGCTGTGCCTCAGGGTGGTGCATCTTGCTTATTGCCACAGTTTGACGGAGGCCATTCATTCTGACGGACAACTGGTTTGTCGCTATACAGACAAAACTATGTGCTATGATTGCAGCAGAGTTGGTATATCACATGGCTGCTTTCACAGGTGGCCTAACCTCTGATGGGGTAAGATAAGCCTGTGATGGGACTGGAATAGTAAGTGCTGGGTGGTTGGATTGGGCAGGTTTTGCATCGAGGACTTCCACAGGGATATGATCCCTGTGGTAAGGGGTTGGGGTTGGGAATGGCATAGGGAGGGACTAGGATGTTGGGGAGGTTGGGTGGGCAACGGAACACCACTTTAGGAGGGGGTTTGAAGGATCTTAGGTAGGATGTCTCATTTCAGAGCATGATGAAAGATAATCAAAGACCTGACAAATGATGTGATTAAGTTGTTCCAGTCAGGGGTGGTATTTGACGACAATGACACTCCGTAGTGACTGGTTACTGGGTTTGGAGGGAGGGTTGGTGGTGTGTGGGGATATGACATGGGAAATCTGTTTGCAGAGTAGATCAGGAGGGTAATGTCTGTCTGTGAAGGCCTTTGGCATAGTGGTAAGGGACTTCTGATCACTGCAAATTCGTCGTATGCCAAAGGCCTCACAATGGCCTTCGACCTAGTCCGCAAACAGATTTCCCGTGCCATATCCCCACACACCACCAACCCTCCCTCCAAACCCAGTAAGCAGTCACTATGGAGTGTCATTGTCATCCAATACCACCCCGGACTGGAACAACTTAGTTACATCCTTTGTCAGGGCTCTTATTGTGTGTCATCATGCCCTGAAATGGGACATCCTACCCAAGATCCTTCATACCCTCCTGAAGTTGTGTTCGTTGACAAGCAAACCTCCACAACATCCTAGTCCATTCCTATGCTATTCCCAACCCCAACTCCTACCACAGGGATCATATCCCTGTGGAAGACCCCGATGCAAAACCTGCCCAATCCACCACCCTGCAATTCCTATTCCAGTCCTGTCACAGGCTTATCCTACCCCATCAGAGGTCGGGTCACCTGTGAAAGCAGTCATGTGATATACCAACTCTGCTGCAATCATAGCACACCGTTTTACATCAGTATGACGACAAACCAGCTGCCTGGCAGGATGAATGGCCACCACCAAACTGTGGCAAAAAGCAAGATAGACCATCCTGTGGCACAGCATGCAGCTGAACACAGCACTCTGGATTTCAATGGTGGCTTCACTACCCGAGCCATCTGGATCCTCCCCTCCACCACCAGCTCTTCTGACCTGTGCAGATGGTTGTTGGCCCTTCAACACATTCTACGGTCCTGCAACCATCCTGGTCTCAACCTAAGGAAGCTTCCTCTCCCTGCACTACATTCCTGCTTACTGACTCAAGACAACAATATTTATTAATTTAAGAGATTTAGAATAGCAGGGGACAACATTCTGCCTAGGGTTTTCTGTCTTCCTAGGTCAGAGTACCTGGTGACACTTATGGTAAGAAGAGTTATTACGCAGGTTTACAAACCTGTGATGAATAATGGCACAGAGAAGAGAGCATGGATTCCTTGGCTTAATAAGTGTTCCGTGCTGAAATGTCAGAGATAGACAGAAGATTGTTCTACTTCGGTTATTGACATCGTTTTATTGAGAGAGAGAGAGAGAGAGAGAGAGAGAGAGAGAGAGAGAGAGAGAGAGAGAGAGAGAGAGAGAGAGACTATTAGAGACTGGAACTGAACATATTTTGTAAAATAAGTCTCTGTATAATTATAAGTCGATTATGGGAGTGTATTCTGCAGTACAATAAATTAGTACTGTCATTTGTTAATTAATCATTACTTTAATTTATTAGAATATGATTAGTATAATATTGGAAAAAACATTGTGCTACTCTCTCATCCTGAACAACTTTTTATACGAGTGTCTGATGCCTGTAATATCAAGGAAAAGCTTCTAGGTTGAGGAACAGACTAGCTGGGCCTCATTCTCCTAAGATCAAACCCAATAACAGACATACCAAGCAAGATATAAGGACATAAGTAATATATATTTTGTAGTGTCCTCAGAAGAAGAGATACACGGTCTTAACACTACAATGCCTAACACCCCCCCCCCCCCACTTCCTTCCCCACTCATTACCCTTTATCAATGTCTTGCTTGCAACTCTGTATCACCAATTAAAAATATCCCCTAAATTTATTACTTTTATTATTATTTTAACTTATTTTTTAGTTTTTCCTCTTTTCCTAACTTTATTTATTCCTTTTTTCCTAACTTTATTTTTGCTATATTTTTTCCTATTTTTATTTTTCCTTATTATTCTTACAATTCAAAGACCTCTACTCCCCCCTCCCCATACTCCCCTCTACCTCCCTTTTATCCTTTCCCACCCCTTCCCTTTACTGTATTCATTGCCGCAATTCAAAATCCATCATGAAGTGCAGAAGTTTCCATCCTCACCTTTACCTGGCATCCTTCCCCCTCCACTCCCCTCCTCACTCACAGTCTAGATGCTAGTGTCACTGGAGTGGCTGGACTTTATAGTTTTGTGCGTGTATAGTTGTCTGAGTGATTGTGTGAATGTATGTGTTTCATTTTCTTATGAAGACCATGGCCAGAAATTTAAGTTGTGTCAATGTGATTATTTTTGTGTGTCAGCAGCTCAGCGAGCCTCTTTACGGTGAGTTATTACCTATCCTCCATTATTGATATTCCTATCAGATTTTCCATTGCAAATTAAGTTATCTGGTTCAGCTTCATATAATGTACAAAAGTGCCATTGTTGTAGAAAATTAAGATATGCAAAACCAGTTACAGTTGCTTCAATGTAAAGGAAAGGTCCATATACTTTTAGCTGGGATAAGAGAACAAAAAGAAAAAATAGGGGAAGCTCACTTCAAGTGTACCATCAGATACAGGACAAACAGTCATTCATTTGTAATGGTAAGGTAACCATAATAAATTCAAAAAAAGCTTTGAAACCTTGATTTTCATTTTGGTACACCTGTAGATTGAAAGAAAAAAAATTAATTTAAATTGGGAAAAAGGGAGATTTACAGCACATTTTAAGTAAACTGGAGAAAAAAGAAACATTATGCCACAAGAAGTGTGGGGAAAAGGCTTGACTACAGCAAGCAGTGGATGCAGTTGCAGTAGTTATGCAGATATGAAGAGGCTTGCATTGAATGGACTGTTGCTGAAAGCATCACATCATTCATGAAGCAGGCGCTCTTGCTAGACATTCGAGTCATCCCCTGGGCATAAATCTCTGTTGTCCTTAGCATAAGGTAGGTTCAGTAGTGTGGAAGTTGTGGACAAATGACTTTAGCAGTTTGGTCCCTTCGGGTAAAAAAAATAATCACTTGTAAACTTAGAACTTGTTTAACAGTGATACATTTGTACACCTGTGCCCAACAATTTAAAATCCATGACTGAGTAACAATATGGAGGGGAATATTTCTACTAACTAGAGGTAGCATTGACTTGCAGAAAGGTGCATAGAAAATGACTGCTAAGATATTACGTCTTTCAATTGGATAAAGCTCTCCTTTTGCTAAAAGCACCAATAAAAAGCACAAAGAAAGAAAAATGTAAAATTATAATATTCTATTGACAAAGTCAAATCAATAACTGACTGAAAAGTCATTCAACATCTTTAAGGAAGGAAATAAATAAGTAACAGATTGTACTTACTTGTGATATCATAAACTACTACTGCAACAGTAGAGTCACGTATATAAGAAGGAATAAGGCTACGGAACCTTTCTTGTCCTGCAGTATCCCAAAGTTGCAAGCGTACCTGTACATAGGTGAAGTCATTAATTTAGACTGTAGAATAAAATTATTAACTAATGGCTAGTGTACAAATTAACCTTACAGAACAGTAAAAAAAGGATAAATCATCTCACATAAAAGACTAAAATTGGCTAAAGATGACTTTCAGATAAAAAGTAGGGGATAAAGATGGCTTTATGGTTTTTAAATAATTTCTTAAAGTTAAAACTACGAACAATTAATAATATTAACTTGCACATTTTAAGATGAGATGCGTGAAAAAAATTGTGAACTGCATGGAAATCATGAAGTGTACTGGTCAATGCTGCTTGTCATTAAAATTATCTATGAACATGTTACTACTTCAGTAACACTTTAAAGTACTGTGTATATCCCCCTTCCAGAAAGTACTGTGTTAGAACTGCAGAGAACTATGTTGTACAATATAACTTTTCTGTATTTTCTTAGTTGTCAATTCTTAAATTTCGGTGTTCCTTGATTGTTAAAGATACGGACTGGATCCAACAGATTTAGGAGGCACTGTTTGTAAGTAGCTGGAGACTATGTTGACAATGATTAACAGGTTTCAGGCTGCTGTGTCACCCTGACACCTGAGAAGACTGCTGGGGTATGTTCGGTCCCTATTGCGATGTCTCAGATCTCAGGGTGAATGCTGCAGTTTAGTTGTTCCAGTCCAGGAACGTACAGGGTGATGGTGGTGGAGGGAGTATTTGGGGTGAGTGAGAATATGGCACAGGGAAATGTGTGTGCATGAACAGACTTCCCGTACCTGCCTTAACTATGACCTATGCTGTCTAACAGAAGTAGTCAAATCATTTATCCTGAAGTTTAAACTATTATTTCTTCTGCAAAAGAAGCAAAAGAAGCACTTCTTGAAGCTCCTATCCACATTTAGAAAACAGGAAACGTTTAGTAGTATTACCCTCATATCTGAACCTATACTTAGACGTTGGTGCACCTGGCTCTTGACAGCTTTACATGGTGTACACTAAAAGTCTAAGATGTAGTGAACACATTCTAGTGAACCAGCTTTTATTGAATAAGCTACGGACTACATCTTTGACTATTTAAGAGCTCACTTCCAAATCTACATTTTAATATTAGACGTGAACATGTGACATCTCTCTCACAAAAAGATTCTGTAGATAAAAGTGCATATGAATTTGAGGAAATACCAGTTTGTGTATAGCATTTGCCATTAAATAATATGTTTTCAGGCATCCCAGATATGAAGAAATCTGGTGTGATTATTCTGGGAGCAAAGTTCAAAGGCAAACTATATTGGGAGCAGAGAGAAATGCCATCAATAAAACATTCGCCACTGACCTTTAGTGCTGAAGAGAAGCTTCTAAAAATATACTTTGACATGATGAAAAAGTTATGTGAACTAACACACTGAAATGTTAACTGTTTATTGCACTACTGCATTGTAATCTAAAATTAGTCTTTAAAGAATAACACCCCACGTTGTGGTTACCAAAAGGTTCACATCTTGAATGTGTGTTTTTTTATATAAGTGACTTTAAACTTAGGCTTTTCTCTAATAGATAATTAAAAAGGAAAACCATTGTTCTCTAGGAAAAAATACCTCAATTTATGCATTTTTATTGTAAGGAGTAGTTAATTGTTCACTTTGCACAAATAACTACAATAACTGTCAAATTATATTTTCTAAGTTAATATTGATATTAATTATGTGTTTGTGCTCTGAATACACCAAAGAAGTTAGTTTGTACCTAAAACAGTATTATTCCAAGAAAACATTACAAAAACCTGAAACTGTGGGTTGTACCAATGACTTCCATACTACTATTAGCAGGAAACAAAATAGACAGCAAACAGCTACATAATGTAGAGTTAGTGTAAAATGAGAGAAAAATAATTCAACTAATCAGGTGCACATTGGGTTTTCACATAGAATTCAGTAAACTCATCAATAAAATTTTTGTCAGTACAATGGGTTGTCACTAGTTTGTGAACACATTTCAGTACAAGCTCTTAGTAAGGATCTGAAGATTTAATGTAATCCTCAATGCAGTGTTAGTTCATCAAGATTTAGACTTTCATTTGTTTGTAGTCGTGTAGTCTGGGTCTATTGAATAGTGGAGTTTCTAAGTCAACTGTAGACAGTGCAGAGCATTGCAGCAGCGAGATACATATTTTGACTTCATATTTGTTTAATAGTTTCTTCTTGAAGTATTTGCATGTTTTGTGTTGCACATTCTGTAATTCTTATTAATCGTGAATATTTTTGTATTTAAGAGGTGTAGAGTCTAGTAACGTTATCATGGATTTGTTAGTCTTTTCGTTATTATTTTGAACAGCAAGTTGGCCTAACCACAGTTTTTTGTCAGCCATCTCAGTGAAGCACCAACATAGCAGCAACATCAATATTGACCTTTTGCTTAATAAATAGAGTTAGTACTGACGGGACGGGCAGGGTGCGTGTACACTGTGTGTGAAAGCAGCAGCAGTTTGCCACAATTTGTAAACAGCTGAAGATGATGTTGGCTACAATCAACATTTTCAGGATGCCGCCTCGAGATGTGGTGGCAAAAGAGCAACAGGGGCATCAGTCAGGACACCTCAGGTATCTTGTTTCACAGACCATCTCTGCTGCCTCTGCACCGTCACTCTAAGCTGAAATCGTTCTCACCATAATGAGAATGGCGGGTTTTAGTGCATTTGTGTTGCTCAAGGCAGAAGGCCAACCTGGACAGGGATAGCCTTGCCCGTTCACCCTGTGAGTGGACACATTGCCATTCCTTCACCAGGGTCCAAGAAAGCACCTTGTGGGAAGGGCTTTTAGTTGTTGGGAACTCTAAGGCACAGAGTCCCTTGGGCAGAAAGCAATCACAGTCAGAAAAAAATTCTGATGGACACTTGATATGTCTGCTGGAGGTCTCATACAAGATGTGGAGACAACATTATTGATAATCAAGCTTACGGGGTGCAGTCGTCTACAAGTTGTGGCACACATCGGCACCACTGACACCTGGAACTTTGTTTCTGAGACCATCCTCAGTTCATATGAGTGGCTGGTAGAAATGGTGAAAACTGCTGGCCTCACTTGCAGGGTACAAGTAAAGCTCTTAGTTCACAGCACTTAGCTGTTGTTATTATTATTTAGAGTGGTAATAGTTGCTATTCTGGTGAAAATTCTCCAGTTGACAGACAGTGAAATTAGGCCGTGTGCAGCCGAAAGGTACTTTAACTCCAGCATTGCAGAAAATTTGTTGCACTCAGATAATACTGATGGAAAAAAACTGAAATATTTAGGAGAGCGTCAATTTAAAAAAAGATAGATCAGACAGAATTGCATGGGGTATGTTCATTGCAGTTGACAGAAGTATAATCTCTAGTAAAGTAAGTGTAGAGTGACTGCAGTTATCTAGATACAAGGAACAGGGCCTATTAGAAATCAAGTGAATGGTGAATGTTTTCACCAATCAACCGGTTCCACCATTGCAATTCTAGAGTCAGACCATGAAAGTTTATGCCGGATACACAAAAAAATTACCTGGGACATACAATATTAGTCAGGGTCTCTCATACCGCTACAACTTTCAGTCGAGATATTTCACACACCCCTGGCAAGTTAAAAGAACTCTTCCGTGTACCTTCCTGGTGGCCGATAAGGTTCACGTGCCAGCATTCTTGCAGTGTTGCTGCTCTTTGTTCCGTATTTATGAGCCTTGCGTAGCCTCACTGACCGACCATAGTGTTTGCGTGCCGCTGGCTCTGCCTTGTCGCGCCTGGCCAGTCAGCTTCATGAGCGCAGCCTGCTAAGCGACAGCCCTGTGTTTGTGGCCTCTCTCACTGTTGTTGTTCTGTGTTGTGTTTCGCCACGGCAGGAAAAGCTGAAAGTTCTATGCAAGCAATTTTACGCGAAGCAGATGTGGATGATCAAGAACGTTTCGGTGAATCCTCCGATGATTTTGACAACAGCAATAATGACCCTGATTTTGAGGTATTTAGTGAATATGACACTAATTCAGAGCAGAAACCTGAAAGTGATGAAGATGTGACACCCAATGATGACGAAGCAGCTTACTTCTATCAGTCATCAAAAAATTAAAAAAAAAAAAGGTGCAGATGAATAGGAAAAATCCCACAATGTTCAAATACAGCTTTAATAGTGTACTTTTCACAGTATCTAGGTGTAGTTGTTGCTAAGTGATTTGAAATGGAATGTGCATGGAAGTATAGTTGTGGGGAAGGCAGTTTACTGTGAGAATAGTGGGAAGATATGGGGGAACACTTTGGTGCCACCTTCTTGAGTACTTCTGAGATGTCTGGGACCTCACCACATCAATTTAAAGGAAGACATAAAAGCAATTCAGAGACCGGCTGCTAGGTTTGTTACTGATAGGTTCCGTCAATGCACAGGAGAGAGATGCTCTGGAACTCAAATGTGAAATGCTGGAGGGAAGGCAGCCTTCTTTACAAGTAACAATATCGGGGAAAATATAAAGGGCCAGAATCAAACTGACTGAAGAAAAGTTCTATTGCTACTAACTTGCATTTTATATAAATACCCTCAATGTAAGCGAGATTAGGGGTCAAACATAATAAATGCGGAGTATGCATGCAGCTGTAAATACCAGGAATGTGTTCCAAAAGCTGTACTATGTAGGAGCAGTAAAAACTAAGGCAGTATAGGCTAGAGATGTCTGAGCTGAAAAATGAGTTGGAGCAGTAAATAGATCGCATGAAGGGTTCACAGTGTTTATTAATAGTGAGGGAAGCTCCATCCGGCAAGCAATCTCCACCAATGCAATGAAGGGCAAAGATAGTTGCAGGCAAAGAATACCATCAAGTAAGGATATTCAGACATTAAAACTGACAAGGCTACAAGAGAAAAAAGAAAACAAAAAATGATGGCAGTTGCGCTGCTAGTAATTGAAGGCAGCAGAATTCCATACCCTGAGCATTGCATGCAACGGGGGTCACCCTACCTGTAGCTTTTCCAGTCCTGGTCCAATATAATCTAGACGTTGAAGAGAACACTAATTAATACAAAGCTATCGGTACAATTAAAATAGATGATAGGACGTCGTTTAAATAGAGGCAAACGTATAAGACCAAGCCACCAGACCCAGTATGCTATGGAAGAGGCCTTATATGCTTAACCTTATATTCAAGAATGTTTAATACTAAAAACCTAAGAACAGTTCAACTATTCATTGATCGTCCACCAATATTAGACAGGAAGATTTTTTAAGACCATACTAACCGTAAAGGGCTAGGAGGAGGCGAGCATTCCACCACAATATGAGACACTGCCTGTAAGGCTTCACAACTGCAATGAAGGAATATCCATTACACAAAATGGTAATATGAACTGGCTGGGTAATACCAATGAGGTAAAGTGAGGGTTAATTCTTTTCAGAAGAAAGGGTAGCAACTAGAGATGGGCAATCTGCTCCTGAATTGATTCAAAGAGCCAGATCCTTCTAAGGAGTGAGTGATGGATGAATCCAAAAAAAAGAGTGGTAGTTCATCTGATACGAAAAGTCCCTCTGGTGACAGCAATGAGCTGCATAAGAACCCCTTGCCACAATTTTCAGAAGTTTCCTAAACCCCTTGCCACATGCTTCAGAAGTTTCCTAAGCTACAAAAAAACATGTGCTATAGACCATGTGCAAGTATAAAACGCAAAAAATGAGCGCCTAAACACGTGCAGCGCCTTCCTCCAGCAAGTCGAGAATCGGTGAGTCGCGCAAGCTCCGCGGTTCAGTGAGCGCGCGGCTCCCGACTACCGCTAGCTCGCTGCTCCGCACGACTCCGGCGATCGAGGCGATCCGACCGCCAACTGAGTCGGTGAGTTAGCTGGTTCACCGGTTCACCTCTCCCCACCACTCTCCCGACTCCGCTCGCTTGCGGAGCCGCCCGTGTGGCGCGCTGCTCATTATTCCCCCCACTCCTCTGGCGAACCGCGTGGTGCCGAACAAAGCGACTCCGCGCATTTCTCTGTTCTCTCGACTCCTGTGTTCTGATAAAGCTTGCAGATCACTTACAGAAACGATAATCTGAAGCAACAGAAACCGTCATATTCCTATTTCGAATAGTACTCGAGATGAAACGTATTTATTTAATGTTACATGTTTTTTCTTAATAACATGAAATCTGCAGTCGGTAGCAAAAACGCGTTACAGTACAAAATTAAACTATATAAAATTTCTACGAAAAATATCCTACTCCATTTTTCTCTAACACTTGTAGTTTGCATGAAGGGAGCAATAGAGACAAGGTCTTGTGCAATGTGCATTCTGTTGCTTAAATTTTGTAAGCCCATATCACACAGTTTCCTGACTTGATAAACGAGTGTCCTGTAACAAATTATGCGTCTTTCATGCATCTACATTATTTTGGCATGTTGAAAACAATGACTATATAATCGAATAACAAAGAAAACAACAATGTGCATTAATGTTTTCTGTATCTGAAACCATTCAGTTTTGGGAATGTGTCCATTTGAAATTTTTGCTGCTGGCATCAAATCTTTGACAGTAACAACAAACTTCTTTTCGAAAAGAGAGAGAACACTAGGATGTCAAACGAAATGTCTATAATTACGTTTCTGAGTAAAATATCTTGCTGTAATGTTTCATTACGAATTTAATGTGTTTGGTACAGTAGGATGTGTGTGTTTGCAATTAAAGATAAACTATATTGAGAAGCACTTAAAAAAAACAATTCGCATTGCTCTGTATAGAGAATATATAAAACTTTGCACAAATTACAGGTGAAAGGGTTATAGTTACAGGAACTAAAAATAGAAGGTGGAATGGAAATCTTACCAGCAACTGCAAAACTTAGAATATAGGAGCCCAGAACGCTACCCCTGTACTACGCCGACTGTAAGAGCATCAGCACAGTTATTTACCTAATTATTTCTTTAGCTAAGACTCTCTTCAAACTTAATCAATTGTAGATGGTTTGTACTCACAAAAGAAAAACTCGTTGACGACACAGTCGAAAGTATCTGTACTCGTCGTCGTATTTTCTAAGAATTTGGCTGGAGATTTTCACAGTCTTTTTTTTTTCGTACTTGAAGTTAGGAATGAAATAGTCCACGAACATTCCTCGCTTTGTAAATTTAATGGACATTACTCTTTTGACGCCTTATTTTCGAAATTAAATAAAACTTTATTGCTTACTGTGGAGCTATCATTATATTACTGTTTATGGGTGCCAGACTTTAGTTTTTAGATAACAAGTGATGGGTTCTAGCGGCCATCTTGTAGCGAGCATCTGTCGCGCTCACGTAAGACACCCAGCCGTGACGCCGAATGTCGCTGCTTGTAGCTGCCGTGTCGCGTCGCTGAATATCGCGCGCTGTCGCTCGCCTTTGTTGCTCACATAGCACGCGGTATTAGTGCGCATGGGTATTTTCCTGCGGCAGTTGCCACGTCCTACATGGACCTCTCGCGCTATCACGTTTCATTCTACTCGCTTAAACTCGCAGACTACTCACTGTATAAGTATGGAACTAGTATCATTTTATTCTGCAAAATATTCTATTTTTTGAATGAAAGTATACGAATATAAAAATAATATATTTCTTTTTCCAATTATTTCACCTTCAAAAATATTTAAATTCTGTTATAACATTTTTAAATTTTAATGTAGGTGTAACTACAAATTTTAATTCTCGAAACTACTAAGGACTTACAATAAAATTATTACTCTTCTTTCTTCTTTCACAATATGGCTAAATCAGATAAAGGTATAGTGACAAAAAAGTAATGTGACATCGTTTTACGTTTTATATCAGTTGGTGAGTCGGTGAACGATGAAAAAGAACTAGTTCATCCCAGTGAATGACTATTTCTGATCCGATCTCTGAAAAGATCGGTTTTGCCCATCTCTAGTAGCAACAGTACCACACAACCCTAAGCCACTGGATAGTGTGGAGTTTATTATATGGCACAGTACCAGCCCTCTACATCAGATTCCCACCCCCCCCCCTCCAAGTGAACAGAAGTCCTTGTGTGTACGTTCTATAGCGTAGAGGGCTGAGACAAACTTTCCAGATGGGAATTCCACTTCAGGAAAATGTGTAATGAAAAAACTGCAGAGACATTAGACTACGTGTTTCACACTTCATCCCCCCCCTCATGGGGGGTTAATAACTGATAATAGAAGACAATTATGCCTTGGGAACTTATCATTGACATCATTAACAAGAACTCAAAATGAAATCTCCATTCAGATTACAACTGTGTTCACGACTGGGACTCAAATCTTTGACCTCTGCCTTTCACAGGCAGGTGATCTACAAATCAGCTATCCAAGCAAAATTCAACCTACCCTTACTTCCATACCAGCTCTTATTACATTATTACATCCTAAACTTCACTTTCCTTGCATTCCGGGGAAAAGGGGGGGGGGGGGGGAGGGAATAAACAAACCTGCCTGAAAGTTTTAAACTGCAGCACACTGAGTGTAACTTAAAATCTGTGCAAAATTGGAAATGATTTGGTGTGGCCAAATAAACTGCATAATGCCTCTGATGAGACACAGTCTAGTGCCACTGCCAACGGAATTTAATCTGTTCAAACATTTGTAAATCTATCAGACTAAACTGCTGGGTTATTAGTCCGTAGCTTACAAACTTCTTAAAGTAGGGTAAACTTCTTAAACTAAGGTAAACTAACATAAGGACAACACCAACACCCATGACTAAAGGGGGAATCGAACCCCCGATGGCGAACGGCCGTGGCACTGCAACACGGTGCCCCAATGCGCACGGCTAATCTGCCGCGGAAATTTAATCTGTTTCTCTTATTAGACCTAGTAGTTCACACCATGTTAGAAAACAGGTTCTATCCAATTACCTACTTCATTTTACTTCATTAGGAAGCATCTCTTAATCGTAACTTAAGTTTTAAATTAGGCTTAAAGACGATTAAATATAAATATCTTCAGCTTTACTTACTGTTCTGTCTTCTAAGTACATTGTTTTCGAGAGGAAATCAATTCCAATTGTAGCCTGAAAATAAAAATATTGACAATGATTAGTTAAGTCTTGTGTGATGACATGAGAACCTGGAAACATTTAATATACAAAAATTCCTACTTTGTAACATTTACAACAAACTTCTGTGTGTCCATGGTTGAGAATGTCATGAAACAATACATAATGTATCTGCTACTTGTTTTATTTTCCTCGTTATAAGCGTATTTTACCTACATACACTGCATTTTGTGACAAAATATTTGTTTGTGCTCTGTTTCATAAATTATTTACCCTATGCTCTTTAAGCTAAGAGTATATCCACAGTGGACCAGTGATTCCCAAACTATGGGTCGTGACCATTAGTGGGTCGCAATATCTATATAGGTGGGACAACGGATGTCCTTAAAATATCGTTCTGAGTGAAAAACATTGAAGAGTTTTATATGCCTTAATAGTTTCAAGATGATTTTTTTCATCTGGCAAAGGAAAGTAAGTATTCAGTTCTACCACTTCTTTATTTAAAGTAGTAAACACCACAGATAGATGTTAAGTTTTTGTTAATTAAATTTTTACATTAAGCTAAGACAAAGCTTAATTATTTTTTATTTTAAGTTTTTGCATCAAAGAGTATTATTTAAAATTGATTCTTGTTTTAGTAGTTACTTTCCAAGAATTGCTGATGTATTGAGGGTAAGATATTCGTTTGAAGAAGACAACCTGATAAAGCTTACACTTAAAGACTCTGATGAAACCATCGTGGATTATTGTTTGAAAGCTTCATTTAAGATAAGACTAATCTCTGATCACAAAAGAGAGCTTGATGCTGTTGTAAATATAGCTTTGAAATAATTGATGGTATTATAAACTACTAACCTATGCGGACCTGCTTTCTGCAAGTTAAAAAATAGTTTTAATCAATATTGAAGCAATTTTTATATGGGAAACAATAAGTCCAGACCAACAAGCTTCAAGCATGGTAAGTATCATTAACAGCAAGACTTATGAATTTCACAAATCTAACAGAGTTTACCATTTAATTTGTAAGAATTGTGTATGGGAGGGGGGGGGTCAACACTGTGGGTCCCAGTAAAATAAAAAGATGTGGAACCAGAGATCTATATAAACTGTTAGCTGGCTCGAAGTAGATGGCACTGAACAAGTTTCGGTCACCCTTGTTACTAGGGACAAGCTTAAAAAACTAACAAGAAACTAACACACACTTCTCATCCTTTACTGACCTGAGGCTAAACTAAATGCACAGATTTTTCTTCTAGTTAAAGAAATCAAATGGAGACAAAGAAAATTACTATCAGTTTTTTTTAAAGTTACTTTAGCTATTATTTTTACTTAGTTCATTCTTACCAATTTAATGTGAGACAAACGGTATACAATTATTTTTATCTGCTTTACATTTTCAGAGAGCTACCAAGGCAAAAATAAAAAAAGTACTATATTGTTTGTTAGTCAACTTAGGCATAAATGCACCTATAAATGTAATTATATTTTTGGGTATCAACTTATTATCTCCAACTAGGAAGCCAAAAAATTTTATTTCAGTCTACCAACAGCAAAGTATTTGCTTAACTTTATCTTCTCTTCTAGTTTCAAACATAAATATATACCGGTATTCCATAATTAATTGTATGCTGTGGGCAACAAATCACTTGCAATTATGATCAGAAAATATATAAAAACAAATAGCAGGAATAGTAATGATTTTATTAACTGTTGTCAGTTTCAGTATCTCAGTGAGATGTTCAGGACGTGAACACATCCAAGAAGAAAATGTGATCTATAATATATGGCTGAATTGAAGAGATTCACAGTTTCCATATGGCACGTGTGCACCATCCACATACATAACAATAAATCATTACTATTATCGCTCTTTGTTTATTTATATATTTTCATAGATTTCTTACTCTTCTGCAAGAAGGAAGTAAGTACCAAGACTAAGTTAGCAGTGCACCACTATCTTTCTACCAACTTTATTGTATGCGAGTGAAAGTTGGGTGGATACAGGTTACCTTGCTCATAAGGTAGAAGTTACAGATATGAAAGCAGCAAGAACGATTGCAGGTACTAATAGATGGGAACAATGGCAGCAGGGTGTCCATAATGAGGAAATCAAAGAAAAGCTGGGAATGAACACCATAGATGAAGCAGTTAGAGCGAACAGACAGATGTTTGAGTCATGTTACACATATGGGAGAAGAAGCAAGACTCATGAGCTCGGCAGCGGAGGGCAAGAGGAGTCGAGGTAGGGCAGAATGATTTTGTAGTAAAAGGCATAACATCAGACGAGGTATCAATGTTAGCACTGAATAGGGGATCATGGAGGAATTTTATTAGAGGTACTATGCTCCAGACTGAATGCTGAAAGGCACAATCAGTCTCTAATGATGATAATGATTAGATTTCTGATCTTAAGTCTGTAAACCTGAGCTCAAATAACTCGCAATTAGTCGTGAAAAGGGGTAGATACAGTGCGACTACCATTTCAAAAACTTTCCTGTACAATTAGCTTTATTTCACTCGCTGTAATGTACAGTCTAAAATGCATTACACAGTAAGCTGCCGACTATAAAAAACAAGTGCACGTACTTGACAAAAAGCGTCATCTGAAAATGACGGTAACGAATTATGAAATGGTGAATGGTTTATTTGAAAGCTAAGATGCTGCACTGCCATGTATCCAAAAATCCGTTATTTTTAACCATGTACTTTCATTAAAATTGAGTGAAAACCATTATGAAATTTTTAGTTGCACTTCTCACACTGGTGGCTGGGCCGAAACGACTTTTGCTTCAGCCAACACCACCTAGAAGACAAGGCCTCAACTGGCCGTGCCTACATCACACCTAAAGGCCAGTTGCTACGCGGCGGTGAGCATGCCCCATCGGCCTGCCACTCAGGTGGCACCCGCGGCCTTTAGGTGTGACCTAGGCATGGCCACTTGTAAGGCCTTGTCTTCTAGGTGCGGTTGCTTCAACCGGCTCACACCAAGCTGACGACATTTGGTATGTTTAATATTTTCAATGTGAGGCAGCAGTGGTGCCAGTCGATTGGGCTATGGACTAAGCACACCTGCTTCTAAGCACACCTATCTCACATCTCTGGAAGATTTTTTTTTTTTTTTTTTTTAAAGAAACACTTATGAAATTATGTTCTGCTTCTTTCTGTATTATAATTCTGTAAAATGAATAAATTCAGAACTTTTTTAGCTCTTCTCATAAGGAAAAGCACACCTAAATGTCAAAACTCATGGGACGAGTTTCTTACAACTAGTTTTTTGTTGTTATGGTCTTCAGTCCGGAGACTGGTTTGATGCAGCTGTCCACCCTACTCTATCCTGAGCAAGCCTTTTCATCTCCTTGTAAGTACGACAACCCACATCCATTTGAATCTGCTTACTATATGCATCTCTGTCTCCCTCTGCGATATCTCCCCCCCCCCCCACTCACTCACTCACTCACTCACACACTCACTCACACACTCACTCACTCACTCACACACTCACTCACACACTCACTCACACACTCACTCACACACTCACTCACTCACTCACTCACTCACACACTCACACACTCACACACTCACACACTCACTCACACACTCACACACTCACTCACACACTCACACACTCACACACTCACTCACACACTCACACACTCACACACTCACTCACACACTCACTCACACACTCACTCACACACTCACTCACACACTCACTCACACACTCACTCACACACTCACTCACACACTCACTCACACACTCACTCACACACTCACTCACACACTCACTCACACACTCACTCACACACTCACTCACACACTCACTCACACACTCACTCACACACTCACTCACTCACACACTCACACACTCACTCACACACTCACACACTCACTCTCACACTCACTCACTCTCACACTCACTCACTCTCACACTCACTCACTCTCACACTCACTCACTCTCACACTCACTCACTCTCACACTCACTCACTCTCACACTCACTCACTCTCACACTCACTCACTCTCACACTCACTCACTCTCACACTCACTCACTCTCACACTCACTCACTCTCACACTCACTCACTCTCACACTCACTCACTCTCACACTCACTCACTCTCACACTCACTCACTCTCACACTCACTCACTCTCACACTCACTCACTCTCACACTCACTCACTCTCACACTCACTCTCACACTCACTCTCACACTCACTCTCACACTCACTCTCACACTCACTCTCACACTCACTCTCACACTCACTCTCACACTCACTCTCACACTCACTCTCACACTCACTCTCACACTCACTCTCACACTCACTCTCACACTCACTCTCACACTCACTCTCACACTCACTCTCACACTCACTCTCACACTCACTCTCACACTCACTCTCACACTCACTCTCACACTCACTCTCACACTCACTCTCACACTCACTCTCACACTCACTCTCACACTCACTCTCACACTCACTCTCACACTCACTCTCACACTCACTCTCACACTCACTCTCACACTCACTCTCACTCACTCTCACTCACTCTCACTCACTCTCACTCACTCTCACTCACTCTCACTCACTCTCACTCACTCTCACTCACTCTCACTCACTCTCACTCACTCTCACTCACTCTCACTCACTCTCACTCACTCTCACTCACTCTCACTCACTCTCACTCACTCTCACTCACTCTCACTCACTCTCACTCACTCTCACTCACTCTCACTCACTCTCACTCACTCTCACTCACTCTCACTCACTCTCACTCACTCTCACTCACTCTCACTCACTCTCACTCACTCTCACTCACTCTCACTCACTCTCACTCACTCTCACTCACTCTCACTCACTCTCACTCACTCTCACTCACTCTCACTCACTCTCACTCACTCTCACTCACTCTCACTCACTCTCACTCACTCTCACTCACTCTCACTCACTCTCACTCACTCTCACTCACTCTCACTCACACTCACTCACACTCACTCACTCACTCACTCACACTCACTCACTCACTCACTCACTCACTCACTCACACTCACTCACTCACTCACACTCACTCACTCACTCACACTCACTCACTCACTCACACTCACTCACTCACTCACACTCACTCACACTCACTCACTCACTCACTCACACTCACTCACTCACACTCACTCACTCACTCACTCACTCACACTCACTCACACTCACTCACTCACACTCACTCACTCACACTCACACACACTCACACACTCACTCACTCACTCACACTCACTCACACTCACTCACTCACTCACTCACACTCACTCACTCACTCACTCACTCACTCACTCACTCACTCACTCACTCACTCACTCACTCACTCACTCACTCACTCACTCACTCACACTCACACACTCACTCACACTCACACACTCTCACTCACTCACTCACTCACTCACTCACTCACTCACTCACTCACTCACTCACTCACTCACTCTCTCTCTCTCTCTCTCCTCCAATGCTAAATTTGTGATACCTCTGTTTAAGAATGTGTCCTATATACTTTAATATTCGATGTTAGCAAATTCCTCATTTTCAAAATTGCTTTTCTTCCCATTGCCATTCGCATTTTATATCCTCTGTACTTTGACCGTCATATGTAATTTTACTACCCAAGTAACAAAACTCATCTACTACCTTTATAATTTCATTACCTAATCTAATTCATTCGGCATCACCTGATTTTCTAAGACTGCATTCCAGTATCTTTGTTTTGCTTTTGTTAATGTTCATCTTATACGCTCTCTTCCACACACTGTCCATTCCGTTCAACTGCTCTTCCAGGTCCTTTGCTGTCTGACAGATTTACAATGGCATAAGCAAAATGCCATGTTTTATTTCTTCACCATGAACTTTGATCCCTATTTGAAAATTTTTTCCTTGCTTTCAATCACAGCTTGCTCTATGTACAAATTGAATAACATTGGAGAAAAACTACAACCCTGTCCTCCTCCATTTCCAACCAATTCTTCCCTTTCATGCCCTTCAAGTCTAATAACTGCGGTCTGGCTTTTGTAAAAGTTGTAAATAACTCTTCTTTCCCTGTATTTTACCCCTGCTGACTTCAGAATTTGAATGAGTGTATTCCAATCAAAATTGTCAAAGCTTTCTCCAAATCTACAAAAGATAAAAATGTAGGTTTTCCTTTTAATCTTCCAAGATAGGCCATAATGGCATGCTCCGTGTGCGAGTGGCTTTAGCTATAGGGCACCTGTATATAGACGGGTGTGCACATCAACTTATGTTGTTTTAGCTTACACCGCCATTTCTGCTTCAAGCGGTGACAATGGGAGCTTCTCAAATGCTAAGGTGGTTTTTTTTTCCTCTTATTGCTTTGAAATATCACTTGCTTCATTTCAAATATACAAATCAAAAGGCAAAGATTTGGCTTACAAATTAATCTAGTCTTAATTATTTTAATATAGTTTAAAAAATCATTAAATATAGTTTCTTAAATTTTTCCATCTGGGTGCGTATTCAAATGTTTTTAAAGCTATGAGACCAAACTGCAATGTTCATCAGTTCCAAGACTTACAAACTACTTTAACATACGCTAAGGACAATACATACACCCATTCCCGAGGGAAGACGCGAACCTCCGACGGGGAGCAGCCACATGGGTGGGCATTCTGAGCAATTTTTTCGCATTCATCCACTCAGTTTAGGTGGATACCAGATGTGCCACAAAGCTCCGCTCTCCGTTTTCGAATGTGATCATACATTTTATCAACATGCCTCCTCATAGGTCATTGAACAGTTAACCATAGTGAAGGATTAGCAACACTGAAAATGGTTGGTATTGCTGAAAACTATCAGCTCTAGTATTCTAAAATTGAATGTCTTCAAAATGAATATAAAAATTAGTATACCAATAAATTAATAACAAAAAACAGACTTTCAGAAGGTTTTCATTTACAATATTAACATATAGACTACGGCCAGTGTTGCCAGGTTTTCCGAAACATTATACCACAAAATACGAAATTTCGAGTGAATCTTCGTGCCCCAGACAGCACCTCATTTCTTGAAAAGAAAGGAAAAAATGGGGAAGTATTGAAAAATGATTGCATAAAACGTTACATTAAATAGACTTACCTGTCTTTAAAAGAAAAGAGAGGGAATTATTGTATTTTTTAAAGAAAAGTTTAAGTAGAAACAAGTTTAACCGCAGCAGAGGGGCGATATGCTAGGATTCGCACGGCCGTTCCCCGTCGGGGGTTCGAATCTCCCCTCGTGCGTGGATGTTTGTGGCGTCTTTAGAATAAGCTAGTTTATAAGTAGTTTGTAAGTTTAGGGACTAATGACCCCGTAGTTAAGTCCCATAAGCTCTACAAACATTTGAAACTAGTTTAGCCCTGACGGGCCACTGTTTCAACCGCAACGAAACATCGCATTAAGAAGGACTACTATGTTACTACTACAAAATTGTTTTGGAGCAGGGACTGGCTAAGGCACGACAAGCATTAAGTAGACGAACACCATCTGAGAGGCAACTTTGCCAACAGAAACTGACTGCCAGCCCTGTCAACTTTGCCATTTCTAGGAATGCCAGGTGTTTTTAGCAATATTTAGTATTTTGTATTAGAAAAACTAGACAACATTTTAATGTGGTAATAACCTTTTCTGAAAGCCTTTGACTTCTTCTTCCTGATAAACTACTTTCAGTTTCTTTGAATGTTTACTTCCTTTTCCAAATATTTTCAAACAATGTCATTTTTTGGGAAAAAGAAAAAAGTTTATGGAAATCAAAAAGTTTTTACATAATGCTTGTCGTAGTAGAAAAGCTTTTATTCCACTTTCAATAGTAAAACACTGATAAAAACACTTACAGCCTTTCCAGTTTGCTTTTTTACTCTGGTTGAACATACTTTTTACATCCTTAGAATTATACTTTTCACATCCTTTGAATTCTACTTTTATCTGTGCAAGGTGGAATTTTTTCTAGAAAATGATTTCCTGTAGATAACCCGCTCAGGTGACCTCCATCGGAAGTTGGTTTGGGAGTATCGTCTTCACACATTGGCAATTCTGCACACAACACCTTTATGAACTTGGATAGAGACATCTCAACCTTCATTTTGTTATGGAGAATACATGCATCCACCAGGCACCATAAGGAGACAGTGAAATGCAAGTTTCTTCCACCACTTCACTTTTCTATGTTCGAAAGCCCCGTATGACATACATTTGATCTGACAGATCAACCCCGACCTTTTTGTTGTACTCTGCAACACAAGCAGGTTTTTGTTTTTTGTTTACCTCTTCTGTCTTCATAATTGTATCATTTCTGCCCTGTGTCTTGTACTTAGCATATATACATATCTTCTGTCTTTCCAGCACACAGTCAAAAGATTTCCACTCCTCCAGAATATCTGTTCCCTTCTTTGTATGTTGGGTGATTTCAAAGCCTGAGGCATTCCCTTCCTGTTTTTCATTACAGTTCGAGCAAGACCTGTCTTCTTTTCTAACATTCTACATACCCCTTGCGGCACAATGACGAGACGGTGAGACCGTCAATGGGTGGGATTTCGTATTTACAAACATGAAAAATCGAATTCCGTCAAATGACGGGATCGACAGTCTACGTAAATTTTTGTATCCCGTCAATTGACGGGATTGGCAGTTAAAGTGTTAATCATGAAATTGATTACTAGAGATTGTCTCATGTTCACTCCCCTAGTTCTGAAATAAATGATTGGGCTCTTCTGAATTTATTATGGTATACGTTGCGATTTTTTAGGCTGGTAACGCGCTAGGCAGCCAGGCTGCGGCAGCGAAAATATTGAGCAGCAAGCTGACTGCCAGTTGTGCCCAACAGGCCGAGCAACATGGACGTGGAACATGTGATAATCTTTCAATCTTGTGTCTCAACACAAACGGAAAGCAAAAAAGAGATACTGGGTTTGTCCTCTGTGGAGCGACACACGCAAGTTATATTTAAAAATTACTTCAGGAATTTCGAACTACCCAGATCGTTTTTAACTATACAAGGATGCCAGTGGAATCTTTTGATAGCCTTCTGGGAAATGTAAGAAACTCCATTACAGGTACCGATACTCGTATGCGAATTCCTCCGTGTTGAAAGCCATGATAACTTTGAGATAAGGTGTAGTTGCTTCGTCAAGTGCGCGGAGATTGCTGGCTGCCGTGCAGTCGGCCGCGTTTCGATGGCTGCCCCGAGCTTCCTGCCGTCTTCCACCATTGTTTCACTGGCTGTCTAGTGCGTTACCGGGCTTACTGTATCTTCCGAATTTTTTTAGTTTCGTCATCCGAGGAAAAAATTCCTGGCTACGGCTTAAAAAGGACCTAGGTAATTTAAAACCTATTCCCTTCAATAGCCGAATAAAACACTTATAATCAAGACGCAAGACACTTTGGAAGTCAACGACAAGAACGCTATGTGGTAGGCTCACAGAATTTCTGAGTTTCAACATCCAAATAGGTTTAAACATCGTTTACAAGTACGAGCCGCATGTTACAGTATAATTAGTAAAAAAATCGTAAGATTAGTATTTTATTGTCTGTATGTAGATATTGTTGTCGCCAATATCTAATATATAAAGCAGTGTGTCCGTATGTGTGTACGTCTTGCATACAAATTACAGTTTTGATCCAATCTTTATGAAATTTTGTACACGTAAGCTTCAATCCATGAGGACGGTCGCCGTAAGTGTAAGAATCACATACGATATATAGTTCGCGAGATATGACGTCATAAACAATGAGATGCGCGAAAAACTGCTGCATTTTGCGACAATGCTGCTCATTTTCTCCCAAACCATTGGACAGATTTCAACCAAATTTGGTATACATTCTTTACCATGAGGTAACAATTGCTGCATGGTTAAGAATCACATACGGCACATTGTTCAAAAGATATTACGTCATAACTAATAGATATCGCAAAAATGCCATATAATGCGGCGAGACTTTCGAAATGCACTGTATGAGAATGACAAGTACTTAGCGACATGCAACTGTAAACATAATTTAAAAACCTTTAATAAACTTTTTCTCGCTGGCAACCATAGTAAAATGATGAAAGGAAAAAAGTTTTTCGCTTACTACTTTTCGGCTGTTTATGGGGTCAACCTACGGCTCTCGGTATGACTTTACAACTTACAATATGAACACTACAAATTGTAGCGACAGGAAATTTTACAGACAGTATACACATATATTGTCTAATGTAGCTTCTAAATTTTATCACAGTATGACACAGTACGACAAAGGATGAAACGCTTGTCCAGAGCTGAACACAGGGTATTAAGGCTATGAATTTAATTCGATTTGTAACTGTTTCTCAGCTGGCCAGATGGGTATATGCGAAATCCCTATACAGAGGAAACCATGCGAAATAGGCAATGGTTTTCCCCAGATATTTAAAACTTTCGAATACCTGGACTATAACGTAGAATAAGACTGACCACTTGAAAATATTCCTGCACTCATTGTTGGGTAACGTTTCCAACACTGCGACGCTGCCTTCCGCCCAATGCTCCTCGCCTCCACGGTTGCCAGGTGCGGCGATTTTTCACATTCTTGGCTATCTTTTTGTTATAATACTAGCCATCATCATCAGTTGGGAAGGGAGTAAGACAGGGTTTTAGCCTTTCTCCGATGTTATTCAATTTGTACATCGAGCAGGCGGTGAAGAAAAGCAAGGAAAAATTTGGAATAGGGATTAAAGCTCAGGGGGAAGAAATAAAAACATTGCGTTTTGCTGATGACATTGTAATTCTGTCCGAGACAGCAAAGGACCTGGAAGAGCAGTTGAATGGAATGGACAGTGTGTTGAAGAGAGCGTATAAAATGAACATTAACAGGAGCAAAACAAAAATAATGGAATGCGGTCTTAGAAAATCAGGCGATGCTGAAGGAATTAGATTAGGTAACGAAACAATGAAGGTGGTAGATGAGTTTTGTTACTTGGGTAGTAAAATAACATGCGATGGTCGCAGTACAGAGGATATAAAATGCAGAATGGCAATGGGAAGAAAAGCATTTTTGAAAAAGAGAAATTTGCTAACATCGAATATTAATTTAAGTGTAAGGAAGTCTTTTCTGAAGGCATTTATGTGGAGTGTTGCACTGTACGGGAGTGAAACGCAGTGCGGAGAGGAAGAGGATTGAGGCTTTTCAAATGTGGTGCTACAGAAGAATGCTGAAGATTAGGTGGGTAGATCGCATAACTAATGAAGAGGCACTGAACAGAATTGGTGAGAAAAGGAATTTTTGGCATACCCTAGCCAAAAGAAGGGATCGCTTGGTAGGCCATTCTTAGTCATCGAGGAATCGTAAATTTATCATTGGAGGGAGACCAAGAGACGCGTATAGCAAGCAGATTAAAGTGGATGTGTGTTGCCGTTCTTATGAGGAGATGAAAAGGCTTGCTCAGGATAGAGTAAGGTGGAGAGCTGCATCAAACCAGTCTCCGGACTGAAGACCATAACAACTAGCCATACTAGCTTTCTGGTGACTGAGGATTCAATTTGGCTAGTAAAAGAGTAAGTTGGCGATTTTTTGGCTACTTCATTATACTTCAAATAAAACGAATGTAAAGCAATACCCACTTTAGATATTTCGTCAATGGCACCGACTAAAAAGACGGTGGGATGCTGGGGAAACGTACCACAGGAGTTAGCACAAATTTCTGCACGTAGGATATCTTTGATCTGTGGGAGAGTGTGACAAAAATGTAAAGCAACAACTTGCAGGCTCATGAAGATAGACGCAAACTACCTCAAGGAACCTACTTACAACGGTTCAAGAACAGGCTTTAAACTATGACCCATGAAATATACAACCCAGGATGTATTTATTATTCCGGTAGAGATCGTGAGGATAAGGTTATATTTATTAAATCACTAGCTTATATGCCCGTGCTTCACAACGGTTGTTAAAGAAGGTCCTGTGTATATCATGGTTCTTTGGGTTCCGGGCGTAGGTCAGCAAAACCACAATCCTTGTTGGATCTCTCTGTCAAACTCAGTTCTCCTAGCCAAGATGTCAAATTTAAGTAGAAGTCATTGTCGAAAACGATGAATGTTCGTAAAGTTTTTCATACTAAGAGTGAAATTAAGTCCGTGCTTCGGAACAATGTAAATTCAATGTTAGGTTGTGTTCATAAAGTTACACATTGCAACAGCAGCGCCGAAAGCGGCTGGCAAATTAAATTTCTGAAAACGATATTGGATAAGTGCGAATATTGACTTGTAACAGTTTTCACAAACATCTTCTTGAATAGGAATTTGGAATGAATTGTAAGACTGTGTGAATCATGAGACACTATACAAAAGTGTTTCGCGTGAAAGTGCCGGTCATTATGAGATGTGACAACAACGGATGTATCTGATTCGGTAAAATTTTACTTTCTATCCAGGCGGCCTCGTCTTTTTATGTTGGCAACATGAATAACACGATATAAAATCGTTGCAAAGATGACCGAACCACATAGAGTGTAGGTAAATACTGCTGTTCCTGCTGTATGCTTGATTTCACGACAAAATATTTGTGTGTCACGCGATTGGCTTATGACGATGTCACTTTATTCTCGTTATTCGACATCTGTTGCTAACATTATCGCAGGAGGCCGCCGGGATATGAGTAGGACTACGTCGCATAGTTTTTCTTGACCCAGCTGTCAAACGATAACACCTTTCACAGCAGAGAGTGGCGCAGCTATATCATTAATGTATGTCTGTGTTTCCACCAAGCTTCCACGACAGCACAGTCTAACATATACAGTCGCGACACTCACTGCTGTAAAAGTTGTTACCAACTGACAGCTGCAACGACACTAGCGCTCCTAGCGGTGGGTAAGCCACCGAAAGAGTGATGTTTGTTTGTAATTATTTGTGTGCGTAATTAATGAAATAGTTAATATAATTTTTGTGTTACAAGCATCAGTAATATATCAAGAGGCATACATAACACGGAAAGTAATGTAAAAACAGTCGAACTTACTGATTCAGTGGTATAACGAAGAACTTCGTCATGAACCAATACTTACGAATATTTGTATATTTGCAGCTTATTCCGCTGAAAGTAAGTAGAATATAAACATAATAGAAACATAAATTTCTATTTTGGTGTGTTCTTACTATGTCAAAGAGTTTTTTGACACGTATCGTTGTGGTATGGGGTCTAATGATTCGCACATGTTTAGGCTTCACTCGTCTTTATTATTATCGCATATTCTTTTGAGTGTGATTACTTTAGCTTAAGAAGACATTGACTTGAAGATTCTTGCCGTTTGTGTTTCAGCTGTAGCAACAATTGTGGAACTGGGTTCTTCTTTGTTGAATACAGTTTGGTTGCTTTTTCAGTTTTCTTGTCACGTTTCTAATGTTTTCCTTCAGCGACAGTTGTGCTGACTGATTTGGTACGTTAAATACTGTTGTTATTGCATTCTGCATTCGTTTCCTACGTTCCACGCTCACCGATTTCACTGGAATTAGAGTGGAGAAACGTTAACTTTTTTCAGAAGAAAAAAGACGTCTTTCTGCCAAAGGGCGCGTATTCGGTGTTTCCTAGCTATTTTTCTATTTTAATAGTAATTTAAATTATTTAGTATAACCCTGTGGGTTACAAGATAACTGTAAATAAACTGTGCCGTAATGTACCGTTTCCAACCTTGTCAGTGATCTTAGGAGACGTAAGGAAGACAAAGGTGGAGCTATTTTTAAGTTATTATCTGTTTTATGATAATACATACGTTCTCTAATGTAAAAAAAAGTGTTAAAATCGATATAAACAATACTATTTGCACTCATCCACTATCGTATTCATAAAAGTAGCTTGCCCTCCGCTTGGAGCGCTGCTGTCGCAGTGTATAACAAAAATCCGCGGAAGTGTCGTGACTGTATTTGTTAGACTGTGACGACAGTGAGCAATGTTCCCCGAGTATTTTTTATCTTTGAGTCTATCTGGATTTTTATCTTTGTTTTGTGTCTCTGTTCATAGTCGGTAATGTGTGGTTGACGGAAACATGTGATCTATTTTTTAAAAATGCGTATTTGATATTCCTCGACGTTATTAGAGTCTGAAAGGACCGCATTGTCTGACGATTGAAAGAATAAACAGATTTTGACTCGTACCGTAAAGTTCGTAAGTCACAGAGTATATAGCTTTTCCTGAGAGTATTTATTGCATATTTTGCGAATTTTTGCTCATCACACTCACCTATTGCCACGCACCGCGACCAAACTCCCTAACTAACATCATTAGACCAAGGGCTATCTACCATCACAACCACGAGTAGGTGGCAGTATGTGGTCATGGAGAAAAGTCTGTCAGCACGTACACACACAAGCCTTCTGTATCTATATAGATATAGAAGATATAGACCGACTAGCTGAAAACTCGGCGATGCCCGGGTATTTATGTATTCCTGCCATCTTTCAGGTATATATTCATTTGTATAAGGGCTGTATGTCTGTAAAATCTCTTGAGAGATCAATTAGTAGTACACAAGTAATAGATTATAACTTGGTGCGGGAAGTGCGTTAAGTGTGTTAAGTGTGTTAAGTGTGTTCTGTCTGTAAAATTTACTGCGGTTACCATTTGTAGTAAATTGTAACGTCATATCGAAAGCCGTAAGTTACTGTTTATGTGCTCATATCTCATGAACTACGTGTCGGAATGTTGTCACAATCTAGAAGCTACATTCGTGTATGTGTGTATACTGCATGTAAAATTTCCTGCGGCTAAAATTTATGGTGTACAAATAATTTTAACGTCATACCGAATGCCGTCATTTTACTCCGTGAACAACGGAAAAGTAGTAAGCGAGAAACTTTTTTTCCTTTCATCATTTTGGTATGGTTGCCAGTGAGAAAAAGTTTAATAAAGGTTTGCAGTTACGTTTAAGGTTTGTTTCAAGTCGCTAAGTACTCTCATTCTCATACAGCGTATTTTTAAAGTCTCGCCGGATTATGTGGCAGTTTCTTGCGATTTCTATTGTTTACGACGTCATACCTTCTGAACGTATCTTATGTGATTCTTATCCCAGTAACCATTATTACCTCACGATAAGGAATGTGTGTACCAAATTTGGTTTAAATGGGTCCAGTGGTTTAGGTGAAAATGAAGCAGTTTTTCGCGCATCTCATTGTTTATGACATATCTCGTGAACAATATATCGTAAGTGATTCTTACACTTACGGCGACCGTCCTCATAGATTCAAGCTAATGTGTACAAAATTTGATAAAGATCGGAACAAAACTGTAGATTTGTATGCAACACGTACAAACATACGGACACACTGCTTTATATATTAGAAGATGCATTTACGCAGTAATTTTTCTACGCTCCAAACGTCAACACAAGAGGAATTCCAGATAACTGCTACTGTGAAACGAACCTTTACTACACACTTCACAGTGTGTAATAATGGTTTGCAGAATATAAGTGGGGATGTAGAACACACGATAATTTCCTTGTTCTAATGGCTGCTTTTTCAGTATTTCGTGACACTTTATTACGAATTGAAAGACCACCGCACCTCAACGTATGAAATGCTTAGTTCATGATTATGAATTCCAGTCCACATCACCTCAAAATTTTGTAATGAATCTGTATGTAGTAAAGATACGTTCGATAAATTCAACAACTATTTAACATCTGTAAATATTAGTTTTGCAGAAGATAAAAGTGACTGTAATAGAAGCTGCGAGGGGACTGAGGCGCTCCAGTCACGGTCTGCACGGCCACTACGGTCGGGGGTTCGAATCCCCCCTCTGGCATGGATATTTGTGCCGTGCTTAGTATTAGCTAGTTCATAAGTTTAGGGACTGATGACCGCGTAGTTAAGTCCCATAAGCTCTACAAACATTTGAACATTTTGAATAGAAGCTGAGCATGAGAACACCATTGCGTATGGTAAAATTAGTCTTTAACAGTTATGCTACAATTAGTCCTTGAAATTAATAAATATGATAGTTAAATGCAACCGTTTATAAATTTAGTATCCACTAACTCCCGAGTCTATTAAATTTACGATTTGACCATATTTTGACTGGCCTCATTGATCAGTGACTGGGTTCAGTTCCTGGCTGGACTGATGTTTCCGTGAAGAAAGGTGTTCCTTGGAAGTCCTTTCTGGTGACTGCGAATGTGAGAGTGCCACAGTTTGTGCCACGTGTTAGTAGCTAACCAGCTTACTCCCAGAATTTCAGGATTATTATTGTCTAATCACACGACAATTACCATAGCACAATAAAGTTTGATGAAAAGACGGCTACATTTTGGTATTTGATATAACGATGGCTATATGTAGGAATTTTATTGATAAAAAGATGCCGATATTTTGGCTATTTTTTGTTTAAAATTTGACGACGGAGGTATGGAGAAACCTGGCAACCCTGCTCGCCTCCCGGTAGCCGTGGTAGGCCTACACGCCTCTTGCCGTAGACAAACAATACTGTATCCGGCGTAGCTGTTTATCAAACGATGCACTGAACAACAATCGAACAGCAAGTAAATATGTCATGGAAAGTTTGACATTCCCCCAAAACATGAAATCAGATTTCTTGTGTCGCCTTATACTGAATTTCTTCTTCAATGCTTTGTAAAGTTACTATGCAAAACGTGCTGGGTTTTCAAGAAAACTTTCCAGATCAACAAAATTACACTTGATTGTGTTTCTAGAAGAATTGCTACTACTATGAAAATCTTTTATATCTGATGTGCGGAAAAATACAACTGAAATTTCTAATTTGCGCCAATAACTGGAAAATCGAAACGTTTAGCTTCCATTAAAACTTTATAATGCGTGACAGTACTATTTCTTAGTGTCTAGGAAAGTAATCCAGAGTGATAAACTGATTACCGAAAACACCTGAATGCCCCAGCCTGAACGAAGCCATAGAAATTCACGATTTTCTCCACACAGTTAAATCCTTTATTTACGTATGAATAAAATTCACACAATATGTCATTTATCTCCCAAGTAATCACAAAACAAACGACTTTTATCGTAAATTACTGACAAAAAAGAGGCAATAAGAAATTAAAAGGAAGCATAACACAAAGTTAATTTACGTTATGTTAATTACAGGGATTTTGCTTTTTCAAACTCACATTTACATGCTGCCTGTAAGTAAAAGTTAATTATTCTTACGCTGAAATCTCTCCCTCAATTTTTTTTTTTTTGTCGGGGGAGGGGCTGCCCCTGTGCCCCGCCCCCCAAATCCGTTTTTGCAACAACTTCGGCCATTTCAAATAATTCTATTAATTTATCTTATTCGTAAGGTAGAGGTTACAGATATGAAGTAGCAAGAATGATTGCAGGTACCAATAGATGTGAAAAATGGCAGGAGGGAGTCCATAATGAGGAAATCAAAGAAAACCTGGGAATGAACACCATACATGAAGCAGTTAGAGCGAACAGACAGATGATGGGGTCATGTTACACGCGTGGGAGAAGCAGGTTACCTAAGAGACTCATGAGCTCGGCAGCGGAGTCGAGGCAGACCAAGAATAAAGTACTTAGATTCGGTGCAGAATGATTTTGAAATAAAGGCATAACATCAGACGAGGCGTCAATGTTAGCATTGAATAGGGGATCATGGAGGAATTTTATTAGAGGTACTATGCACCAGACTGAACGCTGAAAGGCATAATCAGTTTCTAATGATGATTTGGACAGCCAAGATAATTCGTCTGAGCATCTGAAGTTTCAAAGCTCAATTGACTCTGAACAGTCATTATTATTGGTATTATCTCAACATGAAAATGTGAGTGCAGGGTGATCAGACGATGATGCAATGGATAACTCGCCAAAAACACAGATCAAGCGCGAAAACAGGCAAAAGTTGTAGGGAAGTATGAAAAAATAAGAAGTAAGAATGAACGGATCAGTCGCAAGATATGTTAACTTTTGATAGCCATGAAAGAGTGTAATCATGGTCCTGTAGTATAGCATTTGATTGTGAAACGTTAGGTCTCTTGTTCAAATCTACCCTAGGATTTTTTTTTCTTCTTTATTTTTTGAGAGCTGTACCTCTGCTCATTGACGTCTATATTCGGTTTTTGTAGCCTTGGCAATAGTCAGACTGTAGTTAATCTGCAGTGGACAACAACCTTAAAGGGTTCAGTGCTATAATTAGGGAAGAGAATGTTAAATGTATTTTGAAATGAATAAATAAATGAATGAATAAATATTACATCTTTGGACAATTAATGGATATGTACTATTTTCGTTGGAAAAATATGGTCACCCTCGTCTAGTGACTTGAGTAGCAAAGGCAAAATTATAGATACAATGGACCCAGGTAATGGCCAGATCACGAAATGATTATAGATCAACATAGGTTATTCTTTAGAAGGCAAGGTGCCTTCTAAATGAGAAACACCCAAATAACAGAATGAAACTTTCACTCTGCAGCGGAGTGCGCGCTGATATAAAACTTCCTGGCAGATTAAAATTTGTGCCGGAACGGGACTCGAACCTGGGACCTTTGCCTTCCGCGGACAAGCGCTCTATCGACTGAGCTATCCAGACACACGATAATTTCCTTGTCGTTCTAATGGCTGATTTTTCAGTATTTCGTGACATTACTAATTAAAGACCACCGCACCTCAATGTATGAAATGCTTACTTCATTATGAATTACAGTCCACCTCACCTCAAAAAGTTTTAATGAATCTGTGTGTAGTAAAGATATGTTCGACAAATTCAATAACTATAACATCTGCAAATATCGTGTCGGGATAGCTCAGTTGGTAGAGCGCTTGCCCGCAAAGGCAATGGTCCCAGGTTCGATTCTCGGTTCCGGCACACAATTTTAATCTGCCAGGAAGTTTCACCCAAATAACAGTTTAGGTCTATTGAACGCGACGGTGGGCATTTGACACACAACTTACGGTTCGGACAATGGCAAATAAGGAACAGGTGCTGGTTTATTTATACGAAAACGAAAAAATGCAATTTTACGTGCTTTCTGCAAGCTATACACCAGCACGTCTGCACCGGCCTACGGATGGTATAATTAATTGGAAAAATGCTTCAGAAAGACTATGAGTATGTACTATCGCAAGTACATAAGGAACTATTTTTCAGCTGGAAAACCTTCTGCAGTAAATGAAATCATGTCAGAGCATCTACCGCGACATTTAGCGATTAACTCACTCCGAGAAGGAAAACTGGAGACTACGTGTAGCAGTAAACGTAACTAAAATAAGAAAGTAAGATTCAGTTCCGCTTCCATACCAGCCTGATACATCGCACATTCACATGAAGATCAAAACAAGAAGAAGCAATTCTTTATCACGTACAAACTGATGAAATTTCATTTGTCAAATTACAACATGGCGCCCAAAGCAAAATGATCTGCAAAGCACATGAATGAGCAGGCACGCTACAGTTCTATGCTCAGAGACCATAGTTATTCATCCAGATTGCATGGAGACCGCTGCAATGTTGCAGAAAAGTTAGGCTGGGGGTGGGGGAACGCCGAGTTTTTGCTCCGGTTCGGAAAAATCTGAGCTCCAGGGCTGCATTGCCAAGAAATAACTACTCATCTCTGAACCAACTCTACGCAATGCCAATTGCCCTGCGAGGAAAGAGCGGGGGGGGGGGGGGGGCGTGAACCGAGTCGTTTGTTTTTGAAATCAGTCGTTATGGAAAGAGTCTTTTTGTATACTGGTAAATCACCTTAAGGATAAGCTCTCTAATTCATAGAACGGATAAAATTTACACTACGTATATAATGGTACACTTTAGATGTGTTACAGGGTTGTAGAAACAGAGCGCGGGGAAATGTATTTTATAAATGATGATTAATTATACACCTAAATTTACAGTAGTCTTCGAAATAGTTATAGAAATTAACGATAAGCTACGCATCTGGTATTGGCCCAGAAACTTACGTTGCCGTGACTAAAATTCACAAACAGCACGTTGTTTAGTCGCGACTTTGCTCATGTTCGATCTTCGTTTGAGAGAGCAGAAACAAGAATGGAAACATGTAGTTTGCATTTGGGGAACTCTGTTTTTTTTTTTCCGACCTAAGCATGGAGCATATCAACGAAGAGTTCCCACACATGACTCCCTGTAACGGAGTACATTTGTAGTTTTAGACACTGCATCTTGCATCTTCAACACCCTCCACAGATGCAAAACTGTTAGTCCTGTGGTGCAGGGCGCCCACTATTATCGTACGCATTTCTGAAAGCCTGCATGGAGTACACTTGAGTGGATCCTTGTGGCGGCTGCTGCACTCCTAGCTGTCGCTATAAAGCTACTCTGCCAATTAGCTAGTCAAAAATAGTGTCTGAAGGCGAGTGAGCAACCTCCAACAGTTTTGATTTTAAAAAAATCAGTTCAAAGTAGGAATGTTCTTTACTATGTAAATTAGATTTCAATTTTTTTTCTCGTTTGTTGATAACTAATGCATCACAGGCCATCTGACCCCGAGCAGACATTTCGGCCTATCAATCTGCTGCACAACAGTATGTTGGAGCACTCAACTTTCGTACAGGCCTCAATCCATCAAGTTTCTGTAGAGCAAAAAGTCTGCTCGTAGTGCCAGCACAGCGCCAGCGTTCTTCACGCGTCATGTCCTTGGACCAACAGCGGGATAAGACTACTTAGCACCAGCTTGTCAGCGGCGCCTCCATTTCTAGTATGTTCAAAGCTTACCATTAATACTCATAACTGTTCGGTTACTAATCTCTAGGAACGAAGATCAAGAATACTAAACGAAAGATCACTTGTAATTTTCAGTATGAAAAAAGTAGCTCTTCGGTTCTTCCACGAACACACACAGATTCCCGCAGTGTTTTTAATGAAATTTAAATTTTACCATGGATATATTGTGGCTCCAAATAAACCAGTCCTTGAAACAGTATCTACATCTTTGGTTCCGCAGTAGCAACTGGTTGGTTGGGATAGGGGGACCCAACTGCTAAGGTCATCGGTCCCCCGGTGAGGAGGGGAAGGAGTGAGGACAGAAAGGGAAGGTAAATGCAGTCCAGGGAGGAAAGAAGGCAGACTGCATTTGCTCGGGGTCCCGTGTTCGCCACGCACGTACTCAGGAATGAACCGTGAGCCCCCATATGGGGGAGGGGGGGGGGGCGGGCTTGTCTTAAGATAGTAGAACAAGGCGTCTGAAAAACAGCCCGGTTGTAAACTGAGATTAAGGCCGATGTACAGCACGGATGATAAGATTAACAATGCTATCAACGAATGAGGGAATACAAAGAAAGGCGCGAGTTTCAAACTACAAATGGTTTTTTTCCTATTTATCGATAGTCGGCTCGAGGCCCACTTCTTGAGCGGCACAGGTATTTGCTTTAAACCATTGGATCTCCCCCCCCCCCCCCCCACCCGGATGTTTTTAAAGAGCTGGAGTCAATGGAAGATATTCCGTGTACATTGGTAATTTAACTCAGTGCCAAAATATTAAACGTTAGATGTTACAAAAGTGGAATTAAATTTAACGAAATTTGTTGGTGGTATGTCTGCCAGAGGACAGATAAAACTAATTTGACAAATTAGTTACCAGAAGTTCAATTTCCGGCTTCAGGTCTTGACAATGTTTTAATGTTTTTATCGGGCTTTTAAAGATTTTCGTGTCAAATTGAAGATTATAAAACCCTCAATCAAAATCATTAGGATGATTCCATTACTTCGTAGAGCTGTCAAATTTTCTTATGACTTTTAAGTCGCGTAAATTCCAATAGCATATTTTGATTACAGAATTAATGCCGAATCTGTTTAGTGAAAAATGACAGCACTGAGTACGCGCACAGCTTCATGGCATGTGGAGCAATTGTTCCCCGTCATACAGAATGCATTTGTAGCTGCTTATTCAGTTCACGGAAAGCAATATCATTAGATTCTATTCACAGTTTCAAGTAAACGCTGTACACCTACCAGAGAAGCCTACAAATATTTGCAGATTTTTAAGTTACATTTTCGACAATCAAACCGTAATCTCTGTACCATAAGCAGATGCATATTTAACACATGTGACGCACCTAGAGGGAGACACCCCATGTGCTTTCCCTTCCGAATCAGAAATACCGGCACTTTTGTGTCTGTGTAATACTTAAGTGAGTTTTACAAACACACAAAGAGACAAACTGAAGTACCCGTATCGTCCAATAAATGCAGATACTGTAATGTCCTTTATTACAAGTATGAGTCGTGTCGGGATAGCACAGTCGGTAGTGCGCTTGCCCGGGAGAGTTAGGTCCCAGGTTCGAGTCCCGGTTCCGGCACGCAATTTTAATCTGCCAGAAAGTTTCATATCAGCGCACACTCCGCTGTAGAGTGAAGTTTCATTCTGGAAACATCCCTTAGGCTGTGGCTAAGCCATGTCTCCACCATATCCTTTCTTCCAGGAGTGCTAGTCTTGCGTGTTTGCAGGAGAGCTTCTGTGAAGTTTGGAAAGTAGGAGGCGAGGTACTGGCAGAAGTGAAGTTGTGAGGCGGCATCGTGAGTCGTGTCGGGATAGCACAGTCGGTAGTGCGCTTGCCCGCGAAAGGCAAAGGTCCCAGGTTCGAGTCCCGGTTCCGGCACACAATTTTAATCTGCCAGGAAGTTTCATATCAGCGCACACTCCGCTGCAGAGTGAAGTTTCATTCTGGAAGTAGAAGCTTAGTTTACATTTAAAAATGTACCTGTGGGCTGAAATTGCAAAAATAACTTTGTTAATTTTGTTTTAACGCATTTTTTGTGACATAGTCCTGGATTTTATCTATTCGTGTTCCATATACACTTTTGTTGGGTGTATGTGTTTTCATCTTTTCAGTATTTTCCTAGTGGTCCAATATTTCACTTGCGCAAATATTTATTCTCTTCTGAAGTTACTCATCGCCTGAATCCTCTGAAAATTTTACATAAACATCAAGGCAGTATTTTCTTCAATGTACTTTTTGTTTGTCAGGAAGCGACTGAGCTTCCTTACAATCGGTTTCTTCAGAGATTAAACTTCGGAAAAGCAGCATCCAGTAACGACAGGATAGGAATCTTATTAGAAGTCGATATAACAAATTGCAGAAAACTCTTAAGTAGCCCGCCTGAAATTCGTGATAAGTGTCTTTCGTACTTCCTGATTACATGGATTGTGCTACATAGAATTTAACACACTATAATAATTTAGGGTGACCACACGTCTCGTATTTCACGTGATAGTCCCTTATTTAGCCAAGTATCCTGTTATCCAGACAAAATAAATACCGGACGTATACTGTCCTGTTTTTACTAATAGTCCCCTATATTTCGAAATTGTGTTTTTAGGAAATGTATAGTACAACCAAATGGTATCAAAGAAAATGGGCTTCAACTCAAACAAGACTATTGTTAAATTTCTTTTGTTGGTACAACGTAATGCTTTCCCATGATGTGGAACTTTCCCAACTATAAACAATTCATCCATTTACAAGTTCACTGCTCGAAGATGGCGTGTTAAAAGATTACTTGGACATGTCACAAAATTTTCATTGATTACGTCATGAAATAGACTTGTTCATTTCTTATGCTGCAACTATGACTGAAAAAATGTTCAAATGTTTGTATAGCTTATGGGACTTAAGTACGGGGTCATCAGTCCCTAAACTTACAAACTACTTATGAACGAGCTAACACTAAGGACGGCACAAATAACCATGCCCTAGGGGAGATTCGAAGCCCCGACCGTAGTAGCCGTGCAGACCGTGACTGGAGCACCTCAGTCCCCTCGGCCACCGCGGCCGGCCCATATGACTGGTTTTAGCTCAAATATCCTCTTCTTGGGAAGTCTGTCCAGTGAAGTCTTAAAACTATTTTGAAAGAAGGATGCGGAATTTTAAGGAAGTGAACCATGTTAAAAATACATCTGAAGAGAAAATTTTGTTATTGAAAGTTGAGAAGCGATTTGTTAAAATCTGCTCTCATTTTTAACTTACTTCCATCTGTATATACCTGGTGAAAAATTTGTAGCTCATTACTTGGTTTGCACTAGCTCTAATGCTATTTCACAAAAAGTGTAATTCATCACTAATACTTTATGGAGCGTGAAAAGAACATTTAGGGTATAAAGGAAAATAACAAGAACTCATTTCCAGAATAGTCCACGAGTTGATTATTACGAAAATCTATGATAAAATACCGAACTCCCAAGTGACAAATTCTTGTGCAAAATATAATTGAGACAGAAATTAGTTAATTTAGTAGAAAATGTATTCCCTACTTGTTTGCAAAGTATTTCTTGAATTAGTAATACAATTTGACTTTTTGTTGTGCGAGCGTGTGGGGTTAATTTTTGTATTAGCTAAAGATGTGGTATGTCCTAGTTACAGAAATTGCCGGAAAGCAGTGTTGCAAACTAATTTCCAACCATGTCCCTACATGACGTGTCAAAAATCCCTACGGACCACATTTAAAAAAAGAGCTACTTACGCATTTACGTATTGGATTGGGTGACTTCCCCTTTATTAACATTGCACAATGAATTGTTACTGTTTTGAATTACAAAAAAAGGTACTTTCATTCTGCATCGTTCGTGAGACGAGTCCCTAGTTTTGCAAATCCGTCGCTACACTTTGGGAAAAAGAAAAAAGAGTCAAAAGTCCCTATGCGTATGGACATGCCCCTACTGTTGGCAACACTGCTGTAAAGTAGTTTGTCTCTTCTCAAATACCCCTAATTCCTTTGCTTGCACCGTTTCATGTTCAACAAATACATTTCGTATTGTGGTAACTGATGTACAGAAAAGTCGCATTTTTGCACACAACATACAGCACTAAAAACGTGATTTCGGGAGAAGAAAATGTAAATACGAAGCACCAAATACGACGTTAGCTTTGGGATGGGGAGGAGGGGGGTGTGAGAAAAACAATGACTATTTCTTACTATAGCCTATTGTGTGTGTGCGCATTAATTTGTGTTTATGTCTGCATTAAATGCGTGATACCAAGATCCTCATATTGTATAAGCTTTACCAGCCATGTTGATGAGCCTCAGATAGTCAACATTCGGTTTCACAATCTTCGGAGAAGAGAAAAAAATTGAAATGTTTGTGATCCGTAACGTGGCGCCATTTTCGGTACCCGTGTGTGTTTCGTATTTTGGTTATTCGAAAACGGGTAACACTATATTTTTGAAAAGTTTACAGAAAACTATTATGCGGAAAGTTCCGAAAATGTGTTTTCACGTATACAGGAAAGTATTTTGCAAGAATATATTTTGTTAAGAGTTATATATAACGAAACCACAAAGGTGTGACCGTACTGTAGCAATTATCAATTCAAAATGAAACATGATGTAACCCTCCTCGTAAGTTATAAAAGGAAATTAACAGTAACGACACTACGTAAAACTTATGCGTGTGCTTCAATTATAAAAACAGCCCAGTGAGCGCGGATATAAATTTTTGGAATGTGCGTTTGGCGTGGAAATTAATTAGCACCACTAACATGTATAAAATCTCCGCTTGGACGAGTATTAAATGTTTTGGAATTGTTTGAGGCCCATTGCTTTTATACAATTTTTCACAAATTTTGCCGCCGCCTAAAACCTGCAGTTGCCCCGTGAATGCGCCCATGACCTTATCTAATAGACTTTAGCTTCAGCTATTATGATTAGAGGAAGTTCTCTACGTGGAACTGGTCTAAAATTTTATTTTAAAGGGGTTGTGTAGCAATGCGTAAAATCGGAAACTTCACAGAATCACTCCGTGTCCGTCTGTTAAGACCCTTTTCCTGGGGAACGGATAGCCGTATCAAGTTGAAACTTTTGTCAAATATGGTCTGCGGCCTCTTGCCAGTGTAAAAAAATTAAGCTAAATGAATGCAAACAAAGGATCCGGCATTTGTGTCACTCTGATGCTCGCAAACTCACTTATCTAAAGCTACCGATGAGCTTTATAACTACATATTTTTTACTAACGCCTTTTCATTTTTTTAAAATTTCTGTTAACAGAAAAATTCGGGTACTGTACATCAGGGAAACCTGTCTCATTTAGTCGACGAAAATATTTATGCTACACTCTTCACTGAGATCAGATCTTACTTATGCCTACGAGCTCTTTGCTGCAAGTCTTCCCATTACTGGAATGAGAACTTGTAGCAGTGAACGCTGTTTTATCTCGGGGAAAGGGGAGAGTTTATTAACGTAGGAAGCCATTTCTGACTTCGTAGAGAGGTATCAACACGAACCAAGAAGTTCTATCAGTTGGTTTCGGGCGTGGCAAAATATTTTTTTAAACAAAATGAACAAGGAAAATATCTAAACAATGTTTACTGCGCATACACTGCAGTGTGTGAGGCCGATGGGCTGGTTGGCTCAACACAGCCAGCCCGGCGCCGCTAAACAGCGAGACGGGGGAAAAAATCAATACACGCTCCTAAGACGATCGTTCCCAGACCACCACTGTGACACCGAGCAGGTCGCTGACACTTCGTGTTGACATTTACCCGACGGCCCAAAATCAAACAGCTTTCTTTCGGAAATGATCATCAGCCATCGCATCAATTACGAAAGAATTATTGCCACTTCGAAGTTCGTATCCACATACAATGAAAACGCGAAATTAGAATTACATTTTCAATAGATATGAAAATTACAATCTGAAGAGAGCCATTTACTCAATCAAAATATGTAATTTCGTAGGTTAAAATCGATCTATCACCCATACTTCAGTTCCAAAAAAATGGGAAATATAATAAATACGTAATTAACACTTGTCAGCCGTTGCCAACATCTAAGTGAAAACTAATAATAAAAAAAAAAAATCATAGAGTGACGAATTCTGCCCAAAAAATGATTTATTCACGTTTGATGCATATGCACTCTTAAGCGCCCGTAGGAGCACGTGAAAAAGGGAGTTTTGGCGCACAGAAAGCGTTGAGCAGTGGAAAAATTGTAAACAAAAGAGTCAAGACGGCGCTTTGTTATTAAATGTATGATCAAAATATTTGGTTTTTCACTGCATCACTACTAGCAATGATGCATATAATCTTCCTAATCTTACTAGCACATATAAATTATAGTACTGAATTTTAACAGCAACTACAACAGCACTTTAAATATCAGATAAATATCTTCCCTCAACTTATGTAACAAAGATTTATAACTTCAAAAGTAATTTATTACTTAAGTGCTATTAAGTGGTTTCTGTGCCTTGTTGAAATGGCTACAGCACAGATGGAGAACATTGTTAATGTACAATATTAAAGTGTTAGGAAGTCTTTCCTGAAGACATTTGTCTTAAGTGACTTTTTGTGCGCACGAAGCAGACAATTCAGCCAAAAGGACAGAAGCTTTTGGAATGAGCCGCTACAGATAAACACTATAGATTAGATGGGTGAAATTTCAGCACCACCTGATCACAGAGCCATGTACACACAAACTGAAGCCACATGCAATAATGGTAGTGTGTCACTCACTACTTCAGATGCTGTTGCTCAAAATCATTGCAACTGGTTGTTACTTTGTAAGATAGGGAGGTTGATCCTGAAATACTATCTGGGTATATTTATATGGGTATGTAAATTCACATTAACACATTTGGGATTCAAAAGTCAACATAAATTAAAATCAACAATCGCTGCATGGTGTGGAAACAGGAGTGTGGTGTACATTTAGTTCTAGATGCATTATTGGTCCCCATCTTTTTTCGGGGAAACAACTAATAGGAATGTGAACTAAATGCTGCATCAGTTTTCAGACGACTAACACCTAATGAAAAGACCTAGAATATTTCATTTAGGACAATGCAAGACCACCAATGCTTTTATGACAGTAATACAAGAGCTTAATTAAACAACAGTAGAATGGCCACCTCATTCTGGAGAAATCCATGTGAATTTTTTTTCTCTTTAGGAAATGTTGAAAGATAAGACACACACAGACAGTCCCCATACACTTGAGTTACAAAATGGAGTAGTCACATGCCAAATTATGGCAGCTGAAATTTGAATGTTTGGTAATGTGTTCAGAAGGTGTCAGGCTGCTCTTGCCATGGAGTGACATCATTCTGAGCAACTGCTGTAAATAAGGGTGAGCTTAATACAATGGAAGAACATCACTTTACATTCAACATGGGGGAAGCACGCACAACCTTTAAGAGGCAACTGATGGTAAATGTTCTGCGCGAGCTGAACCCAGCTACACCCGGGAAACTGGAGATGGAAAATGATAATGACGGAAGAGATTAAAGTCATGTACAGCTGGTTATCAACAGTTCACCACTTTGGTAGTGGCAGTTATTTCAAGCAGACATTCATAATGTAATAGCATCACATGCAAAACTTCCAGAGTGCCTTACAAGAAAAGGAGATTGTTATATGGAACAGTACAAAAATTTGTCAAATGTAGGAATGGGTTTGTTTTCTTTTGCTTTATCTGCATTTATATTTTCATGTTAGAATATTATCTGGTTTCAATGCCCAAAAAGCATCTGCTTCTGTCATCTTTATTGCCTTTATATATATTTTTACTATTACTAACCACTGTCAACTAAGTTTTCCTTTTGTCTCCTTCACATTAAATAATGGTGTTTGCTGTCTGTATTATGCTTTGCTGTTACATGCCACTTTATAGCTGCTCATTTCTCATTTCAGTGGTACTTCAGCACCAGATTGTTCTCATTACCTGATTTTATTGTTATTGGCCTTCTGAGCCAAAGTTCTAGTTAATTTTGTTTCTACAGCTGAATAGCACAGTGAAGGAGTGCCAGACTATAAATCCAATGGTTGCAGGTTCGATCCCCGACAGGTCCCAGGATATTTACCTGTCACTTTGAACTTCCTTCAGCTCTGGCAGTTTTGCTAATGAGAAAAATATCAAGTAGCACAATGGTTCGGAACCCACGTTGAACTGCAAGTCCTCCTATAACTGGCTGCATAAGTCAGTCCGAAGATCTGAGGAAGGCCATGGCATATCACACCCAAACAAGACCATGCCTAGTAAAGCACTGTGGCGTTCAATCTTTTGATTGTTGACTGCTTCACCTTTACTTGAACTTTTCTCCATATAATAACGTAAAGCAGTCAACAACTGGAATTGCTTTACTAGGCATGGTTCTGTTTGGAGGTGGTATGCCATTGCCTTCCTCTGACCTTCGAACTAACTTAGGCAGCCAATTATTGCGTGACCTACAGTTTAACATGAGTTCTGAACCAAGGTTCTTCTCGAACCACACCTCTGTATGGTATCACCATTATTTCAAGTGTGTTGAATAATAATTAGCAAGAAACATATTTGAGAACAAATATTTAAACCTCTTGGTATTCTGTAGACCCCAAGAACTGACTATGTTTAACTCTCAAGATTATACAAAGAATTACCTTTTTTAATTTTGTGGACAATATGACCAAGCTTTTAAAGCTTGAGTCAATTCTAGCATATTTCCTTCTCAAAAAATATCCACGTTGATTCACTGTGATTAGGTTTTGATTTGTTAATTCATAGGGGAACTTTTTGAAGGTACTATACACTACAAACTTCTACATCACTAGTAAATTCATCCACAAATACAAGTCATTTGTCTCATAGCAGACTAGTGTAAATTAATTGTCGTGTGATTGACGAAGAGGAAGAGATCTCTGAGAATGTATGCAGGTGCCACAGCATTGGGTGGAAGTGAGACATGGACAGTGAGAAAACCAAAACAGAAGAGACTAAGCATTCAAGATGTGGTTCTACACAAGAAAATCTAAGATTGGGTGGACTGAAAAGTAAAAAACTGATTCTCGGTAAATAATGCAATGAAAATCTGAAAAGCACTAAACCACGCCAACAGGCAGATTTTATTATGTCCCTAAAAGCAGTAAACAAGTAGAAACACCTGATTTCATTATATTTAATTCTACAGTTCATTGTTCGTCTAACACAAAGTGCTCTGCCTGTTGTAAGTAATTGGATAAAAATGCACTTACATTGTCTGTCTTTCCCCCAATCTGTTGCATTGCAAGTGATGAGAAGGATTATGTCCGATATTGGTAACCTAGCAAACTGCTTATTTGTAATTTCTCACACTCTGTAAATGAATTTATCTAATTTTATTTTACAAAGCAATTTAAGATGCCATATCCGGAATTATTCTGACCACAACCCCCGAAGAATGTGACAAGATATTTATAGATGAAAATAAATACAAGATATTTTGACACATTCAGGAAACAAAAACCACCATTACAAACTGTAATTCTGCTATATTATGGGCCATCCTCAGCACTGCATCATAGCTCAAATGTTGGCAGCACTTCTGCTAAGCATGGCAGTCAATTAATATCCAGAAAATACAAAATTTGAAAACTGGTTATGGTGACAGTCTGAACTATAGTGTAACCATAGATCAAGGTTAAGTCAGGAGGGAACAGTTTGGTTGCAAGTTAACAAAGCAAATTAATGAGAAAAGAGAAAACTGGTTATGGTATCAGAGTGATTTGTATCATAGCCATCAAATGTGAAAGCAGTGAACCTTGTGGTGAAGTTATTTTATAATATAAGCTCAACATGGGCTAAACAAATCAACTGTGCAACCATCTTCCTTCATGGCAGGCATTACCAAAATACAAGAGTGCAGATGACCCTTTGTAAAGATATTCCTGCAGTTCATCTTTAGTAGCTTAAGTTGTATTACCAAAACAACGCTATCACCACTTCTGAAAGCAGCTGCTTTGTAGGAAAGAAAGAAAATTAAGAAAAAATAAGGAAAAAACCAAAACATATTTTTGATAAACTCTACAAGACAGGTTAAATTGCAGTTCATGTGTATGTGACCGGTGTTTGACAAGTAGATGTTTGCAACAGCACAATGACAGGAGGTGAAGACATGCAATCGGGAGTCACTTTTGATTTCAGGACAAGCTTGTAGAATTTCTTTGAGAATACTGTAAGTTGTTATCAGCTTGTGAATCAGAAAAGCACACTGACAACCATTCACTACATGGGTGTAATGTAGGCCTAAATTTATTGCACTTAAGTCACTAATAATATTCATTTTTGTGAATTAAAAGACTTTTCATCCAAAAGTAGGCTATGTAATACAAAGTGTTACCCAATGTAGTTAATTGTTCTTGCAGTACTTTTCAACAACTTCTCCACGAAAGTGAAATGTATAATTTGTCAATGAATATGTCATAATAGTGGCTGTAAAAATATTTTTATCCACCAAACCAATTTGTTTACAAATCATACAGCTATTTTTCATTAGATGTCAGAACATGCCTCCTGATTGGTTGCCTTCATAGTTGCCAACATCTACATTTCAAATACCTGTCAACTATACATGTACTGCAATTTTAGCTAAGACAGAACATTTTTCATTGCCTACTGTATACTATCAGTGATGGACTATCACTAACCTGGCTCTGACCAATGATAATAGTTAACAGTAGCATGCAACAGAACTGAATACCATAACTACTACTTTAGCCACTAAATATTTAGAATTTTTAGCAACTTTCATTACAGCTTACACCACAATCATGTTAAGAGGACTGATGATTTAGTTTCTACAATGAGAGGCACAAGCAGTCGGCAAACTTCCAATTGACTTACAATGGCGCCAAGAAAGACTTGTTGACATGTTAATATGCTTATCATGACATACGAAGCTATTATATCTGACAGGCAGTTGCTTTTGTTTGATCCTGCGATGTAATGTCACTTCTTTTAAAGGCACGTTATTGTAAAATGGTGCAGATCATAAAAATTTTTAGTGAAGGCCCAAAACAGACAACTGTGTTCGGGTACAAATTTTTTGAAAATTAGATTTATATTATTTTTGTAATGAATTACTGTATGTATTTTGTATCTGAATATCCTTCTATATATTAATGTCACATTCCCCACATCCTTGGGTTAGAAAGGGATATTACCTACCTCATACCCTTTGTAACTAGAGTCTAATACTATTGTACCTATTTCACTTATTCCCAGTGTAAAAGACTAATCGTACAAGGAATAAGTGCCAGGAAGTTGCATACCAATGGCACGATAAATATGTAATGCAGTAAAATCATTGCAATTTATGTAGAAAAATTGTCAAGAGAGTAATTTCCCCCCCCCCCCCCCCCCCCACAATAACCCACTTCCAAATTACAGATATATACTTTTTGCAATCTAACACTGCTTTAACTAGTAGTTTTTTAAAAGAAAGTACTGGACTAATATAGCCCTACATAATAGTCAAAGCTTGTTTTCATTTTTATAGGTCTATTGCTAATGTTTTGCACCTATTGGATTTGGGTACATACGACTGCAGAAAAAAATGGGTTTTTCTGAAAACTACCCTAGCTTACAACTGTATCTGAAATGGTTCACACGAAAATAATGATTTCCTTACCTGATACGTGTTGTCAAAGCTGTCGTACATAAACCTCGTGATAAGTGATGTTTTACCAACTGAAAAAGAAAATTTTAAATTACTAGGAAAATTCATAAAATGCATTTAATAACTTATGTTATCAAATCCTTAAATATTTGTAGCCTCTGCTCAAAATTGAGCTCCAGAAAGCAACAAGAAATCAATGACTTTTCAACACATAAAAGTGGTGCCCCCACAAATAGTAAACATAGCCAAAATAAGACAATGTGGGTGTTGCGACATTTCAGTGGCATAGATTGTGGGGTAATTTAAGGTGAAAGGTGATGATCTACGATATTAAGCCACAAAATATGTAGGCCTAGCATAACCTAATGTTTATATTCATATAAATTTTGTCAGACGAAAACTGCAACACAGACGCAGAAAAACATTAGATGGGTATAACAGGCAAGTATCTACCAAATAAATATTTTATGTGTGTTGCTGCTGTGGTGAGGGAGAGTCCTCAATGCCAAGCAAGAGTCGCCATTTCTGAGCAAATTCTACAACCCACATCTACCTGAAGCTGTTCACTGAACTCTGTTTCCCTTTAGAGTTTTTCTTTCCCCCACTTCCCTCTAATACTAAATTAACTATCTTGATATCTGCCTTTTTTTTTTATTTTATCAGCAATTACATTCAGTGGCATCTCATTAGTACTCTACCAACCCATTTATCCTAAATTTCAAAAACTTTGATAATTTTCCCCTGTCTGAACTCCTGCAGTAGTAATACACTGGACTCACATTTGGGAAGACAGTGGGTCAAATCCACATCCTGCCACTGAGATTTAGATTTTCAGTATTTTTCCTAAATCACTCCAGGCAAATGCCGGAATGGTCCTTTTCAAATGGCAGGCGATTTCCTTCCTTACCCTTACTCAAAACTCCTAGTGTTAGCTCCATCTCTGATCACCAAGCTGTCGACAGGATGTTAAACCCTAAGCTGCGTCCTGCTTCACTCCAAACAAAGGCTTACAACTGTCCTTCATTTCTCTTACCCATAACTACCTTTCTTTCCAGTGTCATTCTGTACTTTACCTTCATCTTATAAAGTTCTTTCAGGACAATCTTCATTCCATTCAATTGCTTAGCTATAGGTCCTTTGTTGCCTCCAATAGTATTACAATCTCAACAGCAAACTGCATAGTTGCTATTTTCTTTCCTTTACCTTTCAAAATTTGTTGCTTCACAACATAATGTGCAAATTGAACAACATTTGGGAAGGCTCCCTTCCCAACCACCATACCTCTTTCACACCCTCCGATTCTTGAACCACAATCTTGTTTCTGTACAAGTCAAATACAACTTCTCGTTTCCCATATTTGAAGCCTGCTACTTCCATAATTTTAAGGAGTGTAGTCCAGTCCACATCTTTAAAAGTTACAAACGTAGATTGCTTTTCCTTAACCTATCTTCCAAGTTTAGTCATAGGTTCATTACTGTCTCACAAATTGCAACATCAGTCTCTGAAGTTTAAGTAACTTATTTTGCAACCATGCATAATTCAAGTGATAGTTCTGTAATATTTAGGCCTATATCCGTCTATTTCCGAGTCCAGTAATTGAAAAATTTATCACATTTTTCGCAGCACCAGTATTTTGCTTGTCAGATCCATGACTAACCAGGTAAGACTGTTATGGCTGGCCCTCCAAAGAACATAAGTAAATCAGAGGGAATGATTTCTTCATAGGCGTTATTTCAATCTTGGGTAACATTTTACCTACAATCCTGGCAGTCTCATGCAATTATTTTGGAAACATCAACAAAATTTTTGTTGCAATGTTAATATTCTTAGAAATCTACTAGGAATGACTTGAGTAATGGGGTTGGGTTGTTTGGTCGGGTTGGGGGAATAAACTACTGAGGTTATCAGTCCCTCGGTGGGGAGGGGAAGGAGTGAGGATAGGAAAGGAGGGGAGGGGGAAAGGAAATGCAGCCCGGGAAGTAAAGAAGGAAGGAAGACTGCATTAGTTCGAGGCCCCGTGCTCGCCACGAAAGAACCATGAACCCCCCCCCCCCCGTCCCAGGGGGGGGGAGACTAATTTTACACAGTTTAGGAAGTAAATAAATAATCCTATTCCTGCTCTATGGTTGACAGGTTCTTGTACGAACCCTTGTCTACTCAGTAAAAGTAACTGTCCTCAAAAGGAAGATTTCATGACAAAACATTTGCATTATCATGTGATTGGCTAAAGCCAACTTCACATGACTGGCAACATTATAATGCAATGTGGTTTTTGCATTCATTGTGTCAATGCAGATGCCATTATTAGTTCCAAACAAGAAGGACTTCACCAATGATGAAGCAATTAGAGCAAATTCTCTTGTAGGCCAAGGATGTGAAACAAAACCCAAAACATTGTCTTCAGTGGACCTATCCAGGCTATGCTACAGGTCAACCAGTTTCTCAAATTTTGTATTTTACGACTGCCATACTAACAATGGCACAGCCAACATTTATGCCGTGAACAAGAGCAGTGCTGTGGACAGCCCAATAAAGTTAAGCACAAACCATTGCAGTGGGTGTAATATGCAAGCTGTGTCAATGGCAATGTAATATCCTGCTCCTAGTAAGCTAATCTTACTGAACTTTCAAAGCGATCCATTTAAGAACCATTGTATGACAACAGTCTACTTAATATAGGCCACAATGTAAGAGAAAGCAATATAAATACAGCAGTCCATAGCAGTTTTATGTGATACTGGGAAATAAGTAACAAGAGTAAAGCTCCGTAGCAGTAATGGAGGGCTCCAGAAAAGCACTCAACAGGCACCTACTGTCAATTACTGAAGCATTGATATACCTAAGATTAACCTGGAGGTTTTGTGAAGATACTGACATTGAGAAGTAAATGCAGTACTCTATAATCCTTCCAACAAATTTATACATACTTAATCATCATGCCCAAGATTTCAATTACCGGTACATATAACCTGTGCTTGACATTTCAAAAAGTGAAGTGAATGCTACTGGTACATAAAAACTTCACTGACATAGTTAAAAACTAATTATGTGTAAAAATTGTACACGAGATTTACAGAAAAAAATTACATTTATTCAACTTGTAGCAAATTTTTATTTCACCATTTTCTAACTGCGGAGAAAAAATAATAATCGAAGAAAATTCTATCTTTCCTTCATAAGTTTAGGTATACTGAACACAACCTTCACGTGATCTGTTTAATAGTTGTATTAATAGAAAATGAATTTTATTTGACGAATTATGTGGCCCGAGTTGTGCTAGGCCTATATGTGCACGACCAAATTAAAATTGTTCTCTACTAAGAAACACTAAGGTGAAAGGATATAATAAGTAACAAGATATGCATGTTATATGACTAACCTGGGCAACATTACTGTAAGATACTGTTCTACGACAGCACTAAAAAACTATGATATGACAGTAGCTGACAGCTGAGTATGAAGAATGCATGTCATATTTCTACAATACATAGTTTGAGTGCCAATATAACAACAATAACAAGTACACGTCCAATTGTGGATCGTATTTATAAAGAATATATTTAACTTGAAAACATTAAAACACAAACTTACCGCTTTGCTCTCCTAAGAAAACTAATTTAAACTTGCGTAATGGATTGCCGAAATCGCCCGATGACGACATCTTTAGGGTCGTTTTGCTAAAACTGTATGTAGACTAAACGTATCTTTTATGCAAAACGTTTCACAGAAATCATTAAACTACGAAAATTGACAGCCACTCCTATTAATCACTAATCCGCCACGTTACGACGTTACAGGCCGTGACGTCACTACAATCCCACTTCTGTCATAGATGACAATAGGTAGACTATTCCAGAGACTTACAGTATAGTTCGATAACTATGGCTCCGTAAAACAGGCGATCAATGATTATTCCTCGAGAGCTCGTTTTCGAGGTAGGGCTTTTCTTCTTAATTGATTATTTTCAATTATGCAAATAGTAAAGAAACAGAGTTTTCAGAATATCGATAAAAGCGTTAACAGACTGTTAATGTGTATATATCGTATTCGCTGATAAAACTTCTTTTCTGTATTACTGATGAGCAATCTGGAAAATTACGACAGATTGTGGATGAAATGCTGTTACAAATATTCATCTTTTAGACGTTGTTGGTTTTCTTTTTTCCATGCTTGCTCATAAATAAATGGCGAGAAAATGCCATACACTTAAAGTTTCTTGTCCCCTGTTGTGTTTCAGACCTTTTGGGCTATGAGAGTGGCCGCAGCGATATGGAGAAAAATTATATTCAGAATTTTGTTAACGGGAACCCCACAAGTGATCAAGGCCAATTCACACTGTCCGTCACGTCACGTCACGTCACCGTCCGTCAGAACATTCCGCAATGTATTTCTAATGGCGGCATTCACACTGTCCGTCACCGGACCGTCACGTCACGTCACCGTCCGTCAAGCTTTCTCGAGAAGAATGTCTTGACGGAACGGCCGTCTGCTAACATCGGAAGTTAACCTATTTTCGACACGCGAATTACATGTTGCAGACTACGAGTGCACTGTTTATATGCAAATGTGTCTTATTAATCTTTATTTCGTTGTTATACTTCGTTTTAGGGGCAAATCTCAAATGTTTCATGGCGACTTAAATATTTTTGTCAATTGAGTGTCCCCCTAAAATCGAAGTCTGATATCTGAAACCAAAAAATGGTTTATGTCATGTGACATTGTAACAGAAAAGACTAAAGCAAACTGTTTATTTGAATAAGATTGTAATTTGATTACGCATTTTTCATTAAATAACATTTTAAATGAAAAATTCAGTTCTAATGAAAGACAACAATTCAGTTGTTTACGATGGTACTAACAATGTCAGCGGAAAATCGTAATGGACAATGTAATCAGGCGCTATCCATGCTCTTATAAGTATTGTTTGATGTTTTCCTATTTTTATTTTTTCGCTTGAAAATAGATGTTGATGTTTTGAAATGTTGTTTCAGTTCCCAGTAAGTTGGCCAAAAACATACGTTTTAAAGTTTTCTTTGGCCGTCAATAGCATGTAGCATTGTTGTTCCGTCGATTCTAGTGTTAAACTATGACTTTCTACATAACAAATCGCCATTCATAACCTCACTTTCAACATCGCGTATTGGGATGGACGAATTGACGTGACGGACACGGACGGACAGTGTGAATACAACTTGACGTGACGGTTCCGTGACGTGACGTTGACGTGACGGACAGTGTGAATTGGCCTTCACTCTTTGCAGATTTTAAGATAGTGTAAATTTGAGCACGACTGAAGTGCTGGACACTCAAAGTTACAAAAAACGCACGTCAGCCACCAAGTGAAATTTAAGGGCCGTATTCAATTCAATTCGATTCATTTATTTGTCTGTAGACAACAGTCAGTATCATAAGACATCGTCATCAGGAGCTCGACATTATTTCTCATGATTTATGTGCCACATGATAGGAAATATTGTTCTAAGTAATTTTTAATCTATAGACCTACATGTTTGTTGCCACTTATATTTGAGCTGAGCTAGAACATTTCAATTAATGAAATGTTGGTATGATAATTATTTTACACTTTTTATTCTGTGAAATGATCTATGACAGAATAAAATGAAAGATTGTTGATTTTTTTTTTTTTTTTTTTTTTTTTATAACAAGGAAAGAGAGTAGCATTATATCGTTTGCTATCCCTAACTAGGAAACAATAATTACAAATCGAAGTGTTTGTTGGAACATTATGCTACAGCTTTTGTCATTTGTGTACTATTTGTAAAACATAATGTCTCAGCTCCTCATCTTTAGTGACAAGGTGATTACAGTCTGTCATTAATTTCATTAATCATTCTGCCAAATCATTAACGACCTTTAGTGACTTCACAATCCCCAATCCTTCCTTGAAATGTATGTTTTCAGGAAAGCTGCAGAGGGCTTCTTTCAGAAAATCTGTGTTACAATGGAAACGCTCAAAGAAATTCATGCTCCTCAGTAATTAAAACAGACAATCCTGAATTAACTGGTTCTTCCATTTAGTGTCTTCAAAATATAGGGTCTCCAATTCTTGGATTTTATGTCTCGGACTTGCTACGATTTAGGACATTGTATGAGATTTCAGATTTTTCTTTGTCTGAAATTTAGGGATCAAAGAACATAAGGACTACCAGTCGTGCATTATAATACCACAAATGTTTTGAAAATTTCATCAGAGCCCTCTCAGAGATATCCTTGTCAGTGTCCTGATAGTCCATCAAACGTCTCAAGGCATCAAAGTCTTGCTTGGAAGCTGAGTATGCTTTGTCAGCATTGAACCAAGCTTTGCAACACACTCTAATGAGGAAAATACAGGCAGCTTCTAAGGAACTGAGTGCTTCAGCACTCATTTATTGTCAGCGGAATAGGGACATCTTCAAACAATAGACAGCCTTGGCCATCAACCTGGCGTGACTGATGGAATCTGGAGATTTAAATCCCACTACTGTTCCATTCAGTAACACTACAAAAAACAATACCATCTGTTTGAGCACGTCATAATCATCTCTTGGTTGTGATACAGAGGAGTTTAGTGTTGAAATCTGCAGTTATGTTGACAATTTCGTAACATTTTCGTTTCTGATACCTGTGTCATGTTGTTTCTGTTTTAACTTCGACCACGCAGTTTGGAATCTTTTAAATATACCAGCAAGTGGCCAAATTGGCGATCAGAACTTATATTCGAAAACACCTCTCAACATGACTTTAAGAATATGGCCGTGGCAAGCTAGGTAAAGCAGCTCTCTACGTAATATGTGTTCAAAAATTGTACAAGCCGCTTTGAGTCTTCCATTGTTTGGTGCAGAGGTGTCAAAACACATTACCTTGATAGAATGGGAGACACTTAGACATATCTGGGGTTTGTTCTTCAACATTCCGTCTGTCTGGTAAAAGGACTCCTAGCAGTTGTTCGTTTTCAATTATGAAATTAAAACATCGATTCGTCCTTTCTGCTGTGCTTTTAGAACGCCTGGTAAAAGTTTTCTGTACCAATGAACTACAACACATTCCTTCTCTAGCATATCAATTCTTTCCAAATTCAGTTCAGTATATTTTTCTCTGACTACGTTTCACCTTTCATGGATCGTTGTTTTGGACACTGTGAACTCATCTTGATTCTCCCAAGTGCTTCTATGTCAGCTATTATAATTCGTGTGGCATATTTGTCAGACGTCTAACACTGATTCAACAACCAAGATAGTCACCACATTTACATGGGCTCCCAAAACTGGATTTCGTAAATTGATTTTCCAAATCCACTTTTGGTTGGTCATGTAAACACTCCAAAATCGATTCTGGAAATCCACTTCTGTAAAGCGGTCTTCCGGTTCCACCAGCAAAAATTTATTTCTTTGTGATTAACATTTCCAGAATATTTTACATCTTTCTTATGTTCACTTGTAATTTCTACATGTTTCTTATGTTAACTATTCTTCTAATTTCTGTTACATTCTGTCTGTGTATAAATTGCAGAGCACTCTGCCCGAGAGGCAGTCAGTGCTGCGTGTATGTTTCAGTTCACAATAAGCCTGCTTTCAGTAAAAGTGCTATGTTCAGTTGACAATCCTGCAATTCAAGCCTGCTTCCATTTCAAAAGGACATTGTTTGGTGGAGGCACGGGGTATCCTGTGCAACAGCTGCATCACCGTGGCTAGAACCAGAATACAAAGGATATACCGAATACATCCTTCCGAAAGTTCGTATCATCAGAAGAACCATGGACACGAAACCAACGGTAAGCCAGCTGCACATCAGACATCCGTTGGTGTGCTCTGGAGACGCTGGACTCGACCCCAACAAATGGCTAAGAGGGTCGGACCGAGTCGCCAAGTATAACAGGTGGAATCATACAATGTGCTTGGCCAACGTTTATTTCTACCTGGAAGGAACAGCCCAGCAATGGTTTGAAAACAACGAAGAGAAGCTGGATAACTGGGAACTTAAGCAGACGTTTGGAGACCGCCATCGACAAATCCGCGCGGTGGAAGAACAACTGAAGAACCGGGCCCAACGACATGGTGAACCGACACAGTCATACATACTGAATGTTTTGGCCCTGTGTAACATAGTAAATCGGAAAATGACTGAGGCCGACAAAATCACGCACCTGATGAAGGGTATTGCAGAAGACATGTACCAAACCCTTCTGATAAAAGACGTCACTATGACGGAAGAGTTCATCAAGTGGTGCCAGCGTATTGAAGAGATGCAACAAAGGAGGGTTGGACGAAAGAAGTATGACAGACTCCCGAATGTAGTCCCTATGGCCGTTGTGGAAGACCAGCATCCTTTACTACTCTCATAAGAAAAATTGTGAGAGAAGAATTACAACAGTTTAAAAGCGGCTTGTTAATTTCAAATAACTGATCATGGCAGGGAACTGCCAGATAAAAGATGTTTGTTAAATTTCAAATAACGAATCCTGGCTGGAAACCGGCGATAAAAGAGCTGCAGTTATTTAAAACTAACAAGTCCTAGCAAAAGGGATCCAAGATAAGAGATTTGCGCAACGGAATGCATGAGGCTTCCTCCGGGAAGCACAGGGAAACCCTAATAATAAAACGGATCTGAGGTTAAATTACAAACAAGGGAAAATTTAACCAAGCTGGTTTATTGCCAGTTCACATGGAAATGGGGCAACACCGATTTTAAACACAATAAAAGTGCATCCCACTAATTTACTAGGTACTAATTTTGTTCACACACCAAGAGGGGTCAGATAAGCAAAAACGAGGATGTAAAGCATATAAGAAACATGAGGATTGGTAGGACATGGGACACAATCATTCACAAGCGCGTAGCTGCGACACTTACTCTCACAGAAGACTGCGACATGAAATACAGCATAATGCATAACCAGGCAGATGATCTGCCAAGATCGATATTCAGAACCACGTGCACTCTGTTCCACTTCCAATACCAGGAAGGGGCCACTAATTTCACAGAAACCTTACATACGAGTGAACTGATAACGTAAGTAAGCATTATATCTGTCGAGGCGACATAGCGAAAGGAAAGGCAAGAAATACAACCTACCGAAAGTTAAACACAATGTGGGCACAAGGTGTAGAAAATCTGGTAAATCCAATAACAGAAGGACGTGGAAAGGTATTACGGAAATAGTAAGAGGTAGCATTATTTCAACGCCTGAAGGGCTGGAAAACGTTGAACAAAGAATAGGTCTTTGTTCCACATGCCGTAACGGACACCAAACTAAAACTCACTAGTCATCATTTACCGTTTTGACAGAAATGAAACAAAGTCACACCAGAAAACAATGTTCCAATGTTTGTAGAACTTATGGGACTTAACTACAGGGTCATCAGTCCCTAAGCTTACAAACTACTTATGAACTAGCTAAGACTAAGGACGGCACATCCATGCCCGAGGGGGGATTCGAACCCCCGACCGTAGTGGCCGTGCAGACCGTGACTGAAGCACCTCAGTCCCACCGGAAAACATACACGAGAGGAACACGCCACATTCCCGAGAATAACACTATTCACACACGCCTAAAGCACACATAACGTATTACTGCTACAAAGCGTAGCATAAACCTAACTGTGGCTCACCAATTAGACCATTCGAACATCTTACCTAAGCCGAAACCGGAGAGAGAGAGACGACGCCACTCCGATACGTACGAATCCTCGCGCCAAAGCTACAAAAGATCATGGTGGAGACATACCGTACTCGTGCAAAGAGTCTAGCTGCCTGCACAAGGTCGATCAGTGCCAGTGAGCTCAAGGAAGATAGTTGAAATCACTGATCGGTGCACGCGTGACTAACAGCAGCGCCCCTAGCGGGAAGTGGCTTAACAAGGCAAGCACGGAGCGCACACCAACGCTTCCAAGGCATAAGCGAACGACACACAGTAGAGCTCCTTGTGGCGAAACGAGGCAAGCACAGAACGTAGTGGAAGCGTATCACTCACACACAGGGTAAATACAGGGTGGGGTGCATAACTACATGTCAATGCAAGTTAATACTTTAACTCATAGTCAATAAATTAATAAGTTTTTAAATTGAAAATAGAATCTAACAAGTGCAAAGCCTCAAATTACTTCAAAGGGAGGTGAGCAAACACTGAAATAAATGAAAAGAGGCAGAGAGCCATTTTTCAAGTTTATGGCAGCCGGGACTATAAGACCGAGGAAGCATCAGATTATGGCCATGGATGTAAGCCCTGTAAGTCACTAGGGAGCCGACCCTCCTGAGGAAGAGGTACTTCAGACATTAGCTACTGTCTGCCCCACCAGTCGCACCTGACATGCAGAATGGCGTCGCCCTGCTATGCCTGACGCTGCAGCCGCCAAACGGCAGCCTATAAAATGGCCGACACGGCCACAACCAACTCCCTCGGCAACTATGACACCCCACAGAAGAAGAGACGTCTGGAGGACAGAAACAATACACTACTGTGAGCACCCTGGACATGTGGTACGCTACTGTAGAGGGAGAAGTCGAGTATTCGACGATTATTTTGTCACAAGACGTCAGACATCAGAGCAGTTCTATCCCAGGCAGTCAGCTGCTGATGAGTTTAGTCGACCTATGGGCAGAAGCCCATCGCCGTACCCTGAACGAGGTAATTCCCCGATGCGCCACTGCCGTTGTCTGTCGCCGTTCAGAGGTAGCAGCCGCCCACGTAGTCGCCAAGCCCAGGAAAACTAAGCGAGTCGACCATCTACAGAGGTGAAAATCCTCCATGGACGACAGTCGCTAAGATGTCGGGAAATTTCATTGACGTCATAATCGATGGCCAGCCTGTCCGGGCACTGGTTGATTCAGGTCCTTCTTTCTCTGTATTGTCGGATAATTACTGCCGCACACTAAAAAGACATTGTTCTGTGATACGAAGGAAACTGAGCTGAAGCTCGCAAATGGAAAGTACGTCCAGCCAGCAGGAACTTGTGTCGCATGAGTAACCATCAACAGCCGGTGGCCAAGCGATCTGCGGTGCACCAGTGACGGTCTGCACGGCCACTATGGTCGGGGGTTCGAATCCCCCCCCCTCGTGCATGGATATTTCTGCCATCCTTAGTATTAGCTAGTTCATAAGTAGTTTGTAAGCTTAGGGACTGATGACCCCGTAGTTAAGTCCCATGAGTTCTACAAACATTTGAACATCAACAACAGGACCCATGCGTTTGAATTTGTCGTTTTAACAGAATGTAGTCATAATGTCATCCTGAGATGGGACTTCCTTCAGGCATCCCAAGCTATCATTGACTGTGGAAGTTCTGACTTGCAAATTGAGGAAGACGTTCTGATGGGTACACTTAATACAGAATATTCTGGGAAGTTATTTGCCGTTGACAGTGTGACGATCCTGCCATTGACAATGGGAAGAGTTCCAGTCACAAACTCAGAAGACCAGTTAAACTGTGAAGTGTTTGTCGATAGTACAAACTTTATTAGGCTAACCAAAGAAATTTACATACCAGCGGCGATCATAAGCATTACCGGGTGTCGAGGAAAGATTTGGATCACTAATTGTCATGAGCAGTCACAACTTATCCCCAAAGGAATTTGTATTGGGACAGCTGAACCAATCTAGTATGGTGAGCAAACTTCATCAACGAAGATCCATGCTCTGCTGTTAGTACAGACAACATGCTGGAGGAAACAATCGTGGAACTGCCAATAGAACCCGGACTGACTGAGGAACAATGCCAATACTACGCCAATTTTCGGGTGCATTAACACCCCAGCAGGAGAAAAGTCAGACGAAACGGCTCACGATAAGGCACGGTGTCAACACTGGGGATCATCCACCGATTATCCAGTGTTTTCGTATAGCGTGTCGCCAGCTGAAAGACGGATAGTTCGGGAGGAAGTGGAGACGATGTAGCACAATGACATTATTCGACATTTGGAGAGTCCTTGGTCGTCTATGGTGGTCCTCATAAAGAAGAAGGATGGCACGTGGCGATTCTGTGTCGACTATCGGCGACTGAACAAAATCACAATGAAAGATGTCTACGCATAGCCATGCATTGACAACACATTAAATTGTTTGAAAGGAGCTACATACGCCTCAACTAAGGACAACAGACTGGTTACTGGCAAATCGAGGTTGATGAGAAGACGGCTTTTATTACACCTGATGGCCTCTATGAATTCAAAGTAATGCCATTTGGGTTATGTTATACTACGGCCACATTCGAACACATGATGTACAACTTGCTTCACCACCTTAAGTGGATGACGTGTCTTTGCTATTTACATGACACTGTCGTTTCCTCGAAAACATTTGAAGAATATCTGAGTCGCCTGTCTACTATGATGAAGTGTGTTCAGTCTGCAGGACTCCGCCTAAATCCAAAGAAGTGCCTCTTCGTCGCGAAAGAGATAAAAATCTTGGGGCACCTGGTCAGGGGAGGTGGTGTCCGTCCTTATCCAGATAAAGTAAGGACAGTCACAGAATTTGCAACTCCTCAGCACATTCGTGGAGTGAGAAGTTTTCTCGGGCTATGCTCATACTAATGACGTTTCATAAAAGGATTTTTTAACAATGCATGTCCATTGTAAGAACTTCAGCAGGAAGACATCAAGTTTTACTGGGATGAGACAAAAGAAAGAGCTTTCTGGGCACTTAAGGAGGCTCTAACTTCTGCACCAGTTCTAGGCTTGTATGACGAGAATGTGGAAACTGAACTTCACACAGACGCTAGTGGTTATGGGATTGGTACAATGCTTGTAGAAGTTCAGGAAGGTGCTGAAAAGGTGATAGCCTATGCATCGAGAGTACTCTCAAAGTCCGAGGTAAACTACTCTACAACTGAGACAGAATGTCTCGCAGTTATCTGGGTTGTCAACCATTCACCGTCATGGCAGACCACCATTCTTTGTGTTGGCATACAAGTTTGAAGGAGCCATCAGGTCGACTGGCAAGATGGGCACTAAGACTCCAAGAGTACGATGTCACAGTGGTATTCAAGAATGGGCGCAAACACAAGGATGCCAACTGCTTTAGTGGAATACAAGAGCATGAATGAAATTTCAGCCCTCACTGAATCAGGTGACGTTAAAGCTGAACAGAGGGAAGATCCAGCACTATTAAAAACCGTAGAGGCCTTGGAGAAACGAGAATCGACCAATGGAGAGTTCCAACTTATAAATGGTACATTGTATAAGAGCAACTACGATCCCCTGGCCCCAAATGGCTACTGGTTGTTCCAGCTCATCTCCAGCCAGCTATTATCAAATATTTCCACGATGCTCCAATATCCGGTCATCTGGGATTCGTGAAGAACCTAGACAGAATCAGACGCAGGTATTACTGGAAAGGTCTCTACCGAACTGTCAATCCCTAAGTGAGGCACTGTAAAGAGTGCCAGCGAAGGAAGCTTGTACTGCAATAACCTCCAGGGCATCTCATTCCAATTCCACCTGCAGCAGCTCCATTCCACCACGTTGGGATCGATCTTTTAGGAAAGTTCCCAAAGTCGACAACTGGTAACCAATGAATAATAATCTGCACTGACTTCCTCACACGCTATGCTGTCACCAAAAATGTACCGACTGCAGAAGCTACAGAGATCGCAAAATTCCTTGTAGAAGACATCATTTTGAAGCATGGAGCACCATGTGTGATGATATATGATCGTGGAAAAGTATTTCAGTCAAAACTAGTATCAGAGGTAATGTCACATGGCGACATTGTCCACAGAATGACAACTGCATACCATCCTCAGACAAATTGTCTTGTTTTTTTTGTTGTTGTGGTCTTCAGTCCGTACACTGGTTATATGCAGAGCTCCACAATACCCTACCCTGAGCAAGCCTCTTCAACTCCGCATAAGAACGGCAACTTTCATCTGTTTGAATCTGCTTTCTGTATCCATCTCTTGGTCTTCCTCTGCGGTTTTTACCCCAAACACTTCCCTCCAACGCTAAATTCACAATTCCTTGATGCCTAGGAATGTCTCCTACCAATCGATCCCTTCTTTTAGTCAGGTATGCCAGAAATTCCGTTTCTTCCCAATTCTTTTCAGTACCTCCTCATTAGTTACGCGATTCACCCACCTAATCTTCAGCAATCTTCTGTAGCATCACATTTCAAAAGCCTCTACCCTCTTTCTGTCTGCACTGTTTATGGTCCAAGTTTCACTCCCATACAAGGCAACACTCCACACAAATGGCTTCAGAAACGACTTCCTTAGGCTTAAATCAATATTCGATGTTAACAAATTTCTTTTTTTCAAGTACGCTTTTCTACCCATTGTCATTCTGCATTTTATTACCTCTGTACTGCGACCATTTTATTACCTCTGTACTGCGACCATTTTACTGCCCAAGTAACAAAACCCATCTACCACCTTTATTGTTTTGTAACTTAATATAATTCCTTCAGCATCACCTGATTTTCTAAGGCTGAACTCCATTACCCTAGTTTTGCTTATGTTAATGTTCATCTTATATGTGCGTTTCAGCACACTGTCCATTCCGTTCAACATCTCTTCCAGGTCCTTTGCCGTCTCTGACAGAATTACTATCTCATTGGCAAAATGCAATGTTTTTAATTCATCACCCTGAACTTTAATTTCTTCTCCAAATTTCTCCTCACTTTCCTATATAGTTTGCTCAATGTACTTAATGAATAACATTGGAGAAAGGCTACAACTATGTCTTACTCCCTTCCCAACCACTGCATCCCTTTCATTCCCTTCAACTCTGACAACCGCTGTCTGGTTTTCGTACAAGTTGTAAATAACCTTCCATTCCCTATATTTTACTCCTGCTTGATTCAGAACTTGAAAGAGTTTATTCCAATCAATATTGTCAAAAGCCTTCTCCAAATCTACAAAAGCTAGAAAATTAGTTTTGCCTTTCCTTAATCTATCTGCTAGGATAAGCCATAAAATGAGTATTGGCTCTCGTATTCCTACATTTCCTCTGAATACAAACTGAAATTCCGTGAGGTCGGCTTCTACCAGCTTTTCCATCATTCTGTAAATAATTCGTGTTAATATTTTGCAGCCATGACTTATTAAACTGATGGTTCTGTAGTTTTCACACCTGTCTGCGCCTGATTTCTTTGGAATGGGGATTATTACATTTTTCTTAAAGTCTGCAGGTACTTCGCCTGTCTCTACATCTTACACACCAGGTGAAACAATTTTGTCATGGCTGGTTCTCCCAGATACTTCAGTAGCTCTGAGGGAATGTCATCGACTCCAGGGGCCTTGTTTCGACTTAGGTCTGTCAAATTTATCTCTCAGTATAGTATCTCCTATTTCCTCCTTAACTACTTCTTCTCTCCTTCCTACAATATTGCCTCTAAGTTCATTTCCTTTGTAGAGCCCCTCTATATACTCTTTCCACCTTTCAGCTTTCCCTTCTTTGCTGAAAACTGGTTTTCCATCTGTGTTCTTGATATTCATAGAGCTGTTTTTCTTATCCCCAAATATTTCTTTTATTTTCCTGTAGGCTGTTTACATTTTTTCTGTATTTATACATTCTTCTACAGATTTACATGTGGCTTCTAGCCACTCCTGCTTAGCCATTTTCCACTTCCTGTCAATCTCATTTCTTAGTTGTCTGTACTCCATTTTGTCTGTTTCATTTACTGCATTTTTATATTTTCTCCTTTCATCAATTAAATGTAGTATTTCCTGTGATATCTAAGGAAGTATTGTGGGTCTTGCCTTTCTACCTATTTTGTCCTCTGCTGCATTCACTATTTCATTTATCAATGCTCTCCATTCTTCTTTTACTGTTTAATTTCGCCCCATTTCTGTCAATTGTTGCTTAAAGCTCACTCTGAAATTCTCAAGAACTTCAGGTTCCTTCAGTTTATCCAGGTTCCATCTCTTTATTTTCCTACCTTTCTGCAGATTTTTCAGTTTCAGACTACAAGTCATCACCAGTAAGTTATGGTCAGAGTTTATATCTGCCCCTGGGTTTGTCTTACAGTTTAAAACCTGGTTCCGAAATCTATGTCTTACTATTATAAAATGTATCTGGTATCTTCTGGTGTCTCCTGGTCCACATATACAACCTTCTTTTGTGATTTTTAAACCAGGTGTTTGTTATGACTAAATTATGTACCATGCAAAATTCTACCAGGCGGCTTCCTCTTTCATTCCTTTTGCCCAGACCATATTCACCTATTATCTTCCCTTCCCTTCCTTGTCATACTACCGAATTCCATTCTCCCATAACAATTAAGTTTTCGTCTCCCTTAATCGTCTGAATAATTTCCTTTAGATCCTCATATATTTCTTCAATATCCTCATCATCGGCAGAGATAGTTGGCATATAAACCTGTACTACTGTAGTCGGTGTTGGCTTTGTCTCTATCTTAACTACGATAATGCGATCACTGTGTTGCTCATAGTAGTTTACCCGCATTCCTATTTTCTTATTCATTAACAGATCTACTCCTGTAATACCCACAATTGATTTTGTATTTATAATCCTGTACTCACCTGACCAGAAATGCTATTCCTCGTTCCACCAAATTTCACTAATTCCCAGTATATCTAATTTCAACCTATCCATTTCTCTTTTTAAATTTTCTAATTTCCCTATCCGAATGAGGGACTATTTTACCTCCAGAATATTGTACCCAAAAGACTGTTATTATCTTATGTTCATATAGTAGAGCTGCATGACCTCGGGAAAAGTAATGGCTGTATTTTTCCCTTGCTTTCAGCTGTTCGCAGTAACTGTGTGACAAAGCCACATAAGCTGATGTTACAAGGCCAGCTCAGTCAATCATCCAGAATGTTGCCCCTATAACTACTGAAAAGGCTGCTGCCCCTCTTCAGGAATCACACGTTTGTCTGGCCTCCCCACATATACCCTTCTACTGTGGTTGCACCTACGGTACGGCTATCTGTATCATTCAGTCATGCAAGCCACCCCACCTCGGCAATGTCTGTGGTTCATGGGAGACGTTATCAGAAAAGTTATTGAAACGATACTTTGGTCCATATCGTATCATACACTGCCTGTCAGACGTCACATACGAAGTTCAGGATTATGAGCCGTTGTCAAAATGACTAAAACGAAGAGACATTGTTCACGTCCTCCAGATGAAGCCTTACTACGATCCTGAAGAGCAGATAGGCGAAAATGGTTTCTTGCTCAAGGACTCTAAGGACAGTAATGATACTGATCAAACCACGACAGGAACGTCTGTCGTCGGTAATCGTAAACTGTCATACAGAGGACCCATGACAAGATCAAGATCCAGGACATTGCAGCTGGCTCTAAAGGGAACCTAAGAGTGGGTCGCTGTTTTTCAGGACAGGGAACAAAGCCGCAAGAGCCCAAGTTAACTGATTGCCGGTGTGGCGTAAAGGATAGTGTCACCGATTGCGGTGCTGAAGGTCGCACCACCAGCAAAAATGTATTTCTTTTAATTAACATTTCTAGAATGTTCTACATGTTTCTTATATTCACTTGTAATTTCTACATGTTTCTTATGTTAAGTATTCTTCTAATTTGTGGTACATTCTCTCTGTGTATAAATAGCTGAGCACTCTACCCGAGAGGCAGTGAGTGTTGTGCATATGTTTCAGTTCACAATAAACCTGCTTTCAATATAAGTGCTGCGTTCAGTTGACAACCCTGCCTTCGAAGTGAAGCCTACTTCCATTTCAACGCGACAATATTAAGTGGGCTAGGAAATCCAATTCAGGCTGTGATATGCAAACATGGTAGCGGAAAACTATTTACGAAAATCGGTTTTCGTCTTCCAGCAGATGCGTTTCATGGTTAAAATTTCCCTAATGCCACGCTTCATCCTTTTGCTATTAGACGATCCAGGAAGTTCTCCTGTTTCTTGAGAAATATAAACGTCCATTCGCAGCACATCCTTGATGTCTTCATTGCATACATTTTCCTTGTCATCAGTGTTCTCAAACAGCTCATCTTCATCATCAGTCTCTGTGAACAAAAGAAGAGAAAGAAAAGAACGAAATTAATTATGAAAACAGTTGATCAGTTGATTATAATTTTTTGGTCATGCTTTTGTAAAAACTATTGTTTATTCAGCTTGAGCTAACTTCAGATCTCCTCCAAGCATACAGCCTGGCAGATCTTTCTCCGTTTGTTTCAAAAGAAACACCTCGTCTTCTCCTGATTTCATCATGACAAAGGCAGTTTGATTGGCGATAGTAAAGATATCATCTACCTTTGTGGTGAACTCTTTGATTTTGTTCTTCGCAGATTTCAGTTTTTTTCTAAATTCTTGTTCTATTGAGCATTTCTCAATTCTGTGTGAAGTTTTAATAATTTAGTAATAGCATCTTTATTATGTTTAGTAGAAATCGGAGCTCTTCCTTTGATTCCGTCCCTATTCAGTTTCAAAGTACGCAAATTGTAGAACAAAGTGCCCAAAACTTCACGATTAGAGGGCAATTTATAGCCAAGGTATATGGTGAGCCAGATAACCTCAATGAAAATTTTATCTTTGGTTCTGCTGCTGATGGCAGAGGTTCAAGCTGTTTTAAAAGCCAATTCACAGTTTCACACTGTCTGTCACGCCACGCCATGCCACCATCTGTCAGAACATTCCAGAATGTATTTCTAATTGCAGCATTCACACCGTCCATCACCGGACCATCATGTCACATCAAGCTTTCTTGAGAATATTTTGACAGAATGGTTGTCTGCTAACATCGGAAGTTAACCTATTTTCGTCACACGATTTTCATTTTATAGTCGATGACTACACGATTTACATGCAAATATCTCTTATTAACCTTTATTTTATTATTATAGTTTGTTTTAGTGGTAAATTTCAAATATTTCATGACTTCTTAAATATTTTTCTCAATTCAGTGTCCTAAAAGCAAAGACGGATATCTGAAACCGAAAAATGGTTTATGTTCTGTAATATTGTAACAGAAAAGACTGAAGCAAATTGTTTGTTTGAATACGACTGTAATTTGATGGCACAATTTTCATTAAATAAAGCTTTAAATGTAAAAGTCAGTGCTAATGAAGGACAAAAATTCAGATGTGCATGACGGTATTAACAACGTCAGTGGGCATATTGTAATGGATAAAGTAAACAGCCTCTATTTATGCTCTTACAAATATTGTTTGATGTGTTTGTATGTTTATTTTTTTTTGTTTGAAAATAGATGTAGATGTTTTGAAATATTGTTTCTGTTTCCAGCACTTTACCATACTAAGTTGGCCAAAAACATACATCATAGAATTTTCTTTGGCCATCAATAACATTTAGCGTTGTTGTTTCCTCGATTCCAGTAGTAAACCATAACTTTCTAAATAAAAGATCCCTACTCATAACCTCTCCTGCAACATCAGGTATTGACATGAGGGACAGTGTGAATACAACTTGTGTGATGGTGCCAAGATGTGACATTGACATGACGGACAGTGTGAATTGGCCCATATACTATTTTCTCTTAATCTGAAAAAGATAATAATAATCATTACCATAAATATTGGTTTCGGAAGTTGGATGTAAACATAATACAGGGAAATAAATATCAAATATGCCCCCTTAATTTTACATTTACATGACACTCACGGCATAATGGTGATGAGGCTGTTGTAGCTCAGTTCCACTAGAAGTATACTTTACATACAAAAATATTTCCTTTTCTTTGACACATTAATGAGGGGAAACTAATAGGGAATTTCAGAGATAACGTATGTCCTGTAAATATCGCTGTGGCCCACAAGCATTTTGTGTTTCTTTGATTACCCATCAGCATGGATTAACATTCTCCAGTTATGCTCAGAATTTTACTACCTTAAAATCTGCAAAGACTGATCATTTTGTGGGGTTGCTGTTGACAATATGCCAACAATTATTTTTTATGGCTACCCTAATATGTATTTTTATAGTACAAAGTCAGCTATATAAACTGATCAACTTCACTGTCCTGTTTAATTGTAAGTCAACTTCTCTCACACGAAGACTGTTGAGGCAGAAAGGAGCACAGTATTCAACTGCTGCGTAAACTGTTGGACACCATGAAACGACATTTTAAGTTTGTAGTCAGCCATCCTATTACTGAGGAGGAAGCAAGCTACTTTTATTTTATTTGGTTAGGCTTTAGTTTCCATGTTGCGAATGTTTTTTCTAAGGAGAGTTAGGTCAGTTGTTATGGTACTTTCCATCATATTGATGTCTCTTGTGTTGTGACGCAATGGCAAGATCATCGACATAAATGAACTTTCTAGACTGTATAGCTGGAATATCAGCAGTGTAAACATTAAAAAAATGGGTGCAAGACTCGAACCATGCTGGAGGCCATCATGAAGCTGTTTAGAACCACTTTCCGTGTTACCAAGGTAGATCCTATTCAGATGACCACTGAATATAGAGTTTAGAAGTCATAATAAAATAGGACAAGGAATGACATTGTAAAGCTTCACTAAGAGACCTTTCTTCCAAACGGTATCATAAGCTCCAAAGAGGTCCAGAAGAGTGATGGAAGTGGTTGACTTCTTTTAGCAACCAGTGTAAATGAATCATGTTAGTGCTAGGACCTGGTCACAGCAATTACAAACTTATACAGGTTTCAGAAATTATTGCAACCAGTCACTTTTTTTTCTTCTCAATGAAGTTATTTATTGAACCATGGCTGGTATCGAGCTGGCTAGCAGCTCATCGTCATATGGTACATATTAGTTTCAGTGCAATTAACTGTGTATCTGTGGCAGGACGGAAAATGAGAAAAAGTAAGCACTACATGTGGTTTGTTACAATGAGTATCCAAAATGGATAAAAGTTTTAACTACACCCTAGTTCGAATCCAGTTTCCTCAACAGTTGTAGTCGCAGTAAGAATGGGAACAATACGATTGTAGATGATTCTCTCGAGCAGCTTGTAACATACACTGAGGCACCCAATTGGGCGATAGCTATCTGCACAGCCTAGGCAAGTAGCTATTACTTTAGATATCTTAAAAGCTTTTGGTAGAGTTCTGTTTTTAAGAATGTTGTTCAATAAATTTAGAAGCCACAATCGGGTTTTAAGTCCAGTATTTTTACTAAATTCTGGGAAAACATAGTCCAGACACACAGTGTTCCCAGGCTTCGTGTCATAGATAGCCACGTCCACTTTGTCTTAGAAAAAAGGTTTGAAATTTGAATACTTCCAGAGGGAGCCTTCTGGCATTTCTTAAGTTCATTTATTTCTAGGCTACCGGTAGTAATCTGTTAGACAGTTGACATTGTGACTTGAATAATGCTACGATTTGTTTATATATGTCAACCGATGGGAGGCAGTTTTTTATCAGACACACTGGTAGACAATTTCCTCAGCAGTGACAACGTCTTTCTGCTGCTGCCAGTGAAAACTAAACTCGGAACTTCTCTTTAGTGCTGTTAAATTTATTATTAAGGTCTTCATAGTCTTTGCTCAAGTCTGATATAGGTGTCTTTTTGTAGCCCGTAGGTATACAGGATTTAACTGTAGATTTGAGTAGTCTAGTGAATCTGTCGCAATTATATGTCACAGGAGGGATGAATCTGATGTTGTCCTTTAGTTTGGAAGTAAATGCTTCCTCGTATACAGGCTTTTAACTGTAGATTTGAGGAGTCTAGTGAATCTGTCATAATTATCTATCATAGGAGGATGAATCTGATGTTCTCCTTTAATTTGGAAGTAAATGCTTCCCATTTTGCTTTAATAACATTCCGCCTGGGCCTCAAAAAGGATATTATTAGGGAATATGAATTGAAACTGATATCAGTACTGGCCTACATTTGATCGTTATATCCACATTGCCAATGGGCTGAAGAAATGTGCTGGAGTCTTTTGTGTAATTGAATTTGTCGACATATAGGGAAGGATGTTCGAAATGTGGGACACTGTATCTTGCAACTGGATGTTAGGAAGCTTGTAAACATTACCTATGGCAGTTTCCAGACACCTTCACTGCCAATAAGAATATGTGATTGTCACACTTTTCATAGACTATAGATACATCATCCAGGGCTTGTCTAACATGTGTAGCATGCCATAAGCTCTATGGCTATTTCTTCCACATTCCAGTGGCCATGAATTTGCGTTTGCAAAATTTTTAAAATCGTCTGTATGGGTTTATTGTAGAATAAGAACGTCAATATTGTTACTCAGAAGATCACATTTTGACCTCCTTATTTCTTCAACATTCAAATGGCAAATGTTAAGGACTGGGCCTATTGCTCTCTTCAGATCGTTTTCTTGACCATTTTTATGGGCCGTGACAAGAGCTATTTGGCATTATCGATGTAGTTGACATTACTGCGAGATCACCGAGGTGACAGAACTGACTACCAGAGGGGGGTAGGGGAGTTTTCAGGAATGCTTTCGGATGTGAACAACTTCTCCCCCAACTATAGAATATAAAATACGCGTGAAACTTGCATTAATTATTCCAAAAATATAGCTAAGGCGATAACACAATGGATAAATGAGTAACAAAGGGCCACATGAAGGATACTCATGACAGCTGTATGAAAACAGAGTAGTAACTGTGAATCCATGAACATATGTTATTCAATCTATTAACATGATATAAGAATGGAATAAAAATCATCTCACTGATGATAGCACACAAAGACAGGGAAGAATAATACAAATTAAGTAGTTTTCAATAGGCTGTTATGAAGTTAAGAAAACTTAAGAAAGTTTTCCTCTCCAAGGAAATACATGAATTAAATCAATACTCTGCTTTATTTTTCTGTGGCTTTGTCAAATTGAAGGAAAGTTACAAAACAGTTATTTTTCTCAGAAAATTATTTATTTTAAAGCCAGTGAATTTACTAAATTATTTGTTAATCTTCTTTCTGGATAAACAGAAATATCTTAAGGTTGCACATCTACATATTTACTCCGCAAATGACATTTAAGTGCCTGGGAGAGAGTTTATGGTGCTGCTTTTATAATATTTTTCTAGAGTCCGATACTCTAATAGTGTATGGGAAAAAGTAATACCCACAGGTGTAGTGAGGATATGGATTTGGGAGAGTTTTCAATGAATGGACATTGTAAAAACAAGTATTCGTAATAGAACTGAAAACGGCACTAACACTGTATACGGCATAAGTCATAACATGTCATTCCAAAGGACTGTATATTAGAGTGTCACCAGGGCACTGAAAGAAAATTAGTAAACTCCTTAACAATCCACATATTCGTCAAATTAGGAAGCAAACAAATCATAAAGTGCAGATTGGCAAGTGCATATCGAAACACAGAGAGCAGTCAGAAAGGCAGTGGGTGAAGTTTTCAGTAACTTCTGAAGCATGATCAGAGAAACACTGCCTAACTGAAATTTTTGGGGTCAAAAGCAAAAAACAAGTGTACAGATATTCTATGACAAGACATGAGCCTTGATTCGTTTACATACGAATATCAAGAATATTGCTGACTGCTAATGTAATTACTAATAGTGGTGTTGAAAAACAACTGAAAGCTCTAAAGCACAATGAAACTCAAGGCCTTAACAGGGTCACTGACAGTTTATACAATGAATCTCAGGCAGGTTTAATCATCATCTTTACGGAAAGTTATCGTTGGTACATTGAGTAAGTGGTTGTTCCTATTGACTGGGAAACAGACAACTCACACTCATCTATAAGGAGCAGAAAAAGGAAACACCTGGGAAAAACTAAGTAAACACCTCTTTATTTCCGTAGTAATCACCATAACTTTAACCCACTGTGAGACAAAATGGTCAATTCTGCCATGCACAAATATTTGCAGTTGGCTACAGGAGTATTATTTTTATCCAGGTATGCACCTCTTAATACGATACATACTGATGGCCATCAATCGTTTCTTCAGAGCTCCAAAAAATATGGGAATTGCATGGGGAGAATTTGGGACTGTTCAAGTGTTTGTAAATCTATCGGACCAAACTGCGTGGTCATCAGTCTGTAGCTAAAACTAAGGTAAACTAACCTAAGGACAACACACACAACCATGCCCTAAGGAGAACTCGAACCTCCGACGGCGAGCAACCGCGCGCTCCTTAGCGAGGAGCCTAACACCGCTCAGCTACACCACCGCGGCGAAATCGGGACTGTATGGACATATGTAACGACTTCCCATCCCTGGCAAAGTGTAGACAGGCTCTGTCCTGATAGATAAGATACCTTTTTTATTATCTTTGTCAGCACTGCATGAAGTGTAGTGTTCTTGAGAAAAGCAATCTGATTCTACACTCTGAACATCTACACTCCATTTACCTCCCCTATCTCAGTCCATCTCCTTCTCACGATCCATCTATATCCTCCCACTCCCAAGGGCGCCGACTTATAAAAATATTGGGGGCCATGGCAGGGGCTTGCCCCAAGAAATTTTCTAAATTTTATATAAAAATAGTGAGTTTTAAAGTTTTATAAGCATTTTAGAGTCATATGATCAACATTAGAACCCCAAAAATTGGACTCTTCGTAACTCAGCGATCGGAGAAACTCAACACAGCTTGCCCTTTATTCACATGAAGTGATAAGTGTCATCAACAAGGGATGTCAAATCGAATCCACATTTCTGGATTTCCAGAAGGCTTTTGTCACTGTTCCTCACATGCGGCTTCTAATGAAATTGCATGCATATGGAATATCGCCCTAATTGTGCGATTGGATTCGCAATTTCCTATCTGAAAGGACACAGTCCGTAGTAATTGACGGTAAGTCATCGAGGAAAACAGAAGTGATATCTGGCGTTCCCAAGGGAATCGCAATAGGTCCCTTACTCTTCTTTGTGTTTATAAACGATTTAGGAGACAATCTGAATAGCTCTCTCAGACTGTTCGCTGATGCTGAAGTTCATCGGTTAATGAAGTCAACAGAGAATCAAAAGCAACTGCAAAGTGATTTAGACAAAATTTCTACATGGTGCGAAAACTGGCAGTTGACACTAAATAATGAAAAGTGTGGAGTAATACACATGGCCACGAAAAGAAATCCGCTGAACTTCAATTACACGATAAATCAGCCAAACCTTAAGGTCATAAATTCTACCAAATACCTAGGAGTTACAATTACAAACATCTTAGACTGGAAAGAACACACAGAACATATTGTGGAGAAGGCGTACCAAAGGTTAAGTTTCATTGGCAGAACGCTTCGAAGATGCCACAGCTCCACCAGACTGCCTACTTCACCCTTGTGCTTACTCTCCTGGAGTACTGTTGCTCAGTGTGAGACCCTCACCAGGTGGGACTGACAGAAGATATTGAGAATGTTCAGAGAAGGGCAGCTCGTTTTGTTTTATTGCGTTACAAGGGGAAAAGCGTCACGGAAATGTTGCATGATTTGAGGTGGAAATCATTAAATGAACGACGTTATTCATTGCAGCGAGATCTATTTGCGAAATTTCAATCACCGACTTTTACTCCTGAATGTGAAAATATTTTGCTGGCACCTACCCACATTGGGGGACATGATCATCCCAATAAAATAAGAGAAATCAGATCGAAAACGGAGCTATTTAGATGTTCTTTCTTCCCAGACGCTATTAGAGAATGGTACGGTAGAGAAAGGTTGTGAAAGCGGTTAATGAAAAAAAAAACGAAAGCATGTTTTACTATTGGCAGAACAGAAGAAAAGTTTGTGTCTTTCTTGACGGAGTCGAAAGAATTGGCTCCAGAATTAGAGGTAGAAGATCTAACGTTTACCGGCGTCGAAGTATGAAGCCAATACATTTTATATTACTTATGAAGGGCGGGGTTGAGACAATAGATGAACCAACACAACGTTACTAGATTGTATTCTACTAGTACGTTTTACATATAGTAACCACATCTTTGGATGAGAGTTCAATCAACTGAAATATCATTGTGATTATTTTGATTTTCTCTACGACATCGACGAGATGAAGAATGCACCTCCTGATAGCCTGGACAGGACGTGTAGAAACCTCGCAGAGATTTTGGAAGATCATGAGTCAAGCGACAGTGACACAGAGGAGTTGAGGGGAGAACTAAAAGTGCTTTCAACATTGTTGAAACCTGGAATAGGTCCAAAAGAGATTCTCGCACAGTACCACTTTAGTTTATAGGAAGACATATAATTTTTGCCCTAATGTTAACATTGCTCTGAGAATTCTTCTAACACTCCCAGTGACAGTTGCGACTGGAGAGAGGAGTTTCTCAAAACTGAAATTGAGCAAAACTTGTTTGAATCATCTTGGAACAATATCGATTGAGCACGAGCTTGCAGAGAACTTACATTACACAGACCGTGTGAAAGAGTTTGCACAAGCAAAAGACAGGTTAGATTTGTCTAGTATTTTTTTTTAAATTTTTATTTTATGATCAGTGTTGGCTATTTGCTGTGTTGTTTCCCATTTTGTTAACACTGAATAGTTATTGTAAATATTATTATCCAAACAAAATTATCCTTAAATTTTAAATATATTTTGTTTTCCGTTGAATACATTATCTGGTCATAACCACTGAAAAATGTTTGTTTACGTTAACTGTAAGTTCATGCCGTGCGAGATTAGCCGAGCGGTCTAAGGCGCTGCAGTCATGTACTGTGCGGCTGGTGCCGGCAGATGTTCGCGTCCTCCCTCGAGCATGGTTTTGTGTGTGTGTGTCCTTAGGATGACTTAGGTTAAGTAGTGTGTAAGCTTAGGGTCTGATGACCTTAGCAGTTAAGTCCCATAAGATTTCACAGACATTTGAACATTTTTGTAAATTTATAAGACTTATTAAAATTTGCTAGATTTCTACAATCAGGTCTGACTCCATTTTTGAGCTGTTAGTGAATGTCCCCAATCAGACGCAATTTTTGCTTTTATTTTACAGATCTAGATAGATTTCGGGCACAGTGTGACTATTCTCAATGCTTTGAGTTATGCTTACATTGATACCGTCATGATGAACGTAACTGATGGTTTAGATATAAGGACATATTGAAAGCTTTGATACTGGTCACTTGGTGGCGGAAACCTAGGTAGATCTGAAAAGTAAAAACAAAAAATGCGATTGATAGCTGACATTTCCTACCAGCTCTGTTTAAACGTTTTGAAAAAATAACTTGGGGGGCAGCAATTTAGCAGCTCGCACGGGGTGGCACTTGGGCTTGCACCGGCCCTATGTGCACTTGCTTTCTTAGGTATCGGAATCACTATATTCTTCTTGACCCGTGTCGAGTTGCTAGTCTCCCATCGGGCGCCTCCCCAGGTGACGGATTGGGAACATTCACCAGATATGGTGAACAAGGAGGAAATAAAATACCTGGGGTGGACCAAAACTAGCAAAAGAACAACTGCTGCCTTGTAGTTGGGAGTTGGGTTTCCAAAGGCTAAGGGCAGAAAACCCTGATTAAAAATCATGCATCCTCCAGTAGGGGTTGGACGAAGGGTTGACAGCCCGCTCTGTAAAAAGCAATTGTTGCGAAACTTCTACAAAGTAAAGCCGGACAGATGAAAGAAGAAGGACCTGACATGGATAAGGACAACGAGGATGGAATAAAAGTAAACGGAGGGAAAATAAGGAAGAAGAGAAATATAAGGAGTAAATCAGATCTATATATTGGTACTTGGAATATGAGATCCCTATATCGCCCAGGAGCACTGAAAGTAATGCTGGATCAAATAATGAATCTGAAGCAAAGTATAATAGCAGTACAAGAAATCAGATGGACAGGGAGTGGAGTTTTAGAAAAGAAAGAAGCGAATATATTCCATAGCTGCAGTGCAAGAAATCATGAGCTAGGGACAGGATGTGTTGTACATCATCAATTAAAGCATTTGGTGATAGGGTTTACACCCATTAGTTCAAGATTATCAACACTCAGGATAAAGGGCAAATTTTTTAACTATTCCATAATTAATGCCATGCACCAACAGAAGAAGTCGAAGAAGAAGAGAAAGAAGTATTCTTTGAATCGCTGGAAAGAGCATATGATGAGTGCCCAGGGCATGATATTAAAATAAAAGCCGGAGACCTAAACGCTCAGGTGGGGAAAAAAACAGATTTATTGACCAATAATTCGCCCACACAGCAAACATGCTACAAGTAATAAGAACGGGACAGGCTTATACTGTTCGCAGCATATAGAAATATGGTAATAGGATCAACACTGTTCCCACATAAAGAAATAAATAAGGGAACATGGACCTCACCAGATGGAAACACAGTAAATCAGTTCGACCATGTGTTAATAGAGGCCCAAACATAGATAAAGATCATTTCCTGGTATAGGCACGGGTGAGGATGAGGATAGCTAATGCAGCTAAAGGAGTCCAACCCTGGGCACAGAAATATAATATAACACCTGTAGACTCAGTGGAAGTTAGAGAACAGTATCAGGAAAAGATAAGTCAAATTCTAGAAAACATTGGAGAATATAACATCGAAGATCGGTGGGAAGCGATAAAAAAGACGGTGGAGACATAGGCAAGAGAGATATTGGGAATTGGGACAAGACAAGTAAGACCATCATGGTTTGACAATGAATGCCAAATAGCAACTGAAGAAAAGAATGAAGCATATAGAATGACTCTGCGTTCACACTGTACGAGGAGGATAGTTGAAGAATACAAAGAAAATCGGAAGATTGAAAAGAGGATTTACCAAAGAAAAAAGAGAATGGATGAAAGCAAGTATGAAAGAAATGGAGCTCATGAGAAGCAAAACTGAAATAAGAAAATTCTGTAGAGAGGTGAATGCGGCACGGAAGCCTTTTAGTAGTAAAACTAGCTTAATAAAAGATGAGGCAGGGAACATAATAAGCGAAGAGAAGGGAATATGCGAAAGATGGCGCAGGTATTTTGATAGTCTCCTCAACCCTAGAATAACTATAGCAGAGAATCCAATAGAAACGAATGGGGAAGATGACCCAGATAACAACACTGCCCCGCCAAATATAGAAGAAGTGAAAACTGCCATGAAGAAAGTGAAAAACAACAAGGCGGCAGGGACAGATGGTATTCCAGCACAACTGTTTGAGCAAGGAGGCAGAGAGCTGGAACGAAGCCTTCTGAAAATGTTGAGCAGAATATGGGAAGAGGAGAAAATGCCCCAACAATGGAAAGAGGCTATAATATGTCCCATATAGAAGAAAGGATATCAGATGGAGTGTGGTAATTACAGAGGGATCACACTACTTAATCTGGGATATAAAAGATTCTCTAATATACTATTCAACAGAATCCTACCAATCATACAGAGGGAGACAGGGCCATACCAATGCTGATTTCTCCCTGGGAAGTCAACTATAGATCAAATATTCACCTTAAGACAAATCCTGGAAAAAACTAACGAATATGTGGTTGGCATACATCACCTCTTTATAGATTTCAAAGCAGCTTATGATAGCATAAATAGAAATCAGTTATATCAAGCTCTAGGTGAACTGGGAATCCCGAGAAAGTTGGTAAGGCTGGTGAGAATGACAATGAATGAAACACTAGGTATTATAAGAGTAGGAGGAATGATGTCCGACACATTGAATATTAAAAATGGAGAGGGACAGGGGGATGCATTGGCATGTCTTCTCTTTAATGCCGCCCTGGAGAGGGTGATGAGAAATGCAAACCTTCTGAAAAGGTGAACGATCTTCTATAAATCACTGCAGATACTGGCCTATGCGGATGACATAGATATAGTAGCAAGAACCCAAAAAGCAATGGAAGAGACATTTACGGCTCTCAGACAGGCTAGTAGGAATAAGGGGTTAATTGTTAATGAACAGAAAACACAATATATGGCAGTTGGAAAAGCACATAGAGAAAATATGCCAAATGCAATAACAATGGGCGATTATATATTCAAGAGATTTGAACATTTCAAGTACCTGGGCTCGACAGTTACCCATCTAAATGATACATCATATGAAATGAAGCAGAGATTAATACTAGCCAACAGAGGCTATTTTGCCCTAACAAGACTTCTATCCTCAAGGCTCCTGACTCGTACCACTAAATTAACTATCAATAAATCACTTATAGGACCAGTGCTTACATATTCCTATGAAACCTGGACATTAACAACTAAACATAGTGAAATACTGGACGCATTTGAAAGAAAGGTACTCAGGCGAATTATCGGCGCAATCTGTGAAAGAGGAAGATGGAGGAGGAGATACAACCATGAGTTATGTATCATATACAAAGACCAACCATTTATTTATTTATTTATCATATGACATAAACACTTGGACACGCAAGATACATTGCACAATGACACTTCCCCAGGTGGGAAGCAGAGACAACAAACAGCTTATATCAAAATTTAAGTGCATTAATTACAGAGACGTATACAGGTATGCAGTAAAAAGTCCACTACTATGTGTGATGCAATAGAATTTGGAAAAAATATAAAATATTAATACAAATTTATGAAAGATATATTACATCTTACAGTAATATGAACAATTGAATCAAAACTAATATAAGACTATTAAGTTAGGAAACTAAAATAAGTAATGAAAAAAAAAAACAACAATGACATGAGCAGTAAATTTACACAATTTATATTAACTGAATTGAGAAACATAAGCAGTGAACATGGTCCTTATATATTAATGTCTAAACCAGCCAGCCATGAAAGTGCATCATCTGTCACTTTATACAGGTCTGCTTTTGGACCTGGGTAAGACCTGATGTTGGAGTCATACACAATGTGGTCTATTGTCTGACGTGAAGCACCGCAGTCGCACTGAGGACTTGTCAATATGCCCCACTTGTATAGAGAATCCTGACAGACTCCGTGAAATGTTCGGATTCTGTTAAGTGCTTTCCATTGTCGGCGGGGAAGTTCGAATCCAGTAGGTTTTTCTGTGGGGTCGGGCCAGAGAGCTGTGAAGTTGTCAGTGCTCCAATCCGTTCGCCATTGCTCAGTGATGCTGAAATCCGCGTCTTGTATTTGTTGCGCTGAGACTAGTGGAGGCTTCCTGGACTTCAACCTTCTCAATGCTAGGTGAGAAATGTCCTTATGCACTGGTAGGTCTGGGTCACTTTGGATCCTCTTTAGCTGTCGGACCAAGCAGCCCTTTCTTTGTAGTGGAGGTGGAACAATGTGACTCAGCACAGGTAACAATTCCACAGGTGTGCTTTTGATGCATCCGCTGATGGTACACATGGTGTCATGCAGTCTGGCATCTAGTTTGCTTATATGACTACTATTCAACCATGAAGAGGAGCAGTATTCTGTGGCAGAGTACACAAGTGCTAGGGCAGAACCTCTCAGAGTGGAAACATGTGCTGCCACACAGTTTGTGCAAGATGTTATTGCGAGTTTGACTTTGGCTTCCGTTGCTTCCAGATGTTTTCTGAAGGAGAGGGTGCGATCCAGTGTGACACTAAGATACTTTGGGAACTGATTATGGGGGAGTACTTTATTGTTGAGAAGTACTTTTGGAGATTTTCTTTCTTCCTTATTGTTAAGATGAAAACAGGTTGTTTCCGTTTTACTTGTGCTGACAATCAGTCTCCAATCAGCGTAGAACTTCCCAAAAATTTCAAGATCTTGAGAAAGGAGTGTGTCAGCATCTTCCATCCTCTTTGCTTGAACGGCTATTGCCAGGTCGTTAGCGTATCCAAATTTGCGTCCTTTTGTTTCTGGCATGTCTGATATATACAAGTTGAAAAGTGCAGGTGCCAGCACCGATCCTTGAGGAAGGCCGTTATTTATTTTTCGGACTCTACTTGTTTTGTCACCCATTATTATCTGAAAAGTTCTGTCACATAGCATATTATTAAAGAGGCGTAAGAGCTTCTGGCATGGGACAGTGCGATACAGTTTATATAGTAAACATCTTTCCACACAGTGTCATAAGCCGCAATGAGATCCACGAAGGCAACCATCGTCTTGAGTCGTTGCTGGAAGCCTGCTTCGATGTGGCTGGTTATGCTGAGCACCTGGTCCTCACAGCCTCTGTTGTGACGAAAGCCAGCTTGCTCCACTGGTAGGTGTTCTTCCAGTATTGGTTCTATACGTCCTAAAATAAGCCTCTCCAGCAGCTTGTAGGTTGTGCTCAGGAGGGAAATCGGACGGTAACTCTCTGGTTTATCCTTCGGTTTACTGGGCTTCAGCAAAGATATTATTTTAGCTTTCTTAAACACGGGTGGTACAACGCCAGTCTGCATGATATGTGAAAAGAACTGGCTCAGCCATTCTCTCGTCCGCCTGCCGCTGTGTATTAAGAATTCAGGAAGGACTCCATCAAATCCGGGAGCCTTCCCTTTCTTTATTTTACTGATGGCTGTATTGACTTCTTCGGCTGTAAATGGCCGAGAGATTTTATTTGGAGCTCCTTCTGACTGACGGAATGATTTGAAGTGGCGCTTAACAAAAGTTGTACGTTTCTTGTCTCTAGGTGCTCTAGACAAGGATACAATTCGTGAGGCAATCTGGTTGGGAGATACGCCTGGTACTTCTCGTTCAGGTGCACTGGCGTCTCCCAGTTTTCGTAAGAGGTTCCATGCCTACCTGCTGGATTTGGTAAAGTTTAATGCCTCAGTAGTTTCTTCCCATCTTTTCCTTCGAGCTACATCCAGGTTTCGAAGGAGTTTGTCTGCAATTTCAGCATCGTTCTCCTGAAGGAGTCTCTGATGCAGTTCTTCTGTCTCTTCATTCCACCCTGGTATATATTCTTTACGATAGCCCCGGGGGTATATCGTTTGGCCGCTGCTATAATTATATTTACAAATCTATCATAGTTATACCATCTGGCAGGGATCCACCGCAGGGTTTGACCAATGTCGTTAGAAAATTTATCCCAGTTTGCTTTTTGAAGGTTCCAACGGGGTCTTGGGAGTGAGCGGATAAGAGGGATGTTGATTCCAATTTCTAGAAGGATGGGGCGGTGTTGGCTGTGTGGGAAACTCTCCTGGATTTTTCTGCGGGTGGGGATAGGATGGGACTGGAAATTCCTGGTAGTAAAGCTCAGATCCGGATTCGTTTCTGTGTTGTGGATAGCAGATTTGAAGGTATTTTTATCTTTCGCATCAAAGACCAGGTGCAGATGGTTTTCTTCGGCCCAGTTTGATAGCTTTTCCCCATTTATATCTGTTGTACGATATTTCCAGTCTGTGTGGTGACTGTTGAAATCTCCTGCGTATATTGTTGGGTATCAGAAGGATAGTGAAATCATCCAGATGAAGGTGGGCAGGCCACGTGGCTACAAAAAAGTACCAAAAAGAGTGCTACAAGGTAAGCCAGGAGGGCAGAGAGCACGTGGTCGACCAAGAGCCAGATGGGAAGATGGAGTAATTGAAAATCTTAGGAAGATGGGCTATAGAAACTGGAGAGTATTGGCAAAGGACAGAAAGAAATGGAAGGAAATCGTAGAAGAGGCCAAGACTCATCATAAGCTGTAGAGCCAAGAAAGAAGAAGATATTCTTCTTGAAGTCTGAGGGTATTTCCCCTATCTCATACAACTTGCAAACAAGGTGGAACAATTTCTTCGTGACTGGCTCTACTAACGATACATAACAGCAGTTCAAACAGAATATAATCTACTCCAGGAGCCTTGTTTCTACTCAAATCTTTTAGTGCTCTGTCAAATTCTTCTCGCAGTATAGTATCTCCTCTTTCATCTTTCTCTACTTCGTCTTCCATTTCTAGAATACCGCCTTCAAGTTTACTTCATTTGTACGGGCCTTCTACATATTCTCTCCGCCTTTTAGTTTTCCCTTCGTTGCCCCCCCCCTTTTTTTGGATTGGCTTTCTAAGAGCGCTAAATAAACGTTCTGCTGTTGCTCTTCACTACTTCACATAACATTTCTCAAATTGCAGGCTCTTATGTAATGTACTTTCTGTCATCACGCATGTTCTTAAGACCAGTTGTTTCTTTATTAGCGATATCGGCTAACATATTAAATAAAGTATAAGCGCACTCTTCCAATGTCTAGGTCATTTTTGAAAAACTCAGTTGATTTTTCCAAATTTATTTCACCTCTGTTTACTAAATGCAAGCACTCTTGTTCAACTGCCATGACCTGTGTTAGTCCAGTTTTAGCAAACCGCTCGGTAATGAAAGATTTCACCGTTTTACAAACTTCAATATCAATAGCTTTGTAATGTTCCTTTGCGATTTTGAAAGTGTGTGGTGAGCTGGCTTTGTTCTTTTCATACTTCTTTGGAATACATCGATTCTGAGGAAGTGAAGGATCATCAACTGGTCATAACTATCACGTCTTCCATTTAATATACAAATCGATCCCTCATATATTTTTTCCAGAACAGCAACACTTAGATGAGGGCATTGACTATTTTCATTAACATCTGTACTGGGTTCATTGGATGGCAATAATGACGAAGAAAAAGTCTTGAATTGTAACATTGATTCAAGGTAGCCCGTACATTTGTAATTTGCCTCTGTTTTGTCCTTTGCAGAAAATGTTAAAAAAAACTCAGAAGTTCTTAAAGCTTTTCAGGATTCTCAAGATACTAGAAGCTCGAATAGAACATCGAGTCAGGCTAGAGTTGTAGACCAGCTTGGTCTTTGGCACTTTAACAGCATATGCTTCTGAAAAGTTCCATCCTTTTGTTGGATTCCCTTACTATGTTTATTACGCCCTTGGCTAAAGCCATAATATTTCTCATAGACGTAAGATGGTGGAGACTGTCAACAACTACCAAGTTAAATTGTCAGCAGTCCAGAAACATAACATGCTTTTGGTTCTATATCAAGTCCTTTAGAATTATCTCATATTCGAGGCACCACGATAGCATTGTCCTGTTAAGCTATCCACTGACAAATCAAAACGAGCAAAAAGGTCTTTTAAAATACCAAACAGAGTTAGTGATTCAGTGTTGATGGTCTCATATAAGCCAATAAAGTCTTCATTGATGAATAAGTAATGATCAACAGCACGGATACAAAATGACAGTTGTTCATTAATCGAAGAATCACTTGTTTTGTCAACCATAATAGAAAAATATTCAGTCTTCTTGACTGAAACCAATACCTTTCTCAACACAGACTTTCCTAGTAGATCAATGATCTCGTTTTGAATATTCTGGGACATCCACTTATACACTGAATATCCTAACCAATCTTTAAACTCAGATAAGTCATTCTTTCAGAGTTCCAATAATTGAAAAAAAAATTGAGTTTACACCTTCGTGCCCTATAATTTCTAGTCCTTGTCGGCCTAGAAATTGCATGGTAGTAATAATTGTCTCAAGAGCAAAATGGCCCTTCTTCATATCACTTCTAACCATTCCTTCAACTGGGAGGCCACACTTCGGTTAGTGATAGAATTTTAGTTTCAGAACACTTTCTTTATGTGTAAACGTATTTTCATGAAGACGGAATTTTTGCAAAGCCTTTTTCCAGTTATAAAACTCTAAAGGAGTAAATACATCTTCTTTTTTGAAGAAAATTGTAATAGATTTTCAGCATCTATCTCTCTGCAGGTTTTGAAACCAACATTTTCAGCAGATTGTTGTTGTTGTTTAGAGGGAAGTAGACTGCTTGGTCATCAGTCTCTTTTCGGTAGATGCTTCATACTGTAGCCATGTATATTTGATCATCGAAGCCTTGTAAAATTGTTTTCCCTTAGCAGATTGTCAAGGTTTTGGCTGTGAACGGTTCTCACCTGAAGATGATGAAACAGTTGATGACACATTAATTGTCAGTATCATCAGTATCATCAACTTCTTGGTAACAAATTTATCCATTGTGAACTGAATTCTCAATACACTAAGAGACAAAAGTAAATGAATAAAATTTTCCTTCAGTAAAAAACTGACTTGATTGCAATCAAGACGGCTTTATACTGAAGGAATATTTATTCTGATTGCTGTACTCCATTGACTGGAAATCATTTTATATGAATAAAATATAGTCATATAGAATAGTTCATTAGACACTAAAGCCGGAACAATAAACACGACTGCAGCATGCACTGAATGACTGTGACAGCAGGGTGCGCTTTATGTAGCCACTTCGTCGTAATGTCTTCAAGAGTCAAGGCGACGCAACGTGGAGTGTACCAGGCGCTTCTACTGCAGTCCTATTGATGTCGCCATGGCCACAGAACAGACCTCCTGGCGCCAGACTTTACCCCCAGATTTGCGCACTGTGACAAATTCTAAGTGTGGCCACAGCACTGTAACACTATCATGATTCATACCACTTGTTTTCAGTTAACCTGCTTGTTACTGTAACAATTATTTAAGTCATTACTGAATGTATTTTAAAAGGTAACTGTCTTCAAACAAGGAAAATAAAAAAAATAAAAAACATAATTTTGTGATTTTACAAAGCATAATATAGGCTATCCAGGCATGCTCCCCTTCCAACCCAAATCCTCACCTTGTAGCACACTACAATGTAGTGCCCCCTGCTCATTTGATCCCACTTGCTAGCAGCTTGTACTGGATTACCGGAAGGGATCGAAACATGGATGGCAATCCGAAAGGCATTGCGTGAAGGTTCCAGGAACTTCTGAAGCATTATCAGAGAGGCACTCTCAAACTCAAAATTTTTCCGTTACATTAAAGGTGTCAAAGGCAAAAATTGAGTCTACAAGTGCTCTTTGACTAGACAGGAATATTGATTCGAATACACAAGAATATCAAGAAATATTGCTGACTACTAATGGTAGTGCTGAAAAACAGCTCAATTTAATACCCCTCTTTACCGTAATTTACCGTGGATACTTTAAGCAAGGAATTGTTCCTACACTCCTGGCCATTAAAATCGCTACACCACGAAGATGACGTGCTACAGACGCGAAATATAACCGACGGGAAGAAGATGCTGTAATATGCAAATGATTAACTTTTCAGAGCATTCACACACGACTGACGCTGGTGGCGACACCTACAATGTACTGACTTGAGGAAACTTTCCAACCGATACATAAACAGCAGTTGACCGGCGTTGCCTGGTGAAACGTTGTTGTGATGCCTCGTGTAAGGAGGAGAAATACGTATCATCACGTTTCCGACTTTGATAAAGGTCGGATTGTAGCCTATCGCGATTACGGTTTATCGTATCGCGACATTGGTGCTCGCGTTGGTCGCGATCCAATGACTGTTAGCAGAATATGGAATCAGTGGGTTCAGAAGGGCAATACGGAACGCCGTGCTGGATCCCAACGGCCTCGTATCACTAGGAGTCAAGATGACAGGCATCTTATTTGCATGGCTGTAACGGATCGTGCAGCCACGTCTCGATCCCTGAGTCAACAGATGGGGTAGTTTGCAAGACAACAACCATCTGCACGAACAGTTCGACGACGTTTGCAGCAGCGTGGACTATCAGCTCGAAGACCATGGCTGCAGTTACCCTTGACGCTGTGTCATAGACAGGAGTGCCTGCGATGGTGTATGCAACGACGAACCTGGGTGCACGAATGGAAAACGTCTTTTTTTGTGGATGAATCCAAGTTCTGTTTATAGCATCATGACGGACGCATACGTGTTTGCTATCAAACTGGTCCGAAGAAAACCATCTGAACCTGGTCTTTGATGCGAAAGATAAAAATACCTTCAAATCTGCCATCCACAACACAGAAACGAATCCGGATCTGAGCTTTACTACCAGGAATTCCTCGTCCCATCCTATCTCTCCATGCAGGAAAATCAAGGAGAGTTTCCCACACAGCCAACACCGCCCCATCCTTCTGGAAATTGGAATCAACATCCCTCTTATCCGCTCACTCCCAACAACCCCGATGGAACCTTAAAAACGCGAACTGGTATAAATTTTCTAATGATATTGATCAAACCCTGCAGTGGATCCCTGCCAGATTGTACAACTATGATAGATTTGTAAATATAATTATAGCAGCGACCAAACGATATATTCCCTGGGGCTATCGTAAAGAATATATACCAGGGTGAAATGAAGAGACAGAAGAGCTGCATCACAGATTCCTTCAGGAGAAAGCTGCTGAAATTGCGGACAAACTCCTTCGAAACCTGGATGTAGCTCGAAGGAAAAGATGGGAAGAAACTACTGAGGCATTAAACTCCACCAAATCCAGCAGGTAGGCATGGAACCTCTTAAGAAAACTGGGAGACGCCAGTGCACCTGAACGAGAAGTACCAGGCGTATCTCCCAACCAGATTGCCTCACGAATTGTATCCTTGTCAAGAGCACCTAGAGACAAGAAACGTACAGCTTTTGTTAAGCGCCACTTCAAATCATTCCGTCAATCAGTAGGAGCTCCAAATAAAATCTCTCGGCCATTTACAGTTGAAGAAGTCAATACAGCCATCAGTAAAATAAAGAAAGGGAAGGCTCCAGGATTTGAAGGAGTCTTTCCTGAATTCTTAATACACAGACAGCGGCAGGCGGACGAGAGAATTGCTGAGCCAGTTCTTTTCACATATCATGCAGACTGGCCTTGTACCACCTGTGCTTATGAAAGCTAAAATAATATCTTTGCTAAAGCCCAGTAAACCGAAGGATAAACCAGAAAGTTACCGACCGATTTCCCTCCTAAGCACAACCTACAAGCTGCTGGAGAGGCTTATTTTAGGACATATAGAACCAATACTGGAAGAACACCTACCAGTGGAGCAAGCTGGCTTTCGCCACAACAGTGGCTGTGAGGACCAGGTGCTCAGCCTAACCAGCCACATCGAAGCAGGCTTCCATCAAGGACTCAAGACGACAGTTGCCTTCATGGATCTCACTGTGGCTTATGACATTGTGTGGAAAGATGGCTTACTATATAAACTGTATCGCACTGTCCCATGCCAGAAGCTCTTATGCCTCTTTAATAATATGCTACGTGACAGAACCTTTCAGATAATAATGGGTGACAAAACAAGTAGAGTCCAAAAAATAAATAACGGCCTTCCTCAAGGATCGGTGCTGGCACCTGCACTTTTCAACTTGTATATATCAGACATGCCAGAAACAAAAGGACGCAAATTTGGATACGCTAACGACCTGGCAATAGCCGTTCAAGCAAAGAGGATGGAAGATGCTGACACACTCCTTTCTCAAGATCTTGAAATTTTTGGGAAGTTCTACGCTGATTGGAGACTGATTGTCAGCACAAGTAAAACGGAAACAACCTGTTTTCATCTTAACAATAAGGAAGAAAGAAAATCTCCAAAAGTACTTCTCAACAATAAAGTACTCCCCCATAATCAGTTCCCAAAGTATCTTAGTGTCACACTGGATCGCACCCTCTCCTTCAGAAAACATCTGGAAGCAACGGAAGCCAAAGTCAAACTCGCAATAACATCTTGCACAAACTGTGTGGCAGCACATGTTTCCACTCTGAGAGGTTCTGCCCTAGCACTTGTGTACTCTGCCACAGAATACTGCTCCTCTTCATGGTTGAATAGTAGTCATATAAGCAAACTAGATGCCAGACTGCATGACACCATGTGTACCATCAGCGGATGCATCAAAAGCACACCTGTGGAATTGTTACCTGTGCTGAGTCACATTGTTCCACCTCCACTACAAAGAAAGGGCTGCTTGGTCCGACAGCTAAAGAGGATCCAAAGTGACCCAGACCTACCAGTGCATAAGGACATTTCTCACCTAGCATTGAGAAGGTTGAAGTCCAGGAAGCCTCCACTAGTCTCAGCGCAACAAATACAAGACGCGGATTTCAGCATCACTGAGCAATGGCGAACGGATTGGAGCACTGACAACTTCACAGCTCTCTGGCCCGACCCCACAGAAAAACCTACTGGATTCTAACTTCCCCGCCGACAATGGAAAGCACTTAACAGAACCCGAACATCTCACGGAGTCTGTTAGGATTCTCTGTACAAGTGGGGCATATCGACAAGTCCTCAGTGCTACTGCGGTGCTTTGCGTCAGACCCATAGACCATATTGTGTATGACTGCAACATCAGATCTTACCCAGGTCCAAAAGCAGACCTGTATAAAGTGACACATGATGCAGTTTCATGGCTGGCTGGTTTAGACATTAATATATAAGGACCATGTTCACTGCTTATTTTTCTTAATTCAGTTAATATAAATTGTGTAAATTTACTGCTCATTTCAGTGTTGTTTTTCTTATCACTTACTTTAGTTTCCTAACTTCATATTCTTTTATTAGTGTTGATTCAATTGTTCATCTTACTGTACGATGTAATATATCTTTCATAAATTTTGATTAATATTTTATAAATATTTTTTTTCCAAATCCTACTGCATCAAACATAGTAATGGACTTCTTATTGCATACCTGTATACTTCTCTGTAATTCATACACTTAAATTTTAAAATAAGCTGTTTGTTGCCTCTGCTTCCCACCTGGGGAAATATCATTGTGTAATGTATTTTATGTGTCCAAGTGTTTAAGTCATACGATAAATAAATAACTGGGGACAATGTCGTTATTCTGTATGCAGTGTTCCCTATTATCGAAAATTCGACGAATGCTGAAGATCTGGTAATTCAATCAACAGAGGAGTTCATGTCTGTTTAAATAATATGTCATGGTGGTCAATGTACGATAAAGTAAGTCTGGGTAATCGCTGAACGAATGCCGTCAGCTGATTGTCTGTATAGAACTTTCCAATAAATATAGTATTTCCAGTATTGTCTTGAATGTGTTAGCAGCATCGGCCACTCTTTCAGCTAATGCATGTCCCCACGTCCTGCTCTGATTGCTTCGTAAAGCAGGAAATTGAAATCCACCTTGTGTAACAGAACTGTATATTCAGAAGTCGGATTATTTAAGTGAAAAAGAAGACGTCTTTATCTTAAAGTAGTCCGCACCAACAGTAAGTAATTTCAAATTGTAATCACAATATTGTGCCGAACAGTTATGAAAGCAGAGTGGTTTCTGATGAATTTGTCGCTCGCGTTTGTATATTATCTCTAGTGGCAGGCACAGAGCAGAAATATCTCTGGAGTGAGCATTCAGATGTGCAGAAGAGATTTTGTGTCCTCAAAATTAAGGTGGAAACTTTATCGTGGTCCTTTTTTGTTTGGTTAAAATGGATGACTGTGTGTAAGTGGCGCTTTTTGCGACGCTTTCTTGTTGCTTCTGTGACACATTTATTTAGACATTAAATCATGTTAGGGGCTGCTCTGCGAAGAGGAGGTGGGGATTCTTTGCAGCAAATGCGATGCAAACCAATTGTAACAGTAAATAAATGTGTGGAAGGAGTGGATTTGTCTCAATATCACATGGTAATAATTCCATCTTAATGTTGAGAAGATGAACAGATCGCAATGCTCACTCGATAGCTATTTCTACCCTAGCACAATTTAGCGGTTATACCTGGCGAAAGATGCACTTCTTTTCTTTGCATGACATTCTGAAGCATATGGGATACAGCTAGGAAAAAAAATTCTTAAGTAAATTAGAGCATCAATAGACACGAAGGAATGTCGTAATGTTTTAAATTCAAATGTTCCCTGTCAAAAGAAAGAAAGAAATGTCGTTAAGCTGTGAATATTCGGAATGTAACAAGCAGCTCAATGTTCGATGTTAGTTTGTATTTGCAGAGATCGCAGCTCTTAATTCAGAATACTTCTGTTACTGAGGGAATATGCACAACACAATCATGTATTGCTTCTTTGCAGCATTCCAAAACCAACAGCACCTTTAGTGGTTCATTGCTGTTCTATGGCACAACCATCGAAAAGAAATAAAAAATATAAAAAATTAAAAAATGCAGCAGCCCCAACTATTAGTTCTTTGGTAAACTACGTATCTAACAGGGCCTGTATTTGTTCTGTAATGTACTACACCGTTTTTTAGGCATTCCTAAACAGAATGGACTCAAGATGAAATAAGCATGCACCGAAATCAGAAAGGAAACTACATAAATTAGTGTAGGCCAATTCACACTGTCCGTCACGTCAACATCACGTCACGGCACCGTCACGTCAAGTTGTATTCACACTGTCCATCAGTATCTGCCACGTCAATTCGCCAATCTCAGTACGCGATGTTGAAAGTGAGGTTGTGAGTAGCGATCTGTTATGTAGAAAGTCATAGTTTAATACTAGAATTGAAGGAACAACAACGCTAAGTGTTATTGACAGCCAAATAAAACTTAACAGTGTATGTTTTTGGCCAACTTACTGGGAACTGAAACAACATTTCAAAACATCGACATCTATTTTCAAGCGAAAAAATAAACATATGAATACATCAAACAACACTTATAAGAGCATAAATAGCGCCTGTTTACTTTATCCATTACAATTTGCCCGTTGACATTGTTAATACCGTCATAAACAACTGAATTTTTTTCTATCGTTAGAACTGACTTTTTCATTTAAAATGTTATTTAATGAGAAATGCGTAATCAAATTACAATCTTATTCTAATAAACAGTTTACTTCAGTCTTTTCTGTTACAATGTAAAGTATCATTAACCATTTTTTGGTTTCAGATATCCAACCTCGATTTTAGGGGGACACTCAATTGACAAAAACATTTAAGTCGTCATGAAACATCTGAGATTTAGCCCTAAAACGAAGTATAACAACAAAATAAAGGCGAATAAGACTTATTTGCATATAAACTGTGCAAACGTCGACTGCAACATTTAATTCGCGTGACGAAAATAGGTTAACTTCCGTGTTAGCAGACGACCGTTCTGTCAAAACATTCTTCGCGAGAAAGCTTGACGTGACGTTGACGTGACGTGACGGTCCGTGACGGACAGTGTGAACGCCGCCATTAGAAATACATTGCGGAATGTTCTGACGGACGGTGACGTGACGTGACGGACAGTGTGAATTGGCCTTAATTTGCTGATCGGAACAACATTAATTATTTATTTGAGTCAACACAAAGAATTATTCCCTTCATTGTATGTGACTGATTTTTCAAAAAGGATTCAAAGGCCGTTGCCAACATCAATACACTACACCGCTGCCGTAAGGAAACTCGTAGCGCTTGTTTCACTGTATTACATCTTAGTTATGTGAATAAAACCGCAGCATCGCCAACTATTAGTTATCTGGTATACTATGTAAGTAACAGCACCTCTATCGGATCTTTGCTATACTGCACGGCAATTCAAGCACAGCATGCATCAGAAACTACAAATTACGATATCTTTTCTTCCCCTGATCCGATTTTGATGAAATGAAGCCTAAGTTACTCTCCTAACTATTCTCAATTTACCTGTGGAAACCCACGAAAGTTCGTGTAGTACTTTTGGAGATTATCCTCAACATATAGACATACACGATGGCTTTTAAACAAATGATTTATTTTCTCTGATCCGATATTAATTATTGAAGTCTTTATGTAATCGCACGATATGCTCAAGTTACGTGAGAAAACCCCATGAAAATTCGTCAAGCAGTTTTGGAGATAAACGCGTTCAAAGAGACAGACAGACATGACAGTCGTAAATAAAAAATATCAAAATTTTTTCCGTGATCCGATTTTTATGAAACGAAGTCTGTATGTTGTCCAGAGTTACACTTAAGTTACCTGTGATAACCCCATGCAAATTCGTGAAGTAGGTATGGAGATAAGAGGTTTTTAATAGTTGAACAAACAGACACGACGGTTATTGAAAACACTTAAAATTACGATATCTTTTTTCTCCGTTATCTGATTTTGATAAAATTATGCCTGTCTGCTGGCCCAAACTTTTCTCATGTTTCCTCTAGTCCAGTAGTTTTGAAGTTTGAAGTGAACAGCGACAGGTCTACATTTACAGATTTATTATTAGTATAGAAGATTACGAAAATATAAGTACAGTTTTTAATATTTTTTATAATACTATCTTGTGGCATCTCCCACAATCGAATGAAGCGCTGACTTTTCTCATGCTATCAGTCGGTGGCCAGGCTGTTCATTGTACTTCAATGATTCGGACCGTACACCCCTCTACGCAGTTGTTCCACGATATTAACGATTGTAGATAGTAGTTATCATTTCCTCATACTTTGAGGTTCATGAGAATATTGGAGAAGCTCGTAAAAGATATGCTAATTTGTTCCTGAATAGGAATGTTTCTTTCTGCAACGTCGTGCATCAGTATTGTCCGACTCTTTGCTGAAAGTGGAAGTTTTAAAGCTAGAGAAATAATCCGACATCTATTTGTTCGAGATATTTCACTTTTTCAGCCATCTTTAACTCAGATTTTGCTGATTACAGCGCCTTCTATCATGTAACGAAAAAAAATTCAAACAACAGTGAAATATTTTATCACGGGGAATCTAAATTTGCAATAAAAATTGGGGTTTCTATTTAAGCTTTCAAAGTCACTCCCGTCTCCGGGGCTGGGGCAAGGGGGTAGAGCTTTATGTTAATGAATGTCCCTCTTGGAGGTGAACAACTTTTATTGCAAGTGTTTTTTAATCTGATTTGTATCTTTCCAAATATTCCGGAAAACCGTTTTAAGTGCCTCATCCGTTGCCTGTGGCATATATGCGTCTCTGCACGTCATGGGACTCACTCAAAATGAGTGGTGCATTAGAAGATGTAGGCAAGTGTGATATATAAAAGTTTGGTTCAGTCTGGATAGTGTGCTAGGATGACCGAGATGTTAAGGGAAAAAGTGAGAATCCGGGTTCGAGTCAAGAACCGGCACACATTTTCATTGGTCAAAAAGTTATAGAGCAGTTAATGTATCGGACGATTGCACATATTGAGATTAGATGTGATTACCTCTGCAGTTTTGCACTGAACTCGTTGGCGTGAACACACCTAGAACTGACAGAAGGTTCGTTCGAGTGGCCCAATCGCTGATAGTTAGTGACGATTTGGAAGGCCCCCACTGCGCATGCGCGCTTTTTGACAGTTGCCAACTCGAACGCTTATTTCACCTGTTTAGCAGTTTGGTCACTCATAGCACTAGTTGGCATCTTTTCTCTCTACCGATGTTGAAAGTGAGGTTATGACTGGCGATATGTTATGTATTTCTCAATTGAGAAAACTATTTAAGTCGTCATGAAACATTTGCAATTCACCGTTAAACCAAAGTATAATAATAAAGATTAACAAGACACGTTTGCCTGCAAACCGTGTATCTGTCGTGTATAAAATTCGCGTGACGAAACTAGGTTAACTTGCGAGTCGCGATGTTACCAGACGACCATTCCATCAAAACATTCTTCTTGAGAAAGCTCACGTTGACGTGAGGTGGCCGACCGGCGACGGACAGTGTGCATTCCGCCATTAGAAATACATTGTGAATTAAATTCTGATCCAGGGATGGCGCAAGCCCAAGTGCCGCCCCGTGCGAGCTTCTAAATTGCCGCCTCCCTTCTCCCCCTTCCCCCCCCCCCCCATTTTTTTTTTTTTTTTTTTTTTTTTACAAAACGTTTGTGGTATTATATTTATATTGTGTATGTTTCCGCCACTGAATGGCATGTCTCAAAGCTTTTAATATGTGCTAACATCTAAACCGTCATGTTGACATATACGTTCAGCATGATGGGTTAGATGTAAACATAACTCAAAGCATTGAGAATAGCCACAATGTGACCGAAATCTATGTAAATGTGGAAAATAAAAAAAATTGCGACTGATTGGTGACATTCTCTACATATTTGCACAAAACAGTCTCTGGGCACCAGCTCAAAAATTGTGAATTTACAGAAATGTTCAAATGTGTGTGAGATTTTATAGGAATAAGGTCATCAGTCCCTAAACTTACACACTACTCTACGTAAATTATCCTAAGGACACACACACACACACACACACACACATGCCCGAGGGAGGACTCGAACCTCCGCCGGGACCAGTCTCACAGTCCATGACTGCAGCGCCTTAGAGCACTCGCTTAATTCCGCGCTGCATGAACTTACAGTTAACGTAAATGAACATTTTTCAGTGGTTGCGAACAGCTAATGTATTCAACAGAAAATAGTATACAGTAAATAAATGTCGGTAAAATGATAGTGTGCGAGTAGTATTGCCAAACAAAAGTGACAGTGGGAATTTAATTGTTGTTGATGCAGGTGGAGACAGGTGTTTCATGGCTCAAAAACCAAAACGTGCGACTATCACTCAGAAACGGATAGCAAAAATTTTGTAAAATACGCCGAAACCCATCTTATGCTAGGCTTACTACCAATGCCTTTATCCCTTGTAATAACTAGCAGCGTGTTTAGCCATTCGGAATACTTCTAGCCATTGTAGGTGTTGGACGTGTTTCACTGTAGTAATGTTCAACGATTTTTTTCCAAAAAGCGGGAAGAATAAAACACTCGGAAACTGCCGTTGAAGGGCTTAGCAATATGGGAACATTGCACTCGAATTTCCAAATTAATTTAGTCTTCTGCAAAATTAGCTGAGAGTAAACGCACGGCGCGTAACAGGCTGGCCGCGCTCCTCTCATAAGAAGACTGGCCGGGGGTGTACGCCAGACTGTTCCCCCTCCCTGTTCCTCCGGCGTAAACACGACGGTGCTGTCACAGTGGCGAGCAAGAAATCAGTCCTCCTCCCTCGCCTTGTTCAACAGGGGCGGCCGACAGGTAGTCGAGACGCCCTGCCACAGGAGTTTGTGACACTTGCGCGGGAAGGGAATGTGTAGACACTTGCGCGGAGACCCGGACGCTGCAGGTAGTGAACAGGGTGTTCCACAAGTAGGGATACACCACCCGTACTCCTCGCCCTCCAGCCGCTACCTGTGCCGTATTCAGGGAAAGGCCCCCCGAGCGACGTGGAGCAGTAGTAACGGCCCGGAGATATCACAGCCTCATTCAACAGGGAGATAACACGTCATACAAATATCACTCGATTTACAATACAGCACCATGTGAAGAGGAATGTGATGAAATCGGAATTGAGCGCAACCGTTGCTAACTACAATTTCGGATTTACTGCATTTTGAGTCAGAATTCGCATCTATATTCGCATTTATCGCAAATGCGAATTTTTCCTGTCCCAAGTAATACCTTTAAAAATAAACAGCTGATCAAGGCACTAAAAGCAAGGGCAGATCTTTGGGTGTTTTACTACAAATAACTAAAACACAATTTGATCGTGGAATATATACAATCTCATTATAAAGGTTTTTTGTAGGTGGTTTTGAGCAGCTTTTAAATATGTTAGGAACAGCATTATGAAATATAGACAGCTACACCTTATGTTTATTATGAGATATCGATTTCGGCTAATTTCAGGTCATCTTCAAGTCTCAAACAACAGGTATTACTTATGCATTTTTCCAGTGGCACTCATAATCTCCAAGTGTTTATACACGCCGGCCGCGGTGGCCGAGGAGACTAAGGCGCTCCAGTCACGGTCTGCACGGCCACTACGGTCGGGGGTTCGAATCCCCCCTCGGGCATGGATATTTGTGCCGTCCTAGTTCGTAAGTAGTTCATAAGTAGTTTGTAAGTTTAGGGACTGATGACCCCGTAGTTAAGTCCCATAGACTATACAAACATTTGGACATTTTGTTTACACACGAGGTCTAACGTTGTTAATCGCGTTAGCGATGAAAACAGAACCCAGAATCTTTGCGTCTAAATGGTACATATATTGGTGTGATGTCTTATTTCGAAAGAACAGACATCACACCAATACACATATAGCTCTCGGTAAAGTAGAACGGTACGATGTCGTTATGTAGCACAGCACAGCCGACTGGAAGCGCAGGAGAAGTGCAAACAACGTTCTCTCCTCAGAGGTATGATTATGTTCGACGTAGACTTCTACAACATACAGTCTACACGGCGAAGATTACACCAAAAAATTTAACGTTACGTCTACTTTGGCGATATCAACCAGATTTTAAAATCGTGTCTACTATGTAAAGATGTAGCAACACAAAACGCTTCAAGTCCAAAACTTCACTGATTTTCGAGTTCTGAATTTTTAATGTTTTTAATGTTATTACAGAAAAAACATATTTGGGACTAACACTACAATTTTCATATGGCAGAATTTGTAGGTACATTCACAAGACATAAGTCAACGGTTGTGTGCATTCATCTTATGAGAAATATCAATCATTTGTTTTCAGTGTTTACTTCAAATTTCTCTTTTAAGTTTCTTTAATGATTAGTACTTAAATGTGGTTATGAAATAAACAAATTACGTGTATATGTGTAGTCTTATGCGGCCAAACTACTTAGATCATTGGTCGCTAGACTTACACACTACTTAAATCTTACTTAAAATGACGTAGGCAAAGTACAAACAAACATACCTATGTCCGAGGAAGGACTCGAACCTCCGACCGGACCGGACGCGCAATTTGTGACACAAATTACATGTTGGATAATATTAATGCATAGAAGTATGAAATCACGTCAAGACTACTTCCTCCAAAAATTTCGACAAAAAAAAGTTGGCACTGAGTTTAGAAAAACAAAATTGTGCTATATTGGATTTGAACATTTTATCAAAAATTTAATGTTACTACAAGAGAAACAGCCATTCAAATTTACGGGCACCATAACGTTTTCCCTTCCTGAGTAAATGAGCTGCTTCTTATAGTTTCAACACCTTTTTCTTGAATGTTCTGAATATAAATCTTCCCACAGACTTCTTGAGGAGGAGAGTGATACGGATATCTGATTGTAAACCACTGCCTATTACCTTAGACCTTTTTGACTGTACTGAACAGTAGTTCCGCGTATTCCGTAATTTATATTTATACAGTTAACAGGCAATGTAATTTATAACCAACTATTGGCTGCCAATTTCGCTCCATTTTTCCTGGAAGTCTTGAAACTTGTTTCTCCCTGTTGGTTTATGCCAAGTTCGGAGTAAAAATGGTTCTATATGACGGTGATGGAAAATAGAATTTATCTTCAGCATTTTTCGGTGTGTTACATTCCCTTTTACATTCCGTATTTCATATATTTCTTAGATGTATTTGTAATTCGAATACAGCCAAATCGTTTTGGAGTCTACGAATAAACGCTTTAAGTATGTAAAATACTCATTGACTTATTATTAACGTTTTTTAATTGAAGGTTTAAGGTTGCATCGCCTATTAAAAAGCATAGTAGCTATTTTTAAAGAGATGGAAGTTGCGTGATAGTGGGGTTAACTACATAGCGGTCAATTACATCAACGTATCTGTGCAGGATGCCTAATATATTTATTGCTTGCGCAGGTGTCTTGATATGCTTAGTGTTCTGAATAATATGCTTTTAGGAGGTATGATTGTGGAATGTCATAATCTTGTAGTAGTAGAGACTAACTCTCCAAACATTATCACTATTAAAATATCTTTTTGTTTACAGGAGGAACACTCAACGGATTAATATGTAGTTAGAACAAGTTACTATATTGCTCTTCAGCTTGCAAAGGGTTGTGCAATTTCACTGTGTTTCGTGTTGACAGTGTGGAAACTTGACAACAGCAGTGCTAGACTTCTTGGTGTGCCTGTACCCAGGAAAAGCCATTAGCCGCCCCAAGGGCCCCGGGTTCCGCGCAAGTGTCACTCCGCGCAAGTGTCACCCCGCGCAAGTGTTCCAACCCCCTGCCACAGTTCCCGAAGCCGCTCCCTCCGAGGTTTGGTTTTGGATCCCCTCTTGGACGTGAATGTTGAATTTGTCATAAAAAAAGAAAGAAAGGGGGGGCACAGATTTGCCGCTCCCCGGAAAGTGCCGCCCCGTGCGGCCGCACGTTTCGCACGTGCCTTGCGCCGGCCCTGTTCTGATCATAAACTTCGACAAAACGCAAAATATACGTGAACATGTCCCCCCATTTATAAATAATGTAGCCAATTTAACCTGACAAAACCGCATACAAAAATGAGGTAAATTAGGATAGTTGTGTGTGAAAGGAATATTTGGTAACATACAACTTCATATGCATTTTGTCCCATTATTATGAGTTACAATAAAATTTAAAAAATGAAACATACAAATTAATATACAAAAATTTGCAGGTGTTGTGCAAGAATTATCATCGTACATGATTTTCCCAGAAGTTACACATTTAGTGTAGAAACGCCCACATTGGCACTAATAGATTTCTATAATATATAACCACAAGGAGAAACACGGAACAATAATTGTGAGATGCTATAGTGGCATATGTCGGTTATAAAAATCTATCACTGCTAATGCCTGTTGTGAACTATATTATTCTTATGTGTCAATCACTTCATTTACAGATGGCACAGAAAATCTCAGTAGGACTATTTTGACTTCATTTTCAGGCCAATATATCACAATCCAAACTGTAAAAACATACGCATTCATCTTTAAATTCGTATATTATGAAAATTTTCACACCTATCATTTATAGTATGTATGGGTGTAATAAAAAGGGGACGTACTGTATTAGAAGGCCACATAAGTTGAAAGAATACCTGTCTAATATACAAACTCAGCCTCAATCAAGAGAAAATCGTAGACTTAGAACACAAACCTCTTCGTAAATATGCGGGCTTGTCTTTTGGAGGAGGCTTGTTAAACGCTTTGGAGTCAGTCAGAAAACAGTTTGACGAAAATCCGCTGACTTAAACAAACGGTCGCCAACTATCAGCTCCGCCACTAGAACACCAGATTGGCCAGTCAGATATCGTCAGAAAGAGTCAAAAGTGCCACTCGAACGCCTCAAACTGTTCCAGACCGTCAGCAGCGCCACTCGAACGAAGCTAGTGCCTTTACATTCTGTTCCGCAACGTTTGACGCCTGTTGTGAATCGATTTAGTAACTGTGCCGAGATGACTCAGGCAGCGGTGCGGAAAACACGATTTTTCACACAAGTGTTCTTATATAGTTCGCAGATTGCAGTGCTGTGTGTTTGTAAATATACCCCCAACACTTGATTCGTTAAAGAATCGAAGTCCAAAAAGCCTAAAAACATCCGTTTAGCACAACTCAATGTTAATGATGTCATTTCTTCTGACTGATATGTACAATGATCCATTTTTGCTGCTACATTCCATGTTGTCTGTAGATACTGTCTGCAGGATGTATTATGAACACAGTTGTAAAGAATCAAATGAGTGGTGAAAATTAAGTAAGCGAGAAACTTTCTGCTTGAACCCTTTCATTCCTAGTGTTGTTCCTGGACAACAACTTACTAAAAGCTGATTTATACCCTATTTTGTGTATCAGTTTTTAAAGTCGCGTGGTTGTTGATGAACAACATGCTTCTAGTACGATATGTTGCCGCTTGGTACGACGTCTAGGCACTTCGGAGACATTAATTTATCCGTCTTGGAGGTTGTGTTACGTTGCCGTCTGTATGTGTCTGTGAGTGTGAGTGTTCTTCACATTATTTTATTTTAGCAGTGAATTGTCTTATCTTTGGTGCTGTGGCGAAGATTATGCTAGCATATTGATCTGGCAGTGTTATCTATCAATAAAATAAGTAATAAAATACCTCGATACAAACGTCTGTGTTGCACATAAAAAACATTACATAAAAAAATTTGAAACATACATTTTTATGTTTAGTGCACTGTTTTAATACAGATAACACTAAGATTTAATTCTTCCGAAGCTAAATTCATAATGTGGGAATGAAAGGGTTAATTATATCGTGCGAAGTGCCAACGGAAAAATGTTTTGATAAGGGATGAAAGTACATGCAAAGTTTGTTGGAAGTGTTATCGTTGTTAAATGCTGATTGAGTATAGTCTGAGTAATATGCTCTGTGCGAGCTACGGTGTGTCGAAACATAAGGACAGTTTCCATATGTAATACATGACTTACTGTGATGAAACTTTCGTAAGATTACATGTAAAATGTCTGGGAGAAAGAATAAAATATAATATCTAGAACTATGCATATGAGGTGATTTGAAATGGAATAACCACATGATATTAATCATGGGGACGGCAGACGCCGTCAGCCACAATAGAAGAACTCCCCAAGGAATATTGTTCGCCAGTGCGGGCTTTGCACTCCATAGGAATGATAGAGAAAAGAGAGTAGATACGAGGAACGGCATCGCATCTCGTTACAGGTTAATTTGCTAAGTGCTAATGCATCGAAAAGATCAGCAGTTGCAACTGGAAGACGCTGCAAGAGAGGCATTCTGCATAACGGCTTGGACCACTGGAAAAACAAAGAGAATGTAAATTTCGAATACTCAAACAATATAGTGCTTCCTCCTACCAATTTATTTTTTTATTTAGTATATGTCTCAGAGAATTATATATTAAGTATAAACTGAAATTGATTTAAAATGGTATACGAGTATGTATAAGAAATAACCACTTAATTTCTGCAGGTGTCGCGTCTACAAAGGCTTTCCAGGTTCCCAAGAATTTTCTTTTTGGGCGGTCGTGTAGAATGTCCAACAGCGTTTGGGACGATGTTGCGCATTCGCAAAAATCAAATTCAAATGTTTGTAAATCTTATGGGACTTAACTACGGGGTCATCAGTCCCTAAACTTACAAACTACTTATGAACTACTTACGAACTAGGACGGCACAAATATCCATACTTATGAACTACTTACGAACTAGGACGGCACAAATATCCATGCCCGAGGGGGGATTCGAACCCCCGATCGTAGTGGCCGTGCAGACCGTGACTAAAGCGCCTCAGTCCCCTCAGCCACCGCGGCCGGCTCGCAATAATCATCATCGGTAATTCCCAATTTGTGTAGCGTTTCTTTGGTCACGGTGTGGCAAGTTCTGATCCATTTAACGAAGATCCATATTTTTCTTCGTTGGCAGCGGTGTAGTGTATTGATGGCCGTTGAAACCTTTTTGAAAAATCAGTTACATACAATGAAGGGAAGTTGGGTTTTCGGTTCTACAGTGCTTACCTTGTTGTGTTCATGGAAGGACGTGCTTTCTTCATTCCTCTGTTTGTAGCTATCTGGGGCGAGTTGGCCAGTGCTTGCCCATATTGGTTCTCTACATTTCTCCTACGAATATCTCGCGGAAAATCCATGAAAAAACAAGAGGATTCTGTGGGAAAGGCAAACCAGAGACTGCGTTTTATTGGCAGAACCCTTAAAAGATTCAACAGAACTACAATAGAGTCAGCATACATTGCGGTTGTCCGTCCATTTTTGGAGTATTGCTGCCCAGTGTGGGATTCTTATCAAGTGGGTTTGACGGAGGACATCGAAAGAGTCCAGAGAAGGGCAGCTCGTTTCGTATTGTCACGATACAAGGGAGACAGCGTTACGGAAAGGATACAGGATCTGGGATGGGAATCATTACAACAACGGCGCTTATGGCTGCGGCGTGGGCTACTCACGAAACTCCAATCGCCAACATTCTTCTCCGAATGCAAAATATATTGTTGACTCGCACTTACATAAGTAGAAATGACCATCAGAATAAAATACGAGAGAGCTCGAACGGAGAGATTTCAGGTGTTCTTTCTTCCCGCGCGCTATTCGAGAATGGAATGGGAGATAAATAGTATAATGGTGGTTCGATGAACCGTATGCCAGGCACTTAAATGTGATTTGCAGAGTATCCCATGTAGATGTAGATGCAGACAGGGAACCTTAACAGCAGTCATTCTTCTCTCTGACCATAAGCGACTGGACTGGAACGGACATGAAGAAAATAACAGTGGTTCATATATTACCCTTCATCATTCATCGTATGGTGGTTTGCGAAATGCAGATGCAGAAGTTAATGTAGATGGGTAGAATACAGTAGCACTTTAAATTATTAAACTAGGTCAATAAGTGTATTAAATATTAAAAATCAAATTTTTGTTGCCACTGAAATCCCTTAACAGGTAAGCGGCATCTAATATCATGTCTCGGCTAAATCTTTCAGTAAATTAGATGGATTAAATTATTATACGAGGAGTACCCAAGAAACCGAATTACTTTTTAAAAGCTACATATTGCAAAGTGTTACATAACAACCTTATCCGCTTATCCCAAGACTGTCAAATTTTACAGAAACTCGCAATTAAGCAATTCGAGAAGCTTATAATAGTTTCCACAACGAAATCCTGTCTCGTAATCTTGCAGAAAATCCAAATAAATTCTGGTCATATGTGAAGTACACTAGCGGCAAAACACAAACAATACCTTCACTACGCGATAGCAATGGTAATACTACCGATGACAGTACTGCTATAACAGAATTGCTAAACACAGCTTTCCGAAATTCTTTCACCGAAGAAGACGAAGTGAACACCCCAAAATTCGAACCAAGTTTCCACAACAAAATCTTGTCTCGTAACCTTGAAGAAAATCCAAAGAAATTCTGGTCATATGTGAAGTACACTAGCGGCAAAACACAAACAATAGCAATGCGAATACTGCCGATGACAGTACTGTACTGCTAAAGCAGAATTACTAAACACAGCTTTCCGAAATTCTTTCACCAAAGAAGACCAAATGATCACTTCAGCCGGCCGCGGTGGCCGAGGGGACTGAGGCGCTCCAGTCACGGTCTGCACGGCCACTACGGTCGGGGGTTCGAATATCCCCTCGGGCATGGATATTTGTGCCGTCCTAGTTCGTAAGCAGTTCATAAGTAGTTTGTAAGTTTAGGGACTGATGACCCCGTAGTTAAGTCCCTTAAGCTTAACAAACGTTTGAACACTTCAGAATTCGAACCAAGAACAGCTGCCAGCATGCGAAATTTAGAAGTAGTTGTTCCTGGATTAATAAAACAGCTTAAGTCACTAAACAAAAACAAATCTTCCTGGCCAGATTGTATACTAACATGATTCCTCTCAGCGTAAGCTGATGCAATTGGTCCATACTTAGCTATTATATACAACCGATCACTCAGCGAAAGAACCGTACCCAAAGACTGAAAAGTTGCCCAGGTCACTCCAATATTCAAGAAAGGCAATAGGAGTGATCCCCAAAATTATAGCCCCATCTCATTGAGGTCGATTGGCAGTAGGATTTTGGAATACATACTTTGTTCGAATATTATGAACGACCTCGAAGAGTTGTTGTTGCTGTGGTTTTCAGTCTGGAAACTGGTTTGATGCAGCTCTCCAACCTAATCTATCCTGAGCAAGCCTCTTCATCTCCTCATAAGAACGGTAACCTACATCCATTTGAATTTGCTTACTATATTCATCTCTTGGTCTCCCTCTGCGATTTTTATCCCACACACTTCCCTCCAACGCTAAATTCACAATTCCTTGATGTCTAAGAATGTGTCCTACCAATCGATCCCTTCTTTTAGTCAAGGTATGCCAAAAATTCCTTTTCTCCCCAATTCTGTTCAGTACTTCCTCATTAGTTACACGATCCACCCACCTAATCTTCAGCATTCTTCTGTAGCACCATATTTCAAAACCCTCTCTCCTCTGCCTGTCCGCATTGTTTATCGTCCATGTTTCACTCCCATACAAAGCAACACTCCACACAAAAGCCATCATAAAGGAGTTCCTTAGGCTTAAATCAATATTCGATGTTAACAAATTTCTCTTTTTCAAAAACGCTTTTCTTCCCATTGCCATTCTGCATTTTATATCCTCTGTACTACGACCATCATTTGTTATTTTACTGCCCAAGTAACTCATCTACCTCCTTTATTGTTTCGTTACCTAATCTCATTCCTTCAGCATCACCTGATTTTCTTAGGCTGCACTCCATTACCCTTGCTTTGCTCTTGTTAATGTTCATCTTATACGCTCTTTTCAACACACTGTCCATTACGTTCAATTGCTCCTCCAGGTCCTTTGCTGTCTCTGACAGAATCTCAATGTCATCGTCAAAAAGCAATGTTTCCATTTCTTCACCCTGAACTTTAATTCCTTCTCGAAATTTCTCCTTGCTTTCCTTTATAGCTTGCTCAATGTACAAATTGAATAGCATTGGAGAAAGGCTACAATCTTGTCTTACACCCTTCCCAACCTCTGCATCTCTTTCGTGCCCTTCAACTCTGATAACTGCTGTCTGGTTTTGTACAAGTTGTAAATAACCTTCCGTTCCCTATATTTTACTCCTGCTGATTTCAATATCTGAAAGATTATATTCCAATCTACATTATCAAAAGCTTTCTCCAAATCTACAAAAGCTAGAAACGTAGGTTTGCCTTTTCTTAATCTATCTTCTAAGATAAGCCGTAAAGTCAGGGCTGCCTTCCGAGTTCCTACATTTCTCCTAAATCCGAATTGATCTTCCCCATGGTCGGCTTCTACCAACTTTTCCATCCTTCTGTAAATAATTCGTGTTAATATTTTGCAAGCATGACTTTTTAAACTGATGGTTCTGTAATTTTCACACCTGTCTGCACCTGCTTTCTTTGGAATGGGGATTATTACATTTTTCTTAAAGCCTGAGGGTATTTCCCCTGTCCCATACATCTTACGCACCAGGTGAAATAGTTTTGTCATGGCTGGCTCTCCCAGAGACTTCAGTAGTTCTGTGGGAATGTCGTCCACTTTCAGGGGCCTTGTTTCGACTTTGGTCTGTCAGTGCTCTGTCAAATTCTTCTCTCAGTATTATATCTCCTATTTCATCTTCATCTACATCCTCTTCCCTTCCTACAATATTGTCTCTAAGTTCCTTTCCTTTGTATAGTCCCTCTATATATTCTTTCCACCTTTCAGCTTTTCCTTCCTTGCTGAGAACTGGTTTTCCATCTGAGTTCTTTATATTCATACAGCTGCTTTTCTTGTCTCCAAATGTTTCTTTTATTTTCCTGTAGGCGGTATCTATTCTTCCCCTATTTATACATTCTTCTACTGACTTGCATTTGTCTTCTAGCCACTCCTGCTTAGCTATTTTACACTTCCTGTGAATCTCATTTCTTAGTCGTCTGTACTCCATTTTGCCTGTTTCATTTACTGCATTTTTATATTTTCTCCTTTCATCAATTTAGTAGAGGATTTTTGTAGATCTAGCCTTTCAACCTATTTTGTCCTCTGCTGTCTTCACTATTTCATTTCTCAATGTTACCCATTCTTCTTCTACTGATTTATTTCCCCCCGTTTCTGTCAATTGTCGCCTAAAGCTCCCTCTGAAAATCTCAAGAACTTCAGGTTCCTTCAATTTATCCAGGTCCCATCTCCTTATTTTCCTACCTTTATTCAGTTTTTTCAGTTTCAGCCAACAGGTAGAACGACCTATTAACCAATAGTCAACACGGTTTCAGAAAGTGTCGCTCTTGCGAAACGCAGCTTGCCCTTTATTCACATGGAGTGATAAGTGCCATCGACAAGGGATCTCAAATCGATTGCATATTTCTGGATTTTAGGAAGGCTTTTGACACTGTACGTCACAAACGGCTTGTAATGAAATTGCGTGCTTTTGGAATATCGCCCCAATTGTGCGATTGGATTCACGATTTCCTATCAGAAAGGACCCAGTTCATAGTAATTGACGATAAGTCATCGAGCAAACAGAAGTGATATCTGGCGTTCCCTAGAGAAGCGTTACAGGTCCCCTACCCTTCTGTTTATAAACGATTTAGGAGACAACCTGAATACCTCCCTTATACTGTCCGCGGCCACTCCCATGAACCACAGACATTGCCGAGGTGGGGTGGCTTGCGTGCCTCAACGATACAGATAGCCGTACCTTAGGTGCAACCACAGCGGAGGGGTATCTGTGGAGAGGCCAGACAAACGTGTGGTTCCTGAAGAGGGGCAGCAGCCTTTTCAGTAGTTACAGGGGCAACAGTCTGGATGATTGACTGAGCTGGCCTTGTAACATCAGCTAATGTGGCTTTGCCACACAGCTACTGCGAACGGCTGAAAGCAAGGGGAAACTACAGCCGTTACCTTTCCCGAGGACATGCAGCTCTACTGTATGAACATATGATGATGGCATCCTCTCGGGTAAAATATTCCGGAGGTAAAATAGTCCCCCATTCGGATCTCCGGGCGGGGACTACTCAGGAGGATGCGATCATCAGGAAAGACAATACTGGCATTCTACGGGTCGGAGCGTGGAATGTTAGATCCCTTAATCGGGTAGGAAAATTAGAAAATTTAAAAAGGGAAATGGATAGGTTGAAGTTAGATATAGTGGGGATTAGTAAAGTTCGGTGGCAGGATGAACAGGATTTCTGGTCAGGTGAGTACAGGATTATAAATACAAAATCAATTGGGGGTATCACAGGAGTAGGATTGATAATGAATAAGAAAATAGGAATGCGGGTAAACTACTATGACCAGCACAGTGATCGCATTGTCATTGTCAAGATAGATACGAAGCCAACACCGACAACAATACTACAGGTTTATATGCCAACTAGCTCTGCCGATGATGAGGAAATCGAAGAAATATATGAGGAGCTAAAGGAAATTATTCAGACAATTAAGGGAGAAGAAAACTTAATTGTTATGGGAGACTGGAATTCGGTAGTAGGACAAGGAAGGAAAGGGAAGATAGTAGGTGAATATGGTCTGGGCAAAAGGAATGAAAGAGGAAGCCGCCTGGTAGAATTTTGCGTGGAACATAATTTGGTTATAACAAACACCTGGTTTAAGAATCACAAGAGAAGGTTGTAAACGTGGAAGAGACCAGGAGACACCGGAAGATGCCAGATAGATTTTATAATGGTAAGACATAGATTTCGGAACCAAGTTCTACAGTGTAAGACATACCCAGGGGCAGATATAGACTCTGACCATAACTTGTTGGTTATGAACTGTAGGCTGAAACTAAAGAAACTACAAAAAGGTAGGAAAATAAGGAGATGGGACCTGGATAAATTGAAGGAACCTGAAGTTCTTAAGAATTTCAGAGCGAGCTTTAGGCAACAATTGACAGAAACAGGGGAAAATAAAACAGTAGAGGAGGAATGGGTAAAATTGAGAGATGAAATAGTGAAGGTAGCAGAGGACAAAATAGGTAGGAAGGAAAGACCTACAAAAAATCCTTGGATATCACAGGAGATACTAAATTTAATCGATGAAAGGAGAAAATATAAAAATGCAGTAAATGAAACAGGCAAAATGGAGTACAGACGACTAAGAAATGAGATTGACAGGAAGTGTAAAATGGATAAGCAGGAGTGGCTAGAAGGCAAATGCAAGGATGTAGAAGAATGTACAAATAGGGGAAAAATAGATACAGCCTCCAGAAAAATAAAAGAAACATTTGGAGATAAGAAAAACAGCTCTATGAATATCAAGGACACTAATGGAAAACCAGTTCTCAGCAAAGAAGGGAAAGCTGAAAGGTGGAAAGAGTATATAGAGGGGCTCTACGAAGGAAATGAACTTCGAGACGATATTATAGGAAGGGAAGAGATGAGGATGAAATAGGAGATACTGTTCTGAGAGAAGAATTTGACAAAGCCCTGAAAGACCTAAGTCGAAACAAGGCCCCTGGAGTAGATGATATTCCCTCAGAGCTACTGAAGTCTCTGGGAGAACCAGCCATGACAAAATTGTTTCACCTGGTGTGTAAGATGTATGAGACAGGTGAAATACCCTCAGACTTTAAGAAAAATGTTATAAACCCCATCCCTAAGAAAGCAGGTGCAGACAGGTGTGAAAACTACAGAACCATCAGTTTAATAAGTCATGGTTGCAAAATATTAACACGAATTATATGCAGAAGGATGGAAAAGCTGGTAGAAGCCGACCTCGGGGAAGATCAGTTTGGGTTCAGGAGAAATGTAGGAACACGGGAGGCAATACTCACTTTACGGCTTATCCTAGAAGATAGATTAAGAAAAGGCAAACCTACATTTCTAGCTTTTGTAGATTTGGAGAAGGCTTTTGACAATGTTGATTGGAATAAACTCTTTCAAGTTCTGAAGGAAGCAGGAATAAAATATAGGGAACGTAAGGTTATTTACCACTTGTACAAAAACCAGACAGCGGTTGTCAGAGTTGAAGGGCATGAAAGGGATGCAGTGGTTGGGAAAGGAGTAAGACAGGGTTGTAGCCTTTCTCCAATATTATTCAATTTCTACATTGAGCAAGCTATAAAAGAAAGCAAGGAGAAATTTGGAGAAGGAATTAAAGTTCAGGGTGAAGAATTAAAAACATTGCGTTTTGCCGACGACATAGTAATTCTGTCAGATACAGCAAAGGACCTGGAAGAGCAATTGAACGGAATGGACAGTGTACTGAAAGGTGCATATAAGATGAAGATTAACAAGAGCAAAACCAGGGTAATGGAGTGCAGTGTAAGAAAATCAGGTAATGCTGAAGGAATTAGATTGGGAAACGAAGCAATAAAGAAGGTAGATGAGTTTTGTTACTTGGGCAGTAAAATAACAGATGATGGTCGGAGTACAGAGGATATAAAATGCAGAATAGCAATGGGTAGAAAAGCGTTCTTGAAAAAGAGAAATTTGTTAACATCGAATATTGATTTAAACCTAAGGAAGTCCTTTCTGAAGGCATTTGTATGGAGTGTTGTCTTGTATGGGAGTGAGACATGGACGATAAACAGTGCGGACAGGAAGAGGATTGAGGCTTTTGAAATATGGTGTTACAGAAGAATGCTGAAGATTAGGTGGGTGGATCGCGTAACTAATGAGGAGGTACTGAACAGAATTGGGGAGAAAAGGAATTTCTGGCATACCTTGACTAAAAGAAGGGATAGATTGGTAGGGCACATTCTTAGACATCAAGGAATTGTGAATTTAGCGTTGGAGGGAAGTGTGTGGGGTAAAAACCGCAGAGGAAGACCAAGAGATGGATATAGTAAGCAGATTCAGACAGATGTATGTTGTCGCTCTTATGTTAAGATGAAGAGGCTTGCTCAGGATAGGGTATTGTGGAGAGCTGCATCAAACCGGTCTCCGGACTGAAGACCACAACAACAACAACTGTCCGCGGATATCGGTTAGTGAAGTAAACAGAGGATCAAAAGCAACTGCAAATCGATTTAGACATAATTTATAAATGATGAGAAAATTGGCAATTAACACTAAATAATGAAAAATGTAAAGTAATACACATGACCACTATAAGAAATCCGCTGAACTTCACTTACACGATAAATCGGTCAAACCTTAAGGTCGTAAATTCTACCAAATACCTAGGAGTTACAATTACGAACAACTTAGACTGGAGACAACACACAGAAAACATTGTGGCGAATTCGAACCAAGGGTTACGTTTCATTGGCAGAATGCTTCGAAGATGCAACAGCTCCACCAAAGAGACTGCCTACATCACACTTGTGCGCCCTCTCCTGGAGTACTGTTGCCCAGTATGGACCCTCACCAGGTAGGACTGACGGAAGACATTGAGAAGGTTCAGAGAAGGCAGCTCGTTTTGTTTTACCACGTTACTGGGGGAAAGAGTCACGGAAATGTTGCAAGATTTGAGGTGGAAATCATTACATGAACGACCTTATTCGCTGCGGCTAGATATATTTACGAAATTTCAATCAGCGACTTTTACTTCTGAATGTGAAAATATATTGTCACCTACATAGGGAGACATGCACATCCCAATAAAATAAGAGAAATCAGATCGAAAACGGAAAGATCTAGGTGTTCTTTCTTCCAGCGCGCTATTAGAGAATGGAACGGCAGAGAAAGGTTATGAAAGAGGTTAATGAACCCTCTGCCAGGCACTTAAATGTGATTTGCAGAGTATCTATGTAGATGTAGATGAAATACTCTCCATTACAATAAATTTATTTGATCCGTCTGTGCTTCTACTGTTCGAAACATTTTTTGTCGTAATATTTAGAAATGTCTGACAGCTCAATTTTTTTCCTTGACTTCTTCAATGGTGCGAAATCGATGTCCTTTCATGCCCACTTTTTATGCGTGGAAATAAGAAAAAGTCGTCCGGAGTCATATCAGACAGGTAAAGTGCGTGAGCTAGCAGAATCACGCAGTTTTTAGCAGAAAAGATGTGATGGAAGAACCAGTCTCATGTCTTCCAGAAATCGGCTCTTTTTGACGAACTCTGTTCGTTACCCTCTTTAAACTTCCAAATAAAAGGCATCATTCGCGGCCTGATCTACATCTATATACATACACCGTAAAAGCTGTGTGTGTGTTTGGATGTTGAACCTATCGTTAGATCAGACAACAAATTGTTCCTTAACACAGCAATTTGGTTTAATTATGGCCCTGATATTGATGTATATACTATTAAATAAGAAACAGTGCATTAAACTGATTATGTGCGCAACGGATATTTTAAACACAAACAACTGTGACAAGTCACCATTTGAAACAGACACTGACTATACTCAAAAATTTTGACCGCGAGAAAGATATTAAAAAACCACAAATCACTTTCTTAATGCTTGACTGTGAGAATTATATGCAGATCAGTTTCTAATTATTGAAATTTAGTATCATAGTCAATTAACTATCATTTACTATGGCACCAATAATGAAATCTGTTCAACAATATTATTCAAATCAATACATTTTCTTGTAAGCAAGTTACTCGACACAAAACAGGAGGTACAAGCAAGTTACTCGATACAAAACAGGAGGCACAATATTAGAAATTTTCTTACAAAAAATTAATTTTTTATGGACACGTTTCAACCGCAATCCACCCAGAGGTGCGTGGCGGAGGGTAACCTAGTACCACTAGCAATTTCTGACTTTCCAGCCTCGGTGGAGTGGCCGAGCGCTCTAAGGCGCCTTGCTGCGGAGCGTGCGGTTGATCGCCGTTGGAGGTTCGACTCCTCCCTCAGTCATGGATGTTTAGTTTAAGTACTTTGTAAGCCTAGGGACTGATACCCAACGTAGTTAAGTATCTTAGATTTAGAAATATTTGAACATTTGAATTAGCTTTCCTGTTCCACTCCCATATAGAATGAGGGAAAAACGGAGTACTTGTATGCATCCGTACGAGCCGTAATAACTCTAATCATATTCTTGCTGTCTTCATGCGAAATGTAGGTTGGTGGTAGTAGAATCGTTCTGCAATCCGCTTCAAATTCCGGCCCTCTAAATTTCTTCAAAAGGGTTTCTCGAAAAGAACGTTGCCGTCCATCCAGGGTCTCCCATTTGAATTCCAGAAGCATCTCCGTAACACTCGCGCATTGATCGAACCTACCGGTAACAAATCTAACCGCTCGCCTCTGAATTGCCCCTATGTCTTCCTTTTAAACCGATGTGGTAGGGAACCCACACCTTTGCGTAACTCTCAAGCGTTTTAAATGCGGTCTCCTTTTCAGACGTATCACATCTTCCCAAAATTCTCCCAATAAACCGAAGTCGACCATTCGCCTTCTCCACGACTGTCCTTATTTTCTCGTTTCATTTCATATCGCTGTGCAGCGTTACTCCTAGATATTTAACTGACTCAGTGAAGCAGCTCACTACTAAAGCTGTATTCAGACGTTATAGGATTGGTTTTCCTACTCATCTGCTTCACCTTCCATTTTTTTTCTACATTTAGCGCTAGCTGCCATTCTTCACACCGTTTGTTCCAAGTCATCCTGCATCCTACTACAGTCGTTCAATGACCCTCCTGCACACCACAGTATCATCAGTATATACAGCCGCAGATTGCAACTCACTCTGTCCGTCAGATCATTTGAATAGATAAATCGGCCTTTTGCGAAGAGAACTACACAAGACGAAGATGCAATAAAAGAATTCGTTAAAGTAGGGTTTTCTTCTTTTAACAAAGCGTTAAAAAGATTTGCTTCTCAAGAAAAGTCGAGTTATCACACGTCTTGCAGTGGTAGGAAAAGTGCAGCTGATAATAGGTGTGAATGTACAGTGCTTAATGTCAAAAGTTAAAAAGGGAGAAATGAAATCTACTAGAGTAGCTCTATTGAGAATGCTATCGTCATTATGGTACCTCACGGTGCAGAGGTTAGCAATCCGTGGTCACACAGACGAATATCCAATGGATTGTTACACTTAATTGCTGAAGATAAGTCCGATTTGTCCTCTTGGCTTCGTCGTACAAAGCATACTTGGCTTTCGCACGACATAACAAATGGACTAGGTCCAGTTATGGCGAACGAAGGCTTACACAATTTGATAAAGATAGTGAAACATTCCCAATACTATTCCATAATTGTGGATGATAATAGAGACATAAGTCAACATGAACAAGTTTCGATTTCCTTTAGATATGTCAGTGGCGTAGATTTTCAAATTAATTATATTTTGGTTTCTACAATACTGAAACTACTTCAGCCGAAGTACTGTTGACAATTTTAATGGATGTCCTTAGTCGCTTTTCTGTAGATATCAAGAAATGCAGAGGTATTGCTACTGACGAGCGGCAAATATGACTGGCGCTTTCTGGGTTATAAGCAAAAGTCAAAGAATTGCAGCCACGAGTTTTGCATGACCACTGTTTGGCCCATTCTTTGAACCTTGTAATGAGGCAATGCAAAATGAAAACATGGTTAGAGACTATCTTTCAATGTGATGGAAATGACCAATTTTATTCGCAGCTCAACCAAGCGTGTAACAATATTTGAGTCTCTGCAAGTTGCCCAAGGTGCTGGCTCTATTCATGCTGTAGCTCTTCGACCTGTTTGCCCTGTCACGTGCTGTTTCAGAATAAGTGCCTTGAAAACAGTTTTCCACGATTGTTATTGTGTTCTTCAGTCCGCAGACTGGTTTGATACAGCTCTCCATGCTACCCTGTCCTGTGCAAATCTCTTCATCTGAGAATAGGATCGGCAACCTACATCTTTTTTTATTCGTCCCACGGTCTCCCTCTACGATTTTTACCCCACACACTTCATTGTAATGCTAAGTTGACGATTCCTTGATCTCTCAGCATGTGTCCAACAAACCTATACCTTCTCTTAGTCAGGATATGACAGAAACTCGTTTTCTTCCCATTCTGTTGAGCGCCTCCTCATTAGTTACGTGATTTACCAATCTAATCTTCACCATTCGTCTAAAGCACCACATTTCGAAAGCTTCGCGTATCCTTTTGTCTGAACACCTTATCGTCCACGTTTCACTCCCATACAATGTTAAACTCCATACAAATACTTTCACAAAGGACTTCCTAACATTTAAACTAATATTGGATGTCAACAAATTTCGCTTCTTCGAAACGCTTTTCTTCCCATAGCCATTCTGCATATTATATCTTTTTTACTTCGGCCATCAGGAGTTATCTTGCTACCCAATGACAAAACTCATCTACTACTATTATCGTCTTATTACGCAATCTAATTCCTTCAATATCGCCTGAAGTCCTGACACTACATTCCATTACCCTCGTTTTACAAATCAAATGTTCAAATGTTTGTAAAGTCTATGGGACTTAACTACGGGGTCATCAGTCCCTAAACTTACAAACTACTTATGAACTACTTACGAACTAGGACGGCACAAATATCCATGCCCGAGGGGGGATTCGAACCCCCGACCGTAGTGGCCGTGCTGACCGTGACTGGAGCGCCTCAGTCACCTCGGCCACCGCGGCCGGCTCGTTTTACACTTCATCTACATCTACATTTAAGTGCCTGGCAGAGGGTTCATTAACCACTTTCATAACTTTTCTCTGCCGTTCCATTCTCTAATAGCGCGCGGGAAGAAAGAACACCTAAATCGTTCCGTTTTCGATCTGATTTCTCTTATTTTATTGGGATGGTCATGTCTCCCTAAGTAGGTGGGTGCTAGCAAAATATTTTCACATTCAGAAGTAAAAGTCGGTGATTGAAACTTCGCAAACAATGAATAACGTCTTTCTTTTAATGATTTCCACCCCAATTCGTCTAACATTTCCGTGACGCTTTCCCCCCCGTAACGTGATAAAACAAAACGTGCTGCCCTTCTCTGAACCTTCTCAAAGTCTTCCGTCAGTCCCACCTCGTGAGGGATCCACAAGGGGCAACAGTACTCCAGGAGAGGACGCAGAAGTGTGATGTAGGCAGTCTCTTTGGTGAGGCTGGTGCATCTGAACACTTGTTAATGTACATCTTAGATCTTCCTTTCAAGTCACGTTGATTCCTTTTAACTGCTCTTCCAGATCCTTTGCTGTCTCTGACAGAATTACTATGTCATCAGCAAACTCACTTACTCACTGGTCATACCGGCTTTGAAAGTCCATTACCGCAACAACATGTTTTCGCCATATGTCCCTGTCTTGAGCTATTTACTTCCAGTCGCCTTCAATACCTAGGCTCCTCAAATCGGCCTTCACATTGTTCTCCCATCTACGCCTCGACCTCCTCACTGGATGTTTCCCCTCTAAGTGTCCCACCAATACTCTACGCGCTGCACTGCCTTCATCCATTCGAGCTACCTGCCCCGCCCATTGCAGCCTACGTGACTTAATAACACTGATTATGTTAGGGCTTGAATAAGAGTTCGTGAACCTCTTCGCTGCGCAGTTTTCGCCACTCCCAACTAATGTCTTCCCGTTTTGCTCCGAAAATTTTCCTGGATATTTTGTTTTCAAATGCTCGAAACGGTTTTCCATTTTACAAAGTGAGAGACTAAGTTTCACACCCGTACAGCACAACTGGAATAATAACAGTTTTGTGTATTCATATCTTTAAATTTCTGGACAATAACCGTGATGAGAGTAATCTATTTAATGAGAAGTAGCAAGCATTTCCTACCTGTAATCTCTTCCTCAGCTCGGATTCAATCTCATTTCTCGATGTAATCTCCACACCTAAATACTTACACGCGTTCACTTTTTGAAACTGCATGTGAATAACTTAACATTTCCTGATCTGCTGCTGTTGGCAGTCTAGTAGTAACCAATGTTGTTGTTGTGGTCTTCAGTCCAGAGACTGGTTTGATGCAGCTCTCCACCCTACTCTATCCTGAGCAAGCCTTTTCATCTCCTCATAAGAACGACAACCCACATCCACTTGAATCTGCTTACTATATGCGTCTCTTGGTCTCCCTCTGCGATTTTTACCCCACACACTTCCCTCCAACGCTAAATTCACAATTCCTTGATGTCTAAGAATGTGTCCTACCAATCTATCCCTTCTTTTAGTCAAGGTATGCCAGAAATTTCTTTTCTCCCCAATTCGGTTCAGTACCTCCTCATTAGTTACGCGATCCATCCACCTAATCTTCAGCATTCTTCTGTAGCACCACATTTCAAAAGCCTCTATCCTCTTTCTGTCCACACTGCTTATCGTCCATGTTTCACTCCCATACAAGGCAACACTCCATACAAATGCCTTCAGAAAGGACTTCCTTAGGCTTAAATCAATATTCGATGTTAACAAATTTCTCTTTTTCAAAAACGCCTTTCTACCCATTGCCATTCTGCATTTTATATCATCTGTACTGCGACCATCATTTGTTATTTTACTGCCCAAGTAACAAAACTCATCTACCTCCTTTAATGTTTCGTTACCTAATCTAATTCCTTCAGCATCACCTGATTTTCTTACACTGCACTCCATTACCGTAGTTTTTCTCTTGTTAATGTTCATCTTATATGCACCTTTATATGCAAGTATTTCGTTTTGTCTTCACTTATTCTCAGACCTACGTCTTCATTAGCCTTGATGTACGCATTGACATTTGCTGTCACAGATTCTTTCGTATTGCTAATAATGTTTAGATCATCTGCGTAATATCTTAATATTTCCATTTAACTCCACACCCTCTGAATTATCTTTGTGCCATTCGCACAATGTATTCTAGGTCTAAATTAAAAAGTAGCGAGAACAGGACAGCTACCTGCTTAAGTTCGTTCTTTATTTCGATATCTTCTGAGTCCAATTTCCTCACGCGTACTCTACCCTTTTTGTTTTTCAAATTAGCTTCTATAAGCCTAACACACTTTTTTGGTATTCCAAGTTTCAAAAGAATTCTGTACAATTTTGTTCGCAAAAATCTATGAAAAGACTATGAACCGGTTTATTAGATTCCCGTTTCTTTTCCAAAATTTGACACACGGTCTATAGTAGATCTTTATCGTAAGTACTACATAAAAAGCTGACGAAACTTTACACTGAAAGAATTAAATAAAAGGTTTCACTGAGCACGGGCTAGTCTCAGTCTGTAAATGATTTTAAGCATGAGAATCGCCTATCAGTTATATAATTGTAGTTAACTCTAGATCTGTCCTACGTCACAATGCAGAGAACACTTCTATGATTCCCCTTTGTTTGGTCCGTAGACGTAGTTGCGTAAATTTCATTAAGACTAGAATAATGAAACTTTATTCCAACAGCGTCCAGGATATTAATCCATCTAAAAACATATTTCTTAAAAGTACTATTTTATTTCAACTCCCGTCCCTGGACCATTTAACAATTCTCTATCTGAATTAGCTGCGAAATCGCCGCCGGCGACAGCTTTTTCTATATACCTTGGGCGACAGCAGTTCAGCGGCGATGTTGAAGATACTGTAGCTAGAGCTAAAATCCCTAAAATGTCTGTTCGGTGATTGTTTATCTTTTCTGTTTAAGATCATATCTGACATTTTGTAATCGATTAACAAACCTTGAATAGTATTCGAGAGAAAAACAATCTAACAGCGACTCTCGCAAATTTCTGATGGAATCGCCCTTTTAAGACACGACATAACAACAACAAGACAAGACTAGAAGGATTACAAATTATTCAAATCAATTTATAGTGCTCGAACAAAGAAGAGCTAGGATAACATTTATGACGATGTTAAAATTTCTTTGATGTAAAAAAATGTTCGTTCAAGTCTTTGGTTATAACTTTTATCATGACATCACTGCGCGATGGACTGTGAATTCAACACTGCGTAAATGAATATGAATTTCACTTCTCTAGGGGACGCTGCAAAGTTTGCATGACGACTTTCGATGGCTCCCGACCCGTAACTGCCAAAAAAATGGTGTTGTGTATTCTTATATTATGAAATCGGCCGTCAATGAGAGAACTGTCTTCTTCTCGTGTCCTTATTTGGTCATGCTGATCAAACGTCTGGCGTCTACCCTCCTCTGCCTAACCTGGGCCGACGTCTAAGTCATGCAATAAAGGGAAGCCCCCAGTGGCATCCACATCGAGATATACGTGCATGCCATTGTTGCACTACACAATAATGTTAAGCGTTACCACACTAGAGTTGTGAGAGTAACGGAAAGGTACGTACCCGTATGTATCTGTTACTAAAATAAACAGGACTCGTTACAAACGTATCGTTACTCTCGTTACCAATGCCACCCAGCCCAGCAATACGGCCTTTGAAACCGTGAAAAATTTCTGCTGTTACTGTTACTATTTAAATTTGCCACGTAGATACTCTATGCCTGCTTTTTGAGGCAATTAAACTACTGAGGAACGGAACAGGAAGGAAGGAAGGAATCAGTGTTTAACGTTCCTTCGAAAGCGTGGTCATTAGAGACGGCGCTTACGCTCGGATTTTTGGGTGAGGATGGGGGAGGGAAATCGGCCGTGCCCTTTGAAAGGAACCATCCAGGCATTTGCCTGGAGTGATTTAGGGAAATCACGGAAAACCTAAGTCAGGATGGCCGGAGGTGGATTTGAACCACCATCCTTCCGAATACGAGTCCAGTGTCTTACCACTGCGCCACCTCGCTTGGTGGAAAGGAATAGTAAAGTCCATTTCCCTAGGGATTAAAATACGATTGTCATACAAATTGATCAATATTTGCGAGTCCCACTCAACCCCCATTTTGAGTACTGTCCCCGCACATTAGAGGCTAGGAATATCAGAATCTGTCGGAATATTTCGTGGAAAATGCTAGTGTGACAGAGCTCAGTAGTAGTTCCAAATTTGTGAGCAGCGGGACTGTCGTACTATCTTATGTGACATTAGGAATTAAGATAATACCATCGTGAATGAAAATGTATAGATTATTACTTTTACTGGCATTCTACGGATCGGAGCGTGGAATGTTAGATCCCTTAATCGGGTAGGAAAATTAGAAAATTTAAAAAGGGAAATGGATAGGTTGAAGTTAGATATAGTGGGGATTAGTGAAGTCCGGTGGCAGGATGAACAGGATTTCTGGTCAGCAGAGTACAGGATTATAAGTACAAAATCAGTTGGGGGTATCACAGGAGTAGGACTGATAATGAATAAGAAAATAGGAATGCGGGTAAACTACTATGAGCAGCACAGTGATCGCATTATCATTGTCAAGATAGATACGAAGCAAACACCGACAACAGTAGTACAGGTTTATATGCCAACTAGCTCTGCCGATGATGAGGAGATCGAAGAAATATATGAGGAGCTAAAGGAAATTATTCAGACAGTTAAGGGAGAGGAAAACCTAATTGTGATGAGAGACTGGAATTCGGTAGTAGGAAAAGGAAGAGAAGGAAAAATAGTAGGTGAATATGGACTGGGCAGGAGAAATGAAAGAGGAAGTCGCCTGTTAGAATTTTGCACGGAACATGATTTAATCGTAACAAACACCTGGTTTAAGAATCACAAAAGAAGGTTGTATACATGGAAGAGACCAGGAGACACCGGAAGGTATCAGATAGATTTTATAATGGTAAGACATAGGTTCCGGAACCAGGTTATAAACTGCAAGACGTACCCAGGGGCAGATATAGACTCTGACCATAACTTGTTAGTCATGAACTGTAGGCTGAAACTGAAAAAATTGCAGAAAGGTAGGAAAATAAGGAGATGGGACTTAGATAAATTGAAGGAAAGTGAAGTTGTGGAGAATTTCAGAGGGAGATTTAGGCAACAATTGACAGAAACAGGGGGAAATAAAACAGTGGAAGAGGAATGGGTAGCATTGAGAGATGAAATAGTGGAGGCAGCAGAGGACACAATAGGTAGAAAGGCAAGACCTACAAAAAATCCTTGGATATCACAGGAAATACTAGATTTAATTGATGAAAGGAGAAAATATAAAAATGCAGTAAATGAAACAGGCAAAATTGAGTACAGACGATTAAAAAATGAGATTGATAGGAAGTGCAAAATGGCTAAGCAGGAGTGGTTAGAAGCCAAATGCAAATCTGTAGAAGAATGTATAAGAAGGGGAAAAGTAGATACCGCCTACAGGAAAATAAAAGAGACATTTGGGGACAAGAAAAGCAAATCTACGAATATCAAGAACTCAGATGGGAAGCCGGTTCTCAGCAAAGAAGGGAAAGCTGAAAGGTGGAAAGAGTACATAGAGCAGCTCTACAAAGGAAATGAACTTACAGACAATGTGGTAGGAAGGGAAGAGGACGTAGATCAAGATGAAATAGGAGATGCTATACTGAGAGATGAATTTGACAGAGCCTTGAAAGACCTAGGTCGGAACAAGGCCCCAGGAGTAGATGACTTACCCTCAGAACTACTAAAGTCTCTGGGCGAGCAAGCCATGACAAGATTATTTGACCTGGTGTGTAGGATTTATGAGACGAGCGAAATACCCTCAGACTTTAAGAAAAATGTAATAATCCCCATTCCAAAGAAATCAGGCGCAGACAGGTGTGAAAATTACAGAACCATCAGTTTGATAAGTCATGGTTGCAAAATTTTAACACGAATTATCTACAGGAGAATGGAAAAACTGGTAGAAGCTCACCTTGGGGAAGATCAGTTTGGATTCAGGAGGAACATAGGAACCCGGGAGGCAATACTCACTTTACGTCTTATCTTAGAAGATAGATTAAGGAAAGGCAAACCTACATTTTTAGCTTTTGTAGATTTGGAGAAAGCATTTGACAATGTTGACTGGAATACACTCTTTCAAATTCTGAAGTCAGCAGGGGTAAAATATAGGGAAAGGAGAGTTATTTATAACTTGTACAAAAGCCAGACCGCAGTTATTAGACTCGAAGGGCATGAAAGGGAAGCATCAGTTGGGAAGGGAGTAAGACAGGGTTGTAGCCTTTCTCCGATGTTATTCAATTTGTACATCGAGCAGGCGGTGAAGGAAAGCAAGGAAAAATTTGGAATAGGGATTAAAGTACAGGGGGAAGAAATAAAAACTTTGCGTTATGCTGATGACATTGTAATTCTGTCAGAGACAGCAAAGGACCTGGAAGAGCAGTTGAATGGAATGGTCAGTGTGTTGAAGAGAGCATATAAAATGAACATTAATAAGAGCAAAACAAAAATAATGGAATGCGGTCTTAGAAAATCGGGCGATGCTGAAGGAATTAGATTAGGTAATGAAACAATGAAGGTGGTAGATGAGTTTTGTTACTTGAGTAGTAAAATAACATGTGATGGTCGCAGTACAGAGGATATAAAATGCAGAATGGCAATGGGAAGAAAAGCATTTTTGAAAAAGAGAAATTTGCTAACATCGAATATTAATTTAAGTGTAAGGAAGTCTTTTCTGAAGGCATTTGTGTGGAGTGTTTCCTTGTACGGGAGTAAAACATGGACGATGAGCAGTGCGGACAGGAAGAGAATAGAGGCTTTTGAAATGTGGTGTTACAGAAGAATGCTGAAGATTAGGTGGGTAGATCGCATAACCAATGGAGAAGTACTGAACAGAATTGGTGAGAAAAGGAATGTTTGGCATACCCTGGCTAAAAGAAGGGATCGCTTGGTAGGACACATTCTTCGACATCGGGGAATCGTAAATTTAGCATTGGTGGGAAGTGTGTGGGGGAAAAATCGCAGAGGGAGACCAAGAGACGCGTATAGTAAGCATATTCAAGTGGATGTGGGTTGCCGTTCTTATGAGGAGATGAAAAGGCTTGCTCAGGATAGAGTAGGGTGGAGAGCTGCATCTCCGGACTGAAGACCATAACAAACAAACAATTACTTTTGAGTAGTTTTTATAAAACTTTTCATAGTAGACAAGACCAAAAACAAATAATTAACGATTAAACTGAAACATTGACAGGTAAGAATACAATAAAACCTATGTTTGCAATAAACGGACATCAGATCATCGAGGATTAATCTGCAAACACGGGCCCCAAAGTATAATACAAAATGTTTAAAAACAAAAGTATCATCTAAAATCGTAGAGCACTGCAACGTGCACTTAAAGTTCGTCACGGATCTCTACAAAAATTACACATCTCACATCAAACAGCATCACACGAAATGCGCATTCTCCATATTGGTTTTAGTGACAGATTTCGTATCGATACATTTGACAGAGTTCGTATCGATACATTTGATGCGAATAACGAAATGTATGCATCGGCAGGTTCGTATCGATACGGTAGATGCGAATACGAAATGTATTCACGAGTAACGATTCAGTGTTTCGTATCAGCCAAACTCAGTACCGAATACTTACGGTTTGCAACAGCTCTGTACCACACTACATTCAGGCATTCTATGGGGTTACAACAGCGGAGGTCGGCGGCATAGTCATCACGTGGCGCTTTATTTCGCAGACGTTGGGTCCAGGATTCTCTACAACTTGTACAAGTTTAGAAAGAAAGAAATCCTACAGAAGAGCGGATGAGAGCGGTGAACTGCGCAGCAGAGATAATCTTACAACACATTCGCTTCCGACAAAACAAACATCAAGTAGTAAGATTTCTTGTGAGAAACAGATTGTGCCGTCCCTGAGTCTCTGAATTTCCTTCCTTAAAACTATCGTGTTGAAGCACAAAACCTTTGTCAAGGAGATTGTGTTTCAATAGTTCATGAAATTTAATATTTAGTGCATTACAGCAGCCGTTATTTTATTGCTTTTTAAAATACCAGCAACCAGCTGCAATTAATTAGTTTTATTTGCTGGTTTCTGGCACTCAAAAGGGGACCTTCAGGTCTCGGAAATTCACTTTGGGATGAGACTTTGCAGACTAGTAGTATACCTCAAGGGCGTCCTCTTATAGAAGTAATAAAGCGCAATATGCAGAAAATTCCGATAAAAATGGTTCTAAAGTTTTAATTGCAGCTCTTATAAATCTTATGAAGTAGTTAAAAGGTCAAACTGTGCATGTGGTGGAGTAGCTCAGGCAGTATTATGTTCGCTTGCCATGCAGTGGCTATGGGTTCGATTCTACCTCCAGGAAACATTGTATTTTTAATTGTTATTATTTGTTTAAAAATTATAAATTGTAAATAAATTTAATGGCTTTAAGTACTAACAATTAAAAATAAATAACTTTAGTTTGTTTATCAAATGGCTGTCAGAGTTACTTAAATTTGAAATTGAATTTTTCTTTTTAAAAAGTGGAATAATGCCAAATGCATTTTAATGGGTGGAAATTAAAGAGTCAATTACTATTGTGATTACAATATTATTTTATAATGTGTAAAGATTATAAATACCCGTTGTAAATTAGAGGAACCGGTTTCATCGTGGAAAAGCAGGGTATGGCTGTTGCCCTATTGTATATATAAACAGGCAGACAATCGGAAGTGTGAAGGGCCGCACGGAACTTATAGACCAATGGGCCTTACCTGCTACAGAACCAGTTCATTCCTGACTTCCGCAGAGATTGGTACGTTTACAACATTGTGAATTAAAAATGTCTGTCAATGGAGGAACTGAAGTATCAGAAGTTGCTGATTCATTATACAGTGACGTGTCTAAGGTGATATTGAAAGATATGGTGGTTCATTACGAACGTTTGCTTGCTGCAAATAATTTCACTGCATCGGAATCTTCACCAACAATTTCTCGAGAAGCAATGTTGATGGGTGAAGAAATTTACAAACGAACTATGGACATGTAAGCTGAAAAAATATTTCTGACTCATGAAGAGCTTTCTCACGAAAATGAAAACAGTGAAGAGGAAACTTTCGTAAAAGTCGAAGGCCACAGCTCAGTTGATGAATATGAACCAGGAAAGAAAAGGCAACAGAAGTAGACCGTCTTTCTTTGCATTACAAAATTAAAGTTGTTAATATCGCAAAGGGTCACATCACTTGAACCCTACAAACATTATAGAAAAAGGACGCAGCCAGTTAAGAAAGAATGAATATTTATCCTAGTGAAATGAAGAAATAAAAAGGGAGGTAATCACTTTAATAAGTACGCAGCAATTTATTCTTGAGCATATGATCATTTAGTTGAAGCCCGAGAGAATTATCAGCAAGTGACTACAAGTAATTTACAGCAGTTTTAGGAGCAGCACAACAAGTCATTGATTTTGAATTTAAAGCTTCTGATAGCTGCGTTCATAGATTCAAAAATAAACACGGCATTTGTCAGCGAAAATGACAAAATTTGTTTCAAGAAAATAAACAGCGACGATCGCAGAAACGTTGGTTGTTGCAGACGCTTTTCGCATCCAGTCGAATAAATTGATTGCGAATTTAAAAAGAGTTTGTTATCAACACTGAGCAGACAGGTATTTATTGCAGATTACACTCCTGGCCATTAAAATTGCTACACCACGAAGATGACGTGCTACAGACGCGAAATTTAACCGACAAGGTTGGCGCCGGTGGCGACACCTACAACGTGCTGACATGAGGTAAGTTTCCAACCGATTTCTTATACACAAACAGCAGTTGACCGGCGTTGCCTGGTGAAACGTTGTTGTGATACCTCGTGTAAGGAGGAGAAATGCGTACCATAACGTTGACTTTGATAAAGGTCGGATTGTAGCCTATCGTGATTGCGGTTTATCGTATCGCGACATTGCCGCTGCGTTGGTCGCGATCCAATGACTGTTAGCAGAATACGGAATCGGTGGGTTCAGGAGGGCAATACGGAACGCCGTGCTGGATCCCAACGGCCTCGTATCACTAGCAGTCGAGAATGCAGGCATCTTATCCGCGTGGCTGTAACGGATCGTGCAGCTACGTCTCGATCCCTCAGTCAACACATGGGGACGTTTGCAAGACAACAACCATCTGCTCGAATAGTTCGACGACGTTTGTAGCAGCATGGACTATCAGCTCGGAGACCATGGCTGCGGTTACCCTTGACGCTGCAATACAGACAGGAGCGCCGGCGATGGTGTACACAACGACGAACGTGGGTGCACGAATGGCAAAACGTCATTTTTTCGGATGAATCCAGGTTCTGTTTACTGCATCATGATGGTCGCATCCGTGTTTGGCGACATCGCGATGAACGCACATTAGAAGCATGTATTCGTCATCACCCGGCGTGATGGTATCAGCGAGCACAGAATGACATAGAGAGGCCTTACAATGACAGGGAAATGAAGCCGACTGAGAGCGCGAGATCCAACCAACATGGCGTGCGAGCGCCACCCGGCGCGAGCACGGATAGTTTACTGAGTTCGCTGTCTGTTAATTCCTTTTTCATATATTTTAAGGCGTTTCTTTTTGACAATCTATTTTTGCCATAAATAATTACAAATTTCAGCTAGGGACAGCAAATCATACTATTATATAAAATAGAAGCACATTTTTCTGTCTGTCCCTTTAACCTTTTATAACTCGATAAGTACCGAACGTATCGTCATGCAGTTTCCTTTAATTTCTTCTTTAGAATCCTGGGACAATCTTAGGCTATATTTAATGTCAATACGGATATATGAAAAAAAACTAAAATAAGAATCATAACGAAGAACCGTTTACCGCTTTTGCACTTGCACTTTTGCATTTTACTCAGCCTAAACTATAATAGCTAGGCCGTGTACTTGGTATGAACTTGCAGAACTCACAAATATCTACAAAAAGCGTGTGATCTCAATGCCTATTTTTTTTTAATCGTCGTGAGTTCATTACGCCAAATACTGGGAATGACAACGAAAATGAGTGACATTATTATAAATTTATCTTTAGCATAGCACTACAATGGCATAACAACAAACCCAGACCTGACAATGGTTTCTTCTGATATCAGTACAAGAACATCATTATTACTGGAGTTGAAACTGGACACCGCATGATTATAAGCAGTTTCCATGAGTAGTTAGGCAGCAGAACGGAAGTTTGGAGCAGCTGTCATAGTTTAAGGTATGCTGCAAAGGTCGCGGAAGTGGTAAACCATTCTACGTTATTATTCTTATTTCAATTATTTCCCATTTTCGTATTGGCATTTAATATAGCCTACGTTGAACACAGGATTATACCGAAGAAATTGCAAGAAACCGCACTACGATAAGTTCTGCAGTTCTCGAGTTAAAGAAAGATTATCCGTGCAAATACTGATAATTTTTCGTGCACTAAAATTAATAATCCGTTTGGTACTAAGAAACTATCTTCGAAATTAACAAAACAACGACAACCATATACAAATCCGTGTTAATAAAAAATTAGACCGCAAACTGAAATACATTAAAATTCCATGTCACAATAATATTACGCCTACACAATATTGGCAAAACAAGTATGTGTGCACTTCGAAAACACAAGTAATGTAAATAATTTGAGCACTGTAAACACTAGTCAAAGGATGACTTTAAATTTGTGTACCATATTAAATACAAATTTCATTAAACATGTACATACATTGAGATGAACAGTCAAAGCTTAAGTGTAATGTTTTAATTTCTGTATTTTGGCATATTTAATGTGAAAGAATATTGTTTAATTGTGAATTACAAAACTTTGTTATCAATCTTATTACGCGGTTACGTAGAAAGATGTTTGAGAGAAACCATGTTTTGTTAGTCTTCTAGCAGTCACAAACCTGTAAGCACCTCTGTTGGCTTGCCGCTGCATCTTTTGATTGTGCAATAATGTGATTCATTTAAACTTTATTTAAAATGGAAATAAAAATCGTTTCCATATCAACTGACATGTTTATAATTTACAAAAAGATGCTGTAACATCAAATCTTTAAGTCAATGCCGAAGACAGCTCACAACGCAATGGACTTCAGTCAGCATATAAGTTCAAGTTCACCTACAGTGGAATGACTTTGTTATAGAGACTGTGAACTAATAAAACTTTCCGTGATTTTGGAAAATATTAGGGCTCAGTTTGAGTCATTCCGAAAAGGGATGACGGTCGTTAGAACTACTCTTGATGAACTGTGGTATCGTGTTGAAGCTGCATGGGCATCTTACCTGTACACGCCATGCAAGCTCTGTTTGACTCAAAGCCCATGCGTATCAAGGCTGTTATTATGGCCAAAGGGGTTTGTTTTGGGTAATGATTTCTCAGGATCTACGCACCCAAATTGCGTGAAAATGCAACCACATGTCAGTTCTAGTATAATATATTTGTCCAATGAATACCCGTTTATCACCTGCATTTCTTCTTGGTGTAGCAATTTTAATGGCCAGAAATTTTAATCCTAACAGCAACACAAACACCGCCACGGCAGAGAGGCCAAGCGCATTGAGGTGCTTTACTGCGATACGTGAAACCGTTCCTCGTCGGGCGATCGAATCCCCCCTCGGACATGGATGTAAGGTAGTTCATAAGTAGTTTGTAAGTTTAGGGACTGATGATACCGCAGTTAAGTCCCTTAAGCTTCACAAAATTTGAATTTGAACGCAAACACCCATGCCCGAGAGAGGAGTCGAACCTTCGACGTGAACAGGCGCGCACCGTAGCAGGGCACCTCAGCGCGCACGGCTATTCCGCCGCGGCTAAGGCCGGTATTACACTATCAAATTATTTGTCAAAGAATTGGACAAAGAAAAATTGGACGTAGTGTAATGGGAACGTCGTCCAATATTTCATCCAATCTTAAGGCCTCGGCCTAGATTTGATCAAAGAAATCGCTCGTCTTCTGTTTCCTGCAGTGAGAAATGTGACCGCTTGGAGCGCTAGTAGTATACAGCTTCCTTTATTTTATTTCGAGGTTAAATATCTGACATTACTTGGACATAAAGTTCGTATTCGTAAACATGACTAGTAGTGGAATGTTTGTGTAGTGTTTTCTAGCAACAACAAAATTTTAAAAAACCAGATGGAGCGTTGTATAACAGGCGACGAGGCCAATTCACACTGTCCGTCACGTCAATTCGCGTAGCCCAATACCCTGCGGCGAAAGTGAGGTTGTGTTACAATCCGTGACGTAAAGAAGTCATTATATACTATCGGAATTGAAGTAGTAATGCCCCTAAATCTTATTTACGGCCGAAACAGATTTTAGAATGTATGATTTTGGTAACTTGGTGTGCTAAGTGCTGTGAAGTGAAACAACTTTCAAAACATCGACATCTGTTTGCAAGCGAATTTATGTGCATATAAATACGTCAGCCAATTTTTGTAAGGAAATAAATAGAGTCTATTTACTTTATCAGCAATGTTTCCCCCCTTACATTGTTAATAACTTCATAAACAATTTAGATTATCCTCTTTGTCAGTGCTCACATTTTCCATTTAAAAAGTTATTTAACGATACTTGCTTTATCAACTTAACAATCTTATTCGTATACACTGTTTGAGTCAGCTTTTTTGTTACTCTATTGCTAACTGTGAAGGATGAAGAGCGACAAAATAATTAGCAGTGAACGGCCTGGCTGTTCGACGGCATAAAAAAAGAAAATCCTCCCGGTCCCGTAACAAATTTTATTTATCTCGCTCTGACACCCACGGTTTCTTCCAAGTGTGTTTCCTTTTCTCTTTTTTTCCCCTCTTTCTCTTCTAAAGACAGACACAACGCAACTGTAGTATAAACAACAGCTGAGCACTACACCGCCATTTTGAAACAAATTTGACAAAATATTGGATGATAGTGTAATACCCCCTTTTGCAATTCAGCCAATGTCTTTGTCAAAAAATATGTTCAATGTTTCATTCAATGTTTTCGTCCAATTCTTTGTCCAATAATTTGATAGTGTAATACCGGCCTAAGCTCAGGAAACAAACCAGTGTTGCGCAGTGCACGCGATTATAGTGCCGCTGCAGGCGGCGCGGCGCAGCGCGGTCAAAGCGGCCAGAGAGGCGCTGGTGAATCAGGCACGTTTGTTTATCAGAGCGGCGAGCAGCGTGGTCGGGTGGCTCCGGCTGCGTTTGTGCGGCTGTAGCTGGAGTCAGCTGTGCCCGGTACTGTTGCCTGGTGCTGCTGCTTGGCGCTTACGTTTCTTTTGATGTTTAGTTGAAAACGGCTTCGACAGATGCTTTGATAGCTGCTGTGTTTACTCGGCGTTCTTTATGGGACCAGCGACACAACAAATACCACAACAGATACATTCTGGAAAAGCTATAGGACGAGGTCGCAGCGGAAATAGTGCCAAAACTTATCTGGATGCAAGCGCAGCTGAGAGTACAGACGATGTAACTTTCCATCTTTCTGCCTGTTAATGTTCATCAGATGGATGGACCATCTTCTGCTCGATAGACACTGTTGTATGTGATAATACCTAAGGGCACTGTCAGTGCCGGCGCAAGGCACGTGCGAAACGTGCGGCCGCACGGGGCGGCACTTTCCGAGGGGCGGCAAATCTGCCGCCGCCCCCCCCCCCCCTTTCTTTTTGTTTTTAGGACAAACTCAACATTCATGCCCAAGAGGGGATTCGAAACCAAACCTCGGAGGGAACTGTGGCATGGCGCCTGACTACCTGCTGGCCGCCTCTTTTGGAGAAGGGGAGGGAGGACTAATTCCTTCCTCGCTACTGTGGCAGCACCGTCGTGTTTACGCCGGAGGAAAGAGAGGAGGAAGCAGCTGGCGTACACGCCAGTATTCTTATGAGTGGAGCGCTGCCGGCGTGTTACGCGCCGTGCGTTTACTGATAACAAATTTTGCAGAATACGGAATCTAATTTGGAAATTCGAATGCAATGTTAAATTCTGCGCTTACATGTTAAGCCTGAAGCAATTTTGCTAAGCCCTTCAATGGCAGTTCCCCAGTGGTTCATTTTTCCCTCATTGTGAAAAAAAAAAAAAAAAATGGTTGGACATTACTACAGTCAAACATGCCCGACACCTAAAATGGCAAGAAGCATGCCGCGGCGGATTAGCCGCGCGTACTGGAGCGCCGTGTTGTGCGGTGCGCGGCCGTCCGCCGTCGGGGGTACAAATCTCCCCTCGGGCATGGATGTTTGTGTCGTCTTTAGTTTTAGCTAGTTCATAATTAGTTTGAAAGTTTAGGGACTGATGACTCTGTAGTTAAGTCCCTTAAGCTATACAAACATTTGATTTGCTATAAGTATTCAGAATGGGGAAATATGCTTTGAGTAGTTACAAGGGATAAAGACATTGGTAGTAAGCCTGGCATAAGTTAGTTTCGACGTATTTTTGGAAATTTTTGCTAACTGTTTCTGAGTGATAGTCGGACGTTTTAAAACGGTTTTTGAGCCATGAAACACCTTTCTGCATGACCAACAATTAAACTCTGACCGGTACTTTTGTTTCACAATACTACTCGCACTGTATCACTTTGCCAACATTTGTTTACTGTATAATGCGTGTGAATCCATATTTCATCTAAGTATACTACTGGTCGCTTTGATTCTGATGAAAACATGAGAAAGTATGGACTTTTAGCAACAATGTCCTCTCGCCCGCACAAAACAAAACGTTAATTTTGACACCTTCTAAAACAAATATCCAAGATAGAACATTGCTTCTAAGGGTTTCATTGCTAGCTTTGAAGCTCATTTCTGTTTGAAAAAAGTTGTTCAGTTTTCGCAAAGTTCCTTCTATTGTTCGTAATGCTATAGAAATTGGTGTCTGCTAACACATTTATCCATAACATCGGTCACATAATTACTGTGAGCTTCTTGCTTCTTCTTCTTGGGCGCTAGTTTAACCGTAGCCTCGCTGTACCTCGTCACGTGACATAGTTCCTGGCACTGCAGCGTCACCACTTCGCCTTTCCATGCAATAGGTGTTGTTGCGTTCTCTACAACGAAAACAGCAGAATTCGTTTCGGTAGTTGGCCAAAGGAGTCAACATTGGTCATAAGCACTTTCATCGGGTTTCGTAAGAACAGATGAATTGGTGCGTCCGAATTTCTTGCAACTTGGGATGTAATAGGTTAGTGCTTTTCATATAACGTATAATTAGTATTTTGCATGCACGTTACGCATAAGTTAGAATTTTTCTCCTTCAAGATTGCAGAATAGGAAAATTAATTTTTCTTATGATCTGTTACTTCAAAAACTGGGCAAGTCGGCAAATAAGCACGCGTCCTCCCAATAGCCAGAATGAAAATAAAGCGAGGAAAAGTGAAGTGATACGGTAATGACTAAATTGTTGCCCCTTATTCCGTAATCAGACATAAAAGAGCTGACACATGGAATTGTGAAGCTTATGGGACTTAACTACGGGGTCATCAGGACACATGGAATTCTTTGAAATGAACAACCGCAGTGCAGTGAGTTAGCCGGCCGCGGTGGCCGAGGAGACTGAGGCGCTTCAGTCACGGTTTGCACGACCACTACGGTCGGGGGTTCCAATCCCCGTCGGGCATGGATATTTGTGCCGTCTTTAGTATAAGGTAGTTCATAAGTAGTTTGTAAGTTTAGGGACTGATGACCTCGTAGTTAAGTCCCATAAGCTTAACAAACATTCGAACATTTTGCAGTGAGTTAATATATTTCGACTAACATTAGTACCCGTCGATGCCTGGGTGTGTATTTATTGCATTATTACGTTACTCCATCTTCTTGTTCTTCCTCTCTCCATTGTATTCCGCCCCACTCTTTGACCGTTTCACCTGCATGTGTAGTGAAATTCGGCCTGAAATACAATTTCTTAGACTTCATCTCGTGAACAGCGCATCCTAAAATAATATTTCACACACATTTGAACACTTTTTAAAATTCACAAGAATTATTAAAATTAGCTAGATTTTCTCAATCAGGTTGGACTCCATTTTTGAGCTGGTGCTCAGCGACTGTTTTGTACAAATCGGTAGAGAATGTCACAAATCAGTCGAAATTTTGGTTTTTATTTTCCGGATCTACATAGATTTCGGGCACAGTGTGGCTATTCTCAATGCTTTATGTTTACATCTATACCGTCATGCTGAACGTAACTGTCAACATGGCGGTTTAGATGGAAACACATATTAAAAGCTTTGAGACTGGCCATTCAGTGGCTGAAACCTGGAGGTAGGTCTGAAAAATAAAAACATAAATTACGATCGATTGCTGACATTTCCTACAGATTAGTTTAAATAAAATTCCACAAACTTCCGTAAAAACACACACACACACACACACACACACACACACACACAAAAGAAAAAAAGAAAACGGGTTGGGGGAGGGAGGCGGCAATTTAGCAGCTCGCACGGGGCGGCACTTGGGCTTGCGCCGGCCCTGGGCACTGTTTTCTAAGTACGTTAGCTTACGAGCCTTTGCTAGTGACATCTTTCATCACTCAGCGTTACAGAACTGTGCAGGGTAAGGCTCCTATAAGTACGAGTTGACGCATCCGCCATTTGCATTCTCGTGGCTCGTAAGTTACACACACACTGCGGTCCTATAGGATCTGCGTCACGACACTTAAGCACGACTTTACGGGTGGTTGCGTTGCCATAAACTGCTCACATCATTCCAGAGGTGGCTACAGGACGTTTAGTTTCCCGAGAGATTCTAAGAGAAGAAAAAAAAATGGATCTTTAAATGTCGGCATAAAAACTGTGAACCCGGACCGAGCCCACAGTTATGTATAGGAAGTAAATAGTTATTATTATGACTTCAAGCAATATTTAATAATAAAAATCGTCTCTGATATTTGAACTTACGTTTTTGTTTAGCTCTTCTGGAAGTACTACCTCTCAACAGAGAAGCTACCTGTAGGGAATTAGCAGCCGCAAAATATCATATTACAGCAAAGCATCCCAGAACATACTGTTTTTAGAGCATAATATGTGTGTCTTCTACCGAATGTTGAGAAATATACCTCATTAAAAAGTTTTGTACTGACATTGCACAAATTGTTGAAGATTTCTGTTACGTTATTGCGAGAAAGTATTACAAACGCTAAAACGGAAAATATAAATATACTGAGCAAAAAGTTTCGTTACGGCCGTAGCAGCGTACTTGCTGACACAGGGAACAACCGTTGAATGCTACTTGTGGTATTTCGAAGTTTTGGCGTCATAACTTGTAGTATGCAGTTCGAAATAATAGTACGGTACCTGATGTTTTATCACAAAATACACCCTGAATTCATTTTCTTATTAGTAAATGCCGATATTGACGCTTATCTATACAAGGCTGTATCATAATTGGCAAAGAATACTGGGTAAATTTTAATTACGGCTGTGGCGGCATAGTGTGCTAATGTTGGCAACGAAATGTTTGCTTTATAAGGATTATTAAATTACTGACAAGGCAAGGGTACTGTTACATACAAAAACCTGTCAACGTTAGAGAAGGAACAGAAATTTTTATTTCATGGTCAACACATTCTATACAATTAGGTTTTCAAATAGCATTCAAAGGTTGTTGCCAACAACGGCACCAGGTGCCTCTACGACCGTAAACTTTAGATCCTGTACACTAATATTCTTTTTAGATTTAGTATTTGTAATACATTCTGAAACATTCTCACTAACATAATAGAAGTACTTTCAGCAATATGAGTACAAAAATCCGATGTGGTTAATTTGTCTCATCAGACAACAAACACTTACTGCAAAATGCAAAGAAACCTCGCATATTGAAATAGAAGCCACGATCGTTTAAAAATTATATCTAGATGACCAATTTCGGCAGCATTTAATGTAGTACACAATTTTTATCATAGAATTATATGTTTCTTGCTCTTTTTTCTGTATTTGGACAGAAGCAGCAATAAGTAAAGAAAACGCGAGATTTTTATGTCTAATCCACATATCGATGTAAACAAGAGCGGAATGCAAGCTCAAAGTAGCACGATTTAAGGCTCTATGCCGGGCACTTGTAAAATATTTCACTAAACTTAAATAAAACAACACTGTAAGTATAAGCTGCGTGCTGTGTTTAGCATTCGCAAGAATGAAAATGATGGATGCGTCAGCCTATGCTTTTAGGAGCTCTAGTGCAGGGCTCTTATTTGCGCGCGGGCAACTTGGGTACTGTGACGCGTGCTCCGCGCTGCTACCTCGCCCCACTATACCTCGTCGCAATGGAGCCCTGTATTGGGAGAGTACCGCCAACCGGGCGGGCGCCGCCATTGTAGGCCTATTTCGCAATAGCAGCGCTATGAGCGGCACTGTTAAATTAACATTTATGATGAACGGAACCGGTCTGAACATCGACATGGTATGACAGTACGTTAAGTAAACAATGAACTAAGGTTTTTAATCGTTTTCTCACATCTACTGCGAATATTAAGGAAAAATTGGTAATCTGATTTCGACATCTGAGATCAAGACCTTTTATTTTTGACCAAACTAGTTGTAAAATTGTTTCGTGCAAAGTTTTGTCAAAAGTAATATATGTAGTAATGATAAGAGACTAAGTCGCTAGAGTTAACATATTTCATTCAAAGTACTGGTACTTATTAAAATACAAATATGTGGTTTAGTTATTTAGGCTGCTAAGGAAAAGAATCAAAATTGGAAAATTACAAATTAATTTGTCTAAAAAATTTGAAAGGTATTTTATGTACATAGTAACTGCGTCTTAAAATATCTTGACGGCATTCATCATGCCAATACTTTTACCACTTTGCTGTGGAATCCTCTGCTTGGCGATTATATTTTCTCAGAAGAATATGTACTCTAGTGGTTAAAAAATACGTGCACAACTTTTTCCACAACACTGTGACACGAAGGAATATTTTGGAACACGTTCATTGATTGATTTATGTCCAAACAGCATTGTTCACTAACTTGAAATGTATAAAAAAAGTTTTGTCTAAATACATTGCGATAAATTTACGTAGAATGAGTAACATACGAATCTTATTTATATACATACAATATATGTAAACGGTTCTGCCTGCCCAAACTTTCGTCATATTCAGTATAAATGCGAAATTCGTCAAATACGGCAGATTAGATTTTCACGTATTTGTATCTTTTAAAAATATCTTTTCTCTTACATGCTCTCCGGCCAACATTACTCGCAAGAAACAGATGAACCTAACAGTTTACTCGATATTTCAATGCAAATTTATTTACTTCACACAATTTTGCATTCTCGTATGGAAATGCATCTTTTCTTCCAATGCGGTGTACCCGCAATTCGCGTCTTTTCGCATCTCTTTCGCCCTGTGGAATGCGGAAACCTCGGACTGTCTTAGTGTAACAATTCACTGCACGACACTGCGTCAGTTCAAGGTGTAAGCCTACGGACTGAAAACCGTAGCAGCTTAGTTCCTTAGAACGTTCTATAGGCTGTATTGTTGTGTGGGTGATACCTTCTTGCACTAGCAAGTGAGGGGTCGGCACCAACAAACTAAATAGTAGACAAATGGTGGCTAACGTTTGTGTAGAATAAACAAACACATTTCATCACCTAACACAGCAGCCAGCTTCTCTCGCAGTAGAAAGCGTGAGCCAAGTGCCCGTACGCTTGCAATGGGCATTTTTAACGTAACAATTTTACGGAAATTGACGAAGCGTTTTCTTACTGCAAACTTCTGGTGCTATATCGGTAGTAACACAACTTTTGGTGCGGCAGCTAACGCTGGTTTGGGATCGCGCCGCCTGCACGACGTCATGTACCGTGGTTTCCTTTGTTCCACGATCCATTGTACACTGACTGGAGTGAAGTACACGAGGCGAGCATTGAGACGTACGATAAAGAACTAAGCATTGCAAGCGATTGTCTATTACAAGCCGATCAGGTTAGACATTAAAATCGAAAAATGTGATGTAGTTCTGATTTTTTGATATGTTATGATGACCAGTTATGGTACTATGAACCCAAGTATGCAGCTTCGAAAATACTGTGCTACGAAATTACTTGGTCTTTTCTTAAACTCATAAACTATTCCTTTTTCCGACTGTAGGCGATTGTGCCATTTTAAAGTACATGAAATATGTAACAATTTAACTCCAAACGTATGTTTATACGTCCATTAGCTTAATGACCTTTTCTTTGCCAAAAATGAAAATTTTAAATTTGGTCTTCATTGGGGCACATTAGTCTAGCATATGGACTAGACATACATCTCAGTAAGTCCCAACTCATGTTAATTGATCGAGAACAACGGATCGAGCTCACAGGTCAATTAATGGAACTGGAAGTCGTGCAGTCCTTCACCTATCTTGGGTCAACCATCTGCAGCACAGGTAGTTGTGAAGAGGAGATAAGAAGACGGATCACGCTAGGACGAGTGGCTATGAAGAAGCTCACGAAGATCTGGCAGAGCAGAGCAATAACAAATAGCACAAAGATCCGGCTAGTTGAAACACTCGTGTTTTCTGTCTTCTTTTATGGCTGTGAATCATGGACACTCAAGGCCAGAGACAAACAACGCATTGATGCGTTTGAGCTTTGGTGCTGGAGTAGGATGTTACGCATAAACTGGACCGAAAGAAGAGCAAATATGTCCGTTATTGAACAACAGACGCCTTTGTTCTCGAGTCGACGAAAAAATTCTCCAGTTCTTTGGCCATATTGTGAGAAGAGACGGAGAAAACCTAGAAAAAATAATCTTACATGGAAAAATCGAGGGCACAAGACCAAGAGGAAGAGCAGCGAGCAGATGGATAGACCAAATCAAGAAGATCTCCGGTCTACCTCTTCAGCAGGCACTGAGAGAAGCTGACAACCGTCCAGGATGGAGACGCTTGGTTCATGGAGTGACGACGGTCAGCAATGAGCACAACGACTTATGATGATGATGATGATGATGGGGCATCTGTAATAGCATGTATCCTTCGGTGGGGACACATGCATCCCAAACGTCGATAGCATGTAGTGTCATATTGCAAAACATGAGAAATCTCATGAGAATGTTGTAACGCCATGTGGCATGTTATAAGACATTATATTATGAATACTGGTAATTTACATTTGCAGGAATATGAGAAGATTTACTGACTTGAAAGTTTTTGAAGTTGCAGGTAAGTGGAGAAGCTAGTGTTCTTCTTTTACAAGTTTGACTTTTGTTTTACTTTGATAGGTGCATTTTTCGTTCTAGTAAAATATATGAAATAAAAGCGCAGAAAATGACGTCCATAGGTAGACGAATGAGAGTGGAGAAGTTTCAGGACAAGAAATGAACCACAAATACCTAACAATGATCTCAGAAAGGTACCACTTCGTTCACTGTAATCATGTACAGTCACCGGAACAGGAATGGACTAGGTACAGGGACACACTACTAGAAGAGGCTAGAGAATGTCTTGGAACAGTAGTATTAAAGGAAAAAAGGAGCAGAGAGCTTGGTGGAATGACACGATAAAGGCAGCCTGTAAAAGGGAAAAGACGGCATTTCAAAAATTGCTCCATACTAAAACTCAGGCAGACAGAGAAAGTTATGTTGGAGAAAGAAACAAAGCCAAACAGGTAACTGCAGAATCATGAGAAGACCTTGGAAATGGTTTAGAAACTTTAGGTCAATCCGCGGGAAAACCATTCTCGAGCTTAATTAGCAGCCTTCGAATTGGAGGGAAGCAGGAATTGACAAGTCAGATCAGGAAAGGTACTTGTGAATCCTGTGGATGCCTTGGGGAGATGGAGGGAATATTTTGAAGAATTGCTCAATGTAGGTGAAACTGTCAGTGATGTCTCAGATTTTGAGGTACAATGGAATAGGAATGATGTTGGAAACAGGATCACATTTGAGGAGGTGGAGAGAATGGTCTCAGATGGTTAACAGGATAAGTGAAATGGCATGGGAGTCAGGTCATGTTCCCTTAGACTGGATGAAAGAGGTAATCACACCAATTTTAAGCACGGTAACAGAAAAGATCGTATCAACTAAAGAGGTATCTCTTTAATTAGCATTATAGGCAAAATATTCTAAGGTATTATTGAAGGGAGAGTGTGAGTATTACTTGAAGACAAGTTGGATGAAAATCATTGTGGGTTTAGGCCTCTTAGAAGCTGTCAGGATCAGATCTTTAGCTTACAGCAGATAATGGAGAAGTACCATGAGTAGAACAGGGAATTGTATACATGTTTTATAGCTCTAGAAAAAGTTCATGACCGTGTTCCTAGTAGAAAGCTATTGTTGGTTTTACAAGATTATGGAATAGGAGGCAATTAAAGGTCTTTACCTAGATTGTCAGGCATCCGTTAGAGCTGACGGCAAATTGAGTTCATGTTTCATGGTAGTTTCAATGGTAAGACAAGGCTGTAACCTGTCACCACTGTTGTTCATACTGCTTATGGATAATAAGTTGAAAACAATAGACCGGCAGGGTGAGATTAAAATAGGTGGACGACTTTGTTGTAATGGTAGATTCGATCGAAATGTTGCAATCTAATATTTCAGAGCTAGATGAGAGGTGTAAGGGGTATGAAGATCAACATCTCCACAACGATAGAATGGCTGTGGGAAAGAGATTTAAACAGTTGAGCGCCAATAAGAGGATCAAAGTTAAAAATAGGTGGACAGTTTCAAGTACTTAGGGTATATTTTCTCACAGGATGGCAACATAGTGAAAGAACTTGAATCAAGGTGTAGCAAAGCTAATGCAGTGAGTGCTTAGCTAAGATCTGCTGTCTTCTGCAAGAAGAGAGTTAGCGCCGAAACTAATTAGCAGTGTACTGTCTTATCTTTCGATCATTTTGTGTCGTGGGAGTGTGGAAAGGTGTTTAGATACATGTTACCTTACTAATAAGGTTGAGGTTACAGATATGGAAATAGCAAGGATGATTGCAGGTATTAATATATGGGAACAATGACAAGACGGTGTCTATAATCATTAAATCAAGGAGACCGGGAATGAAGATGAAGCAGTAAGAGCGCACAGGTCGAGATGGTGGGGTCATGTTACAGGCATGGAAGAAGCAAGGTTACCTAACAAGCTCGTGGGTTCGGCAGTAGAAGTTAAGAGGAGTCGAGGTAGACCAAGGAGAAAGTTCTTAGATTCTATCAAGAATGGTTTTGAAGTAACTGACGAGGCATCATTGTTACCATTAAATAGGGGACCGTGGAGGAATTTTATCACGGGGATTATACTCCAGGCTGAAAGGAATAATCAGTCTTTACCAACGATGATGATGAAAGGCCGAATCTTTTAAATGTTTTGTCATAGAAAATTACATTTTTTGCACCGCCAGAGGAGCGTAGGCCTTTACATATGAGAATTTTCAACCTAATGCATCAATCCATTCCTGAGAAAAAAGGTGTCTTAAAAAAAACGGACAACAGTGTGATGCTATAAGGGTTCCTTTTTTAGTAGTATGGAAGCCTTAAAGTCTGTTTTAAAAATTGAAAAAGAAGAGTATAATTTTGCATGCTGCACCGGATTATGAAGCTAGAGATTACGATTTACATGTTGTGACTGATTTTAAAAATATGGTTATTCATGTTAATGCAGAACTAATTGTTTCAGACAGGAGGTAATCACGGATACACGATTCCTCGCCCACTGTCATCAGAAATATGTTTGAGGAAGTTAAGTGCATCAATATTTGATGGCTACATCTCCCCTGCTACTAAACAAACGAAGCAATATGTACAAGGGGTCCATGTACAGCCACGAAATAGGTTATTAATAGCGGAAACTCTTCGCTGAAACGTGCGACAGTGCTCCCAACCGCCTCCTTGCGGCGTGAATTGTAAACTAAAACTGGGAGTGAACGGCCGATTAACACTGAAACTCAGAACACTTACATCATTTGTCGGCGTACTCTATAGAAGTAGGAAATGGTTGGAAGGGGGAGTGTATGTGCTACATACGGCTACAATAGCAAATTATCTACATCTAAATCTACATGGGATACTCTGCAAATCACATTTTAGTGCCTGGCAGAGGGTTCATCGAACCACCATTATACTATTTATCTCCCATTCCATTCTCGAATAGCGCGCGGGAAGAAAGAACACCTGAATCTCTCCGTTCGTGCTCTGATTTCTCGTATTTCATTCTGATGTTCATTTCTACCTATGTAAGTGGGAGTCAACAATATATTTTCGCATTCGCAGGAGAACGTCGGCGATTGGAGTTTCGTAAGTAGCCCACGCCGCAGCGATAGGCGCCGTTGTTGTAACGATTCCCATCCCAGATCCTGTATCATTTCCGTAACGCTGTCTCCCCTGTATCGTGACAATCCGAAACGAGCGATGCACTCCGATATCTTCCTTTAGGTTTCCGAAAATTGTAAATATGATAGTTTAAGGAGGCTACTATTAGGCCTACTGTTATCATTTACTTTTAAGAACAGTGTCTTTAACCCTTTGATTTACCCTTTCTTATATAAGATCTTTATAGATAGTGACAGTGGATTATTCGTAAACGAAGTTTTGGCATGGATAAAATTTTGATAAAGAAGGGCCTAGAGCATTTGAAAAAAAGCTATACATTATGCCGATACTACTTTGTGAAGAAAGATTTGAGAAATAAGATTTTGTATAGCCAAGAATAAATGTAATTTGTTCATTGCGTGTAGTTTAAAAATGATGGTTAATGTATTATAACAACAAATGTATAACAGCAAGTATTTGAATCCCTTCATTTAAAGCGGGCATGGCCAACATTTCCGGCCGGCGGGCGCGCCCGCGAGTGGAGTACACTGTAGTTCAACGACCCCCGGCCGCGACCGTGTGTGCGCCGGCCGCGGTGACCGAGGGGACTGAGGCGCTTCAGTCACGGTCTGCACGCTCACTACGGTCGGGGGTTCGAATCCCCCCTCGGGCATGGATATTTGTGCCGTCCTTAGTTGTAAGTAGTTCATAAGTAGTTTGTAAGTTTAGGGACTGATGACCCCGTAGTTAAGTCCCTTAAGCTTAACAAACATTAGAACATTTTTGCGACCGTGTGTCGCTACTGCTCCACACGCTGCTGCGCACAGTACGCGGGGCGGTGTTTGGCCATGCCTGATTTAAAGCATATACTAGGCGTTAGAAACGCCAGCATAATACCCTAACTGTCAGATGTTTGTATTTAAGCAAAAATTATATTTTATAAAACACAATGCTAAACAGAAATTTAAAATAATGGCCCACATTTTCGTTGTTATTTCCAGTATTTGGCGTACATTAGATTAGTTTTTCGTTCCTTAGATTCATGTTGAGGAGATCCTGGTGGATGTGGAACATGTCAAGAAACAAAATTTACAGGTTGAATAATAGATGAATAATAGATAATAGTAATAATATAAATACAGATACATACATTTATAAGATTTTATTTTATTTATTTATTTATTTTTATTTCATTTTTAGCTGATAATATAATAATACTAATATGTATGAGTACATGCATCATTTGGTACAATTTAGAAATTCGCTAATGGAGTAGAAGGAGTTGGCCACTAGAAAGTCTTTTAAGTTCCTCTTAAACTGATCTTTATTTGTAGCTAAATTTTTTATACTTGATGGTAAATTATTGAAAATGTGTCTTCCTGAGTAGTGGACTCCTTTTTGAACTAAAGTAAGTGCTTTTAAGTTCTTGTGTAGATCATTTTTATTCCTAGTATTGTGTGTATGAACTGAGCTGTTTGTTGGAAACAGGGATATATAATTTATGACAAATTAAAATGAAGGAATAAATATACTGAGAGGCAGCAGTTAATATACCCAGTTCTTTGAAGAGGCTTCTGCAGGACGTCCGTGAATTTACACTACAAATGATAGGAATTACACGCTTTTGGACACTGAAGACTTTTGACTGACTTGAAGAGTTACCCTAAAATATTATACCATATGACATTATGGAACGAAAGTAAGCAAAGTATGCAAGCTTTTGTTATTTTTATGTCTTCTATGTCTGATAACACTCGTATTGAAAATACAGATTTGTTGAGTCGTTTCTGAAGTTCTATGGTGTGCTCCTCCCAATAAATTTGTTATCAAACTGTAATCCCAGGAATTTAATACTGTCAACCTCTTCTATCTGCTCTTCTTCATACTTAATGCATATGCTGATAGGACATCTCTTACATGTTCTGAACTGCATGTAGTGAGTCTTTTCAAAGTTTAATGGCAATGAGTTGGCTTTAAACCATTTATTAATGTTCATGAAAATATCATCAGCAGGCCTTTCTATACCTATGCTTGACGTACTTTTTATTGCAATACTTGTATCATCTGCAAACAAAACGAACTCTGGTTGTGTAACTGATGATTTACACAAGAAAAATCAATGGCCCTAAGATGGATCCTTGTGGGACACCACATGTAATTTCTTCCCAATCCGATGATGACTGTTGGCTTAATTCACTAGTCACTTGCACTGACACCCTTTGTTTCCCGTTAGTGAGGTATGATTTGAACCATTTTGCAGCATTTCCCGTGACCCCATAGAATTCTAATTTAGATGTAGATGTACTTAAAAGGATGTTATGGTTCACACAATCAAATGCCTTAGACAAATCACAGAAAATACCTGCTGCTTGCAATTTATTATCTAATGAATGAAGTACATTCTCACTGTTGCCTTCTTGATATCGGAACCTTTCCGAAATCCAAACTGTGTTCTAGACTATACGCCATTTGAGGTTAAGTGGTTGAGAAGCTGCTTGTACATTACCTTTTCTAGAATTTTTGAAAATGCTGGCAAAAGTGAAATGGGTTTGTAGTTTGGTGGTATCTCTTTCTTTATCCCCCTTCTTGAATAGAGATTTAATATCCGCATATTTAACCAATCAGGAAATGTTCCAGTTATAATAGACTGGTTACACAAATAACTTAAAATTGTCCTAAGTTCACAAGAACACGCTTTAATTAACTTTGTTGATATTTCATCGTAACCACTAGAATGCTTTGTTTTTAAAGATTTTATTATGAACTGCCTTCCGTTTTGCTGCTTAACTACTCATGTAAACTGCTTTTTGTATATGGTTAAAACTTCGTCATGTATTGTGTTATTTTCATTTCGAATTATATCCAGACAAAGTGTTCACATATGAAGGGTATTATTTGTCCGTCTACGCAACTACAGTACGTGCGATCGTTTATTACCAGAAGCGTTTCATTTCACTGAATATAAAACATCTTCAGTGGTCTGAAATTATAACTATCTACAATTTGATATGTTTTCATAGATCGAAAACAGTACGTAAAAAATTGTAAAATTTTGCTTTTTTCACGTAAGGAAATGTTTTCTTAGATTTTCGTCTCGCGTTATGGATCACCGACATGTTGCACCGTTCATGGCAGAGAAGATCGCTTTAGTTTCTTCTGCCCAACGTTTTAAAATAGTTATCATCTACCATAATACCTTAAATGGTGTAATAAATGTAAACCTTGTAAACTAATTTTGGTACGCAGCAAAATAAAATACGGTATCACAGATGTCAAGGCAAATATAGCCTATAACTCGAACCAACAGATGGCACTGCTAATAGTGTCGCCTGACAAACGCATGTATTTGATATTACTATGTACAGTGCAAGCGTCAGACGTTCTGATGGCAGATTTTCATAATCTGTAAGAGAGCAGCTAGAACGTGATGTTGTCATGGGAAGCGGTAGTTAGCGATGAAGAAGTGCCGTTGTGAAAACTGGCGTGGGGCCGTGAGCAGTTCAGACGGTGGGAACGTTCTCAAGCGGATGTCAGACCGAGTCTGACTCGTCTCTCATCAGGACGGAAAAGTATAGTAATCCAGATGTGCACCGACACGAAAAGAAGAATTTACTACAATTTTTAAATTATTATTTCTGTTTAATATACATGGTATTACTTGTTGCACATGCACTTTTACTTACATACCTCGTAAGCCACATTGCATCCAGAGGGTACATTATAGTAGTATACTGAACTTTTGACTCCGTTCTATTAACGTATATTACGACAGAAAATTACTGTACTTTAAACTCTCTTGCACTCTTAATCAAATTACGTGGTTATACCATGTCGTGGGGAATACGAACTAAAAAATGTGTTTTAATAACGGACACTTAGAGGATATAACAGAATTACTAAAGACACTGCGTATTCTATGCTTGTCCGACCTCTTTTGGAGTATTAGCTAGGATACCGAAAGAGTACAAAGGAGGGCATCTTGTTTCGTACATCACGATACAGGGGAAAGAGTGTTGCGGAAATGATACAGTTATTGGAGTGGGAATCACTACAACAACGCCGTTTATCGTTGCAGCGATATCTGCTTACGAAATGTCGATCGCCGACTTGCTCCTCTGAATGGAAAATATATAGTTGATTCCCACCTACGCAGGTAGAAAATATGATCTTCATAATAAAGTACGAGCAATCACAGTTCGAACAGAGAGATTTAGGTGTTCTTTCTTCCTGTGCACTAATAGAGAATGGAATGGTAGGTAAATGGTATGACGAACCCTCTTCCATCCACTTAGATCTAATTTGATGAATAATTCGTGTATATGCAGATGTAAATGTCTTACTGTCATAAAGCTAATTTGAGCGTTGTTATGAACATAATTGTCATATTTCGATAAGGGGTGTGGTGTAACCGCTTTTCTGGGTGATTATACAAAGTATAAAAGAAGTTCCGACTGCAACACATTAAATAACTTCAAGTCATTACCAGATCATTTACGCGTGAGGTTTGTGACTGCAGTCATCTTGCTTTACTCTTTCTGATTTTCCTGCCAGTTCTTCTCGTAAACGAACAGTAAGAGAATAGTAGTTCACTTAATGTGTACGCCAAGGGTGTTGAGTAATCAGAATTCGCTAAAGTACAATGTTACGAATTTGTTAACGTCAATCTTGTATCACGGGTTCACCGTATGAAAGTTACTTACAAACTGGAGTCCAGAGGACATTTGACCACACGATATTATGCGATTTTTAAAAATGCTCTCCGATACACACGATCGAACAGCGGAGGAGTGTTACTCAAGCGTCAACTTTAGCTTACAATATCTCCGGATGTAATTAACATTTTACAAAGCAACAAACGGCACTGATTAGGTATTTGTTTATATGTTCAGATGTGCTAACAAAACTAACAGGGATTCCATTTAAAAAAACGTAGGTTTGTGTTAAAAACACACTTCCGTGCATTTTTTTATGGTTCGTATTAACCAATTACACTAGCCCCTCTCTTCACCTTCGGTCTGTGGAATCGGTTCGTCAGTATTTGATGTGATTTACGAAATACATCCAGCGGTAATGTTAGGTGACTCCCTGTATATATATGAATTGCTGTTTGTCAGTCTCGGTAAAACTCGAGAACGGGTGAACCGCTTTGACTACTTTTAGTCTTGAAATATTCGTGTAAGTCCAGGGAGGGTTTAAACGGTGAGTACCAGGGAATCGAACCTTGGCCTCAAAATTGGCACTCCAAGCGCCTGTCCACTACGCTACTCACACTCCTCATCCCTACACGACTCACGATGCCGCCTCACAACTTTACTTCCGCCAGTACCTCGCCTCCTACTTTCCAAACTTCACAGAAGCTCTCCTGCGAACCATGCAAGACTAGCACTCCTGGAAGACAGGATACGGTGGAGACATGGCTTAGCCACAGCCTAAGGGATGTTTCCAGAATGAAACTTTCACTCTGCAGCGGAGTGTGCGCTGATATGAAACTTCCTGATAGATTAAAATTGTGTGCCGGAACTGGGACTCGAACCTGGGACCTTTGCCCGCGAAAGAAGGGACGAATGGAGCCTTATTTTTTTTTTTTTTTTTTTTTTTTTTTTTTTTTTTTTTTTTTTTATCTATCGGACCAAACTGCGTGGTCATCAGGCCGTAGCTTACAAACTACTTAAACCTAGGTAAACTAACCTAAGGACAAACACATACCCATGCCCCAAGGAGGACTCGAACCTCCACGGCGAGCAACTGCGCGCTCTGCAGCGAGACGCTTTAGACCGCTCGGCTACTCCACCGCGGCGTCGTCTTTAGTGATGGGAGTTGTCGCTACCTGGTCGTAAGCATGAGTGGTGTCGTGCAGGGGAGTGAGAAAATCTGGAGTGCATGGGACAGAGGCAAACGGGGCTGACACCTGACATAATGGTGTGGGGAGCCATATCCACACTGGCTGTTCTCCTTTGGTGTTCGATGTGGGAAAATTGAACAGTACATGGTACATTGAAACTATCACTCACTTCGTCTTGCCACTGTTCATGCAGCAACAAGGCGATATGTTTTTCCAATAGGATAGTGCATGTCCACACCTACCCCGTACAACCCAACGTGCTCTTCTAGGTTTACGACAACTACCCTGCCCATTATTATCTCCAAATCTGTCCCCCATTGAGCATGTCTGGGGCCGGATGAAACGTCATCTTGGTGCGGTCTACACGATCGGCACTAGATCTTGTCCAACTGAGGCATCAGAAGGAAATTGCATGGCAGGTCATACCGTAAGACTTCATTCGGCACCTCTACAATCGTCTTCATGAGAAAGTTACACCCTGCATTGCTGCAAAAGGAGGGTACACACGATACTAGCGTCGACATTGTGCACGCTCTGGTGACTGTACTGATGTGCGTATAGTTCTGACTGTGTGATCGTGTGTTGTATAAATTCTCAAGAATGTGTCAATTAAATTTCGCACTGCTGGGTTGACGAATCCATGGCGCTCTTTTTTCAGGTTCCAGGCGTGTATTTTAAAGAGAAGTGCATTTTCTTTTGACGTTGTCTCATGAAATTCAGTACATGATACGCCATTACAGTGTCTTTTGACAGTAAGGCTTTCACTGTTTCAACTTTCGTTCTTTTTTTTTTTTCCATCTGACCACAAAACGTTCGCCAAGGAAAACTCACGTCCCACAGCAGCATCTGACCCAGGAATTTCCAGACAAAACTTCACCAAATGAATCATGTTTTTCGTACTGTCGTTTTTACTACTGAAATAGGCAAATATTTTACACCATACTTTCATTGTGTACTACTTCACTTTTTTATAAAATTCTCTAAAAACGAAAAATCATCGAACCGTTTGTCTTCATCAACAGAAAAATATGGTTCAACAATTTTAACAAAAGCAGAGCAGTCCTGAATATCCTTCGCCACTGTAGCTGCTCTTTTACAGTGACCACCTAAGCAAATGGTCTGAAAAATGATAAACAGCATTCATTAATTTAGTCAATGGAAGAGTCATAAAATGTGTCAGCAAAGCTAAAGGGACTTCACTGTGGGGTCATTGGTCCCTAAACTTACAAACTACTTATCAACTAACTTATACTAAAGATAACACAAACATCCATGCCCGAGGGAGGATTTGAACACCCGGCGGGGAACGGCCTCACGCATTGGAGGATGTGAGACTTTCTACATTGTAATTGTAATAATACATAAAAATACAATAAAAGTTAATATAAAAACGTCATTTTGATTTTTTTGTTGACATCAATGTGTAACTTACTGGTATTTAAAATTTTAAATCTGCTGCTGTATCTTCCAGTAAGCCTATTTAGGGTTACTGGAGCATTGTGTCCCACTCCTTCATTGTAGTTGTAATGGGAATATAACCTAGTAGGCTTCTACCAGCCCTGTAATTTTGGCTAAAATTAGAATATTCATTCTTTTGCTACCAATGGCAGCAAAATGAATTACCAATTATCTTAATAGTGGTACAATACAATATTTGATATTTATTTACTGTATCCCTTACCTCAGTCTCCCCTGTTTAAGTATCTGCTTTATTAATAAATGCTCTCATCTTATGTCATTTAACTTACGTAGGTTTGTAAAGTACGGATATTTTGAAATTTCACTGGCCTCAGATTGTCCTGCAGACTTTATGTCTTAGTTGTAAACGTTGGCCTTTGCAGCCAATAAATTATTATGAATTGTGCAGGTGACAATTCAAGTCAGTTTACTGAGTAGACAAGGGTATATCAAGAACCTGTCAATGATAGAGCTAGTAGGATTCGTTGTCCCACTGCCTTCAACCATAGATACTAGGGTCGAAAGTGTCACTGATGAGTCAGCAGTGGCAGAGTGTTTTCTAGGCAGTTATGGAGTTAAGTTTCAAAGTTTCAGTGTGGGCTTTGAACAAACGAATCTTTTTATATGCAAAAATAATGCTAGTTTTCTTTTACACCGATGACGAGGTAAACCAAGATCGGAAAATTTACCGATGATTGAAAGTGATCTGATATGAAAAATAAAGACAAGGGGAATCATCATTTCACTGTTAGGTGCTCCATGTACTTTCTGTCCATCTCCGACAGACATTCACGATGAAGGGTTCGTCATTTTATATTCATTTTTTTAAATAATTCAATTTGTAGTGCCGATATTTACTATGATTTTTCTGTGTCAAAGAAGGTAGAAACTATGATGAGGATAATTTTGATTACATTCTTTAATGTGTTCGTTAATTTTTGATCATATTAAAGAGAGAGATTGATTAAAAAAGATAAAAAAATGACTTTCTGTAAAGAAATTTTGGTTACATTCTTTAACATACTAGTTGGTTTTTGAGCATACTAAAGAGAAAGATTTATTTAAAAAATGACAGCAGAAAATAATGACTTTCTGTTGTTGTTGTGGTCTTCGGTCTGGAGACTGGTTTGATGCAGCTCTCCACAATACTCAATCCTGAGCAAGTCTCTTCAACACCACGTAAGAACGGCAACCTACATCTGTCTAAATCTGCTTACTGTTCCATCTCTTGGTCTTCCTCTGCGACTTTTACCCCAAATACTTCCCCCTCCAATGCTAAATTCACGATTCCTTGATGTCTAAGAATGTGTCCTACCAATCGATCCCTTCTTTTATTCAAGGTATGCCAGAAATTCCTTTTCTCCCCAATTCTATTCTGTACCTCCTCATTAGTTACGCGATCCACCCACCTAATCTTCAGCATTCTTCTGAGCACCACATTTCAAAAGCCTCTATCCTCATGCTGTCTGCACTGTTTATCGTCCATGTTTCACTCCCATGCAAGGCAACACTCCACTCAAATGCCTTCATGAAGGATTTCCTTAGGCTTTAATCAATATTCGATGTTAACAAAATTCTTTTTTTCAAACACGTCTTTCTACCCATCCACCCCTACGAACGACAGACATTGCCGAGGTGGGGTGGCTTGCGTGCCTCAACGATGCAGATAGCCGTACCGTAGGTTCAACCACAGCGGAGGGGAATCTGTGGAGAGGCCAGACAAACGTGTGGTTCCTGAAGAGGGGCAGCAGCCTTTTCAGTAGTTACAGGGGCAACAGTCTGGATGATTGACTGAGCTGGCCTTGTAACATCAGCTATTGTGGCTTTGCCACACAGTTACTGCGAACGGCTGAAAGCAAGGGGAAACTACAGCCGTTACTTTTCCCGAGGACATGCAGCTCTACTGTATGAAAATATGATGATGGCATCCTCTCGGGTAAAATATTCCGGAGGTAAAATAGTCCCCCATTCGGATCTCCGGGCGGGGTCTACTCAGGAGGATGTTGTCATCAGGAAAGACAATACTGGCATTCTACGGATCGGAGCGTGGAATGTTAGATCCCTTAATCGAGTAGGAAAATTAGAAAATTTAAAAAGGGAAATGGATAGGTTGAAGTTAGATATAGTGGGGATTAGTGAAGTTCGGTGGCAGGATGAACAGGATTTCTGGTCAGGCGAGTACAGGATTATAAGTACAAAATCAGTTGGGGGAATAACAGGAGTAGGACTGATAATGAATAAGAAAATAGGAATGCGGGTAAACTACTATGAGCAGCACAGTGATCGCATTATCATTGTCAAGATAGATACGAAGCCAACACCGACAACAGTAGTACAGGTTTATATGCCAACTAGCTCTGCCGATGATGAGGATATAGAAGAAATATATGAGGAGCTAAAGGAAATTATTCTGACAGTTAAGGGAGAGGAAAACTTAATTGTGATGGGAGACTGGAATTCGGTAGTAGGAAAAAGAAGAGAAGGAAAAACAGTAGGTGAATATGTAATGGGCAAAAGGAATGAAAGAGGAAGCCGCCTGGTAGAATATTGCACGGAACACGATTTAATCGTAACAAACACGTGGTTTAAGAATCACAAAAGAAGGTTGTATACTTGGAAGAGACCAGGAGACACTGGAAGGTATCAGATAGATTTTATAATGGTAAAACTTAGATTCCGGAACCAAGTTATAAACTGCAAGACATACCCAGGGGCAGATGTAGACTCTGACCATAACTTGTTAGTCATGAACTGTAGGCTGAAACTGAAAAAACTGCAGAAAGGTAGGAAAATAAGGAGATGGGGCCTAGATAAATTGAAGGAACGTGACGTTCTGGAGAATTGCAGAGGGAGATTTAGGCAAGAATTGACAGAAACAGGGGGAAATGAAACAGTAGAAGAGGAATGGGTAACATTGAGAGATGAAATAGTGAAGGTAGCAGAGGACGAAGTAGGTAGAAAGGCAAAACCTACAAAAAATCCTTGGATATCACGGGAAATACTAAATTTAATTGATGAAAGGAGAAAATATAAAAATGCAGTAAATGAAACAGGCAAAATGGAGTACAGACGACTAAGAAATGAGATTGACAGGAAGTGCAAAATGGCTAAGCAGGAGTGGCTAGAAGCCAAATGCAAATCTGTAGAAGAATGTATAAGAAGGGGAAAAGTAGATACCGCCTACAGGAAAATAAAAGAGACATTTGGGGACAAGAAAAGTAACTCTACGAATATCAAGAACTCAGATGTGAAACCAGTTCTCAGCAAAGAAGGGAAAGCTGAAAGGTGAAAAGAGTACATAGAGCAGCCCTACAAAGGGAATGAACTTAGAGACGATGTTGTAGGAAGGGCAGAGGAAGTAGATCAAGATGAAATGGGAGATACTATACTAAGAGATGAATTTGACAGAGCCCTGAAAGACCTAGGTCAGAACAAGGCCCCAGGAGTAGATGACATACCCTCTGAGCTACTAAAGTCTCTGGGAGAGCCAGCCATGACAAAACTATTTGAACTGGTGTGTAGGATGAATGAGACTGGCGAAATACCCTCAGACTTCCAAAGAAATCAGGTGCAGACAGGTGTGAAAATTACAGAACCATCAGTTTGATAAGTCATGGTTGCAAAATTTTAACACGAATTATCTACAGGAGAATGGAAAAGCTGGTAGAAGCTGACCTCGGGGAAGATCAGTTTGGGTTCAGGAGGAACGTAGGAACCCGGGAGGCAATACTCACCTTACGTCTTATCTTAGAAGATAGATTAAGGAAAGGCAAACCTACATTTTTAGCTTTTGTAGATTTGGAGAAAGCGTTTGACAATGTTGGCTGGAATACACTATTTCAAATTCTGAAGTTAGCAGGGGTAAAATATAGGGAAAAGAGAGTTATTTACAACTTGTACAAAAGCCAGACCGCAGTTATTAGAGTCGAAGTGCATGAAAGGGACGCATCAGTTGGGAAGGGAGTAAGACAGGGTTGTAGCCTTTCACCGATGTTATTCAATTTGTACATCGAGCAGGCGGTGAAGGAAAGCAAGGAAAAATTTGGAATAGGGATTAAAGTTCAGGGGGAAGAAATAAAAACATTGCGTTTTGTTGATGACATTGTAATTCTGTCAGAGACAGCACAGGACCTGGAAGAGCAGTTGAATGGAATGGACAGTGTGTTGAAGGGAACGTATAAAAAGAACATTAACAAGAGCAAAACAAAAATGATGGAATGCGGTCTTAGAAAATCAGGCGATGCTGAAGGAATTAGATTGGGTAGGGAAACAATGAGGGTGGTAGATGAGTTTTGTTACTTGGGTAGTAAAATAACATGCGATGGTCGCAGTACAGACGATATAAAATGCAGAATGGCAATGGGAAGAAAAGCATTTTTGAAAAAGAGAAATTTGCTAACATCGAATATTAATTTAAGTGTAAGGAAGTCTTTTCTTAAGGCATTTGTGTGGAGTGTTGCCTTGTACAAGAGTGAAACATGGACGATAAGCAGTGCGGACAGGAAGAGAATAAAGGCTTTTGAAATGTGGTGCTACAGAAGAATGCTGAAGATTAGGTGGGTAGATCGCATAACTAATGAAGAGGTACTGAACAGAAGTGGTGAGAAAAGGATTTTTGGCATACCCTGACCAAAAGAAGAGATCGCTTGGTAGGACACATTCTTAGACATCGAGGAATCGTACATTTAGCATTGGAGGGAAGTGTGTGGGGTAAAAATCGCAGAGGAAGACCAAGAGATGCGTATAGTAACCAGATTCAAGTGGATGTGGGTTGCCGTTCTTATGAGGAGATGAAAAGGCTTGCTCAGGATAGAGTGGGGTGGAGAGATGCATCAAACCAGTCTCCGGACTGAAGACCATAACAACGACATTTCTACCCATTGCCGTTCTGCATTTTATATCCTCTTTACTGCGGCCATCATTTGTTATTTTACTAACCAAGTAACAAAACTCATCTACCTCCTTTATTGTTTCGTTATCTAATCTAATTCCTTCAGCATCACCTGATTTTGTTAGACTGCACTGCACTATCCTTGTTTTACTCGTGTTAATGTTGTCCATTCCGTTCAGCTGCTCTTCCAGGTCCTTTGCTGTCTCTGACAGAATTATATTGTCATCAGCAAAACGCAAGGTTTTTATTTCTTCACCCTGAACTTCAATCCCTTCTCCAAATTTCTCCTTGCTTTCCTTTATAGCTTGCTCAATGTACAAATTGAATAACATTGGAGAAAGGCTACAACCCTGTCTTACACCGTTTCCAACCTCTGCCTCCCTTTCATGCCCTTCAACTCTGATACCTGCAGTCCGGTTTTTGTACAAGTTGCAAATAACCTTCCATTCCCTATATTAATTTTTACTCTTGCTGATTTCAGAATTTGAAAGAGTACACTCCAATAAACATTGTCAAAAGCTTTCTCCAAATCTACAAAAGCTAGAAATGTAGGTTTGCCTTTCCTTAATCTATCTTCTAAGATAAGCCGTAAAATGAGGATTGCCCCCCGTGTTCCTACATTTCTCCTGAATCCATACTGATCTTCTCCAAGGTCATTTTGTACCAGCTTTTCCATCCTTCTGTAAATAACTCGTGTTAATATTTTGCAACCATGACTTATTAAACTGATGGTTACGTAGTTTTCACACCTGTCTGTGCCTGCTTTCTTTGGAATGGGGATTATTACATGCGTATCGTGCTGAAAGACGGCGTTCGAACATCCATGCGATTTGAAAAAAGGTTCTAGGCGAAAAAATTTGATTTTTTACATCTTAAAGATTGAAATCTTCGGTCGATGAAGGGGTGATTTTTGTTTTCGTTTACTTTACAGTTAATATGCAGCATTCGGTTTAGTGAGCTATTGCAACATATTTTAAATAGTTTGCAGAGGTAAAAACACATTGCGTAGACTTCTCATATGGTTGATTTTAGGTTAACCATAGCTGCGTATGAAATGTGGATAATGTATCGAAATTTTATTTAAAGTGTAAATTAGAATGATATCTTATGTGGTTCTTGATATATTGAACCGTGAATGATAGTATCTGACAGTAATAGGTTCGAAAACGCTATTTCTGATTGTGAGGTAACGTATCTTGAGAAATATGAAATGACTAAAATGTTATTTGTTTGTTGTTTAGATGTTTATCTGGAAAAATCGTAATTTTTGGTATCAAAAGATCCAACTGCGTGCATTGGCAAATCTACACTTCTATTCATGGAAAATATTCGAAGTTTTTACGATGCGTTCTAATATTATACTATCCAAATTTTACTCACCATTGATTTCATGTTATATAAGCAGTACACACTGATGTAACAGGAAAAAGACGGGAGCCAGCTGAAAAATGCTCCTGGCGGAGCACAGAAAAGGCGAATATGTTCTCTGACAAAAAAGTGTGGAGCCAGCTGCCTCAATCCTCATTCTGAATCCCTCACCAAAAATTTTGGCATGCGAACATATTTGCGCTTTTTTCGGCTGAATGTGAGCAGGGCAGAGACAGTGCAACAGGCAGAGTGAGTCATGTATGATGGAATAGAGAAAGTGTCAGTTCAGAAGAAAGGCATATACATGAAAACAGCGGTGGGAAGCGATAGATGTCGGAAGTGAGGAATAGTAGCAACTACAAACTAAGACTGATGCTGCTAGTAGCATTTTGAGCAGAAGAGAAAACATTGGGAAACTGAGACGAAAGAAGACCATACATAAAGAAAGCATGAGCGTGCGGCTGTCCAATACTAGAGCACGAAACAATTTCTCCGATTTTTCCCATCCCAGGTACCTGCGTGCTAAAGTTTTCCGGTGAACAGGTCAAATCCCAAGCAAACCAGCCCCATGGATATATGTGTAAAGGAAACAATCGTGATTGGAGACAATGAAAGCCGACTCTAAGTGAGAAAGAAAAGACATTGAAAGTTTGGCCCAGACAGAAAGTGGCAGTGGGAGAGACAGCAAACAAACGGACAGAGACATATATAAACTGACAGTTAGACGACATTGCTGACTATGATGCTTAACTGGGCAAAAGTATTTACTAAGTTATGCGTTAAAAGTGTGCGAATATGTTCACTTGCCAAAATTTTTGGTGAGGAAGTCGGAATGGGGATTGAGGCAGCTGGTTCCACTTTTCTGTTAGAGAACATATTCGCCTTTTCTGTGCTCCGGCAGAAGCATTTATCAGCTGGTCATATACTACGCAACAGGTGAAATTTCAAAAATGGATGTCTCTTGATTTCGTGTAACAAGTTCTCCCAGTGATCCATTTGCCCTTTTCCTGGAGCAAGGTAAGCACTGTGGCAGTACACAGTGGGTTTGTGGCGACTGTCAAATGTGTGAGAAGTGGGCCCCTACTGGTGAAGAGCACTTTTTGCTGTGTCTGACAAAATAACATCTTCATCAGCGTATTTCGGGCCAGATTGATCATCACCGCAGGCAACATTGTGACCTCCGGGTCATGTGCTGGACAGTATTGTCTTAGAGTCATTACAATAATTAACAAATTCACTCAATAAAGAAAATGGTTCAAAGCATTCAGATAACATTCACTATTGTTGTGTAAAGTGAAATAAATTTCATCTGTTTCAATATCACTGGTATGAAGTAGTCCATGGGAATGAGCAAGATAACGAAAGCTATCAATGTAACTAGTTACACCTGTGACACTTCTGTGATACACGCTCTTATCTTAAATATTAGAGTATAGCTTAAATGCCAGTGGGAAATTAGTTTTGATAGTAGAAAAGAAGCCTGGTGAAGCCTACAGAAATAGCTTGATGCATATTATTCCATTTACCTTTACTGATAGATGTGCCACAAAAGATTACAAGTGGGCGACTGCTCTACAACACATGGGCACCTATTGTTGGATTGATATATGCTGCAGTGATGTTACTGTGGCTTGCCAGTTACATTGTCATAATAATAATAATGGTAGTAATAGTAATTTTATTGTTACTAGGCTATTACAACAATAGACAAATTCAAACTTACAATGAAAAGCATTTGGAATTAAACAATAAAATGAGAATAAAACTTTTATCCATTGTGTTGGAACCTGCGACTGTTTCTTGAAATAGGTTTCAGAAATTACTGCAATCAGTCGCCTTTTGTTTCTTCTTAATGAAGATTTATTTAAACCATTACCGGTTTCAAGCTGCCTAGCAGCTCATCTTCAGATGTTATACATTTATTTCAAATTACATTTGTATAGTTATGCGCTTCACATTTAATTTGTCCATATTTGGTCCGCTTATTCTGAAACCTAAAATGAGAATAGCTTGTAATTCACTGCAAAGATGATTGTCGATCTGCAGAAAAGAAAGTAAAAGAGTTAATGACACACAACTTACAGCTTTCAGCCAAAGCCTTAATCAGTTCTACACAAACACAATCTCAATCATATAGTCACACGCTCAACTCATTCAAGTACTTTTGTCATCTCCAGCTGCCAGAGGTTTGATAATAACATTGTCTATTTCTTCAACTGATTTGAGAATAATGACCAATAAACGTAACTGCTGAATGAATGCATACAATTTCCATTCTGTAATACAACCTCTTATACCTGTGTAGTGATAGGTTCTTGATGTACTTTGTCGATTCATTATCTGGGAACTATTTTTAGTATATTACTCATAAAAATTAAATATGTCCACAACACCAATTGTTTACAGAATGAAAAGGAATAAATTCACATTGTTTTCGACTGTGTAAACGCTAAGGTCTATAAAGGAGAGGTCTGGACACCAGTGTTGCTTGTAGAGCCGCCATTTAGGGGTCTAGAACAGATGACAATGTGAAATATTGCTATGATAGGAAATAGTCGCTTTCCAAAATTATTACTGTTCTGCAGTCAGTTTACGTACCGTTTGTATCAGAAATTATATTTTTAATTTTAGAAATAAAATGTTAATAATTCGCAATGCCAATATTGCTCAGTCTCATCAAAGTGGAGTAGCAGAGCGGCCCAAGGCGCCTCGCTGCGGAGCGCGCGGTTGCTCGCCGTCGGAGGTTCGAGTCCTCTCTAGGACATGGGTGTGTGTGTTGTCTTTAGGTTAGTTTACCTTAGTTTAAGTAGTTTGTAAGCTATGGACTGATGAACACTCAGTTTGGTCCGATAGATTTACAAACAAACGTTTCATCAAAGGGAGGTAATGGGAGATTTCCATCAATTTGGCTCAAACTGTGTGAGAAGAATGTGTAGAGCATCTTTTAAATTCCTGAAATATATGATGGGCCATAGGAAAAAAGAAAAACTCCCATGAAAGATTTCCAATTACAGGATTCGAGAAGTAAAAGGGCGTTAGGATGACCTGTCAAATATGAGCATGGCTCAGGTGGTAATGTACTATACCATACTGTCAATTGTGCGGGCCGGGTCTGATCACAGATGCTACCTTTTTTTTTTTAATTTTATTTTATAATTTACGTTATACTTACGAAATATAAATTTGCTGGACCATTTCAATACCTGGTGTTTGTTTTTACCCCATTGATTTAGTATGTTTGGTATGTAGGAAATAAAAGTCATGAAAATCTTCAATAAAGTATGCTTTGCATGGAAGCATTTTTGGGAAAAAAAATGTTCTTGTCAAAAAATACTTTCATAAAATGTGAATGGCGTGAACATTGTTTCTTAATTTTGACCACCAAACATAAGTGTGAAAGACCTTTCACAGATAGTTGTTGGAATTTTTTTAAATACTTTTTTATTTGGAAACTTCAGAAAATAATGAAAATAGTTTTAATATATAAATGACCATTTATAAAGTTATTATAACTAAAAAGAATATATTAATTTTACATATATAATCTGAAATGATAAAGTAAACTTCAATTTGTAATTAAAAACTTAACACTGCAGGGAATTATACAAATTTCAAAAAAAGAAAGTAGTGCAGATTGAAACTTGGCTTCAGAATTAACAGTCTAACACATAATCCCCTGCAGGGCCTACTACATTGTCTTAATGATAAGGCAGATCGCTGACACGATTCATTAAGCAAAATTTAATAATAATGTCTGCTAAAGTTGAGATCATTGTGCAGGCGAAACATATACGCAGATTTGGTAGCACTCCTAGCTTAGCAACACAACATATTCATGCATGATTTAATTAAAATTTACTAATCACTTGGAACATTGATCATTTGTAATGCTCATGTATCTGTTTCTTCTCATACACATTGAGCCAAATCGTTGAGACGATTTATTACTCAAAATTTAATAAAAATGCCACCTAAAGTCGGGATCACTGCCAGGAACTTTCAGAAAGGCTTCTGTAGCACAGCTAGATTGGGAACGCATCACATTTCGTCTAGCCTGTGGCATACCACTATGACCTTTACAAGAACTTGTAAGCGGAGCCCTTTAAAAGCAATAAGGTTTTCCAGAGATGGATGCCACCTGTGATGCTGCAATGCTCACCTGCGGTCCCTAATTGCCTCGGCAATCTCTGGTGACCGCCAGGGCACCGTCCGCAACTGGGAGTATCCTGAAGAACTAGGGATTGCACGTGACATAAAAGTTTTCTGGGTATGGTACCGCGTCATGATGTAAGGCTATTACTTAAATAACCAACGTTTCGGCCAACGTTACAGTGGCCTTCTTCTGGGTAACTGGTGTGAGCTGGTTGTTACTACACTTTATATTACTTTCATTTAGACATTACGTCATAATTTTTTAAAATAAGCGATGTTATTGGTGAATGTATTGCGGAAGAGTGGAACTTTATTTTTGATAGGATGCTGAGGTGGAAGGGGTGGGGGTTAGCCGTTGCCTATTGCTTCTTGCATAGCGAGACATGGTTGGTGTTCATCGGCGAATGGGGTGAGGGCTTCAGTTTCTCTCCTGCTGGCCGTGGGCCGCGCGGCGGCAGTAGCTTACTGGTGACGCTCGCGTGTTGTGATGTCAGTGCGGCCTATTACGCTGTGATGGCCGGTAGCCAAGAGGGGGCAAGCCTGAGTCCATCTTCTCTATTCATGTTATTGGGGTGTTTAACAATTTCGATGGCTTCCCTTATCTTACGTTTGACCATCCCTGGTTGCTTGGCGAGTATTCTGGCATCGTTAAATTTTATCTTCCTGCTGCAATCTTGCTGGTGTTCGGCTACTGCAGATTTATTGTGTTGGCCTAATCGAATGTAGCGTTCATGTTCCCGTATGCGTGTTGCCACTGCCCTTCCTGTCTCACCTATGTACACTTCCCCACACTCGCATTCCACCTTGTATACTCCTGATGCATGTAGTGCGTTTATGTTGTCCTTTGTGGAACCAAGAGCATCCTTGACCTTGCGACTGCTGTAGAAGAAAGGCTGGATTCCTACCCGGCGAAGATGTTTGGCAATGCGATCTGTGACGTTTTTTACATAAGGTAAGCGTGCTGCTGGCTGCTTTTTGTTGACTTCCTGCCTACTGATGTTTCTTTTATTTGTGTCCATGGCGGTGTGGATCACTCTATGGTTGTAGCCATTTGCCAGAAATGTTGTTTCTAGTTTGTTGAGCTCAGCTGTTTTGTTGTCTTCATCACTTAGCCGTTGCGCGCAAATCGTCAGTGAGCGGATAACAGAGTTCTTCTGTGCTGGATGGTGGTTTGATTGAGCGTGCTATTCCATTCCTAGATGTGGAAATTTATAGAACTAGGCAAGGCACACTTGGGCACAGGGTGTATATCGGAAGCCTACACATACCGACAGCTACTGCCGCCGCGCGGCCCACGGCCAGCAGGAGAGAAACGGAAGCCCTCACCCCATTCGCCGATGAACACCAACCATGTCTCGCTATGCAAGAAGCAATAGGCAACGGCTAACCCCCACCCCTTCCACCTCAGCATCCTATCAAAAATAAAGTTCCACTCTTCCGCAATACATTCACCAATAACATCGCTTATTTTAAAAAATTATGACGTAATGTCTAAATGAAAATAATATAAAGTGTAGTAACAACCAGCTCACACCAGTTACCCAGAAGAAGGCCACTGTAACGTTGGCCGAAACGTTGGTTATTTAAGTAATAGCCTTACATCATGACGTGGTACCATACCCAGAAAACTTTTATGTCATCTGACTCTGGCCGCGGAAGCCAACGTAATTATAGGGATTGCACGTTTGGCTGCAGAAATAATCGCTGCAGTAAATCTTTTGGCCACCACATCGATGTCGACATGTGTTGGAGTACACACCGTTTCAGCAGAAGTAAACATGTCCCAGTTAGCCTTATTAAGGGCCCATCTGGGTAACCGTCCAGAGGAATGACGCTGAGGTAGTGCCATGAGGTAGTGCCAAGAAGATTGGAAAGTGGTCACTACCACACAAGTCGTCATGCACTTTCCATCGGATAGATGGGAAGAGGCTAGGGCTAGACACGGAAAGGTGAATGGCCAGGTAGGTACCATGTGCCACACTTAAGTGTGTGGGGGCACCATTATTTAAAAGGCAGAGGTCGAGCTGCAGTAGTAAAGTCTCGATATCTCTACCACGGCCAGTGATCGTAGTACCACCCATAAGGGATTGTGGGCGTTGAAATTGCCCAAAAGAGGGAAAGGTGGGGGGAGCTGAGAGATCAGTGCAGCCAAAACATGTTGGGGTACAGCTCCAACTGGGGGCAGATAAACACTGCAAATTGTAACATCCACTGTAGTCTTTATCCTCACTGCTACATCTTCTATAGGTACTTGGTGAGGAACAGGTTCACTGTATACTGTGACAATACTGCCGGCCCTTTCATCTCAATGTTATTGTACGATACCGTCTGCGCTGGATCCGGAATCATGTCACAATAGTGATACATTTTGCATGTGAAGTTACAAACGAAATAGCCAGCCTAGGAATCAATGTAGGACAGTGTCTCGGAGATACTGTGATTAAAACAAGTGATAGATTTCATTAATTAAGAGATTTGTATAAGATGTTTCCAGACAGTTCTATAAACAAAAGTTTTGTCATTGTATGTTATTTCGATAAATAGACAGACGAATGGTAAAAACTTGTGTATATACATAAAGACATTAAAATAAATAGCATTGTATATATGTTAGGCTCATAAACAAGTTGTGTAGACCAGCTAATTGTGTAATTAATGTCATAGTTGAGATTTGAATATTATAATTCTCTGTATATATTGACTGACGTGAGATTTTGAACTTATTTTGAGAATTGCCAAGTTAATTGATAGTTCAATTTATGTTAGGAACATGTATGATATACTCGTTAACTAATTAATTGACATTTAACATTTTGGTTTGTTGTCAAACAAAAAGTAGCGTGATTTCGACTTTAAAAAATACGTACCATGTAAAATTATTGTATGTATAGTTTTCGTTTTATATTGTGATTATTTTTGTGTACATGAAATGTTTTTCTGTTATGTTTGTTAATTGTAAATCAGTATATTCAATTGTTATGAACAATGCGTAATGTAATGCCATTATTGCCGATGTTATGTATTTGCATCACCGCCTTGCGTGTGGGAGTTCAAATTTCAGTCGTTTGTGAAGTGCTCTGGAAGCTATGTCAGTCTGTGTTTTGAAATGGAAGTACTACCGTTCTGATGCTTTGTTTATGTTATTAAGTTGTAATGTTTTGGTGGAGAAGTTTTGATTCAAATTAAAGAAGAAGTGAAAAATTGTACATAACGAGTATTTATTTCTACCACGACACCCCAGGAGAATAATGTTGCAGCGAGCAGAACCCCCATACATCGGAATGTTGAAAAGATGAGTATCATTTGGAAGTGTTACAATGAACTGTAATTACTTAAAATCTATTACAGTGTTATAATACGAAGGTAAGAATGTAGACACATACTCCACTTGACACCCTGTCATAATCTGTGTGATTCCTATAATAACCCTGATAGCCATTTAAGGCAGAGTATCACATCACTGGAAACTAAGTTTCCTGCAGAGCAATGCATAGTATAAGTGAACTACTGATGTCGTAAGTCAGCTAACCGTGGGAAAAACCCGCCGCTATTCTACTGGAGAATTTGATGGTTAATATCTTGAAAGGCCATGATACAAAGAATAGATTATTCCATAGGTTCACCTGCTGCCGCCGATTGATTACCTACATAATCCAGGAGCATTCGAGGGCGAGATCCTCAGGAGACGCAAGGATCTTCAACCCCTTCTTCAGAGGAAAAAATGTACAAAGTTGTGGCTTATGAGCCACTGTGGATTCTTTTTAGTTGTCTTAGGCTCTCGCTGACTCTTCGGTTTCATGGGCTGGGAGGGTTTCTCTAAATTAGCTTCAGAAACCGATGATGATCGGGAAGCCCTTCGGCCAGCAACTTGTGGATCCTTCAGCCACTGGCTGGGATCCCCTTTTTCACGGTGAGAAACCCCTGAAGGGAGTGTCCCAAGGGTCCCCTTTCTTGCGAGAGAAGCCGGAGATAGCTGTTGTTTCTCCGGCTGGGGGTTGGGCATTGATGTCCCCGAAGGTTTGGGGGAAATTGCTTCCACAGGTGGAAGGAGGGCCACCAACCTTCAAGGGGGCTGGTTGAGAGTTATGGCCCTTTGGGTCTCCAGAAGATTGTTGAACCTTCGTTACAGTCATCCCCAGAGAGGGTGGAGACGATGTGACAGCTGCAGCAAAGGAAGTGACCATGGTTACAGGATGAAGCCGCTTGTAATTTTTCCTTGCTATGTGTAGGTCAGTCGGTCTAAAGTCTTGATTTCCATAATTTTCCGTTATTTGTGGAGGATGGTACAGTGTGATGAGCAGGGTGCATGGTGCTCTCCGCAGTTGACATAAATGGGAGGCAGGGTACATGGAGCATCTGGGTGAGATGGGCACCAACAGTCCCTGCGTATCAGGCTGGAGGTACATCGCGAAGACATGTGACTAAATTTCCAGCTCTTAAAGCACCTCATTGGGGGAGGAATATATGGCTTGACTTGACATCGGTAAATCATCACCTTGACCTTTCCAGGCAATGTGTCACCCTCAAAGTCGAAGATGGAGGCACCGGTGGCAACCCTACGATCTTTTGGTCCCCTATAGACTTGACTAACGAAGTGAACCCCTTGGCGCTGTAGATTGTTGCACAAGACCTCATCAGACTATAGCAGGAGGTCTCGGTGGAAGATAACCCTGCACCATATTAATAGTCTTATGAGGTGTGATGGAAACTGGAATATCACCAAGCTTGTCAAAGGCCAGCAGAGCCCGTGGCTGGGCTTACATACCGTTTCAATCAGGACTGACCTACTTCACATCTTGAACATGCTAGTAACTTCCCCAAACTTATCCTCAAGATGGTCTACGAAGAACTGAGGTGGGAATATGGCTCATCCCTATCTTTTGCCCGACATTCCTCCCATGGTGTAGCCAGGGTAGGTAACGTTCTTGGATTATATTTCTCAGCACTGAAATTTACTCGTCCACACTTAGAGACGCCATTGGCATTACAAATTGCTCGTTTCATTTTGGTCCAATGAGCAGCTAGGGAAAAAATGGTCCATCCAGACAGAGCCCCACATGCCTGGGTAAGTCTTATACAACTGAGGTGGGTCAGGTTCCCCGAAGATTGCTCGCTGGTGACTGTTCAGCCTCAACAGCCATGCATCTCTTCGGCTCAGAGGACAGCTTGAAATTGAGGTTTTTTTTTATAGAGGTTTCTAACATACTCGCGACCTGGGCGATTAAGTCAGGATCCCTGGGCTCTGAAACGTACAACATTCCATCGCCGCACCGAATGATGGTTGCTGAAGCACACACAGAGCTCACGGTGTTGTGGACTGTTGGGCAACGCAATCCACAGCTCGGGACCCCAGGTTCGCTAAGCCTGTACTCAGCAAATTAATGCTGAGCCCCTGTTGGCTACATAAACTATATGGCGGACATAAACAATATGGCGGTGGCGTCATGCATAAACAATATGGCGGACATAAAAAATACTGCAGCATATGTCTAAAATGGCCATACCCACTGCTATTAGTTTATCAAATACTACATTGAGTTGGCCTAACTCAATGGCTACTAAATATTCCTTAAAAGTAACACTCATTTTATGATTTGGTTTCGCAATTAGAGCTGCAGCACCATAGTGCCCATCCCATTTCGTCACGAGGTTTACATCAACCATTTTGTGAACGTTTTGAATAGTTGATCCAAAAACGCTGAGGGCATTCTCCTCCAGGTCCCAGGGTTGGGCGCTGAGGGCTTTCACCTCCAGCCAAACGTTTCCTAACTGCCTGCCTTTATGAGAGTTTGGGCAGATTAAAGCACATTAAATGATGTCTATATAGCTGTCCATCCCTAATACCTCAGTGAGAGCAAAGCAAAATGTGTGCAAATAACTCAGAATCAAGTGTTGTATATAAAATATGAATAAGGCAATAGTAATATGCAACTGATTTCAAGATTTTTAAACCTTAAATACTGTTGCAAAAACCCACAAATGTGAAATACGAGTCCTTGTTGTTTACTATAGCAGTAACTACTTTGTTAGAAGTTGTTTATTGTAACTACGTGGTTTTGGCCTTAGGCCATTTTCAAGAGCTGTGCTATCATTTTAAAAATCATTATTAGAATTAAAATAAAGTAATATGAAATATAAATATAAAGCACATTACAGTGGTGCGAGTTAGTTACTTACATAAAAGTTGTCAGATAGGTTTCCATAGGTCATGGTCATAATAATAAAAACAATAAAAATATTCGGAGTTGAGTTCATGTTGGAATTATAAAATGGGTGACACATTTGTCCATGCATCTTAATTTAAAATAATAAAATAGGTATGTGTACACCACAGGATCACAAAGGCAACTGGTTGATGAGTACAAAGGATACATCAAAGATTATCACAAAACCAACTGCAAACATACATTCGTATTTGGAGTGGTATGTGTGGTAATGTATTGCTGGACAGTTGGATTATCTTTGTGGGATGGGTACAGTGTTGTTGTTTACAGTGAATAATTGGATTATCATGTCTAGGTTACCTACAAGCTACAGAGTTGTAAGTCATGCTATCACAATACAATCATAGAGATACAGCATATATGTACATTGAGAAGCAATACACATTATAAAATACTGTCTAAATAATAAATAAACATTACAGTGCATCATCAAAAATTACGTCTGTACTGATAAACTGCCAAACAGGATCAATCCCACAGTTAGGAAAGCAGGGGGGGGGGGTTGGTTGGTCAGGTTATATACATGATTAAGATGGGAAAAATAAGATAAAAGAAGACTAAATGTTTTTAGTACCAATAACTATTATGTGGTGCAAGGGGGGCTCCAAGGAAGTCGTTTGAGGTTTGAGAGGCCCATCATCACTTTATGGTGAAGACAACATAATATTTAAAAATCTTTAAGCTAATTACAATAACAATTTTTGAATTACTGTAAAATTTCAGTGTGTTACCAAGATGAAATGGAAAAGTTTACATCTTTACATGGAGGCAATTATTGAAGAGTAAGTCTATCATATCATATGTATACTTTCACAAAATTATTGTGAAGTGATGCATACCACCATACAGCAGCTAATATAAAACTAATGTAGCATGGACAAATATTTCTGGCAGATAAGTGTCATATTCATTTAAAATGTACATAGGATAATAAAGGAGGGGGGACTTAATTAATTAATTGGTAAGCTCTTGGAGTATATTGTTACAATGCTAAATGATATAAACCTATGGTGGCATGCAAGTAGGATAGACAAAGTGGATCAGATCCATTCATATAATTGTGGAAGTTATGTATACCTTAATGATCAATCAGTATGGCATAGTTTGGTATAAATGACAGAACATTAATATATTAATAAGTCTAAACTTATTGTTGAAATAATGTCTATTCATATGTCCTACCATATATATTTTAATTACAAGACTCGTCAATGAAATAATCGATAATGGATCAGTAATTACATTGATAAAATAGAACATCAAAGTACAAAAAGTGCATGAGAGGTTTACATATGGCTTATAAAACAGATGTATAAACGTGAAATGAAATCAACAGCAAATTGGTTATCAGTTTTTTGGGGGGGAGGGGGTGGGGGGAGAGGGGAGGTTCTGGAAGTTATATGGAAGTTTACAAAATTGAATGTTACATGATACAAGTAGCACAAGCAGTGAAAGCTGCATCATTGGAAAAGGTACACATACAAATAATCTAAATATCATAAACATTCTGGCATGTTGCACTAGTCAGAATTTATCATAACCACTGTAGGTGCCTTCTTGTATACAAATAAATTATAGAAGTATAACATGATAATACATTCGTTTTGTGTTTTCCAAAAAACATTAGGCCGATAAAAAAAAATAAGTTAAAAACTTATTGTGAAGTGCATAAAACTTTATACTGATAAAAATTGAAACTTCAAAACTTAGAAATGGAATTAATGAATATAAAATTCTGCATTGGCCCTCAGTGCCATTTTATCTGGATTGTCAGCAATATACAATTTAGTAATGTATTATACAATATTATCATTTCCTTTATATGTATCTATAAATGGGGCATAGGAACAGATTTACATTCTATAAATTTTAATTAATAAAGCTGCATATAATCCAGCAATAATGAATAGCTTATGTAATTAACGGTATTTTCAGAACACAAATTTAACTGTACTATATAGAACATCAGTGATAAAATAACTATGTTACTTAGATATTATAGGATTACATTGATATAGAAAGTCATCATAGGATATACAGGTATTTGTATGATTCTAATCCATAGGACTACCTTATATGATTTTTTTTGTAAGGTGCATGATCCAATCCAGAATATGTAACCTAAGTTACATGGAGATAATACATGGTGTATTTAGAATATATGTACAAGGTGCATTCAAGTTCTAAGGCCTCCATTTTTTTTTCTCCGGACTGGAAAGAGATAGAAACATGCGCATTGTTTTAATATGAGGCTGTGTTCATTGTAAATAGCCCCAGAGATGGCAGCACCGTACTCCATATTGAATTTTACCACCAGCAGCGAGAATGAGAACTGCTTTAGATACTTAAAATGGCGACGTTTTCCTTACTTCAACAGCGTGCAATCATTCGTTTTCTGAATTTGCGTGGTGTGACACAAATTGAAATTCATTGACAGTTAAAGGAAACATGTGGTAATGGAGTTGTGGATGAGTTCGTGGGTGCGATAGTTTAATGAAGGCAGAATATCCTGTGACAACAATTCAAGACAACCTCGGGCTCGCACAAACCAGTCTGACGACATGATCGAGAAAGTGGAGAGAATTGTTTTGGGGGATCGCCGAATGACTGTTGACAGATCACCTCCAGAGTTGGCATTTCTGTGGGTTCTGTGCACACAATCCTGCATGACGACCTGAAAATACGAAAAGTGTCATCCAGGTGGGTGCCACGAATGCTGATGGACAACCACATGGCTGCCCGTGTGGCATGTTGCCAAGCAATGTTGATGCGCAACGACAGCATGAATGGGACTTTCTTTTCGTCAGTTGTGACAATGGATGAGACATGGATGCCATTTTTCAATCCAGAAACAAAGCGCCAGTCAGCTCAATGGAAGCACACAGATTCACCGTCACCAAAAAATTTTTGTGTAACCGCCAGTACTGAAAAAATGATGGTATCCATGTTCTGGGACAGCGAGGACGTAATCCTTACCCATTGCGTTCCAAAGGGCACTACGGTAACAGGTGCATCCTACGAAAATGTTTTGAAGAACAAATTCCTTCCTGCACTGCAACAAAAAAGTCCGGGAAGGGCTGCGTGTGTGCTGTTTCACCAAGACAATGCACCCGCACATTGAGCTAATGTTACGCAACAGTTTCTTTGTCATAACAACTTTGAAGTGATTCCTCATGCTCCCTACTCACCTGACCTGGCTCCTACTGACTTTTGGCTTTTTCCATCAATGAAAGACACTCTCTGTGGCCGCACATTCACCAGCCGTGCTGCTGTTGCCTCAGCGATTTTCCAGTGGAGCAAACAGACTCCTAAAAAAGCCTTCGCCATTGCCATGGAATCGTGGCATCAGCGTTGTGAAAAATGTGTGCGTCTGCAGGGCGATTACATCGAGAAGTAACGCGTTTCATCGATTTCGGATGAGTAGTTAATTAGAAAAAATAAACGGAGGCCTTGGAACTTGAATGCACCTCATATGTATCCATGGTTAGTATAAAATAACAGTATCCCTTAGGAGTGGTTATATGAATAAGATTAAATGTGATTAAACCACATAATGGTAGGGGTTGGTAGATTCCACCTACAACCTAGAATGAAAAAGATGGAATGGGAGGGGGGGAGCTCAGTAATGTCAAATAACATCAAAGGTTCCATATAGTATTTCATAGTGTATTTCAGGAATATTGCAGTTTGAAAGATGGCTGTCTGCCATCTTTCCTAGGTTTTTAACTTTGTAAATTATCTAAGTTCACTAGATGGCCTTTTTTGCTAAACAAGAACCCCTTTCTTTCAGAGGCATGTGGAATAGCATTTCAGTTCATGTTTTTAAATGTTATTTTCTGTAATACTGTGTTAATATTGCTGGGATTTTATTATGCTAATAATTTGTCATTCTGTCTATGAATGCGGCAATATGAACGGTTTTTCCGTGACGCCACTGTCCTTGTGATAATGTGTACTTGATTTATTCTGCATGTGCATGTATGAGAATGTTCTAGCAAGGGAGTCTGAGTGTATGTATGTGAAATTTCGTCGAGGGCTGCTATCTGCTCGGTACTAGTGTTTCTCTGGCTTGATATCCATAGGTGGTTGTTCCCAACCTCTGCTTTTGATGCTACCAAAGAGGTTTCTCCATCATTTGGTTACAAGTTGGGTTGGCAATGCCCAGTTAGAAAGCCTTGGCAAGATGCACGATCTTAAGCTCTTCCCCACCACCTCGTTTTTCCTGGGTTTTTCCCATTTCCGGTGGATTTCCAGCCTGGTGGCGGGGGTCTTAGGGGCCAATAGGACATTCTGTGGCTGCTCTTCAACCTGGTAAGACGTTCTAATTTTCTTTCCTCCCTTGAAATGGTAGCGATACATTGTCTGATTTGTTAGACTTCAGAACTTAGGTTCATTTTTCGGGATAAGTTTCTCCGATCATGTATGGAAATTATTCAATTTCATTTCTCCATAAACCCCAAAATTAAATTCGCTATGGAGACTGAAACGGATGGTAAATTGCCGTTTCTTGACATCTTGGTCAAGAGAAGAGCTGATGGCACCCTGGGTCATGGTGTGTATCGGAAGACAATGCACACTGATCTGTATTTACATGCAGACAGCTCACCACCCTTCACAGAGGAATGGGGTACTTAAAACTCTAGTACATAGGGCGCGCACTATCTCCGATGTAGAGAGTCTACCCCCGAAATTGGAACAACTGAGAACTGTATTCCGAAAAAATAGGTACGCATAGTGGCAGATTCAGTGGGCTCTCCACCTAACCACTACAGAACAACCTATGGAAACGGATGAAAACACGAGGGAGGAGGTAGGCACTGCGTTTATTCCATATACCGGCGCACTCTCGGGAAAGGTCGCCCGCATTTTGAAGAAACAACAGGTTGGAAGTGTCTTTTGTCCGCCAAATAAATTTCCTGCACTGGTGGGGAGCGCCAAAGATGATCTCGGTTTGAGGAAGGCTGGCGTGTACCAGATTCCGTGTCAGTGTGGCAAGTCAGATATTGGACAGACAATGCATACCGTCGAGGATCGATGCCTTAAACACCAGAGGCACACATGACTGATGAATCCGAGCAAGTCGGCGGTCGCTGAACATCGTTTGTCAGAGAAACACGCGATGGAGTATGAACGCACTAGGATTCTGATACAGACGTCGAGATACTGGGACTGCATCGTTAGAGAGGCCATTGAAATTCGCACTAGTGACGACCTTATAAACCGTGCCTATGGCTATAATCTTAGCAAAGCTTGGGAACCAGCGATTGGGTTATTTAAGAGTAAATCTACCAAACGTAACGTAGTTATGACCACGGCGGATAGAGCCCTCACATCTCAGACGCCATCGCAATCGGTTCCACTGTGCGACCGCGGGGCGCGGACTGCGGAGGGGGCGCTCTGTATGAGGAGGGTATTTAAATTGCCCGGCACCGGGCTTGAACAAAGTTCCCTTCGAGCTGCCGTAGTGTGCGGATCTCCATGCCAATGCGTTTCAAGGAGGTCAGTCCATCAGTACACCTGATGTTGGCGACATGTATGAGGGCCGAAATATTGTGCCCGTTGGACACTGTAGACCGGCAGTACAACTGTGGATATTTTGACTATCAAATACGCCGGGAGAAACTCAAGAATCACGTTTTGAATAGTTGATCCAAAAACGTTGAGGGCATTCATCCCCAGGTCTTAGGGTTGGGCGCTGAGGGCTTTCACATCCAGCCTAACGTTTCCTAACTGCCCGCCCTATGAGAGTTTGGGCAATAAAATCACTTTTGCTTTTTCTTATTATAATTTCAATTCCCCCAAAAGGGGCGGGCTTTTCAGCCTACAGAAATAAAACAAAATTTGACACAGTAGAAACATATGAACATAAAGGAAATAAAAGTTTGGAGATAAAACACACATAAAACAGAGATGTTAAATGGAGATAAGACGAAGTATTTAAAATGGAGCGAAACTGTGGCGTCATAAAAGATTTGCTGCTTGAGGCTCAGACACAATTAAAATAAGCACAGAGCGGCAGATATGGTTTGACCATCCGCTATTGTGGAATTAAAACGAAAAACACATCACACACATGGAGAAACACACAACTTATAACTGATGCTGTTAGCTGCGGGTTGGCCGTTTACTGTTGTCAAAATAAAATGACATAACAAAAAGACACCACACATGCGAAGCACTCCCACAGAAGCACGTCAGAATGTTCACATATGGCAGAGCACACACAGTATTAAAGATGTGACATGGAGCAGAAAAGGGGTTGAGTGGTGACGGAGAGGGACGGGGAGGAGCCACAAGGCCAGTGGGGAAGGGTCGGGGGGGATGATGTCCATCCCAGAAAGCCATGAAGTTGAAGGAAATGGGAGGATGGTAAGAGGAGGATCCGGAGGGACAGCTGGGTAGAATGAGGAGGGGAGAAGAGGCGGGAAGGGAGGAATAGTCGGGGCCCTCAGGGAGAGAAGGGGGAGAGGGAGCAAGGGGAAGTATCACAGCTGGTATGAAGGGTAGATGTCAGGTCGGAGGGCATCATCTGGGAGGGGGAGGGTACGGAAGTTCCCATGGGAAAGGATCTGGAGTGTGGACAAGAGCAGAGGGAATACAGTGGTGGAAGTGCAGCAATGGACCAGATGCAGAAAGCAGGGGATGGACTGGAGGATTAGGCAGGTCTGATTTGCGGGATATGTAACGGAGGCGGAGATGTACAATAAAGAGAACAAGTCGAGGGAAAGGAATGAGTTCATAGAGGATCTGTGCACTGGAGGGGTATAAAGGGGGAGCCGGAAGGCGAAGCGCAGGGCATGACGCTCCAGTATCTCCACAAATTTGTAGAAGGATGGGGGAGCAGAGATCCAGGCTGGATGGGCGACACATAGGATAGGAGGGATGAGGGATTTGTAGGTTTAGAGGACGGTAGAACGGTTGAGGCCCCATGTTCGGCCAACAAGGAATTCGAGGAGGTGGAGGCGGGAGCGGGCTTTTTTTTGGATAGTGCATAGGGGGGAGTCCAGGAGAGGTTGCGATCAATAGTGAGGCCCAGGTACTTTAGGGTAGGGGTGAGGTGAATAGGACGGTTATGGAGGGTGAGATAGAAATCTCGGGGATGGAAGGAAGGGGTAGTATGACTGACAATGATCGCCTGAGTTTTGGTAGGATTTATAGACGGGAGCCACTGGTTGCACCAAGCGGCGAAGAGATCAAGGTGTTCTTGTAGCAGGTTGTTGGAATGGGCGAGCATGGGATCTAAGGCAATGAAAGGGGCGTCATCAGCATATTGGAAGAGGTGTACAGGAGGGGCAGTCTTAGGCATATCAGACGTATACAGGAGATATAGGAGGGGAGAAAGGACAGAGCCTTGGGGCACACCAGCAGAGGGATAGAAAAGATGGGAGTCGGTATTGTGGATGGTAACATAGGTGGGGCGGTTGGGGAGTAAGGAGGCAAGGACCCAGACGAGGTTGATGGGAAGAGCATAGATTTGGAGTTTGAAGAGTAGGCCAGAGTGCCAGACACGATTGTAGGCCCGTTCGAGGTCTAAGGACACAATGATGGCGACAAGATGGGAATTTAGCTGGAGGGAAAGGAGTTGCATAAGGTGAAGGAGTTGGTCGTCAGTGGAGAAGGAAGAACAAAAGCCACATTGGGTGTCTGGGGATAAAAGCACATTAAATGATGGCTATATAGTGTCCATACCTAATACTGCAGTGAGAGCAAAACAAAATGTGTGCAAATAACTCAAAATCAAGTGTTATTTATAAAATATGAATAAGGAAATAATAATATGCAACTGATTTTTAAGCCTTAAATACTATTGAAAAAACTCACAAATGTGAAAAAAAATCCTATTCAGTTCACTCAGTAATTTCCCATGTTAGTGATGTTAGTTAAATGTCACCATAGCATTTGCTGCAACGTTGTGAAGAAGGTGGAAATATTAAAAAAAGAAAAATATTGATTAAAAAGATACATTATTTTTATTAGTCTGAAATATGAATCTACCACTTATGCAGTCATTTTACATTTTGCTCTCGGTGCTCAACATCCAAAAAACAAAGAATAAATTGAATATTTTCGATGTGGAATCCTTGCCAATCAAATATGGTTATTTATGCAGTCTTGTGTTATTTTATTTATATACTGCTACTTAGAATATTTTGTTTATATACTGCTATTTACAATATTTTTAGCGTTTGATAGCTATGTTAGGGCTGTAAGTAGCTGAGAGATACTGAAATTAGAGGTGTGGACACTGATTTTACAATATCCACAGTATAAACATCACTATATTTTTTACGAAAACATTTTGTATTTTGATATAACAATGTCATAAAACGTGGAAATTAGGTCAATAGGCATCCGCTATTGCATAGGGAATACAAGAGTACCATTTTCAGGAATTGTAAGGTCTTTCATTTCATGTGCTACCTGATATGAATTTATAACTGTGTAACATTCTTCACATGTGTTGTATTCTTTGAGTAATTTATGTAGCTTTTTACTTATTTTGTATGCTTAGCAATTTATGCATCATTTGTTTCATTTGATATATCAAACATGTATTCTAATTTCCCTGTTAAAGAAACCATTGATTTAATACAGAGGAACCTCATTAAACATAACAAAGTATCACTGGCTGAAACCACAGAAAACATAGAACTATTAGAATTAATAACAGCCAACAACTACTTTTCCTTTCAATGTGAAATATATGCACAATGGGTAGCTGTTTAGCAGGGACTTTTGCTGACATTTTTATAAATAGTTTAGAACAAATGCTCTTCAAAGAACATGAACAGTTAACTAATATAATTTATTATTACAAAATGTATGTTGATAATTATATTGCCATATTTGATGGCACTGAAAGTGATATAAATACATTCCATGACTATCTTGACAGCCTCCACCATAAAATACAATTCACAAAGAAACTGAACAACTGAAAACTATAAATTTCCTTCATCTAAAAATTACAGAGCTAAACAACAAATGTACTTTTGGAATCTACAGGAAACCCACAACTACAGACTGTATAATTATTAATAATTCCAATCATCCAACAAGTCACAAAAAAGCCTCTTTCAATTCCATGATCCACCAGCTAGTGAATCTCCCTTTGCAGAATGATGAATTTAAAAATGGATTACAGACATTACAACACATACCACTCACTAATGGGTACAGACCAGACATTGTCATGGAAATTTACCATAAGAAAACTAAAAGGTCTAATGACCAAAATTTGATGGAAATCACTTTAGAACAAGAATACAAGACAAACAAGAACAACTTTTCCTCCATCCCAAAATACCTTGGTAACATTTTAGACAAAATTGCAAGCGTATTTTATAAAACAAATGTACAAATCAGTTTTTACACTAGTAACAATGTGGGTCACATTCTGAAACATAAAACACATAAAACTAAGCCAGCAAGTAAGTCAGGTATATATAAGATTATTTGTGACACTTGTGACAAATATTACATTGGTCAGACTGGATGCACTTACAATGAGAGCTACAAAGAACACACTAGGACAACAGAAAGCAGCACCTCTACATTCAGCAAACACCTTACAGATAATAACCATGAAGTTAAAGAAATTAATCAAGCTTTGAAAATGTTAGACGCACTATCAAAAAGTAAGAAAATGAATATACTTGAAGAATTGAAATTTACAATGAAATGATAAAATCTCCTGTTAATTTACTCAGTGATTAGTTAGAACTGAGAAACAAAAAGTTTTTATATAATTTTAAAAGCATGTTCTTATAATCACTGACCTCTGATAATCTAAACTTGAAAGACCACCATTAATTGTAAAATTAATTCTGCTTGAAAGTTGTCAGTTGAAAGTTTACTTTAAACATATAATTCTGGGCCTAAGAAATCAAAGAAATCAGCTAAAGGGTACGCATGAACTACTAACTACTTCCTGCAGCAGAATCTTGTTCCCTGGACCCAGAATTTAGAACTGACTTAAAATTTACTTTAGCAACAGGAAGACAAAGAGACAGTGGCCAACACACATCGTAGATCACGAGAATTACACACAATCATTGATATACAAGCCATCCCGAACTACCCATTTCATGAAGATGGCTGTGAAAACATTTATGGTGTAACAGAATTAAAAATATGAGAATATGCATCAGAATTTGTTCTCAGCACTATGAGAAACAACATTAAATAAAAAGGGGGGTATTCATTAACTAATATACATAAGTAGAACTATATTTCACTGATAATAACCTATTTATTCAGTTCAAACATGAGCAAATAAGGGAACCAATATTGTGAAACAATAAAAATGCATCCCATTGACGGCTAACTTAAAGTAATCTGAACTGAACACCGTCGGGGGAGGGATTTACAATCAACAAGCATTCAGACAGTCACACGCATGAAGCAAAGTGATACTTACCCAATACGAAGCAGAAGCAGGCGCCACTATCGTAGACGAAATTCAGCGAACCAGAATGTACCACACAACACCAGAAAAATTAAACTTCATAGGTCGCCCTGGTCTGTCTTTCTTTACTTGAGATGGTACACGATAACAGTGAGATTAAATTTCATTCAATGAAACCGTGAGCCTACAGAATTATTGAGACACATGGCATGTGTCTGCTACATTACATATTTGCACCCCACTGAAGGCAAAGTGCTTAAAGATCGCATTCATTTAAACAAAAAACAGCGGATTCACAACTTACACAATAGGAAGGCACTGGTGTGTGAGCAGTGGCGAGAATTCAAGTGACTAGCTATAAACCCTTGAAGTCGGAGTTCGGAGCCATGTGGTTCCGAAAACCAGTAAAAATACAAAAATTCAATTTCGGAAAAATAAAGAAAAATAGGTATGGCATGCAACCCTTAGGAATGCATAGGATATTATAAGGAAGCTAAAGAAATACAGTTAGATGCGATTGGGAAAATTTTACAAGGAGGGACGAAGTCCGGTCTTCAAAAATCAGAAGAGTGGAATAAATTCAAAGTTGGAGTGAATAAACTAAGAAATACAGCATGCAGCCCCTAGAAATACCTAGTATTTCATAAGCAAGCTAATAAAGGGGGTCTTATAAGGCTAGAAGAGAATTTAATGATGGAGTCTGAAAGCAAAGTACAAGTTTGGAAACGAAACAGCAATTTAAAATAGACGCAGAGGAGATTGTGAGGTACCAATGGAAATCAGAAAGATACGTACATAATTTCTTGCCTGAAGGGCATAGAAACGGACACAGGGGTAGCTGAAGGCTTTGTTCTAAGAACACACCACGTGGAGTACATGTCACTCGCGGAAGGAGAAGTGAATATTTCTCATGCACTACACAGAATAAAAATATTCCCGCATATTAGTCGCATTCCACAAAGCTAGAAAGAAATTAAACAGAGTTCATACATCACCAACTATTCTCACACAGGTTACCGATTCCCAGCTGTTATCAAACCGAATTAGTTGCATATTCACTGCATTTACCTATGCAAAATTACTGAAATGAAATTGAATACATTTCCGTACATGATCAGAGAAACTTATCCCAAAAATGAACCCAAGTTCTGAAGTCTAACAAACCAGACAACGAATTGCTACTATCTCAAGGAGGAAAGAAAATTAGAACGTCTTACCAGGTCGAAGCGCAGCCACGGAATGTCCTATCGGTTCCTGGTTCCCGAGACCCACCGACACCAGGCTGGAAATCCAGGAAAAATGGGGTGGTCAGGAAAAGCTTAAGCTCGCGTGTCTTGCCGAGGCTCGCTAACTGGGCATTGCCAACCCAACTTGTAACCAAAGGGTGGAGGATCCTTCTTGGTAGCATCAAAAGCAGACATTGGTAACGACTACCTACCGATACGTATGCAGAGAAACACTAGTACCTAGCAGCTAGCAGTCGACGACGAAAATTCTCGTACATACACTCAGACTCCCATGCTAGAACATTCTCATACATTCACATACAGAATAAAGCATGTACACATTGTCACAGGGACAGTGGCGTCACAGAAAAACCGTTATCTTGCCACATTCATAGACAGAATGATAAATTATTAGCATAATAAAATTCCAGCAGTATTAACACAGTATTACAGAAAACAGCATTTAAAAACATGAAATGAAATGCTATTCCTCATGCCTATTCAAAATGTTCACAATATGGTTGACGTAAAACTTGTAACGAAATGGGATGGGCACTATGGCACTGCAGCTTTAATTGCAAAACTAAATAATAAAAGGATTGTTATTTTTAAGGAAAATTTAGTAGCGATTGAGTTAGGCCGACTCAATGTAGTATTTGATAAACTAATAGCAGTGGGTGTAGCCATTTTAGACATATGCTGCAATATTGTTTATATCTGCCATCTTGTTTATGTCCGCCATCTTGTTTATATCTGTTGCCGCCGCCATACTGTTCATGTCTGCACTATTGTTCATGTCTGCCATATATTTTATATCTGCCACCACTGTCATATTGCTTATCTCCGACATATTGTTCATGCCCATCATATTGTTTATGCCCGCCATATTGTGGTGTTAAAATGTAAGAAGGATTGACTTCGAAGGCAGGGTTGTCGACTGTATGCAGCACTTATGCTGAAAGCAGCTTCATTGCGAACTGAAACGTACACGCACCACTGACTGTCTCTCAGGCAGAGTGCTCTGCTATTTATACACAGACAGAATTTACCAGAAATTAGAAGAATAGTTCACATAATAAACCTATAGAAATTACAAGTGAACATAATAAACATGTAGAATATTCTGGAAATGATAATTACAAAGAAATAAATTTTTTCAGGTGGACAGGATTGAACCGACGACCTTCAGCAATGCTATCCATTGCGCCACGCCAGTAGTTGGTTAACTTGGACTCTCACGGAATTGCTGCCTCTCCTGAAAGAACATCGACCTGCTGTCAGGTTCCCTTTGGAGCCAGCTGCAATGTCATGGCTCTTGATCTTGTCATGGGTCCTCTGTATGGCAGTTCTGGAGAATCCTTCCGTTCTGCACAATTACCGACGACAGATGATCCTGTTCTGACTAATTCAGTACCATTACCGTCATTAGAGTCCTTGAACAAGAGACATTTTTGCCTATCTGCTCTTCAGGATTGTACTAAGGCTTCATGCGGAGGATGTGAACACCCTCTTTTCGTTTTTGTCGTTTCGACGATGGCTCAAAATCCTCAACTTTGTATGTGACGTCTGACAGGCGTCGTATGACACGACACGGACCAAAGTATCGCCTTAATAACTTTTCTAGTAGTCCAACATTCCGTACAGGGGTAAAAACCCATACCAGATCTACTGGGCTGTACACAACAGATCGGTGCTTGTCGTTATACCGCTGACAGTCCTTCTCCTGGGCGTCCAGTATCCGTATGTGAGCCAGCTGTCTTGCTTCTTCGACCCTGGTGATGAGCTGTTTCACATAGTCATACTGAGTGTCGTCCGGCAGGAATAGGAACAGCGTATCCATTGTCGTCTCGGTTTCATGCTCATGGAGCAGGAAAAACGGTGGGAAGCCTGTGGTGTCTTTTCTTGCGGTATTATAAGCAAAGGTCACGACTGGCAGTATTGTATACCAATCCTTCTGCTCATCATCGATGTACATCGACAACATATCTGCTAATGTCTTGTTAAAACGTTCTGTAAGTCCATTTGTCTGAGGTTTTTATGCAGTTGCCATTCTGTGGATAATGTCGCAACGTGACCTTACCTCTGATACTAGTTTTCACTGGAATACTTTTCCATGATCAGACATCATCACACGTGGTGCTCCATGCTTCAAAATAATGTCTTCTACAAGGAATTTTACGATCTCTGGAGTTTCTGCAGTCAGCACAGGTTTGGTGACAGCGTAGCGTGTGAGGTAAGCAATGCAGACTATTATCAATCGGTTATCGAGTGTCGTCTTCGGGAACCTCCCCAAAAGATCGATACCAACTCGGTGGAATGGAGCTGCTGCAGGTGGAATCGGTACGAAATACCCTGGAGGTAATTGCGGCACATGCTTCCATCGCTGGCACTCTTTACAGTAACTCATACAGTGCTTGACAGTAATACCTGCATCTATTTCTGTCTAGGGTCTTCACGAATCCCAGATGACCGGATATTGGAGCATCTTGCAAATACTTGAGAATAGCTGGCTGAAGGTTAGCTGGAACGACCAGTAGCCATTTTGGGCCCATTGGATCGTAGTTGCTCTTATACAGTGTCCCATATATAAGTTTGAACTCTCCATTGGTCGGTTTTCCTTTCTCCAAGGCCTCTATGGTTTTTAATACTGCTGGATCTTCCCTCTGTTCTGCTGTAACATCACCTAATTCAGTGAGGGCTGACATTTCATTCATGCTCTAGTGTTCCACTAATGGATTCCTCGAAAGGCAGTCGGCATACATGTGTTTGCGCCCGTTCTTAAATACCACTGTAACGTCGTACTCTTGGAGTCTTAGTACCCATCTTGCTATCGACCTGATTGATCCTTCAATCTAGTCAGCCAACACTAAGAATGATGGTCTGTCATGACAGTGAATGGTTTGCCAAATAAACACGGCCGGAACTTGTTGATAGCCCAGATAACTGCGAGACATTCTTTCTCAGTTATAGAGTAGTTTATCTGGGACTTTGAGAGTACTCTTGATGCGTAGGCTATCACCTTTTCAGTAACTTCCTGAACTTGTACAAGCGCTGCACCAATCTCATAACCACTTGCGTCTGTGTGAAGTTTAGTTTCCGCATTCTCGTCATACAAGGCTAGAACTGGTACGGACGTTAGAGCCTCCTTAAGTGCCTGGAAAGCGCTTTCTCTTGTCTCATCCCAGTAAAACATGGCGTCTCTCTGTAGAAGTTCTTGCAATGTACGTGCCTTGTTAGAAAACCTTTTCATGAAACGTCAATAGTACGAGCACAGCCCGAGAAAACTTCTCACATCACGAATGTGCTGAGGAGTTGCAAATTCTGTAACTGCCCTTACTTTATCTGGATCTTGGCGGACACCATCTCCGTTCACTCGGTGCCCCAGGATTTGTATCTCTTTGGCGACGAAGAGGCACTTCTTTGGATTGAGGCTGGAGTCCTGCCATCTGAATACACTTCAGCACGGTAGACAGGCGACTCTTCAAACGTTTTCGAGAAAACAGTGTCATCTAAATAGCAAAGACAGGTCGTCCACTTAAGGTGGTGAAGCAAGTTGTCCATCATGCGTTCGAATATGGCTGGAGCATTACATAATCCAAATGGCATTACTTTAAATTCATAGAGGCCGTCAGGTGTAATAAAAACCTTCTTCTCCCTGTCAGCTTTATCAACCTTGATTTGCCAGTAACCTGTCTGCATGTCCATAGTTGAGAAGTATGTAGCTCCTTTCAAACAGTTTAAGGTGTCATCAATGCGCAGCAATTGGTAGACATCTTTCTTTGTGATTTTGTTCAGCTAGCGATAGTCGACACAGAATCGCCACATGCCATCCTTCTTTACGAGGATCAACAGAGACGACAAAGGACTCTCCAAAGGTTGAATAATGTCATAGTGCAACATCTTCTCCACTTCCTGCCGAATCATCCGTCTTTCAGCTGGCGACACTCTATACAAACGCTGGCTAATGGGTGGATGATCCCCAGTATTAATACGGTGTTTTATCGTGGACTGTTTCATCTGATTTTCTCCTGCTGGGGTTTGAATGCACCCAAAAATTGGCACAGTAAAGCTAACACCCGCTGGTGTTGTTCCTTGGTCAGTCCGGGCCCTATTGACAGTTTTACGGTTGTTTACTCCTGCGTATTGTCTGTACTAAGAGCAGAGCATGGGTCTTCGTTGATGACGTCGCACGCACTGCCCTGGATTGGTTCAGCTGTTCTAATACGCATTCCCTTGGGGATAAGTTGTGACTGCTCGTGACAATTAGTGATCCAAATCTCTCCTCGACCACGGTAATGCTAATGAAAGCAAATTATTTTTGTAAGCCTAATAAACTTTTTACTATCGTCGAGCACTTCACAGTTTAACTGGTCATCTGTGTTTGTGACTGGAACTCTTCAACGGCAGGATCGTCACATTGTCAATGGCTAATAACTTCCCAGAACATTGTGTATCACGTGTACCTGTCTGAACGACTTCCTCAATTTGCATCTCAGATCTTCCACAGTCAATGATAGCTTGGGATGCCTGAAGGAAGTCCCATACGAAGAAGACATTATGACTACATTCTGTTAAAACGACAAATTCAAACGGATGGGTCCTGTTGTTGATGGTTATGTTCAAATGTCTGTAGCACTTATGGGACTTAACTATGGGGTCATCAGTCCCTAAACTTACAAACTACTGATGAACTAGCTAATACTAAGGATGGCACAAATGCATGAGGGGGGCATTCGAACCCCCGACCATAGTGGCCGCGCAGACCCTCACTGGTGGTCCGCAGACCGATCTGCCATCGGGGCTGGCTGATGGTTACTCTTGCGACACAAGTTCCTGCTGGCTGGACATGCTTTCGATTTGCGACCTTCAGCACAGTTGCCCCTGTATAACAGAACATTGTCTTTTTAGTGTGTGGCAGTAATTATCTGACAATACAGAAAAAGAAGCTCTGGAATCAACCAGTGACCTGACAGGTTGGCCGTCGATTATGACATCGATGAGATTTCCCGATGTCTTAGCGACTGACGTCCATGGAGGATTTTCATCTCCTTAGATGGTTGCCTTGCTTAGTTTTCCTGGCTGTGGCGGCTAGGGGAGCGGCTGGTACCTCTGTACAGTGACGGAGAACGATATGACGTTAGCGGCGGAAAAATACTAACCGGAAATGCTTGTAATTCGGCAGTCAGAAGTATAGTATCTGTGGTGTCAAGATCTTTGAGTAGGCTACACAAAGCAAAATGACAGCTTAGAATGTAAACAAAGCAGACGATCATGCTATTTTGGTTAACACTCAGTGTTTATCTCAGTCTGTTGATTACTTGCGAAATAGCTTTTTGTTTCTTTAATTATTGCTTACTTTTCTTTACTCTCAGAGTTGAAAATTAACTGTTTCACAGAGAGTACGGATCTTTTGGTGACTATTCAACTACTTTATTATTAAAATAAATACTCAATAATAACGTTCTTTAAATCATGTATCCAGCTACAATCTATGTTGTACACAGACACTTCTTTCGTCCAACCCTCCTTTGTTTCATCTCTTCAATATGCTGGCACCACTTAATGAACGCGTCTGTCGTAGCAACGTCTTTTATCAGAAGGGCTAGGTATATGTCTTCTGCTATACCCTTCATCAGGTGCGTGATTTTGTCGGCCTCAGTCATATTCGGACTCGCTATGTTACACAGGGCCAAAAAATCCTGTATGTATGATGTGTTGGCTCAGCATGTCATTGGGCCCGGTTCTTCAGGTGTTCTTCCGCTGTGCGGATTTGTCACTGGGGGTCACCAAACGTCTTCTTGAGTTCCGTCTGGAACGTTTTCCTGTCATTCAGCTTCTCTTCATTGTTTTCGAACCATTGCTGGGCTGTTCTGTCCTGGTAGAAATAAACGTTGGCCAAGCACATTGTATTTTTCCATCTGTTGCACTTGGTGACTCGGTCAAACCCTTTTTGCAATTTGTTGGGGTCCTTTCCAGCGTCTCCAGAGAACACTGACGGGTGTCTGAAGTGCAGCTGGCTTACAGCTGGTTTCATGTCCATCGTTCTTCCTATAATATGGACTATTGGAAGGATGTACGTGATATATCCCTTATATTCCGGTTCTAGTCCGTGTAAGCAACGGTTTTTACGCTGCCTAATCTGAGAAATGGTGATGCAGCTGTTGCACAGGATACCCGGCACCTCCACTAAACAGTGTCAAATGGAAGCAGGCTTGACTTCGAAGAAAGAGTGGTCGACTGAACGCAGCACTTATGCTGAAAGCAGGTATTGCAAACTGAAACGTACAAGCAGCACTGACTGCCTCTCTGGCAGAGTGCTCTGCTATTAATACACAGACAGACTGCACCAGAAATCAGAAGAATAGTTAACATAAGAAACATGTAGAAATTACAAGTGAACATAAGAAACATGTAGAATATTCTGAAAATGGCAATTACAATGAAATAAATTTTTGCCAGTGGACGGGATTGAACCGATGACTTTCAGCACCGCAATCGGTGATGGTATCCATTGCGCCACGCCGGCAGTTTGTTAACCTGGACTCTTGCAGCAATATTGTTAATGTCTGCCTTGCCGCCACCATATAGCTTATCTCTGTCATATTGTTTATGTCCACCATATTGGTTATGTCCGCCATATTGATTATGTCCGCCATATTTTTTATATCCGCCATGTTGTTTATGTCCGCCATATTGTTTATGTTTGCTATCTTGCAGGGGTCGTGATGTCACTTATGATGTCATTGATGATGTCACCAGATCCAGAAGCCCCAAATTTTGGCTCAGAAGCCCCATAGCGTACCTAATACCGGTAATTAAAAAATCGAAGTCTAGAAGATTCCTACCATTTGTGGTTCGGCTGTAGCAACAAGAGTGGAAATGGTTTCGTCTATGTTGGGAAACAGTTTGATTGCTTTTGCCGTTTTATTGCCATACCTGTTATGTTTTTCCTTCAGCTACAGCTGTGGTGTCCGATTTGGTACATTAAAAAAAGGAGGTATTGCATTCTATATACGTATTCTAAGCTTCACACTCACCTATTTTAGTGGAATTGTAGCGATGAAACCTTAACATTCCTGAGTTGAAAATCGGGGTATTTATGCCAAAGAATGCGTCTTTTTGTGTTTCGAAGCCATTTTTTGTTTTTAACAGAAAATGGAATTCTTCAGTAAAAACTATGGGTACAAGATAAATGTAAATAAACTGTCTTGTAATTACCATCTCATAACATTCCAGGTGTCTTAGGAAATTTAAGAGACAAATACCAAGTTATGTTTTTAGATTTTACCGATTTTTATGTCATTATACACGTTCCACATTGTAAAAAGTAGGTTAAAATCAATAAAAACGATATTATTCACACTCATCAAATCCCATACTCAGAAATATAGCCTGCCGGCCGCTTGGAGCTCTGCTTTTACAGTGTATAACAAAATTTAGTGGGAGTGTCATGACTGTGTATAAACTTTGCTTAACGCTATTTGTGATTAGCTGTCAATGACCTCTATCCATGTTAGTTGCATTCACCTCCCCTCATTAATTGTGATATGTGTAACATCTACACGTCAAGCAACAGCTGGCGACTCGGAAATTGCATATTAACCTAATGCACCATGGATTTTTACCGCTTGAAGTTTCATTCTTTGTGTACGACCTCTGGTCACAGTCACAGTGTACGAGGGACCAGTGCTCTATAAGAGATCAAAGCGCAGGGGTCCATTTCGTCCTTTTGCAATTTTATCATAGAGGACACAGAAATAAATAAATAAAAACACATTCTTCTTTCTCAGCTACATCTAACGTTATTCCCATTTTGTTGCATCAGACAATCTACAAAAATACCAACCTGTGCATCATTTGTGATGTGTTCCTTGTAAATATTAAATGTCGCTGTAATATTTTATAAGGTAATGCAAGTGATGCTGAAATAAATACGCTGTGAGAAATCAAATGAATAAGCGTTTTTTAAATGTTGTATGTAACATCTCAAGATACCCGAGCAACATTTTTCAATTTTGCTTTAGTGTTTCAGTCCTGTCCTACTCTCTCCAGCGGTACTGATAATATACTTTGTCGGCCCACCTACCGTGATGTATTTCGAATAAGTAAATGAATTTACCAGTTCGCAGATATTTACCTTTATGCACAGGGAATAACTTTGTAATTGCGCATTGATTTCTATACAATTCAACGAGCTAGCTCGCACTTCTGCAACTTCGAGTAGCTCCAGCGATTCCAAAGATGTGATATGAACTTGTCCCGGTAGCTTTGTTTTGTCAAGTGTTTTTATTTATCTTAGCTTAGTTGCAGAAAACAAGTTGATATTTGACAATGGATGCGTGTAATGCGGTTGAAAGAGAAGTTGACAGAGTGTTATCGAAGTTTGGAGGAATCAATGAGCATGCTGATCGTGTTTTGAGAGAAATAACAGATAATTTAGAAGAGCTAAAGAAAGAATTTACTGAAGGTAAATGAACTTGTTAAAGTTTGTGTAAATTTTTCTGTGCAGGCATTGTGTGTAACAGTAGCTGCATTAATGCAACGTCAGAACACTTTGTCAGTACTGAGTGAAGTTCCTTATTTTCAGGACCCGTAGATTATGAACTGACAACTGCGCAAATTGTCATTCTAAAGCAAACATTAAATAAAGTTAGAGAAACAGTTCAGCGGCTAGCCACAGATCATCGTGATCTCCACAGCACTGTCTCGAAAGTAGGGAAAGCTATTGACAGAGTAAGTGATTATTTAATATAAGATTTGTCAATTTGGGTACGATGGTTAAATGTAACTGAATTACACTAGACGTAAATGTTTAATGTAAGTTTACTTGGGGTCCCGTATTATATGTAAATGTGTTAACATGTTTGATCTGACCAACTTGTTTTGTATGTTACTCACGCTTTAAACGCAACTGCAACCAAAAGTTTCGCAGTAAAATAAATAGTTAATGATGTTGCAGTACAGGTTCTTTGTATTCCTGCGAGTTTCTAAGTGACAGCTCAAAATGAAAACAAACAGGTAAGGGAATTGAATGTTTTTAACATGTCAGGAATATAAATTTCAATCTTTGTTTGTCATCATTGCTCGATTCACTACAGAACTTATTGTGTTCTGAAGGTGATGATGATATATGGGTAGAATTGCTGGCATAATGTTTTTTCAGTCAACTTGATATCCTTACTGAAATGAAGTCCATAGTTTTCATTTTTTAACTTAAATAAATAAAAAAGGTATTACAAATTGCTCAAATGTTTGTAAATCTAAGGGGCTTAACTATGTTGATCATCAGTCCATAGGTTTACAAACTACTTAACATAACATATGCCAAGGACAACATTAACACCCATGCCCTGGGAAGTACTTGAACCTCAGACAGCAAGCAACTGTGCACTCCACAACAAGGTGTCTTAGAACACTGCGCCACTCCACTGCAGCTGCAAATTGCTCTTCATTTTTAATTCATCTCTTGCCATGTACATAATATGGAAGCTCAAAGTACAAGTCGGAGCAGTTGACTAGTCTCTGGCCGACATTGGTCACAGTTGAAAATTTTGACTGCCATTGTGGATAGCTGTAATCAAGGGCGTACATAGAATCGAAGCTGGGGAAGCCATATTACTCTCAAGCAATAGTGACTACAGGCGTCCTTTGTTATTAAATACAGCAGACAACTAGTGGAAAATGACTTTAATAAACATTGTAAACAGAATAACAATACAACATTTCAAGTAAGTAATAATCTAATAATTTGCTGCAGATTTGTTAATCCTACTGTTTTTATTTTATTTTTTTATTTTTCTTGAGATACTTCTGGTGCACGCTCATCAGGCACAAACACGTGAGCCTTTCTTCTCCCATAATACTTCTAAGATAGCTGTGTGAATGTTTCTTAATTATGTCTAAATATTTTTGCTCTGGTTGCCCGTCGTACAAAGTTCTTTGCTTCTAAGATAGGTCTTAACTGTTCAAAGTGTACTGAAGGATTGTTCTGTTGTGCATGGAATCTTTTATCATACTAGGGAAAAAATATTTGTCTCATTAAACAGATCAACATCTTCTATAATTCAGCTTCAGTATTTTCTTTTCCCTCCATAAAGTGTGCCATGGGTCCACTTATCCAGCAATATTGCATTAAATCATAAAATGTTTTAAACAAGTCTGCAATACTAATTGTACTCATATTGAAAGGAAGAAACCTTTTTAAAGCAAAATCTGGAGTATTTTATGTTGAAAAGTGAATAGGCCCTACTTAAGGATGTCATAAGTGATATGACATATGTTATTATCGGTGGATGTTGTCACTATTCTGTATATTTTTCTGATGGTGGAATGCTTCAGAATTTTTTCTTAGAAACAAAATGTGGTACAGTAATTTCTAGTTTGTCTGCAGTAGGTTGTCCTTTATCGAGTAATTCACTAGTTAAGCTATCAATTTCTTTTCCGTCATAACTAAGAGTGTCAAAGACTCTTGTGATGTGTTCTGTCACCACAATCATACGTTATAGGCTTAGACTGCAGAGCGTTAGCTACTGGTTGCAAAAGTGCTATTGCTTAAAGCTAAGGTGAACACTGGTTTGGTGATGGCAGAATTCAACTGACAAGCAGACTTTTGTCACATAATTTTATAAGCTTCCTATTTAAACAGTTTTTCTAGAGCTCTCACAAACTGTGGGTAATGTTGAGAAAATAGTCTGATGGTTTTGGATTTTTCAGACCATCTCATCTCAGACATTCGTGAAAAATTGGATAGGTCTGTGTATATCCAATGTGTTGCCGATTCCCGAAAAAGTTTATAGAGGCACTGTTGCCATGATTTACCACAAGACCGAGTTTGTGGCTTGAGCAATTAACATACGAGTCTCAATAGTATTTCTTTCTTAAAATGGCTTGTAGGCGCTTTCTCTGTCTGCCATTGTAGAACAGCCATTTAAGCCAAATCCTGCGCAATCTTCAGTTGGAAGATTATTACTGGACAAGAAATGGTTAATTGATGAGGCATTTTGTGGCTTTAGTTCTACAAAACATACAAATTCTTCAGTGATTTTCAATTGTTTTCGTCATAGAATCATGCGCATATTCCTTCCCAGCAATGTCTGCTGTATTGTCTGCAAACTTTGCTTTTTTATGTCAGTGGTTATATTCTCCCTGATGAAATCTCCACACATGTTTATTAATTCATTTTGACTGCTTTTAAATTTTCAACTAAGGAATCTGTTTGTGTTTATTTTAACAGTTTGTCCTGTCTTAAACTTACCTAAACTGAGGTTAACTGCACTATCCTACATTTGGAACCAGCCCCATTTCGAATCTTTGTGCCAAGGCTGCTGAGCCACCAAAGTCCATCACAAGATGGCACACCAGGCATCTAAAATGCTGTCAACACCATACACACCTGCATACTATAGTGTAGCGTAACTTAGCTTCCTTTGGAATAGCAGTTTTGTACTTGGCAACAGGTGACAAAAACTTTTGAGCTTTGCATGAAGCATTGTCTTTTACAGATGAATGTATGCTACTGGATTTTAGCTCCCTTGTAGCAGTTTCTTAATCTTCCAGGAGTGCTCCCTTTAGTTCTAGGATATGATGCCTCCATGGATAAGTGCAGTTTAGTCCCCTAATAATTCCCACATACTACCAATCCTGCCTTCACCCCCAATAACCAGTCACTAAGGAGAGTCCTTCTTGTTACCCGATACCATCCTGGACTGTAACAATTAAATCACATCCTTCGTCAGGGCTTTGATTATTGTCGTCATGCCATGAAATGAGTGACATCCTACCCAAAATCCTTCTGACCCCTGCTAAAGTGATGTTATATTGCTCACTCAACCTTTACAACATCCTAGTCCATCCCCATGCCACTCCCAACCCCAGCCCCTTATCACAGGGGTCATATCCCTGTGGAAAACCCTGATGCAAAAACTGCCAAATCCACACACCCAGCACTTCGTATTCCAGTTCTGTCACAGGCTTATCCTGCCTCAGTAGAGGTTGGGCCAATTGTGGAAGCAGCCATGTGATTTACCAACTCTGCTGCAATTATTGCACAGCATTTTACTTACGTATGACAACAAACTAGATGTCCACCAGGATGAATGGTCATCATCAAATTGTGGCAAAAAGTAAGGAGGACCACCATATGAAACAACGTGTGGCTGAACACAATGGCTGCTTTACTACCCAAGCTAACTAGATCCTTCCCTCCACCACTAGCTCTTCTGAAGTGTGCATATGGGAATTGTTCCTTCAACACATTCTACAATCCTATAACTGCCCTGGCCTCAACCTAAGATAATTTACCATCCCTACATCATATTAGTGAAGATTGAACAAAAAGGGTTGTGGTGAAAGCAACTAAGCTGTCTGGATTCCAAACAGTATTCTTTCCTACCCCAAAACAGTTCCCAACCTAATCATCCTCCCTGCAGACAACAGTTAAGTCACTGTTGTGATGAATCACAGTAATTGTGTGGCAGAAGGTCTATATAAATAGTCTGATTCCACCATGACCTATAATGTTGAAATCACCAGATACAACTTCCTATAAATTGGTCTTAGAACCCTCTCTAGATTTACCAGATTTGAGCTGTTTTAAAATCAGCCATGGGGCATATAAATAACAATAATCAGAAATTTAGCTCCACTGCAATGAACCACTATTGCACAACACTCAAATAAATTTTCAGTGCAGTGTTTACAAACATGAATTGACTTAACTGTAATACCATTTTTCACATATATGGCCACTTCACCATTCTGCAAAGAACTTCTGGAAAAACAGGCAGCTAATTTTTACCTAGGTAAAGGAAGCCTATGAATTATGACATATTTATGAAGTGCTCTGAAACAGCAGTAACATCAGAGTCAACATCTAAATGCAGTTCACTAACTTTATCCCTAATACCAAGTGTATTTTATTTTGATGAAATATGCTAATTACTCTGTTATTTAGATACACAACATTTGTCAAAAATGGTCCCCTTGTTAGAGGGACTTTAAGTAGGAATACTTATCAGCTGGCCCCATTCTATAATTGTGCAGCTCTAAGACCAGAACTACAGGAATTTACCCCTACTTTGGGAGCAATAAGTACAAAACCACAGGGGGCAACGGTCCCCACCCCTGAGTCAGAGAACCAACAACCATCTCTGGCTCCTCCTGCAAGGAAGGGCTCCCTTGATACCCTTTCTCCTAAGGTGTCTCAAGCTGGTACAGTAGATACTGGTGAGTGACTGAAAAAGCAACTACCTGCTGGTCGCAGGGCCTCGAGGGTGTTCTTCATCCACAAGACTGTGGCAGCAAAGCCCTCCCAGCAGGAGAGACCAAAAATCCAGGGGGTCAGAAAGAAAATGAAATAAAAAAAGACAGAAAACCTGGTGGCTTCTGAGCCACCACAACAAACGCCAGTGTCAGAGGACAGAATGGAGATTCTCATGTCCCCTGAGGACTTGGCAATGGCAAACAACCTTGCGGACTCCATTGCACAATCCCAATCTGCATGTCTCAGCGACCAGGAGCCTCTATGATCATGCAGTAGAACTGTGGTGGTTTTTTCCGCCATTTGTCCGAATTGCAGCAACTGTAGTGCCGCTTTCCAGCATTCTGTATAGACCTGCAGGAAACTTGGTACCCTGCACAGAGGACCCCATTCCTTCGTGGGTATTGGGGCTATTACAACAATCGTTCTATCTATAACAGGGTATCTGGTGAAGTTTGTGTCTATGTTCTCACAACCGTTCCCAGCGCTGCTGTGCCTCTCAACATGACCTTGGAGGCAGTGGCTGTTCGCATTCGGGCAATAGAGGACTTTACCATCTGTTCCCTTTACCTTCCTCTGGATGTTGTTGTCTCTCCTGCTGACCTCACTGCATTGTTTGCCCAATTACCCGAACCATTCCTCCACTTGGGTTATTTCTAATGCCCACCACCCTCTGTGGGGTGGAACTGAGACCACGGGCCGTGGTAGAGACCTTGAGAACCTTTTCATGCAGCTTGACATTTGCGTCCTGAACAGTGGGGCACCCACACACTTTAGTGTGGCACGTGGCTCTTTCTCTGCCATAGATCTGTCCCTTTGCAGCCCGAGTCTCCTTCCACATTTATCTTGGAGGGTCCATGATGACCTTTGTGGGAGCGACCACTTTCCTCTCTTTTTGTCGCTCTCACAATTTCACTCTGCAGGACACCTGCCCCAGTGGTCCCTCCAAAGGGCTGACTAGCAAGGCTACACTTCTACAGCTATGGCTACTACTCCATTGCCAGATAATATCGACATGGCAGTCCAACAACTGACCCACCATCGAACATCTGATCGCTTTTAAGTGTCTCCAGGCTTGAGCCCGGCGACTGATCCAACAGAGTAAGCAGGACAGTTGGGAGCTATATGTAGCCACCATAGGCTTCTGCACCTCCGCTTCTCAAGTGTGGTCACAAGTACTGCACCTATTAAGGTACCGCACACCAAGCGGAATCCCGCCACTCCGAAATCAAGATGGTCTGTACTGACCCGACTGTTATTGCCGAGATCATGGCAGGTCATTTTGCACGTTGCTCTGCGATCGCAGCATACAGTGCAGAAATTCGTGCCCTCAAACAGTGGATTGAGCTGAGGCAATTGTCCTTTCGCACACTTTGATGGGAACTATAGACTGCTCCATTTAGTGAGTGGGAGTTCCAGACTGCTCTAGCTGCATTCCCCAATACCTCTCCTGGCCCAGACTGTATTCACAGTCAGTTCGTCCGTCACCTCTCAGCGGACTTTCAACGCCAGATACTCGCCCTTTACAATCGTCTCTGGACAGAAGGCATTTTCCCGTCACAATGGTGGAGAAGTACTATCATCTTAGTGATGAAACAGGCGCAGATCTGTCGGACGCTGAGAGCTACCGCCCATCAGCCTCACGAACATTCTGTGTAAGATCCTTGAACGTTTGGTGAGTCGCCGGCTACTGGAGGATCGAGGTCTCCTGGCTCCACAACAGGGAGGCTTCCGTCAGGGCTGTTCAGCTCTAGACAATCTCGTGTCCCTGGAATCAGCCATACGCACTGCTTTTACTCGCCACCAACGCCTTGTCACAGTTTTTTTTTTTTTTTTTTTTTATCTCTGTAAGGCTTATTATACAACCTGGCATCATCGCATTCTCTCTACACTTTATGAATGGGGCGTACGTGGTTCCCTCCCAATGTTCATACAGAACTTCCTGTCGCTATGCTCTTTTTCAGGTTCGGGTTGGCACCTCTCTTAGCTCCCCTCATGTTTTAGAGAACGGTGTCCCACAGGGCTCTGTTCTAAGTGAATCGTTATTTTTAATGGCTATTAACGGACTAGCCGTGGCAGCATTCTCTCTACACTTTATGAATGGGGCGTACGTGGTTCCCTCCCAATGTTCATACAGAACTTCCTGTCGCTATGCTCTTTTTCAGGTTCGGGTTGGCACCTCTCTTAGCTCCCCTCATGTTTTAGAGAACGGTGTCCCACAGGGCTCTGTTCTAAGTGAATCGTTATTTTTAATGGCTATTAACGGACTAGCCGTGGCAGTAGGAATGTATGTTTCTTTCTCCTTGTTTGCTGACAACTTTTGCCTTTACTTCAGCTCCAGCAGCATTGACGTCACGGAATGGCGGCTGCAGGGAGCCATCCGAAAGGCCCAGTCTTGGGCCTCTGAGCATGGTTTCCAATTTTCGGTGCAGAAAACCCTCGTAGTGCACTTTTGTCGCCGTCGCGTAGCTCATCCGGACCCTGAGCTATATTTTAATGACGAATCCCTTCATGTCACGGAGACACACCGCTTCCTAGGCATGCTTTTAGATGCCCTGCTGACTTGGGTGCCACATCTTTGCCAACTAAAACAAAACTGCTGGTGGCACTTAAACATCCTCCGCTGCCTCAGCCACACAGGTTGGGGAGCTGCTCACCTCGCTCTACTGCACCTGTATAAGGTGCTTATCCAGTCACGCCTGGGCTACGGCTGCCTTGTGTATGATTCTGCAGCTCCAACTGCACTGCAGATCTTGCATCCAGTCCATCACAGTGGCATCCATTTAGCATCTGGGGCCTTCTGTACAAGTTCTGTGACAAGCCTTCTTGCTGTGCTGGGGTTCCCCCCCCCCCCCCCCCCTTTTTGCGATTCAGAAGTCAACAGCTAATGGCTTCTTATGTTGCCTGTATACATGCGTTACCTCACCACCCGAATCGCAGGCTCCTCTTCCCAGCTGTCGCACTCCCTTCCCCGCGACGACGGCCATGGTCGGGCCTCCTGATTGCGGTCTGTGTTCATTCCCTTCTTTCTTCTCTAGTGTCTCTTCCCATCCCTCTCACCTTTCAGTACCGTTCTCGTATTCCTCTTTGGGTCATTCCTCGCCTCCAGCTTCGGTTGGACTTGTTCCGAGACTCCAAAGCCTCAGTTGCACCAATGACTCTCCGTCAACAGTTTCAGGCCCTTCTCGATTCGTAGCGTGGCGCTGAATTTGTATACACCAATGGTTCCCTAGTCGATGGCCATGCTGGGTATGCCTATACCCACGGCTGGCATATTGAAAAACATTCATTGCCATGTGGGAATAGTGTGTTTACGGCGGAACTTTTCGCCATTTGCCGGGCCCTTGAACATCTCGGAGCCTGCCCCAGGGAGTATGTGGTTATCTGTACTGACTCCCTGAGTGGTTTGCAAGCCCTTAATCAGTGCTTTTCGAAACATGCTTTGGTACAGTCCATTCAGGAAGCAGTATACAGGCTAGGTATATATGGTCGCTTTGTGGTCTTCCTTTGGACTCCAGGCCACATTAGCATAACAGGAAATGAATGTGTCAACCACCTGGTGAAGGAGGCTACTACCTCAAACATGCTGGAAATCGGTCTCCAGGAGAGGGATTTCCGGATGGTGCTCAATCAGAAGGTACTGGGACTTTGGAATACTGAGTGGGCTGAATCGAACACACCAAATAAGCTCTGTGCTGTTAAGCCCTCTACGGCAATGTGGAGGTCCTCCCTGCGAGCCTCTTGTAAGAGTCCGTTGTACTCTGCCGACTGCGCATTGGCCATATGTGGTTAACGCACGGCCACCTCTTCCGTCGAGGCGGCCCACCAGATTGCCGTTGTGGCGCCTGCTGACAGTGGTACACATTCTGTTGGATTGTCCACTTTTAGCCACTTTGCGGCAGTCTTTTAATCTACCAGATTCACTGCCTTCTGTTTTAGGTGACAATGCCTCCTTGGCTACTACTGTTTTACAGTTTATTTGTGCATCTGGTTTTTACCATTCCATTTAATGTAAGGCGCTTCTGCCTTATTCAAAGACATTTTTACAGTGTTTTTAAGTTATTTGATAGACTTTACCTTTTTGGTTGAGGTGGTTTCTAAGTGCATGCAGCATAGCTCCCCCTTCCGTTTTTATCCTAGTGATCAGCCAGCCATTGCATTCTGCTGTGAAATTTTAGTCTGCTGCACCAGTACTTTTATCTCTTTTGTGCATCCTCTGTGTATCAGTGAAGTGTTTATCTTCGTTCTACACCCATCAGGGAATTCTCTCATCCGTGTACTCTGTTTTCCTTCTGTCAAATGTTACATCATTGCTTGGAACAGGGGTCTGATGAACAACAACAACATATACCAGTTCCAGTAGCTATATTTTCCACATCACCACCTGTCATACTGCCAATCCCTACCAAGACTACCCCTTGGGGGTTCAGCAGTGATTTGCTGAATACGCGCTTGGCGAACCCGAGCTGTGGACTGTGTCGTGCCAACAGTCCGTCACAGCGTAAGCTGTGTGCGTGCTTCAGTGACCATCGTTCGGCACAACGGTGAAAAGTTGTACATTTCAGAGCCCAGGCATCTTGGCTTAATTGTCTGGGTCGTGAGGACGGTACAAACATCTATTAAAAAAACCTGCTGCACTTCAGTCATTCCATGGCAGAACAGGCATTCCATGAGTGACAGATGGGACATTCAGTCACAGAGAAATTAAAATAAAATGTTTGTTTTTATTTTATTCTGTGGTTTCTCTCTGGAATCCAAACATTCATTATTTGGTACAGAAGATTAATGGGAAATTTTGCTAGTCCATTATTATTTTTGTCTGCAATATGGAAAAATAATGGTGTGACGGACTGGACAAAAATGAGCCTCAAGTGTTGCAACTTGCAAAACATTGCATTATTTCTGTGATTTATGTATACATATGCAACTATAAGCAACATGTACATGAACTTCAAACTCCAAAATTTAACGTACGCTATGTACAATATAGGACCAATTATAAATTTAAGTTTCTGAAACAATAAATGTTAGGTGACAGACGGGACAGGTAATGTGACGGACGGGACTCGTCCAATGACATGACTTTCAACATTATATTTTACGCCTCTGAGAGAGATAAAATTAAAGAAATTAATGGTAGTAACACAAATAATGCTTAATTGAAAGAATGGTGTCTTAAAAACAAGCAAAACAATGAACTGTTACTCAGCTATTGGGGGGGGGGGGGGGGGGAATCACTGCTAATTTGACAAATAAATAATTAAAGGAAAAAAGGAAATTGCAATATATTTCTATTCGGTACAGTTAACTTTAGTACCTTAAGATTTTTATGGAAGTACTCACAACCAAGACTTTCAGATTTTCAATTTTCGCTCCTAGGCTCAGTCGCTCGTGGAATGCCTGAGAAGGCTTACCCAGGCAAGTGGGGCTCTGCCTGGCTGGACCTTTAGTTCCCTAGCTGCTCGTGGGACGAGACTGAAACAAGCCAATAATAGTGTTGCTGGATGTACAACCGGTGTCTCTAAGTGTGGAAAAGTTGAATTTAATGCCGAGAAATATGACCCCCAATTGTTCCCTTCCTTGTCAACGCCATGGGAGGTACATTAGGTGAGAAATTGAGGTTAGCTGTATGTACCCGGACTGACGGTGAATCATTTACCACCACTAAACCGCTGTTTTTTTGTAGAGAATGTTGAGGATAAATTTGGCGAGGTGGAGGGCATGTCATAGATGCGACCTGGCTGCGTCCTCATTACGTCATCCCCAGCACAGTCACGAGCTTTGCTTGCCTGTGACACGCTGGGTGATGTTCCCGTAACAATCACTCCTAATGAGAGCCTCAACATGGTACAGGGTATTATATTCCATAAAGATCTTGCAGACTGATGATGTCCTATGCAGGAACTTAGAGCAGTGAGGAGTCCACTTTATTTGGCATATTTATAAGGGTCCAAAGGACAGTAGGGTCGCTACCGGTGCATTCATCTTGGCCTTCGAGGGTGATTCCTTGCCTGAGAAAGTCAAGGTGATGATATACTGTTGTGATGTCAAGCCCTACGATTCTCCCCCTATGCGCTGTTTTAAGTCCTGGAGGTTTGGGCATATGTCCTCCAGGTGTACTGCCATCTCCACCTGTTGAGAGTGTGGACATGCGTCACACCCCAACGTTCGTTGTGCACCTACTCCAGTCTGTGTGAACTGTGGACAACGCCACTTCCATTGCTTGCCCACCTGCTCTGGTCTGCATAAAGAAAGAAAATGGAATATAAATCCCTGGATAGGCTGTCTTACTCAGGGGCTAAGAGGAAATATGAAAAACTGCACCCAGTCAGCATGAAGACGTCCTTTGATGCAACCGCATCATCGTCTACATTCATACCACTTGTCTAGTCGGTCCTAGTGGGCTCCCAGGCCTAACCGTCAACATCTGCCCCCTTGACCTATCGGGGCACATCAACTTCCGTTGCCCCCAAAGCCCCTGCTTTGGAAGCAGTAACCCCCCAACCAGTGGGGACATTGATCCCCACCCCAGAGCCAGAATCATAAGAGCCTGCTCTGGCTTCTTGTGCTAGGAAGGGGTTGCTCGGATTTCCCGCTGAAACAGCAGATGCCAGTGAATGGCGGTCATAGGGCTTCACGCTCCTCGTCAGTCACATGGACTGAGCTGGCAGGGCCCTCCCAGCATGAGAAACCTAAAGAGAAGTGTGAAATAAAAAAGAAGTAGCCACCCAAGCAGAAGGAAACCCCGGTGGCCACCGTTCCACCAGCCCTCTCCACCTCTGCCTCTGACGACGAGGTGGAGATTCTTGCTTTCTCTGAAGACCTGGCAATTGCCAAGCCTTTGGAAGCAATGAACGTCAAGGCTCTGTCGCCTCATTCAGTGACTGCAGATAGTACAACGGGCTCTACTGTACCATCTACTTAAATATGCCTTGTAAGTCGGGAGATAGTGTGGTGCTGCAATGGAACTCTGGTGGTTTCTTCCGCCACTTGGCTGAGCTACAACAGTTACTGTGTCACTACCCCTCTCTCTGTGTAGCCCTACAGGAAACCTGGTTTCCTGCTGAGAGGACCCCTGCCCTTCGTGGCTATAGGGGCTATTTAAATAACCGTGCTGCATTTGATAGGGCATTCGGAGGTATCTGTAACTACGTCCTTGCCACTGTCCCCAGTGCCACTTCGCACAGCGCTCGAGGCAGTGGCTGTGTGAATCCGGACACAATGGGACATTACCATCTGTTCCACATACCTTCCTCCAGATGAGGCAGTCTCTCCTGCAGACCTTGCAGCCTTGATAGAACAACTTCCCTGCCCTTCCTTCCTTTTGGGGGATTTCAAGGCCCACAACCCTCTTATGGGGTGGCACTGAGATATCAGCCACACTCTGCTGCTGTAATATTTTAGCTTTGTTTGGTCAACACCTATTGTGTCTTCTGTTTCCGTCGACTGACACTCTGTCCCCAGCATCTGCTGGGCATGGAGTGCACCATCATAAATGGCTAAGTTTTATGGATGTTAACTCTTAGCTGGGAACAAGGGACTAATAACCCAGTAGTTCAGTCCCCTTTAAATACAACAACAACAACAACATCAACACTGTTCCCAGCTCCATTAACTATCACTAGCTGATGACAATGGAAATGACTGTAATACTCAACACAGACCCTGTAAGAACACTGATCTGATGAATACATGGGAAATTGAGTGAAGTGCCAACTCTAGCCTGAAACAACTGATGGAACAAAAGCCACAAATTGTAGGTTATAGTGCTAGTGCAGAGGTTAGAGGACTGTGCTGCAAAGATGGATTTCCAGTTTTCTACAGATAAGTGTGTGTGTGTGTGTGTGTGTGTGTGTGTGTGTGTGTGTGTGTGTGTATTTATCATTCTTGTGGTAATTTTAATCTACCTAACTTTTAAAGACTCTGTAAGGTTTCTGGGCTTTCGTTCCTGACACCAGTCAGTCATACTTATCTCCCCTGAGGAATCCGAAAGCCAGGCCCAAACAAGCACTGAATACCATACTAGTGCATTAACTGCAGATGTTGGGAGCATACGAGGTACATCTGCTCTATGTTTATAGGGTGTTTCGGTACACAGTGTATAAATAAATGAGGCTTTCATATCTTAAGATCATTGACACTATCCACCACGATTGATCCCCTTACCCATTCTCTCTGCAGAGATTGGCAAACCACCACTCACTATGTGGTGGCGAAGCCACATGGTGCAGAGGATATGTTTTCTCGTTCTTCCCAAGTCACCAAGATACCGTACTGTTGCTTGTCCAACTATAGAACACATCTAATATATAAAGCAGAGTGTCCACATGTGTGTACGTATTGTATACAAATCTATAGTTTTGATCCAATCTTTTTCAAATTTTGTACACGTAAGCTTCAATCCCTGAGGACGGTCACCGTAAGTGTAAGAATCACATACGATATACAGTTCAGGAGATATGACATCATAAACAAAGAGATGCCCAAAAAACGTGCATTTTGCGACAAACTACTGGAGCAGTTTCAACCAAATTTGGAACACACTCATTCCTTACCATGAGATAACAATTGCTGCATGAATCACATAAGACTCATGGTTCAAAAGATATTACGTCATAACCAATAGAAATCGCAAAAAAGGCCATGTAATGCGGTGAGACTTTCGAAATACACTGTATGAGAATGACAGTACTTAGTGACTTGCAACAAACTTTAAACATGATTTCAAACCTTTATTAAACTTTTTCTCGCTGGCAACCATAGTAAAATGATGAAAGGAAAAAAGTTTCTCACTTACTACTTTTCCGCTGTTTATGGAGTAAAACTACGGCTCTTGGTATGACATTACAATTTATAATTTGAACACTACAAATTGTAGCAACAGGAAATTGTACAGACAGTATACAGGTATTTAATTGAGTGTACCTTCTAAATTGTATCACAGTACGACACGTAGTTCATGAGATATCAACACATAAACAGTGTGTGTGTGTGTGTGTGTGTGTGTGTGTGTGTGTGTGTGTGTGTGTGTTTTTTTGTACAATTACTACACCAAATCCTGGTTTTTTAACTGGCTACCACTAATGTCACTGTTGAGGCCCAGAATAATTTTAGCTTCAGTGCAGTATCATAGTATGGGTAAAGCTGTATTCCTGCATGTACTTTTAAATACACTATTTTATGGAATTGTAATTGAGCACTGTGATTCTGTAGCTGTATTTACAGATGAATCTAAACTAGGGAACTTTTGGTTACTGTGTTGTTTTGACTGATCCGATCACAAAGATCCAACTGCTTCAAGACTTCACTGTTATCAACACAGAACTCTAGGCAATATTGCAGGCACTACAGTGAATGAAATGTCATATGTTGCAAGTGATTAATATGTCATCTGTTCTGACTGACTGACAAGGAGACCACATGGGTATAGAATTTTAGAATTTCTTCATATTTATGGTGTTATCTCACCTCAGGAGATAATAACTGAAAGACACTGTCTGATATGGAAATTGTGTTTATTGACAAGACAATTGGATTGACAATCCCATTGGATTCACAGAAGGCCGTGAATTCTGCGGACGTAAATTGAGGGCCATTGTCAGGCACAATTGTGACTGAGCGTGTGGATAATGAGGGTCGACGACGTGGAGGACATCCGGGAGACTTAAGGAAACCCAGAGCCGGCGCCGAATGCAATAAACCACAAGGAGCTCAGAAAGGGGCCTGCTAAGTCCAAATGGAGCCTGGACCGGGGTGTTGATGCCTGTGGCCATGGGAAATACCGACGTGCAGAAGCAGCATGTTTGCTTTGGCAGGAGGGGCAGGCTGCTAGCATAGAGACGATATCTGTGTTGATCCCCTTCCAATAGACATAGTTACATGCAAGGCCTTTTGTTAGCATGATTCCCCAATGACCACGATGAAGCAGGCTGAGGACCTTGTGTTGTAGGTAGGGAAGAATTACATCCCTTGGTCAGCTGTTTTCGCCCTGAATGAGAACACCACCACCATCAAGAACAGAGACTTCATGCCATCAATGCCAATAATTTTGAATCTCTGGGGTAAACACCTGCCATGGATCTGACAGCCAACCTTGTTGAACCAGCCAGATGATCTTGCACGGGACTGGGTCCTCTGCTGACTGCTTGGCGTCTAGTTTTGCGTCAATGGAAAAGACGCGAGTGTGTCTTCTTCTTCTTTGTCTAAGTGGCAGCTCACTTATGGGTCAGCGTCAAATGAAGGATCCTGACCTAATGGGAGCCGGGAGAGGAGATCAGCATTGGCTTGGTTGGCCATCAAGTGATACTGAATATCATAAGAGTAATTAGCCAGAAATAAGGCCCATCGTTGAAGGTGTCTAGCCGTTTCGGTAGGGATGTGTGCATCACACCGAAAGAGATGCATCAGGGGTTTGTGGTCGATCAAGATGGTAAAACGACTACCCTATACATAGTTTTTTTCAAATGAAGACTATGGCCAAGGCCTCCTTTTCAATTTTCCTGTAGTTGCACTGCGGCCGGTGTCAATTTTCTGGAGGTGAAGGCAACTGGTCGTTCCAGCCCATCGACCCTGTGTGAAAGGACTGAACCCACACCATAATCATCTGCCGCAGCAATCACAGTCAGTGATGGATCAAAGGCTATAAGATTTGGGCTGAAGCAAGGCCTGCTTGAGATTGTGGAAGGCACTTTCACATGCCGTGTCCCAATTCCATGTCACATTCTCATGTAAGAGACGGTACAATGGGACTGCGGTGGTTGAGGCTTGTGGAATGAATTTCCTGTAATAATTCAGGTAGCCAAATATGGATTGCAGCTGCTTGACGTCCAAGGGGGTGGTAAATCCTGCATGGCCTGGACATGATGAAACAGTGGCCGAATACCTGTGGCACTGAGAACGTGGCCTAAATATTCGACTTGAGAAAGAAAAAAATTGACATTTTTCCAAATTGCAGTGAAGGTTGGCTGTTTGGAGAACAGAAAAAAGGATGTCCAGGTTGTCTGCTAGGTGTTGAGCAGACTGCCCGGCAACAATGATGTCATCCAGGTAGTTGGCCGTGAAAGGCACATCCCTTGTAAGAGATTCGAGGAACCTCCGGAAAATCACTGGAACTATCCTGTTTGTCTACCAATATTATGGGTGTTGCCCATAACTGTTAAAGACGCCAGCTCCTTGCAAACATTGGAGCACTGCCTGTAATTTGTTGCGAGGAGCGAATGGTACAGGCTGGACTTTGAAGAACCAGGGTACGGCCGTCTGAAGGAGCATGATGTGTGCCTCAAACCCTTGGACACCAGCAATAGAAGGGCTCGAACATGGAATGACTCTTTGTGCAAAGAGTCTGGAGATAGGAACTAGCAGATCCTGGCTGGATGCTCCTAGTAGTATCGTGAACTTCCAGCCCCAAGGCATCTAAATGGTCAGGTCCCAGCAAGTTCATTGCTCCCGGTGTATCCACGACAAGGAGACACATCCTGCACATTGTAGCACCATGTGTGATGAGTGCCTTAAACTGGCCTTTAACCATCACTAAGTCATTGCTGTAACTTTGAAGGTTGTAGGTGAATGATTGAAGAGGAGGAGAGCCCAAGCGTTGGTAATTTTTCCACACAATGATAGAAGAGGTTGACCCAGTGTCTAGTGGGTGGCCATTGACCAACACTGACAGGGTTACCTATTTATCATGAACTGGAAGCACTGCATGAACATGGAGATGCTCTTGATAAGCCCTGCCTGGGTCGTCGTCTGAAGCAGGATTGACCTGAGTACAGTCAACTTGCATGTTGGAGAAAGCATGACAGACTTCGGCCTTGTGCCTCGTTTTGCCACACAAGTTACATTTGGTATGGCAAAACTGATACTGATGCCTAGGGTGTGTGACAAAAGTCTTTGCAAGAGGGTGACTGCGTAAGGCCATGAGTGAAGGAGGTTTGTTTACCAGAAGGAAGATGGGGCGGGGGGTGGTTGCTGAGGTGTCTGTCGCCAGGTGGGGTGGGCCGCAAGCACCTGAAATGGCTCATGGAATGAGGTGGACACTTGTAGGGACTGTTCAAATGCCCAAATAACTGGAAGACTTGTTTCTAAGGAGGGTGTCCCGAAGCGTTAGTAAGTCCTTCCGGAGGCCATCAGGGGCAGGAATCAAGATCTTATACCTCACGAGTGATGCCACATAAAATTGTTGGCAGCTTTCATTGGCACATTGAAATCTGCAGTCCCTTGATGAGCCCTGGAGGGTAGCAATCCATTCCCAATACCACTGGCCTTGCTTCTTGTGACCGATACAACTGGCCTTGCTTCTTGTGACAGCTAAAGAATTTGTGTTGAGCTGTTGTAACAAGGACCTATAAGTCAAAGTACTCCTGCAAGGAAAATTTCAATTCATCATAGGATAGGGCATGTGGTTTGTGCTCCGGTTTTAATTGCTGAAGAAGACAGTAAACCTCAGGACCAACGTAGGCGAGGAAGAAAGCACTGCGGTGGGCATCACCAGAAATACCATACGCCAAGAAATGTTCACGGCGGACCATGTAGTCCCCCCCCCCCCCCCTGCCTATCAAACACTGAGAAGTGCAAAGGGGTCCCCCCGGAACCCTTTACTGTCAGGAAGAGAACAAGGCATGCGGTGGGCTCTGGCTGTAGCTGAAGCACTAACGACTGCCATTGCCTGCACAAGTTCCTGCTGGACCAACTGCATGTCTCGTAAGAGGAGCAAAATTTGCTGCGACACATCAAGGGTTGCAGTGACTGGTTGACTGTCCATGGCAAACAACGAGCAAGACAACAAAGAAGACTACCTACTTGACCACTAGAGACTGGAAAAAGAAAAAAAAAAAGAATCCTTGCCGCCACTGCAATGTCTCGCCTCAGGAGGTAATAACTGAAAGACCTGTTTGATATGGAAACTCTCTTTGTTGACAACACAAACTAATCACCTTATGGAAACAAAACAAACTAATAAACTTCTGAAACTAAGGCAAAAATGACAAACATCAACTAAAAGAGTTTTTCTTCACCAAGCCAGGAACATAACGACAGCCTTGAGAGAACGGCCAGGGAGACTGAGCCGGACAACATATTCTGTTGCGGGAAGTCCTGGAGGCGCGATGTCACTGGCAGGGACACTTCTCCAGAGCGGTCGGTCGCGATCCCTCAGCTATGGTTATCGTGGAGAACTGTAGTCATGTTGCACTGCACCCCACTAAATAGTCGGCGCGCAGTGATACATGACAGTCTCGAGCTGGTCGCACGTGACTGTGCAGAGGAAAATAGTTCCGGTTTAGTGCACTCTCTGGTGACTCCCAAACCGCCACTGTGTAACACCTCACTGGTATGCATTCTTGCACTTGTACCTTGCATTGCAGGTTGTCCGCTCCTCAGGCGAACCACCAGTGTGAAGTGCAGAACTTGAATATCAATCAGTCAAAGCCATTCGAAGCAACTATCAAAAACTCTTGAGAAAATAGACTTTGAAGTTTTGCAAGTACACGTAAGTACCAATAATTAAAACAATTGCATCATCTGTCGGTGTAGCTCAGGTGGCAATGTTCTGTCCTCACAGCCATAAAGTTGATGGCTCAAACCCTTCTGTAACAGATTTTTATTTTGTTTTGTTTTTGAATTCAGTTATATAAAACAATTTGGGATCTCTAATTCCATGTGTTGTCAGTTTTTATTTATGTGTATGTAGATAAGCTGAACACCTTGTTGTCACCTAAAACATTTGTTGAGTATGTTAGCTGCTTGCAAAGCCGTTATTGACTATGGAGATGACTTCCCAAAACAGTGTGGTAGCTCTTCACCAACTGTACAATCAAAGATTACCGTCATCAACTAATAGTGAAGTCAGTACTGTAAAACAAGTAACTTATGTTTTTTTTTATTATTTTTTTTTATTGATGCCATAATATTAACAACCTTTTATAAAATACAGAAAATTACAAATATGCAAAAACTCATGCATTTTTCGTAAAGATTACCTTTAGATATTAAAATTGTATAAGTATCAAACACAACGAAGAGAAAAAAATTAATAAATAACAAAAAACCTGTTGCAGCAGGATTCAAAGTACTGACCCTAAGGTTGTAAGGTTGCAATACTACCACCTGAGCTACACTGACAGATGCTGTAAGTGATTTAATTATTGGTACTAATGTGTACTAGCAAAACTTTTTCACAATAATTTTTGAGAGTTGCGTCAAATGTCTTTGGCTGTTTGTTATTTGAGTTCTGACCTTCATGTACCATAAGTATAAAAAAAATTCTAATATCCAATACTCATGTGGTTTCCTTGTGAACTTAAAAACTGAAAGTTAATAATACCCTACTACATTTACAAATGCTGTGGAAGGAGGTGTATTTCCTCTTGGTGCCAGATCGCACCGGTAGTATGGGAAACTAAAGGGCAGATCTAGCAGTCAAGGAGGCATGGCATGATCCTCTGATATTTTAGGTGCCCATCCTGCTACATGCATGCTTTTATCTAGCTGTTGAGGGTCAGACATGAGTATATGGGATGAAAAGTGACCAGAAGACATGAGCAGTAAGCTATGAGTAGAAAGTCCTCCATGAGACCGTGCCATACCGCCTTTGTCACACATTTGGAATGAAATCCTCCCTACACATCTTTGTATTGTCCACAGCCCTATGGCACTTTGCTTCTTGCTCCAGCAAGAGCATCCTCCAGTGAGTGGCGTTTGTGATGTTCGATTACATTGTCAAATTTTAGGACTGAATTTTCAGACTAAAGGGCTTTAGCTTTGTGCATTTTCAGAGTTGTTTACTAAAATTTTAGTCTTAGGTTTTTAATGTTTTATCAGGAGGGCTGACTCATCTGTAGTTTTCTGTTAGTGGTCAATAATTTAAATAGTGCTGTATTTATCTCGGATTACCTTTTATCCCCTTCCTAATATTTACTTAGTTTTAACCACATTCATTTTTAAGAGTATCATAAGGTGCTACTGATAACCTTGTTGCTGAGTGCCCCTAAGTCACAAATAATCATTACACTGGGAACCATGCATGTGCTATAGTCAGTAGTCCTGTTGAATGACTTTTGTGCTGCAGTTATTTTTCACGCTCTGTATTTATAATGTGGATGTCAGTTTCAGGTGCACACGGGGAACACTGTCTCTTTCATCAACCTGTTAATGAATACATGGCTGGGCTCACCCGAGTTGTATCCACCTATAGGCTATTTGATAGTCTGCACAAAGAGATCAATTTCTGTATGTGAGCACTCCTTGGTTCCAGCAGCCTGAGCTACGAACAGTTTTGGCCTCAACACCTTTAAATGAAGTCAAGGTTGTATTTAGCGAAATCCTTTTCCAGAAACTGGACAGTCTTTGCTTGGTGTTTGCGTCTCTATCAGAAGAATTTGGGAGGCCTGTAGGATTTTCATGTGCAACTCATCCTTTGGTTCAACATCACACCTTATTTTTACTGTGCCATATCTATTCAGGTGACCTTAATGTACTGCAGTAAAGAGAGGGGTGTGATCATCATCAGACTGCAGGACGTATGGAACTAGTGAAATATAGCATATGGGCCACCCGATTCACGATCGTTGGTTCAGTTTGGTTACTTGGGGATTTCAAGGCTACAATCGTGCCAAAAATTTATCTTCTTCAGCAAAGTTGGTGCAGTGGAATACTATTCAAAGATCAACCTTTCTAATGCTGACCTTAAGTTCTCCTTAGATGAAGAATTTCAGTGTGTTGTTGAAATCAGCACACTCTTTGGATTATACAAGTATGAATGACACGTTTGGCATTGCCTCAGTCATGCAATGTTTGAGGTATCTGGGACAGCTGATAAAGAACATTCTAGATTGTGTGAATTATCTGGATGATCTCACTGTTATGTGACCAGGGACTGATGACCTAGCTATATGGTCCTCTTACCCCCACCAACCGACCAACTATTCCGCAACTCTTTTACAAGGAGCATGCAGCCTTTTCGGTGCAGGCCTGCATTGTTGTTGGGGAAAAATGTAGATTTTTGTCACTAGAGGTAGAGGTTTTGACAAACTGGTTCACCAAAAAGGAAATCGGGCCTATTGATGAAAATGTTGCTACAATCAACTCCCATCTCTGCCTAAGGAACTTACTCAAACTGCAGATGTTTGTGGACAAAGTCATCTAACACTATCAAGTTACTACCACAATCAGTCCAATATTTGCAATCCCAAAATCACTTGCATGAAAAGGGGATCTCCTACAAATGAGCTTCTGTCTATGCCGAGGCTTGTGAATAGTTAAAAACAGTGTTTAAATCTGTATTGTGTATCACACCCGTCTCTCCATAACATCTGTTACTTGTGGCTGCTGATGCATCTGCCCATAGAATCAGACTGTTCTGGTGCACATTAATGAGAATGACTCTGAACGACCATAATGAAGGTGATGTAACTTAACCTTATCTATTTTGCAGGGAATGTGATGTCCTTGTGTGAAAACGAGCAAAAAAGCCTTAATAGTATTAGTGTTGTGTACTTCAAAATTGGCTTCTGCTAATTACATTACATTTTTCGTTTTGAAATACAAAATATAAAATTATATGTGTGTGTGTGTGTGTGTGTGTTTTTATTTGTTACTGTCACTGCCTGTGCTCCTTCGCCATTATATGAAATTTGTTAGAATACTAATAATATAGTAATGAGAACAGTTGACAACTCACTGCAAAGACGTGGTGACGAGCTATGACAGGCACATACAAAAGACACATACATACAACACTTTCAGCTATCAGCCATGGCCGTCTTCAGAAAATAGAACATTCACATAGGCACACAACACAGTCATACAACTATCACCTCCAGGTGCCGCAATTCGAATTGCGGCACCTGGAGGTGATTATATACAAGAAATTTGTGAAACATTAAAACTAACAATAATTGCTGATTACTATGAATTTTCATATAGCAACATTGTAAACCACATAAAATATATATTTCATTTTGTTTTCTTTTATTAAAGTTGACTGGTTTCAATCTGTGTGTAGAAACTAGTTACTCCATGATGATTGTTGGAGACATTGGCATGAAGCAGGAACAGTCTTCCACAGTAACTGATCTGATTACAACCACAAATTGATTGAAATCAATTGCCTTTCTAAAATAGAATGAATTACTTGGTGTAATTTAGACTTTTGGTTGAATAAAATGCATTAAAAAATACCTAGACAGTTTTTTCCGCTACTCCCATAATTTGTACAGTGGCTTGTTTAGTTATATGTGGATGTACATTTACATCCTTAAAGATACATATTAATAAAATGTGTCACAGTGTTCAAACATAGTTTGCAAGGAAATATAGTGATAATTTGTTATTACATTGAATGATTGTAGGATTGTAGTCAACAGATGGCTCTGTCACCTATAATTTTTCGTCTTGTTTCAGAACTTTGTTTCTGATTTTGCTTCAACGAGCAGAGATGATGTGTTTAGTGGATCAGATAAAGTGCAGTTGTTAAATCAAGTCATATGTCAGCATTTCTATCGGCAAGGCATGTTGGACATAGCTGAAGAGCTAGCTAAGGTAAGTAAAGAGTAGCTAATAAAATTTTGTGTGTTTAAGCTATTAACTCATTTAATGGTACAAACATAATGAATACTAGGGATTTTGGCAAAATCCATATTATTTTTGTAGCATGACGTGGATTAATAGTATCCTTATGTGTTCTTCTCTCTCCCATATGTTGTTTTTCTGGTATTCAGTCCAGAGACTGGTTTGATGCAGCTCTCCACCCTACTCTATCCCGAGCAAGTCTCTTCATCTCCACCTAAGAACGACAACCTACATCTGTTTGAATCTGCTTACTGTATCAATCTCTTGGTCTTCCTCTGTGGTTTTTAACCCAAACACTTCCTTGATGTCTAAGAATGTGTCCTACCAATCGATCCCTTATTTTAGTTAAGGTATGCTAGAATTACCTTTTCTCCCCAGTTCTATTCAGTACCTCCTCACTAGTTAGGTGATCCACCCCCTAATCTTCAGCATTCTTCCATAGCACCACATTTCAAAAGCCTCGATCCTCTTCCTTACCGCACTGTTTATCGTCCATGTTTCACTCCCATACAAGGCAACACTTCACACAAATGCCTTCAGAAAGGACTTTCTTATGCTTAAATTAATATTTGAAGTTAACAAATTTCTCTTTTTCAAAAACGTTTTTGTACACATTGACATTCAGCACTTTATATCCTCTGTACTGCGACCATCATTTTTTACTTTACTGCTCAAGTAACAAAACTCATCTATCTCCTTTATTGTTTCGTTTCCTAATCTAATGCTTTAAACATAACCTGATTTTCTTAGCCTACACTCCATTACCCTTGTTTTTCTCTTGTTATTGTTTATCTTATATGCACCTTTCAGCACACTGTCCATTCCGTTAAACTGCTCTTCCAGGTCTGCTGTCTCTGACAGAATTACTATGTCATCGGCAAAACTCAATGTTTTTATTTCTTCACCCTGAACTTTCATTCCTTCTCCAAATTTCTCCTTGCTTTCTTTTATAGCTTGCTCAATGTACAAATTGAATAACATTGGAGAAAGGCTACAACCCTGTCTTACTCCCTTCCCAACCACTGCATCCCTTTTGCATGCCCTTCAACTCTGACAACCGCAGTCTGGTTTTTGTACAAATTGTAAGCAAGCTTCTGTTCCCTATATTTTACTCCTGCTTGCTTCAGAACTTGAAAGAGTGTATTCCAATTAATATTGTGAAAAGCTTTCTCCAAATCTACAAAAGCTATAAATGTGTGTTTGTCTTTCTATAATCTAGCTTCTAAAATAAGAATCCTGTGTTCCTACATTTCTCCTGAACGCAAACTGATCTTCCCTGAGGCCAGTTTTTACCAGCTTTTACATTCTTCATTGGAAAGCCTTGTCTAAGGGCAACAGGAGGTAAGCTTCTGCCAAATCTATCTCGGAAAAAAATATCCTCCCGGCAGTTTATCTAGCAACTCCTCCTGGCGAGGTAATGGGTAAGTATTTATAATGGACTGGGCGTTAATTGTGACCTTAAAATTGCCACAAAGCCACACTTTGCCAGTCTCTTTTTTAAGATGATGTGGGAAGGTAGACCACTCATTTGAAGATATGGGGCGAATGACCACTAGGCCACTGAGGTGATCTAATTTTGCTTTAATTGAGTCACGGGGGTCACAGATAATGATATGGTGTGTTGTATGGAATGATATGGTGCAACCCAACCCCAGCATAAATAAGGATGAGAATTCCATGCATAGTGCGTTTAGTTGCAGGTATGGAACCTTATCAGGGACTAAATTGATCTCATCGGAAATAGAAAACCTGGATAGCCAAAAAGCATCCATACCAGCAAGGTTATGTGTGGATGAATTGTCCACCATCAGAAATGTTAAGGGGCACGTCACTGTGCAGTAGGTCGCTGGAGCGATAAACTGGCAGAGCACAGGAATTTGTTGTTTATTATAGCTTTGCATCTTGCATGTGACAGGTAGCAGGGGCGGAGAGCCCAAACTAACATAAGTTTGTGAATTTAACAGGGTAACTGCTGCCCCCTTATCAATCTGCATACTGAGGGCCTTACAAAATTAAGGTCAAGGAAGAGTTTAGGAATGGTTACTGTGAGCACTGCAACACAATTTACATAGGTGTCCATGTCATGATCATATATGGGGTGGTTTGATCTACAACCAGATGCAATATGGCCCTTCTTTCTGCAACAATGAAATGTGGCCCCTCGCCAAGGACAAACAGTACAGTCAAGACTGACAAAACAAGAAGGGTAGGAAGGCAAAGGAGAATGAGAGCGAGTCTGTGTCATTTGTTATTGTGAGCCATGTGCCTATGGCTGTTGCTGCCTATGATGCCAACTGCATGACTGCTCAGGATGTTGTTGAATTGCTGCCTCATCAGCGACGGTAGGCTTGTCTTCCATTGGATGGCGAGAGGTGGAGGGTTAAACAGCCGACACTTCACACCAAGCTTCAATCTGGTTTCCCGTGGAACTCGAAAGCTTCAGGAAACTTTAGAACAGTGGAAAACAAGATGAATAATCACATTCCTGACCATCTGATCGGCATACAATTCCTTGTGAACCTCGGACAGGAAATTGCAACGGCTACTGAGGCCTTGTAATTTGGCCGCTCAAGCTCGATATGATTGGTGTGGTTGTTTGTGGTTCCTGTAAAATTACACTTGAGAAGCTACGACATGAGTACACTTGCAGTAATATGATGACAGCAACTGACACATCTACTTAGAAGTAAGAGATGCAGGATCTTCCAAGGGAGCCAGTAGACACAGCAATTGATAAATCCTGGGGGAAACCAATGAGATGAATAGGGCTCGACAAAGCAGAGCATCCTGAACTTCGAACACCTGAAAGTGTTGCCACAATCATTTTTCATAGGCCTCCTACTCTTTTGCGGTCTCGTTATATGCAGGAAAGGTGGTGGGTAAGAGACTGAGGACAACGTATGAAAACCTTTTGGGCCTGGAGGCCCAGACAAAGCCGAAGCTAAAGACTGCAATACCTGAGTTTGAGTCTCCAATGCTGTGGTGAACAGGCGATTCTGATTTTGCAACACTTCTTCGAGAGTCTCCTGATATTCAACAAGCCACTGGAGCACTTCTGTGAGTGCCATTTCTGTCATTGCGAGAAAAACACTTAACAAAATAACAGTAGAAAAGACCGAATGCATGGGGAATCGTGAACACTTGTTGCCAGTGTGTTGTATTCTCACACACTTAAAATATCACTGAAAACTGAAAATGCCTTCAACGGCTGTTTACTTGTCTCTAGCAGATACCCAACAGAACTGCCAGCCCCTGCTCTCCCCACCTGACTTGAGTCTGTGGCGTGCTGCCTGCACTTGTCCTGCTCACTCCTCTGGTGGCGGGCATCGTAAGTACGCGGATAGCGTGTACTGTTTGAGTATGCGCTCACTACCTCATAGCTATAAATGGTTATAAGTTAATTAGAGAGAATAATATGTGGATGTTGGTTCATTTAGTGTTGGCATTCCAAGAGAGAAGACGACTTTTAAATAGAAAACATACAAACTTATTTGCCATGTTATGTGGATTGGTTTCATTATTGTTTTATTATGTTTTGTGTTGTGGGTGCCAGTGAGGTTATAGTTGGATGTTTTAACCTGTTCAGGAAGACATAGCTATTTTAGTATTATGTTTTATGATTGTTGCTTCTGGATTATTGTAGTGTTGTATTTACTTAAATATTTGTTGATAATCTTGTTGTCTGGCACACACAACACAAGAACACAGTTATGTACATACCACATGTAGACTTTTGTATTATATGTTTACACTGTACAAAGATCTTTAGAAGCTAAGATAACCTACTTACATCAGTATTTACAGTGAATATGCCAAAAAATGTGCATATGTAGATAGCATGTGTTGAAACAGATGTTGCTACATTTTAAAGAATTATTCAATCAGAGTTACATTATTAATTTTAAATTTTAATGAAAAATACTTTCAACACTGGAGAAATATTTAAAGAAATTGGTATTGTTGCTTTCCAGTTTGTCATTTAGCAGAAGGTCACCATGTATTTTTTCATGGATGAAGATTTCTAGTTCTTCATAGAGGTCCATTATATGCCCCTTCTCCATTTTATGCAGTATATGAAGATCACTCTTAATATTCTGTAATGGATGTGTTCTTTATATAGGTAGCTACTGCTGATTTATTAAAGTTATTGGTGTGGTAGGCATTTACATGTTCATTGTATCTTGTTTTGAATTACCTCCCTGTTTGGCCTACATTGCAGGTGTTGCATACTATTTTGTAGATGCCTGAGTGTGTGTGTTTATCCGTTAGTATGTTTACATTGTGAGTGTACTAATTTATTGTGTGTTTTGAAGGCTATGACAGAAAAACACTCAGAGATATAAATAAGAACTTACAGAACCATGAAGCCATAATCACCAAAGCAGATAAAGGCAGCACCCTATGTATAATGAAAGAGGAAGAATACATTATTAAAACATTAGAGTTCTTCACTGAAAATGGCATTAGTGAATGATTCCCTGGACTATCAGTATGCAGCTAGTTTGTCTTCTCTACTACCTCCAGGAATTCGCTTTTGGTTGCTGCTTCACCAGATTGACTACACACTTCCTGTCACATTCTCGATGGGCGTGGATCCTTCACCTCCCTGGCTCTGTCCTTCTTTCCCCTAAGACACTGCCCCAGGTTCAGTGTATCCCAGCCAGTTTCTTGCCCTTCGCACAAAGCTTCGAGGAAAATTACTTTTTCTATATTGACCACTGACCACGGTGTTGGGTGTGCCTTCGTCCTTGGTGATGCTTCTTTTCAATATAGTCTTCCTGACCAGTGCTCAATCTTTACTGCGGAACTCTTTGCCCTCTATCAGGCGACATGACCCCTCTAATAGTGTTATCTGCTCTAATTCTCTGAGTGCTCTCCAGATCCTTTGCATGCTACATGTAGTACACCCCTTGGCACAAAGAAGTCACTTGTGCTTTCACTTTCTTATTGACAGTGGAACCAAAGTGGAGTTCTTGTGGATTCCTGGCTACGTTGGTGTGTTGGGGAATGACAAGGCAGGTTCTGCTGCAAAAGATGCAGCCCTCCTCCCTCGGTTTGCTACCTATTCAGTCCCCTCAGATACTCTCTGCGTCAGCATCTCCGGGCAAGTGATATCGCTCTGGCTCTCCCATTGGTCTTCTCTTGAAGGGAACAAACTTCGGGACATTAAACCTCTTCAAACTGTTTGACTGACCTCCTCTCGGCCTTCTTGTTGCAAAGAAGCGATTCTCACCCAGTAATGTATAGGACACTTGTCTTTTAAGCCACAGTCACTTACCAAGTGGTGACCCTGCTCCTACTTGTGGCCACTGTTTCTAGTAATTGACTGTACACCATCTTTTCGTGGAATGTCCATTTTTTAATAGTCTATGCCACAGTCTGTGTTTCCCATCCAAGTTGTCTGATTCTTATCATATGACACACGGTCTGCAGATTACGTTTTACTTTCTATCTGCCGTAGCAATATGGCGAAGGAAACTTAACGTTACCCAGCTGGGGAATCCAGTCATGTTTCTACGGTAAATAGAAATTTACTTAGTGATTGCGGGTTTTTTTACCTCTTCCTTTTAGAAAGCTGACTGACTGTAACGAGCATTCTCCTTTTAATCGGCTTTGCTTTTGTCATGATTTTTAACTATGTGCGGACTTGGGCGCTTATGACCTCAGCAGTTTTGCGCTCACTTCCTAGTCATAGTCAAATTACAGTTACAGCTGTCCTACAAAATAAAGAAAAACAACATGGCCAAGAGACAGTTTGATATTGAGAATGAAAAGGATCCATAGATATGGCAGCAGTATAACATTGAAGTGCGTATCAAGTATTGGCATCAGACCATACTGAAAAAATAAGTGTTACCAAGTGATGGGAAGGATTAAGGAGCTCTGTAACAGAAGCACCTCAATATATTCTAGGAGAGAAGAAGCTAACAACTAAGAATAAATTGTTCAATGAGACATGTGAACAAGCTGTGAACCCCTCAGGGGCTCAGCATTGATTTGCTTGGTGAATCCGGTGTCCTGAGCCGTGGGCTGTCGCGCGCCAATAGTCCGCTACACCGTAAGCTCTGTGTGTGCTGAAACGACCATCGTTCGGCGCGACGGTGGAACGTTGCTCTTTTCAGAGCCCGGGGATCTTGGCTTAACCGCTCGGGTTGCGAGGACGTGTCAAGGTGTGCTACGTGCAGAGGAGATGCATGGCTGTTGAGGTTGAACAGTTGCTAGCGAGCGACCTCTGAGGACGTCGCCGAACCTCAGTTGTATAAGGTTTACCCAGGCAAGCGGGGCTCTTCCTGGATGGACCGTTGTTTCCCTAGCTACTTGTGGGACCACCATGAAGTGATCAAGAAACATCGCCGGACGTACAACCAGTCTCTAAGTTTGGTAGAAGTGAATTCAATGCTGCACAATATGACCCCCAATCGTTCCATTCACTAGCTACACCATAGGAGGAACGACTGGTGAACGACGGGGTTGAGCCATACTCCCCTAAATTTCTTGTCTGTGGCTTAGTATTGCTGAATGTTTCCCCATCAGTTCTGGCACTCTTCTTCATGGATAACTTAGAAGTCTTAGTATGGCGAAGTCTTAGGGATGTCTAAGATGAGAAGTGGGGCAGTCCTCATAGAAACAGCATCCTCAACACAGTCACAGGCACAGGCACTTCTGGCCTGTGAAAAGCTGGGAGATGTTCAGGGGATAATTTACTATCACAATCTCCTTCTGTAGTCGGACGACAAATTACGCGCCAACCTTGGACGACGGGGTGTCCACTTCGCCAGGCGCATCTATAGGGGGCCTAAGGACAACAAGGTAGCCACCGGTGCCTTCATCCTGGCCTTTGAGGGTGATTCTTTGTCCAAAAAGATCAAGGTTATGATATACCGGTGTGACGTAAAGCCTTATATTCCTCCACCGATGCGGTGCTTCAAATGCTGGAAATTTGGGCACGTGTCCTTCAGGTGCAATTCCAGCTTCACCTGTCGAGAATGCGGGCGTCAATCCCATCCGGATGCTCCTTGTGCTCCTCCGCCTATTTGCGTGAACTGTGGACAGCACCACCCCCCTTGCTCGCCAAACTGCACGATGCTCCATAAAGAAAGGAAAATTATGAAGTACAAAACTATGGACAAATTGTCGTATCATGGAGCCAAAAAGAAATTTGAGCGACTGCACCCAGTGGCATTGAAGACATCATTTGCGACTGTCACGTCGTCACCTTTTCCTTTGGTTACAGCGGCCCCCATGTTTGTGCCAACTTTTGTGGGCCCTCAGGGCCGTAAAACTGCATCAGTCCTCTCGATGGTTGGGGGCTCTCCACCATGTGCTCCCCCCAATACATTTCCTGGGGGAGCACATCCTCCCACACCGTCGGGGACATAGGTCTCCGTCACTCAGTCGAAGAAGCAACAACTTCCTCCGGCTCCTCTCGCTCGGAAGGGGTCCCTTGGGACGCTCCTTCCAAGGCCTCTCAGTACCACGGAGGGTCCCAGCCCACGGCTGTCTAACTCGCACACCCTTGGTCAAAGGGCTCCGCACTCTACGTCGGCCTCTGACATCGTCTCTGAGAAGCCCTCTCAGTCCTTAAAACCGAAAGGACAGCGAGAGGAAAAGAAGAAGAAGAAGAAGAAGAAGAAGCCGAAGCCGAAGAAAAAGGTATCTTCTGTGGCTCTAAAGCCATGCCTTCTCACATCTTCCGCTTCTGATGACGAGTTGGAGATCCTTGCATCTCCCAAGGATCTCGCTCTCCTGGACTCTACAGAACCGTCTCAGCTTGACCTCTGCATTTTGAATACTGGTGTTGCCACACACTTCAGTGTGGCTCATGGCACTTACTCTGTTATTGATCTGTCGGTCTGTAGTCCTGGCCTTTTACCGTCTGTCCACTGGAGAGTGCATGATGACTTGTGTGGTACTGATCATTTCCCAATATTCCTTTCACTACCACGGCCTCAGTCCCCTGGACGTTTGCCCAGATGGGCCCTTAATAAGGCTGATTGGAACGAGTTTACTACCGGTGGAAAGATTGGCCCTCCAACGAATGCCACCATAGATGAGGTGACTGAAAGTCTCACCGCAGCCATTATTTCTGCAGCTGAATGTACGATCCCAATCTCTTCTGGATCCCCTCGGCGGAGGACGGTGCCTTGGTTGTCACCAGAGATCGCTGAGGCTATTAGGGGGATTTCTATGATTGGAGTAGTTTGTACGAACCCAGATGCAATTGCTGAACATCTCGCTGAGCACTATGCTCGGAGTTCTGTATCTGTGAATTACCCGCCATCTTTCCGTACTGTGAAAGATTGGGAAGAAAGGAAGCGACTGTCCTTCTCGACCCCCAAATGGAATCCTACAATGCTGCATTCAGTGAATGGGAATTCCTCAGTGCCCTTGCACACTGTCCTGATACCAGCCCCGGGCCAGATCGCATTCATAACCAGATGCTGAAACTCCTATTGGTGCAGTCTACATGAAACATCTTATCCATGTTCAATCACATCTGGAACGATGGTGTCTTCCCATCACAGTGGCGAAAAAGTATCATCGTGCCAGTGCTTAAACTAGGAAAAAACCCATGCGATTTGGGCAGCTACCAACTTATCAGCCTCACCAACGTTCTTTGCAAACTGCTGGAATGTAAGGTGAGCCGGCGGCTGTGCTGCGTACTAGAGTCAAGTGGCCTGCTGGCTCCATGCCAGGGTGGTTTCTGTCAAGGCCGCTCCACTACAGACAACCTCGTTTACTTGGAGTCCTGTATTCGTACAGCCTTTGCGCAACGTCAACTTATTGTTGCGTTTTTTTTTTTTTTTTTTTTTTTTTTTTTTTTTTTTTTTTTTTTTTTTTTTTAAATTTGAGAAAGGCATATGATACAACATGGAGACATCACATTCTTCAGGCATTACATAAATGGGGTGTTTGAGGCCGGCTCCCTATTTTTCTCCAAAACTTTTTAGTTGTCTTTACGTTTCGTGTCCAAGTTGGTGCTTCTCATAGCACCCCTCGTGTGCAGGAAAATGGGGTTTCCCAGGGCTCTGTTTTGAGTGTCCCCTTATTTTTAGTGGCCATTAATGGCTTAGCGACAGAAGTTGGGTCGTCAGTATACCCCTCTCTCTATGCTGATGACTTCTGCATCTCTTTTAGTTCTTCCTGCACCCAAGTTGCTGAACATCAGTTACAGGGAACCATTCGGAAGGCGCAGTCCAGGGCTCTAGCCCATGGCTTCCAGTTCTCTTCTGCGAAGACCAGTGTTATGCACTTCTGTTGGTGTCGGACGGTTCATCCACAGCCCGAACTTTATCTCAACAACCACCTATTAGAGGTTGTTGACACTGACAGGTTTTTAGGGCTCGTCTTTGACTCTCGGCTGACGTGGCTCCCCCGCATTCGTCATCTGAAACAGAAGTGCTGGCACCAACTGAAAGTTCACCAACATGTGGACCATATGACCTGAGGTGCTGATCGATCCACACTGTTGCGCATATACCCAGCTATGGTGCTGTCTCGATTTTGGCAGACTTGCCTATGGCTCTGGATCCCCCTCGGCATTGCGCTTGCTGGACCCCGTTCACCACTGTGGGGTTCGTATCGCGACGGGTGCCTTCCGCACCAGTCCCGTGAACAGTTTACTTGTAGTGGCCGGGGTCCCACCTCTGCGGATCCGCCGCCAGCAACTGCTCCCGGCCTATGCTGCTCATGTCCATAGCTCACCATGCCATCCGAACCAATGTTTGCTTTTCTCTCGCATGGTCGTCCATTCTCAACAATGGCGACCCCATTCCAGTCACACGATCACCTTCCATATCCAGTCCCTTATGTTGAAACTAGAGTCCCATCTCTGTATCGGGCCCATACGCGTACACTCCCATGGTCTGTACCGAGGCCATGCTCTAAGCTGGACTTGGCCGATAGACCCAAAGACTCAGTTCCTTCAGAGGCACTTTTCCGTCAGTTATTTGCTGTTCTTGCAGAGTATATACGGACGGATCGTTGATTCGTGGTCGTGTTGGCCTTGCCTATGTCCATGGCATTCATGCCGAGCAACGGTCTCTGCCAGATGGTTGCAGTGTTTACACTGCAGAGCTGGTGGCCATTCTCCGTGCTCTTGAGCATATGCATTTCTGCTCTGGCGGGTCTTTTCTTCTCTGCAGTGACTCCCTTCGTGCTCTGGATCAATGTTACTCATGTTCTTCTTTGGTGAAGGCTATCCATGATACACTTTTTGGTCTCAATCCGTCAGGACGTCCTGTGGTCTTCATTTGGTCTCCTGGTCACATCGGCATCCCGAACAACGAACGAGCTGATAAGCTCGCCAAACAGGCTGTCCATGCGTCTGTATTAGAGACTGGCCTCCCAGCTTCTGATTTCCAGTCTGTGTTGCGCCATAGAGTATGTGAGCTTTGGGCCGCTGAGTGGCATAGCCTCAGCCATACCAACAAACTCGGGGCAATAAAGGAGACTACTGCTGTGTGACAGTCCTCCATGCGGGCCTCTCGCCGGGACTCGGTAGTCCTGTGCCGGCTCCGCAATGGCCACACTTGGCTGACCCATTGCCATCTCCTCTGCGGTGAGGACCCGCCGCTTTGTTGTTGTGGCTCTTCCTTGACGGTGGCCCACATTATGATGGACTTCCGTCTTTTAGCCGCCCTGCGGCGGGGTTTTAACTTTCCTGCAATTTTATTTGACGTTTTACATAATGATGCCATAATGGCTGACTCTGTTTTAGGTTTTATTCGCGACAGCGGTTTTTACAACTCTATATGAAGCTTTGCTTCAGCCCATTGTATTCGTTTCTCTTGTCAGTATGTCCTCCGCTTGCAGGTTTCCTTGTGTTGCCCCGTGGCTGACCCTTCCTCTTTTAATTTCATGGTCGGTCAACTACGAACTTCGGCTTTGTCATTCCATTTCCACTCTTGTTTGGTGTTTCCATGTGATCGTCTCCTTTCGTGTTGTGTCCTGCCATGTTGTCTCTTGGCGAATTTGCTGATATTTTATTGATTCAGTGGGGTTTCCCTGCTGTTGCAGTTTTAACTTTGGGCGACTTTTTCAGTTTTTCCACACTTATTATTTTGTTCTCTGATGGTATGGGGGACTGATGACCTTTGCAGTTTTGTCCCCCCTAAAACACCAAACCAACCATGCTGTGAAGGCCAGGTAGAGAGCAAGGGCAGTGCACATGCTGGATAACCAATGTGCAGAAAAACGGGAAGCATTTAAGATTGTAAGAAGAGAAACAAATACAAATAGGATTCTGAGAACAGAAAAAAGAAAGTTCATGAAAAACATGATTGATGAAATTGAAAAGGCAAATACAATATCAGACAGCAGGAAAATTTTTCAGACTTTGAAACATGTTAGGAATGGTCACAGAAACAAAGCTTTAGTTATTAATGACAAATATGGAAATGTGGTAACAGACAAGGAAAATATTCTGAGTAGATGAAGAGAATATTTTGAAGAGTTATTAAATGCTGAAGATCCAGAGAGCGTCTTTCTTTACGATAGTAATACAGAAGGTGAAGAAGAAGCTGCAAACATTAAAGTGACTTAACAAGATGTAGAAAGGCAATGGGGGAAGTAAAGAATAATAAGGCACCAGGAGAAGATAGGATAATGGCAGAGATGTTGATGGCAGGGGGAGCAACATTTCAGAAAGAGCTATACAATCTCATAAAAGAAATATGGGAAAAAGAGGAAATCCCAGAAGACAGGAAATCAGTTGTCATTATCCCACTGCATAAAAAAAACAATAACAGGAATTGTAACTTCAGAGGTATTTCTCTCCTAAGTGTATCTTATAAAGTTCTGTCGTTAATAATACTTGAAAAATTTAAGCCATTTCCAAAAGATATTGTAGGTGAGTACCAGGTAGGCTTCCAGGAAGGACGATCTACGACCAATCAACTTGTCACCATGAGGCAAATCTGTGAAAAGTGCTCGAAATTAACCATCAGTTTCTGGTCACTTTCGTTGACGTCTCAATGGCTTACGACAATATCCACAGATTAAGTATGTACAACATCATGAGAGAGGTTGGCATACCAATGAAGCTAATAAATATGGTCAAGGTGTGCACAGTGGAGACAAAAGCTAAAGTCAAATACCAAGGGGAGTTGTGCAAAGAATGCTCTATCAGAACGACTGTGCGACAAGGTGCTATTTAATCTGGTCCAAGAGAAAGTAATTAGAGAAATGAAAAGAAAAACAAAGGGGTGGAGATAAATGGTGGGACAGATTTACTGGGTTATGCAGACAACATTGCAGTTCTAGCAGAATCAGAAACAGAGACACTGTAGAGGACCGAGCACAAAGTGCAGATTAAATTGGGTTATGTATCACTGACTGAAAAGACTGAAGTAATGGAGGTATCCAGATAACCCTCTAATGACATCCCATTACAATGAGGGATATGGAAATTTGGTAAAGTGGAAAATTTTAAATACCTTGGCACATGGTTCAACAGGCAAAATAATTTAAAACATGAAAATAACTAACATATTGTTAATGGGTCTACAACTTACTTCAGTCCAAAGCAAATAATGTCATCCAAGAATCTGTCAATTAAGACCAAACTTAAAACATGTAATGCCCTAATAGTGTCAGTATTGTTGTATGGGACAGAAACCCTAAGCACAACTAAAGAGGATGAAGAAAACTTGTTACTCTTCAAAAGAAACATTATGAGAAGGATATTTTGACCTGTCCAGGAAGAGAACTCATGGAGACATAGAAAAAACCAAGAATTGTTAGAATTGTTGTGGCAACCGAACATAGTTCAAAAACTGAAAACGTGAAGAATAAGCTTGGCAGGCCACATTGCTAGAAGACCAGAAAACTCTCTAGCAAAAGCCATACTTATGGGAAGACCTGATGGTACCTATCCAGTTGGAAGACCCAGAAAGTGATGGATTGATGAGCTAAAGATAGTCTTTTGTGAGTTAGGAGTCTATGACAACTGGATCCAGAGTGCACAAGATCACCATCTATGGAGGAGCATTGTGAGGTCGGTGCATGATCTAAAAGGTCCTCAATCACCGATTTGACGATTATGATAAAAAAAAAAAAAATTACAGAGTTTCTTGTGTAACATTGATTATGAATTAAATAGATTATAAATTGTTTTAAAATACAGTGATTTAATGATGAATAAGCCTGAAAACTGTTTGCAGGAACCAATCGCCAGGTAAAAGAACGTACAATAAGTAATACGAACAAAAAAAAAAAAAAAAATATATATATATATATATATCTACTTTAAAAATTGTCTTTATCTTTCTTAATGCGCATAATTTGTAACTAAGTCTTGCCTGCAATGTGAAACACTGGTTAAGCAAAATATATTTTTCTGTAAGAAATTTTATAAAAGTAAGTTAATATGCTCCATTCCAAAAAATACACGAAACAAACTTTGTCCAACAATGCTAAAGAAATTTGTAGCAAAAGAAAGAAGATTAAGTTTGTTTTCTTTGAGATAACGTAATTTTCTTATGGTTCATTAGGAAGGGGGAGTCACCAGAATATTTTTATTTGAGAAGGTGTTACCAGAATATTTTATATTAAAAAAAGGTTGAAAAACACTATTGTATAGATAACTAGCTTAAACCTGCAGCTCCGCTCGCGTATTGGTTGATTATGATAGATAATGCGCGAAACATCAAATCAATTTTTTTTTTAAAGAAATTTATTAAAAGAAATTTCTTTTTTACTGCTTTATTTATTTATTTATTCGTATATTTCCTTATTCTTATGCTTATCCTTACAGAGAAAGAGCGGAAGACATTGTAGCACGCATAGGCCAAAGATATGGTCTATAGCATCACATTTCACTGTATGTAACCTCCTTGCTAAAGAGTTGCAAACGTCATCGCTTGCCTTCAAATTTTTTTATAATTTGACAACTTTCAACTACCCTATCTAGCTATCGGCATGAGACTGCTATGGTGTACAACAGGAGACTTCAGACAACAATTACACACAGACCATTCATTTGTGTTCTGTAGTTTTTGTTGCAAAGTGAAGTATTAAAAAAAACACACACACACACACACACACACACACACACACACACACACACACACACACGTAAAATTTAATATACACCAATAACTTTCCACCCCAATATACTCCAACAATTTATCATTATCAACACTGCAACCAATAAAATCATTTTCAAAGAGTAAATATAATTTTCCACATTTCCCATTTTTTTCTTCAAATTACTAAATACCTATTAGATCACTATAAAACCATGTCTAAAACCTTCCTCAGGTATAAATTAGTAACTGTACAAATATTTAAGTCTCTGTGTCTTGTCGTTCGGATGTGATAAACATACACCAAACAGACATTCACATTTATAGATAATATAAACATTGATTAATTCTGTCTACTTGGATATTAGTTTGAAAGAAGAAAGACAAATTTCATTAAGGAATAACTACGTCTTTTTCTGGGTTAAAACAATAAACTGTTTTTGATTTGCTCATTTTAATTCAAACTACTTAGTAGAACGAAAACGGTCTATTTGTTTAACCAGAAATATTGATTTGTTCTACCAAGAAGTGACAAGACACCACACAAAATTATAACTAGTGTGTGTGTGTGTGTGTGTGTGTGTGTGTGTGTGTGTGTGTGTGTGTGTAAACTTCTATAGATGATTATAAGTAGACTGATAATAAAGTTGCTTGTATGAGCAGTGTTTTTCCAGGTTGCACAAAGTTCAGACTTTGTCAACAAATCATCATAATCGGACAGAACAACAGAAAGTGTCAAATTCAGCTCATCTGTGGGCATCTACATTTATACTCCACAAGAGTGGGAGAGGATATAACAAATTACTGTCACTTCTTCCTTTTTCTGATTCAGTTGCACATAGTTCACAGGGGGGGGGGGGGGGGGGCGGACTGCAGATATGCCTTCATGTGGGTTCTAATCACTCTAATTTTATTATCGTTGACTGTTTATGAGAGATATACCTAGGAGAAAGCAATATATTGGAAAAGCCTTTGAGAAACATATGCTCTCAGAAGTCTTTTAACAGAAGCCCTTTTCTTGCAGCAGTGGTGCTTATGTGCTTACTAAATGTACCTGTGAAGTGTATTGCTCTCGTATTGGATCTTCATCTCCAGTATCTATCCTAAATTATATGAATCCCCTATTAATGAGCAGTATTCAGGTATTGCTCAAACAAGTATTTTGTAAGCTATTTCCTATCTTGATGGACTACACCTTCTGAGGGTTCTTCCAATTGTGTATCAGCCTTAATCGAATTTGTGTGTTTGTTCCATTTCAGATCTGTTTTTATATCCACTTACAGATATTTTGTGGAAGTAACTGCTTTAGTGATCATGACTGCAATTTTGTACTGTAAAGAATATTTGCTGTGTAGTCTCAATAAGCAACCCGTCTTTTGAATGTCGAATGTAATGGCTACTCCCTGTATGTGCGTTGATACACTGCAGATCTTCTGCCATTTCACTAAAATTTTCCTGTATTGTGACTTGTTTGTGTACTTACAGCATCATCTGTGAAAAGCCTAGTGGAACTTCCAAAATTATCTGCTCGGTCATTTATATGTATTATAAAAAATAAAGGCCTTTAGAGCCCTTATGTGGGGAGTATGATAGCAGTTAATTTGACATTAGAAGACTTGTCTCCATTGAAAATTACTTGTGTGTTAACGAGAAACTTTTCACTCCAGTTACACAATCTGATATTCTTTACACTTCTATTTTGTTCATTAGGCGACAGTAAAGAACCATATTGAACACCTTCCGAAAGTCAAGGCATACAACATCTATCTAAGTGCATGTATCTGCTGCTTTTCAGATCTCGTGGCTGTATACAGCGAACCGTGTTTCACACAAACATTGCTTTCGGAACCTATTTTGATTCATACTGAGGAGACATTTGTTGTACAAGGATTACCACAAAATACCATGTAAATCCAAATATGTCCATCACATTTTGGCTGTACTCTGAATTCAGAACTTGTCTTTGCTATTATTGTTATACCTTAATTTTGTTGTAGGACTTTTTTAAATGATTGTACATATTATGCTATTTTGTGTGTGTGTGTGTGTGTGTGTGTGAGAGAGAGAGAGAGAGAGAGAGAGAGAGAGAGAGAGAGAGAGAGAGAGGGGGGGGGGGGGGAGCAAATGGGTCTTCGAATTCAGTAATACTTTCATAAAGCAATCTGAAAAATTGAGTTCATTCCTTATGTTCTGTATTCCAGTGTATTAGAGTGTTCCTTAATATAATAATGGAAAGTCCAGGTTGGAATTAATAATACAGTAAGGACAGTTTACAACTCACCGCAAAGATGTGGCGATGAGCTGTGACAGGCACATACAAAAGACACCCACATACAACACTTCCAGCTATCGGCCATGGCCTTCTTCAGAAAATAAAACACTAATGCAATCACACAGGCACACAAGTCATACAACTATCACCTCCGGCTGCCACACTTCGAATCACGCTCTGCGGCAAGTAAATCGGGGATGGGAGGGGAGGGTAGAAGGGGATAGGAAGGTTACGTCACAGTGGCAGGGATGGGTTAGATGGGAATAACGAGATGCAGCTTAGGAATGGAGTGGGGAGGCGGGTGAGTGGAGAAAAATAAAATAAAATAATTAATTAAATAAAATGTGTGCACACTGCATGTACACAAGACACACACACACACACACACACACACACACACACACACACACACACACACACGTGTGTGTGTGTGTGTGTGTGTGTGTGTGTGTGTGTGTGTGTGTGTACATGCAGTGTGCACACGTGTGTGTGCGTGCGTGTGTGTGTGTACGTGGTCTTGTGTACATGCAGTGTGCACACATTTTATTCCCATCTAACCCGTCCCCACCACTGTGACGTAACCTTCCTTTCGCCTCTCCCCTCCCCTCCCCTCCCCGCCGTCCCCTCTCGTCTCTGATTTACTCGCTGCAGAACGTGATTCGAAGTGCGGCAGGTGGAGGTGATGGTTGTATGACTGTGTTGTGGGCCTGTGTGATTTCATGGGTGTTCTGTTTTCTGAAGAAGGCCATGGCTGATCGCTGAAAGTGTTGTATGTGTGTGTCTTTTGTATGTGCCTGTCGCAGCTCGTCGCCATGTCTTTATTTGAGTTGTAAACTGTCCTTAGTATATTACAAGTGTTTATGTTATTTTAAAGAGTGTTTACTCCTGAACAAACTGCCTAAAACATCAGTGTTTTTAATTTCCATGTTATCATTTTATAGGAAGCTGGATTGAAAGCAGAAGATGGGGGCAAAGAACCATTTTCTGAATTGAATAAAATATTGGATTCTTTAAAAGTTCAGGATCTTCAGCCTGCTTTAGAATGGGCGCAAGCACATAGAGAAAGTCTGGATGCACAGGTACCTTTTTAAATCAAGGCAAAAGTGGCACATCAGAAACATTTGGGCTTCTTTTGTGTTACACTAACAGCTAGCTGTTGATCTACTATATTACCCGGGTCATTTAAGTAAAGTTTTTCCTGCCACATATTTCAATACAACTTTGTTTGCGATTTATGGTATTATTGCTTTGCATCTTTGTAAATATATGTTAAGGCTTCTTATTAACACCATGAGCTACATGTAAAATATTTGTTTCTAGATCAGTATTTGGGGCTTCAGGTACCACTTATGGTGGTCTGGCACTAAGTATTTTAGGGAAAATTTCCACAGTATTGTAGACACATCATTTCACTTTGTAAGAAACTAGAGAATATGGCACATTATATGAAAGGTAATTGTATGTCTTTTTCCAGGTATAACAAAATTAACCACCAGTAATTTACGTAGTTAAACTGGTGTAACAGTAGACATGAGAACTGTTTAATTCCTGATTGGCATGTGACATCAATTGTTGTCTTTTTAAAAAAAAGATCTAGAGGAAAATGTTTTACAGAGTTGGTACCATTGGTAGTTATATTTAGTTTCTGTAATCGTACCTAGCAACAACGCTGAAATTATTCAAACTGACTGTTTACTATCTATTTGAAAATGCAGCTGTAGTCACATGACTAACAACTAGAATTAATATTTCTGTGCTGAAGCTGTGGATTTTGGATTTAAAATTTGTCTGCCCTAATTTCATCATCAAATAAGCCTAACTGAACTCTCAGTTCTAATTTAATCATCTTTGTTTCTGAAATATATGGTGTAGCATTTTGTAAGTTTCAATTTGTTGTGTGCATGACAACAGACCATATTATTTGAAAATATGGTCTTGTCCCAGTACTGATTGTATCTAGTCAGTCACGTCTCATACACTTGTGAAAATAAGATGCCAGAAGTGGTGAAAGAACCTAGCAGGTGAAGGAGAAAACCATTATAAAGTCAAGCAGCAAGAGAGCGGCAGAGAGAAGGAAACAATGGCAACAAGAGTGAAAAATACTTAAAAAGCAACAACAAGACACAAATGTGCAAAAATTTCCCTTCAGGTATTAGGAAAATCTGTCTGCAGAGGTAAGAAAGTACTACCGAAGGCACTCAGTAGACAGGTACAAGTACTACAACACATTTATTGCTAATTGTCTAAAAACATACAGTATGTAGTTATTGGTTAAACAACATAAAGATTTTTGACAAGATTAAACATGACATCAGTGATATGATAAAGGCTTTCTATGTCTGCAGTGATATTAGGCAATTGTCTCCTGGCAGAAAGGATGTCAAATCCATAAAAGTTGGCTAAAAGTAGAGTTCTGTTGCTGATCACCAACATCACTGATTTAGACACACACAGCACAGTGATAGAGTGCCAGACTACAGTCCAAAGGTTGCGGGTTCGATCCCCGCTAGGTCCTAGGATTTTTATCTGTCACTTTCCACTTCTTTCACCTTCGGCAGTGTTGCTGATGTGAAAAATACCGAGTAGCACCGTGGTTCAGAACCCACGTTAAATTGTAGGTCCCCCTATAACTGGCTGGGTGAGTCAGTTCTAAGGTCGGAGGAAACCACCTCCAAACAGGACCATGCCTAGTAAAGCACTGTGGTGTTCAAACCAAGCTTCAGATTGTTAACTGCTTTTATAAAATTAACAAGGGAACATAAAATTGAGGTACACAGTGCTGTTTTTGTGCGGACAGATGTCCGAAATGAATATGTTCTGGCTGATGATACTAATAGTGTGTTTTTTATCTGTACCAACACCAGGCAGGAAGGGGGAAGTGATTTTTTTACTGTTCAGTTTTTTGGGTAAAATAAGTGTTCAGTAGTTTTTTAGTATTCCATGGTTTTGTTTCTCATTTAATGTCTGTTTATGAAAGTAACTGTACAAAGCAAATGTGGACATCATTTTGACACCTTTTTGTGAAGTATAGTCGTCATTAAGGGGTTCTCTGATGAGTTCATAGCATAAATAACACTTTACTCTAGTTTTATTTCTTTCTTGTGGCATATTTCAATAATTTTTATGCACTATGGGAATTAACTTTCTTATAGACAAAATGTCATATGCCTAATGTAAGTTAGTGTATATAATGCATAACAAGTTGTAGTAGTATAAAAATGAAGTCTCATTAGTATGCAATAATAATGACAGTTTCTGGATAGCAGTAAAATATTATACATCACTAGGGAACGGAAAATTTAGCATCTATTTTTTGCAAATTTAGCATCTATTTTTTGCAAATTTAGCATCTATTTTTTTGCAAATTTAGCATCTATTTTTTTTGCAAATTTAGCATCTATTTTTTTTGCAAATTTAGCATCTATTTTTTTTGCAAATTTAGCATCTATTTTTTTTGCAAATTTAGCATATATTTTTCAGATATCATTTTACGAATATAGCCTATTTCATAAGTATCTTGTTACTTCATCTTACAAATGTGCAGTATGTCACACCTTTTATGTGATAAACACTTTATTAACTACTGTTATTTAATCAATATATTTAAGGAAGGAAAGAAACCTGATATTTCACAACATATTTTAAGATTTTTTCTTTAATTTTCAAAAGAAAGGATTGTACATATTTCAACATTGCTCTCTTTGAGATTGCATCTCCTATCTGTCACTACAGTGTTGTAGTGAGATAATATATGCCCGCTGTCAACATTGTTAGATGGAGTCAACAACAAAGTCAAACAATGTTTTACAAACATTTTATGATCTTTTTCAGTGTGAATGGCACTCAAAATATTCTTGATATCAACACTATTACTTTCTTTAAGCTGCTGTTTAGAATTCTTTTTAAATGGGCATTGCCTTAAGACAATGCTTGTCATAATAAACTTGAAGACATAGTCTCCATTACAACAGCTAAATCAGGATTGTTTAAAATGACATTCCTTGAAAAAGCCCCTTATGATTCGGGTCGTTGCTTCTCAGTACAGCCATTCTTGGCAGAATTAGCTGCCTTGCTAAACACATCTTTGCATTCAGCCTGCTCTAAACTATTTAGAGCATGCAATGCTTGTGTTGTTCCTCCCAAGAACTGTTCTTCATATAAATTCCCAAATTTAATTCTAGACTGGCGAGTTTTGGGTAAATAATATGAGCTATAGGATACTTTTACTTCTCAAGCAAAGTTAAGAGCTCCACAAGCATCCTGCCATGACCCTTCACAAACACCATATGTGTGTGTGTGTGTGTGTGTGTGTGTGTGTGTGTGTGTGTGTGTGTATTCATATTCTTTTCACGTCTTTGTCTGTATATAAAATAATAATAATAATAATAATAATAATAATAATAATAATAATAATTGTTTACACCACAGTTATTGCCTCTCTCATTTCTGGCAATTTAAAGAACCCTGCAATGTCAAGGAAATAATTCTCTAAATAGAACACTGATTCAAACCAGCTGTTACACCGAGTGACTATTGGTAATCGAAACTGTTCAGCTTCCTTGGAATCATTCTTTGCCTTGAGAAACTGGATATATTTGTAGTTTCACTTCCTTGTAGTTAGGAATGCTGGTTTCACCATCATCACCACTTCAATCCACACATAACTGTTGTGCAGCATTTACCAAATAAACGTGAGTGTGTGTGCTCAACAGTGCACATGAAACACATGGTCAACAATAATGACTTTTAAACTATTATGACAGTGTGTCATTAACGGACCACCGTCACTAACGCCGGCTGCTGTGGCCGAGGGAACTGAGGCACTCCAGTCACGGTCTGCACGGCCACTACGGTTGGGGTTTCGAATCCCCCCTCGGCCATGGATATTTGTGACGTCCTTAGTATTAAGTAGTTCATAGGTAGTTTGTAAGTTAGAGACTGATGGCCCCGTAGTAGAGTCCCATAAGCTAAACAAACATTTGAACATTTGAACCGTCACTAACAAATACATGACTAACATCCTATGGCACTTCGTGTTCATTTAGTGTTTCTAATATTATTCTGCAACAATCTGTGGCATTTGCTGCGTCTAGAAATTTCACAGCAGCAGGGAATATCTTCTGTTCTTCTTTATCAGACAGTTGGAAAATAACAACAAACCCACAGTGTCTCATTATGTCCGTCACTTCAACACACAGAATATTTATTTTTTGCCAGATATAGCTTTAGTGATTGTTTGTGGTCAGAAGCAATTTCTAGGAATAAAGAAATAAAGTCATGTACCAACACAAAAGACCTAATAATGACAAGATTGTCATAACAGTTTCTCTTACTCCTCAAGTTATTTTGTGGAGTGAAATTGCGGTATATATGATTTTAAAATTAATTTTATTCATTAGTTACAAAATAAGCTTGCAACAATAGAAATTGACACAATACCTTCATTATATCCAACAGTCAATTCTTTTTTTTACTTTGTGGGAGACTCATTTAAGACAAAACCTTGTCTCACAAACCGTATTTTTTACTGTAACATGTAACCTTAAATGTGGCCTGCTGTGTGTGAGCTGTTGCAATATTGTAGTAACTATAATGCACACACATGAAAATTTTCCAGTTAAGTAGGCATACTGGTGTATCTTGGTTTATAGCTAGTGCCAGATATAAAAGTAATTGTACTTACAAAAAAATTAACTATGAATACATGGAACTTAAGATTTTTTACTTAAAAAGAAGTTCAAAATTACGTTAACTGCAATAAGTTGAGGATTTTTATGTTTTAGTTGCGGGAAAATTGTGGCACTGGTTACTGGTAAGATAATATTCATTTTTCTTTGTATCTCCAGAGTTTCTGTATAACCACTGTGGGAAGTAATAAGCACAGCTTTCATCCCGCCGCTAATCGCCTGGCAAATTAAACGGCACAGCAAGGTACGCCCCCTGCCGCTCTAGACAGCCACTGCATAAATCGTCAATTTATCGTGACTAAAAGCAGAAATTTATATATGTAACACTAGTAATGAAATACAGTTCCAAAAACATTTCGCAGTGGGTTTATTCACGAAAATGCATTCGACTTAAGGGTAATAAAAAAAACGTTAAAAGAGTTGCGTTCTGGTAGCAGAAACATTTTAAAAGTCAAAACTACCGTACTAATTTTGAAGATTATCGAACAAGGGCACGAATTATATGTTTGGAATACGCGTTTCTTGCGCACATTACTTGAACTGCGAACTTCCACTTTTGCAAATAATGTGATATTCTCGTTGTACACAAACATTGCATATTTTACGGATAACATTTAGTGCACCGAAACTAAGGACTGTTTTACTCTTATTATTTGTAACATTCATGATGCTGTCAAGTCACAAAAGCAAATAACTTACTTGGCAAATATTTCTCACACAGTGTCCTTAAACATGGTAGCTCTTCGTTAGATATTTCGTTAACCTACGACAGTATGGCTTGATTTTCGAATGTTGGCTTTTGCAAACACTTCAATAGTTCTTTTTGCAAAATTGTCTTTTTTCTAATTTTTTTCTCTTAGCGCTGTTTAATGTTTCAACAATTAATGACTGTGTTTAGATGTACCAGCATTTTCTCTCACATGAACAGAGTGCTTCTCTGATTTAATGTGCTTTTCAATATTGTCTTTATTTTCTCGCCCTATTCGACAGTTGCAAAATTTGCAAAATACTTTTGGCATCAATTGCTTACAAGTCCTCACTAGCACACTGTTGAGCCCTTTTATACGCATTCAAAGCCTTGCGACCCATATTCGGCAGCGCTGCACAACAATTACAAAAGCGAAAGTAATAGAAACAGAACCGATGCCAAACTGAACGCTGATGCGAATTCTTTACTCTGTTAGGTTTCAGGCCCCACGTGACATGAATGTGTCCTACGTTGCCATATCCCTACGCGGCATCCCTGCTAGTAAGCTCAATTATATATGCACGGATGCACTCTCCGCCTCCTCCCGTAATTTTTTTCTCTCGCTCCAAATCATGTGATACTATACAAATGAAAACTGATTGCTTTTTAATTAGTTTTATAGGCAGAAAATAGTGGCGAGAAAATAGCATTTATTACGTAATATTGTGTTTTTTGCATTTTGAGCTGGAATTCCCATCTAAATTCGCATTTATCACAACTTGCAAATGTTTCAGGTCCCTATACATCACATTTGTAACAAACTTAAAAAAAATTCTCAAATTAGTGGACTTGCATTTAGTAGTTATCCCAGCTGTATCATGCTAAAATCATTCATAAGCTGGAAGGTACATGGCAGCTATTAAACAAAAGTAGTGATAATAAATAAATGAATTGCAGCAACCAGTTGCCTGTCGTTATTTATTTTGAACTTCAACGACCGGTTTCGGGCGCTTCAGTGCCCTTCTTCTGGTCTATTTTTGTACTGTTGCTTAATAGATAAACATGCTACTAGTGTAATCAACGCTAAGTGCACGTTTTGTACTGTTGCTTAATAGATAAACATGCTAGTAGTGTAATCAACGCTAAGTGAAAGGTTGTAACATGATTGATTGTCATGTGTGTAATCAGGATTCAATCCTAGCTGGGGGCAATTTTATTATTTTTTAAATTATAACAATTTTTAAATAAAATTAATGATATAAAATATTTTGAATGGCATCATAAAGTACTTCATTTATAAAATGTTGGTTGCAGCTAATTAAAATTGTAATTAAAATGTAAAGTGAAATAATTTCAAATGCATTTTACAAGATTAATGTTTAATACTATTGTCATTACAATTTCTTTACACAATTAGGCAATATTGTAAGCCGTGGAAGAATTATATTTGTAGTAAATTCGAAGAATTGCTTTCTTTGTGGGAAAGCAGAGTACAGCAGTTGCCCCCATTCTTTTTCTTTTTTCTTCTCCTCCCCCCACGTACAATCGGGCAGATAGACCGGAAGAGTCAAAGCCCACATGGAACTAATCTTTAAGGGGCCTTACCTGCTAAAGTGCCAGTTCATTGCTGACTTTCGAAGAGATTGTAGTGTTCTGTACTGTGACATATTATCGGAATTTTTACAATATTCTAATTTAAAAGTCTGTCTATGAAGATATTACACAAGCACTGTACTGTGACATATTATCGGAATTTTTACAATATTCTAATTTAAAAGTCTGTCTATGAAGATATTACACAAGCAGCAGATGATGTGAATTCAGTATACAGTGAAAGTGTTGAAAGAGGTATTAACAGATGTGGTCATTCATTATAAAAGTTTTCTTGTTGACAATTATTTGATGGCTTAGAGTCGTAAATGAGAGGGTGAGTATTTTACATCAATCCGAGATGTTTCACCTTACCTTCTAATTTCAGAATTCATCGTTGGAATTCAAATTACACCGCCTCCGATTCATTGATTTAATCCAGAGGGGTCCTGGTGGCCAAAAAGATGCTATACGATATGCAAGAACTCATTTCCAGCAATTTGTAAATCGACATGAAAAAGGTATGCTGTTTATGTTTCACTTATGTATTTATTCTTGCAGCCTTATTTCTATGACATAATTGTGCTTTCACAAAAGGTTTCTGCTGTCATACTTGATTGTGATATTTTGTCATAGTCTTCAAACGTGAAGACAGATGAGACCCAGAATTTTCTTTCTACTCCCCCCCACCTTTGCCCCTCCCTCTGTTCCCTCTCATCACTGCCTTCCTCTCACCCGTCTCGCCCACCACTCCTCCCCTCAGGGGCTCAGCATTAATTTGCTGAGTACGGGCTTGGCGAACCCGGGGTCCTGAGCTGTGGGCTGTGTCGCACCAACAGTCCGCTACACCGTAAGCTCTGTAGGTGCTTCAACGACCAACGTTCGGCGCGATGGTGGAACGTTGTATGTTTCAGAGCCCGGGGATCTTGGCTTAATCGCCCGGGTCGCGAGGGCGGTACAAACCTCTATAAAAAAAAACCTCAATCTCAAGGTGTGCTACGTGCCGAGGAGATGCATGGCTGTTGAGGTTGAGCAGCCGCTAGCGAGCAACCTCTGAGGAACCTGCCGCACCTCAGTTGTATAAGGCTTACCCAGGCAAGCGGGGCTCTGCCTGGGTGGACCTTTAGTTCCCTAGCTGCTCGTGGGACCGAGATGAAACGAGCAAATAAAAGCGTGGCCGGTCGCGAAATCGGCATCTCAAAGCGTGGTAAGATTGACTTCAATGCTGAGAAATATGACCCTCAGTCGTTCCCTGCCTTGGCAACGCCATGGGAGGAACGTAGGGCAAGAAATCGAGGTGAGGCATATGCCCCCGATACTTAGTATGTTCCCGGACTGACGGTGAGTTGTTTACTAACACAAAGCCCCTGTTTTTTGTTGAAAACGTAGAGGATAAATTCGGCGAGGTGGAGGGCATGTCAAAGATGCGATCTGGCTCTGTCCTTATTACGACGTCATCCCCAACACAGTCACGAGCACTGCTTGCCTCTGACAAGCTGGGTGATGTTCCCGCAACGATCACTCCTCATAAGAGCCTCAACATGGTACAGGGTATTATATTCCATAAAGATCTTCTGTTGCAGACCGATGACGAGCTACGTAAGAACTTGGAGCGGAGAAGAGTTCATTTTATACGGCGAGTGCATAGGGGTCTGAAGGACAACAGGGTCGCAACCGGTGCATTCATCTTGGCCTTCGAGGGCGACACGTTACCTGAGAAGGTCAAGGTGATGATTTACCGGATTGACGTGAAGCCCTACATTCCTCCCCATATGCGCTGTTTTAAGTGCTGGAGGTTTGGGCACATGTCCTCCAGGTGCACAGACAACTCCACCTGTCGAGAGTGTGGACGTGCGGAACACCCTAACGTCCCTTGTGCACCTCCTCCATTTTGTGTGAACTGTGGACAACACCACTCCCCTTGCTCGCCCGCCTGCTCTGTTCTGCATAAAGAGAGAAAGATCATGGAATATAAAACCCTGGATAGGCTGTCTTACTCGGAGGCAAAGAGGAAGTACGAGAAAATGCATCCCATCAGCATGAAGACATCCTTTGCTGCAGCCGCATCTTCATCTAAAGAGTTACCAAGTGTACAGTCGGTCCTAGTGGGCTTCCAGGCCCAACCATCCACCTCTGCCCCCCTAACTACTGGGGGCACCTCAAATTCCACCACCCTGCTTTGGGAGCGGTAACCACCAAACCAAAGGGAACATTGGTCCCCACCCCAGAGCCAGAGTCACAACAGTCTGCTCTGGCTCCTCGCGCTAGGAAGGGGTCGCTTGGACCCTTCCCTCTAAGGTTTCTCCCGCTGAATCAGCGGATGCCAGTGGCTGGTAGAAAGTGCCGCCAGCTGGTCGTAGGGCTGCACGCCGCTCCTCCGTCCTGGGGACTGAGCTGGCAGCGCCCTCCCAGCATGAGAAGCCTAAAGAGAAGCGTGAAACCAAGAAGAAGAAAGACAAGAAACCACCTAAGGAGAAGGATACCCCGGTGGCCACCTTGCCACCACTCCCTCCACCTCCTCTTCTGAGGACGAGATAGAGATCCTCGCGTCCCCCAAAGACTTAGCAATTGCCGAGTCTTCGGAAGCCATGGACGTTGAGGCTCTGCCTCAGAAATCAGCGACGGCAGAAGATACTGCGACTCCTACTGCGCCGCCAAATTCAGCATGTCCCAGCGACCAGGAGGCTCTCTGATCCTCCAGTGGAACTGTGGCGGCTTTTTCCACCATCTGCCAGAGTTGCAGCAATTATTGTGCCGCTTCCCAGCGTTTTGTGTAGCCTTGCAGGAAACCTGGTTTCCTGCTAATAGGACCCCAGCCCTTCGTCGGTATTGGGGCTATTACAAAAATCGTCTCATATATGACAGGGTCTCTGGAGGTGTCTGTATCTATGTCCTTGCCACTGTCCCCAGTGCCGCTGTGCCTCTGCACACGACTCTTGAGGCGGTGGCTGTTCGAATCCGGGCTATGCAGGAACTGACAATCTGTTCACTTTACCTTCCTCCAGATGAGACGATTTCAATTACTGACCTTGCTACCCTGGTGGCACAACTTCCCCCACCATTTCTGATTCTGGGGGACTTCAATGCTCACCATCCCTTGTGGGGTGGAACGCAGACAACAGGCCACGGTAGGGACATAGAGACGCTCTTATCACAGCAAGACGTCTGCCTACTAAACACTGGTGCACCCACGCATTTTTGCGTGGCTCGAGGCATGTATTCCATGATTGATCTCTCTGTTTGTACCCCGAGCCTGCTCCCGCACTTCCAGTGGGGGGTCCATGATGACCTTTGCAACAGCGACCATTTTCCTATTCTCTTGACGCTCCTTGATTTTCACCCTGCGGACTGCCCATCTCGATGGTCTCTCAGTCGAGCTGATTGGAACCACTTCACCTCAGCTGCTACAGTTCTCGTTCCACTGCCAGCCGACTTGGACATCGCGGTTCACCAGGTCACCAGTGCGATAGTTTCCGCTGCTGAGGCTACCATTCCTACCACGTCTGGCTCCCCACGTCGTTAGTCTGTGCCCTGGTGGACGCCGGAAATCGCTGAGGCCATTCGGGATCGTCGGCGGGCGCTCCAGCGGCATCGTCGACACCCCACCTTAGAAAACCTAATAGCTTTTAAACAGCTCTGGGCCCGGGGTCGACAGCTCATCCAGCAGGGTAAATGGGACTGTTGGGAGACGTATGTCGCCAGCATCGGCCGTCGCGCCTCAGCATCTCGGGTGTGGTCCCTGGTTAGGCGCCTATTTGGGTATTGTCCAACGGCAGCGATTCCCAGCCTACACATCCAGGGTACCCTGTGCACCGGCCCGACTTCCATTGCAGAACACATGGCCGAGCATTATGCTCGCACCTCTGCAACATGCAAATACAGTGTGGACTTCCGTGCACTGAAGGAGCGTTTTGAACAGCGACGGCTGTCCTTTCACACGCGTCAAGCCGAATTGTACAACTCCGCTTTCAGTGCATGGGAATTCGAAACTGCCATTGCCGCATGCCCCGATACCTCTCCAGGACCGGACAGAATCCATAGCCAGTTCATCCGGCACCTTTCCGTGGAGTTTAAACACCAGCTTCTCGCCCTCTTTAACTGTTTATGGGTGGAGGGGGGCTTTCCCGTCACAATGGCGAGAAAGCATCATTATTCCGGTGATCAAACCTGGTGCTGATCCACAGGTGGCGGATAGTTACCGCCCAATCAGCCTCACCAACGTTCTGTGCAAGCTATTCGAACTTATGGTGAGCCGGCGGCTTATGTGGATCCTTGAACATCGGGGTCTGTTGTCCCCACGTCAAGGGGTTTTCTGCCATGGCCGCTCCACTGTTGACAACTTAGTGGCACTGGAGTCCGCCATTCGTACGGCATTTAGCAGGCGTGAGCACCTTGTTGCCATCTTTTTTGACCTCAGAAAGGCCTACGATACCACTTGGCACCACCACATTATGACTGCACTGCACGGTTGGGGATTGAGAGGTCCACTCCCACTTTTTATTCAGAACTTTCTTTCTTTCCGGTCTTTTCGAGTACGGATTGGTACTTCCCTCAGCTCCTCTCGCGTCCAGGAGAACGGTGTCCCACAGGGCTCTGTCCTTAGTGTACCCCTCTTTTTAATTGCCATCAATGGACTTGCTGAGGCAGTGGGGTCATCGGTTTCTTCCTCCTTGTTCGCCGATGACTTCTGCTTATACTTCAGCTCAGCTAGCATTGGGGTAGCTGAAAGGCATCTACAGGGAGCTATTCGAAAGGCGCAGTCGTGGGCTTCAACCCATGGATTCCAGTTTTCTCCATCTAAAACCCAGGTTATTCACTTCTGCTGCTGTCGAGCTGTCCATTTGGACCCAGAGCTATATTTATATGATGAACTCCTTCGTGTCGAAGAGACCCACTGATTTCTTGGCATGCTCTTAGACAGCCGGCGCACTTGGGTGCCCCATCTTCGCCAGCTCAAGCAGAAGTGCATGAGGTACCTCAATATTCTACGCTGCCTCAGCCATACTAGTTGGGGAGCTGCCCGTACGAGTCTTTTGCAGCTCTACAGGGCGCTGATCCAATCACGGTTAGACTACTGGAGCTTTGTGTATGGTTCGGCAGCCCCATCTGCATTGCAGGTCTTGGACCCAGTACTCCACTGTGGCGTCCGTTTAGCAACAGAGGCCTTTCGGACAAGTGCAGTGGGAAGCCTACTAGCTGAAGCTGGAGTCCTTCCCCTGCGATTTCGGCGGCAGCAGCTGTTATCCTCCTATGCTGCCCATGTCCATGCAATACCGCACCATCCGAATCGCAGGATTCTTTTTCCAGCTGCTGCACTTCCGTCTCCACAACAACGGCCGAGGTCGGGTCTTCCAATCGCGGTCCGTGTTCGTTCCGTCCTGTCGTCTCTAGAGTCCCTTCCTATGCCTCCTGCTTTTCACTGGCCTTACCGTGTCGCTCCTTGGTCACTTTCACGTCCACAGCTTCGGCTGGACTTGGCGCATGTCTCGAAAGCCTCTGTAGCACCACTGAGTCTCCGTCGCCAGTTTCAGGCGGTTTTAGAGTCGTTCTGTGGCGCGGAAGTCGTGTACGCGGATGGTTCTGCGGTCAACGGCCGTACTGGCTATGCATACGTCCACGGTGAGCATTTCGAACAGCATTTATTGCCCTGTGGAAGTAGTGTGTTCACTGCGGAACTGGTTGCCATCTATCGGGCACTTGAACATCTCAGAGGGTGCCCTGGGGAGTCTCTGGTCATATGTTCTGACTCCCTTAGTGGCTTGCAAGCCCTCGCCACATGTTTCCCGAAACACCCTTTAGTGCAATCCATCCAGGAGTCTGTTTCCAGGCTTGTTCGGTCTGGTCGCTCGGTGGTCTTTGTTTGGACCCCAGGCCACATCGGCATTCCTGGAAACGAACGTGTGGATCAGCTGGTTAAGCAGGCTACTTCCTCCAGTCCATTGGCTATTGGTCTTCCGGAGAGCGATCTCAGACTAGAGTTCCATCGGAGGTTCCTTGGCCTGTGGAATTCCGAGTGGGCTGACTCCACTCAACCCAACAAGCTTCGTGCAGTGAAGCTCTCTACGGTTGCATGGAAGTCCTCACTGCGGTCGTCTCGTAGGGAATCGGTTGTTCTCTGTCGCCTACGAATCGGCCACACATGGCTGACACATGGCCACCTTCTTCGGCGGGAGGACGCACCACAGTGTGACTGTGGTGCCCCCTTGACAGTGGTCCACATCCTGGTGGACTGTCCACTTTTAGTTGCTTTGCGACAATCTTTTAATCTACCAGATGCACTTTCTTTTATGTTAGGGGACGATGCTGCTATGGTCGTTCGTGTTTTAGGTTTTATTTGCGCAACTGGCTTTTATGGGTCTATTTAGTGGTGGGGCCTATAAGCCCGCCCTGTCGGGCTTCACCCCCTCCACAACAATAGGCCGCTGTCATTTTACGGTTTATGACTTGTTTTTCCATTAAGGATTTTAAAGTGTGCAGAGTGGCTGGCTCATCCTGTATTATTTTGTGATCAACCAGCCACGCGCTTCTGCAGCCTTGTTTTAGTTTTCTGTCTATTTTGTCAACTCCTGTCTTGTTCATTGTTATGTCATCATTTTGACTGTCTCTCTGTACCTGGAGTATACTGGACTTCGAGTACTATGCGATAAAAAGGAAACTTTTAACAGTTCACTCCTAGCTGGGAACAGGTGACTGATAACCCAGCAGTTGAGTCCCCTTTAAACACCCAACAACAACAACAACAACCCACCACTCCTGCTCATCCCACCACCACTCCTGCCTATCTTCTCCATCTCCTCCCTTCCCCTCCCCAACCACCATCCTCTCCAGTCTCTTTGGAAAATAAGAAATATTGCAAAAATTTAATTCTTGTGTGGACTCTTGACCACAGCTCAAAATTCGATCAATGTATATTTTGTTATGCCATTGCAGAAGTTTCAGGAGACTAATTCTGAACAATGAAAAAGAAAATTTGAAAAGTTTGGAAAAACTGCAAATATCACAGTTTTGCATACACTCTTGGTCAAAACTGATGATGCAAACAAAATATTTAGTTTCATTGATCACAACAAAATTTAGTACACACATGCATTTTATTTCTGGGGAAAATTTTTATACACCTGAAGCCACTGTATGGTACATGGTTTAGGGAAAACTTACAATAGTCTTTGATATCATTTGAGCGATCACTATGCAAGATGGTACATGAAGTATAAGAAGAAAAGGAGGAGGAGGAGGAGGAGGGTTGGGTAGATGGGGAGTGGGGGAGGAGAAGTATGTAGGCGGTGAGTCAGTGGGTGGGTGGGAGAGGATATGGACAAAGAGAAAAGGGATAATGATGAGAACTCGCAAAAGCAAGATAGGTTCTCAAGGTTGGTGTAATAATGCAGACCTGTTTGATATTCCTTGTGGCAAATTAACCTACAGAAAAGTGAGTGATTTGTATGGTGTCCCAAGGTCAGTGTTACAAAATACTTTATATACTCGAGTAATCCGGGCATATTTTTTTTCTGAATTTATGAATGGAAAAACTGGGGTGCATGGATTACTCGAATTTAGTTTGGTATTACTCCATCTACAACAACAAAACACATTAGGCGGGTATTACTCTGCTTTAAAAAACAGATCCCTTTAAGGCAGTATCACACAAAATTATTTTTGATCAAATCTTTGACAAAGAAATATTATCAAATATTCGTAATATTTCTTAGGCATAAATTTTCATCATGTGTTTAAAAGGGGTATTGTAGTCATATTTCAAGATAGCGGATAACAAATACTTTTTATTGTATGCTGCCTTAGCCACTATCAAAACTGCATATAATTTGCTTGACAATGACAGTGACACAACATATCAGTAATTTCGCTGTGAAGGGTCTCCTCACATCACAAACTGGCGTGGTGGAGTAGCGTCTCTTTCCGCCAGTTTCTTTGGCAGCACGGCTGGCGCTTACTAACAGTTGCATTGTTGATGTAACAATGACTAGCTGCATTTGCTTGTGATACCACCTTTCTGAGTAATAAAGTACATTACTTACTAAAATTAGGTATTAATTGGTTCAGTACCACCATATTACTCACACCAGTATCGACACTCCAGGGTTACAGCAGTTCCTTGCTACTGGGGTTAAACATCAATTACAGCGCGGCGTTGCAGCTCTAGTCAAACAACTCGCACGTCAGTTAGCAACAATGATGCTAGCGCTCAGAGCGGTTACATTTAACATTGAAGAGAACAGTAGACAAGCAACTTTTATAATCAAATATACGGCAAGGGACTACATTTGATGATATTTCTTTGATGAAAGATACCTGTATGTCAATGTTCCCTATTAGATTATCAATATCTTTGTTGCCTAATAATCGAAAGTCCAGGTTGAAATTAATAATATAGTAATAAGGACAGTTAACAATGCACCGCAAAGACGTGACGAGGAGCTGAGACAGGCACATACAAAAGACACACACACATACAACACTTTCAGCTATTGGCCACAAGCACACAACACATACAACCATCACCTCCGGCTGCTGCACTTCAAATCACGCTCTGTGGCGTGTAGATCGGGGAGGGGAGGGGAGAGGGGATAGGAAGGTTGTGTCATGGTGGTGGAGATTGGTACAGCACGGCCTAAATAGGAATAATGAGATGCAGGTTAGGAATGTAGTGGGGAGGCGGGTGAGGGGAGAAAAATAAAATAAAATAAAAATAATAAATTAAACAAAATATAGATTTAAATAAAAAAATAAAAACGCGCACACGCACCAGTGTAAATGTGTATTGGCAGGTAAAAGTCCATTTTTAGCGAATGTGCATTTACATGTGTGTTTTCCAGGGCCTCAAAAGATGCTATTATATTTAACCCAAGAGCACTTACACTATGAACATTTTGATCATACTAATTTTAAAACAGCTGTCATTTTTAAATAGTAAAATATGTGTTCTATATAAACAACAAAATACTTAGTTACATTAAGTACATTTTAAAATGTTCATTGAGTGTTAGCAAAATGCTATACATGCGACCTATTGTGTAACTTTTAAAGCACTTGTTGGTTAAAGTTCACCAATGTACTCAATTCGTTAGTTGATAAATTCTTAAAATCCTTCACATCCCCGCATCGCATCTTGCAGGTTGTTGTGATTAAAGTTTCTCTGTTGGATGTGCTGTATCCCTGTAGTTTAAAGCTGTGGGTATAGAACACAATTATAGTCTGTATGGCAAATGTTGTGTGCGGTGGCAAATGTTGAAGTAATGAAAGAAAAAATTGAAATTGGTAGCTGATGCTGAAAGGGAAGTGGCGTTTATTGAAGAAAAATGGAAGATCTTAATATGATGATTAGGTTGTTCCATGGTTAATTCAGTTTTGTAACAATAAATGCAAGGACGAACACTTTCACATCACATGCAAATTATTTTTATTAACTAAAAGTTCACAAGATGTCTTCCAAAAAGTGTGGGATATAGGATTTGCAATCAACTGTAAGTATTTTGCCAGTACTTTTCGTTCCAGTGGCAGGTTATTAGTTGAAATGTATATGTACATTTCAGTTTTTATCATTTTTGATGGTCAAATCAGTTAATCTTAAAGTAGGGATTGAATTAAAATGAGTGTACTTCGTATCTGGAATATTTGTTGTGTTGTGCAGTATTTATCGTATTGTGGTATTCACTGCATCATTTGAAGGTACACTAAAATGTCAGTTTGCCCAAGTAATTTAAATATTATCAATTATAATTTATAAAAGCAGCAATAAAAAAATAGGCAATGAAAATACTGTATACTTAAAGCACGATAAAAATTCAGCTTTCACCCCTAAACAGACATTTTGGGAAAAATATAATGGAACTCTGAATATGTCCTGGAAAAATCAGGGAAATTTAATCAGCCAGGAGAGGGGCCATCCTGAATGAGGAAGAGGAAGCAAGGTATCTTGAGGCTGCACACTGGGGATTTCCTTTCAATAAATTGGATGTTAGGTTTTTAGTGGGAAGCTACCTTCAAAAATCTGGCCAAAAACAGAGAAAATTTCCTAACGATTGACCAGATGAATGGGTGCATTTATTTGTCAAGCAGCATTTAAAAGATTTCTCTGTATGCTTATTTGCTAACATTAAAACAGCTTGTGTCAAAGTGAACAGATAGTTAACCTTCTGATAGGAGTGCCTTCTAGTCAGCCAAGGATGTTCATGTTTATTTTTCAGATACCTCTTAATAATAAACATTAGAAAGGCACAAAAATCAGAATTGTATCTTAAAAGATAAGGCTAACAAAAAGAGGGGGATTTCAAACTTTACCACTTTCCGAGAAAAGGATACGAAACTTGTTGCCTCGTAGCTGACACATGTGTGCACCTATTGGAAGGCTGAAATTTATTTTCCCAACTTAAAGCCAGTACTAGAAAATCTCCCACCTACAACATAATAAACTTTGATGAAAGTCACTAAAATCAAATAGAAAGTAATATAAAAAAAAGTCACTTTATCTCTGAAATCACCCCATACTCTTCAAAACTCCAGGCAGAGATTTAAAATTAAATTGTCCAAAACCACCCCAGGCCATGGAATGGTTTCGGACACTTTGTCAGTCTTGGGCGAACATAAGTACATAAAGATTTTCTGTTTTTAGGATGTTTTATTGGTTATAAATAAACCCCCAACACTTCCATAACAAACAATGGAATCTAACAAAATCAATGAAAGGTATAGTGAAAATAGTCTCAAAATGGTCTGAAATCACCCCATTTTGACGGTGCATGCATCCTTCGGATGCCAAGCACATATAGGCTTATACCACAACTATTACAACATTGCAGTCCCTGTATGTATGTATGTATGTATGTATTATAGAAGAAAACTTTCCTGGTGGGATAAATATGTATAAAAAATAGAGATCGTGTAACTTATCCAAAGTACAGGCTCGTTTATAGATTCAAAAACACAAATAACAGCACACACAAACACTGGCTTTCTACAAATGTCTGTGTCTGCCTTGGTGTGTTTGTGTGTGGATGGGTGTGTGTTTACCTTTTCTTTTTTCCCCTAAGGTAAGTCCTTCCACTCACGGGATTGGAATGACTCCTCATCCACTCCCTTAAAACCTGCATCGTTCCCTTTTTCCCCCCTCCTTCCTTCCTCTTTTCCTGATGAAGCGGCCAATGGTTGAAAAAGCTTGAATGTTTGTGTGTGTTTTTATTTATGTTTTTGTATCTATCAACGAGCCTGCGCTTTGGGTAAGTTAACGATCTCTATTACCCTAGCCAGCTTCATCCTAACCCACAACTACTTCACCTTTGAGGGCCAGACATACCAACAACTAAAGGGAACAGCCATGGGAACCAGGATGGGCCCCCTCTTACGCCATCTTATTTATGGGACACTTAGAGGAGTCCTCCTTGGATACAAAAACCTGTCAACCCAAAGTTTGGTATAGATTCATTGACGACTTCTTCATGATCTGGACTCACGGTGAAGAACAACTCCAGAATTTCACTCCATTCTCAACTCCTTTGGTCCCATCAGATTCACTTGGTCCTATTCCAAATCCCATGCCACTTTCCATCTATCCAATGGCCAGCTTCACACATCCGCCTTCATCAAACCCGCTAACAAACAACAGTACCTCCATTATGACAGCTTCTATCCATTCCATATCAAACAGTCCCTTCCTTACAGATTAGGTCTTCGTAGCAAACGAGTCTGCTCCAGTCTTAATCCCTGATCCAGTACACCAAAAACCTGATAAGTTTTCACATCCCGCAGCTACCCTCCTGATCTGGTACAAAAGAAAATTGCCAGGACCACTTACTCATCCTTCCAAACCCAGAACCTTCCACAAAAAAAAAAGTGCCCCTCTTGTCACCAAATACTTTCCAGGACTGGATCAGATTCTGAATGTGGCTCTCCAGCAGGGATACATCTCTTCCTTAAATCCTGCCCGGAAATGACATCCATCCTTCATGACATCCTTCCCACTCTACTTAGAGTGTATTTCCACTGCCCTCGTAATCTTTGTAACCTCGTAGTTCATCTCTATGAAATCCCCAAACCACCTTCCCTATCCTCCAGCTCCTACCCATGTAACCGCCCTCGGTGTAAAACCTATGCACCACCACTTACTCCAGTGCTGTAACCCGGAAGGTGTACACGATTAAGGGTAGAGCCACTTGCAATAGCACCCACATGATTTACCAACTAACATGTCTGCACTGTGAAGCATTCTATGTGGGTATGACCAGCAACAAGCTGTCCATTTGCATGAACGGACACAGACAGACAGTGTTTATTGGTAATGAAGCTCACCCTGTCGCTAAGCATGCCTTGGTGCACTGCCAGCACATCTTGGCACAGTGTTACACCGTCCGTGTTATCTGGATATTTCCCACTGACACAAACATTTCAGAACTCCGGAGTTGGGAACTTGCCGTTCACCTTATTCTCTCTTCCCATTGCCCACCTGGTCTCAACCACCAGTAATTTCAAATTCCCACCCACCGTTCAACAACATCTTTGCCCCTGATCTGTGGACAGAGCCTCTGCCTCAACTGGCATCTCTGGCCAACTTCTTTGCTTTTTACATATGTCTGTCTTTGTGTGTGTGTGTGTGTGTGTGTGTGTGTGTGTGTACCTATTCTTTCTCCCCCAAGGTAAGTCTTTCCTCTCCCAGGATTGGAATGACTCCTTACCTGCTCCTTTAAACCAGCATCTTTTCCTTTTGCCTCTCCTTTCTGAAGAAGCAACCGAGGGTTGCAAAAGCTAAGCATTTGTGTGTGTGTGTGTGTGTGTGTGTGTGTGTGTGTGTGTGTGTGTGTGTTCTGTCTGCGTACCTGTGCTCTTTCGCCTGGTAAGTAAACCACATCTATTTTATATATATAGTTTTCCTGTTAGGAATTTTTTGCTCTATAATATACATATCATCTATCTTTATTTATGTATATATGTGGATTCAATCTAGTGATTAAGATGTGTTACCTGTACAGCCTGCATTGACATAATAGTAAATCTGTAAGAAGAAAAGTTCAAAAGCTATTGACATTGTGTTCTTTATGTTGTTTAAATCATGAATACTGGTCGTAAATTATTGTGCACTTCTTAATAATATAGGATAGGTAACAATTCACTGTAAAGAGGATCGCTGAGCTGTTGACAGAAACTAAAATAGATAATCACATTCACACAACTTAAATTTTCAGCCATGGCCTTCATCAGAAAAAAGAATACATACATTCAGGCAATCACTCGGGACAACTACACACACACACACCCATAATGCTGGCCACTACAGCGACAAAATCATGTTGACTGTATGCTTGTGTTGCTGGAGTGACCAGACGTGATGGTTGTGTGTGTGTGTGTGTGTGTGTGTGTGTGTGTGTTGTGTGTGTGTGTGTGTAGTTCTCAGAGTGATTGCGTGAATGTATGTGTTTCTTTTTCTGACGAAGGCCATGCCTGAAAATTTAAATTGTGTGAATGTGATTATCTATTTTCATGTCTGCTTACAGCTCAGCGAGTCTCTTTATGGTGATTTGTTACCTATCCTCCGTTATTGACAATCCTATAGGATTTTCCATTGTTAAAATTGTGCACTTGTTAGTCAGATAGGCATGTCATTTGTTCTGATGGCTGATTCACACTTACTTTTTATCTTTAACAGAAATTCAAAGCTTAATGGGAATGCTTCTGTATCTACCTCATGGTATTGACAAATCTCCATATAGTCATCTTTTAGACCCAAATATGTGGGTTGAAATAGCAGATGTTTTCACAAGAGATGCGTGTTCCCTGCTTGGTTTAAGTGTTGATAGCCCATTGTCAGTATGGTAAGTTATTTACATTTTTATGAACAGTGGAGAACAGTATGTTTGACTTGTGTCCATATAATTATTTCAAGTTACTAATTATTTCTAAGAATTAATTATACTTTTTCATATGACACAATTGGTTCAACTCTTTGTCAATGATAAATGTACAGGGTGACCCAGAAGTCTGTTAAATTGTGGGATAATGTAGGTATAGAGGTACAAATTGACACATGCATGCTTGAAATTAAACCTACAATATGTGCACGAACAGGCCGATAGCATTGGACAAAAACTTGTCATTGATTCTGGCTGAGAATTGTATATAAAAATAGTTTTAGTGAGAGTGGGAATCTGATGTGCCAGCAATCACAGCACTTTTTACTATAACAGAAAGCATTATTTGTAGCTTCTAGCAGTGTGACACTCCACCCCATATTGCTACATGTGTGTAAGATTTCTGGCTAACATTGCTTGATGATTCGATTAATGATGGATATTCTCCACAGAGATGATAAATTATTTCTGAAAAGAGATGGGTTGGCTGGCCAGTACTTACCTTTTTGCTGTACCGCCGATAGTCACACACAGAAAGAAAAAAAGACCTGAAGAAGGAACCCAGTTCCGAAAGCTTGTTTTATTTTTGTCCTTTTTTCTTTCTTTGTGACTATTGGCGGTACAGCAAAAAGGTAAGTACTGGCCAGCCAATTCATCTCTTTCTCAAAAATAATTTATTGCTTGATGATAAAAGTAAAACCCCTTTTTAAAGAATCTCAGGGGACCGAAATATTTATTCCTTAAATAGGGGTTTTCCTTAAATGGGGTTTTTACCTAGGTACACAGGAGGAGTGACTCAGAGACATAATTCAAGCATGTGTAGGTGTTATAGGAGCTATTTAATTACTAACATACCAGTAATCTGCTACAATTTTAAATACATCACACTTTCTGCAGAAAAAAATATTTTTTATTAAATCGAAAAGAGTTGACCATTTTGTTTTCCCAGCATACTGTAATGACTAAAGTTATCACTATGTAATTGATGTTTGTCTTTAATGACTCAGCTACTTTAAAAGAGCTGACTACAGGTGCAAAAATTGGTGCCGTACATCAGACTTAAAAAAAACACTATACTTGAGAACCGACTGATACTCAGTGTACTTTTTCTAAAGTTCTCCAGCGCTTTCTTTTCTGCAGAATATGCAATCAGTGATTTTTACTAATGCATAAATTTCAAAATTTTCGTCATCGCCTTCCCCCTGGTTCGAGGTATAAATACCTTTTTAACAACCTTTACCTTCTTCAAAATTATTTCTATTGTTAATTCGTCAAAAACATTTTCTAAAAATATTGATGTATAGGGAGTTTGGGCGCTCGACAAACAGGTCTTTAGCGCTTCTACAAATATGTTAAGACTTTCGATTATGTTGTTACGCCGGTAACTACAATAACACAGCTTTTCTTTTTGCAAGCTAAAGGAGCAGCAATAACATTACAGTGTAAAAAATTAAATGTATCCTCTACAAGTGTGTCACGATTTTGCGATATATTACTCGTAAAAAATAATCCACAACACCAAATTGTTTACAAAGAGAAAAACGTAGCCTAAAGACTTTATTAGCTGTTTGGATGCCTTCACTGCGGGATGATCATCGCGCTAACACTTCAATCAGCGGCCACCGACAGTTAATCTGCTTTTTAACCCACCCGTCTTTGGGGCTAAATACTTGACAATTCTCGAAGTCATTCAGGCATTTCATGTATGAGGTAATTTTTTTAAACGCATTGCAGTTTTTAATTACGTAGGGGTAACTTAATGCCTGGCCTTATAACCTTTTATTAGTCGTAATGTTTTCTCCACTTGTTCAGTTTCCACACTTTGCACTTACTCTGAAACGAGAGATTATTAAGTTTTCTAAGCAGTTCGAAAACAGTGCATTTTCCACACTAATCTAGCAAGGCGATTTTCGAACCTGTTTTGCATAAATTTTCCGCTTACAGGAATGCAGTTATGTAATTCGCACGCCTTCAAAACACTTAATAAATACAACTGAACATTGTCACACGAATATTCGTCTTTTTGCAACCAAAGGTACCGCTAGATTCGGCATTTAACAATGTTCCCTGTTTCTAAAAGTCGCACAAAGAAGACGCGCCAAATCGTATTCTTTGCCATTGTCACACTCCTGGATGGTCGTCACCTTCTCTCCACTCCTACAATTCTGAAAAAGTGAATCTGAAATAAAACAAGACAACATTTCACAGCTCGCACTTCGTAATTTTCGACTGACGTCAGACCACGTGACCATAACACATGGAAGACATGAGGAAAATAGCTAGCTGATTCGTCAAATGCTTTCTCCGGTATCGCTGCACTGGTATTCGATATGTTAACCTATCGACGGAAAGAATCGATTACGGCTGCTTATACCGGTATCGCTGCAAAGATGTTTGATATGCATTGACTTAAAGAATCGATAACCGACGTCACGTAAACACAAATTCCTAATTCTGTGGAAAAAATGAAACAAATTAACTTGCCCACAATTAGGAATTGCGTAAAAACAAAATTTTAATTTCCTGAATTTTTCATGTTTGTTCCTTAAAAGCGGACTTTTCCTTAAAGCGGGGAAAAATAACGTTATTCTAATGGGAGTTTCGCCAGGCCGACGGAAATATTCGTTAAAAGTGGGTTTTCGTTAAATGGGGGTTCGTTAAATCGGAGTTCTACTGTATATGTTGAGCTGTCACTTTCCATCTTGCTTAACCTCGCATGTCCCTAGACGCCAGTGCTTGTGAATATTGCAAGTTGTGGAGTTACCTGAACTCCCTAGTTTATTGCCACCATTCAGTTTCATTGGGAATACCTGAAGACAATGTCCGACACTAGTTTCTTACTATACCTACTAATTAGGTGTATACTGCTATTGACAACATTGTCCCTTGGCTACGGATATTGTTGATGAATGACAAACGACATGTTCAGCATTTGTTATAAAGAACATCATGTTTGTAAAAAAAATGTAACGCTAATTATTGCTTTTGTATAATATGAAACACCACCTGTTGGCTTCAGTAACACCTCTTGTCAATCCAAGATCATGTGCCAATTTTTACCTCTCTACCTTCTGTGAATTATTGATTTCGTAAACATTAAAAGACTTTGGTTACGTTCTATTCTTGGTGGTGTTTATAATCACTAAAAGGAGAAGTTAATGGCTTTATATTCATTACAGGAATAATAAGCTACTACATGTAGAATGTCACACTTGTCTTTAGTCACAAATAGGTTGTGTGTGTGTGTGTGTGTGTGTGTGTGTGTGTGTGTGTGTGTGCGCGCGCACACACAGGATGTTTAACTTTGTTTCAATAATTAATATGATGGAAATTCCCCAAAGGAAAACGAAATAATTACTTAAAAGAGGTACTGGCTGACCAGTATTTACCTCAGCTCAGTACCGCTGAATACACAAAAAAGATGAAAATAATCATAGAACACAAAATCTTGGAAATTAATTCCTTTGTCAGATAGGAGGGAAAAGAAAGACAATAGAAGTGAACATTTACTCACAACATAGGCTTTGAGGTAAGGATAGCGTGAAGGGTTATAGGTGGAAATCAAAGATATTGGTTAACTCCACAGCCTTGGTTGTGAGTAATCCTTTCCTTCGATCTCCTTTCTCCTCCCTCTTCTCTCTTACCTGATGAAGGAATTGACTTCTAAAAGATTGTGTACTACATTTATTTTCATCCGTTTTGTCAGCGGTACTGAGATGGGGTAACTACTGGGGTGCCAGTATCTCTTTTGAATAATTAAACAATATAATAAGGCCAGCTTACAACTCACCACAAGAACATGACGACAAGCTGCAACAGGTACATAAAAAAAGACAGACATATCACACTTATGTTATCGGTCGTGGCTTTCTTCAGAAAATAGAACATTCACACACTCAAATAGGCACTCATTACAGTCACAAAACCATCATCTCCGGCTGCCACGCATCAAATAAAGCTCTGCGGTGTGGAGGGGAGAAGGGGGGATAAGAAGTTTGCATCACGGTGGTGGGGATGGATACAGCATGGCCTTGCAAAGCATGTTCGTATTAGATGGAAGGAACTAGATGCAGCTTAGGAATTGAGTGGGTAGGTGGGTATGTGTGTGTCTTTTGAATGTGCCTGTCGCAGCTCGTCGCCACATCTTTGCAGTGAGTTGTAAAGTGTCATTATTACTGTATTGTTAATTAGAACAATGTTGATTGGTTCTTTGCCCCTGACACCCATGTTAAACATGTGTCTCTCCCAGTCTGCATCCAGAAATCCAGAATATGAAATCTCCACCTAAAACTACAATTTTACTAGAAAATCTAGAGGAAATGGTTTTCTTCAGATGTTTTGCCACTGTTGCTGCTGATCCAGGTGGCCTATAAAAGCAAAGACCATGTCCAGGCCACTTTGAATCCAGATCTTCGCCCAACTATTTGACATTCCAAATATGTAACACTCTAAACATTACCCCTTCTTGTATGTTTAAACAACAACATGTAACTGTAATATCCACTGGTATTTTTAAAATATTCAGGATTCTTATTATTGCCATCACCAGAACATGTAAAATAGTCATTTTGCAGCCAGTTCAAGACTTCTACTTTAGCAGCCTAATCAGTATTTTGCAGACCTTACATAGTTGTTATAAATATTGAAGTGCCTGAAAGAGAGTGAGAAGGGAAGGAGACAATTTTGTAGCCTGTTCCTTATGTTAATCTATCTATACAATGAGCAAGCAGTGAAGGAAGCAAAGAAGAATTTTGATTAGGAATTAAAGATCAGGGAGAAGAAATAAAAATTTTGAAGTTTATCAGTGTTGTATTCAGAGACAGCAAGTAATGGAATGGATATTTTCTTGAAAAAAGTATATGTGTAGACTTGCAGTACCAAGTGTTTCTGTTGTTGTTGTTGTTGTTGTTGTGGTCATCAGTCCAGAGACTGGTATGATGTAGCTGTCCACATAACCCTGTCCTGTGCAAGCCTCTTCATCTCTGAATAACGATCTACATCTACATGGGACACTCTGAAAATCACATTTAAATGGATGGCAGATGGTTCATTGGACCAGCTTTATACTATTTACCTTCCATTGGATGGCAACCTACATCTTTTTGGATGTGCTTACTGTATTTGTCTCTTGGTTTCCCTCTGTGATTTTTACCCCCACACACTTTATTCCAAAGCTAAATTGACGATTCCCTCTCAGAACGTGTCCTACAAATTGATACCCTCTTAGACAGGATATTCCAGAAGTTTGGACCCCAATGCTGTTCAGTGCTTCATCATTAGTTATGTGACCTGCCCATATGTTCTTTAACCAGTCACCAGTTTCTTACTACCTTTAACACTTTGGCTGCCTCTATGACGTCAGAGCTGCACCAGAGCCGCCTGCTGTGGCCACCGGCGGCCACACGGCACCCAACGTGCTACTGGGCATGCGCAACCTCTGCCCGTTGCAACTGCAAATGCCAACTCGAACGCCTATTTCTCACGCTTCGTGTTTTGGTCACCTGTATCGCCAGTTGACTCGTTTACACTCTCACCTGCTTTGATGAAAGGTTGGTACTGCGGTCTTGCCTCAGGTGTATCGTGTAATGTGGCCTAATATCATATATTCATAGAAAACGGCAAAGTACTTTTGACAAGCTACACTGTAGATGTCTATTCTGACTGACAAGAGCACTATTTTTTTACGAATATAAAGGATGTGATTAGGCAGGAACCTAAGAGAACAGCTTAAATTATTGCGAGTGAACAAGCAGCAATGACATCTACAGTCTAGCTAGTCAAAAGTACTTCGTCCTTTTCTACAAATATCTGATGTTTGGCCTTATTATATGATACTCCAGAGACGAGAGCCGCGGTACCAGTCAAAAACGGTTCTATGAATAAAGTCGTAAACCTTAAGACTTAAATAATGAAACACTGCAACAACACTCAGCACTATGTCTTTTGATATTTTACTGGATGGTTAAGTACTGATATTTATGTCACGTTCACATATCCGTGCTGTCGTATTTTAGAGGTTATGAGGTACAACACCATGGAAACGTACATATGAAAAATGGTGGTGATGTGTATATGTTAAATGGAACATGCCATACTTTGCAATCTTAAGCTGATTACAGTGTGAGAGAGACAGTCAAATCCCAGAAATAGCCTACATTACGTACGTAAATGTTTGATCTTCATCTCAAAAAGTTCTCAATAAGTTTTCATGTAAAGCATAACATGAGTAACTCTTTCAGTATTTCATTAATCAAGTAATAGCTATAAAAACATCAATTATATTTAATGAAATTATGTCAAATTGTTAAACAAAGCTCTTAATAAATAAATCCAGACAATAGTTTCCCCATATATTACTTTACATATTTTGATTAAATGAAAGGGACAAATTTAATTAAATTGTGTAATTTATTTTATCAGAAATTTCGCCGTTGATTGGTACTAATTATCTGCTATTTATTGTCAATGTTGATGAAACTAAAATGTTGTTCTTGTCCAAACATAACCAATGCTGTAAATTCTCTTTTTCCAAGAAAGATTAAGAATTATAACTTCTTAAGTTTCTAGGAAGAGTCTGGAAGGTGTCCAGTGTGCAAATGTACGGCTGGTGTTAGGTATATTGACAAAGTTGTTCACACGCTAGTGTCTTTCAATATGAAAGCTGTTAGTATTTAAAAAGAAACAGTGGGCAATAATGTACCTCAGAATTCTCTTCATAGGTACATTGTTGCTTTCAAAATGTGGGCTTCACACAGGGCAAGCTTTCTATAGTAGGAAAACCAGTAGTACTGTAGTTTTGAGCAAAACATTTAGCACTTCTGCTTCTTCGCAAGTAGGCATTAAAAGAACATAGGTACGTACTTTTGCATACCAAGACTTCACTGCAATAGCGGTTGTGAATCTGTATTGATGTTAATTTTGTCGATTTAAATATAACGCATTCAGTTTGTTACATACACCGACTTCTCTCTAAAATAGGGGATGTTAATGCGCACGTGTCACTTATAGTGACGAGTGTAGTATGTGACCCACAGTTGTTGGATTTTGTGATCCGATCCCTATAAAAAACAGATATCTGCAGAAAATCCTGTCACAAACGGTTGCAACTCATTCCGCACCGCAGCTGGAACGCCTCACTGGCAGTCATATTTAGTGTGAAACATTGGCGACCAAAACCCGAATGCCTAAGGCCCTATTCACATGGGGATACTCAAGTCTCCAAACGACTGAGATACTGCGCGACCATGAGACACTGCGTGTGTAGTTAAATGGGGCTGTTCGCATGGGGATATTTGAGTAGCGGCCTCGTGAGTTTTTCCTTTTGAGAACAGCTACAAAAACATATCGAATTTTGTATTCATTTTACGGCATTGATAGTAACACAAGAAAAAATAAACAACATATTTTCACAAGTGTTATTAAAAAAAAAAGCTATTATGCAGAGAGACTTGTATTGGAAACAGGCTGGAGATGTGAGATACTTGTGCTGTAGAAGCAACACTGTAGCTTACAAATATGTTCCACACATGCTTTCCATAACTGGTGTTCACTCACAACAATACAGTACCCAAAAATTTGTGTTTGGTTATCTAAGGGCTAGTGGAGATGTAAATGGAGTAGCATTTATATGTAGCTTACAGCTAAGCAGTAAGTAAGTTGACAGAAGATTGTAATCGATTTCACTATTGTTGGCAGCAGTTCCAAATAGTCTGATACTGTTCTTTCTGTAAGCCTTTTGTTCAAATTAAATTTTTAATTCATTATTAATTCTATTTCTAAAAAGTGCAATTTTTCACTGAAGCAGGTAATGGTATCTCTATGTCAGTGAGTAAGCTCTCAACAACGGAGTGTTCCTAAGGGAAATGTTTTTTAATACTGTTTCATCTCATTTGCAACCTACTCTCATTCCAATTTTCTTGTAGTGTTTTTTATACTATTTTTAACATGTAGTTCTGATGTCAGATTCTGGTATGTTTATATGAATGCCTTCTTTCAATAGTGATATAATTAGGCTTAATCATAACTGGGTGAAGATAATTCTGCGATTAAGACACCTAAAATGTTACAAGCAATTGACTGCCGTATTTCAGGTATCTCAATCACAGAATTATTGTTACCAAGTTATGTTTAAGCTTCATCAACATGAGCTGAAGTGATGGTGTACTACTATTGAAATAAGGGTTTCAAATATTGATTAAAATAAGCCGTGTTAGATTACTCAGAGTAAAACTCTCATTATGTTCCTATATATCAACAAAATTTGTATATTCTGTCACAAAATTAGTTAAATTTGGTTAGCGACTAAGCACAAATATGACCCTGGGAAAATACCAAAATTGACCTGGAAAACTCGGGGAATTTTATTTTTAAGAATTGCTGGTCACCCTGTTTCTAGGTCTTCAACTCTTCTTCCCACATAGTATTCCCCTCTTCTCTGCACATGTCCGTACCATCTTGGCCTACCTTCTTGGATCTTCTTCCCTGTGGGCCCCACTTTCACTGTTGCCCTGATGTACTCATCCCGTAGTCTGTCCTCTCGTGTCAGCCCACTCATCCACTTTACCTGCAACAGGTAACGAGTGGACTGTTGTTGCCAGTCAGAAGCCCAGATAAAGGAGGGGGTGGGGGGGGGGGTTGGCATTTGGCATCAGGAAGGGCATCCAGCCAGGAAAAAAAAAAAAACTGCCAAAACCAAAATAATGATGGATATTTCTCAAAGTAAATGTTCCGGATGTTTAATCTTGTTGCTACTGAAACTTTTGCTTCCCTTCTTCAGGAGACACGCATTTGTCTGGCCGCTCCAGAGATACCTCTCTGCTATGGTTGCACCTATTGTACGGCTATCTGTATTGTTGAGGCACACAGTCACTCCAACTAGGCAACGTCTGTGGTTAATGGCGGTGGGCAAAGTGTTTCTAAATAAGAGAAATTTGCTAACATCTTCTATCTTTTCTAAAGCCATTTGTGTGGAGTGAAGCATGAACAGAAGTTAAATGTGGACAATGAACAATTAAGACAAGGGAAGAATAGGCAATTTTGAAATATGGAGCTACAGAAGAATGCTGAAGATTAGATGGGTTGATCTCAAAAGTAGTCAGGAGATTGTGAATGGAAATGTAAAGAAAGGAAATTTGTGGGAAAATTAAGATGACTGGATGAAGGGATTGGTTAATAGGACACATTCAGATACATAAGTGAATCAGTTATTCAGGATTGGAGTGTGTGTGTGTGTGTGTGTGTGTGTGTGTGTGTGTGTGTGTGTGTGTGTGTGTGTGTTAAAAAAAGGGGGGAGGGGGTTGGATAAAAATTACAGAGGGAAATGAATGTGAGACTATAGTAAGCAGATTCAAATGAATGTGGGTTGAAGAAGTTACAAGTTACATATTATTAATCATTTATTCACACATAAGTGGGCTTTACTAGGAAAGAATGGTGCAAATAGCCATGCAAAAAAGTTTTCCAACTGAAGACAACAACAAACAAGAAATGTAGAAATATTACAAGTATTCATTGTTTTCAGTTAATGTATGATGGGAAAGTAGACTACATTTAGGTTTTTTTTTTTCTTCACTGTCTGTACTTGGTTTTGATGGGAAAATTGGTTATATATCTGGTAATGTTGTTTGCATATAAAATGGTTGGTTTTTGTGCTGTGGTCACATTTAAACTAGTGACTTGTTTCATGCAGAAATAGATTTTGTGAGTTTCTACACTCCAGTAATATACTGAGTGCTTCCAAGTATGCAATTATAAAAATAAAAAGTGAGACTAATGATGTTATGCCATTGACTTCTTAAATTGTACAGTAAGTTATATATTTGTGAAAGTTGTTCAATATTACATATGTATAAAAGATAAAGGGTCCCACCATTTTTCAGTTTCTTGAATACGGAACAGTTGTTAATTGTTAAACCTGTTGTTAGTATTTTAAGAGGGTTGTCCAGAAAGTAACAACCATTTTGAAATGGTGGACAAACTAGTTTTAATACACACATTTTATGAAAAAAATAAAATAAAATAAAATAAAAATAAATAAAAATCTGAAAACAACTACTTTTCTTCACTTTTGCTCATAGTATTCAAAAATATTCAAGCACTTATCATATCTTTTCAAATATTCCCAACATAAAACTCTTGCCATCTGTGAACATAGTGATAAGACCAGATTTTTGGTCATGAGCTTGTGTAACAAATTCCAAATATTAGGAAAATCAGCAGAAAGTTCTGCGGTTGTGAACTAACGATTCATACAAATGTTTTCATCACCTTCGTTCACCATGTCATTAGTGGCAAGCAAAGGCCTCCTGCTCCTATCTTAATCATAAATGGCCGGCCGCGGTGGCCGAGGAGACTAAGGCGCTCCAGTCACGGTCTGCACGGTCACTACGGTCGGGGGTTCGAATCCCCCCTCGGGCATGGATATTTGTGCCGTCCTAGTTCGTAAGTAGTTCATAAGTAGTTTGTAAGTTTAGGGACTGATGACCCCGTAGTTAAGTCCCATAGACTATACAAACATTTTTTTTTAATCATAAATGTCATTTTTAAACATTTGTATCCATTGACAGACAACTACTACACTCTTTTTTTTGTCATTTTTAGTTGCTTAGGAAATTTGTGGAGGTGTATTTTTGTCTATTACTACTAAATGAAAGGCTTTTCAATTTATTATATTTTGTGAAGCCAGTAATTTATTTATTTATATATTTTTTTTAGTACTGCTGTAAATAATATTTTCATGTGTTTCCCAGTATAACAGCTATAGATATTTGCAATGTTAAAATTTCTTAAATTCTAATCTACTAGGTAAGAAACCACAGTACCTCTAAAGCTTAAGTTTTTATGCAGTTAATTTTTTAGTATTATGTCTGATTTTGTGGTGTTGTTCCATGTGTCTTCATGGAGCTGTGTGTTTATTCTTCAGAGGGATAGATATTTTGGTACTTGATGAACACATGAACAGTCAGTTTTCATCTGTTCATGTTCATTGTATTTCTGGTTGTGTCAGCTGTTGTTTGTGTCTATTGTTATCTCTGTAGAGTGTGTGTGTGTGTGTGTGTGTGTGTGTGAGAGAGAGAGAGAGAGAGAGAGAGAGAGAGAGAGAGAGAGAGAGAGAGAGAGAGAGAGAGAGAGAGAGAGAATTGTGTTGGTGAATGTTTGAGTAGGGGGAGAGGAGAGAATGTCTTTCATCACAATTTTTGTGGCCAATTTGATCAGTGAGTTGTTGCCTATGGTGATCTGCTCATTAATCACTTTCTTATTCATTGCCAGGGTTGTTTTCCTGTAATGTTAGGAGCTTTCAATCTTGATTATTGACTCTGATAATTATGATATCTTGTACCATGTTGGATGGTTCATGTCTGTGTTCTATCTGGTGTTCTGCAAAGGTTGAATGGCTATTTTTATACTTCAAGCTTCTTATACGCTCTTTAAATCTGGTTTTGAAATTTTTGCATGTCATTCCAAGATATACTGACTTACATTCTTGGTATTTTAACTGGTGTATACCTGCTCCTTGTTGATTTGGATCTCCAGGCGGGGACTACTCAGGAGGATGTCGTCATCAAGAAAAACAAAACAGGCATTCTGTGGGTTGGAGCCTGGAATGTTCTAACCCTTAATCACGTAGGTAAGCTAGAAAATTTGAAAAGAGAAATGGATAGGTTAAAGTTGGATATGGTGATTAGTGATTTCTGGTCAGGTGAGTACAGGGTTATAAATACAAAATCAGTTGGTGGTAATGCAGGAGTAGGTCTAATAATAAGAAAATAGGAATGTGGATAATTTACTATGAACAGCGTATTGAAAGCATTATCATAGTAAAGATAGACACAAAACCAACACTGACTATAGTAGTACAAATGTGTGTGCCAACTAGCTCTGCCGATGATGATGATATCGTACAAATGTATGAGGAGATACAAGAAATTATTCAGAAAATTAAGGGAGATGAAAACTTGGTTGTGATGGGGGACTAGAACTCGGTCGTAGAAAAGGGAAGAGAAGGAAATGTAGTAGGTGAAAACGGACTGGGGAAAAAGGAATGAAAGAGGACATTACTTGGTAGAATTTTGTGCAGAGTAAAATTTGTTTATCACCAACACTTGGTTTAAACATCATGAAAGAAGGCTGTGTACGTGGAAGAGACCAGGAGACACTGGATGGTACCAGATTGACTTGATAGTGGTAAGGAATAGATTTAGGAACCAGGTTTTATATTGTAAGGCATATCTAGGGGCAGATATAGACTCTGACCATAACTTATTAGTTATGAACTGCAGATTAAAATTCAAGAGACTACAGGAAGGTAGAAAAGTTAGGAGATGGAACCTGGACAAATTGAAGGAACCAGAGGTGGTGGAGGGTTTCAGAGGGAGCATTAGGCAAAGATTGGCTGAAACTGGGGAAAGTAATACAGTAGAAGAAGAATGGGTAGCTCTGAGAGATAGGGTAGTAAAGGCAGCAGGGGACCATATAGGCAGAAGGACAAGGCCTATTAGAAATCCCTGGATAACACAGGATATACTGAACTTAATTGATGAGAGGAGAAAATATAAAAATTCAGAAGTGAAACAGGAAAAAGGGAGTACAAACGTCTGAAAAATGAGATTGACAGGAAGTGCAGACTGGCTAAGCAGAAGTGGCTAGAGGACAAATGCTGAACCGTAGAAGAATGCATAACTAGGGGAAAGATAGACACTGCCTCCAGGAAAATAAGAGATATTTGGAGGCAAGAAAAACAGCTGTATGAATATAAAGAACTCAGACTGAAAACCAGTACTAAGCAAAGTGGGGAAAGCTGAACTGTGGAAGGAATATATAGAGGGCCTATAAAAAGGAAATAAACTTGAAGGCAGTATTCTAGAAATGGAATACAAAGTGGAGGAAGACGAGATAGGAGATATGATACTGCGAGAAGAATTTGACAGAGCGTTGATGGACTTGAGTCAAAACAAGACCCCTGGAGTAGACGATATTCTGTCTGAATTGCTGACATCATTAGGACAGTCAGTCGTGAAAAAATTGTATCGCCTGGTGTGCAAGATGTATCACACAAGGGAAATACCCTCCAACTTCAAGAAGGATATCGTAATTCCAATTCCAAAGAAAGCAAGTGGAGACAAGTGTGAAAATTACAGAACTATCAGTTCAGTAAGTCATGGTTGCAAACTAATAACATGAATTATTTACAGACGAATGGAAAAACTTGTGGAATCCGACCTCAGGGAAGATCAGTTTGGATTTAGGAGAAATGTAGGAACACGGGGGGCAGTACTCACATTACGACGTATCTTAGAAGATAGGCTAAGGAAAGGGAAATCTACGTATTTAGCGTTAGTCGATTTGGAGAAAGCTTTTGACAATGTCGACTGGAATATACTCTTCCAAATTCTGAAGGTAGCAGGGGTAAAATATAGGGAGCAAAGAGTTATATTCAACCTATACAAAAACCAGACAGCAGTTATTAGAGTCGAAGGGCATGAAAGGGACGCAGAGGTTGGGAAGGGAGTAAGACAGGTTTGTAGCCTTTCCCCAATGTTGTTCAATCTGCACATTGATCAGGCAGTGAAGGAATGGAAGTAGAAATTTGGAGAGGGCATTAAAGTGCAGGGAGAAGAAATAAAAACATTGCAGTTTGCCGATGACATAGTAATTCTGTCAGAGACCGCAAAAGATATGGAATTGACAGTGTCTTGAAAGGAAGATATAAGATGAACATTAACAAGAGTAAAACAAAGGTAATGGAATGCAATGTCAGAAAATCAGGCGATGCTGAAGGAATTAGATTAGGTAATGAGACATTAAAAGTAGTAGATGAATTCTGTTATTTGGGTAGCGAGACTTCTAATGGCCAAAGTAAAGAACATATAAAATGCAGAATGGCTTTGGGAAGAAAAGCATTTCTAAAGAAGCGAAACTTGTTAACATCCAATGGAAGTCCTTTTTGAAAGCATTTGTCTGGAGTGTGGCATTGTATGGGAATGAAACGTGGACGATAAGGAGTTCAGATGAAAAGATGATAGCAGCTTTTGAAATGTGGTGCTACAGATGAATGATGAAAATTAGATGGGTAGATCACATAACTAATGAGGAGGTGCTTAACTGAATTGGGGAGAAAAGGAGTTTCTGGCATATCCTGACTAAGAGAAGGGATAGTAGATTGGTTGGACACATTCTGATACATCAAGGAATTGTCAACTTAGCATTAGAAGGAAGCGTGTGGGGTAAAAGTCGTAGAGGGAGACTGAGGTATGAATACAGTAAGCAGATTCAAAAGGATGTAGGTTGCCGAACATATTCTCAGATGAAGAGACTTGCACAGGACAGGGTAGCGTGGAGAGCTGCATCAAACCAGTCTGCAGACTGAAGACCACAACAACAATGTGTGTTGTTTGTAAATTTGAACAGAAATGTTTCTTGATGTTGTGTCTGTAGTATGTTTGCTATTTTGTGTGTTAAGTGTTTGTATGTCAGTGTGTTCCATTTATTTTTGTTGTTTGTGGCATGACTGTTGCTATTTTGTGTGTTGCCTTGTCTGTGTTCATGGGATTTTTGGGTACTTGTTTTTTGTGCTTCCTACAATTTTTCATTACTAGTATTTTGATTTTTTTTGTTGAGTCTTTCTACAGTGTTATTGTTTGCAGCTATAAGTTGTATTGTTTTCAATTCTTTCTACATACTTTTCTTTGCTTAGTGGGATGTTGTTTAGTATGAAAATAGCCATTTCACCTTCGCAGAACACGTGATAGAACATGGAAATGAACCATCCAACGTGGAACAAAATATGAACATTATCAGAGTCAATAATCGAAACCGAAAACTCCTGTCACTACAGGAAATATTTCATATAAAAGAACCCTGGCAATGAATAAAAAAGTGATTAATGAGCAGATCAACTCATTGATCAAGCTGCCCTCCCTCTCTCTCACAAACAAAAGGCAGACGAAAAAGCAACAACTGACAACACTACGCAATGTAAACAAACCCTTACACAGTGAAGTGATGAAATAAATGTGTTCATCAAGAACCAAAATATGCATCCATCTGGAGAATACACATGCACCTCCATGGAGTAAGACCAAAAAACCAGAAGTCATACTGAAAAATTAAATTAACTTCGTAAAAACACCTACTAAAGAAGTACTGTAGTTTCTAACCTAGTAGGTTAGAATTTAAGAAATTGCAAATATTTATAACTGTTTATTCTGAAACATATCAAAATATTATTTATAACTGTAATGCAATATTATACACAAAAACATGTATTACATACTTCATAAAGAAGCGTAGTGTTTATGGCACAAAAACACCTTTCATTTAGACACAGTAGAAAGAAATACACATCCACAAAAAGTCTCTCATAATGTTTAGTCCACAAACTGCATACAATTCATGATTAATTATGGCTGCTTCATGTGTTTCACCCAAAGAAAACTTATAATACCACGCACTTCACACTTGGTGGAACCTGCTATTGCAACACTCCTGTTGTTAGGTTACGACTAGCAAACTCAAGCCAGCTCAAAGCTCCATCTTATTCAGCTAAATGCATTCTGAGCTATTGCACAAGGTGATGTTGAAATCACAGTGCTACCTTCACTACTTTTGTGTTATAACTAAAAAGAGGTTATTCCATGGACAGCCCTGGTAAACCACTTTCATACAAAAACTCTTATTTTCAGATTTCTTGATTTTCAGTTATGTCATAGTGCATTCACAATTGTGTGTTGACAGTTTTAAGTAAGATTAATGTATGTTGCTGATTTATGACAGAGGGAAATTCTAATAATTATTATTTATGTCGCTTCTTAACAGTGTGAATGCTGGATGTACAGCACTACCGGCTCTTCTCAACATAAAGCAAGTTATGCAGCAGAGACAGGTCACTGGAATTTGGAATGGAAAAGATGAATTACCTGTAAGTTAATGAAATTTGTGAATGTAAGACATTTGAAAGTAGTGGCATAAATTTGACAAACACTTATAGAAATGTATTTAATTGCTTTGCTGGGCATTTCAGGCATGTGTAATAAAATACCTGTAATTTCTCTCTTCCTTTTAATGTTTCTGCATGTTGTGATTAATTTGAAAGAACGTCCCTTTGAAGTGTGTGAATGGGTTAAGTTTGATATGTTTTCATGATATTAAAAAAAATCTCTTATTAGTAGGTGGTGGTGGTGGTGGAAGAAATGTGATCTGCTTTGTCACCAAATAACTCGGAGTAAAGAATGTGTTGGACATTTTAATAATCTGGCACTTAGATTGTGGATAACTTAATTGACTGCTAGGGAGCTGTTTACACTGTGGCCATAGTAATTCCCCCCCCCCCCCCCCTGGCTCCTTGTGTGCCCCACCCCCATTTTATTAAAATATAATGGTTGTAAATCCACTATCAATGCAAGTTACTAATCTCTCCTTAAAGACTTTGCCTAGTTTCAGAAATTAAGGTATATTTGTATTCAGTACCCCCCCTCCCTCCTTCTCTCTCTCTCTCTCTCTCTCTCTCTCTCTCTCTCTCTCTCTCTCTCTCTCTCTATCTCACCTAATTTAAGATCAAACTAATGTATGTTAGATGGAGTCTAGTATATTTTAATGTATTTATATTCTTTTTCTGCTTTTGAATAACTCATTTGGAGGGTGTTGCAGTATATTTCCTTTGTTTCCAAATTTCTTTAATCCTTTGAGTATGTTGTTCCCTTTCTTTTTTGGTCTACTTTCCTCTAGTTGTTTTCTTTCTCTCCTAAAATCCTGCCTTTTGAATTATCTCATATGTGTTACGTTTTCTATTGTATATGTTGTAAATCCAGTGTTGTCCATATCATTTTCAATTTCAATTGAACCTAGGGAGTTTGGATTTTTAACTGTAGAGTAATTTACGGATCTATATTGAGATGGGATACTCTGAAAATCACATTTAAGTGCCTGGCAGAGGTTAGTCTGTTGTTATCCATTCCCTAGATGTGTCCAAAAAACTGTAGTCTCCTCTTCATCCTTACATCAGTTAGTGTTTTTATTATTATTATTTTAAGTATAACTCTTTGATTGGTCTTAACCATCAATAGCACTGTTATTTATTTTAGTTCCTGTTTTTTCCTCAAAGTTCTCCTTTCGATCTTCCTCAGTTTCTTGCAATCTTCATTTCTTGTCAGTTTCTGTTTCTGTTGCAGACAGAGCTAGCCACTGTTTGGCAATGTCTTAATTTTCTGTTACACAACTAGGATTTCTTGTTATAAATCACCATAAAGAGGCTCACTGAGTTGCTCACACACACACAGAACTTAATTTTTCAGTCATGGCCTCCTTCATAAAACAAAACACATACATTCACACAATCACTCAGACAACTATACACACACACAACCACCATATCTAGTCACTCCAGTGCCACAAACATCTAGACTGTGAGTGAGGTGGGGAGTCAAGGGGGAAGTATGCCATATAAAGGTTGGATGGAAAGGTCCACGTTGCATGACAGATTGTAAAGGCTCTGATAGGCAGGAATCTGAATTGCAGCAATGAATACAGAGAAGGGATGGGGCAGGAAAGGATAAAAGAGAGGTGAAGGGGGATTTTAAACAATAAAAATAATAAGGAAAAATAAGGTGGGGGTCAGAAGAAATATAGGAAAAAAAAAAAAAAAAAAGGTAAGGGGATATTCTAAGGGTCAACACACAGTTGTAAGGAAGACGAGATACAGGATAATGAGTGGGGAATGAAGAGGGGCCGGGAAGATGTTAAGCATAGAGTGCAGGGATGGGAAGTTATCTTAGGTTGAGGCCAGGATGGCTGTAGGACTATATAATGTGTTAAAGGGACAATTCCCATCTGCACATTTCAGAAGAGCTGGTGGTGGAGGAGAGGATCCAAATGGCTCAGGTAGTGAAGCAGCCATTGAAATCCAAGGTGCTATGTTCAGTTGCATGCTGTGCCACAAGGTGGTCTATCTTGATTTTTGTCACCGTTTGGCAGTGGCCATTCATCCTGAAGGACAGCTGGTTCATCGTCATACCAATATAAAACGCTGCACAATGACTGCAGCAGAGTTAACCTTGAAACCGGGAAAAAGCCTTGAATTGGGGGGGGGGGGGGTGGGGGGAAAGGGGGGAAAACCTTGAATTTCAGCCAGAAACTGGGATTTTTAACCCTTGAGATCTCGCGGCTTTAAAAGTTAAACAATCGTTCGCGTGTACAGCCTATTGCTCATATTACACGAAATGTACTTAATAAGTGTAAACAAGTAATTCCTGTAGTATTAGTAAGGAAAAAACCTCAGTTTAATATTTAAAAGTAACAAAATTCCAGTCGTTTTAAAATTATGGTGACCTAAATGCTCAGATCGCTAGTGCCTGCGGTTAAATAATAATCATCGCTTCATTTTTGTGTACAAAAACATTTTCAAATATTTCTGAGCGGTTTTATAAATATAGGTTATGTATTCCGTTATCTGTTTCTGTATTTATCTCGAAGTGTTGTTCAACCACACGACTCAATTCCTCGCAATAGACGTCGAAGAGACGCGATGTTTTCGTAAGGCGCAACTACGAAATTGTAGCTAGAATGAAAGGCGATATTTATTTGTACTACAGATTAGCAATTTTCGTAATTGACCCTCCCCTCTCCCCCCAGGCGCGACTACGAAATTGTAGCTAGAATGAAAGGCGATATTTATTTGTACTACAGATTAGCAATTTTCGTAATTGACCCTCCCCTCTCCCCTCAGTGATTCTCATCAACTCAGATCTTGTTTGTCCGATTCTGTGTTGAAAAATCTCTTCACGGAAGTATTTTGTTGATTTTAACTATAAACTCCATAAAAGTTGGTATTGTGATGCTTTGTTAGCACAGGTGCCGACTACGGGTATGCTCGGTCACTCAAGCATACCCCAAAATTTGAACGGGTATGCCAGGCATATCCCACTGAAAATTTTGGTATCATTTTTTTTCTTTACGTTATATTTCTTGACTGTAATTAAAATCGACACTCTCATCCCATTGATGGCCGGCTGGCTTTTGTAAGACACCACTCTAAATAGATTATTTTAAATAGGTAATTGAATTCGTAGGCATTAAAATCCACGTTCACATGTGAGTGAAGTGACCGTTTTCTAAATAGTCCGAATGTTAATGGAATTCCACTTGTTAATATTGTAAACTGAGGCGGCAACCTTTAATTGTATTAAATAACTAGAAATGAAGTGGGTTTGGTACGATACATTGAAAATGATTACACAACGAATTTAATTCCCGGTATCTTTTGAGATAACTTTTCGACAACCACATACATTACCATTGAGGCGACATACTTGCTGTGAAGACTGCCCTATCCCTTCTAGCTAAAACATTCTGTAAACCAGGGTGGCCAGGTTTTTCCATTGCTCTGTCGCCAAAATTTAATCAGAAAGTAGCCAAAAAGTCTTTTTACCGATAAAATGTCAAAATATAGTCATTTTTTCGTCAGTAAATATAGCCAAATATCAGCCAATTTTTATCAGGAAACAATATTGTGCCATGGTAATTATGTCGTGTGTCTCTACAATAATAATCCTGAAATTCTGAGTGTAAGCTGGTTACCGAGTAAAAAGCAACACTGCGGCACTCTCACAGTCACAAACACCAGACTGGACATTCCAAGGAACCTCGTTCTTCATGGAAACATTCCAGCCCGGAATTGAACCCAGACACACTACCAACTGACCAATGAGACCAGTTATACTGTAAATGTGATAAAGAGACTTGGGAGATACTGAGGACACCAATTTTTAAACACAGTTACATTTAACTACCATATTTATTAATTTTAGAACTTAACAAAAATTATAACATAAAACTGGTCAAGAATCTTTGTACCAAACTTACACAAGGGATGTTCTCATGCATAACTTCAACTACCAATTACTTTCATCACCTTCAAAATGGATATTTACAGAAGTTATTGAATCTTTCAAGCATTTCGTTAGTACACAAAAAATGTCGTTACAACATTTTGAGGTGAGGTGCACTTAAATTCATAATAATGCTCTAAGCACTTCATTCTTTAACGTGAGATGGACTTGAATTCGTAATAATGCATCATGAAACACTCCAAAATCATCCAAGAGAAGGACAGGGAATTATCGTGAGTTCAACATCGGCATTTATACTCTGCAACCCATTGTTAACCACTGTCGTGTGTAGCAAAGGGTATGTCTCACAGTACCTGTTACAAATTTATGTTGTGTTGACAGATGGAGCACTGAAAAAATTACCATTTAAATGCCTCTGTGCATTCTGTAATTAATGTAACCTTATCTTCACGATCTCTACAGGAGCCGTACATGTGTTGTTGTAGTGTATTTCAGGAAACATCGTTTCAAACCTGTTCTTGAACCGCTGTAGGCTCTTCGGGTTAATTTGTCAAGTTCAAGTCAAGTCTGCAAGTTCAATTTCTTTGCTTTTCTGACACACACTCCAAAAATTCAAACGTTTGTAAATCTATGCGACTTAACTTCTTGGTTATTAGTCCCTACCTTACAAACTACTTAAACTATGTTAAACTAACCTAAGGACAACATACACATTCATGCCCGAAGTAGGAAGACGCACTCCCACACATCAAAGACACCTCAGATATATGTGGTAACTTTTGTAGGTTGATTACATTTCCCCAGCATTGTGCCGATGTTTAATCAGTATAATTGACCCATGTCTAAGGAGTGATTGCTTTTAGTCATTTTATTTGAAGTAAAATAAAATAGCTATTAAGTCGCCAACTAATTCTTTTACTAGCCAAATTTAACTGCCAGTCACTAGAAAGCTAGATTGCCTACTTTTTAAAGAAAAAGATAGCCAAGAATGTGAAAAATCGCCACACCTGGCAACCCTGCTGTAAACAGACAGTCTTCATAACAACTTGCGAAGGTCTTTGTGTTTTAATTGGCAGCTCTACAAAATTCTCCAAACACAACAGCTAGTAATAGATTTTTTCTTTTTTTTCTGAATTTGAATTGTCAGGCTTCAACAATTTGTCAACAATTGAACGTAGTAGTCAGACCTTAGTTTCTGCTCTTTTTGACCTATCGCACCTGTGCATGGAATTACGTCTTAACCCTTTCTCTCCCCTCATCTTTATCTGTCCGTCTAGCCACAACCATTTCTTCAAAGATTGTAAATAACATTGCAGTGCTTCCAATAATTCATTATGACTAGATTTTTTACCGTTACCTCGAGGAAACAAAAAGCATTAGGCTACAATGCATTCTCAAAATATATATCGTTGCTTGATGTCTAAGTTGGAGTAAATGCAAAGGGTTAATGCCTTACCTGTGAAAATCGTTTTGGATAAGTGTATAGTGAAATACAAAAAGAATTCGACTTATAATCATGATGGTGACAGTGATATGGAATCGATAGCGTGTATGTTTTGTGTAACTTTTTGGCTTTGCTTTGTATTTATTTTTTTATTTTTCTTTAGAAACACCTTGGTACGCCACTGAGCATACCCTAAGATTTTCAAAAGTCGGCACCTATGTTCATCAGTAATAATTATAGACGATTCCTGTGATATTCATCATCTACGTGTTGTTCATGGCTGAACTGTTTTTCATGCAGGCTCGGCTAGCGCCAATGAGGAGTCGCTGTAACAATTACAAGGATAATTAATTTACTTAGCGGACAAGGGTACATCGAGAACCTGTAACAGACTTATCCTACCCTATCAGAGGCCAGGCCACCTGTGAAAGCACACTTGTAATTTCCCAACTGTCCTGCAATCACTGCATAGCTTTGTATATTGCCATGACCAGTAACCAGCAATCAATTTAGGATGAATGGACACCGCCAAACTGTTCCCAAAAACAAGGAGGACCACCCTGTGGCACAGTATGCAGTGGAGCATATTCTTGATTTCAATGGCTCTTTTGTGCCTGTCATAGCTCATTGCCACGTCATTGTGGCGAGTTGTAAACTGTCCATATTACTAGATTTTTACTTTTTACATTTACAGTCTGAGGAAGTTGAGACATGTTTCACTAAATACATGTTTATGCTTAGTGTATTGTAAATATATTTTGCTCATGCTTTCCATAACAGGTGTTCACTCACAAAAATATAGTACCCATTGTCACTGTCTTGTTTTTATTTATTAGGTGATAATTGCAGTAAGTAAGTTGACAGAACATTGTTATTGATTTCACTACGGTTGGCAGCAGTCCCAAATAGTCTGTTACTGTTCTTTCCATAAGTCTTTTGTTCAAATTAAATTCATTATTAGTTCTGTTTCAAAAAGTGCAAATTTTTACTGAAGCTGGTAATGGTATATTAATGTCATTGTCTATTCTCTCAATGACTGATTGTCCCTAATGGTAATGTTTTATTAATACTTGTTCACCTCATTTCAATCTAGTCTCATTTCAATTTTCTTGTAATTTTTGTTTGTACTGCTTTTGACACATAGTTCTGATGTCAGATTCTGGTATATTTGTAGAATGCCTCATTTCAATAGGGTTGCACCAATACTTCAACTAACATTGATATAATGAGGCTTAAACATAACCGCTTGAAGATAATTCTGCAATTAAGACAACTTGTAATAAAGCGTGTTGGGATTTATTTCCATCTGTTTGCATTGCTGAACATCCCAATACCACAGTTGCATAATAATTGAAATGAATGTAATTCATATATTATCATTTTCTTTTCCAAAACTTTAGTTATTCTTTTTTATAATGTAACTAGCTGAAGTCATTTTCTATTATTTGATGTCGGAGAAGTTTGTTTATCAGCAAATATTAATTAGTTAATGCCAGAGGTGTATTGTTATATTTCAGATAGTATGCTAATTATTATTTCTGTTAAAATTAAGTAAATTCTTTTCTCATATTATTAAAGTAGGTATTTCTAAGTCTCACAAGTAATGTTAGGAAAGTTGTGCCCTCATTAGTTTCAGTATAATTACCGTTAATTACGAAAGTATTGTTTATAAACCTATTTTTTAAATATGTAAATGAAATACTTTTAATTGAACCAAGATTTGTATATTAACTTAATCAGTATTATTTATGCTATCCTTTACTATAGCCAGTTGCACGTTATTGTTTACTTTTCCATTATAATTAATTTAATGTACATAATTAACAATATGCAAGTTCCGGTATCATTGTTTGAAAGATATAAATAGAATTCGTTCGTGGCATGTAATAGAGTATTGTTGGGTCAGTTGTCAGACGCAAAATCCACGCTAGTTGAGAGTATTGTTTCATTTGTTGTCTGAGGCATAATCTACAATAGTTGGTAGTATTGTTTCATCCGTTATATGAGGTATAATCTACAATAGTTCATTGTATTGTTTCGGCTTCGATCTGAGGTCCAATCCATGTCAGTTTGATCTTTAATTTTGAACAATTGTGTAATTACTAGTATGGGAAGTGTTTCTACCAGTATTTTCAATGGACGATCAATATTTGTGCCACATTATATGTACACCTGGAACTGGTGTATTCCACACACCAACTGTATAAATTAGTATTTTTGATGTGTGAAATGTGCATTCCTGGTCACATTAATTGTAATTAATGAGACTTGTAAGCTGGCCATAAATGGGGACAACTAGGAATTTATGAATAATTAAGTGTCCAAGAACTGCAATTTTCTGTGTTGCCTTCGTTATTTGTAGTGGATTAGTTTTCACCCGATGAGATTTCAACCAGCTGCTACTGAGAGCAATGAAGAAAAACTGGAATCAGTGGACTACGGCCAGGTAACGGCACAACCTGAAATGTTAAAAGCAGTTGACTGCAGCATTTCAGCTGTATCAATCACAGAATTATCACTACCCAGTTTTGTTTAAGCTTCAATATATCATTATGTGATGAAGTTATGGTGTACCAATATTGAAATAAGTGTTTCAAATCTTGCTTAATATAAGCAATGTTACCTTACAGGTGTTATTATTATTATTATTATTAACTCTGAGTAAAACACTGATTATGTTCCTATACATCAACAAAATTAGGAGATTCTGACACAAAATGAATCAAATGTGGTTAGTGAGTAAGCACAATAAGACCCTGGAAAAATACAAAAATTGACCTGGAAAACTCGGGGGAATTTTTTTTTTTCTTAGATTCGCTGGACACCCTGTAACAACAATCACAAAGCATTCCATTATGTCCTTTGTTTCATCACTTAGGATGTTTAATTTTCTGCTAGATTTAGCTTCAGTGATAAAATTTTTGTGGCCAGAAGCCATTTCTAGGAATAATAAAATAAAAACATATACCACAAAAGGCATAATAATCGCAAGATTATCATAATAGTTTCTCTTACTCTAAAAGTTTTGTGGACTGAAATTTGTATAGGTCTGATTTTTAAAATTACAGTTTATTCATTACAAAATAAGCTTGCAACAATAGAAATTAATATAATAGATATATTCAGCAGTCAAATTTTTATTTATGTTTTGTGAGACTCATTAGACAAAACATCATCTCACAAACTGTGTTTTTTGACTAATGTATAATCTTGAATGTGGTCTGCTATGTGTGAGCTGTTACAGAATTATAGTGACTATAATATAATACAAAAACACAAAAATTTTCCAGTTAAGTACTGACGTGTCTTGTTTTATAACTAGTTCCAGATATGAAAGTAATTATACTCACAAAAGAAGTGAACTGTGAAAATGTGTAGCATACGAGTATTTGCATAAAAGAAAGTTCAAAATTTTGTTAACTGCAATAACTTCCTCATTTCATGGTATATTATGGAGAACATAGGCCCGCATCATAATTTCTTGTGTGTTCTCATTATACTCAGGTTTGAGCATGACAAGTTGAGGATTTTAATTAGTAGTTGTGGGGAAAATCTGCACTGGTTGCAGATGAGATAGTTATTTGTCTCAAAGTGTTGCCAATGTTTCCTTGTATCTAGATAGTTTCCATATAACCGCTGTGGGAAGCAGTAGGCTCTGCTTTTCTCCCACCGCGCCTCACCCAGCAGTTTAAACAGCACAGTAAAGCATACTTCATGCCATTCTCAACAGCCATTGCATGAATTGTCAACCTATAGTGACTAAATGCAGCAGTTCATATATTATGTTACACTAGCAATGAAAAAAGAGTAACAAACACACTTTCCAGTGTGGCTTATGTATGAAAATGCATTTGCCAAACGAGTAATTGAAAAAAATTAAAAAGTAATGCCTTGTAGCAGGAAATAATTGAACAAAACTACCACACTACTTTCTCAAGGGCGTGGATCCAGGCCACGAATTGTATGTTTAGAACATGCATTTCTTGTGCACTTTACTTCAATATTGAAAAGTTGCAAATAATGTAAAATTCTCGTTGCACTTAAAAATCATATACAGTAAAACCTCGTTTTTACATTCTCGGTTTTTACGTTTTCCCGCCATTTACACCATTTTTTGTCAGTCCCATCAAATTTCCTACGTTTACAATGTTAATTCGCCCTCGTTTTTGCATTAACATATTTACGCTTTTCCCGCATTTTACACTTTTTGAAAGCAAGTTCGTGAAGAAAAATGACGTAATGTACATAAATTGACACTAGCATATCTTTCTCCTGAAAGTATAGCGCTTAAAAATTATTTGCATTCGAGTTTCTTGACACTTTGCATTTATTCAAACATATATTTCGCGTTTCATTGTTGACTTAGTCGCACCAATTTGTGGCAATGTAGTTCTTCTTTTCGCCAGCTTCTTTGGCAGAGCGCCTGGCATGTACTCAATCAGAACCAGTTGCTTTGTTGAAGTGAGAATAAATAGTTGCGTTGTTTTTGTGACACATATTTCTGATTAATAATGAATTTTATCTGTCAACGTTGGGTATCATAATACCCACAAACTCAAAAAAGCGACAATAGTGAGAGATGCCGATTCTGTGCAAACGTTACAAAAATACTTATGCATATGTTTGTACTCGAGAACGCGAATAAATTCTCTAATATTGTCGTGTGAAACGTCGAAAAATACAAAAAGAACGGAACTGTAGGAGTTTTACTATGTAAATAATTAATTCCGGTAAAAGGCAGTAATTTTGAAGATGTGTTACATAGCCTGGCAGCGGCGTCCAAACGATATCTATCGAAGCGGTTCAGGTAATTTTGAAGATGTGTTATAGCCCAGCAGTGGCATCCTCGATTATAATGAATGAAATTACGTAAAAAATTTCTACTTCCCATAAAATTACCAGTTTGCCTGGGACTTAAAATAGCGTCATCGTAGATTATAATGACTGAAATTACGTCAAAAATTTCTACTTCCCATAAAATTACCAGTTTTGTCTGGCGCTTAAAATAGTAAAAATTTTGATAACCTTTATTGTATAATTAACTCCCTGGCGAGTATTTAGATGTCCATTGTGTACATATATCACACACAAACTACGAAAATGCTAGGCTGATCCAGTAAGCATATTTTACCATTTAAAACATTATTTCCTGCATTTTACACCATTTCACTGAAGTCCCCTGAAAAGCGTAAAAACGAGGTTCTACTGTATAATATTTAGCGTACCAAAGCCAAGGACTATTTCATCATCATCATCATCATTATTATTATTATTATTATTATTATTATTATTTGTAACATACACAGTAATGTCAAGTCACAAAAGCAAATAACAACTTTCCTGGCAAATATTTATCACCCAAAGTCCTCACTCATTGTAGAGCTTCATTTGATATATCGGTAATCCATTACCATATGGCTTGGATTTTCCAGCTTTTCAAGTGGAATGTTGGCTTTTGCAAACACTTCAACAGTTGAACAAAATATGATTGAGAATAAAACTCTCTACCATCACTTGAGCCTTAGCCAAAACCGTCATCTTGAAATAAGTTTTTTGTACTTGTAGTATGATGTATTTTAAACCAATGTTGTTTCTTAGATAAGATTGTATACTACATTAGAGTATTGAAACATTAATACTTGAAATTTACCAAACCTTTAAATAATTTGCAGTGGTATTTTAATATGTAATCGAACATGTTTGAGAAACACCAAATTACTGTTTTTGTAATAATTGTTTCCTACAGATTGAAATAGACTTGGGGCAAGAGAGTAGATACCATTCTGTGTTTGCATGCCCTATCTTAAGGCAACAAAGTACAGAATCAAATCCACCAATGAGACTGATATGTGGACATGTTATTTCTCGTGATGCCCTCAACAAACTGAGCAATGGAAACAAGTAAGTATTCATTTTTGGATACTCACTTCAGAAAAAGAATTTCATACCTAATTTGTAAGATGAAGTTAACAGACTCTGAACACTGATACGTTCATACTCTTATATTTGATTAATGATGGAAATTCTCCTCAGATATGATAAATTAGTTTTCAAAAGAGAGATTGGCTGTCCATAGTGCTGTACCGCCAATAGTGACACAAATGCACAAAAAAGAAAAATGACAAGCTTTCAGAACACATTTCCTTCTTCAGGTGGGAGAGAAGGCATTGGCATTTATCTAATAATTGAACATCCAGGTTGAAATTCAACAATATAATGAGAACAGTTTACGACTCACCCCAAAGAATGTAAGACAAGTGGTGATGGGCACATAATAAGACACACACTGCGACGGGGTGGAACATGCTTTTCCTTCTTTCTGGTGGAAAAACGTTTTGTGGTCGTTTAGGGGATGACAATAAATGATTCCCGCTTTGGTGCTGTTCCGTCCACGTGCGCCTTAATACATTTTTCAATTAATAAACAAAAGTACATACCAATTATACACATTTATGGGCATACAGGGCTAGTTGCGAAAAAATAATGTTCACCACACAGATGTTGTTTTAAATCAGTTTAATTTTTCTATGACACTGCACGTGTTTAAAGTTATAAAAATGCTTTTGTGACTCGAGCCTCCACGCAACTTCGCACTTTAGCCCACACACCGGAATCCTTTGACTCAAAAGGCATAAAAAAAAAAAAAAAAAAAAAACAACAACGGTACTTCAGCTGCGAAAAGCTATCCCACGTCTTTACCGAAAACGCCGCCGCGATGAGCAACCACGCTCCGCCGTACTCGGCAGTCCACCCGACTCCACTCTTCCCCCGCGCGACTCGGCTTCCGTTTTTCCACCCCGCGGAAAAACCCCTACGTCACAAACTTCCCGACGCGTTCACGCGCGCGCGATTTAAATGTGCCGATGTGTGTGGCTCTATAAAATAGAAGTGCGCGGCATCAGCCTGGGGGCACTGTCATGTCATAACACATACAATACTTAAGCTTTCTTCAGAATACAAACAATTCACAAAGTAAAGCTATCAGTCATTAGCCTTCTTCAGAATAGAGAGCATTCACACAGGCACACTTCATACTCACACAATCATCATCTCTGGCTGCTGCATTCTGAATCGTGCTCTGCCGTGAATGGATAAGAGGAGAGGGAAAGGGGGGACAGGAAGCTTGTGTCATGGTGGTGGGGATGGAGGATGGATACAGCATGGCCTGAACGGCACGTATGTTCTGGAAGGTTGGAGCGAGATGCAGCTTAGGAATCAAATACTCTCTGTGTGTGTGTGTGTGGGGGGGGGGGGAGAGGAGGGGGGAGGTGGCTCATGGGGGTAGCACAAATGACTACTAATATTAAAAAACCAAATCCCAATATAACAATAAATAAGAACAGTTTACTACTGCAAAGATGTATGACGAGCTGTGACAAGCACATAAAAAAATTACACACACGTATAACACAAGCTATCAGCCATTAGCCTTCTTCAGAATACAGAGCATTCACACAATCGCACTTCACAGGCACACAACTGTCATCTCCAGCACATGGGAACTGAGTGGGCTCTCCCCCCCCCCCCCCCAACACACACACGCACACACGCACACACACACAGAGAGAGAGAGAGAGAGAGAGAGAGAGAGAGAGAGAGAGAGAGAGAGAGAGAGAGAGAGACCACTCGGTTCCCATGTGCTGGAGATGACAGTTGTGTGCCTGTGAAGTGTGATTGTGTGAATGTTCTGTATTATGAAGAAGGCTAATGGCTGATAGCTTGTGTTATATGTGTGTGTAATTTTTTATGTGCTTGTCACAGCTCGTACATCTTTGCAGTAGGAAACTGTTCTTATTTATTGTTATATTGGGATTTGGTTTTTGAATATTAGTCGTCATTTGTGCTACCCCCATGAGCCAAAGACATGGTCAACCTGGGGTGGCATCTATGCCTTAACAATACAGATAGCTGGACCATAGGTGCAACCACAGTGGAGGGGTATCTCTGGCGAGGCCAGACAAATGTGTGGTTCCTGAAGAGGGGCAGCAGCCTTCTTAGTCATTGCAGGGGCAACAGTCTTAATGATTGACTAAGCTAACATTCTGTCATCAGCTGAAGTGGCAGAAAGCAAGGGGAAAATACAGTTGTTACTTTCCTTGAGGACATGTAGCTGTACACGGTGATTATGGCATCCTCTCGGGTAAAATATTCTGGAGGTAAAATAGTCCCCCATTTGGATCTCTGGGCAGGGACTTTTCAGGAGGATGTTGTCATCGGGAAAGACAACACAAACATTCTACAGATCGGAGCATGCTCAATGAGCTGAGTACAGCCCAGCAGTCATCAACATTTGGTAGGCCATACCAAATGTATTGAGACTTTTATAGCGTCCAAAAAGGCCTCTTGGCATTTTAACATTTTTTTGATGATGGGCTGTAATAGTTGATGATAAAAATTAATCATGAATAATATCAATGTTCCCATGTGTGTACCAACCACCAACGAAGAATTTTAATCCCTGTTGAATATGTTGTTCATGCAAGGCGATTTCTGGAACAATATTTAGAAATGTATTACTAAAGGAAAGAAATACTTGGAAAAGTGATTTTTGTAAAAGTAATGTGCATGCATTTGTCTCTCTCGTACGGCCTTTGAAACTACCAAATGATAAAAAATTCTTCCTGTTTGCACATGAGACATTTTTGCTGCCAATAGAACTATCAGGAACCTACAATCTCAGAAAAGCATGCTGGAACGTGTCAATTACTAAGCGAAGCATGCAGTACTGCGAGGCACAAGAAAAATTACAGGGTCAAGGGGTTAGATCTCTTAATTGGATAGGGAGGTTAAATAATTTAAAAAGGCGAATGGATGGGTTGAAGTTAGGTATATTGGAAATCAGTGAAATTTGGTGGAAAGATGACCAGGATTTCTTGCTAGGTGAGTTCAGGTCTGTAAATATAAAATCAGTTAGCAGTATTAAAGGAGTAGGTGTAATAATGACTTAGAACATTTTAATTTCTGTTAACTCCTATGAACAGCACAATGATAGCATTATTGTAGTCAAAATAGATACGAAGCTAACATTGATCACAGTTGTAGAATTTTGTATGCAAACTAGTTCTGCCGAAGAAATGTATAAGGAGGTAAAGGGAATTAGACTGTTATGGGAGAGGAAAGCATATGGACTGAGGAAAAGACTGAAATTGAAGAAACTGCAGAAAGTTAGGAAAATAAAGATATGGGACCTGGATAAATTGAAGGAACTTGAAGTTCATGGGAGTTTCAGAGGAAGCTTTAGGTAACAATTGAAAGAAACCGGGGAAAATAACTAAGTAGAATATGAATGGGTAGCTTTGAGGGATGAAATAATGAAGGGAGCAGAGGACCAAATAGGTAGAAAAACAAGACATGCAAAAGAAAAAAAAAAAAAAAAAAAAAAAGGAAAGAAACAAATCCTTGAATATTGCATGAAATACTGACTTTAACAATGGAAAATCTTGGTTGAAATTTCAATAATAGAGAATAGATAACTATAACAACACTATGTAAAGATGATTGCTAAGCCACCATGTAAAATCGACAATCACATTCACAGAATTTAAATTTTGGGCAAAGGGCTCCATCAGAAAAAGCAACACATATATTCACACATACTGAATTTCATTGATGAAGGGAGAAATTATAAAAATGCAGTAACTGAAACAGGTAAAAATGGAGTACAAGTGACTGAAAATGAGGTTTACAGGAAATGCAAAATGGATAAACAGGAGTGGTTACAGAGCAAATGAAACACTGTAGAACAATGTATAACTAGGAGAAAGATATATATACTGCCCACAGGAAAGCGAAAGAGATATTTGGAGACAAGAAAAGCAGTTGTATGAAAATCAAGAACACAGATGGAAAACGACTCCTGAGCAATGAAGAAAAGGCTGAGGTGGAGGTACCATACATACAAGGAAATGAACTTCAAGACAATATTGTAGGAGGGGAAGAGGAAGTAAGTGAAGGGGTCAGTCCTGTATAAGCACCATGGATTTGGATAAAATCTTGCTCAGGTTTCCAGTAAATATTGGTAAAGTTTCACAGTCACTTATTCAATACTTGTGGAGATACAGTTATTTGTTTCACAGCATAGCACAGCTATCAACATTGCATCCCTCACTTGTTGCCAACTTTGAGATACAATATCTACAACAATATTTCTTGAGAGAAACAAAACTAGGCCATCATATACAACTTTCTGCACTCTCTAAAGTGAAATAACAAAAAATATTACTTGAGCAGTTTTCACATAGATAATTTGAAACATACTTGGCCAAAAAAATATGAATTTTAGCTTTCTATATCTCCCTAAGTAATTGCATGACAAATCTGATATTGCAAGTTATATATTACGAATACAAGGTCTCAGAATATACAATTTTACTGTCCTACAGCTTTCCAGTAGTTTACAAATTGAGGACAAAGTTGATGATTTTTGTAAAAATGCAAGAAATAATTATTTTCAGGCCACTTTTATGAAAACTTGTCTTTTGCAAACTCAAAACTGTTTTTGCTAGAAAGACCATGTCCATGTTCTGAACCATCTAAAAAGCTGAATTTGTTTTTGCAATATGGGCGAATAAGGCCCTGACAATAAAGTGGAGGTGTTGGAAAAAAGTCCTTGGTCAGCTGGTACTCGAATTAAACCTAACATCCTCTGTTATGCAGTTGTTTAATGCTTTCTGGGGAAGGTAATATCAAAAGTCCTGATGATGAGTAAATGAGCTTGAGTAATAAAAATTAGAAAAATGTCAAAAAGGGTGTATTTTTATCATGAATCAACATAATACAGTCTGTTTTGTGCTATAACAACTTCAAAATCAATCTAGTTATAAACTTCAAACTTTACTGTGATTTACAAGGCCATGAAGATCACAGTACTGTCAAATGGTGTGATTTCGGACAGTTTTGAGATTATTTTCACTATTACTTTTGTAGGTTTTGTCAGATTTCATTGTTTTTACAGGAGTGGTGCAGTATATGTATAACCAATAAAATATCCTAGAAACAGAACATTCATGTGCATCTACTTTTGCCTGAGACAGATAAATAAAGTGTCTGAAATCACCCCATGGACTGGGATGATTCCCTCAGGGGCTCAGCATTAATTTGACAAGTATGGGCTTGGCAAACCAGGGGTCCTGAGCCTTGCGCTGTGTCGCGCCAACAGTCTGCTACACTGTAAGCTCTGTGCGTGCTTGAACGACCATCGTTCGACGCAACAGTGGAATGTTGTACGTTTCAGTGTCTGGGGATCTTGGCTTAATCGCCCGGGTTGTGAGCACGGTACAAACCTAAAAAAAAAAAAAACCACCTCAATCTCAAGGTGTGCTACGTGCTGAGAAGATGCATGGCTGTTGAGGTTGAACAGACGCTAGCAAGCAACCTCTGAGGAACCTGCCGCACCTCAGTTGTATAAGGTTTACCCAGGCAAGCAGATCCCTAGCTGCTCGTGGGATGAAAATGAAACAAGCAATTAATAGCATCGGTGCATGCAAAAATGCTGTCTCAAAGCGTGAAAGAAATGACTACAATGCTGCATAGTATAACCCAAAATAGTTCCCTTCCCTTGCCACCCCTTGGGAGTAATGTAGGGCCCACTATAGATCTGAGCCATACATGCCCCAATACCTGGTTTGTGCATGTGTCGACGGGGAATCTTTCATGAATACAAAGCCACAGTTCTTCGTGGATAACGTTCAAGACATGTTCTGTGAGGTTGAGTCGTTTTCTAAAATGAGAAACGGGTCCATCTTGATAGACGGCATCACCAGCTCAATCAAAGGCTCTCCTTACCTGTGAAATGCTGGGTGACGTTGCAATAAAACTCTCGAATGGTCCAGGGTCTAATTTTTCATAGAGACTTATGGACACAGTCCGACGACGAGCTTTGCGCCTACCTCCAGCGACAAGGTGTTCACTTCATCCGGCGCATTTATAGGGGTCCAAAAGACCTAAGGCTTGCCACTGGTGCTTTTATCTTGGCCTTAGAAGGCAATACACTGCCTGAGAAGGTCAAGGTGATGATATACCAGCGCGATGTGAAACCATATGTCCCTCCCCCTATGAGGTGTTTCAAGTGCTGGAAGTTCGGGCATATGTCCTCCCGATGTACTTCCAGCCCCACATGTTCGGAATGCAGGCGGCCCATCCCACACGGACGCTCCATGCACCTCACCTCCTGTGTGTGTGAACTGTGGGCAGTGCCATCCACCTGGCTCACCTTGCTTGCCGTCTGTTCTGCTATACATAAGGAGCGTAAAATAATGGAAATAAGACACTGGACAAATTGACCATCTGAGGCATGAAGGAAATACGAGCGACTCCATTCCGTTCATATGACAACAACATTTGCAACTGTTGCGTCGACCCCCATCTCCTCAGGGATGATCGCTCCCAACGTTCAACCTCCTGCTGTGGGCCGTAAATCTAAAACTGCCCCCTTGATGGGTGGGGGGCCCTTCATCTACTGTCTCCCCCCCCCCCCCCCCAAACCTGTCGGAGCAATTCTCCCTCCACCACTGGTGATGCTGGTCCTCACCTCCCAGCTGGAGAAGGAACAGCCTTTCTAGCTCCACTCGCTCGGAAGGGGTCCCACGGGACACTTCCTTCCAAGGCTTCTACGAGTGCCATGGAGGACCCCAGACGTTGGCTGGTGGACCCCAATGCTGCTGGTCGCGGGGCTTCCTGGTCCTTATCGGGCTCTGAAGCCACTGCAGAGAAGCCTTCCCAGCCCTTGAAACCAAAGGGTAGGCAAGAGGCCAACAGGACCAAGAAAAAAAGATCCTGCTGTGGATTCAAAGCCACAGTCTCTTATCTCTTCTACTTCGGAAGATGAGGTGGAGATCCACACGTCTGCCGAGGATCTGGCTCTCACCCGCTCACTAGAACCAATGGTTCTAGACCCTGTTGGCTTGGACATCTTTGTGAAAGGTGATCTAGAAATTTAAATCCTTATATCGCTTTTATCATGGCCTTTCAGCAAACAACCAAAGAAATTCTCCAATGGAATTGTGGAGGCTGTTTCCACCATTTGGCTGAGTTACAACAACTATTGTGCCAGTTTTCTGTGATCTGTTTAGCCCTCAAGGAAACATGATTTCCTGCTGACCGGACACCAGCCCTTCGTGGCTATCGGGGCTACTGTAGAAACCGGACTGGCTACAACTGGTTGTCTGGTGGTGTTTGTATTTATGTACTCGCCACTGTCCCCAGGATTGCTGTGACTCTCCAAACCACTCTCGAAGCAGTTGCTGTTGGCATACGGACTCAGGAACTCACAATCTGTTCCGTCTGCCTTCGGCCAGATGAGGTTGTGTCTCAGACAGATATTGCTGCCTTAGTCGCCCAGCTTCCTCCACCATTCCTCATTTTGGGGGATTTTAATGCCCACCACCCTTTGTGGGGAGGGTCATGCACCCCAGGTTGTGGTTGTGGTAGAGTGCCCCCCATGCATTTTAGTATGGCACATGGCACATATTCGGCCATCGACTTGTCTCTTTGTAACCCCAGCCTTCTCCCGCATGTTAACTGGAGTGTCCATGTTGACGTATATGGCAGCGACCATTTCCCCATTTTTCTGTCGCTCCCACAGTCTCAGCCAGCAGATCGCCTGCCCCGGTGGTCCCTCCGCTGAGGTGACTGACCATCTTACACCTCATCTGCTGTGCTTCTAGATCAGTTTTCTGTTCCTGTTGATGTTGATCTTGTGGTTGGTGAGGTTACTGCTGCCATACTTTCCGCTGCTGACGCCACCGTCCCACGCACGTCAGGGGCACTACGGCGTAAGACCGTGCCGTGGTGGATGTCAGATTGCTTAGGCCACCCGAGAATGCTGGAGAGCACTTCAGCGTCACCCTTCTGCAGAGCATCTGATTGCTTTTAAGCGTCTCAGGGCCTGAGCATGATGGCTGATTCAACAGAGCAAGCAGGACTGCAAGGTGGTCTGTTGCCACCATTGGTTCTCGTGCCTCTCCCTCTCCATTGTGGTCCAAAGTTGAGTGCATTTATGGGTACCATCTTTCGGCAGGCATTCAGTGTCTCCGCATCCGGAGTAGTCTCTGTACCAACCCATCCACCGTCACTGAGCATATGGTGGAACAATATAAACACAGATCTGCAATGGCAACTTACAGGCTGACTTTCGGGCCATAAAACAGCGAGTCGAGCAAAAGCTGTAATGCTCCTTTTAGCGACTGGGAGTTCCACAGTGCCCTCACTGCATGCCCTGATATGTCACATAGCCAGTTCCTCAGCCCTCTGTCAGCAGACTGCAAACATAAACTGCTCGCCCTGTTAAATCGTCTATGGGCCAATGGTGTCTTCCCATGCCAGTGGCGAGATAGTGTCATCGTCCCGGTGATAAAACCAGGTGCCGATCCGCTGGTGCTCGATAGCTACAATCCAATCAGCCTTACTAATGTTCTGAAGCTGTTTGAATGGATGGTGAATTGGCGACTCATGTGGATCCTTGAACACAGGGGCCTCCTGATCCCACAGCAGGGGGGCTTCCGTTAAGGCCGCTCCAGTATAGACAACCTAGTGGCTCTGGAGTCTGCCATCCGTACCGCTTTTACTAAGCGTGAGCATCTTGTTGCGGTCTCTTTTGATCTCTGCAAGGCCTATGACACCACCTGGCACCGTCACATCCTCGCAACACTCTACAATTGGGGCTCACGCGGGTCACTCCCAATCTTTATACAAAATTTCCTTTCGCGCCACACTTTACGGGTCCAGGTTGGTGCCTCTCTTAGCCCACCCCATGTGCAGGAGAACGGTGTTCCACAGGGCTCTGTCCTTAGTGTACCCCTGTTTTTATTAGCTATTAACGGGCTTGCTTCGGCGATGGGGTCTTCTGTTTCATCTTCCTTGTTTGCTGACGACTTCTGTGTGTATTTTCAATCTGTCAGCATTGGTGTCACTGAAAGCAACTGCAGGGAGCCATCTGAAAGGCGCAGTTCTGGGCCCTAGCCCATGGGTTCCAGTTCTCTGCAGCCAAAACCAGGGTCATGCACTTCTTTCGTTGTCAGGTTGCACACCCGGAACCCAAATTGTACTTAAGTGACGATTTGCTTTGTGTTGTAAAGACGCGCCGCTTTCTGGGCATGCTCTATAATGACCGGGTCACTTGGCTGCAACATATCCAACAGCTGAAGCGTAAGTGCCGGTGCTACCTAAATATCCTCAACCTTTATGCAGCTCTGTAAGACACTAGTGCAGTCATGGCTAGACTACAGGAGCTCGGTTTTTGGTTCTGGAGCTCCCTCAGCACTGTGGATTCTTGATCCCATCCTCCACGGTGGGGTCCGTCTCACAATGGGGCTTCCCGCACAAGCCCTACATGAAGCACAGAGAACACATTGAAAAATGCTCCTTGCCTCCTGGTTGTAGCGTTTTTACGGCAGAACTGGTCGTGGTATCACGTGCTCTTTAAACACCTTAAAGGGTGCCCCGGGAATTTGTTAGTCATCTGCAGCGACTCCCTGAGTGGCCTACAAGCCCTTGACCAGTGTTTCCCTACCCACCCTGTGGTGCGATCTATACAAAGCTCCATCTCCATGCTCACAACTTCTGGCAGTTCAGTAGCCTTCTTGTGGACCCCGGGCCATATTGGCATCCTGGGTTAAGAGCAAGTCGATCGACTGGCCAAGCAGGCTACCACGCCCCGGCCCCTTGATATTGGTATCCCAGAGAGGGATATTAAAATGGGGGTTACGCCTCGGTCTTTGCTGTATGGCTGTCAGTGTGGCCTATTTCGAGCATGCCCAACATGTTCCTTGTGATAAAGCCCTCTACAGCGGCATGGAAGTCCTCCCTGCGTGCGGGCCTCTCGCAGGGAGTCCATCATCCTTTGTCACCTGCATATCGACCATACTCGGCTAACGCATGGCTACCTCCTTCATGGAGAGAACCCACCAGAGTGCCGCTGTGGTGCTCTTACGACAGTGATCCACCTTTTGTTGGATTGTCCACTTTCAGCCGCTCTCTAGCAGTCTTTTAAGCTGCCTGCTGCACTACCTTTTATTCCTTGAGGCGATGCCCCTATGGCCGACAGTGTTTCAGATTTTATTCGTGCAGCTGGGTTTTACCATTCTATTTAGGGGTGGAAGCTTTCACATGAAGTGACAGGTCTCCACTTCTCCACCACTTTTAAGTCCTTTTCCGACTTTCATATCTAATGACTAGCAATTTTAGTGTGTGCAGGATGGCTGGCTCATCCTCTATTATTTTTGTGATCAGCCAGCCATGTTATCCTGGTTTCAAGTTTTCATTCCGTTTGGGACTCGGTTTCATCTTTCTGTGTGTCCTTCCTTTGCGTGTTGGCGACATGTTTAACGTAGCTCTGCACATTTTATGGCTTTTTCCCTCTAGGTGTTCTTTGATTTTTCACCATTGATTTTTATTGCTTTGCTTGGAACAGGGGACTGATGACAGAGCTGTTTAGTCCCCTCCAATTCCTCACAAGTACTTGGGTGATTTCGGACACATGTGTATTTTCAATCTCTGTCTGGAGTTTCGAGCTGTATGGGGTTATTTTGGACACAAATTGACTTTAGTGACTTTTAACATATTCTAATGACGTCCATCATCAAAATAAGGGATAAGAACTGAGATAAGGAATTTTATTTATTAAAGGCTTTTCTATACATCAATTTGCCACTCTGGATAACTTGAACTGCTTTCCTTAAAATGTCCAAGTCATAATTACAAACATCTTGAACACCTTTCTTACTTCTCAGCATTGTCCAAAATCACCGCACAAAGTACCCAAGTACCTCTCATATTAAAACTGGCTAGATGACAATATGTAATAGAAATTCTTAATGTGAAAACTCATTACTGATACTGCCACCATCTTCAGGAGAGGCATTCTTAATCTTGAGCTTACATAGCAGTACAGTTATTTTTTTATGTCTTGAAAAATACAAATAGGTTATGTACTCTTGCTTGTAGCTTTGTGGCTGAATTGGTAAAAGTCCAACTTCATTTACTGTGCCATAAAAGTTGTTTGTTAGATTTTGGGGTGGTGATATTACTTAATGACAGTAAATCTTGTGTAGTGTTCAATAGGAGATAGAAATGTGTGAGAGGAGTATTATAATCACAGTGAAAAGATCCTCAAAAGTAAATGAATGGTGTCAACTCACTCACTTTTGTTGCAAACGGATAAACCTGGGGGAAAAAAAAATCACAAAGTAAGGGGAAGGTAATAAATTCTCAAAGTTAATAGATCCTTACAATACTTACGTCAATCACTGATATGTTTATTTTTCATAAAATTCTCCTGTTTGGATTAAAGTAATCACTTCTTGTCATACATTAGTCTTGAAATTTAATGAAAGATTACTTCCCATATAATTCCAGCCATCTAGTGTAAGGTATTTCATGGCACATCCTCTCTCAGTAAGTATTGTTTTCAAATTGTATGGCATTTTCTAAACGTAGCACAAGAGAACAGTAATTATCCATGAAGACTCGGAAGTCTCTTAAATTTTTGTTGTTTGCATTCAGTATGATCTTTGTGAATACTGTTTCAGGATCAAAATTTCTTAAGTGAGAAGTTTTATTTATTTGTTAAATATTATTTGCCTTCTTTTTCCTTTCTAGATTGAAGTGTCCGTATTGTCCTGTGGAGCAGAATCCATCTGATGCTCGACTTATATACTTTTAGGTATTTTCGTGTGCAGTGGCTTTGCAGCTGCCGAGTTTTGTATCTCTTTGAAAGTGCAGTGCTGTTCAGAACAGCTTTGTATTTTATCAAGACAAAAATAAGAACAAATAACTGATATGTTCAAATGTAGATTTTATATTTTAACGCTGCACTGATTATTGTTTCTGAAAATGTGAATGTAGTGTATGTATAATGTAAATAATAGAAATGCATATAATTTATATTTGTCCAGATATTAGTGTTGTGCAATTGTGAAACCAAGCTATCATTGGACTTGGCAGTACCTCTTACTTCCTGTGATATGGAATGTCATAGTGTGATAGGAAATAAACAAAATAAATGACAAAAAGATAATAAAAAAAAGATAGCGTGAAAAGATTGATGTAATGAACTGAATGTGTGTCTATAAATAGCGTTGTGAAAACTTTGAGACTGTGAATGGATACCAAGATTTTAGAGCACAAATTATATTAGAAATGTGGTTTGTGAGAGAAAAAGGGTGTGTGTCATTGATTGTATAGGTGAAATGTATATATTTTCATTATGTGACTTGCAAACTATTACCCCTGAAATGTGATTGTGGCCAGACACTGAGTTGCTAAATCTGTGACAAACAACATGTTATACAGGTTTTAGTTCTAAGAATGTGTCAAACAAGGTAATTGAAAGTTTGATTCCATCCTTAATGTATCGATACAAGCAGTGAAAATGCAAGTAAATAGTATTGTCTGGAAGTAACATTAATTGCTACACTGTTTGTACTTAATATTGTCTAGTAACAGATCTCATAAAAGATTTTATTTCAGATATCAAATGAAAACTTTTTTGATGTCACCAGAAGTGTAGAAATGTGGGGTCATTTTTCTACTTCTGCTTTTACATTTAACCATTGTTATTTTGTATGAACATAATTTTTGTATGATTAAACCATGAACTCCAACATAAAAAACAACAACTGTATACATCATTTGTGTTTGGATACCCATTATTTTATTTTCCATTCTCTTTAGAAACATGACCATCAAAAAATAGATTGAACTTGAAACCTCAGAATTAGGCAAACAGTTTGCTTAAATATATCATCCTAGAATTGGCATTATTTTTGCCCAAGTAAAGTACCTAATCTTTTAAACTGTACACCTCATTGGACCTTCCTATCGGTATTCACCAATAAGACTTGGACAATACATAACTCAAGGTAGTAAACGTTTATGGCTCATTGTCTCTGTTCATAGGGGCGAGTTATGTATGTCAGCTTCTATGCTCTAAACAGCTACCCAATCTGTTTAAACAAGATCAATAATTAATTGGTAGTTTAGCCAGTCTATTAATCTGCATATGATGACGTGAAAATATATTTAAACAAACATAAATTAAAATTCTGAATAACCAACAAAATGGATTCTAAGATAAAGAAGAGATTCACTCACGATGTAATTCTTTATAAATAGAGTTTATTTCTCTTTCTGGACATGAAGATGCGGAGGTGGTCCTACTTTATATATCGGTAAATAACTGAATATTTCCCCAATTATTGTTCATGAGAGGCACACTCAATAGTAAAAGTTCCAAATTGTCAATCGTAAATTAGTGTAGTCCATCAAACACTGCAGTTCCAAATTAATCTGTAATTAAAGTATGTTATAAAACACAGTTTGTAATTTCACGAGTACACAATTGCTGAATTATCACAGTTTCACAGCCCTACTACCATGCATAGTTTAGAAATTTTCACCAGAGACTAAGTTCTACAGTCACAGTCCCGTAAGTCCACACATGCCTATCTCTTCAAATCACAAGTTAAGAGTCCCTTCTCAAGCATTTGAAAAGTGTGCTCTCCCTGCTCCCAAAATTGTATCCTTCCATGCATCCTAACGCCTCATCTTTAAAATACAATTTCCCTTCCAAAATATTATACATTTGAATATCACAGAATGAAATGCTTTCACCACCTCCCTACAAATGTTGTTTACATTTAACAAACAAATATATATTTAACAATACTAAAAATGGTTGAGACTGAAGCTCTTGGCTCAGATAGCCATTAAGCATTGCGTCTCACTGTTCAAATATACTGATGCCGTCGAAATATACTGCTGCCATTGAAATATAGTTACACAATTAATATTTAATATATCATGGCTTTTTATGCTAATATATTCAGTTCTTGTTCACAAATAATTATAATTGATACAAATATTATAGAAGAAAAATTCCCAGCAGGAAAATATATATAAAAAGTAGATGAAGATTACTTACCAGGCGAAGGAGCACAGGTAGTGATAGTCACAAATAAATAAAACATACTTTCTACAGTATGTCTGCCAAAGTGTGTTTGCATTTGTGTATATGTGTGGGTATGATCTGATGGACAGAGTAAGTTGTAATTTGCGGCTGTTTGCTGATGATGCTGTGGTGTATGGGAGGGTGTCGTCTGTAACTGACTGTAATAGCATACAGGATGACTTAGACAAAATTTCTAGTTGGTGCGAAGAATGGCAGCTAGCTCTCAATGTAGAAAAATGTAAGGTGATGTGCATGAGTAGAAAAAGCAATCCCATAATGTTCAAATACAGCATTAGTAGTGAGCTTCTTGATGCTGTCGCATCGTTCAAATATCTAGGCGTAACATTGCAGTGAGATATGAAATGGAACGAGCATGTAAGGACAGTTGTGAGTAAGGCGGACAGCCGACTTCGGTTTATTGGGAGAATTTTGGGAAGATGTACTTCACCTGTAAAGGAGACCGCTTATAAAACGCTTATACGGCCATATCTTGAGTATTGCTCAAGTGTTTGGGACCCGCAACAGATCAGTTTAAAGAAGACATAGAGGCGGTTCAGAGACGAGTAGCTAGATTTGTTACCGGTAGGTTCGACCAGTGCGCGAGTGTCATGGAAGTGCTCCGGCAACTCAATTGGGGATCGTTGGAGGAAAGACGACGTTCTTTTTGTGAATTTCTGTTAAGTAAATTTAGAGGGCCGGAATTTGAAGCCGAGTGTAGTACGACCTTGCTGCCGGCAACTTACATTTCGCGTAAAGATCACAAAGACAAGATAAGAGAAATTAGGGCTCGTACGGAGGCATATAGGCATTCTTCTTTTTTTTTTTTTTTTCTCCTTGTTCAGTTTGGGAGTGGAAAAGGAAAGGAAATGCCTAGTAGTGGTACAGTGTACCCTCCGCCACGCACCTTACAGTGAATTGCGGAGTATGTATGTAGATGTAGATATATATATGTATTTGTGTACCCTCTTTTTTTTTCCTCTCAAGGTAAGTCTTTCCTCTCACGGGATTAGAATGGCTCCTTACCCACTACCTTTAAACCCTCATCATTTCCTTTTCCCTCTCCTTCCCTTCTGCCTGAAGAAGCAGCTAGGCTGCGAAAGTGTGAGCATAATTATTTTAGGAAAGTTGCACTTTCAGTCAATAAGAGCTATGACATTAAAAGCTTCATGATAAATTTTGTGAGATAAAATTAGAATGAGTGTTACATCAGACAAACATTCTTCATCAGTCTCACTTTCTAGTAACACTGAAAAGTCATTTTTCCTCTATCTCTGTTACTATTCAGTAGTAGAATGTTTAGAACATATAAAATACAAGACTGAAAACAAGAAAATGTGTATTTTATTCCAAGTAAGGTGCAGACAATCTCTGTTTATAAAACCAATTGAACAAACTCACTCTTCATAGGATGCACACTTATATAAGTATAGCATTGAATATTATGCAATATACATCTATCAAATTAATAAGGAAGTCTTGAACACTAATACATATGCCATGCCAATCAGTTGATGGACAAGTCTGCATGTTATTCCTTGGTAGTTATTGAATATACTACTCCTAGATATGCTGTTTACCAACATGTAATTACAACAAATTATATAAAGAATAACACATTTTGACGGATTTTCAGTGCACTGTTTCCTTGAAACAGCAAAATTTCATATTATGAAAATTCTTTAAATGCAACAAGACATCACCAGTCATTTTATTACACCAAATAGTACTGAAAAGAGCTGCTGCTGCTGCTGCTGCTCCTTCCTGGATAGTCTGTTCTGACATAGGTGGCATTCTCCCATCTTTTGGTGAACGTTCAAGTGCACATTGAGAGTTTCTGATATGGTTGCTGTTGCTCTACACATTGGGGAAGCGTCCCCAATGTACAGCTTGCATGTTGTGACACCAGAAACCCGGCATATTGACCACAAACATTCAGATGTGAGGGCAGTCCCATAAGTATTTGGTCTAACTGAGAGATAGGAGCAGTTGTTAAAAATATCACTGGATTAGAAAGTATATTCTTCAAGTTTGAAGATGCCACATTTATTATTTGTTTGGTAGGCATCAGTAGTGAATGTTGTAAGTGAATTTGTGAAAATGCAAAAAATTGGTCATTGTTATGTACTAATGTGGTAAATATCATAAAAGAGAAATGGATATGTTGAAGTTAGATATGGTGGGTATTAGTGAAGTTCAGTGGCAGTATGAACAGGATTTCTGGTCATGTGAGAATAGAGTTATAAATACAAAATCGGTTGGGGGTAATGCAGGAGTAGCTCTAATAATGAAGAAGAAAATAGGAATGTGGGTAAGTTGTTATGAACAGAACAATGTACACATTATCAAAGCAAAGATAGAGACAAAGCCAGAACCGAACAGCAGTAGTGCAAGTTTATATGCCAACTACCAATAGGTAGCTCTGCTGATGATGAGATCAAAAAAAATGTATGAGGAGATAAAAGAAATTGTTCAGAGTGTTAAAGGAGGAGAAAACTTAATTGTGCTGAGGAACTGCAAACTGGAACTCGATAGTAGGAAAGGGAAGATAAGGAAATGTAGTAGGTGAATATGGTCTGGGGAAAAGGAATGAATGAGGAGATTACTTGGTAATCATTCCATAACACAAAGTTTAATCATCACGGAAGGATGCCTTATACATGGAAGAGAACAGGAGACATTGGAAAGCACCAAATTGATTTCATAATGGTACATTATCGGTTTAGGAACCAGGTTTTAAATGGTAAAAAGTACCCAGAGACAGTGACTGACGCTGACCATAACTAAGTGGCTATTAACTGTAGACTAAAACTGAAGAAACTGCGAAAAGGTAGAAAAATCAGAAGATGGTTTGTGGATAAAATGAAGGAACCAGAGGTTTTCAAGAGTTTCAAAGAGAGCATTAGGCTAGTAGTGACCAAAATGGGGGGGGGGGGGGGGGGGGGGGAAGGCTGCAGAGGATCACACTGAAAGCTGCTGTTGATCAGGAGCACAACAATTTATACTTAGGTTTATTGATAAGACAAGTGTACATCAGTACAAAGTGCCTCATGCTTGGAGTGCTCCACAATGTATACATAGAAAGAATTTTTGGAATTTACAAGTATATCAAACATAAGAAACATGTAGACATCCTAGAAATAGTAAATACAAATAAATACATTTTTTCTGCCAGTGGTGGGATTTGAACTGAGGATCACAAGCACAGCACTCTGCGATGCTAACCACGGCACCACACATTCTGTCGGAAGACTCGTGGCATTGCTCCCCTTTCTGAAAGAACAGCAACCTGCTGTTAGGTTCTGTTTGGAGCCAGCTACAGTGTTCTCAATCTTGTAATGGGTCGTCTATATGGCAGTTGCAGAGAATCCTTCCATTCTTCCTGCATGCATTCCTTACAGTGATGATGAGTGGCGCCAGACCCTCCTGTCATGGCTTCATCATTATCCTAATGGTCTTTAGAGTCCTTGAACAAGAGTCCGTTTCTATAAGTTCTTTACGATCATGGTAATGCTTCATATGGAGAATATGAACAATCTCTCTTTGTTTTTGTCATTTTGAGAGCGGCTCATAGGCCTAGGCTTCATGTGTGACGTCTGACAGTTGGCATATGACACGATATGGACTAAAGTATCGCTTCAGTAACTTTTTTGATAGCTCAACTATCCATACAGAGTAAAATTCTATACCAGATATCCTGGACTGTACACAACAGGTCGATGCTTGTCATTATACTGCTGATGGTCCTTCTCCTGGGTGTCCAGTGTCTATATGTGAGCCAACTACCTTTCTTCTTCCCTGGTGATGAGCTGTTTGTTGAGTGTCATCCGGTTAGAATGGGAGAAGCTTATCCATTGTCATCTCTGCTTCACGACCACATAGCAAGAAAATCAGTGTGAAGCCTCTGGTGTCCTGTCTTGCGGTATTATAAGCAAATGTCCTTCTGCTCAACATCGATGTACATTGACAGCATATCTGCTAATGTCTTGTTAAAATGTTCTGTAAGACCATTTGTCTGAGGATGGTAGCCAGTTGTTATTCTGTGGATAATGTTGCAACGTGACGTTACCTCTGATACTAGTTTTGACATGAATACTTTTCCCTGAACAGATATCATCACACATAGTGCACCATGCTTCAAAATAATTTCTTCTACTAGGAGTTTTGCAACCTCTGGAGATTTGCAGTTGGCACAGGTTTGGTGACAGCGAAGCAGGTGAGGTAGTCAGTGCAGACTATTATCCATGGGTCACCAGTTGTCAACTTCGGGAACCTACATAAAAGGTCGATTCCAATCTGGTGGAATGGAGCGGCTGCAGATGGAATTAGTACCAGATGACCTGGTACCACCGGAGATGACCAGGGACACTCTGAAGGTTGAATAATGTCATCATGCAACATCATCTCCACTTCTTCCTGAATTATCCGTCTCAATGACTCACATAGTGCTTGACAGATCGGCAGAGACCTTGCCAGTAGTACCTGCATATGATTCTGTCTAGGCTCTTCACAAATCCCACATGACCGGATATTGGAGAATTGTGGAAATAGGTGAGAATAGTTGGCCAGAGATGACCTGGAACAACCAATAGCCTTTTAGGGCCCGTGGATCAGAGTTGCCCTTATACAATGCCCCATTTATAAGTTGAAACTCTCCTTTGGTCAGTTCTCATTTCTCCAAGGCCTGTATGGTTTGTAATGATGCTGGATCTTCCCCCTCTTCAGCTGTAATGTCACCTAAGTCAGTAATGGCTGAAATTTCATCCATGCTGTTGTGTTCAGCTAATGGAGTCATCAAAAGGCAGTCAGCATCCTTGTCTTTGCACTCGTTCTTAAGTACCACTGTGACATCACACTCTTGGAGTCTTAGAGCCCATCTTTCTAGTTGACCAGATGGATCCTACAAACTAGTCAGCCAACATAAGGGAGTTGGAAATTTTGTGGCTGCCCTTACTTTATCTGGATCAGGACGCACACCATCTCCATTCAGTAGGTGCCCCAGAATTTTTACCTCTTTGGCGATGAAGAGGCACTTCTTTGGGTTGAGGCGGAGTCCTGCTGTCTGAACACAGTTGACAGGCAGCTTAGAAGTACCACAAATGTCCTCGAGAAAACGACAATATTATCTAGATAACAAAGACATGTTGTCCATTTAAGGTGTTGAAGCAAGTTGGCCATCATGCATTCGAATGTGGTGGGGGCATTACATAATCCAAACAGCATGACTTTGAATTCATAGAGGCCGTCAGATGTAATAAAAGCAGTCTTCTCCCTGTCAGCTTCATCAGCCTCTATTTGCCAGTAACCTGTCTTCATGTCCGTGGCTGAGAAGAATGTAGCTCCTTTCAAGCAGTCTAAGCTGTTGTTAATGCGCGGCAATGGGTAGACAACTTTGTGATTTTGTTCAGCCACCGATAGTCTTCACAGAAACACCACGTTCCAACCTCCTTCTTCATGAAGACCACCGGAGACGACCAGGGACTCTCTGAAGGTTGAATAATGTCATCATGCAACATCTCCACTTCTTCTCGAATTGGCACTATATGAACACTGGCTAATTGGTGGATGATCCCCAGTATTGACACGTTTTACCATGGGCCATTTCATCTGGCTCTTTTCCTGTCTGGCCCAGAATACAACTGAAAATTGGTTTAGTATGATTAACACCTGCTGATGTTCCTGGGTCAGACCGGGCCCTATATGCAATTCTGTAGTAGTTTACTCTTGTGCTTGGTCAGCAGTAACAGCTAACAGCAGAGCATGAGACTTCGTTGGTGACATTGAGCTCACCATCCTGGACTGGTTCAGCTATCCCAATACATATTCCTTCAGGAATGTGTTGCGATTGCTCGTGAAAGTCAGTGATCCAAAGTTCTCCTCGACCACCTCTAATGCTTATGATAGCTGCTAGTATGTAGATTTCCTTTGTTATACTGATTAGCTTTTTGTGATCGACAAGCACTTTACTGTTCAGCTGGTCATCTCGGCTGCTGACTGGAACTCTTCTCAACAGCAAACAATCTCCCAGGGGTTACGTGTTACGTTAACTCGATGGAACAGCTTCCTCAGTTTGTAGCTCATATCTTCCATGGTCAATAACAGCCTGGGATGCCTGAAGTAAGACCCATCGGAGGATGGTGTTCTGGCTACATTCTGTTAAAATGACAGTTATTCTTGCAACAAATGTTCCTGCCAACGGACTTATTTTCCATTTGCGACCATCAGCAAAGTAGATCTTGTACCACAGAACATTATTTTCATTAGTTTGTGGTGGTAGTCATTCGACAATACAGAGAAAGAAGCGCCTGAATTGACTAGTGCCTGGACAGGTTTGCCGTCATCTTCCCGACATCTTAGCGACTGTCGTCCATGGAGGATTTTCATCTGTGGTGGTGTCACCTCCGTAGATGGTCAGCTCGCCTAGTTTTCCTGAAGGCAGTGGCTAGTGAGCAACTGGTATCTGTATAAGGCAATGGTGAATGGCCATCAATGAGATTTCCTGACATCTTAGCGACTGTCGTCCATAGAGGATTTTCATCTGCGGTGGCCTCACCTCCGTAGATGGTCACCTTGCTTAGTTTTCCTGAACACAGCGGCTAGCGAGCGACTGGTATCTCCATAAGGTGATGGTGAATGGCGGAGGCGTGTTGGAGAGTGACCACATCCATGATAATCTTCTGAGTTGACTGCCGATGAAAGGACTGCTCCGATGGTTGGCGTCTTGCAGCATAATAATTGTCAAATACTAATCTCCTCTCTCCCTACAGTATCATACGGCATGTCCAGAAAGCCCACATTGAAAACACAATGGCGTGCTTTTCTCTGTCCTACAGATATCTGTCCTCCTGCTAAGCATCATAGTTGTCGGAGAATTTGATTGTTGCCGCGTCGGTTGGTCGTTTAGCAGCTGTGGCATAAGTCATAGAGGGTGAGGTCATTCTTCACATCGCATGCGACTGGCGGGTCTGACAGGCGCTAATGTTTGAAATACCTCTTCCTCAGCAGCGTCAGCTCCCTCATGGTCATTATCTGATGCTCGCTTGGTCCAACAGCCCCGGCTGCCATAAACTGTTGTAATTCATCTCTCACAATTTGTTGTATGAGAGAAGCAAAGTCATGCTGGTCTTCCGCAATGGACATAGGGACTACATTTGGGAGTCGGTCATACTTCTTTTGTCCAACCCTCCTCTGTTGCATCTCTTCAATTTTCTGGCACCATTGGATAAACTCTTTTAAAAGAAGAGCTTGATACATGTTTCCTGCAATGCCCTTCATCAGGTGTGAAATTTTATCTGTCTCCATCATATCTGGATTAACTATGTGACATAGGGCCAAAACACTCTGTGTATACGACTGTGTTAACTCACCATGTCCCTAGGCCCTGTTCTTCAATTGCTCTTGTGTTAAATGGACTTGCTGCTGGTGGTCTCCAAAAGTCTTCTTAAGTTTTGTCTGAAATTGGCCCGAGTATTGAACTTGTCCTCATTGTTTTCAAACTACTGCTGGGCTGTCCCACCCAGGTAGAAAAATATGTTTGCCATGCACATTGTTTGATCCCATCTATTAAACTTGGCAACTCGATTGAATCCTGTCAGCCATTTGTTTGCATCATGTCCAGCTTCTCCAGAGAACACCAGTGGGTGTATGATGTGCAGCTGGCTTACTGCCGATTTCTATCCATCAGTCTTTTGATGACATGGACCTTCGGAAAAAGGCTGTGAGTATTCCCTTTGTATTCCAATTCTTGCCCGTGTAGGCGATGGCTCTTACACTGTCTAATCGGAGCCACGGTAATGCAGGTGTTTTGCAGGATACCTGGGATCTCCACCAAAAAGTGTCACATTGAAAACTGCAGATGGTCCAGAATTCGGAGGTTGGTCGTTAATAGAGCTCAGCACTTTACACTTAGAACACGTTTATTGCTAACACAAGCATCCACTTAGTACAGAGTGCCTCCTAATTGGAGTGCTCCACATTTTATACACAGAAAGAATTTTCTGAAACTTACAAGTACATCAAACATAAGAAACACATAGAACAGTCTAGAAATAGTAAATAGAAAGAAAGAATTTTTTTTTCTGTCTGGTGAAATTTGAACCGGGAATTGCTGCACAGCGATCTGCAACGCTAACCGCAGCACGATGCATTCTGTTGGAAGAGACACAGCAATATAGACAGAAGGACATGGTGTAATAGAGATCCTTGGATAACACAGGAAACATTGATCTTAATTGATGAAAGGAGAAAATATAAAAATGCAGTAAGTGAAGCAGGTAAAAGGGAATATATACAGCTTATAAATGAGGTTGACTGGAACTACAGAGTGGCTAGAGGAGAAATGCAAGACCACAGAAGAATATATAATGATGGTAAAGATAGATACCGCCTACAGGAAAATAAAAGAGAATTTTGGAGACAAGAAAAGTAGCTGCATGAATGTCAAGAACTCAGATGGATAACGAGTACTAGGAAAAGGTGGTAGGAATATATAGAGGTCCCATACAAAGGATATGAAGGCAGTATTGAAGAAATGGAAGAACAACTTCAAATAGAAGAGAATACTGCGAGAAGAATTAGACAGAGCACTGAAACTTTTGAGTCGGAACAAGGTCCTGGGAATAGATGATATTCCCTCTGAACTGCTGATACCGACTGAGAGCCAGTCATGTAGAAATTGCTTCACCTCTGCACAAGATGTGTGAGACAGGAGAAATACTCTCAGATTTCAAGAAGAATGTAACCAGCTGAAAAATGCTCCTGCCGGAGCACAGAAAAGGCGAATATGTTCTCTGACACAAAACTGTGGAACCAGCTGCCTCATTCCGACTTTCTCACCAAAAATTTTGGCTTGCGAACATATTCGCACACTTTCAGCGTATAACTTTGTACATACTATTGCCCAGTTAAGCCGTCATAGTCAGCAATGCCATCTCACTGTCAGTGTCTATATATGTCTCTATCCGTTTGTTTCTGTCTCTCCCACGGCCGCTTTCTGTCTGTGTCAAACTTTCAATGTCTTCATCCCTTTCACTTGCAACTCCTCACCGTTGTCTGTTTCTGCCACTTTCGTCTCTCTGCCCCACCAACATTGTCCCATTCACTTCCTGTCCTGTTGCCAGTATCCTTTCTTTTTCTCTTAGAGTTGGCTTTCATTGTCTTCAATCACTATTGTCTCCTTACACATATGTCCATGGGGATGGTTTGCTTAGGGTTTGTCCTGTAGACCAGAAAACTTTAGCACACAGGTACTGGGGATGGGAAAAATTGGACAAATTGTTTCGTGCTATAGTATTGGAGAGCCGCACGCTGATTCTTTATGTATGGTCTCCATTCGTCTTAGTTACCTACTGTATCCTCTTTTGCTCCAATTGCTACTATCTGCATCTGGCTGTTAGTTGTTGCCACTGTTCCTGACTTCCAACAACTCATTTCACTTCCCACTGCTGTATTCACGCATATGCCTTTCTCCTGAACTGACACTTTCTCTGTTCTATCATATATGGCTCTCTCTGCCTGTTGCACTGTCTCTGTTCTACTCACATACAGCTGAAAAAAGTGCAAATATGTTCGCATGCCAAAATTTTTGCTGAGAAAGTCAGAATAAGGATTGAGGCAGCTGCTTCCACACTTTTGTATCAGAGAACATATTCGCCTTTTCTGTTCTCCAGCAGGATCATTTTTCAGCTGGTTCCCGTCTTTTTACTTTTACATCAGAGTGTACTGCTTATATAACATGAAATCAATGGTGAGTAAAATTTGGATAGTATAATATTAGATGCACCGTAAAAATTTCAACGATTTGCCATGAATAGAAGAGTAGAGTTGTCAATGTACTACGACGATACCTATTTGAACTGGGTGATCGCCACATTTAATTATAAATTTCTTGTTAAAGTAAACTTGAAGTTAAGCTAAATTTGTGAAGGGGTGTTTTAAATGATACATCTTCTTACAGCTATGTTCCACATTTATTTCCAATTACATCAAGATGACACTGAGATATACTGAGCTACAAAACCCGCGCATAACTTCTATTTATTATGTTATTAACAATTGTTGACAATATGATGTATTACTTAATTATCACAATGTAATTATGCGAATGGACTTTTTTATACACAATAAGTATTTATAATTTTAATATGAAGAAACTAGAATTACAAATACAGGATTAATTAGTTTTGTCTTATTATAATAATGAGGATTCTTAATGTTGAGTTGATGTTAAATAATTTGCTCTACAATGAACTGCAATAATCAACAATTAGATACAATGACAATTAGATGTAACAACAGCTGACTTTTTGTCAGGCCAAAAATACTACGAAATTAATCTAATTTTAATAAAGGAAATGAGACGAAATAAATGCTACAAAAATAAATACTATGAAATTACTGGGGTATAATAATGGGAACAAAGGTAAATGAGTATTATGAAATTATTGAGGTTTAATAATGGGAATATAAGGAAATAAGTATTACAAAGTTATAGGAATTTAGTAATGGGCATAAAAGCGGTATTTACTATGAAACTAATGGGATTTTATTTACGGGAATAATATGAGGTAAATACTTAGTGACATAAACAATGTAGTTCTTATAATGTAGAAATGAATAAGGGCTGGTATCATAAACTTTACTACAGGGAAAGGTGGTATCATAAACTTTACTACTAGGAAAGAGGGTATCCTGGACTTCAGTAAAGAGAGGTATCATATACTACAGTAGACAGAGGCTCATGTTGTTACATTACAGTATGCATTTGGATCTTTTGATACCAAAAATTATGATTTTTGTATCATATTGTGATAACGAATACACATTTCCAAAAATGGGTAACGGATTTTCCAGAAAAACACCTAAACAACATACACATAACATTTTAGTCATTTCCTATTCTTCAAGATAAGTTACCTCCCAATCAGAAATAGCGTTTTTGAACCCAATACTGTTGCAAACTATCATTCACAGACTGGTATCTCAAGAACTGCATATCATTCTGCACTAAACTTTAAATAAAATTTCGATATCTTTTCTACATTTCATACGCAGCTATGTGTAACCTAAACTCAAGCATATGAGAAGTCTACGCAATGTGTTTTTACATCTGCTAACTCTTTAAAATATGTTGCAATAGTTCACTCAACTGGATGCTGCATATTAACTGTGAAGCAAACAAAAACAAAAATCACCCCTTCATCAACAGAAGATTTCAATCTTTAAGATGTACAAAAATCAATTTTTTTCGCCTAGTACCTTTTTTCAAATCGCATGGTAAGTTTTAGAGCTGTCTGAACGCCATCTTTCAGCACAATACGCAGTTTTTCTAGCAAAATATTGCGGTTTTTTGGCCGTATCTTGCTAATGGACTAAGATTTATAAAAACTGAAAAATGCCGTTTATAGGTAAATGTCTACAGAATGTATTGTAAATATTTGAACAATTTTCTATGGTTAGTTATTTAGATATTTGCGATTCAAGGTGCTGAAATGGCTAAAAATCGGGTTGTGTGATTTTGTGCAAAACTATGATAAGTTTCAACCTCTTGATCTTGGTAATGGATAACAATATCAAAAAAATTTAAAAACGGCCTTGAGAATATCATCGTAAGAACATATGGTAAAAATTTCAAAGATTTGCAATGAATAGAAAGTATCAAAGTTACCATCCCCACAACTCGGTTTTTTGGTACCCAAAAATCATGTTTTTTTTAGATTTTCTCAGGAACCACCCATTAATGAATGGTGCTTTTGTAAGCCGTTTAAAGTCTAACATAGACTACACGTCATGAACAAAAGCCAACAGATTTGCTCAATGTGTATGGGCTCCAGGAAGTGTGTAACTTTGAAAATTTTGACAATGTACTGTTTGTGGCTATAGAATACCCATTCTTCTAATATGTACACATATGATCACTAGGCCAAGATCTATCCAGAACACTTCACTCTAAGATGAATAGAATCTGAGATATGGGCCCTAAAGAATTGCAAATTTGAATGCACCATTTATGAATATATTAATACCGCGCACTGCCATGTGCATTATGATAATTCCAATCCAAAGAGTCCAAAGAAGGGCAGATCATTTTGTAATGTCACGATACAGGGGAGGTAGTGTTACTGAAATAATACAGGATCTGGGATAGGAATCATTACAACAACGGCACTTACCGCTGCGGCGTGGGCTACTTAAGAAACTAATTGCCAACATTCACCTCCAAATGTGAAAATAGATTGTTGACTGTCACTTACATAGGTAGAAAAGATCATCAGAATAAAATACGAGAAATCAGAGCTCAAACAGGGAGATTCAGGTGTTCTTTCTTCCCATGTGCTGTTGAAGAATGGAATGGGAGATAAATAGTTTAAAGGTGGTTTGATGAACCCTCTGCCAGGCATTAAATGTCATTTGCAGAGTATCCCATGTAGATGTAGAGCCCAAAGAAAGAAAATGCAGACAAGTGTGAAAATTGCAGAACTATCAGTTTAATGAGTAAAGTATGCAAAATAATAACACAAATTACAAGGACGAGTCAAGAAATAAGTCACAAAACTGAATAGAGGCAAAAATAGTCAAAGTAACTATCTGACATTTATTTCACTTTTCCACATATTCTTCCTGTACATTCAAGCACTTTCCCATCTCTTCACAAGTTCTTGAAAGCCAGCAGCAAAGAAGTCCTTCAGTTGCTGTCACAGCCAAAGTGTAACATCATAGGTTACGACATGATCTGTATCAAAATGATAGCCACCCAAATGATTTTTAGGGACCTAAACAGATGAAAATCACTGGGGACTAAGTCAGGGCTGTATGGTGGATGTTCCAAGCATTTCCAATTAAAAATTCCTAACAGCTCCTTGCTATGTGAGGGTGGGCATAGACCCTTTGACAGGACTCCATTTCGCTTGCAGTGAATGGCCTCTCAGAGTTCTCTTAGAGAGATACAGTATGATGCATCATTCATAGTTTCACCATGATGCTGAAATTTCTGCAGTATGACTCCCCACTTGTCCCAAAACACGGCGAGACAGATGGAATTGTCTTGAACTTTTTCTTGTTGGGTAGGCAGTATGTTTCCATTCCATAACTATCATTTGGATTGAGGTTGAAAATAGTGAACCCAACACTCATCTCCTGTAACAATTTGTGCCACGAAGTCCTCTCCCTCTGTGTATCGAGTGAGATGTTGCAAGGACAGATCCATTCTGTTTAGTTTGTGTTGCTCATAGAGATGGGACAGTGAGGCACTGGGACAGTGAGGCATGGTGACATGAGCACATCGAGGATTTCTTGAGCTGCCAGTGCTTAAGCAATACACAAGAAACTGCACTTGTTGCTGCTCATTGCTTTCCTGGGACAGCATGCCATAACATGCGCTGCGATTGTTTGCAGCACTCGCAGCTCGCCGTGATTGTTATATAAATATTAACATTGGATACTCAAAAACCTAAGTCTTGAAGTTGGCAGTACTTTGCGGAGAATGGAGAAAAGAATATAACAGGCATTAGAAGGCATTTAAAATGACACAATGTATCTAGCAATCAAACATATACATTCACAATACAGAAGTAAATTATTTTATTATTGCAAGTTAGACAAAATACCCAACTATGTATGTGTCTGATACATTCAAACTACATTAAAAGAAAATTCGGCTCCAATAACTTGCAACATGCATCAGAATCAACACCATCCAAACTTTTGCATGGAATGTAGATAGAAAAAAATAACAGTCAGAATTGTAGTTGTAAATTATAGTGGCTGACCAAAGCTTTAAGCTGGAATTGTAAACAATGAAGTTGAAATTCTTGTCAGTACCTAACACAGGCTAATACTGTAAGCTGTGCCAAATTTTTTCTAAAATCAGTAAAAATATATAAGCAGTTTTTGGATGTAATGTGTTGTAGCATTTTTCTCTCATTTAAAAAAAAAAAAAAAAAAAAAAAAAAAAAAAAAAAAAAAAAAAAAAAAAAAAAAAAATTACATTCGGAATGCAAATTTGTTTTTGGTAACAGTAAGGTTCTTGTTTCGTGTTGTAATGTTTTTTGCCAGGATGGTCTCGTTTGTTTGTAATATTGAAGTATAGGATACCATATTTGATCATAGTATTGTGCCCTAATATTCCATGTTTATATTATATAAGCATTTTATGGCACCTCTGGCTGGTCATATTATTTATCATTTGCATTACTAGGGTCTTCTAACAATCTAAATTAATTAATTATTGAAAGTTGTAATCTTAATGTTGAACAATAATGTAAACATATTAACACTACACTAATTATTATTTACTTACGACCTTTTGCATTGTTCATCTTGATGTGAAAATCTATTATTGTATTTGTCATAATTTTGTGTACCTTTACGTAAAGCAAGATTTAAGTGTGCTTCATAAACAAATTATTAAATATTAAACTTTGTAAGTTCCATGTTCGATAATGTTCTAGAAAAACTATAATAGATATTGATATACACGAATAGGCGCAAACGCAAGTAGTAATAACTTGGCCTTCAGTCAGTCTTAGATGAGTAATAATCAGTATGGAAGTCAGTCTTGTATTAGTTTTGAATGTATTACTTGTTTTGTTTGCATCAAGAAGAATATAAATAAAAATACATAGAAAATGAAATGTGTCATATTAGTAGTTTCCACAAGACTTCTAAGAATCCGCCGTCCTAATGTTGAAAGATTTATATAAAGGCAGGCGAGCAATTTAAACACCTACCACTGAACAACCGAAGGCGAGCTATGATATCACTGAACATAAAAAAAGGGTGATGTATTAAAAATGTGGCTTTTTGTATTGTCCAGTAAAAAGCACCACAGTGTGATATGTGTTTTAATTAATAATAGTTCAATGATTGTTACTACAGTTTATTATGAACTCAACATACATGCAGCACTGACTGCCTCTCAGGCAGAGTGCTCTGCTATTTATACACAGGCAGAATTTACTAGTAATTAGAAGAACAGTTAACATAAGAAACAAGTAGAATTTACAAGTGAACATAAGAAAGATGTAGAACATTCTGGAATTGTTAATTACAAAGAAATAAATTTTTGTCGGTGGGCGGGAATGAACCGGATACCTTCAGCACCGCAGTCCATGACGCGATCCCCTGCACCACGCCGGCAGTCGGTGTTCGTGGTCTCTCGCGGCATTGCTCCCTCTCCTGGAGAAACAGTGACCCACTGTTATGATCCCTGTGGAGTTAGCTGCAATGCCCTGCATCTTGACCGTGTCATGGGTCCTCTGTAAGACAGTTCAAGAGAATCCTTCCCTTCTCCACGATTATTGATGACAGATGTTCCTGTCATGGCTTCATCAGGAACATTACCGTCCTTATAGTCCATGAACAAGAAGCCATTGTCATCTACCTGCTTTTCAGGATCATAGTAAGGCTTCATGCGCAGGACGTGAACAATGTCTCCTCATCTTTGACGTTTCGACGATGGCTCATTATCCTCAACTTTGTATGTGACGTCTGACAGGCGGCGTACGACACGATACAGACAAAAGTATCGCATCAATAACTTTTCTGACAGTCCAACCTTCCGTACCGGGGTAAAAATCCATACCAGATCTCCTGGGCTGTACATAACAGGTTGATGCTTGTCGTTATACTGCTGAGGGTCCTTCTCCTGGGTGTCCAGTGTCCGTATGCGAGCCAGCTGTCTTGCTTCTTCGACCCTGGTGATGAGCTGTCATCCTGAGTGTCATCCGGTTGGAACGGGAACAGCATATCCATTGTCGTTTCTGCTTTGCGGCCATGGAGCAGGAAAAACGGAGTGAAGCCTGTGGTGTCTTGTCTTGCGGTATTGTAAGCAAATGTCACAATAGGCAGAATTGTATCCCAATCCATCTGCTCAACATCGACGTACATTGACAGCATATCAGCTAATGTCTTGTTAAAACGTTCCGTAAGACCATTTGTCTGAGGATGGTATGCAGTTGTCATTCTGTGGATAATGTTGCACCGAGACATTACCTCTGATACTAGTTTTGACTGGAATACTTTTCCACAATCAGATATTATGACACGTGGTGCTCCATGCTTCAAAATAATGTCTTCTACAAGGAATTTTGCGATCTCTGGAGCTTCTGCAGTCGGCACAGGTTTGGTGACAGTGTAGCGTGTGAGGTAGTCAGTGCAGACTATTATCCAATGGTTACCGGTTGTCGACTTTGAGAACCTCCCTAAAAGATCGATCCCAACTCGGTGGAATGGAGCTGCTCCTGGTGGAATCAGTACGAGATGCCCTAGAGGTAATTGTGGTACACGCTGCCGTCGCTGGCAGTATTTACAGTGACTCACATAGTACTTGACAGATCGGTAATACCTGCATCTGATTCTGTCTAGGGTCTTCACGAATCTCAGATGACTGGATATTGGAACATCGTGGAAATATTTGAGAATAGCTGGCTGGAGATGAGCTGGAACAACCAGTAGCCATTTGGGGCCCAGTGGATCGTAGTAGCTTTTATACAAATGTTCCGTTTATAAGTTGGAACTCTCCATTGGTCGGTTCTCCTTTTTCCAAGGCCTCTATCGTTTTTAATAGTGCTGGATCTTCCCTCTGTTCAGCTTTAATGTCATCTAATTCAGTGAGGGCTGAAATTTCATTAATGCTGTTTCATTAATGCTGATTCCTCGAAAGGCAGTCTGCATCCTTGTGTTTGCGCCCATTCTTGAATACCACTGTGACATCGTACTCTTGGAGTCTTAGTGCCCATCTTGCTAGTCAGCCAACACAAAGAATGATGGTCTGTCACGACGGTGAATGGTTTGCTGAATAAATACAGCCGGAACTTCTTGATAGCCCAGATAACTGTGAGACATTCTTTTTCAGTTGTAGAGTAGTTTATCTCGGACTTTGAGAGTACTTTTGACGCATAGGCTATTACTTTTTCAGCACCTTCCTGAACTTGTACAAGCACTGCACCAATCTCATAACCATTGGCGTCTGTGTGAAGTTCTGTTTCTGCATTCTCGTCATACAAGGCTAGCACTGGTGCGGAAGTTAGAGCCTCATTAAGTGCCCGGAAAGCTCTTTCTTTTGTCTCATCCCAGTAAAACTTGGCGTCTCCCTGCAGAAGTTCTTGTAATGGATGTGCCTTGTTACAAAATCCTTTTATGGAACGTTGGTAGTATGAGCACAGCCCGGAAAACTTCTCACATCACGGATGTGCTGAGGAGTTGGAAATTCTGTGACTGCCCTTACTTTTTCTGGATTAGCATGGACACTATCTCCGTTGACTAGGTGCCCCAGGATTTTTATCTCTTTGGCGACGAAAAGGCACTTCTTTGGATTGAGGCGGAGACATGCAGTCTGCACACACTTCAACACAGTTGACAGGTGACTCAGATGTTCTTCAAATGTTTTCGAGGAAACGACAATGTCATCTAAATAGCGGAGACACGTCGTCCACTTAAGGTGTCGAAGCAAGTTGTCCATCATGCGTTTGAATGAGGCTGGAGCATTACATAATCTAAATGGCATTACTTTAAATCCATAGAGGCCGTCAGGTGTAATAAAAGCCGTCTTCTCCCTGTCAGCTTCATCAACCTCGATTTGCCAGTAACCTGTCTGCATGTCCATAGTTGAGAAGTATGTAGCTCCTTTCAAGCAATCTAAGGTGTCGTCAATGCGCGGCAATGGGTAGACATCTTTCTTTGTGATTCTGTTCAGCCACCGATAGTCAACACAGAATCGCCACGTGCCATCCTTCTTCTTTACAAGGACCACTGGAAACGACCAAGGACTCTCCGAAGGTTGAATAATGTCATCTCGCATCATCTTCTCCACTTCCTCCTGAATTATTCGTCTTTCAGCTGGTGACACTCTATACGAATATTCACAGAATATATAACATCAACTGCGATTGGGCAAAGCTGAAAATGTGTACCCAGCCGGGATTCGAACCCGGGTCTCCTGGTTTATAGGCAGTTGCGCTGACCCCTACACCACTGGGGACACAGTGATCACCACACCTGCAAGGACTACCTAAGCACGCCTCCCGTCAAGTACAAATTCCCAGCTTCGCCCTGCCCACAGTACTCAAACTCGTAGTTATGAAACTAATTCCCGTAAGAGTAAGGGCTTCAAACTTGCCCACCCCTCCCCACTAACGATAGGATCATTGCCAGTCCCCGGCATATTATATATATACATGTGGCGTCTGTTCCTAACGAACAGACATCACTTCTGATCCTGCAGTCGTTATTATTTAATATTCACAGAATATATGACATCAACTGCGATTGGGCAAAGCTAAAAATGTGTACCCAGCCAGGATTCGAACCCGGGTCTCCTGGTTTCTAGGCAGTTGCGCTGACCGCTACACCACTGGGAACACAGCGATCACCGCACCTGCAAGGACTACCTAAGTATGCCTCCCGTCAGATACAAATTCCCAGCTTCGCCCTGCCCACAGTACTCAAACTCGTAGTTATGAAACTAATTCCCGTAAGAGTAAGGGCTTCAAACTTGCCCACCCCTCCCCACTAACAATAGGATAATTGCCCGTCCCCGGCATATTATATATATACATGTGGCATCTGTTCCGAAAGAACAGACGTCACTTCTGATATTACTGTGGGCAGGGCGAAGCTGGGAATTTGTATCTGACGGGAGGCATGCTTAGGTAGTCCTTGCAGGTGCGGTGATCACTGTGTCCCCAGTGGTGTAGGGGTCAGCGCAACTGCCTAGAAACCAGGAGACCCGGGTTCGAATCCCGGCTGGGTACACATTTTCAGCTTTGCCCAATCGCAGTTGATGTCATATATTCTGTGAATATTAAATAATAACAACTGCAGGATCAGAAGTGACGTCTGTTCGTTAGGAACAGACGCCACATGTATATATATAATATGCCGGGGACGGGCAATGATCCTATCGTTAGTGGGGAGGGGTGGGCAAGTTTGAAGCCCTTACTCTTATGGGAATTAGTTTCATAACTACGAGTTTGAGTACTGTGGGCAGGGCGAAGCTGGGAATTTGTATCTGACGGGAGGCGTGCTTAGGTAGTCCTTGCAGGTGTGCTGATCACTGTGTCCCCAGTGGTGTAGGGGTCAGTGCAACTGCCTAGAAACCAGGAGACCCGGGTTCGAATCCCGGCTGGGTACACATTTTCAGCTTTGCCCAATCGCAGTTGATGTGATATATTCTGTGAATATTAAATAATAATAACTGTTCTTTCGGAACAGACACCACATGTATACTCTATACGAATGCTGGCTAATTGGTGGATGATCCCCAGTATTGATATGGTGCTTTATCGTGGGCCGTTTCGTCTGACCTTTCCCCTGCTGAGGTGTGAAAGCACCTGAAAATTGGCGTAGTATACCTAACACCTGCTGGCGTTGTTCCTTGGTCAGTCCAGGCCCTATTGGCAGTTCCACGTTTGTTTCCTCCAGCGTGTTGTCTGTACTAACAGCAGGGCATGGGTCTTCATTGATGACGTTGAGCTCAGCATCCTGGATTGGTTCGGCTGCCCCGATACACTTTCTCTTGGGGATAAGTTGTGACTGCTCGTGACAATTTGTGATCCAAATCTCTCCTTGACCATCGGTAATGCTTATGATAGCCGCTGGTATGTAAATTTCTTTTGAGAGTCTGATAATCTTTTTACTATCAACAAGAACTTCACAGTTTAACCAGTCATCTGTGTTTGTGACTGCAACACTTCTCATTGTCAATGGCGGTATCGTGACATTGTCAATGACGAATAACTTCCCAGATAATTCTGTATTACGTGTATCCGGCAAAACAACTTCTTCAATTTGCAGTTCAGATCTTCCACAGTGAATGATAGCTTGGGATGCCTGAAGGAAGTCCCATCCAAGGATGACATTGTGACTACATTCTGTTAACACGACAAATTCAAATGGCTGGGTCCTGTTGTTGATGGTTATTCTTGCGACACAAGTTCCTGCTGGATGGACGTACTTTCCATTCGTGACCTTCAGCACAGTTGCCCTAGTATCACAGAACATTGCCTTCTTTAGTGTGCGGCAGTAATTATCTGACAGTACAGAAAATGACGCTCCTGAATCAACAAGTGCCCGGACAGGTTGGCTGTTGATTATGACATCAATGAGATTTCCCCGACATCTTAGCGACTGTCGTCCATGGAGGATTTTCATCTGCGACGGCCTCACCTCCGTAGATGGTCGCCTCCCTTAGTTTTCCTGGGTGCTGCGGCTAGGGGAGCGGCTGGTACCTCTGTACGGCAATGGTGAATGGCTGCGGCGCGTTTGGGAGCGACCTGGCCTAGGGTATGGTGATGGGCTTCTTCCCATAGGTCGACTGAACTCATCAGCAGGTGATTGCCTGGGATAGAACTGCTCTGATGGCTGACGTCTTGCATTCGTGACGCTATCCCCTGCGCCACGCTGGCAGTCGGTGTTCGTGGTCTCTCGTGACAATATCATTCTGTAAGCTAAACTCTTCTGTAAGCTAAACTCTTTTTCATATTTTTCTATGCATTCCGTCTCTTGCTAAATGAGTCATACTACATACTATGCATCAAGACGTGCTTCCACATTATTTCTGAAAACTGTAAGAATGTTTTTTTTTATTTTTATTTTTTTATTATTATTATTTTTTTACTTAAACTGATAGTTTCTGTGATAGTATTATTTCTGAAGTACTTTGTGCAAAAAAAAAAAAAAAAAAAAAAAAAAAAAAAAAAAAAAAAAAAAAAAAAAAAAAGAGACTTTTGATGACTTAATGAAGTTTAACAGCATGTAATGAAATTTTTTGGATAAGATGGTATTTCTCAGATCACTATATGAAAGTTTTCTGATAGTATTTGCCACTGTCATCAGTCTTTAATTACTCATTAGTAGACACTTTTATTTTAAAATAATCCTTGAATTGATTCAGTTGATGACTGTATCTCTTGCACTAAACTAAAATTGTTGCATAATCCAAGTAATCTACTGATGACATAGGCTACAGTTGTGAAGTGTTTATTATGTAAAGTAATAGTTAGTTTCTGATGTGATGATTTCTTTGCTTTCTAAAGTACTTTATGTAGAATATTCTGAGAATCTTTAGTCACAATTGAAATTAATTGTCTGTAATATTATTCTTTTGGTAAAACAATATTTTCATGTCACACAGTCTCTTGTTTGAGTAATCTGAAATACTTGTATGTTTCGTGCTTCTGTTACTAATGTCTGATTTTTTACTTCATCTTGAGATCTTGAATAAGTAATTTTTTATGATTAGATACTTTCATTTCATGAAATTTCTCAAAGTGGTTTCTGTAAGCAGGCTGTATGTTTATGCTTTACTAAAAATGTTGCAAATTGGTTTCTGTAAGTAAACTGTATCATTTATGCTTCACTAAATTTGTTATACACACTGACAGACACTATAATTATGAAATGTTTTTGACTTGTATGAGCAATAGATACTTTCATTATCGATAGATGCTTTCATAACATATTTCAAATTAATTGCTAAATTTTATGTATTAGTTGTAATTTTTTTATCCTGGTAACCACCTTGTACAAAATTATTTATAAAGTGGGGAGTTAAATGATATTTGTGTAAGAAACTTAAAGGGGTACCTGTCATTTAAAATTTGATTATGATTATTTCACCAAAGTGAACATTGTATATTAACTCTGACCATGACTTGTATACCAAGCCTGACTATGTATTTTGTGTTTTGATGATGTAAAGTTTCGATGTGGTTAACTTTGACCTTGATGGGTGGGGTCTATTGTTGTCATTTATGAAAGTTTTTGGGATGAGATGTCTCTTGAATACTACATTCATAAAATAATATGAAATAGTAATACATTCATGAAATAATATGCATTTAATAATTTTTAGAAGTGTATTTCTATGGTAAGCACAACAGCCGAATTTGACAGGTGGCGTCTTCAGGCAGAAGGGAAGGAGAGGGAAAAGGAAATGATGAGGGTTTTAAGGGAGTGGGTAAGGAGCCATTCCAGTCCCGGGGCAGGAAAGACTTACCTTGGGGGAAAAAAAGGAGGGTAAACAAATACACACACACCCACACATATACAGAAATGCAAACACACCTAGGCAGACCTAGTATGTTTGATGGGGGTTTTAAAGGAGGGGTTAAGGAGCCATTCCAATCCTGGGAGAGGAAAGACTTACCTTGGGGGAAGAAATGGAAGGTAAACAAATACGCACACACCCACACATTTACACAGACGCAAACACACCTAGGCAGACATACTGTAAAAAGCTTTCCTGAATCAGTATGGAAGTCAGTCTTGGATCAGTTTTGAATGTATTACTTGTTTTGTTTGCATCAAGAAGAATATAAATAAATATACATATAAAATGAAATGTGTCATATTAGTAGTTTCCACAAGACTCCTAAGAATCCGTTGTCCTAATGTTGACAGATTTATATAAAGGCAGGCGAGCAATTTAAACACCTACCACTGAACAACCGAAGGCGAGCTACGATATCACTGAACATTAAAAAAGAAAAAGGTGATGTATTAAAAATTTGGCTTTTTGTATTGTCCAGTAAAAAGCACCACAGTGTGATATGTGTTTTAATTAATAATAGTTCAATGATTGTTACTACAGTCTACTACTACTAATTCAGTACAAATAAAGGTAATCCCTGTACCAATGTGTAAAGTACAAATTCTTCCTTGCACGTACAAAGACAATGATTACGACTGATCTGGCTCCATCAGTGATCTCTATACTACTTACAGATCACTGGGCTTAATGCTTCCTTGTACAGTAGTTTTGCTCAGCCTCAGTAAAGATCAACACTGTCGGCAACTTCTCGAGAGTACTCAAGAATTTCGCTTAACGTCACCCGTTTCTTGAACACACTCGTAGCCATCCCTAGTTGCTCAATCAATTGGCAGGGCACACACTGTGCACAAACTTTATGAAACTGCAACTGCCCATGTACAATGTTCAATGCAGTTCCATGTGAACACCTGTAGCACGCGCTATGTCATCATGAGTCACATGCCGGTCATTATGGATGAGTTGATCCACATGCTGCAATATGGTTGCAGTTGACAACTCCACAGGATGCCCCCCATCTCTGATGCTCTTCCTTCCACGATTAAACTTCTGAATCTAATGAAACACAGCTTTCTGTGAGAAATATTTGTCACCATAGATGGGACACATTTTACATGCACTTCTTCTGTGGACAGTTCTTCGGCCCACAAAAAATCCACAACTGCACACTACTGTTCTCATGTACACGCATGCAACACATGTGCTATGGTGCACTAACGGCCTCAGACTGCCTGCCTTCAAGACGTCATATGACAACCATACATATGCTGACATCTGCTGGTGAAACTTGGGTGCTAAATGTCAAATGGTATATGGCACACACATGTTTGCAACTTATTTATTGGTTGGTTGGTTGGATGGATGTTTAAGGGGGACCAAACTGCAACAGTCATCAGTCCCCCATTTCACTGTGGGCGTAAAAGAGACACACTCAGAGTTAAAGTGTAAAGTGGAAGTGGGAGGGGAATCCCACTGAGTCCATAAAATATATAAAACGACAAGAAACAAAACGAAAGGAGACCATCACACAAGACAGCCTATAACAAGGAAGCCGATGGCTGTAGCTGGCCGACCATAAAAATAAAATAGGAAAAGTCAACCACTCGGCAGTACAAGGCAATCTCTAGTTAGAGAGAATGATAAAAAAAACCCTGCTCAAATAAAACGTAAAACAGAATCTGCCATTGTAGCATCGTTACCTAAAACTTCTGATAAAATAGCAGGGAGGTTAAAATTTCCCTGCAAGGCGGCTAAAATGAGGCAGTCCAACAATATGTGGACGACTGTCAAATTGGAGCCACACCGACATTGGGGTGGGTCCTCACCCTGAAGGAGATGTCCATGGGTGAGCCACATGTGCCCAATTCGGAGGCGACACAAAACCACCGAGACCCGGCGAGATGCACGTATTGAGGAGCGCCACGCAGCCGTAGTCTCCTTGACAACCCGGGCGTGCTCAGGTTGCGCCACTCAGCATCCCAAAGCTGATGTACCCAACGGCGCAACAAGGTACGGAGATCTGAAGCTGGGAGGCCGATCTCTAAGATAGAGGCATTAACCACCTGTTTGGCAAGCCCATCGGCACGTTCCTTGCCTGGGATGCCGACGTGACCTGGAGACCAAAGGAACACCACTGATCTGCCAGACTGAACAAGGGAAAAAACAGCCACTCGGATGGCCATCACCAATGGCGAACGTGGGTAACACTGTTCCAGAGCACGTAAGCTGCTCAGGGAGTCACTACAAAGAAGGAAAGACTCATCTGAGCAGGAACACATATGCTCGAGAGCACGGAAGATGGCCACCAGTTATGCAGTATGAACACTGCAGCCCTCTGGCAGAGACTGCTGCTCAATGTGGTAGCCATGGACGCAGGCAAGGCCAATGTGACCGTTTACCATCGAGCCGTCCATATACACTATGTCGTAGCCGGGGTGCTCAGCAACGACAGCGAGAAACTGGTGACGGAGAGCCTCAGGGGGAAGCGAGTCCTTGTGCCCCTGGGCCAAGTCTAAATGAAGACATGGCCGTGGCAGGCACCAAGGAGGTGTGCATGAATGGATCCGAAATGGAGGTGGGAGAGGATAGGACTCAAGCTCCCCCAGGAGGGACTGCACGCGGACGGCTATTGTGTGTCCTGACCTGGGTCGCTGCTGCTGGTGACGAACAGGCACAGTAGAAAAAAGTAGCTGGTAGTTAGGATGTCCTTTTGAACTATATACATGGACTGCAAACGCTGCTAACAGTTGTTGGCGGCGGACCCGTAGCGGGGGGACCCCGGCCTCCACTAGAAGACTGGCCACAGGGCTGGTACGGAAGGCTTCCGTCACAATTCGAACCACACAGTGGTGAATAGGGTCCAATAAGCACAATGCTGAAGGCGCTGCAGAGCCATAAGTGAGGCACCCAAAATCTAATCGTGATTGCACCAAGGCCGTATAGAGCCGCAGCAGGGTGGAGCAGTCAGCCCCCCATGCGGTAAGGCCCAAACATCGAAGGGCATTGAGATGTCGCCCGCACTCCCATTTCAGATAACGAATATGAGGGAGCCAAGTCAGTCGGGCATCAAAGATCAGGCCTAGCAATCGGTGGGTGTCCACAACAGGAAGATAGAGTTCAGGATGGGGGAGCACCGTCCGACGCCGACAGAAGTGCATCAAACGTGTTTTGCCGGCGGAAAACTGGAAGCCATGATGCTGGGCCCACATGTGAGCCTGGCGGATGGCTGCCTGGAGTCGGCGTTCAGCAGCACTTGTTGTGATGGAGCAGAAAGATATGCAAAAATCATCGGCGTACATGGAAGGAGACACTGATGACCCCACAGCTGCAGCCAGGCCATTAATGGGCACCAAAAACAGCGAGACACTCAGCACAAACCCCTGTGGGACCCCATTTTCTTGGATGTGGGGCGAACTATGGGCAACACCGACTTGGATCCGAAACGTGTGGAGTCGGAGGAAATTTGCAATAAAAATGGGAAGTGATCCCTGAAGGCCCCACTCATGCAGCGTAGCGAGGTTGTGATGCCGCCATGTGGTATCGTAGGCCTTCTGAAGGTCGAAGAAAACCGCAATGAGGTGCTGACGGCGGGAAAAAGTTGTTCGAACCACTGACTCCAGGCACACCAGATAATCTGTCGTAGAACGACCCTGGCGAAATCCACCCTGCGATGGCGCCAGAGGGCCCCGTGACTCGAGCACCCAAGTCAAGCGACGTGAGACCATATGTTTGAGCAACTTACACAGAACGTTGGTCAGGCAGATGGGACGATAACTGTCAACCTCCAGTGGGTCCCTGCCAGGCTTCAGCACCGGTATGATGACGGCTTCCCGCCACTGGAACAGAAACTCGCTACCACCCCAAATGCGGTTGAATATGTCTAGGACATGGCGCTGAGAATCACATGAGAGGTGTTTCAGCATCTGTGCATGGACACAGTCGGGACCAGGAGCCGTATCTGGGCAATTGTCCAAGGCACTAAGCAGCTCACTTTCGGTAAATGGGGCGTTGTAGGACTCCCGATGGCGCGTCGCAAAGGAGAGGCACTGTCGCTCCACACACTCCATGCGGGAGCAAAACGCTGCACTGTAGTTAGCAGATGCAGAGCACCAAGCGAAGTGATCAGCAAGATGTTCAGCGATCACACTCGGGTCTGTACACACAGCCCCATGGATAGAAAGACCAGGGACACCAACAGGAGTCTGGTGGCCATAGAGGTGCCTGATCTTAGTCCACACCTGAGATGGAGAGACACGAGAACCTAAGGTCGAGACATACCTCTCCCAACATTCTTGTTTGGCTCGTTTGATAAGTTGCCGAGCTTTGGCACGAAGTTGCTTGAAAGCGTTGAGGTTGGTCGCTGATGGGCGCCCTTTATGACGCTGAAAAGCTTGCCTACGTTCTCTGATTGCGGCAGCGATTTCCGGTGATCACCAGGGCATGGACCTCTGCCGGGACGATCCAGAAGACGACGGGATTGCAGACTGAGCTGCAGAGACAATGACGTCTGTTAAATTGTGGACCACCACATCAATGTTAGTGTCCGGCAAAGATCGAACAGTGGCAGCAGTCGTAAACGCATCCCAGTCAGCTTTGTTAAGAGCCCAACGGCACAAACGGCTGGGGCAATGACGCTGTGGCAGTGACAGAAAAATCGGGAAGTGGTCACTGCCACACAAGTCGTCATGCACTCTCCAATGAAGAGATGGTACGAGGCCAGGGCTGCAAATAGAGAGATTGATGGCTGAGTAGGTGCCGTGTGCCACACTGAAATGTGTGGGAGCACCTGTGTTTAAAATACAAAGGTCGAGCTGGGAGACAAGATTTTCAACCTCCCTACCTCGGCCAGTACTCATGTTGCCACCCCACAAAGGGTTGTGGGCGTTGAAATCGCCCATGATGAGGAAAGGTGGGGGGAGCTGAGCAATCAGTGCAGCTAAGACTTGGCAGGGGACCGCACCATCAGGTGGAAGATAAACACTGCAGGCGGTTATAGCTAGTGGGGTCCTGATCTGAACAGCCACTGCCTCCAAAGGTGTTTGAAGGGGCACAGCTTCACTGTAGGCAGAGTTGATGACATGAATGGAGACGCCACCAGATGCTCTGTCATACGCAGGATGATTCTTGTAAAACCCACGATAGCCACGAAGGGCTGGGGATCGCGTTGCCGGAAGTCAGGTTTCCTGGAGGGCAACGCAAAGTACATGGGAAGAGCTTAAAAGTTGTTTTAACTCTGCTAGGTGGGAAAAATAACCGATGCAATTCCATTGGAGGAAAGTGCTGCCTAAGGACTAGGAAGGCATGAAAGTGATTAAGAGACGTGTTGCACCTCAGTGTCACTTGCCGCCACCCGCTGAGGGTCTGTGGTGTCCATATCTATTGCGTCCAGGTTGTCTGTAAGAGCAAGGTCCTCTTTAGACGCAAGGATTTTGACCTCATTGTTGGAGTCAGAACTGGTAGCGGACGGCATCGAGGAAGCCGCCTTTGCCGCCAGTTCTTTCTCCTGAGGGACATCCTTTTTTCTCGCCCGCTCCCGCTTGGGTTTGGGCTTCGGTGCTCGAGTGGGCTTCCCAGATAAAGCGTCGGGGAGGCCCGGCTACCAGTGGGTACCTGGACTTTTAGCCACTGGCTGACGTCTGGCTGCGATGAAACTGGCGTTTCGGAGACCTCAAGAGACCCTTTCTGTGCAGGAGTAGGTCGACTGACATCCAGGGTGTCAGAAACAGTGGGAACTGCAGGACGTGGTGGAAGGGGCTCGTCAGGCCTTTCCCTGAAGGAAGAGCCAGAGAAGGAAGACATTTTTCCGGCAGAGAGACAGGGTTCAAAGACCCCGTTAAAGGGGGAGGCAAAAGCCTCGCAGAAGAAGAGGTGCCCCCTGGCGTCTGGGGAGCCGAGATTAACTGATGGCCAAAAGGGCCCACAGAACGTGTGATAGGGGGGTCGGGAAACCGCCCTCAATGGAGGCGATGACACTGTGGCAGCAGCATATGTAGAAATCATAGATACTGGATGGAGTTTTTCATACTTGCGACGGGCCTCAGAGTAAGTTACGCGATCGAGGGTCTTATACTCAACGATCTTGTGCTCCCTTTGGAAAGTGGGACAGTCCAGTGAGCAAGGCGAGTTGTGGCTGCTGCAGTTGACAGAGTAAGGTGGTGGGGTACAAGGGTACAAGGTGCATCTGGGTGTTCGGGACGGCCACAGTCATGACAAATAGGGGCTGCGTCGCAATGGGAAGACATGTGTCCAAACCGCCAGCACTTGAAACAGCGCATGGGTGGAGGGATGTACGGTCGGACATCACATCTGTATACCATCACCTTGACCTTCTCGGTCAAGGTATCGCCGTCAAAGGACAAGATGAAGGCCCCAGTTGGACCCTATTGTCTTTTGGACCCCGAAAGACACGGCGGACAAAATGGACACCATGTCATTACAGGTTTTTGCGCAACTCCTCATCTAACTGCAGCAAGAGGTCACGGTGAAAAATGACACCCTGCACCAGATTCAATGCCTTATGCGCCATTACAGAAACAGGCACGTCGCTAAGCTGAGTGCACGTCAGCAGAGCATGGGACTGTGCAGGGGACTCTGCCTGTATAAGAATAGATCCGTCTCGCATTTTAGAAATTCCCGCAACCTCACCGAACTTGTCCTCAATATGTTCGACAAAGAACATGGGCTTAGTTGCCTGGAAGGATCTCCCATCTGTCCTAGTACAGACCAGAAATTTCTGGACATATGACTCATTCTGTTAACCTACACGTTCCCGCCAAGAAGAAGTCAGGGGAGGAAATGACGAGGGGTCATAAGTAGCTGCATTGGACTTTCCACGCTTAGAGACACCTGTTGCGCCAGGATTTTGATGGTTTGTTTTTTTTCTCTTCATCGCGAATCATCCACCCCGATGCCACCCACTCCGAACAGGGGCTCTCCTCATGGGCACCACCCAGCCACAGCAACGTCACCTGGCAGGGTGACCGTTGCCGGGATTCCTGATGCTTCATGGCGACAAGCATCTACTCCTAGGCCTGCATGAGGAGCTTACAGCTCTGGCATCGGTAGAGCGATCCCTGCGTTTTCAGGGGGCTACAGCCAAGAGGGTACATGACGACCCCACCACAACGGACTGGCTACTGTGCTGGCTTTCTGGTGCTATGTGAACCATCATAAAGAAGGGTGCTGGGATATCAGTGCACAATGGATGCAACTTGCATGGAAAAATAAATGGCATGCACGATGGCAGAATAGAAGCCGCAGTCGCAAGTCCAATCCATGATGGGTGCATAAGATGGCATGGCAAGAGAATTACATGTTGCATCACGTAAGGTGTCCTTTCCCAAATGGTTCACTGTTCTGAAAAAATTTTGAAAAATGGAGGGTCAAACCTACATAGGGGACCACAGATGGAAAGCTGAAAAGTATGAAGACTCCTTTTAGTCACCTCTTACGACAGGCAGGAATACCGCGGGCCTATTCTTACCCCCGAACCCGCAAGGGGGGCTTATTTATTGACTTACACTTGTATTTACATACAAATTGAAAAACAAGTGGTATCTGACCTTCAGAAAGATCAGTTCAGAATTAGGAGAAATGCTGGAACACTGCAAGGCAACACTCACATTGCGACTTATCTTGGAGGATAGGTTAAGGAAAGGAAAACCTATGTTTCTGGTTTTTGTAGTTTTAGAGAAAGATTTTTGACAATGTTCAAATTCTGAAGGCAACAGTGGTAAAAAAATAGGAAATTTAGAGTTATTTGCAACTTGTAGAGTTACCAGACAGGAATAATAAAGAGTTGAAGGGCATGAAGGAAGAAACTGATTGGAACACGAGTAAGAAAGGGTTGTAGCCTTTCCACGAAGTTATCCAATCTCTACATTGAGGTAACTGGGAAGGAAAGCAAAGAGAAAGGTGGAGAAGGAATTAAAGTTCAAGGTGAAGAAATGAAAACTTAGTAGTTTGTAGCAAAGAACCTGGGAGAACAATTGAACATAATGGACAGTGTATTGAAAGGAGAGTATAAGATGAACATTAACAAGGGTAATGGAATGTAGTGTTGGAAAATCAGGCAATGCTGAAGGAATTAGATTAGGTAATGACACAATAAAAGTAGTAGATGAGTTTTGTTATTTGGGTAGCAAAATAACTTCTGATGGCGGAAGTGAAGAAGATATAAAATGCAGAATGGCTCTAGGAAGAAAAGCATTTCTGAAGAAGCAAAATTTATTGACATCCAATATTAATTTAAATGTTACAAAATCTTTTCTGAAAGTATTTGTCTGGAGTGTAGCAGTGTATGGGTGTGAAATATGGTCAATAAGGAGTTCAGATGGAAATATGATAGAAGCTTTTGAAATGTGGTGCTACAGACAAATGTTGAAGATTAGATGAGTAGATCATGTAACTAATGAGGAGGTGCGCAACAGAATTGGGGAAAAAAGGAGTTTCTGGCATGTCCTGAATAAGGTAAGGGATATGTTGGTGGGCCACATTCTGAGACATCAAGGAATTGTCAATTTAGCTTTAGAGGGAAATGTGTGGGATAAAAATCATAGAGGGAGACTGAGAGACGAATACAGTAAGCAGGGTCAAGTGGATGCAGGTTTTCATTCTTATTTGAAGATGAAGAGGCTTGGGCAGAACACGGTAGTGTGGAAAGCTGCTTCAAACCAGTCTGGGGACCCTTCGTTTACAACAGTAAGATATTGGATAGCTAAGTTTAATCCAGTCCCTAAGCTGCTAAGATGAGCATCACAGTGGTCGAACAGATAAGGTGACGACTCCAGAAATGGTGAAGAAAATCCATAAAGTGGTGCTGGATGATGACCAACGGAAAGTGCACAAGCTAGCAGTCACAGTAGGCATTTCAAAAAAAGTGTAGCACATTGCATATTTTCTAAAAAATTGAACATAAAAAAACTGTGTGCAAGATTTGTGCCTCATTTGCTCACATTTGAGCCAAAACAGTGTCATGAAGATGTTTCAATTGAGTGTTCAGTGAAGTTTTGCAGCAACAAAGCTGATTTTTGCACTATTTCATTATGGATGAAACAGGTCCACCATTTCACTCTCGCCAATAAAGAACAATCAAAAGCATGAACACAAATTGTAGAACCAACTCCAAAGAAGGTGAAGTCCGTTTCATCTGCAGGCAAGATCATGGTGTTAGTTTTTGGGATGCGCATGGGATAATTTTCATTGACTACCTTGAAAAAGGAAAAACTATCAATGGCGAGTATTGTGCAAATTTATTGCAAGGTTTGCCTGAAAAAAAAAAAAAAAAAATCCAGAAAAAATGGCTGCATTTGGCCAAAAGAAAGTGTTGCAACAACTCACGAGTTTGTTACTGCAGTGGTTAAAATTCGTGAATTAAAGTTTCAATTGCTACCTCATGCACCCTATTTACCAGATTTAGCTCCCCTCGGATTATTTTCATTCCCAAACTTGGAAAAAAGGCTCAGTGGTAGAAGATTTTAAAAAATGAAGATGTGATTTTGGCAGTTAATGTCTGTGTTGAGCAGTTAGTTATAAAAAGTGTATCGACCTGAAAGGAGATTATGTTGAAAAATACATTTTTTTCCAAACTTTATGTGTTTTGTTGTTGGGTCGGGTACTTAATGGGACAATCCTTGTTTGCACTCAGTGTGTCAATGGCTTTACCATTACAACCTCACCAACATGCCAAGCCATTGGCTGGAAGTAGCCAGCTTCCCGCAACCTGGTACAGTTCTCAACCTTGTAGCAGAAGTTGATGACTACGACACTCTTTGAAATGTGGGTATATTTTGACTTGCCAACCAGATAGTGTAGTGTCTGGTTTCTAGCTCGACCCAAGATATTCAAATAGTTTATTTTATACGGGGTTTGGCACTGTGTGAGCAAATACTGCCAGACAGAATTTATTTCCGCAGGTTTTGGGGGGGGGGGGGTGAATTTGTGCTCACTGCTATGGAGCAAAAGAACTGCTCAGTGCCAAGAAAGAGAGAAGATTAAGGTTATTTGAAGATGACTGTCTGTTGTTTTTATGATTTAAAGCAATTGTTATTCTTAATTAGGATTTAGTTCAGTCCATATCAGAATCAGATATGTAAAACTGATGTAGTTCTTAACAAAGAAATAATAAAGTTTAATGTTATTGGAAAAAATAGTTATCTTTCAAATGTAGATATGGACAAAATTTCCAGCTGTCCTGATAACCATATCAAGCAACTTCAGATACTAGTCTGATTATAATGACTATTTTCTTTCAAAACTGTGGTGTCGCACAAGTATGAAGTGTGTGCCACCTACTTATGCCGCGCGCCGCCATGCACGCACGGCGCGGCGTTCTTACGACTTCAGCCACGAGCGCCCTCTGCTGCAACTCCGCTTGTGGCCACCACTGAACAGAATCGTTCACTTGGGACTGAGATAGGAACCAGTTAACACTTGGGATTCAGATAGGCACCAGTTAAGACTTGGCTATCAGATAGGCACTAGGTATCATCAGTAGGCAGGCCTCTAACTATTCTATGTATCAGCATTCTGCTGTCAAGAACTATGTAAAAGTTAAGTATTACTAAGTCTCTAGGAAATATATATCTCATTCTAATTTACTCTAGTGTTTCTAGTTTCTGCTGTCCCACTGGCTGCTCACCTCCGTACCTGCACATGCGTGCATCCTTTATTTCTGTGTCGGTCTCTTTCTACTCGGCCACCGATACCCAGATCTACCGACAAAAAAAAAAAAAAAGGTACAGACTAGCCGGACCTTGTGGGAAGAACAGCTTGAACTATATATATATATTATATCCTGAAATGAACAGGCAAAAGTATTATTTGTGCTGTGGAAATACTGAAAGAAAAATACACAGTGACAGCAAAATACGAACCCAAAAAATGTACTATACACTGGGGGAGTCTACATCCACATGATCATTATTTTCCTCAACATGCCCAAAAAACTCTTTAAGACTACTCTTTTAATAACAATTTAGCAAGCAATAAATTTTTTTATAATTGTTGATGATTTTTCCAGATTGTATGGCTGTGGTCCATGAAACATTTCTGTTCCCTAATGTTCTGTCCAGAGCTGTGCTGGACATCCTCAGAGGATGTCTATGAAACAATGTTTCATGGACCACGGCCATAAACCTGAAAGAATCATCAACAATTATGACATCTGGCCATGAAAGCCTTCGTTGTATAATTTTATTTTTGGTTCATGTATCTTTTCTACAAAAACATACTAGATGAATAAAACCCACAGATCTAGTGAAAACGGTTTCATGTAAATTTTCTTAAGTGGTCTGTTGTAGTTCGAAAGTCCACTAACCCTTTCAGAACCAAGCTTGTAGATGATGTGACATTAATATAGAGAGGAATGCTTAAGATACAAAATACATACAGTAATTCATTAAAATAAGAAAAACTTATTTTCAAAAATTTTGTACCCACACAATTGTCTGTTTTGGGCCTTCACTACAATTTTTATGACCTCCACCATCTTGCAGTAACATGCCTTTGAAAGAAATGACATCATATAAAATCAACTGGCTGTCAGATATGATAGCTTCACATATCAAAACAAGGATATAAATAAGTGGTCAACAAGTCTTTCTTGCCACTATTGTAAGTGTACTGTAAGTTTGCTGACTGCTGGTGTCACACAGAAACATGGAACTAAAACACGTTGTGCATGTTACCACAGTCCATCCATGATTGTGTGATGCAGGCCAGAACATCCTAGCGTGAATCACAAAGAAATAAAGTGAGCAAACACCAGAACCACACAATTGTGCATGCAGGGCCTCAAAAGGCTAAAACTCTCAATTTGAGACATGATGCCTGGTATGTCACAGTTCAGCAAGCTAGTATGTGACATCTTATTTTGGAAAAGGCATGTTCTAAATCATTGTAGAAATACATTATTAAAACCTCCTTAAATTGTTTTTTAGTGTTCCAAATAATGAGAAGATATGTAAAATATGGTTGCAAGTCAACTGTAAAGACCCAAATGGGATGGAGATCACTATGTAAGTTTACTTTTGTGAGAATGAAAGTAAACATTCCATATGACACTTATTACTCCATCAGTTCACTATTAAATATCGTGCTCTGCAATTGTAAATATGTATGGCTTGTGTTTAAATTTGAGAAACAGCTGCACATGGTACGACAAAAACAATGGTTTATACTTAATCATTTTCTAATTTAAATGGTGAAAGAACAGACTTCATGTTGGTTGGTTGTTTTTATATTTAGGTACATCAGTGCTGCAGTACTTTGGTATATGAAAAGACAAATCACTTATTTGCGTCTCAAAAATGCCTTTTGAGAACGTCCAAAGAATTCAACTGAAATGCTTACTTATTTCTTATATAATCCCATTCCGTTTCACAGTATTAAATTATTTCATGACAAAGTCAAGTAAAGCTGCCAACAATCCAAAGATTGATTTGAACACGTCAGTGCTTTACTAGCAATGGTCCTGTTTTGAGGTGGTATGGTTTGATCATCTCAGTGCTTTATTAGACATGTTTCTGTTTGGAGGTAGTATGCTGTTGCTTTCCTTTGAACTGACATAACCAGCCAGTTACAGCAGGACCCACAGTTTCATTTCATTTCATTTTTAAATGTCTGTAAATCTATCGGACCAAACTGCGTGGTCATTAGTCCGTAGCTTACAAACTACTCAAACCTAGGTAAATTAACCTAAGGACAAACACACACACACACACATTCCCCAGGGAGGATTCGAACATCCACGGCGAGCAACCGCGTGGTCCGCAGCGAGACGCTTTAGACCGCTCGGCTACTCCACCATGACGACCCACAGTTTAACTTGGATTCCGAACCATGGTGCTATTCAGCAATTTTCACACAACCAATATTACCAGAAATGAAACGTGCCTATAAAAATCTTAGGTTCAGTGATCAAACCTGACCTTTGGATTCGTAGTCTGGCCAGTGGTACCAAGCCACACAGTGAATAATATAGGAGTGGATTTGATTATGGGACACCAACATGCTAACCGTTTTGCTACCAAGTAAATTCCATATTTATTGCTTGAGCAATCAGTCACGTCAAAATGTTGACCATCATTTTGCTTAGAAGATATGTAGTATTGATACACAAGCCGAAAATATACTCCAATTAAAATCGCTTTGTGATTGACGTTGTAGTGCACCACATAGTCTGGGCAAGGCATCAACCAATCACATGTTTTTCTTGTCTCACATGCTCTGTGGTACAAGCCTTGCCATGTGACGTGGTATACAAGGATTCAGAGGGGCAAGAGTGAGTGCCGGCCACAAGGCCAGTGCTGTGGAGGGGCAAAGAAGAAGAACGAGTTCCAAATATAGTGATTTCTGCATCTTATGTTGCATCATTATAAAAATATTTTTATGCGATTTAGGCGAAACTAGGTGCTCTGCTGAATCTAGTACTTGAGTAAATATTTTAATTTCTGAACTAAAATATAGAACAGAAAAATGTCAGATTAATAGTCTTTGTCATGCAAACATAAAGAAACTATTTGTTAAAGACTTCTGTTCTTTCATGTTCTTTAATCTCATTTTGCAGCTTACCAACAGTGGTTATATATATTTGATGTTTTGGAATTAAGAAAGCTAGCGCAGCTAATGTGAAGTGCTTGTAGTAACAAATGTCACTTGAGACTTTACATCCTCTTTTACTGTACACAATGTAGCTGGTACATTGAAAATGTGTTTGCTGACACTGTCGGTAAGGAGTGTGACTGGAAATTATATAGAAAGACAAAAAAAGTCACCCAAAGGTAACAGTCACAGTCACCATGAGGAATATCCCCCCCCCCCCACCACCATTTTAATGTATAAAAAATCCTCATAGTAACGGTGGCTGTTACCTCTGGATGACTTATTGTCTTTCTACATTGAAATTCATTGTAAGTGTTAAAGGAGAGCCACATCTCACTACAATGTGGAGTAAATATTATTTACATACTCATGGTACACAAGCTGTGCAACACATTGAAGTTGCCCTCCCTACTGTGCTGAATTCATTTGTTTCTGTTTCTTATGCATTTTATCATGTCTGTTTCATCTGAAACGTAAAGTGGCTTTACAGTTTCTGTTACTAAGAAAAGAGTCTGGATCACACCATTATAGATAATGGGTTTTGATCTTATGGTGGTTCACCTGCAGATTACTCCAATGTGGACAAGTGGAAAGGGAGAGGTGCTGCCATTGCTGCCCTATAGACTGTTTTCTTATTATCACTGAGACACAAAGCACAGTTGTACCCACAAAGTTACTGAAAATATGAATGAAAAGAAATTGCCTACATGACAAAGCAAATGTTAAGCACTGGACTCATAATGGAAAAGTTACAAGCTGAACATTTTTTAAATCTTGCAGTAAGTTAAGAAAATTGTTTTGTCACGGTAATATAATTAGTGACTCATTTTAGTTTAGTGCATGAAATTAAAAAGTTGATAATTTATATAAAATTGTCTCTTAGTTTAATTTCTGATTGATGCAGTAGTATATGAAAATTTGGCTTGGCTAAAACCATATAGAATTGGAATTTGTGAATCAATATGTAGCTCTTTTTGATAGGAACAAAACCATAAAGAAAACTTCAGTATTAGTTGTGATGACTCGTTATGTCATTTGACTATTCACGAAGGTGCAGTAACTTCCAGGAAACAAGGCATTATTTGCTTATAATAACATGTGATTACAGAGAAAGAGGACGAAGTCGGAGAATACAAGGTCTACCTGTCAGGAGTCAAAGTAGGAAGAGCACAGTGGGGTGTAGGATTTTACATCAGGAAAGCAATCGAACCCAGCATAATTGCAATAAGGTATGTAAATGAACGACTGATGTGGATAGATTTGGCCATCTCCAGCAAGAAAATTAGGATTGTGGCAGTGTATTCACCCTGTGAAGGGACAGATCAAAATGAGATGGACAGATTTTACAATGCACTTAGTGATGTAGTTGTTAGAGTGAAGGATAAGGATAGTGTTTTACTCATGGGTGATTTCAACGCTAGGATAGGAAATCGAACAGAAGGTTATGGGTAAATTTGGAGAGAATATGGAGGCCAACAGGAATGGAAAACAACTCTTGGATTTCTGTTCCAGTATGGGCTTAGTTATCATAAACTCCTTCTTTAAGCATGACATTCACCGCTATACTTGGGAAGGAAGGGGAACCAGATCTATCATTGACTATATAATAACAGACCAGGAATTCAGGAAGACAGTCAAGGGCACACATGTTTTCAGGGTGTTCTTTGATGATACTGATCATTATTTGATCTGCGGCGAAATTGGTTTTGTGAGGCCAAAAGAGCAGAAAGTCAGGTCCATGTGTAGAAGGATAAGAGTGGAGAAGCTTCAAGACAAGGAAATTAGGCACAAATACATAACAATGATCTCGGAAAGGTACCAGTTACAGTAGAACCTAGTTTTTACACTTTTCAAGGGACGTCATTGAAATAGTGTAAAATCCAGGAAAACGTAAAATGCAGGAAATAATGTTTTAAGTGGTAAAATATTCTTACTTGACCAGCCTTGCATTTTTGTAGTTGATTTGATAATTATGTACATAATTGGCATCTAAATACTCGCCAGGAAGTTTATTATGTAATAAAGGTTAACCAAATTTTTTACTATTTTAAGTGCCAGGCAGAACTGGTAATTTTATGGAATGCAGAAATTTTTGATGTAGTTTCATTCATTTTAATCAAAGATGCCACTGCTGGGCTATGTAACATCTTCAAAATTACCTGAACAGCTTCATAAGATATCATTTGGACGCCACTGCCAGGCTAAATAACTCATCTTCAAAATTACTGCTTTTTAATCATTTACACAATAAAACTACTAAAGTTCCATTCTTTTTGTATTTTTTGATGTTTCACATGACAATATTATTTATTCGTGTTCTCAAGTGCAAATATATGCATAAGTATATTTGTAACGTTTGCATAGGATTGGCATCTCTCACTATTATCGTTAACAGATAACGTTATTTATTAATCAGAAATATGTATCACAGAAACAATGCAACTCTCTATTCTCACATCAACAATGCAATTGGTTTGATTTGTTTGAGTACACGCCAGCCTCTCTGGCAAAAAAGATAGCAGAAAGAGAAACTACACCACCACAAATCAGAGTTATTCTCACGTCAACAAATTGTTCTGTTTGTCTGAGTACTTGCCAGGCGCTCTGGCAAAGAAGCTGGTGGAAAGAGGAAGTACACTGCCACAAATCGGCGCATCGTAATTCAACTAGACACATACTGCCAACAATGAAATGCAAAATATACATTTGAATAAATGCAAAGTGTCAAGAAACTTGACTGTGAATAATTTTTAAATGCTATACTTTAAGGCGAAAGGCATGCCAGTGTCAATTTATATAGATTATGTCATTTTTTCTTAACAAACATGCTTTCGAAAAGTGTAAAATGCGGGAAAAGTGTAAATACGTTAACGGAAAAACGGGGGCGAATTAACGTTGTGAACATAGGAAATTTGACGGGAGCAACAAAAAATGGTGTAAAAGGCAGGAAAATGTAAAAACCGGGAATGTAAAAATGAGGTTTTACTGTAGTTGAATGTTATGATTTACAGTCACTGGAAGCAGAATGGTCAAAGTACAGGGACACACTCCTGGAAGCAGCTAGAGAATGTCTTGGAACTGTAGTGTGTAAAGGCAGGCAGAAGCAAACAGCTTGGTGGAATGACACAGTCAAGGCAGGCTGTAAAAACAAAAAGAAGGCATTTCAAAAATGGCTCCGTACTAGAAATCAGGCAGACAGAGAAAGTTATGTTGAAGAAAGAAACAAAGCCAAACGGATAATTGCAGACTCCAAGCAGAAATCATGGAAAGACTTAGGAATCAAGCTAGAAACTCTGGGTCAAGCTGCAGGAAAACCATTTTGGAGCGTAATTAGCAATCTTCAAAAGGGAGGGAAGAGGAATTAACAAGTGTTTTGACAGGCCAGGAAAGCTGCTAGTCAATCCTGTGGATGCCTTGAGCAGATGGGGGGAATATTTTGAAGAATTGCTCAGTGTAGGTGAAACGTTCAATGATGTGTCAGATTTTCAGGTAGAAAGGGATAGGAACGACGATGGAAACAGGATCTCATTTGAGGAAGTTGAGAAAATGGTCAGTAGATTACAGAGCAATAAAGCGGCTGGAGTGGATGAAATTAAGCCGGAACTCATCAAATACAGTGGTATATCAGGTCTCAAATGGTTACACAGGATAATTGAAAAGGCATGGGAATCGGGGCAGGTTCCGTCTGACTGAATGAAAGGGGTAATGATGCCAATTTTCAAACATGGAAACAGAAAAGATTGCAACAACTATCGAGGTATCTCTTTAATTAGCGTTGTAGGCTAAATATTCTCAGGTATTGTTGAAAGGAGAGTGCGAGTATTAATTGAGGGCAAGTTAGATGAAAATCAGTGTGGGTTTAGGCCTCTTAGAGGCTGTCAGGACCAGATCTTTAGCCTACGGCAGGTAATGGAAAAGTGCTATGAGTGGAACAGGAAATTGTATCTATGTTTCATAGATCTGGAAAAGGCTTATGACTGTGTTCCTAGGAGGAAGCTACTGTCAGTTCTTCAAGATTATGGTATAGGAGGCAAACTTCTGCAGGCAATCAAAGGGCTTTACGTAGACTGTCAGGCAGCAGTTAGAGTAGATGGCAAATTAAGCTCATGGTTCAAGGTAGTTTCAGGGGTAAGACAAGACTGTAACCTGCCACCACTGTTGTTCATACTATTCATGGATCATATGTTGAAAACAGTAGACTGGCAGGGCGGGATTAAAATAGGTGAAAACAAAATAAGCAGTCTCGCATATGCGGATGACTTAGTTGTAATGGCTGATTCGATTGAAAGGTTGCAAACCAATATTTCAGAGCTTGATAAGAGGTGCAAGGATTATGATATGAAGATCAGCATCTCCAAAATGAAAGTAATGTCTATGGGAAAGAGATTCAAACAGATTGAGTGCCAGATAGGAGGAACAAAGTTAGAACAGGTAGACAGTTTCAAGTACCTGGGATGTATTGTCTCACAGGATGGTAACATAGTGAAAGAACTGGAATCGAGGTGCAGCAAAGCTAATGCAGTGAGTGCTCAGCTAAGGTCTACTCTCTTTTGTAAGAAGGAAGTAAGTACCAAGACTAAGCAGTGCACCACTCTATCTTTCAACCAACTTTGTTATATGGGAGTGAAAGTTGGGTGGATATAGATTACCTTATTCATAAGGTAGAGGTTACAGATATGAAAGTAGCAAGAATGATTGCAGGTACTAATAGATGGGAACAATGGCAGGAAGGTGTCCATAATGAGGAAATCAAAGAAAAACTGGGAATGAACACCATAGAGGAAGCAGTTAGAGTGAACAGACTGAGATGGTGGGGTCATGTTACACGCATGGAAGAAGCAAGGTTACCTAAGAGACTCATGAGCTCAGCAGCAGAGGGTAAGAGAAGTCGAGGTAGACCTAGAAGAAAGTACTTAGATTCGGTGCAGAATGACTTTGAAGTAAAAGGCATAACTTCAGACGAGGCATCAATGTTAGCATTGAATAGGGGATCATGTACGAATTTTATTAGAGGTACTATGCTCCAGACTGAACACTGAAAGGCATAATCAGTCTCTAATGATGATGATGATACAGTTCATTTGCATCACCACACCCTGTAGCAACCTAAGCCCCCACACTGTCCACCTCACCACCAACAGCTATTAAATTGTTCTTTTTAGGTGTGAACACAACTTTACATTGCATGAACATGTGGAATGTTAGATATGAGCTGGCAACTATGCAAGTCCTCCTCCCTTCCCTGTGTAAATCACATAGTAATTGTAATCTGACCCTCCCCTCCATTACCATGTGAAAATCACTTCGTAATTGTAAATTGAGTACAGGAACCCCTACAACCTACTTCTGCAATTGAATATAAGCAACAATGTACATGCTTTGCAGGCTCAAAGATAAATATTGGTGCCAAAATGTCTCTGTTGTTGTTGTTATGGTCTTCAGTCCGGAGACTGGTTTGATGAAACTCTCCACCCTACTCTATCCTGAGCAAGCCTTTTCATCTCCTCATAAGAACGGCAACCCACATCCACTTGAATCTGCTTACTATACGCGTCTCTTGGTCTCCCTCTGCGATTTTTACCCCACACACTTCCCTCCAATGCTAAATTTACGATTCCCCGATGTCTAAGAATGTGTCCTACCAAGCGATCCCTCCTTTTAGTCAGGGTATGCCAAAAATACCTTTTCTCACCAATTCTGTTCAGTACCTCTTCATTAGTTATGCGATCTACCCACCTAATCTTCAGTATTCTTCTGTAGCACCACATTTCAAAAGCCTCTATTCTTTTCCTGTCCGCATTGCTTATTGTCCATGTTTCACTCCCGTACAAGGCAACACTCCAAACAAATGCCTTCAGAAAAGACTTCCTTACCCTTAAATTAATATTCGATGTTAGCAAATTTCTCTTTTTCAAAAATGCTTTTCTTCCCATTGCCATTCTGCATTTTATATCCTCTATACTGCAACCATCATTTGTTAGTTTACCGCCCAAGTAACAAAACTCATATACCTCCTTTATTGTTTCGTTACCTAATCTAATTCCTTCAGTATCGCCTGATTTTCTAAGACCGTATTCCATTATTTTTGTTTTGCTCTTGTTAATGTTCATTTTATACGCTCTCTTCAACACGCTGTCCATTCCATTCAACTGCTCTTCCAAGTCCTTTGTAGTCTCTGACAGGATTACAATGTCATCAGCAAAACGCAATGTTTTTACTTCTTCCCCCTGAACTTTAATCCCTATTCCAAATTTTTCCTTGTTTTTACTTCACCGCCTGCTCTATGTACAAATTGAATAGCATCGGAGAAAGGCTACAGCCCTGTCTTAATCCCTTCCCAACTGATGCTTCCCTTTCATGCCCTTCAAGTCTAATAACTGCGGTCTGGCTTTTGTACAAGTTATAAATAACTCTCCTTTCCCTGTATTTTACCCCTGCCGACCAGAATTTGAAATAGTGTATTCCAGTCAACATTGTCAAACACTTTCTCCAAATCTACAAAAGCTAAAAATGTAGGTTTGCCTTTCCTTAATCTATCTTCTAAGATAAGACGTAAAGTGAGTATTGCCTCCCGGGTTCCTACGTTCCTCCTGAATCCAAACTGATCTTCCCGAGGTCAGCTTCTACCAGCTATTCCATTCTCCTGTAGATAATTAGTGTTAATATTTTGCAACCATGACTTATTAAACTGATGGTTCTGTAATTTTCACACCTGTCTGCGCCTGATTTCTTTGGAATGGGGATTATTACATTTTTCTTAAAGTCTGAGGGTATTTCGCCTGTCTCATACATCCTACACACCAGTTCAAATAGTTTTGTCATGGCTGGCTCTCCCAGAGACTTTAGTAGCTCTGAGGGAATGTCATCTACTCCCAGGGCCTTGTTGCGACCTAGGTCTTTCAGGGCTCTGTCAAATTCATCTCTCAGTATAGTACCTCCTATTTCATCTTGATCTACTTCCTCTTCCCTTCCTACATCATCGTCTCTAAGTTCATTTCCTTTGTAGAGCTGCTCTATGTACACTTTCCACCTTTCAGCTTTCCCTTCTTTGCTGAGAACTGGTTTCCGATCTGAGTTCTTGATATTCGTAGAGTTGCTTTTCTTGTCCCCAAATGTCTCTTTTACTTTCCTGTAGGAGGTATCTACTTTTCCCCTTGCTATACATTCTTCTACAGATTTGCATTTGGCTTTTTGCCACTCCTGCTTAACCAATTTGCACTTCCTGTCAATCTCAATTTTTAGTTGTCTGTACTCCATTTTGCCTGTTTAATTTATTGCATTTTTATATTTTCTCCTTTCATCAATTAAATTCAGTATTTCCTGTGATATCCAAGGATTTTTTGTAGGTCTTGCCTTTCTACCTATTTTGTCCTGTGGTGCCTTCACTATTTCATCTCTCAATGCTACCCATTCCTCTTCTACTGTTTTCTTTCCCCCCGTTTCTGTCAATTGTTGCCTAAATCTCCCTCTGAAATTCTCCAGAACCTCACTTTCCTTCAATTTATCTAAGTCCCATCTCCTTATTTTGCTACCTTTCTGCAGTTTTTTCAGCTTCAGCCTACAGTTCATGACTAACAAGTTATGGTCAGAGTCTATATCTGCTCCTGGGTATGTCCTGCAGTTTATAACCTGGTTCCGGTACCTATGTCTTACCATTATAAAATCTATCTGATACCTTCCTGTGTCTCCTGGTCTCTTCCATGTATACAACCTTCTTTTGTGATTCTTAAACCACGTGTTTGTTACGATTAAATCATGTTCCATGCAAAATTCTACTAGGCGACTTCTTCTTTCATTCCTTCTGCCCAGTCCATATTCACCTACTATTTTTCCTTCTCTTCCTTTTCCTATTACCGAATTCCAGTCTCCCATCACAATTAGGTTTTCCTCTCCCTTAACTTTCTGAATAATTTCCTTTAGCTCCTCATATATTTCTTCAATCTCCTCATCATCGGCAGAGCTAGTTGGCATATAAACCTGTACTACTGTTGTCGGTGTTGGCTTCGTATCTATCTTGACAATGATAATGCGATCACTGTGCTACTCATAGTAGTTTACCCGCATTCCTATTTTCTTATTCATTATCAGTCCTACTCCTGTGATACCCCCAACTGATTTTGTATTTATAATCCTGTACTCACCTGACCAGAAATCCTGTTCATCCTGCCACCGAACTTCACTAATCCCCACTATATCTAATTTCAACCTATCCATTTCCCGTTTTAAATTTTCTAATTTTCCTACCCGATTAAGGGATCTTAAATTCCACGCTCCGAACCGTAGAATGCCAGTATTGTCTTTCCTGATGACAACATCCTCCTGAGTGACAACATCTTCTACCAGTAAAAATTCAAAAATAAAAGTCTACATTTAACCAAGTTTCGACCATTGAATTTCAGTATTTTATATCATCCAACAAAGGACAGAAATTCAGCATTGGACAGCAGACTTTCAAATATATCAACAAAAATAAATTTATTTACTTAAATATAAAAAAAGGCATAAGTCTTTTGGATTCTTGTATCAGTTGTTAGCTGTAAAAATGTCATGATTTTCGAATATATGGTTTGCCAGGAAACTAGCAGCACTCCTTTAATACACTGAAGAGCCAAAGAAAAAAACTGGTACACCTGCCTAATATAATGCAGGGCCCCCACGAGCAAATAAAAGTGGCACAACACAATGTGGCAATTTGCAGAGAGATACAGTGCCTAAATATATGAACAGTATTGAATAGAAGGAGAGGCACAAATTTTAATTCTATGCCTCTCCTCCTATTCAATGTCTGAAGTAATACTGAGGGAAATGAGACCATGCATCAAGCAGGACTGTCCATAAATCCACAAGAGTATGAAGGGTGGATATGTGTTCTGAACAGCATGTTGCAAGGCATTCAAGATACGCTCAATAATGTTCATGTCTGGGGAATTTGATAGCCAGTGGAGGTGTTTAAACTCAGAAGTTTGTAGTGGAAGCCACTCGGTAACAATTCTGAACATGTGAGATGTTGCAATGTCCTGCTGAAATTGCCCAAGTCTGTCGAAATGCACAATGGACATGAAGGATGCAGTTGATCAGCCAAGATACAAATGTATGTGGCACCTGTCAGCCATATCTAATGTGTCAGGGGTCCTATATCACTTCAACTCCACTTGCGCCAAACCATTACAGAGCCTCCACCAGCTTGAACAGCCTCCTGCTGACATGCAGAGTCCATTGATTCTTTAGGTTGTCTCCATACTAATATAAGTCCATCTGCTCAATACAATTAGAAACGAGACTCGTTCAGACCAGGCAACAGTAATGACGGCCCCAGGCAAGGTGTAAAGCTTTGTGTCATCCAGTTAGTGAGGGTATACGAGTGGACCTCCCAGTCCGAAACCCCATTACGAATGATGTTTTGTTGAATGGTTCACTTGCTGAAACTTGTTAATAGCCCAGCACTGAAATCCGCAACAATGTGCAGAAAGGTTGTACTTCTGTCATGCTGAATGATTCTCTACAGTCGTTTTTGGTACCAGTCTTGCAGGATTGGCTGCAGTGATGTTAGACATTTGAGATTTTACTGGATTTCCAACATTCACATACTTTAAAATTGATCATACAGGAAAATCCACACCTCATCCCTACCTTGGAGATGCTCTGTCCCATCTCTTGTGTGCTGACTATAACACCACATTGAAACTGCTTAAATCGTTTTTATTGTATATGGATGGATAAATAAATAAATAAATAATAAACCTGCCATTGTAGCAGCAGTAATCGATCTAATGCCTGCGCCAGACACCTGTTGTCTTCAGAATGAAACTTTTCACTCTGCAGTGGAGTGTGCGCTGATGTGAAACTTCCTGGCAGATTAAAATTGTGAGCGGGAACCGGGACTCGAACCTGGGACCTTTGCCTTTCGTGGGCAAGCGCTCTACTGACTGATCTATCCCAACACAACTCACAACTTTACTTTACTTTACTCAGTTGGTAGAGCGCTTGCCCGCGAAAGGCAAAGGTCCCCGGTTCGAGTCCCGGTTCCGGCACACAATTTTAATCTGCCAGGAAGTTTCATATCAACCCACACTCTGCTGCAGAGTGAAAAATTTCATTCTGGAAACATCCCGAGGCTGTGGCTAAGCCATGTCTCCACCATATCCTTTCTTCCAGGAGTGCTAGTCTTGCATGTTTCGCAGGAGAGCTTCTGTGAAGTTTGGAAAGTAGGAGGCGAGGTGTTGGTGGAAGTAAAGTTGTGAGGCGGCATCATGAGTCATGTCGGGATAGCTCAGTCGGTAGAGTGCTTGCCCGCGAAAGGCAAAGGTCCCAGGTTCGAGTCCTGGTTCCAGTACACAATTTTAATCTGCCAGGAAGTTTCACATGTTGTCTTATGTAGGTGTTGCCAATCACAAAGCCATCCTCTGAGTGTTTACACATCTCTGTGTTTTCATATGCTTCCCTATACGTTTCTTTGGCTCTTCAGATGGAGGTTTCTTAGTGGAACACTTTGCTGAAGCAAATTTTCTTTGGTGCATAATCAAAATCTCATATATACAATTCTCAAAGCTGCGGCTGAGCCACGTCTCCACAACAACCTTTCTTCCAGGATGGCTAGTCCTGCAAGGTATGCAGAACAACTGTAAAGTTTGTAAGGTTGGAGTTGTAAGACAGGACCATCTGTAAAGCATGAAAAGCAAAGATCCTGTGTTCGGGACAGTTTTAATTTGCCAGGAAGTTTCATATCAGCACACATACCACTGAAGAGAGTAAATTTTATTCTGACCATTGTTTTTTCCTTTGTTTTTGTGGCATGTACTTTTTTCTTTGCAGTAGAATTTTTCACTAAATGGTCCCCACATGCAAGGGCCCTTGAATATCTTGTGTTTTGTGTGAAGCAGATGTCAACACTCTTGACAAACCTTTTTAATTTGTTGTCAATACACCACTCCACTAACAGGAGTAGCAAAACTAACTTACTTACTTACAAAATTAGAAGTTATTCTGTCTTCACTTAGAGAGATGGAATTGAACATCAAGAACTGACTTGAATTGTACTCATACAAGAATCAACTAACCACCTTGTTAATATTGTTCTTCTAACATTCTGGTCTTTGTGAATCATAGTTTCTTGGGAACTATGCCCAAGCTGACCACAAAGTGCAAAGGTCCTGGGTTCAGGTCTGGTCTATGACAGTTTTAATCTACCAGGAAATGTCATATCAGTGCCTTTACTTGTTGTTTTGTCATGGACAAGCAAAGTGATTTAGGCTCCACACATGGATTGTGTGAAATACCTTGGATAATAAATAAAACAACACAGAATATGAAACAAAATTAACTTTGAAAAAAAAAAAAAAAAAAAACAGAAACAACTTTACATAACTAAGAGTGGGTACTGTATGAGACACCTGTGCACCACAGAGAATGTGGGATCTTACAAGTGGTCAGGGCTCAACAGCTCATGCAGTCCTACATTTGTTGCCCATTGCCCACCACACATCAGTGACCACCATGCCACTGACAATGTTCTACTAAGAGAGCTATTAATGGTACAATTGGACCATGGTGTGATGGACACTGCTAGACTTACTATGCACAGAAATAATACAACCTTTTACCCAGTTTCAGCACCGATAAAGCAAGTATGTAGCACAGGTGGTTACAAGAATGACAAAGCTCTCGTTACACTTAATTGAAAATTCAATGTAAAACCACACAAAGTTGATTACATAAAACGCCAACATGTTAATGATAACTATAATAAAACTGGCTATAATATAATCAGGAGTTGAAACTCACCATAAATATGTTCAATGAACTGCAGGCAGACACATCGAAAAGACAATCACATTCACACAACTTAAATTTTTGGACACGGCCTTCATCACAAAAAGCACACACATATATTCACACAGGCACAAAACATGCACACTTGACTGTCATCTCCAGCTGCTGCGACCAGAGAAAAGTAGCAGGGCAATGGTAGAGATATAAACTGCCTGGCAGAGCATGCAGGTACTGATACGTGAGAATGTGAGATGCGTTGAAAGAAAGAGACCGAGGGGTTCTGAATAAGTGAAAAGGGGAGGTGAAGAGAAGAGGAAAAGGGAAGCATACAGTTGGGGACAGACACGTGAATTGCAAGAAGATGTAGGGTGCAGAGAGGGGAGAGGGAACTGCAAGGTATGGGGTGTACGGACAGTAGCATGTTACCTTAGATTGAGGCCAGGATGGTTCCAAGACCTTGGAATATTTTGAAAGAATGATTCCTATCAGTGCATTTCAAAAGGAGCTGGTGGAGGAGGGCAGGATCCATATAACCCGGGTTGTGAAGCTGCCATTGAAATGAAGTGGAGTGGGGTGTCTTGACCCTATGCCCAAATAATGAAAAGTTACTTCACTGAATCCGAACCAGACAACGATTTGGGGTCTTGGGATGGGAGGAAGGTGTCCTTTACATAGCCTATAAACAGGTAGGCTGACAGACATCACTATTTTATTTGGTTATAATTTTCAGATGCAACTGATGATGAGACATAGGTCTCTTAACTCCAGTAGTGTAAACCTTTGCTAAATACATTTTTGAATTTTAACATTAGAAAATTTAACCCGGTTTTCCATCACAACATGAATTGTTAGTAATGTGATAAATATCATATTTTGGGAATTGAACAATGGAAAGTGGAGGTTGGAATTGTAACTGTGGCCAAAACCTAAGTTGCATGTGTGTGTCTTTTTTATGTGCCTGTCACAGCTCGATGAAACTCTGAAACTGTTTGAGGTTAAATGTGGGAAATTCATAGAGCAACAAATATGTAGAAAGGAAATCTATAAAGTTTTAAGGAAATTAAAAATAAAATTATTTGTTTGCAGAAAACACTAAATAATAAAATATTGAAACCTTTTGAAATATTTTATTACAAATCTGAAGTACAATTAAAGATTTATTTTTACAAAATCACTTTTCTCAATCTAAGATAAAAATTTACAGTAATGTAATTCTGTTCATAAACATGATTTTTTTTTAAATATGGCCACTACTTACTTCAGGAGGAGTTTTCCACAGTCAGACTTAGTTCACGAAGAAAAAAAAAAAAAAAAAAAAAAAAAAAAAGTAATTCCATGTCAGTGTTTTTCCTATGTCAAATAGGAAACTTAAATGCCAGCCATGTCATTCACATAAATAGTAGTATACTGAATGTTGTGAACTTCTTACTCTATCACTCCTCCCCTAATTCATAACCTCCTAATCTTTCAGGTCTTTTATAAGCAATAACATAACATTGCAGAAATAAAAATTGTCAAAATAATGGAAAAAAAGGAAGCTGCAATACAATTTCTCAGTAGTTATTATCTTCTAAAAAATCATAAAAGTTATAAAAATATATATCACAGACCGTTAAAATAATCAGCAATATCACTCAAGATAATGGCTAGATGTAAGTACAAAAATATCTACAGAAGCAAAGATACACACAAACATATCATATCTGTTCAAATATCATCTGGCAGTAGTGCTTTATACTGTCTGAGGAAAGCTTCTTCTTGTTCCAGAGTGCTGTCAAGGTATTCATCATGTTCTTGGGATGAAATTCCTTGGGACAGACGTTTATATGCTTTCATCTCTTCCTCACGCTGAAGACTATGAGAGCTACTACTTGTGCTGGGACTGCTGCTGCTGTTATTGCTGTTGTTACTGCTGCTTTCATCTGAACTCTCTGAAACATCTGGGAAATGCCCTTGTATTTTAATAATTTTTTTATAAAGTGCACATACTCACTATCAAAACATACATCTGAATGAAAATACTCTGGATCAGGTCATCTGTGCAGTCTAATAGCGCATGGTGAAAAGAGTCACTAGTTATAAAAAAAATTAGCATTAATAAATATGGTGAGTTTTTAAATGCATGTAGGCCCTTTACAGGAGGATATTCATTAGGAATTATGCAGTTTAGTAACCCCTACCATTACCCCTCTCCAAGTTTCCATGTTCATTTTATTCAATTGTCCATAAATTAAACAATGATTTGCGGGAGAGAGTACTTTTTACTATACTACACAATGCCATTCAGTTGTGGTTTAGCCTAATAAAAACAAGTACTTCCACATCCCTTTAAATGATTACCTCATTCACATTACTTACATAATGTGGTACACAAAGAACTGCAAACCTCCCAGTTATTTCACTGAAAATGGGTTCAGAAGGTAACATAGAATTTTCTTTCAATGATTAACATCTCTGAGACTATGTGAATTTAGAATTTTCAATATTCCTTTCATTTATTCTGATACTGTCACACATATGAACTAAGTCATTAGTCTACCTCATACATATCTAAACATTGGAAATTCCAGGTAAGATTAGATTAGATTAGATTATTTATTTGTTCCGTAGATCCATATTGAGGGGATCCTCGTGGATGTGGAACATGTCAAGAAACAATAATAACTGCAATGTGAAAAAGTATAATTGCAACTAACCACCCAGAGGAGACACTGAGTCACAAACAGTAGAAAAACAGATGCTACATTAATATTTAAGCTTTCAGAAAAAGTCGGTCTACTTTAGTTGAAAATACACAGGCACAACTCACGCCCATCAGTGTTGTGCTTGTGTGAATGTGTGTATTTTCTACTCTGGAAGCAGTATCTTTCTCACTGTGTCTGTCTAAGACTTCTGCAATTGGTTTCTACAGCTGAAGCTAAAACATCATTACAGTTCATCACAGAAGACAGTCCTATCTGCCAGTCACACACCTTCCATTTCATTGAGGCAGAAAACAGTGCAACAGCTGTCTTTGAACTATTGTGATCTTCATCTGGCAACAAATCTATACATGTCAAGCAATTGTGGTGTTCACGATAACACTGAGCCATAGAATACTAATTTTAAAACAATATTTTTGTGCTGTTGATAACACCAGAAATAAACTGCAACGGTCCTATTTGACAGGCTCTCTAACATTCCACCATTAAGAACTCCTTCTTATACATTAGCAAAGGTTAAAAAGGTAAAGCAGTCAACAATCCGAAGATTGGTTTGAACACCAAAGTGCTTTACTAGGCATGGTCCTGTTTGGAGGTGGTATGCCGTTGCCTTCCTCCGACCTTCGAACTGACTTACCCAGCCAGTTATAGGGGGACATACAGTTTAACGTGGGTTCCGAAACACGGTGCTACTCGGTATTTTTCACATGAGCAATACTGCCAGAGGTGAAAGAAGTGGAAAGTGACAGATAAAAATCCTAGGACCTGGCGGGAATCGAACCCGCGACCTTTGGATTTGTAGTCTGGCACTCTACCGCCGTGCAACCGAGGCGCACTAGCAAAGGTTATAATGGTAATAAATATTAGTTGTTAAGGACAACTATTTTTTTATAATTCTACCACACTGTCAATGATTTTGACGGTAGACTTCATAAGGAGAGTGTCAACAAATGGAATGGATCAGTGAATCATACTAGGTTAGAAGACAATGAGAAGAGTACAAAATTATCAACTTGATAATAAAATGAGAATTGCTTACAACTCACCACAAAGATGATTGTCGAGCTGCAGACAGGCGTGTAAAAATGGCCAATCACATACATACAACATACACAGTAGCTTTTATCAACAGCCTTCATCATTACAGAACACTCTCTCATCCTTTCAATCACAGGCACAACTCACTAATACACAACTGTCACCTCCAGGTGCTGCGTTCTGAATGACACTCAGCAGTAAGTGCAACTCGGAGGGGGGAAAGGGGGGAAATGAGGAGAATGCAAGGTGAGAATGGCGATATATTGCCTTTCAGTGTATGTAGGTACTAGTTGGTGGAAAGAGATGCAGCTTAAGTGCACAGGGAGAAGGGGAATGTAACTGAATGGGAAGGAGTAGAAAAAAAGAAAAAATACAAGACAGTAGTTAACAAGGCATGTGATAGAAAGAGCAGGAACATGGGGTGTGGGGTGAATAGGTTACTGTAGGTTAGGGCCTGGATAATTTCAGAACTGGAAGAATATACTGTAATGATAACTCCTATCTGACTGATAGTGGGGTGACAGGGAACAGGCTCCATACCATCCTGGACTAGAGCAACTTAGCCACATCCTTCATCATGCCTCAAATGAGTGACATCCTGCCCAAGATCCTTCCAACCTCTCCTATAGTGTTCTGTTGGCCACCTAACCTTAACAACGCCCTATGCACCCCCCAACCACAGCCGCTGCCATGGAATAGCTTGTGGTAAGGCCTGCCCAACCCACCCACCTAGCACTTCCTATACAGTCCTGTCACAGATTTATCCTACCCATCAAAGGCCGTGACTCCTTGAAAGCAGCCATTTGAATTACCAACTCTGCTGCAATCACTACACAGCTTTTTATATTGGTATGGTTACCACCCAGCTGTCCATCAGGGTGATGGCTACTGCCAAAACATGGCCAAAAGCAGGGTGGACCACCCTGTGGTGAAACATGCAGCTGAGCATAATATGCTTTATTTCAATAACTGCTTGACAACCTGGGGCATTTGGATTGTGGAGATAGCATCACTCTGTAGCCTGTAATTTTTTTAATTTAAAGGTCTTATTGTACGGTTAGTATGGTAAACTTATTTCTTTGTGTAATTTTACTGTTGACTGTACTGACTTAAATATTTGTAAGTGTACATAATTGCTATCATTGCTGTGTATTAATGCCTTTATTAATTGTGTAATCTAATAACTTTTCATGACTAGAATAATTTGAAATTGTTATGTTGTTTGTTCCGTTAATATATATGTGTACTAAGATATTTTGACAGTCCTAAGCGAGATATGTTGAGTGATATTGATAGATCAATAGGCAAATAGAGAGGGAGTCACTCTGGTTTGTTTTGGTATAAAAATGAAAAAAAGTGGATTGTTGTTTGCCATTGAAGTTGACTTGGTATTGTTGTTATGTGGACTAAAAATACTGTTTATGGGAGTTTACTGTGGACACGGAATGAAAATCTATGCTTGTCATATTTATAATCGCTTCGTACCGAAGTGAGGAGTTGGAATTTGTAAAAAACTTTGTTGTGAAAACAGCCAAGTGGTGACAACACAGGTATATGCTGATGTACTGTCAGCAGGCCAGACTGTTGGATGAACAATTCTGGTGGTGAAATACAATGGTTCACGATGATGGATTTCATCTGAACTGCTATTTAAGAACTTTTTTTAATTAATATTTGCTTTGATAAGTTCTACACAGTTACACAAACGGGCAGTGATTTTTGTGAGTAGTACTAATAGTTTGGTATATACAGTAAACTATGAACATGAGCCACTGACTCATATTGTTGAACAGGTAAATTTATGGATGGTGTTACAGTGAAATACACTGAACTGTGAGAGCATATAATTTACGAACTTGTCTGGTGGATATAACTGACAAACATTGGAAGGTTATGGTGCGTCACATGATGTCTGAATAAATTACGTCCTACCTTCTTTGTTGCATTTGTAACGTACGACTGAGAAATCTGAAAAGCTTGGTACAGTACTGCAGTTTATGAAATTGCTAGCTGCTATCGAGAGGTGTTATACCACAGAACATACGATTTGTCTGATTATGGACTATGGGTCAACGATGCAGAAGTCAGCAACTCGTCATTACAACCAGCTACGTGGAGTCAAATTACTCAATAAACGCTCATATCTTGCTAGTTGCTTATTCTCATAAAGACTTAAAAGAGATGGTACATGTTTTACAGATTGTCAGTTAACTTCATTGTAGGCATATTGTTTGCAACCATTTTGTACTGCTTCTTCAATTTCCGGTAATGTTGTGTTAAGGAACTAAATGTCATGTCTTCACACTTTTCTTTTATCAAGTTGATTACTAAACTATTAATGTCAATACAGTCTCAACTAACTGTTACCTTAATTGAAGTATATCAATTAGCCCCCTATCATTATTTGCTTGTGGTATACAGTGTTATTGTTATTGTTTGATAGTTTTATCACTGTAACTCTTCTATGTTGTGGCAAGTGTCATAATAACTGTTGAAAGTGTACTGAGAATGTATGTGTACAGTTTTCCAGTGTGTCTGACAGCTGTCAGTTTTAGTGATCCATATGTTTGTCGTAATCACATTAACAGCATTATTTTGCTGAGGATAAATGCAATGAATTTGGATAGGTATGCTTTGAGCTGCTCTCAGATAAACATTCTACTCTGCTTTGCTGTTAAGCTACAAAATTTCATAAGTAAAATATTAGGGCAGGGTTCCTCCAAATTTAGTAGCTAGACATGGTCTTGCTTAGCAAAATTAATATCTGAGGGGTTGCTAATCCGTTACAGGATCCCCCTCTATCCTACATCTGTCTACACTATATTTTTCTCCCTTCCCTACTCCTCCCCATTTTGTTGCCCTCCTCCGCAAACTGCATTCCTTAGCTACAGCTCTCTCCACCCACCAGTACCGATGAACTTGTAAGGCATATCCATTCCCAACCATGCCTTGTGTCCTTCCCCTTCCCAAGCCCCTCCCTGCCATACACACTTTGAGTCATGCTTACTGAAGAGTGTCACCTGGACATGATGGTTGTGTATTAGTGAGTTATGCTGTGATTGTGTTTATAAGAGTGTATTCTACACTGATTAAGGCTGTGGCTGAAAGCTATTAGCAGTGTGCACGTGACAACCCATCTATGGATTGACGATTGCCTTTGCCGTCAGTTGCAAGCTATCCCCATTTCATTGTTGAATTCAAACATGGACCTTTGATTCTCACAATATCCATACTGAGATCTAAATGCTAAAGGCTGAACAAAGTAAACTCTATAAGGGAAGGCAAGAGAAAATACCAGCCAAAAGCTGGATGGACCAAATAAAATTCTAAAACAGATTAAAGATGGAGTGGATGTAAGCCCGAAAAGACAGACTAAAATATTACCACTATATGGTATGAAAGAAACGGCTATGCGGATAAAAGTAGGGCACTATCAGCCATAGATGCATCATCACTAAGAATTAAAGGGAGCCTAGGGGGTAGTTTATGAGACTGCTGCAAAGAGGCTTAAAGAGGACAATCCAGCAGGATGTGGACTATTGTCATGAAAGTGCCACAGTGACACTTGGGTGGGTCCTCATGACAGAGGAAATGGCAATGTGTGAGCCATGTATGGTCCATAAGTAGGTGACAAAGAATAACCGAGTCCCTACAAGAGAGCCTGAGGGAGGACTTCTGTGGGGCCATAGAGTGCTGGATCACATGGAGCTTGTTCGGCATCCTGATGTGGACCATTTCAAGTTCTGAGCCACAAAGACCTTACAGTGCAAACCCAGATGGATATCCCTTTCTGGGAGACCAATAGCTAGGGACTGGGAGGTGGTGGCCTGCTTGGCCAGCCAATTGATGTACTTGTTACATTGGATTCTGATGTGGCCTGGGGTCCAAAAGAAGTCTACTGAACAACCAGACTTGTAAAGGATGAAAATGGAGGTATGAATTGATAGATTGAGAGGATGGTGAGAAAAACACTGGTCAAAGGCTTGTAGGCCACTCAGGCAGTCACTACAGATTACAAACAACTTCCTGGGGCATGCTCAGAGGTGTTCAATAGCACAAGACATTGCGATCAGCTCCGTGATGAAAACTCTGCAGTCAGGAGGCAAGGAGCGCAGTTTACAGTGGTGGCCATGAACCTAGGCATACCCAACTCAGCCATCTATCAAGGAACCATCAATGTAAACCATTTATGCACCATGGAACATGTCAAGAATGGCCATGAATGTGCTGCAAATGTGAGACTGACCATGGAGATGGATGGGGTTGGCAGGGCATAGTGGGAGAGGTAGGGACTTGAGTGATGAAATGAGGGCACAAACTATGACTGCAATTGGGAGACCTGACCTTGGATCATTAGGATGGGAGGGCAACTGCAGAGGCTAGAAAAAGAAGACTGTAGTTTAGGCAGTGGGGTGGGGCATGAACATGGGCAACAAAGGAGGCAAGAAGTATTTTCCAGCTGAACCGCAGGAGAAGTATTTTCCAGCAGAACCGCAGAAGAAGGATCTCAGCTTCAGTAAGGGGGCTCGTTAACAGACTCGTGCAGAAGGCACCTGTTGACAGTCGGATACCACGCAATGCTGAAGGCACTGTCAAATCATACACCATGCTCCTGTAGTCAAGGCAGGATTGGATGAGAGCCTTATAAAGCTACAGAAGAGAAGGATGGGCAGCTCCCCATGCTGAGTGGCTAAGGCAACAAAGGATCTTCAGATACCGCCAGCATTTTAGTTTAAGCCGATGGAGGTAGTGTAACCAGGTTAGTTTGGCATCAAGCAGCATACTCAAGAAGTGATGTGTTTCCTCAACATGAAGGAGTTTGTTGGCTAAATAGAGCCCTGAATCTGGGTGAAATGCCCTAGGGCGACAGACATGCATAGCTATAAAGAGGCTTGCTGAGCTTCTGACAGACACGAAAATAGATAATCAAATTCACACAACTTAAAATTTTGGCCATGGCCTTCACCGGAAAAAGAAACACGTACATTCACGCAATCATTCAGACAACACACACACACACACACACACACACACACACAACTATCATGTCCGGCCACTCCAGGACAAGCATCTAGACTGTGACTACGGTGGAGAATGGATGGGGAAGGATGCCGGGTAAAGGTGGGAATGGAAAGTTCTGCGTTGTATGATGGATTTTTAAAGGCTCTGATAGGCAGGAATTTGAATTGCAGCAATGAATACAGTGAAGGGAAAGGGGCAGAAAAGGATAAAAGGTAGGTGTGGAGTGGAGGGGGAGTATTTTAAATGATAAAAATAATACAGAAAAATAAAAACAGGAAAATAGGAAAAATAAAATTAGGGGGACAAAAAAAAAAAAAAAGGAAGAAGTAAAAATAAAAAAGTAATTAATTAAGGGGATATTGTAAGTGGTGAAGTTGTAAGGGATGTGAAGTTATCTTAGGTTGAGGCCAGATGGTTGTGGGACCGTAGAATGTGCTGAAGGGCCAACTCCCATCTGTACAGTTGAGAAGAGCTGGCGGTGGAGGGAAGGATCCATATGGCTCAGGTAGTGAAGCAACCATTGAAATCCAGAGTGCTATGTTCAGCTGCATGCTGTGGCACTGTGCTTTATGCCACAGTTTGGTGGTGGCCATTCATCCCACCGCCCTGCTGGTTTGTCATTATACCTACATAAAACACTTTGCAATGATTGCATGGCTGGTTTCACAGGTGGCTTGACCTCTGATGGGATAGGATAAGCCTGTGATGGGACTGGAATAGGAAGTGCTGGGTGGTTGGATTGACCAGGTTTTGCATTAGAGTCTTCCACAGGGAGTGGCATGGACTAGGATGTTGTGGAGGTTGGGTAGACAATGGAACACCACTTTAAGAGGGGGTGAAAGGATCTTGGGTATGATGTGTCTCATTTCAGGGCAAGATAACAGATAATCAAAGCCCCACAGAAAGATGTGATTAATGTGTTCCAATCTGGGGTGAAATTGGATGACAAGGAGGATACTCCGTGTGACTGGTTACTGGGATTGGGGGGAGGATTGATGGCCTATGGGAATATGTAGATTCCTATGAACACCAAACTTTCGGCAGAAGAAAGGACAGCCTTACACAACCTCAAAACAAATCCCAACCTCATCATCCTCCCTACAGACAAGGGTTCCACCACTGCTGTAATGAATCACAGTGATAAATGACAGAAGTCCCAAAAGTCCAAAATGACCTACAATCCCTGCTAAAATCATGGTCCTTCCCAGAACCTCTCCCCCGAATCCATATCCCTCCTCATCCCAACAACACCCCACACACCTACATTTTACATGCTCCCAAAAATCCATAAACCCAACAATCCTGGATGCCCAATTGTGGCTGGTTACTGTGCTCCCACAGAAAGAATTTCAGCCCTTGTTGAGCAGCAGCTACAACCAATTGTTTGAAACCTAGCCTCCCACATCCAAGATACCAACCACTTCCTTCACAGACTCTCCACCATACCCACCCCTTTACCTCCTAGATCCTTATTTGTCACTGCTGATGCCACTTCGCTGTACACCAACATCCCACATGCCCATGGACTTGCTGTTCTCGAACACTACCTTCCTCAACGTCCTTCAGACTCTTACCCCAATACCTCATTCCTTATAACCCTTACCAATTACACCCTAACAAACAATTACTTTTCCTTTTAAGGAAAAATATACAATCAAATCCACAGCACAGTCATGGGCACCCATATGGCACCCTCCTATGCCAACCTAATTATGGCCCACCTACAGGAAACCTTCCTAGCTACCAAAAACCCCTGGTCTGGTTCAGGTTCATTGATGATATTTTCATGAATTGGACTCAGGGCCAGGACACCCTATCCTCATTCCTTCACAACCTCAATTCGTTCTCCCCCACTAGTTTCACTTGGTCCTTATCAACCCGGCAAGTCGCCTTCCTGGATGTTAACCTCCACATCACTGATGGCTCAATCCACACCTCCGGCCACATTAATCCTACTAATTACCAAAAGTACCTGCACTTTGATAGCTGCCAGCCATTCCACATCCAAAAATCCCTCTCATACAGCCTTGCCACCAGTGGATGGCGAATTTACAGTGATGAGAAGTCCCTTACCCATTATGCCGAAGGACTCGCAAAGGCCTTTACAGATAGGCATTACCCTGCCGACCTAGTCCGCAAACAGATTTCCCATGCCATATCCCCCCCCCCCCAACTCCAGTAACCTGTCACAACAAAGTGTCCTCCATCCCAGACTGGAATAATTTAATCGCATCCTTTGTCAGGGCTTTGATTATCTGTCATCATGCTCTGAAATGAGAGACATCCTACCCAAGATCCTTCTTTCCCCTCCTAAAGTGGTTTTCCATCAACCACCCAACCTCCACAACATATGCCACTCCCAACCCCAACCCATTACCACAGGCACCATATCCATGTGAAAGACCTTGATGCAAAACCTGCCCAATCCACCCACCCAGCACTTACTATTCCACTAACGTCACAGGCTTATGCTACTCCATCAGAGATCAGGCCACCGGTGAAAGCAGTCGTGATATTCCAACTGTACTGAAATCATTGTACAGTGTTTTATATTGGTATGACAATAAACCAGCAGTCCCACAGGATGAATGGCCACTGCCAAACCATGGCAAAAAGCAAGATAGACCATCCTGTGGCACAGCATGCAGCTGAGCACAGCACTCTGGATTTCAATGGCTGCTTCACCCCTGAGCCATCTGGATCCTCCCCTCCACCACCAGCTCTTCAGAACTGCGCAAATGGGAGTTGGCCCTTCGACACATTCTATGGTCCCACAACCATCCTGGCCTCAACTTAAGATAACTTTACATTCCTGCACCCCATGCCTAACATATCCCTCCCCACCTTTCTTTCCCCACCCAACAACTGTGTTTCTCCACTTACAATATCCCCTTAATTAATTACTTTTTATTTTTAGTTATTTATATTTTTTCCTGCTTTCCCTAACTTTATTTTTCCTTTGTTTCCTAACTTTATTTTTCCTTTTTCCATATTTTTATTTTTCCTTATTACTCCTGTTGTTGTTAGGGTCTTCAGTTCGGAGACTGCTTTGAACAGCTCTCCACCATACTCTATCCTGAGCAAGCCTTTTTATCTCCTCATAAGAATGGCAACCCACATCCATTTGAATCCGCTTACTATATGCATCTCTATTATTCTTATCATTCAAAATCCCCCTTCCCTTTTATCCTTTCCTGCCTCTTCCCTTCACTATATTCATTGCCGCAATTCAAACTCCCGCCTATCAAAGCCTTTAAAATCCATCATGCAATGCAGAACTTTCCATCCCCACCTTTACCCGGCATCCTTCCCCCTTCACTCCCCACCTCACTCACAGTCTAGATGCTTGTGTCACTGGTGTGGCCGGACTTGAAAGTTCTGTGTGTGTATAGTTGTCTGAGTGATTGTGTGAATGTATCTGTTTCTTTTTCAGATGAAGGCCATGGCCAAAAATTTAAGTTGTGTGAATGTGATTATCTATTTTTGTGTCAGTTGCTCAGTGAGCCCCTCCAATTATTGATATTCCTATAGGATTTTCCATTGTTAGAAATGCATAACTTTTTTTTTTTTTTTTTTTTTTTTTTTTTTTTTGCTGCAGAAAACTGGAAGCCATTAGTGAAAGCCCAGGACTGTGACTTTCTGATCGCTCCCTGATGCTGTTCAATAATGCTGATGCTAGTGGATATGAAATACACACACAAGTCATTGGCAAATGAAAACCAATAACCCAACTACCAGAGCAAGACCATTGATGGGAACCAGAAGGTGAACACTAACAATGAAGTCCTGTAGGACTCAGTTCTCCTGGACATGGGATGAGCTGAGGGAGGTTCCAATTCTGACCCTAAATGAGCGAAGGAACAGGAAGTTCTGGATGAAAATCAGGAGTGAACCATGGAAACCTCATTTAAACAGTGATGCGTGTATATGATGGCACCAGGTAGTATTGAAGCCTTTCAGGGGTTGAAGAAGACTGCAATGAAGTGTTCACACTCAGTGAAGGCAGTACAAATGGCTGACTCCAAGGATACTAAATTGTAAAGAGTGGAGCGGCCTCCATGTAAGCCCCCCATTGTGGGGCGAGAAGAACTCAAGATTTGAAGAGCCATATGAGCCGTTGACTCACTATGCATTCAAAGTGTTTGCACAATCATTAGTGAGATTGAATGGATACTAAATTCAACCGATAGCGGATCTGAGCCAGGTTTCAACACTGGGATAATGATGCTATCCTACAATTGGGACGGGAATACACCCTCTATCTACATACAGTTGAACAAGATGAGTAGTTGATGGTAAAAAGTCAGCTGAGAGTAGGTGGTGGAATTGGCGGTGTACATCTGCTCCTGGAGAATATTAGGGCATGCACGAGAGCACTCTGGAACTGCCCCAAACTAAACGGGACATTGTACTTCTCTGTACGACATGTGATGAATGACAACTGTTTATGCTCTACCCATTCTTTTAGGGTGTGGAACTCCAGGCTGTAAGTAGCAGTCACAGAACTGTGAGCATAGCACTCTGCCAGATGGTCGGCAATAGCGGTGGGAGCGGTGCAGAGGGTGCCTTGGAAGGAGAGACATGAGATTCCTGCAGATGTGCGGAAGCCGAAATGGCACAACACTCTTCATTTAATAAACTGAGAACTAAATGAAGACAAAATATAAATTAAAATTACTTTCAATCACAATACAAGAGTTAAGGAGACAAACAGTGAAACACTTCCTAGTTTTCACCAAATCTATTCCAAGTAGAAAATACCCACATATGAAACATAGAAACTGTCATAATTCTGGATTCCCAAATATGTTTAGTTGATTAAACAACTCACACCAATATTTATTTTATATTTTACCATTCCTGGTATGGAACATAACATTTAAAAATATATTTCTTGGAAAATAGGTAACTGTAAATTAATGAATTGAAAATTGGTCTTAAAGGTATACTGTAATCAAATTAAGCACACCAGTATCAACACAACTTCAAAATTTACATTCTCCTAACCCTTAACTACTATTGACCATCTCTTAGACCACGACGAATTTTTGTGTCGAAATATTTCACACGCCCCTGCAAAGAGAAATTGACTCTTCCGAGTACCTTCCTGTTGGTTGACGAGCTACACATGCCATCATTCTTGCATTGTTGCTGCTCTTTATTTCGGATTTATCAGCACTGAGATGTCTCAGGGACATACTATAGAGCTGGTGTCTCATGCTTTTATTAAAGTTACAGTTTCTTCATGGGGGCAAAAGCTGGACATTCTAGGCAACATGTTTTGAGCGAGACAGATTGGAATGTCAAAGAACGCATCCTCAGACGAAGAATTTGGTGACAGGTGATAATGACCCTTATTATGAGATATTTAGTCATCATGATACTAATTCCCAGCCCCATGAACAACAGACATTAGCGAGGTGGAGTGGCTTGCGTGCCTCAATGATACAAATAGCCGTACCATAGATATAACCAGAATGGAGGGATGGAGAGGGCAGACAAACGTGCGGTTCCTGAAGAGGGGCTGCAGTAGTTACAGGGGCAACAGTCTGGATGATTGACTGAGCTGGCATTGTAACATCAGCTAATGTGGCTCTGCCACACAACTACTGTGAACGGCTGAAAGCAAGGGGAAACTACAGCCGTTTCTTTTCTTGAGGACATGCAGCTCTACTGTATGTATATATGATGGCATCCTCTTGAGTTAAATATTCCGGATCTCCGGGCGGGGACTACTCAGGAGGATGTGATCATCAGGAAAGAAAACACTGTCATTCCACAGATTGCAGTGTGAAATGTTAGATCCCTTAATAGGGCAGGGAAGTTAGAAAATTCAAAAATGGGAATGGATAGGCTGAAGTTAGATATAGTGGGGATTAGTGAAGTTCAGTCAAAAGAGAAACAGGATTTCTGGCCAGGTGAGTACAGGATTATAAATACAAAATAAGTTGGGGGTATTACAGGAGTAGGTCTGATAATGAATAAGAAAATAGGAATGCGGGTAAACTACTATCAGCAGCACAGTGATCGCATTATCATAGTCAAGATAGATACAAAACCAACACTGACCACAGTAGTACAAGTTTATATGCCCACTAGCTCTGCTGATGATGAGAAGATTGAAGAAATGCAAGTGGAGGTAAAGGAAATTATTCAGACAATTAAGGGAGAGGAAAACTTAATTGTGATGGGAGACTGGAATTTGGTAGTAGGAAAAGGAAGGGAAGGAAAAATAGTAGGTGAATAAAGACTGGGCAAAAGGAATGAAAAAGGAGATCATCTGGTAGAATTTTGCACAGAAGATAATTTAATCCTAACAAATACCAGGTTTAAGAATCACGAATGAAGGTTGTATACATGGAAGAGACCAGGAGACACTGGGAGGTGTAATGGTAAGACATAGATTTCGGAACCAGGTTTTAAACTGTAAAGCATACCCAGGGGCAGATATAGATTCTATCATAACTTGGTTATGAACTGAAAAAACTGCAAAAAGGTAGGAAAGTAAGGAGATGGGACCTGGATAAATTGAAGGAACCTGAAGTTATTGAGAATTTCAGAGGGAGCTTTAGGTAACAATTGACAGAAACAGGGGAAAATAAAACAGTAGAAGAAGAATGGGTAGCACTGAGAAAAGAAGTAGTGAAGGCAGCAGAGGACAAAATTGGTAGAAAGGCAAGACCTACCAAAAATCCTTGGATATCACAGGACATACTAAATTTAATTGATGAAAGGAGAAAATATAAAAATGCAGTACATGAAATGGGCAAAATGGAGTATAGACGACTAAGAAAAGAGACTGACAGGAAGTGTAAAATAGCTAAGCAGGAGTGGCTGGAAGACAAATGCAAGTCAGTAGGAGAATGTATACATAGGGGAGGAATAGTTACCGCCTACAGGAAAATAAAAGAAACATTTGGAGACAAGAAAAGCAGCTGTATGAATATAAAGAACTTGGATGGAAAACCAGTTCTCAGCAAAGAAGGGAAATCTGAAAAGTGGAAAGAATATATAGAGGGACTATACAAAGGAAAGGAACTTAGAGACAATATTGTAGGAAGGGAAGAGGATGTAGATGAAATAGGAGATATTATACTGAGAGAAGAATTTGACAGAGCACTGAAAGACCTATATCGAAACAAGGCCCCTGGAGTGGACGACATTCCAGCAGAACTACTGAAGTCTCTGGGAGAGCCAGCCATGACAAAACTATTTCAACTGGCGCATAAGATGTATGAGACAGGGGAAATACCCTCAGACTTTAAAAAAATGTAATAATCCCAAATCCAAAGAAAGCAGGTGCAGACAGGTGTGAAAATTACAGAACCATCAGTTTGATAAGTCATGCTTGCAAAATATTAACACGAATAATTTATAGAAGGATGGAAAAGTTGGTAGAAGCCGACCTTGGGGAAGATCAATTTGGATTCAGGAGAAATGTAGGAACTCTGGAGGCAATCCTGACTTTACGGCTTATCTTAGAAGATAGATTAATGAAAGGCAAACCTACATTTCTAGCTTTTGTAGATTTGGAGAAAGCTTTTGATAATGTTGATTGGAATACACTCTTTCAGATCTTGAAATCAGCAGGAGTAAAATATAGGGAGAGTAAGGTTATTTACAACTTGTACAAAAACCAGACAGCGGTTGTCAGACTTGAAGGGCATGAAAGGGATGCAGTGGTTAGAAAGGGAGTAAGACAGGATTGTAGTCTTTCTCCATTGTTGTTCAATTTGTACATTGAGCAAGCTATAAAGGAAAGCAAGGAGAAATTTGGTGAAGGAATTAAAGTTCAGGGTGAAGAAATAAAAACATTGCGTTTTGCCGATGACATTGTAATTCTGACAGAGACAGCAAAGGACCTGGAGGAGCAATTGAACAGAATGGACAGTGTGTTGAAAGGAGCATATAAGATGAACATTAAAAAGAGCAAAACAAGGGTAATGGAGATCAGCCTAAGAAAATCAGGTGATGCTGAAGGAATTAGATTAGGTAACGAAACAATAAAGTAGGTATATGAGTTTTGTTACTTGGGCGGTAAAATAACAAATGATGGTTGCAGTACAGAGGATATAAAATGCAGAATGGAAGTGGGAAGAAAAGCGTTTTTGAAAAAGAGAAATTTATTAACATCGAACACTAAGTTAAGCATAAGAAAGTCTATTCTGAAGGCATTTGTGTGGAGTGTTGTTTTGTATGGGAGTGAAACATGGACAATAAACAGTGCGGACAGAAAGAGGACAGAGGCTTTTGAAATGTGGTGCTACAGAAGAATGCTGAAGATTAGGTGGGTGGATCGCGTAACTAATGAGGAGGTACTGAACAGAATTGGGGAGAAAGGAATTTCTTGCATACGTTGACTAAAAGAAGGGATCGATTAGTAGGACACATTCTTAGACATCAAGGAATTGTGAAATTAGCGTTGGAGGGAAGTTTGTGGGGTAAAAATCATAGAGGGAGACCAAGAGATGGATATAGTAAGCAAATTCAAATGGATGTAGGTTGCCGTTCTTATGAGGAGATGAAGAGGCTTGCTCAGGACAGATTAGGTTGAAGAGCTGCATCAGGCCGGTCTCCGGACTGAAGACCACCACCACCACCACCACCACCACCACCACCACCACAACAACAACAACAACAACAACAAGAAGCGAGTACATCCTTCTGAAAGTCCATATCATAAGAAGAACAATAGTCACATAACAAGCGGTAAGTCAGCAGCTCATCAGACACCCATTAGTGTTCTCTGGAGACGCTGGACAAGACCCCAACAAATGGCTAAGAGTTCCACCGAGTTGCCAAGTATAACAGGTGGGATCATACAATGTGCTTGGCCAACATTTATTTCTACCTGGACAGAACAGCACAGCAACAGTTTGAAAACAACGAAGACAAGCTGAATGACTGGGAGACGTTGCAAGCAGAACTCAAGAACACGTTTGGAGACCGCCAGCGACAAATCCGCTCAGCGGAAGAATTACTGAAGAACCAGGCCCAACATACAGAATGTTTTGGTCCTGTGTAACATATTCAATCCGAATATGACTGAGACCGACAAAATCACGCACCTGATGAAGGGTATTGCAGAAAACATGTACCAAGCTCTTCTGATAAAAGATGATGCTATGACGGAAGAGTTAATTAAGTGGTGCCAGCGTATTGAACAACTGCAACAAACGAGGGCTGGACGAAAGAAGTACGACAGACTCCCCAATGGTCATTGTGGAACACCAGCATGACTTCGCTTCTCTCATACGACAAATTGTGAGAGAAGAATTACAACAGTTTATGGCAGCCAGGACTATTAGACTGAGCGAGCATCAGATGATGGCCATGGATGTAAGCCCTGTAAGTCACGAGGAAGCCGCCGCCGCGGAGGAAGAGGTATTTCAGACATTAGCTCCTGTCTGTCCTGCTAATCGCACCCAATGTGAAGAATGGCATCGCCCTGCAATGACTTATGCTGCAGCTGCGAAATGGCAGCCTACGAACCGGCCGATACAGTCACAACCAACTCCCCCGGCAACTATGACGCCTCGCAGACGAACAGACGTCTGGAGGACAGAAGATAACACACCACTATGTCTCCACTGTGGGCACCCTGGACATGTCATCCGCTAGTGTAGAGAGAGAGGGCGAGTATTCGATCATTCTTTTGCCGCAAGACGTTAGCCATCAGAGAAGTTCTATCCCAGGCAATCATCTGCCGATGAGTTCAGTCAACCTATGGGAAGAAGCCCATCGCCGTACCCTGGAAGAGGTTGCATGCCGACGTGTCGCTGCCATTCACAATCACTGTATAGAGGTGCCAGACGCTCCCCTAGCTGCCGCACCCAGGAAAACTAAGTGAGGCGAGCATCTATGTAGGTGAGGCCGCCACAGATGAAAATGCTCCATAGACAACAGTTGCTAAGATGTCGGGAAATCTCATTGACGTCATAATCAATGGCCAACCTGTCTGGGCACTTGTTGATTCAGGAGCCTCTTTCTCTGTATTGTTGGATAATTACCGCCACACACTACAGAAGACAATGTCCTGTGATATAGGGGCAACTGTGCTGAAGGTCCCAAGCTATCATTGACTGTGGAAGATCTGAGCTGCAAATTGAGGAAGTCGTTCTGAAGGGTACATGTATTACAGAATTTTCTGGGAAGATATTTGTCATTGACAATGTGACGATCCCACCATTGACAATGAGAAGAGTTCCAGTCACAAACACAGATGACCAGTTAAACTGTGAAGTGCTTGTTGATAGTAAAAAGTTTATTAGGTTCACAAAAGAAATTTACGTACCAGCACCTATCATGAGCATTACTGCTGGTTGAGGAGAGGTTTGGATCACTAATTGTCATGAGCAGTCACAACTTATCCCCAAAGGAATGTGTATCGGGACAGCTGAACCAATCTAGGATGGTGAGTTCAACGTCATCAATGAAGACCCATGCTCTGCTGTTAGTACAGACAACATGCTGGAGGAAATAACCACGGAACTGCCAATAGGACCCGGTCTGTCCAAGGAACAACATGTGGGCATTAGCTACACTGCACCAATTTTCGAGTGCATTCAACCCCAGCAGGAGAAATATCAGACAATGGCCCACGAAATGGCACCGTATCTATACTGGGGATCATCCACCAATTAGCCAGTGTTTGTATAGAGTGTCGCCAGCTGAAAGACGGATAATTCGGGAGGAAGTGGAGATGATGTTGCTGGGCATTGCCGACACCTTAGACTGCTTGAAAGGAGCTACATACTTCTCAACTATGGACATGCAGACAGGTTACTGGCAAATCGAGGTTGACAATAGTGACAGGGAGAAGACGGCTTTTATTACACCTGGACAGCCTCTATGAATTCAAAGTAATGCCATTTGGATTATGTAATGCTCTGGCCACATTTGAACACATGATGGACAACTTACTTCAACATCTTAAGTGGACGATGTGCCTTTGCTATTTAGATGACATTGTCATTTTCTCGAAAACATTAGAAGAACATCTGAATCACCTGTCAACTGTGTTGAAGTGTGTTCAGACTGCAGGACTCCACCTCAATCCAAAGAAGTCCCTCTTCATCGTCAAAGAGATAAAAATCTTGATCAACAGAGATGGTGTCCATCCTGATCCAGATAAAGTATAGGCAGTCACAGAATTTCCAACTCCTCAGCACATTCATGATGTGAGACTTTTCTCAGGCTGTGCTCATACTACCGACGTTTCATAAAAAGATTTTGTAACAAGGCATGTCCATTGCAAGAACTTCTGAAGGGAGACGTCAAGTTTAACTGGGATGAGACAAAAGAAAGAGCTTTCGGAGCACTTAAGGAGGCTCTAACTTCCGCACCAGTTCTAGCCTTGTATGACGAGGATGCGGAAACTGAACTTCACAAAGACGCCAGTGGTTATGGGATTGGTGCAGTTCTTGTACAAGTTCAGGAAGGTGCTGAAATCTTGCAGTTATCTGGGCTATCAACAAGTTCTGGCTGTATTTATTCGGTAAACCATTCACTGTTGTGACAGACCACCATTCTTTGTGTTGGCTGGCTAGCTTGAAAGATCCATCAGGTTGACTAGCAAGATGGGCACTAAGACTCCAAGAGTCCGACATCACAGTGGTATTCAAGAATGGGCGCAAACAGAAGGATGCCAACTGCCTTTCGAGCAATCCATTAGTAGAACACAACAGCATGTATGAAATTTCAGCCATCACTGAATTAGGTGACGTTACAGCTGAACAGAGGGAAGATCCAGCAGTATTAAAAACCATACAGGCCTTGGAGAAAGGAGAACCGACCAATGGAGAGATCCAACTTATAAACGGGACATTGTATAAGAGCAACTACGATTCGCTGGTCCCCAAATGGCTATTGGTCATTCCAGCTCATCTCCAGCCAGCTATACTCAAGTATTTCCACAATGCTCCAATATCTGATCATCTGGGATTCGTGAAGACCCTAGACAGAATCAGACGCAGGTATTACTGGAAAGGTCTATACCGATCTGTCAAGCACTATGTAAGTCACTGTAAAGAGTGCCAGCGATGGAAGCATGTGCCGCAGTTACCTCCAAGGCATCTCATACTGATTCCACCTGCAGCAACTCCATTCCACCGAGTTGAGATCGATCTTTTAGGGAGGTTCTCGAAGTCAACAACCGGTAACTGATGGATAATAGACTGCTCTGACTACCTCACATGCTATGCTGTCACCAAACGTCTGCCAACTGCAGAAGCTCAAGAGATCACAAAACTCCTTGTAGAAGACATTATTTTGAAGCATGGAGTACCACGTGTAATGATATCTGATCGCGGAAAGTATTCCAATCAAAACTAGTATCAGAGGTAATGTCACGTTGCAACATTATCCACAGAATGACAACTGCATACCATCCTAAGACAAATGCTCTTACAGAACGTTTTAACAAGACGTTAGCAGATATGCTGTCGATGTACATCGATGGTGAGCAGAAGGATTGGGATACAACACTGTCAGTCATGACATTTGCTTATAATACAGCAAGACAAGACACCACAGACTTCACGCCATTTTTCCTGCTCCATGGCCGTGAAGCTGAGACGACAAAAGGATGTGCTGTTCCCGTTCCAACCGGATGGCACTCAGGATGACTATGTGAAACAGCTCATCACCAGAGTCGAAGAAGCAAGACAGCTGGCTAACATACGGACACTGGATGCCCAGGAGAAGGACCATCAGCGGTATAACCACAAGCACCAACCCGTTGTGTACAGCCCAGGAGATCTGGTATGGATTTTCACTCCTGTACGGAAAGTTGGACTATCAGAAAAGTTATTGAAGTGATACTTTGGTCCGTATCATGTCATACGCCACCTGTCAGGCATCTCATACGAAGGTGAGGATTATGAGCCGTCGTCGAAACGACAAAAACGAAGAGACATTGTTCACGTCCTCCGCATGAATCCTTACTACGATCCTGAAAAACAGATAGGCAAACATGGCTTCATGTTCAAGGACTCTAAGGACGGTAATGATACTGATGAAGCCACGACAGGAACACCTGTCATCGGTAATTGTGTAGAAGGGAAGGATTCTCCAGAACTGCCATACAGAGGACCCATGATAAGATCAAGATTGCAGCTGGCTACAAAGGGAACCTAACAGTGGGTCACTGTTTTTGTCAGGAGAGGGAGCAGGGTCACATGACCCCAAGTTAACTGACTGCTGGCATGGGGCAAGGGATAGTGTCACTGATTGCAGTGGTGAAGGTTGCCGGTTCAATCCCGTCCACCGGCAAAAATTTATTTATTTGTAATTAACATTTCCAGAATGTTTTAAATGTTCCTTATGTTCACTTGTAATTTCTACATGTATATTACGTTACCTATTCTTCTAATTTGTGGTACATTCTGTCTATGTATAAATAGCAGAGCACTCTGCCCGAGAGGCAGTCAGTGCTGCGTGTATGTTTCAGTTCGCAATAAACCTGCTTTCAGTATAAGTGCTGTGTTCAGTTGATAATCCTGCCTTTAAAGTAAAGCCTGTTTCCATTTCAATGTGACAATATATATTCCACAACCCACTGGTTTTATACATAAGAAATAAAAAGGCGGTATGAGAGACCCCTCCACAATAATTGTGTTCCTGTCAATGTCCATAGTAGTTAAGGGTTAAATATGTACAAATAATGAATGTAAATTTTATCAACAACATATATATTATTGTTTTTACAACAGTATTACTTTATTACGGTTTGTTAAGAAAACATATAATATTATACTGCAAGGTTTTTGGTCTCTCAGAGCAAACTCATCACTTTGATGGCATTGAGACACATGTGCTTTTTGAATTTAATCTGTGAACTATTACAGCATCTTAAATTGTAGTGAGACATTATGTTAAATCTAATTTTTAATGTGTAGCAACACCTGAAACAAAATCATCTGTTAAATAAACTTCACAGCCAAGATATATTGATTGAAGCAAACATGTCAGAATGACAAAGCCGTCAATGCGTAATAAAACAGCAATAAATATGAACACAAAAAGTCACATTACAAGCATGGTAGTGACAAAAGTAACTTCAAGTCTCTCCCTGTGTAGGATTCACATAATGGACTGTGTGAGCACTCACTGGTAATAGACAATATTTCATTTTTATGTTAGCTTAATCTTAATTAGTTTAAAAGATATCAATAATTAAAAATTTCAATTGGTCCTAATTTGTGTGACTGTGTCCTTTCTTAGCTTGCATTTATCACAAATCTTTGATCCAGTGTGAAGTTCTTAGCGACTAGAAAAAGGCACAGGTGACTCCCATGTATAAGAAAGGGAAAAAAAGAAAAAAAAAAAAAAAGGGAGGGGGGCTGCATCATGATATCATTAACACCAGTTTTCTGTAGAATTCTAGATCATATTCTCAGTTCTAATACAGTAAATTCCCTTGAGGCAGAAAAGCTTCTGTCCGTGCATCAGAACGGCTTTAGGAAGCATCAATCGTGCAAAACCCAGCTTTCTCTTTTCTTTGATGATTCCTTGCACAGGCCATGGATGAAGGGTAACAGGCAGACTGCATATTTCTTGTCATTTTTCAACATGGTGCCGCACTGCAGATTGCTAATGGAATAGGTACCCAAATATGTGAGTGGCTCAAAGACTACTTAAGTAATAGAACCCAGTACATTGTCCTCGATAGCGAGTGTTCATCAGAAACTAGGGTATTATCAGGAGTAGCCCAGGGAAGTGTGATAGGACCACTGTTATTTTCTATCTACATAAACAACCTGACTGGCAGAGGAGTTGCAATTTGTGGCCGTTTGCTTATGATGCAGTGGTGTACAGGAAGGTGTCATCATTGAATGAGTGTAATATGATGCAGGATGATTTGGACCAAATTTGTAGGCAGTGTGAGAAATGGCAGGTAGCTCTCAATGTAGAAAAATGTTAGGTGATGCAGATGAATAGAAGAAAATAAACCCATAATGTTTGAATACAGCATTCGTAGTGTGCTGTTTGACAAGAGTTGCATCAATTAAATATCTAGGCGTAATGCTGTGCAGTGATATGAAATGGTATGAGTATATACAGACAGTTATGGAGAAGGCAGACTGAATTTTGGGAGAATTTTAGGAAGTTGTGGAAGGAAGGAAGGAAGGAAGTTTAGGGTTTAACGTCCCATCAACAGCTCGGTCATTAGAGACGGTAGGAAGCTGTGATTCGTCTAAAGGATAGCATACATAAAACACTTGTGCGACCCTGTCTTGAGTATTGTTCCAGTGATTGGGATCCCACAAGATCAGTTTAAAGGGAGATATTGAGGCAATTCAGAGGCAGGCCGTTAGGTTTGTTACTGGTAGGATCAATCAATGCACAAGTACTACTGAGATGCTTCAGGAACTTAAATGAAAGTCATTGTAGGGAAGGCAGCGTCTTTCCGAGTAACACTGTTGAAGAAATTTAGAGGGGCAGTATTTGAAGCAGACTGCAGAAAGATTCTACTGCCGCCAACCTACATTTTACATAAATACCACAAAGATAAGATCAGAGAGATTAAAGCTTGTACAAATGCATACAAATGTTCATTTTCCCCTCATTCAATATGGGAGTGGAACAGGAAAGCAGAAACTAATAGTGGTACTAGGTAACCTCCGCCAAGCACCTTTGGGTGAATTGTGACATATGTATGCAGATATGGATGTTAATTATAGTTGAATTACTGCAAATTGCCAGCATCAGTGAGTGGAAAACCTCAGTAATCAAATATTAATGTACAATATGGATCCCATTGTCTTAAACTTGGGAATCCCACTGCATAGGTATAATTTGTTATTGCATAATTTAATAGCTAGTGGTCTTACCTAACTACATATAAATATAAATTATAGAAGGAAACTTTCCTGGTGGGATAAATTATTATATCAGACAGTAAAAACAAACATTTTAACCTATAGAATTAACAACTACTTATGAACACTAACCAAACTCATGCCATCTTGGAACATATCGAAATGCACAATATATCAAAGTGTGGTTTGGTTGTGCGTTCGAGATTTATCCAAATGGCGTTCGTGCAAGCGTTCTTCACAATTACCATTTTGGTAATTATATTAGTGTTCTTCCATCTTGTATCAGTTCTCACACTGTCTAATTCTTGCCAGGTATCTTACATTTTACTTGTAGTTGTCTTTGTTCTGTTTAACTTTTGGACTGATTTGTGTTATATTATCAACTTAACTGGCAGATATAAGCAGTATCTATGAAAATAGGTGGGAAGTTATTCACACGAATACTATGGTAGAATAAGACAAATCTTTTATGGATTACATAATTAATACAAGAAATGCAACCAGTTATCACTTCATATGTACTGTATGTAGTAAAGTTTTTAAGTGTATGAACGGTTTAGACTCCACCTATGTCCATACTGGCTACCCGACAGTGAACACATCATTGAGAATGTATGAAACCTGCTCACCATTAGTAAGAACTTAAAGACTTTAGTAAAAATTGATGCAAAATGAGACTTCAGGCTCTTTATTTTAGCCGTAGATACTACAGCTTCTATTTTCATTTGGTAAACCAGCTAGTGTGCATAAGATAAGATATGTGACATTGTTAGATTCATCCTAAGGGTTATTGATGAAAACAACAAGTAGAAGTATGTAGTTCACAGTGCCACATTCTATGTAAATGAAATTTCTTCATACCTCTTTACCATATGTAACGAAGCATGTTGGGATTTACTCCCATCTGTTTGGATTAAGGAACCTCCCGATACCATTGTTTCATAATAATAAATATGAATGTAATTAGTCTATTATTTGACGCCGGAGAAGTTTGTTTAATTAGAAAATATTATTTAGTTAATACCAGAGACATATTGTTATATTTCAGATAGTGTGCTAATTATTAATTCTGTTAAAATGAAGTAAATCAGTTTCTCATAATACTGAAGTAGGTACTACAGTTTTTCACAAGTAAAGTTAGGAAAGTTTTGCCCTTATTAGTTTCTGTATAATTACCATTAATTATTAAATTATTGCTGATAAAACTATCTTGTTAAATATGTAAAGGAAATACTATTAATTTAATTTAGATTTGTATATTAATTTAATCAGTATTATTAACACGAACTTTTACTATAGCCAGTTGCCTGTAATTGTTTACTTTTCCATTATAATTAATGCAATGAACTCAATTAACAATACTTAATTTCCAGTATCATTGCTTGGATGATTTAAATAGGATGCGTTTGCGTCGTGCAATACAGTATTGTTTCGCCCACTGTCTGAGCTACAACCCATGCAAGTTCAGAGTATTGTTTCAGCCACGATCTGAGGCATAATCCATGCTAGTTCAGAGTATTGTTTCGTCCGTAACCTGAGGCACAACCCACATAACTTAGAACTTTAATTTTGAATAGTTATGTAAAAGTCTTTCAATTTTAGGCATGTAGAAAGTACATCTACAGTGATTAATCCATGTGCTACACTGTACACCACAGACTTGTGTAGTCCACACATGAAATGTGTAGATTCATATTATTGATATGTAGGATGTGTGCACCCGGTCATGTTGTTATTGTTGTTGTTGTGGTATTCAAACCGGAGACTGGTTTTATGCAGCTCTCCACCCTACTCTATCCTGAGCAAGCCTTTTCATCTACTCATATGAACGACAACCCACATCCACTTGAATCTGCTTACTATACGTGTCTCTTGGTCTCCCTCTGTGATTTTTACCCCACACACTTCCCTCCAATGCTAAATTTATGTTTCCTCGATGTCTAAGAATGGGTCCTACCAAGCGATCCCTTCTTTTAGTTAGGGTATGCCAAAAATTCCTTTCCTCACCAATTCTGTTCAGTACCTCTTCATTAGTTTGCGATCTACCCACCTCATCTTCAGCATTCTTCTGAAGCACCACATTTCAAAAGCCTCTATTCTCTTCCTGTCCGCACTGCTTATCGTCCATGTTTCACTTCCGTACAAGGCAACACTCCACACAAATGCCTTCAGAAAAGACTTCCTTACACTTAAATTAATATTCGATGTTAGCAAATTTCTCTTTTTCAAAAATGCTTTTCTTCCCATTGCCATTCTGCATTTTATATTCTCTGTACTGCAACCATCGCATGTTATTTGACTACCCAAGTAACAAAACTCATCTACCACCTTCATTGTTTCGTTACCTAATCTAATTCCTTCAGCATCGCCTGATTTTCTAAGACTGCATTCCATTATTTTTGTTTTGCTCTTGTTAATGTTCATTTTATATGCTCTCTTCAACATACTGTCCATTCCGTTCAACTGCTCTTCCAGGTCCTTTGCTGTCTCTGACAGAATTACAATGTCATTGGCAAAACGCGATGTTTTTATTTCTTCCCCCTGAACATTAATCCCTATTCCAAATTATTCCTTGCTTCCCTTCACCGCCTGCTCAATGTACAAATTGAACAACATCGGAGAAAGGCTACAACCCTGTCTTACTCCCTTCCCAACTGATGCTTCCCTTTCATGCCCCTCAAGTCTAATAACTGTGGTCTGGCTTTTGTACAAGTTGTAAATAACTCTCCTTTCCCTGTATTTTACCCCTGCTGACTTCAGAATTTGAAAGAGTGTATTCCAGTCAACATTGTCAAATGCTTTCTCCAAATCCACAAAAGCTAGAAATGTAGGTTTGCCTTTCCTTAATCTATCTTCTAAGATAAAACGTAAAGTGAGTATTGCCTCCCGGGTTCCTATGTTCCTCCTGAATCCAAACTGATCTTCCCCGAGGTCAGCTTCTACCAGCTTTTCCATTCTCCAGTAGATAATTCATGTTAAAAAATTGCAACCATGACTTATCAAACTGATGGTTCTGTAATTTTCACACCTGTCTGCACCTGATTTCTTTGGAATGGGGATTATTACATTTTTCTTAAAGTCTGAGGGTATTTTGCCTGTCTCATACATCCTACACACCAGTTCAAATAGTTTTGTCACGGCTGGCTCTCCCAGAGACTTTAGTAGCTCTGAGGGTATGTCATCTACTCCTGGGGCCTTGTTTCAACTTAGGTCTTTCAGGGCTCTGTCGAATTTGTCTCTCAGTATAGTATCTCCTATTTCATCTTGATTTACTTCCTCTTCCCTTCCTACAACATCATCTCTAAGTTCATTTCCTTTGTAGAGCTGCTCTATGTACTCTTTCCACCTTTCAGCTTTCCCTTCTTTGCTGAGAACTGGTTTCCCATCTGTGTTCTTGATATTCGTAGAGTTGCTTTTCTTGTCCCCAAATGTCTCTTATTTTCCTGTAGGCGGTATCTACTTTTCCCCTTCTTATACATTCTTCTACAGATTTGCATTTGGCTTCTAGCCACTCCTGCTTAGCCATTTTGCACTTCCTGTCAATCTCATTTCTTAGTCGTTTGTACTCCATTTTGCCTGTTTCATTTACTGCATTTTTATATTTTCTCCTTTCATCAATTAAATTTAGTATTTCCTGTGATATCCAAGGATTTTTTTTGTAGGTCTTGCCTTTCTACCTATTTTGTCCTCTGCTGCCTTCACTATTTCATCTTTCAATGCTGCCCATTCCTCTTCTACTGTTTTATTTCCCCCTGTTTCTGTCAATTGATGCCTAAATCTCCCTCTGAATATCTCCAGAACTTCACGTTCCTTTAATTTATCTAAGTCCCATCTCCTTATTTTGCTACCTTTCTAGGTATTTATGAAACATTAAAAGTGTCAAAGAATTACAATTCTGTGTATTGCCTACATTATATGTAGTGAATTAGTTTTCGCCCAATGAGATTTCAGCCAGCTGCTACTGAGAGCAATCACGAATGAGAACATCAGGAATCATCGATCTAGGTACAGGTAATGGCACAAACAGTGTTTGATTTTGTACAATTTTCCTTGAATTTTATGTCAAACATCCATTAACACTTACTGCTCATGTTTACTGTTGGATCAGATGACACCAATGTTGCCACAGCCTTTTCCACATCTCCTTGATGTTTTTTGAGAGCAAGTTTTGCTCTTTTGGCATCAAAGCCCATTGAAACAATCTGCAACAATTTATATGGTGATAATTTACAGACAGATTAAAGCTATAAGTACACCAAAATAACATTTGAAAACAATATTCACTTACCAGGCAAAGGGGCACAGGCAGTGATAGCAACAAATAAACACACAGACACACACACACACACACACACACACACACACACACACACACACACGCACACAAACGCAAGCTTTCGAAGCCTAGCTGCTTCGTCAGGCAGAAGGGAAGGAGAGGGAAAAGGAAATGATGAGGGTTTTAAGGGAGTGGGTAAGGAGTCATTCCAATCCCGGGACAGGAAAGACTTACCTTGGGGGAAGAAATGGAAGGTAAATAAATGCACATACACCCACACATTTACACAGACACAAGTACACTTGTGCCTAAGTGTGTTTGGATGTGGATATGTGTGAGTGTGTGTGTATTTGTTTGCCTTCCTTTTTGTCCCCTAAGGTGGGTCCTTCCACTCCTGGGATTGGAATGGCTCCTTTTCCACTTCCTTAAAGCCCGTATCCTTCCCTTTCTCCTCTCCTTCCTCCCTCTTTTTCCCGAAGAAGCCACCACTGGTGGCGAAAGCTCGAATGGTTGTGTGTTTATGTGTGTGTTTAGTGTTCCTATCGACTAGCCTGTACTTTAGGTAAGTCAAAAATCTTTATTTTATACCATTTTCCTACCTGGAAGGTCTCCTTCTATATATATATATATATATATATATATATATATATATATATATATATATATATATATACGAATATTGAGACGAAAAATTCCTAGCAGGAAAAATAAAATATAAAAAATAGACGAAGATTACTCACCAGGCGAAGGAGCACAGGTGTGACAGCATCACAAATAAATAAATGAATACACACACACACACACACACACACACACACACACACACACAATCGCAAGCTTTCGCAACCCAGTTGCGTCTTCAGGCAGTAGGGAAGGAGAGGGAAAAGGAAATGATGAGGGTTTTAAGGAAGGGGGTAAGGAGCCATTCCAATCCCGGGAGAGGAAAGACTTACCTTGGGGGAAAAAATGGAGGGTAAACAAATGCACACATGCCCACACATTCACACAGACACAAGTACACCTAGGCAGACATACTGTAGAAAGCAAAGAAGTTAAGTTATAGAAGTTAACTTCTTAACTTCTTTGCTTTCTACAGTATGTCTGCCTAGGTGTACTTGTGTCTGTGTGAATGTGTGGGCATGTGTGCATTTGTTTACCCTCCATTTTTCCCCCCAAGGTAAGTCTTTCCTCTCCCGGGATTGGAATGGCTCCTTACCCCCTTCCTTAAAACCCTCATCATTTCCTTTTCCCTCTCCTTCCCTACTGCCTGAAGACGCAACTGGGTTGCGAAAGCTTGCGATTGTGTGTGTGTGTGTGTGTGTGTGTGTGTATTCATTTATTTATTTGTGATGCTGTCACACCTGTGCTCCTTCGCCTGGTGAGTAATCTTCGTCTATTTTATATATATATATATATATATATATATATATATATATATATATATATATATATATAAAACGATTATTAAGACGAAAAAATCACAGTATGTCTGCCTAGGTGTACTTGTGTCTGTGTGAATGTGTGGGCATGTGTGCATTTGTTTACCCTCCATTTTTTCCCCCAAGGTAAGTCTTTCCTCTCCCAGGATTGGAATGGCTCCTTACCCCCTTCCTTAAAACCCTCATCATTTCCTTTTCCCTCTCCTTCCCTACTGCCTGAAGACGCAACTGGGTTGCGAAAGCTTGCGATTGTGTGTGTGTGTGTATTCATTTATTTATTTGTGATGCTGTCACACCTGTGCTCCTTCGCCTGGTGAGTAATCTTCGTCTATTTTTTATATATATATATATATATATATAAAAATAAAAATAGAAAACAGATGAAAACAGATGACTTACCAAAAGGACCGGCTCGTCGATAGAAACAAATAAAATAAATAAAATCACGCACACACGTGTGTGTGTGTGTGTGTGTGTGTGTGTGTGTGTGTGTGTATGTGTGTGTGTGATTTTATTTATTTTATTTGTTTCTATCGACGAGCCGGTCCTTTTGGTAAGTCATCTGTTTTCTATTTTTATTTTTGTTTATCCCACCGGGAAAGTTTCCCTCTATAATTTTCGTTTCATCAATTTATATATATATATTATAGAGGAAAAATTCCTAACAGGAAAAAAATATACGTAAAAAATAGATGAAGAACACTTACCAGGCGAAGGGGCACAGGCAGTAATAGCAACAAATAAACACACAGACACACACACACTCAAAAATGCTAGCTTTCGCAGCCTAGCTGCTTCATCAGGCAGAAGGGAAGGAGAGGGAAAAGGAAATGATGAGGGATTTAAGGAAGGGGGTAAGGAGCCATTCCAATCCCGGGACAGGAAAGACTTACCTTGGGGGAAAAAATGGAAGGTAAATAAATGCACATACACCCACACATTTACACAGACACAAGTACACTTAGGCAGACATACTGTATCTACAGTATATATATATATATAAATTAAAAAAAAATTATTTTATTCGTATATTTTTTGTATTACATAAACTAAATTGTTCAGTCTTCAGTGTAACCACAAACTACTAAAAATATTACAAACAATCTACAGAACTCTTCTTTCCTCAAAAATTGAAGACAATTACACAAAAAACAGTTATGAATGATGTCTCATTAGTAGGGACAGGAAAAATTCGTTTTAACGATAACGCATGAATAACGCGAATTTGGCGGTTTTTTAAGAACATAACACGAATTCGTCTATTTATTTTAATTAACGCAAAATCGGCAATTTTCAACGAAATTACGCTGTATCTGGATAGAGAATGTTGTAAATTTAATTATTTCCGTGATATATTTAATGTAGAAATGTTCCGTATCCAAAGTTAGTGTTTTTTTGTTATTTTGTATTGCATAATGCAAGAAGACAGCGCCACACATTGTTAGACGCGCATATTCACAGTAGTACAATTTCCGATCGATTACTGTCGGCAAGCTTATTTCTCTCTCGGTGTTAAGATTTGAAGATATTACGGTAATTAATGTTGAGATGATTGTTTTCAAATTTCGATGTATTTCTTCACTGAAATGTTTCTAGCATTTTGAAACCATTTGAGATTATTTTCCATGATTGACCGCTGACCTGGAAGTTTGTAAATTCGATGTATTGCGCATGCGCACCTTTGGTTAGTGCAACTGCGACTTCAGAAGGTCTTTGAACAGCGTCAAAGTTGAGCAGTTTTGTCGTTATATTCTTTGACTGCGCTGTTATCGTTAGCCTTAATTGTTATCATTACTGTTTCGCGGTGACATGAATTACTATTTTCGGACTTGATGTTGAATTACTCTCAGGCTTATAACCACTGCAACTGCATTTAAACAAACACTTTCTTTTGTGGATGCTCCTTTTATCATCTTCTGGACTTTGTCCATTTTAACCTAGTCGGTAAACGTTTATTTACGAAAGCGTCGGTGTAATATGATCATGTTTGCAACAATCTTTGAATGCTCTTCGAAAAGTCAATCACATAGAATGAGGAGAATAATATTTAGTGTGCTGATCCGAAATAAATAATCCTGTTCATGCTGTATTTTCGATAGGTTTTTTTTTTTTTTTTTTCCAATCAGTCAATTATCCTCGAAAATGAACATTTCGATGCCAACATTACGACAATGCTACCACTGCCATACGTAAAATTTCTTTTGTTCGTATATGGATTTGTTTCTACGACACTTGTCCAGATATTTGTAAAAATGCCATTTATTGAGGGGGGTGGGTGCAACAAAAGAACGCCGAGCAGAGTCAAAGATCTGTCAATGAAAAACACCAGAAAGTGCAGAGCATAAATGACCCATACTACTTATAAAAAATAAGGGAACTTTGAAAGGAAGTTGTTTGTGTGAAAATTCTGTATTACTGACAGGAAACAAACTTTAAAACTTAAACTTATAGCAAAACATATAACCTTACTTTCAAAGCCATACGTGACTAAACATTTAAAATATTATGAACACTCATTTTTGTCACATTTTAACCTCAAGTTAAATATCTTTTCTACGTATTTAAAAATATTTTGTTCCTGAGAAACACTTTAAAAATATGTGATCCTTCAAGTTTTTTTGCTATTTTCATATAAAAATTTCTCTTTTAGCAAAGACTTTTTATTTATTTACAATAGGGCTGCAAAGGCAAAGACTTTTCTTTAACCTACATTAAAATATATTCTTCTATTTTTCAATATTGGTATTCTCTAAGAAATTGCGATAATATAACACAAAAAATTTAAGTCGGCAAAAACTGTTTGTTGACCTGAAGAAAGGGACAACCTGCTGGATAAAATCATTGGAATTTTTTTTACAGTATTTAAAATACTTTGTGTATAAAAAATTTTTTTAGACACATATTTGTATCAATATTTTTTGTTAAAATTATTTTTTCAACATATATATCAAATCTGACCCACCGTATCTTATGAACAGTGTAATTTTCAACATACCATTGAAAAATTGTTATATAGGACAAATATAGCACTGAAAATGGAAAAAGATTACCAGAAAATAACACCAACAAGTGCAAAAAATAACACTGATTTTGGCCATAAAGTAACACCTATTTTTTACTGTCCCTACTCATTAGTAACAATAGGATATGATTGAAGATAGGAAGCAAGGGGGACAACAGACAAAATTAATAAATTAACAGAAATAAAATTTAACAATGGGAAATCCAGGTTTGAATATCTGTAATAGAGGATAGATGCAACTCACCATAAAGACAATTGCTGAACCACAGACACACACATAAAATAGACAATCACATTCACATAACTTAAATTTTTGTCTATGGCCTTCATTATAAAAAGAAACACACAAATTCACACAGACGTAACTCAAGCACACATGATCACCATCTCTGTCCACTCCAGCACAAGTATCACTGCCAAGTTTGTTGTGCTGGAGAGGCCAGAGATGTTGGTCATGTGAGCTTATGTCTCAGTGAATGTATGTGTTTGCTTTTATAATGAAGGCCATAGACAAAAATGTTTGTGGTGTGAATGTAATTGTTTTTTTAAATGCCTGCCTATAGCTCAGTGATCATATTTATGGTGAGTTGCATCTATCCTCTATAACTGCCTAAAATAAAAATATTTTCACTTTCAAAAAATTTATTTAAAAATTGGATTACATGAAAAAATATTTTCCTATGTAAGTAAAGAACGATGACAATGTCACAAGTTTAATAACTAAATCATAATACAAGCAAAACAACTTGAAGTAATCGTATTTTTAAAATACATATAATAAAAAAGGAAGGAAAATCAAGGTTACAAATACCATTGACAGAGAAGTCACTAACAAGAACAAAGTCTCAGATGGAAATGCCTGTATTTCAGCTCCGTTAGCATCGGCGTAGCTGAACGGCAGCTGCAGGGTGCCATCCGAAAGGCCCACTCATGGGCCTCTTCTCACGGATTTCAGTTCTCCGCACGGAAAACCCACGTGATGCACTTCTGTCGCCATCGGGTAGTTCACCCTGACCCAGAGCTCTACCTAGGTGGTGAACTACTTCAGGTTGAGGAAACACATCGCTTCCTGGGCATGGTCTTCGATGCCCGGCTGACATGGGTGCCACACCTACGTCAGCTGAAACAGAAGTGTTGGCGGCATTTAAATGTCCTTCGATGCCTCAGCCATACTAGTTGGGGAGCAGCACATTCCACCCTTCTTCAGCTCTACAAGTCTCTTATTCTGTCGCGGCTTGATTACGGGAGCTTGGTGTAAGACTCAGCAGCCCCTTCTGCCTTGCGGGTCCTAGACCACACAGGCGTGCGGCTCGCAACAGGGGCTTTTTGCACCAGTCCCGTAACGAGCCTTCTAGCTGAAGCTGGTGTTCCCCCTCTGCGGTATCGCCGGCAACGGCTGTAGGTGAGCTACGTTGCCCGGGTTCATGCTTCACCCCGCCATCTGAACCACAGGCTTCTCTTCCCACTTTCTGCACTCCCTTCCCCACGACGTCGGCCGAGGTCGGGTCCCCCGATTGCGGTCCGTGTCCGTTCCCTTCTCTCCTCACTTGATTCCTTACCCCTTCCTCCACCTTACCATTACTCCCTCCGTATTCCCCCCTGGAAAATTCCTCGCCTGGAGCTTCGGCTGGACTTGTCCCGGGATTCAAAAGCCTCGATTTCACCACTGCTTCTCCGTCGCCGGTTCTATGCACTGCTTGATACGTTTCACGGAGCAAACATTGTGTACACGGACGGTTCTTTGGTCGATGGCCATGCTGGATATGCCTTTATCCATGGTGACCACATCGAACAGCGGTCATTGCCTTGTGGAAGCAGCATCTTCACCGCAGAACTGGTCGGTATTTTGAGAGCTCTTGAACACCTCAGAGCTCGCCCCAGGGGATCGTTCGTCATCTGTAGCGACTCCCTGAGTGGCTTACAGGCCCTCGACCAGTTTCTACCGAAAAACACAGTGGTGCGAGCCATTCAAGATGCTGTCTTCGCCCTTGGCGAGTCAGGCCGTTCTGTCCTTTTCATCTGGACGCCAGGGCACATAGGTATACCGGGCAATGAACGTGTTGATCAGCTGGCCAAGCAGGCCACCACTTCGCGGTCCCTGGATATTGGCCTCCCGGTTTCCGACCTCCAAACCCAGTTGACCCGCAAGGTCTTAAGGGTTTGGAATTCTGAATGGGCAGATTCGACTGAACTGAATAAGCTCCGTGCTATCAAGCCGTCTACCGCTGCATGGAAGACGTCCCTGAGGGCTTCTCGCAGGGAGTCGTTCGTCCTTTGCCGACTCCGTATAGGCCATACTTGGCTTACGCATGGTCACCTCCTACGTCGCAAGGACCCTCCTCAGTGTCGATGTGGTGCGCCTTTGACGGTCGCCCACATCTTAATTGAATGTCGCCATTTAGCCGCAGCACGACGCTATTTTAATCTTCCTGACACTTTGCAGCTAGCATTAGCTGACAATACCTCCACGGTTGACTCTGTTTTAAATTTTATGCGTGAGTGTGGACTTTACAAGTCCCTTTAAAGTTTGTCTTTGTCATTTCTCTGTCCTCTGCCTGCTTAAGTCTGTTAGGTAGGCAGTTTTAATGTGTTCCAGAGTGGCTGGGTGTGTTCCTTATATCCTTGTGACCACCCAGCATAAACACTCTTGTGCTGTTTCAGCTGTTTTATCCCTTCTTCGTTTTTAATCGTATCCTTTCTTTCTATTAGTCTGTAAGTTTTAAACTTTGACTTGTTAGTGCATTCACTTCGGATCGCTTAACAAAATGTTTTATCTCTTGGACTGGAAAAAGGGACTGATAACCGTCATTGTTTAGTCCCTTCAAAAACCCAACAACAACAACAACAACAACAACAACAACTACCCCAAATTTGCTTCAATTTAGAGAAACTATTAGAAAACAAATAAGTATGGCTAGACATAGATTTAAACCATATATCAGCTATTTCAGAGTGCTTACCACTAAGCAACCTGGTTCATCATAATAACACAGAAGAAAAATTAGACTTCAATCACTTACCAGTGCAGTAACTGATTAATCACAAATTTGGAGTTTCTGGGCAAGAAATTGCCTCCAATCCTTGTGAGAACCGTCTCAGCATTAGTGAAATGTGACATCTAAATTGGAACCTGTTCCTCTGAAATCTTGTTAAGTGTCTTAACCACAACATTTGGTAATAGTAATAATAGGAATGTGATGTGTAAGAATGATCAAGTTAGCTGATATAGATCTTAGACACCTTTATATGAAACCAAAAAGTTCTTAGACTATTACTAGAAAGAATATATAGGGGTGTTAAAATTATGACCAACTACAGAAAATATAGTGATTAGCAATAGAAATTGAAACTTGACTGTGGCAAAGAGAAAGATGGCATTGATTACCAAAATTACATAGCGTAGTTGAAATATGAGTGGGCTGCTTAATTTGTGTTTTGTTTTGGAATGAAAATGAGTGGTTTATTTATTTATAGTAACAATGATATGAAATGAGGACACTCTTCATTATTATTTTTATTTTATTGTGTTTATTTATTTTTTAATTTTAATTTCAGGAGGTAAAATAAAATTCCAGCAATTTAGTTATTGGAGGTACCAAAAACTGTGTGTGTTTGTGACAGAGAGAGAGAGAGAGAGAGAGAGAGAGAGAGAGAGAGAGAGAGAGAGGGGGGGGGGGGCAGAAGGGGGAGCAAGAGGGCACAGATGTGCTCTATTTACATGCATCACAAAAACACAAACTATAGTTGAGTATATTACAAGGGCATGGCTTAACATAAATCTCAATAATAAATATTTACCTGTTGTATATCTTCTTGAGACGGAGTCATAAACAAATGCGGCTTTTCTCTTATCAGGTCTAGGCTTTGTGTTAAGTTGTTATTTGTCTGTCGTAAAGCCTCCCGTGCAGTTGATCTTGCAAATCCCATATTCATCAAACTTTGGTGAAGCTGAGGATCTACAAACTGTTCTCCATCAACACACATTCCTAATTTTCGACGCTCTCTGTTGTGTTAAACAAAAGTTAAATAGTTTTAATAACAATGCCACGAAAATGAGTAATACGTACATCTCATATTGATTTATTAATGAAGGTGCACAAAACTCAGATACAGATATGCTACTCTTACAAAGCATAGAAATCTATGTGTTGTGTACAATGACTTGTTGCTCCTAATGATAACAAATATGTAACACATTATGCATACCGAGTACCACACACAATAATTAATGTTACATATTTTAATTTAAAAATAATGTGTTAGTACATAAAATTTATTGAGAAGAGTAAACTAATGAAACTTCCCCACAGGTTCAAATTTTAAAGTTCCCAGGAAGGCTTAAGTCAGCATACAATATTGCAGAATTGAAGTTTAATTCTCGAGGAAATATATAATTAATCTACAACAAGGCAATAGAAATAGTTGACACCATGCCACAGGATAAAGTACATATGAGTTTTCACACTCAAACCAAAGTGCCCAATATACTACCAACCTGTTTAGTTGTCTTTCAACAGCTTCTTTCTTTTTTACCTCTTCCTTCTGAGTTCTGCGGTTACTTAGAAACTCCACTGCAGCAGAAACATTACCACATGTTGCTCGCAACCCGAGACGAGCCTCATAGTTTGTATATCCTGTAATTAAAAAAGGAAAAAAAAATTAAAAAGTGAAATGATTAATTATTAATAAACACCTATAAGCCAACATCATCAATATAGATAGAGAATCCTAATACCGAAGAATCCTTTACCACAATACCTATCTCTCATCTTTTTTTAATATCAATAATGGAGGATAGGTAACAACTCACCGTACACAGGCTTGCTGAACTGCTGACTGACACGAAAATAGATAATCACATCCACACAACTGAAATTTTTGGCCATGGGCTTTGTCAGAAAAAGAAACACATACATTCACACAATCATTCAGACAACTGATCACACACAATTATCATGTCCGGCCACTCCAGCAACATAAGCTAGACGAAGGCCATGGCTGAAAATTTAAGTTGTGTGGATGTGATTATCTATTTTTGTGTCTGTCAGCAGCTCAGCGAGCCTCTTTACGGTGAGTTGTTACCTATCCTCCATTATTGATATTTGTATTGGATTTTCCATTGTTAAAATTTTGTCATCTTCTCTTAATGGTGAATTGGTGCAATCATAGACAATTTCTTTCCATTCAATTTTCAGATCAGCTTTTAAGCTGATATTAATAAGCCAATTCATTAAACTTTCATTTACAAAACCACAGTAAAATTTATTTACAACTATAAAAAAATCTTCTTTCTTCTCAATACAAATATGAAAGTGACACACAAATGAAGCATGTTGGTATTTATTCCCATCTGCTTGCATTACTGAACCTCCTGATATCAGTGTTGCACAATAATAGGTTCGAATGTAATTAGTCTAATATCATTTTCTTTTCCAAACTTTTGTTATTCTTTTTTCTAATGTGATTAGCTGAAGTTATTTTCTATTATTTGATGTTGCAGAAGTTTGTTTAATTACCAAATATTAATCAGTTCATGCAAGAGGTGTATTGTTATAGTTCAGATAATTTCTCCACTTTTGAAGAATGAAAACCTTTTTTAATATATCTGAGGTGAAAAAAAACTAATATAACCAAGACTTGTATATCAGTTTACTCAGTATATTATAGACGAACAATTTCTTTCAGGAAAAATATATATAAAAAATAGATGAAGATTACTCACCAGGCAAAGGAGCACAGGTAGTGATAGTAGCACAAATAAATAACACACACACACACACACACACACACACACACACACACACACACACACACACACTAGCTTCCGCAGCCTAGCTGCTTCTTTAGGCAGAAGGGAAGGAGAGGGAAAAGGAAATGATGAGGATTTAAAGGGAGTGGGTAAGGAGCCATTCCAATCCCGGGACAGGAAAGACTTACGTTGGGGGAAAAAAAGGAGGATACACAAATTCACCCACACATATACACAAACGCAAACACACCTAGGCAGACATACCGTAGAAAACAAAGAAGTTGGACAGAGATACCACTTGAGGCAGAGGCTCTGTCCATAGAATCGAGACAAAGATGTTAAAGATGGTGGGCGGGAAGGATTCCCACTCCACCGAGAGTGTCTTTCTGCCGCCCACCTAACCTCCGTAACCTCCTAGTCTATCACTATGAAATCCCTAAACCACCTTCCCTACCTTCTGGCTACTACCCTTGTAACCGCCCCCGTTGTAAAACCTGTCCTATGCACCCTTCCACCACCACTTACTCCAGTCCCGTAACCCGGAAGGTTTACACGATCAAGGGCAGAGCCACTTGTGATAGTACCCACATGATTTACCAACTGACATGCCTGCACTGTGAAGCATTGTATGTGGGAATGACCAGCAACAAACTGTCCATTCGCATGAACAGTCACAGGCAGACAGTGTTTGTTGGCTAAACACGCCTTGGTGCACGGCCAGCACATCTTGGCACGGTGACACACCGCCCAGATTATCTGGATACTTCCCACCAACACCAGTCTTTCAGAACTCCGGAGGTGGGAACTTGCACTTCAGCATATTCTCTCTTCCCGTTGCCCACTTGGTCTCAACCTCCGCTAAATTCAAATTCCCGCCCACCATCTTGAACATCTTTGCCTCGAATCTCTAGACAGATCCTCTGCCTCAAGTGGTATCTCTGCCCAACTTCTTTGATTTCTACGGTTTGTCTGCTTAGGTGTGTTTGCGTATATGTGTGGGTGTGGGTGAATTTGTTTATCCTCCCTTTTTCCCCCTAAGGTAAGTATTTCCTGTCCCGGGATTGGAATGGCTCCTTACCCACTCCCTTAAAACCCTCATCATTTCCTTTTCCCTCTCCTTCCCTTCTGCCTGAAGAAGCAGCTAGGCTGCAAAAGCTAGCGTTTGTGTGTGTGTGTGTGTGTGTGTGTGTGTGTGTGTGTGTGTGTTTTATTTGTGCTACTATCACTAACTGTGCTCCTTCGCATGGTGAGTAATCTTCATCTATTTTTTATATATAGTTTTCTCAGTATTATTTACACAACCTTTGACTATAGCTAGTTGCATGTAATTGTTGACTTTTTTATTATAATTAATTTAATTTACATAATTAACAATATATAATTTTAGTGTCACTGTTTGTACGATACAAATAAGATGCTTTTGGGCTATGTAATTGAGTCTTGTTTCATCTTTGTTAGGAGGCACAATCCACGCCAGTAATGAGTAGTGTTTAGAGTTGTGTAATGTGATGTATCTAATTTGAACAATTCTAGGAAAAGTTCTTCAGTGTTAGTTGTGTGGAAAGTGTTTCAACCAGTATTATGAATGGACTATTATTACTTGTGCCACACTAAAATGTACACCTCGAACTTTTGTATTCCACACACGAATGTGTAAATTTGTATTAGTGACATGTCCGTAGTGCATGTGCGTAGTGGTTTGTAGCTATGGTTATTAATGAGACTTGTACACTGGCCATAAATAGGGACAACTGGGCACTAATAAGTCATTAAAGTGTCAATGAATTGCAATTCTATGTGTCACCTACATTATTTGTAGTGGACTAGTTTTGCCCCATGGAATTTCTGCCAATTGTGACCAAGAGCACCAATCAATGAGAACTTCAAGAGGCATCAAGCTATGACACAGTAACTTCACACACCATATCTCATATCTCCACAAAATAAGAATACTGTAGAGTTGCTGATGTAATATGAGCAAAGTAAAAATTGACATTCCATAGTTGACAGAACTGCATACACCTTAGTGTGATCATATAAGCTGTAATGACTATGAACATTGAACAAAGAAAATGGTAAGTGGGGAGACAATCAAATAAGCTAAAACAGTGGTGCAAAAATATGAATGTGTGGTAGTAACAACATGAAATGTGTAATCTATAAATTTATTCAATAGGCAATAAAATGGTTTAATTATAATTAAAAAGGAATAAAGTATGAAAAAATGGCAACATATAACTCTTAATTATTTCTTGGGCATTCAGTTGGGTGCCATTGTCCAAAAGGCACAATTTTTTGATTTCCCTCTCATCCCATTACCACATAGTGTTACAAAGAACATAGCAGCTGCAGATGACAGTTGTGTTTGTGAAGTGGGCCTGTATGAATTAAGAGTACACATCGTTTTCCAACAGAGGCCATGGCCAAAAGCTAAATTGAGGGAATATGAGTGTCTTTTGTATGTGCTTGACACAGCCTGACAATTATCTTTGCAATGAATGCAAACTATGCCTTTATATTGTTGATAATTCAATTAATAATGGAAAGTCCAGATTGGAATTCACAATATAGTAATGTGGACAGTTTACAACTCACCACAATGACGTGATGACGAGCTGCGACAGACACATAATAAAGACATACACATACAACACTTCAGTTGTCGGCCATGACCTTCTTCAGAAAACAGAACATTCATGCAATCACACAGCCACACAACGCAGTCACACACCCGTCAGCTCCGGCTGCTGCACTTTGATTTGAAGTGTGGCAGGGGAGCTGATGGGTGTGTGACTGCGTTATGTGGCTGTGTGATTGCATGACTGTTCTGTTTTCTGAAGAAGGCCATGGCCAATAGCTTATGTGTTCTTGTTGTGTTTGTAGTCTTCAGTCCACAGACTGATTCGATGTAGCTCTCCACGCTACCCTGTCCTGTGCAAGTCTCTTCATCTGAGAATACGTTCGGCAACCTACATCCTTTTGAATCTGCTTACTATATTCGTCCCTCGGTCTCCCTCTACGATTTTTACCCCACACACTTCCTTCTAATGCTAAGTTGACAATTCCTTGATGTCTCAGAATGTGTCCAACCAATCTATCCCTTCTCTTAGTCAGGATATGCCAGAAACTTCTTTTCTCTCCGATTTGGTTAAGCACCTCCTCATTAGGTATGTGAACTACCCATCTAATTTTCATCATTCTTCTGTAACACCACATTTCAAAAGCTTCTATCATCTTTTTATCTGAACTCCTTATTGTCCATGTTTCGCTCACATACAATGCTACACTCCAGACAAATGCTTTCAGAAAGGACTTCCTAACATTTAAAATAATATTGGATGTTAAAAAGTTTTGCTTCTTTAGAAACACTTTTCTTCCCACAGCCATTCTGCATTTTATATCTTCTTTACTTCGGCCATCAGAAGTTACCTTGCTACCCAAATAACAAAATTCATCTACTACTTTCATTGTCTCATTACATAATCTAATTCCTTCAGCACCACCTGATTTTCTGACATTACATTCCATTACCTTTGTTTTACTCTTGTTAATGTTCATCTTATATCTTTCTTTCAAGACACTGTCCATTCCATTCAATTGCTTTTCCATATCTTTTGCAGTCTCTGACAGAATTAGTGTGTGTTGTATGTGTGTAATTTTTTAATATTTATTTTTTAATGTGCCTGTCACAGCTCGTCTTCACGTCTTTGTGGTGAGTGGTAAACTGTCCCCATTACTATATTGATAATTCAATTACAGTTTTTATTATTATCCCTACTTCTGCTTTACTCCTCCTTGGTTTTGTGTTGATAACTGTATATTCACTTGCTAATTGATACATTTAAAAGTAGGAGAAAAACAATTTCTCACTCTTTGTACCATTATTTTCTTTCTCAGCAAGGGAAGCTGGATTTGCCACTACCCCTTGGGATAGCACTGAAGATGCAGCAGTGTTGTGTGAGGGATGATTATTGTCTAGCATCCAAGTTTTCAAATTTCATTTCATGAAAATAAGCAGTTTCAAAACACATACACAACAAGTAAAATATTTTTAAAAATCCTTAATAAATCCTCTGATTTATTTAAAAATGATTATTTTCATACCCAATTCCAGAAGGGTGCTGAGACTGGTATCATCAATTTTTAAGTTTGATATCTCATTTTCAACTTTCTTCAAGAGGGCAGCTGCTGCTGTTCGTTTATTTTTGTGATATAACACAATTGCTTGAAGTAAGTGTAAACGCATGAAGAGAACAGCTTCAGTTCCTGCAGAATTATAAATTCAACAATAAAATGTTTTTCAATCTACTAATAATAAAAAGTGTCTATTTCTATGTATATGAACAAGCAATTAAAATGGCAAACTTTGTACAGTACATAAGAACAGTGTGAAAGTACTAATAAATGAAAAGGATTTATTGCTACTCATCTATAGAGGAGGCAATGAGATGCTAAAAGGCATACTGGAAAAGATTTTTAAAAATATTTAGGCTTTCTTACAAAGTCCTCCAGAAGTATGAAACACACACACATTCAGACAACTGCACTCATACACACATATTACTGTGAGACAGTCTGTGACTGCATCGGCATGAGTGGTAATCTGCTGATGTGGCTGATGGGGATAATGAGGCAGCATAGGTGGGGAGAGGAAGGGGTAAAAAGGTGAGCTGCCTGTGGAAGTGAGCAGACATGTTGTGAGCTATAGAGTTGCTAGAGGCTGTGTGGAGAGAGAAGGGGAGAAATATGGAAGGGGAAAATGACTAGTAAGTGTCCCTGCCAGGATTCATGGACAATGTGCAGATAATTCTGTAAAACTGTATAATATTTCAATAAGATAGCTGCTCATCCTCTTAAGATGTTTCCTTTACTGACATATTACTGTTTCTATTGCCTATATATGCTGTGGCTTGCTAGAAAAGTGCAAGTGTGAAGGATGTGGTACTAAAATATCATCAGCATACACAAACCATAGACATCATTGATGTTCAGAGCCCCTTGCCAGTGAAACAGGCCACGGTCTTCGTGTGCAAGATGCTGGAGAAAAGCGCAGTCACTAACTGCCGACACAACATGCTTGCACAGGCAGAGTGGTGCATAGATTAAATGTTCTGACTGTCTGTGCTAACTTGTTGGAGTCATTTGAATGCAAATCACCAGTAGCATTTACAAGGGGGGTCAAAAAGAAATAATGAATATATAGGAGGAAATCTGAATTATTTTAATGAATGATGCATGAAGGTATCGCCAACTTTCCTGTATTGGTGATGGGAATGGGGTTTAACAGGTGTGAATTTCACACCAGTTATTTAATAGCTTTATTTATTATCATTTAATGAAAACAATAAGAGAGCTTGATCCAAGTTGTACACCAGTCAAGAATAGTAGCAATATATTTTTATTTTTTTCGTGACTTTTGACATGATTTGCCATGTTTGCCGCATCTTCCTTAGGACAGTGGGAGGCTGAAGGCCCCTGTCATATGTTTGCGTCATTCACACCACATTTTTGCTACCATGGGAATTACAGATTCTTTGGTCAAAGTCATTTTGTGCTTGGTAACTGGCAAGTGTCGCCAACCCCTGCAACTGCAGTGCAAAACCCGCTGATCAGGGTGCCTGCATCAAAGCATCATAGGTGCCTGCATCATAGCCAATCAAAGCGGGAAATGTACAATTATGCAGGTTCAGCACTGGCTAGCTACAAGATCATTACAGACAGTAAAGCTCTCTCTGCGACCAGATCTGCAGCTCCATGAGCTCGTTCTCCCACTTTAACTAACATAATGGTTACCTCTGTTGTACCACTGGTCGCCCTCCTCAGGCTGTAATCTCAGGAATTGTATCTCATTTTTTGAAATATAATCATTTTGTTACACTGCAACACTCGTGTCTGAGTGTAATTTTAAGGTCCTGACAAACCTCGCCTGGAAAGCACCCACAGCTTTTTCCTGTCTGTGCCATGCCTTTACATATTTCAGCCATTATCATGATCTTCAGTACCACACCAGTTTTCCAGGGTTTGGAAGTGGTGTTGGGCAAGAGCTAATAGTCAGAAATGCAACACATGTGACGGCACTTTGTTTAGCACACTGCCTGCTTGGTCGTGTGACCTTGAGCTGCCCACAGCCGGCGCTGAGAATCGGAGATTTCTGTCTTACAAAGACACTTGAGAAGTCGGGATTACTTACTTCTGAGTTAAAAAAGTTCTTTCACATTTATATTGGAACTTTTGAAGTTATTGAAAACCCTTATCCTAATGCTTATTGACTGGTTTACCCACAATCCAGACAGTTACTCGATCACAGAATTATTACTGCACATAAAACCTATATACAGAAAACCAACTGATGTCTGATACTCTTTACTTGTATTTTTCTGTAAATTCAATATGAAAGATGTTTGTAAATAATTTTGATACTTATTCTATACATATTATACTGACAGTGTGCACACCAAATCTTTAGGTAAAGAGTGACACGCCATAATTTTTTCACTTCATATGAATGACCAAAAGTATGTTAAAATTTTTATAATAATATGAGCGTTGAGCCGCTGACAGACACAAATAAAAGACACACAAACACTCACAATTCTAAACTTTTGGCCGTGGCCTTCCTCAGACAGAGGACACTCATCAACACAATCACTCACGCACACTCGTCCACACATGTCAGCCATCTCTGGCTGCCCAACACTGGCTGCACAACAACTCATGGCAAGCGGAAGGGATGGGAGAGGGGAGGAGCAGAGGAGGGGGACGGAGCGGAGAGGGAAGATAAGGATGGGGATAACAAGCAGAGGTGATGGGAGGCAAAAAATGAAATGCAGTATGAAAAAGGGTAGAAAATTGATGACTTACCCAAAGGACAGGCTCGTCGACAGATACAAATAAAACCACACACAAACACACATACAAGCTTTTGCAACCATTTGTCACTTCTTCAGGAAAAGAGAAAGGAAGGAGGGGAGAAAGGGAAGGATAAGCGTTTTAAGGAAGTGAAAATGGAGTCATTCCAATCCCAGGAGTAGAAGCACTTACCTTAAGGGGAAAAGTGAAAAAGTAAACAAGTGCACACACACCCACACACATACACACTCAAACACAACAAGGTAGACATTTGTAGAAAGCAAAGAGGTTGGACAGAGATAACAGTTGAGGCAGAACTCTGTCTAGAGAACCGAGGCAAAAATGTTAAAGATGGTGGGCGGGAATTTGAATTTAGCGGAGGTTGAGACCAAGTGGGCAACGGGAAGAGAGAATATGCTGAAGGGCAAGTTCCCATCTCCGTAGTTCTTAAAGATTGGTGTCGATGGGAAGTATCCAGATAACCTGGATGGTGTAACACTGTGCCAAGATGTGCTGGCCGTGCACCAAGGCATGTTTAGCCACAGGGTGATCCTCATTACCAACAAACACTGTCTGCCTGTGACCATTCATGTGAATGGACAGTTTGTTGCTGGTCATTCCCACATAGAATGTTTCACAATGCAGGCATGTCAGTTGGTAAATCACATGGATGCTATCGCAAATGGCTCTGCCCTTGATAGTGTACACCTTCTGGGTTACAGCACTGGAGTAAGTGGTGGTGAAAGAGTGCATAGGGCAGGTTTTACAACAGGGGCGGTTACATGGGTAGGAGCCAGAGGGTAGGGAAGGTGGTTTGGACATTTCATAGGGATGCACTAAGAAGTTACGAAGGTTAGGTGGGTGGTGGAAAGACACACTCGGTGGAGTGGGAAAGATGTCATGAAGGATGGATCTCATTTTGAGACAGAATTCCTTTTTATTTTTCCTTTGTTTACTAACTTCATTTTTTTCCTATTTTTATTTTTCCTTATTATTCATTTCAGATCATATTCCCCTCTCCCTCTCCACACTCCTCTACACCTCTCTGTTAACCTTTCCCACCCCTTCCCTTCACTGTATTCATTGCCACAATTCAAATTCCCGCCTATCAGAACCTTTAAAAACCATCATGCAACGGCGAACTTTCCTTCCCCCTCCATTCCCCACATCCTTCACAGTCTAGATGCTTGTGTCGCTGGAGTGGTCGGACGTGATGTGTGTGTATAGTTGTCCGAGTAATTGCATGTACTTATGTATGTGTTTCTTTTTCTGACGAAGGCTATGGGCGAAAATTTATTTATTTTTGTGTTTGTCAGCATCTCAGCGAGCCTCTTTATGGTGAATCCTCCATTAATGACATTCCTATTGGATTTTTCACTGTTAAATGTTTTGAAAGTACAATTTTAGTTGGCCCATAATCCACTATTGCTAAATGAAAGGAAAGATTAAAGTTGAAGAACAAGAAAGAGATTAAAAAGTTGTATCACAGAAAACTGCTTACCTGTTGTTCCCTTTAACAACATTAAACGTTCAAGATTTGGACCATAACTTTTATGGAAGCTTTGCTCACATTTTTTCAATCTTTCTTCTGCATCAGGGATTTGTGTGACATTTTGCAAGCATAAATAGCACCAAGCTATGTCAAGATTCAATAGTGCATAATTATCTACAGATTGCAAAATCTGTGAGTGACAATTGCTGTAAACAACAGAAAGTTAATGACACGAGAATAAAAAATGTGAATTTACAACACCCAGAAAAGTAAACAAAGAAATCAAATCAAAACAAAAATAAAGGTCATAGGAATTCAACAAGAGGCAGGAAGATAGATCAGGATTTAACATCCTGTCAACAACATTGTCAATAGAGATGGTGTACAATCTTAAATTGTTTTGTCAAGTACAGGGAAGGAAATTGGCCGTACCCTTTCAAAGAAACCATTCTTTGCTTTTCACAAATGTCTGTCTAGGTGTGTTCGTGTTTCGATATGTCTGAGTGTGTGTGTATTTGTTTACCTTCCTTTTTTTCCCCCTAAGGTAAGTCCTTCCACTCCTGGGATTGGAATGACTCCTTTTCCACTTCCTTAAAACCCATATCCTTCCCTTTTTTCTCCCCTTATTTCCTCTTTTTCCTGAAGAAGCTGCCAGTGGTGGCGAAAGCTTGTACGTGTGTTTGTGTGTGATTTTATTTGTTTCTATTGACGAGCCGGTCCTTTTGGTAAGTCATCTCTTTACTATTTTATATATATATATATATATATATATATATATATATATATATATATATATATATATATATATATATATATATATATATAAAAAACAGAGTGGCCGTGCCTGCGCGCGCGCGCGCGTGTGTGTGTGTGTGTGTGTGTGTGTGTGTGTGTGTGTGTGTGCGCGCGCGCGCGTATTGCACACACATCTACTGTTTCATTCCAATGTTTATGAAATTTTGTACACGTAATCTTAAATCCATGAGGACTGTCGCCGTAAAGTGTACGAATTATGTGCAACACATAGTTCAGGAGATATGACATCATAAACAATGAGATGGCTACAAACCTGCTGCATTAAGTAACAATGCTGTTCGTTTTCTCCTAGAGAACTCGACAGATTTCCACCATATTCCTTACCATGAGGTAACAATAGCTGTAGGGGTAAGAACCACATACACATGTGGTCCAGGAGATATGACAAACAATAGGAATCACAAAAAACTGCTACATCATGTGATGAGACTTTATTCATACACTGAATGAGAATAAGAGTACTTAACAGCTTGCAACACTCAAACATAATTTGAAACCTTTATTATCACACTTTTTCTCACTGACATCTACATCAAAATTATGAAAGGAAAAAATGTTTCTCACTTACTACTTTTCCACTGTTATGGACTAAACTACGGCTTTTGGCATGACATTGCAATTTATAATTTCTACACTACAAATTGTAGCTGCAGGAAATTTTACAGACAGTATACACACAAATAGCTGAATGTGCCTTTGAAACTGTATCACAGTATGGCACATTGTTCATGAGATATGAGGACATAAACAGTAACATTCATGGAAAACAGCCCCATCATGCACCAGGTTTTAATCTATTACTTCTTTACTACTAACTGTATTCAGAACAGATTTTACCAACATGGAGAACTTACACAAATGAATATTATCAAATTATACAATTTTACAACATATGAGATAGTATATACTGTGAAGGGTAAAAACCCTTCACTTCATGCACCACATTTTAACACATTTTCGTATTTACTACTAAGACACTCCTGTATTGCAGTCCGCTGAAAGAAATTCATGAAAGTTGACAGTGCTGTTGACAACTGTGAACCAACTGTGAAGCATACTCTGCTGTAGGTGAAAGTAAGAGACTCCTACAGAGCTACAGGGAAAGGAAGAGAATGGAACAGCGTACATGCAACGAATACCCATTATTTCTGGAAGACCTACATTTTAACTTCAAGAGACTGTAGTTTCCAGTAAAACTTGCATTTTCTATTATGGTTAATAAACCACAGAGCAACCTATTAAATACTGTAGAGTGGTTTTGACAACTCCGTGTTTCTCACATGGACAACTACACGTCACTTGCTCAAAGGTGGGCTCCCCAAAGAAATTATTTATATTAGGTTTTGGACAAGTAATCAGTAAGTACTAACTCAGAGCTTGAATAAATAAATAAAGACCCGGACAATGCCAGGTTTTCAGCTAGTCTCCTCATAAGAATAACTCACATCCATTTTAACCTGCTTACTGTATTAGTCTCATACTGTGATTTTTACCCCACACACTTCCCTCCAATGTTAAACACATGATTCCTTGATGTCTAAGAATGTATCTTACCAATCAATCCCTTCTTTTAGTCAAGATATGCCACAACTTTCTTTTCTCCTCAATTCTGTTTAGTACCTCCTCATTAGTTATGTGATCTACCCAACTAATCTTCAGCATTAATCTGAAGACACATTTCAAAAACTTCTGTCTTCTTTTTGTTTGAACTATTTATCATCAGCATTAGTCTGAAGAACAACATTTCAAAAACTTCTGTCTTCTTTTTCTTTGAACTATTTATTGTCCATGTTTCACTCCCGTACAAGGCAACACTCCACATGAATGCCTCCAGAAAAGCTTCCTAACATTTAATATTTGATTTTAATAAATTTCTATTTTTCAGAAACACTTTTCTTCCCATTGTAATTCTGCATTTTATACCATCTGTACTGTGGCCATTGTACACATTTTATTTCCCAAGTAACAAATGGAATCTACCACCAATATTGTTTCCTTAAATCAGCTAATCCCTTCAGCATCACCCGATTTTCTTAGACTACATCCCATTACCCTTGTTTTGTTCTTCTTAATGTTCATTTTATTCACTCCTTTCAAGACATTCCATTCAGTTGCTCTTCCAAGGTCCATTGCCGTGACAGAATTTCAATATCATCAGCAAACCACAAACTTTTTATTTATTCTTCCCAAACTTTAATGCCTTCTTCAACTTTCTACTTACTTTTCTTCACAGCTTGCTCAATGTGGATATTGAATAACTTTGGAGAAAGGCTACAACACTGTCTTATACGTTTCCCAATCAATGTTTCACTTTCACGCCCTTTGACTCATAACTGGTGTCTGGTTTCTTACAAATTATAAATAACTTTCTGTTCCCTATATTTTAGCCTTACTGATTTCACTATTTGAAAAAACATATTCCCAGCCAACTTCATCAAATCTATAAAAACAAGAAATGTAGGTTTACCTTTCCTTTAACATCCAAGATAAGTTGTCTGGCGAGAACTGTGATGTGTGTTCCTACGTTATTCCTAAATCCAAATTGACCATCCCTGAGACCAGCTTCAACTATTTTTCCATTTTTCAGTAAATAATGTGTGTTAGAATTTTGTAACCATGACTTACTACGCTGTAAATTTCACACTTGTGTTCACCTGCTTACGTTGGAATTGTGATCATTACAGTTTTCATTAAGTCTGAGGGTATTTCACCTGTCTCATACATCTTGCATCCCCAGAGACTTCAGTAGCTCTGAGGCAATGTCATCTACTCCAGGGACCTTGTTTCGACTTAGGTCTTTCAGTGCTCTGTCAAATTCTTCTCTCAGCATAGTATCTCCCATCTCATCTTTTTCCCTTTGTACATTATTGTTTCGAAGTTCATCTGCTTTGTATAGCCCCTCTATGTATTCCTTCCAGTTTTCAGGTCTCTCTTCTTTGCTCAGAACTGGTTTTCCATCCAAGTTCTTGACATCCATATCACTTTTTTTCTTGACTCCAAATTTCTGTTTAATTTTCCTATAGGTGGTGTCTTTCCCCTAGCTATACATTCTTCTACAGATTTGCATTTTTCCTCTAGTCACTCCTACTTAGCCATTTTGAACTTCATGTCTATCTCATTTCACAGACATCTGTAGTCTATTTTACCTGTTTCATTGCCACATTTTTATATTTTCTCTTTTCGTCAATTACATTCAGAATCTAAAGAATTTTTCTGTTTTGCATTTCTACCTATTTGGTCCTCTGCTTCTTTCACTACTTCATCACTCAATGCTATCCAATCATCATCTGCTGTGTTACTTCCCCCACATTTCTGTCCATTATTACCTAAAGCTCTCACAGAACCAATCAAGAACAACAGGTTCATTCAATTTATCCAGGTCCCATCTACCTTTCTGCAGTTTCTTGATTTTCAGTCTGTAGGCCATAACAAATAACATATGGCCAGAGTCTATATCTGCCACTGGATATGTCTTACGGTTTAAAACCCAGTTCCGAAATCTATGTCTTACCATTATAAAATCTATCTGATACCATACATTACCTCATGGTCTCTTCTTAAACCAAGTGTATGTTATGATTACATTATGTTCTGTGCAAAATACTACCAGGCAGCTTCCTCCTTCATTTCTTTCCCCCAGTCCATATTCTCTTACTATTTTCCTTCCCTTCCTTTTTCTACTACTGAATCCCAGACCTCCCATCACAATTAAATTTTCCTCTCCATTAACTCTTGCATAATTCCTTTTACCTCCTCATGTGATTTTCCAATCTCCTCATCATCGGCGGAGCTAGTTGGTATATAAACTTGTACTACTGTAGTGGTGTTGGCTTCACATTTATCTTCACTATGATAATACAATCACTGTGCTGTTCATAGTAACTTACCACATTTCTATTTTCCTAATCATTATTATACCACGCTCCTGTTGTACCTTCAACTAATTTGAATTTATAGCCCTGCATTCACCTGACAAAAAGTTCTGTTAATCTTTCAACAAAACTTCACTAATCCCCACCATATTTAATTTCAACCTATCCATTTCCATTTTTAAATTTCATAGCCTGCCGAACCAATTAAGGCAACTAACATTCAACACTCCAATCTGTATGATGCTTATTGTTTTTCGTGATGACGACAACCTTCTGAATAGTCCCCACTTGGAGATCTGAATGGGGAACTACTTTATCTCTGGAATATTTTACCCAAGAGGATGCCACCATCATATATTCCAACAGTAGAGCTCCATGTCCTCGGGAAAAGTAGCGACTATAGTGTCCCCTTCGCTTGAGCCATTCACAATAACTGTATGGCAGAGCCACATTAACTAATGTTACGAGTCCAGCTCAGTCAATCATCCAGACTGTCAACCCTGCAACTACTGAAAAGGCTGCTGTCCCTCTTCAAGAACCACACATTTGTCTGGCCTTTCCAGAGATACCCCTCCAGTGTGGTTGCACCTATGGTCTGGCAATCTCTATCTTTGAGGTACACTATTCGCCCAATCTTGGCAAAGTTTGATTCCAATAACTTTCTGAAAAACTGAAAATAAAACTGTAAATGAAAATTCACAAACCCTGAGACAGTTTTAGATCTTGAACATGTGAAAGACATTAAAGATAAAGGTAAAGAGATGAATTAAAATTCATGATGCATCCGGGAATCAAACCCAGACCTCCATGCTTACTAGGCAGACATCTTACCACTAGACCTCCGCACCATTAGAGATTAAGGCACCTCGGAATAGTCTAAGTACAATTTTCCTCCATGTCACAAACTTTAATTCAGCTTCTGTGTTCCATAGAATATTGCCACTACTGCCAATATTCTATGGAACACAGAAGCTGAATTAAAGTTTGTGAACGGAGGGAAATCATACTTAAGACTATTCCGAGGTGCCTTAATCACTAGTGGTGCAGTGTGTAACGCAACAACACAGTGACCAATGCCACTAATTGTGTGTGTAAACACAGTTACATTTGTGATATGGAAGATGTGTATGATTTGTTTATTATTTGTGTATTGCATGTAAATCAATTTGTTATTTTATGCAAATAATTTATGTGATGTACAATTGTCAAAATGATTACATATTGCATAGAAGGAAATGATGTACTTTTTGTAGTAGACACGTTGGCTTAGCGAGAGCAAAGTTAGCAATATCTTTGTGTAGAGCCGTGTTATTGCTGAGCGAAGAGTTGTGTAACACAAGGTGTGAGAGAAGTAGTCATTGTTGAGCTCTCAGAGTGAATGTAATGAAGTCAGACAGCAGCAGCAGACCATAGTGGCGTGGCACCTTATTAAGTGTTGGTACAAGCAGCAATTAGAGCAAGTGGTCATTGGCAAATAATTGGCATGGGCACAGCGTCAATACATCAAGAGGAATATCTCAAGAGGAACGCTGTATGCCCAATGCAAATAATGTTCCATCGCCAAGACAATCCATTTTGCCAGCAATTATTAAGTACCAGCAACAATCGCCAGCTACACCGCACTGTCGATGCAAAAGTAAGATCTGCACAACTTACTTTTTTTAAAACTGTATAGCTAAGCCAACGTTTAGTTTTGCTGTATGTCAATAGCGAACCAGAGTGCAAGTATTCAGTGTTAAAGAAATTATTAACCCACGTCACTACCAATCAGGTTCCTTATCCGCTACCTTTAATTGTCCGAGGCTCAATATGAACCATAAAGACTGGTTGAAATAAACTTTAAAGTAATTAAATCAGTATAAAATATTTTGCAATAGTATAAAGTTGACATAAACAAATTAACAACAGTGCACCGTAAATAGTAATGAGTGCATTGAATAATAACTGAATGATAAAGAACAGTAATTGTTAATTGTGATCTGAATATTCAGTTTATGAGAGTTAAAAAGTTACATTGCAAAGTTCAGCCAAAGAACCAAAAGTTGCGGTTTTAACAGAGTAATTATTAGATATCATTTGATATGCTACTTTATTGTTAGTTTAATGGACAATAGTCAAGGTTAGGAGATTAGTTATTAGAAACAGTAATTACGTTAATCTTTTACAGAAAGAGTAAATTGCTTAATGTTGCAGTAAATAATTTTGCATAAACATTCAACCAGCCAAAATAGATAGAAATAGAATTACGACAGCTTGCATTAGTGTTGATAGTCAAAGTACAATCAAACCTCATTGCAAGCCTTATGGTGATGGTCTATTTCGTTATGTAGAAGTTGTGTATGCTAACTTTTATTGCTACAAATTTCCAGTTCACTACAGTAATTTTATTGGTTGATTCTATTGCATGAGAAAGTTGGAAATGCTGGTTCTACATTGTTTTATGTTTCCTGGTGTCATTGCTGCGCTCACTTAACCTGCAGTCTATGTCTGTGTTGTTTCCAAATTAATCAGTCAGCAATTAATTTGCTACTGAACCAAAATTTCATTAATTTCCATAATTTGTTGCTTGTACAATGAGCTGGTGACCATATTATCTCACCTAGTCAAAATTGTTTATTCAATTACATTTACTACTTTATATAAAATTCCTGCACCAAACAATCGTCATTGGGAAGTGACTAGTAAGGTATCGTTTGTGTGTGTAACCTTCACTACATTATCGGTTTCACCTTTGATAGCTTAATCCGGGTAATTATTTCATGAGGCACACGAATCATTTTAAAGTTTAATCACTCACGATTATTGGTAGCGTAGGTTGGTTAGGTTTGCCTAGTAAGCACGGAGGTCCGGGTTCGATTCCTGTCCGCAACACAAATTTTAATTCATTGCTTCTCCTTTATCTTTGAAAATAAAATGTTTGATTAATGATGAAAATTCTCCTCAGAGATGATAAATATTGTTGAAACGAGATAGAATGGCTGGCCAGTACTTACCATTGTGCTGTACCGCCGACAGTAACACAAATGAAGAAACAGAAAAAAGGGGACAAAAAGGACAAGCTTTCGTCCACACTCCAGAAACACCACCTTCATCTCTGACGTCCACACTCCAGAAACACCACCTTCATCTCTGACGTCCACACTCCAGAAACACCACCTTCATCTCTGACGTCCACACTCCAGAAACACCACCTTCATCTTCTCTTTACTACTTGATCTTTCCTCTTTGGTTATATTTATCCTCTCTGGCTTGGCTCAGTACATACATGCAGTATCTCTGACGTCCACACTCCAGAAACACCACCTTCATGACCTAGGTCGTGAACCACCTTTCCATTCTGTACCCATCCTTTCTTCTTCCCTTCTCTCCCACCTGACGAAGGAACTCTGTTCCGAAAGCTTGTCCTTTTTGTCCCCTTTTTTCTGCTTCTTCATTTGTGTTACTGTCGGGGGTACAAAATAAAATGTTTGTTGCTCTGGAAGCCACTGAGATAAGCAACCTACAAATGGGAGAAAATAGCTATGTTTTATAATAAAGCAATAAAAAGAGCAAGCCTCTATGACGATGTCTATAGTGAAACTGCTTGTCTAAATGTAAGTTTACATGACTACTCTACAACTCACACTTACGACCTTGGCAGAGAATTCATAGAACCACTTTCAGATTATTCTTGACTATTCCACTATTAGGTACCACACAGAAAAAGCTGAAAATGTAAATCTTCCCACATGTCTCATTTTTTTCATGATGGCCATTTTGTGACAAAGCAAGTTGAGTAACAAACTCATATACTGTGTTTCCTGCATCCGAAGAGTAGCTTAATCTTTTTGTACTATAATATGAGGGTTGTACCAAATGTAATGTTCCCATATTTTTTACAAATAGAAAATATTGTTTATTGGTATTGATTTATACATCACTGAAAAGCTTTCACTGTTGTCTATTTTTCCACAGTCTCAATTTTTTTCAACACACTTTTGAAGATGGTGCTCCAGATTTTGTATTCCAAAGATGAAGAAATCTCCTGCCAACCTATTGCGGAATTGTGTGTTAATATCTGCTCGAATTTCATCATCGATCTTGAAGTTTTTGCCACCTAAGTGTTCCTTTTGCTTGGGGAAGAGGTGATACTCATTGGAGGCCAAGTCCAGGCTGTACGGGGGATGGGGCATAACAGTCCAGCCAAATTTCTTCAAAAGCTCCTGTGTTTGATGAGTAATGTGGGATGGAGCTTTGTTGTGAAGAAGCATTTCTCCCTCCATCACTTGTCCTCTGGCAATTCTGGGTTGGTCACTGGAGTATGGTCAATGTTTCATAATATTTATCCAAATTTACTGTTGATGCAGGTTGCATGAAATCAATGAGGAGTATCCCCTTCCGATCCCTAAACACAGCCCCAATAACCTTTCCTACTGACTGCATTTGTTTGAATTTCTTTGGTGTTGGGGAACTGGAGTGACAGCACTGATGATATTATTTTTATTTATTTATTTTTTTTTTATTTGGGGGATGTAATGAATCACTCACATTTCACCTTCTTTGACAAAAGAGTCCAACAAATTCTCCTTCTTGCCTCCATTCTCACATTGTTGAAGAAACTTGTGAGCACAGCAAGGTGTTGCTCCTTGTGTCTGTTAGGCAGCATCTGGGGCCCCAGCAAGCACACACCTTGCAATAACCCTATGCTTCTGATAAAGTTCTTTGAGTCATACCGTGCGAAGCTTGAGGAATATGGTTAACAAGTTTACAGACAGTGACCCTTCATTCTTTGAGCAGCTCAGTGTTGATCTACTGGACAACCAAATCTGAAACCAGCAGTCTCCCAGTCTGTTCTTCATAGTGAACTTCCGTGCTGAACGGACATGCACTCTTCACCATAAACCTCAGTCAGTTGTCGGTGAATCTCCAAGGGTGGTAACTTCCTTGCATGGAGAAACCAAATTACTGCTTGAACCTCGCACTTTGCAGGAGTGGCGACCAACACTTACATCTCTGACGATTGCCAAGTTAATACTGAGTGAGGCAGCACATTGCAAACGAGTAGGCTCGAGAGCAGGGGAACCACTGTGCACAGCCCTGTTGTCACATTTAGCCTAGCATCTTCCCTAGAGGTTTTAGCTCATTGGGAGCCTTACATTTGGTACAACCTTCGAATAGTCGTTCTATAAACATATACAGAGGTATGTACAGTAATCGCTAAAAACCATCAAAATCCGTAAATAAGCATTCCTTAACTTAAATTCGTCATTCAGCAAATTCTTTGTTACTGTATGAACATGACAAGATAATTATTTAAATGGAAAACTCTGTTAATTATGAAATATCATTTATTGAAAGTATACTTGCAATTTGACCTGATAGTTTTTGAGAACAGAAATAAATTTTTTTCAGTATAATGACTGATATCATTCAAAAGCAAACTATTTCCTCTTTACAGTAAAAGTTCAAATATTACCTAAAAGTGATATCTCCCGCAGTAATTGAAATTACAGTTTCCTAGTGCTAGGTTTCATGACCAATTATGCCTAAACTAATAGTAGATTCTAAACTTTTTTGCCCTAACTTTTCTGTTTCTTTTGATACACAACATTAATCAACTCATTTGCTAATTTATTTTCTATTCACTGGATTTTGGTGGAATTCTTACTGTATGTTCATAAGACAATATTGTTGATTTAATTTTTTTTATATCTTCCTCTGTTAACAAGATCCAGAGGTTCAAATTTACCATACTTATGTGCAAAATCACAAAATCCTGCTTTAGCCTCTTTTGTGCCATGGACCACAAATCTCTAATAAACTAACCACAGCAAAAAACACAAATCTTATCAATAAATTCTGCAGACATTTATCTATAGATGCCATTTCCCCATTTTTTGAAAATCTTTGTGTCTTGACATGATACACTCACAGAAAAAGAAAGGGTGACATTTTGATACAGAAAATGCTGAAAGATGGCATTCTGCCCACAATAAAACTTAACATTATATTTCATTAAATCTAAACAGAATTTTATTTTTATTTTTTGCACATTGTACAGTTTGATAGCTTCACTTAAAGAAGGACAGACTTTATATTCATTATTCATCAAAGTTACCATGAAGCATCAAATGAACTAGTATTGGAATATTTTTTTAAAAGTATTTACAGAGGTAAAAACATATTGCATTGACTTTGTGTACAGTTGATTCTAGCTCATACATAACAGCCTATAAAATAGAGAAGAGATATCAAAATGTTATTTACGACTGAGAACCCAGCAATAACTTATTACATTGCAAAGGTGTTTGTTTCACAAACAGCAGACAAACCAGCACACTGTGGCAAGTTCTGTCCAAGAGGACTTGCAGGCCTTAATGAAATACATCTAATTCAAACATTCTGTGGATCATTTGATTTGGACACAGTACAGTATATCTTCTTTCGATAAGTAATTGAATTTTATTATGTTGTCTATTATACCCTTTTTGCAACTGCATATAAAGAAATTGTCAAATCTTTACTAATCTACAGAATTTGTCTTATGTAAGTAGCAACAATGGAAGGTCCAGGAAGGGATGTAAATAATAATATGTAGATAGGGAACAACTCACCACAAAGACGAACGTTGAGCCGCCAACAGACACAAATAAAAGACATTCAAGCACATACACAATTCTAAATTTTCAGCCGTGGCCTTCCTCAGAAAGAGAACACTCATCTACACAATCACTCAGGCACACTCACCCATACATGTCAGACATCTCTGGCTGCCCAACACAAGCGGCAAGCAGAAAGGATGGGAGGAAGGAGGGGGAAGGAGCAGAGGAGGGGGGGGGAGGGGAGAAGTGGAGAGGGAAGATAAGGGTGGGGATACAACAAGCAGAGCCGATGTCAGGTGGAAATGAGCTGCAGTATGAAAACGGGGGATATATATCTTTCTTGGTAGAAATATTATACAGGAAAAATATATATATAAAAAAATAGATGAAGTTTACTTACCAGGCGAAGGAGCACAGGTAGTGATAGTAACAAATAAAACACACACACATAATCGCAAGCTTTTGCAACCCAGTAGCGTCTTCAGGCAGAAGGGAAGGAGAGGGGAAAGCAAATGATGAGGGTTTTTTGGGAGGGGGTAAGGAGCCATTCCAATCCCGGGAGAGGAAAGACTTACCTTGGGGAAGAAAAGGAAGGTAAACAAATACACACACACCCACACATTTACACAGACACAAACACAGACAGTGTTTCCTGGTAGAAAAATATATATATCCTCCCACCACCACTTATTCCAGCCTTGTAACCGGGAAGGTGTACACAATTAAGGGCAGAGCCACTTGCGACAGCACCCACGTGATTTACCAACTGACAAGCCTGCACTATGAAGCCTTCCTTCTATGTGGGAATGACCAGCAACAAACTGTCCATTTGCATGATTGGACACAAGCAGACAGTGTTTGTCGGTAATGAGGATCACTCTGTGGCTAAGTATGCCTTGGTGCCAACAAATCTTGGCAAAGTGATGTTTAAGCTAACACTCCATATGTGAATGAAATGAGGAGAGTTCTTCAATAATGGGTAATTTAGCAATTACCTTCTGTTATGCACTTATAAGGTTTGTAGACCATAGATGTAGTTCTAGGGAAACAGCCAAATACAATGCCACGGGATATCTAGAGACAATACAAAGTAAAGAGGTCTCTGTGTGGTGTTTGCAGTGATAGTGGAGTTCACTCCACTAGTAAAGACAGCAGAATTCACTTTCTGTGCACCATACATGGAACTTTCATTATTGAGTTGTTGTTTAGTGGCAAAACATTTGGTGTCAAGAAATTATTAACAGGAAAGTAAAAGCCAGAAATATTTGGAAGCATGACTAAAAACAAGCAAATTTCTGAGCAAGCAAACAAAAGCAGAATGCTAGAAAGAAAATAACCAACAGAAATAACACATTACCAAAGCAACAGTTTAAGTTAGTGCAGCAGTACTTAAAATACTACCTTATTACTGTATGGGATAATATCATACAAATAACATTCATTTTACAGCAGTTGCGTGATACAATATTTAAAATAGGTGCAACATTACCTAAATTCTCTGTCAGCCTCTAACAGTAGCAACAATGCCAATGAATAATTTGACTCTTTCATTGCAGCTCTACCTTTCTCATGTAGAGACATTGCTACAATCAAAGCTTTTTGTTCTGAAGCTGGCAATTTAAGCATGTTGCCTGACTGATCAGCTATCTGAAATCGCAAATAAGTAATAATGGAACATATTTACTTTGCATTTCAATAGTAGCAAATGGAATAATGGGAAACACATACATATGCTGAAGACATATCTAAGATAGTGCCTCACGAAACAAAAAATAAGTGATACTGAAATGACATACACGAAACAGAAATGGGTTATAATAGTATACACAATATAATTAGGAAAGTAACATTTCAGAAGTATGTGCAAGACTGTGCCCATGCCAAAGTGGTCATATGTTAGTAAGGAGGGGAAAGCAAGCAATGTGAAAGTTGAAGATATTTTCTTTTCCGTCATCTGCCTTTTCAGCATGTATATTGCTTACACTTACTTACCAGTTAACAATCTTTATAATTTGAAACACTTTTTATGGCATGTGTCTGCATTACAAATATGAAATTGTGGCTCTATCTTGATGCAAAACATCTCTTTATTTTCATAGCCAAACTAGTTTCAGTGGAAATCCTGCCAACATCAGTGGGTATTATTTATTCTAGGAGTATGCAGAAATAACATCATTAGAAAATACTGTAAAACATTATTATGTGCACAGTATCTTTTCAGCTATTTCATTGTGTAAATAGTTGTTATCATACATTTATACTATTTAGCTACAGCACATTTTATTGTATTTGTAGCCTTTTTTCGCTTGCATCATTCCTTCTGCAACATTACGAGCGGCTGTTATTAACAAATGTGAATATTGGGGACTATCCTATATCAGTATTTTTACAACCTTGCGTTTGTGGCATTGTCATCAATATGGATTATTAGGACACTGTTGGACATATTTTGGAAATGTACTCAACATTAATTGGATGATTCGTGAATACTCTTATAACATAGAAACACCTTTGGCAGTGGTTTGATAACAACTATTTACACAATAACATAGCTGAAAAGAAAGTGCAACATACTAATATTCTTTGTAATAATTAAGCATGCTTCTAGAATTATAAAAAAACACTGATTATGACCAAATTTCTGCCAAAACTAGTTTGGGTATGAAAATAAATAGACGTGTTTCACATCACGGCAGACTCACATTTACTTATGAATTTATTCAACACAGGTAAGAATGCCTTCACTAAATTTAAAGAATTTTCTCTCAATTAGAATATTTGTTCTATTTTATACCCAAAGTGTCTAACAATAAACATTGTTCCAGACCATCAATATAAAGTTTGTAACTCTTCAACCTTTCCCAACAAATCTGTCTCATACTATACATGGCACTTGGTTAAATAGCTAGTTTTGTAATTACCAACCCAGTTCTGTGATAAAACTGATTATAATCAGCAGAGAATTGCCTTAGACCCAATCTCTATTATTTCTTATCAATCCAAAAAATATGTGATAGCAGAGCAGTGTCTCAGCAGAGGACAAAAAGAAGTAGGAAAACCAATAAATTCATTGCCAATATGTTATTGTAAATATTGGAAGATAGTGATTTTGAGGTCAATGATAGATAATTGGAGAAGAATAGCTGGAATCCTGAGAGTTCAGAAATTTAGCACAGACATGACAGTGTGGGAACAGACCTCCCAAATATGTTTTGTGACAGTGCTGAAATGGAAGACACGGAAAATTATGATGGAGAAATCTTTGATGATGAAGGCCCAATATTGTCAGATTTTAATCAGGTGAAAATTTGGAAAAGAACTATATGAGATGCAGCAGCTTCTTATTAAATGAGAATGTTTACAAATTCTTCATACTAATAGTACACCAATGGATTACTACTTACAAATGACATATTTAAACAAAATGTAAGACAAAACTGTGAATATATTTCATTGCATATCAGTAATGTGGAATCAGTACTAATACAAAAATACTAGAAGAAAGTTTCAATTTCAAAATTTAGTAGTAATGAATATATGCACAGGCAGATATTTGATCATCTTGCACTCCTTAGACCTTGTTAAAAGGCCACACCTATAACACACAAAATCATATTGCTGCAAGTCTTCCGATGGGATGTGTGGTGCAGTTGTTAGCATCGCAGAATGCTGTGCATGTGGTCCACAGTTCAAATCCCACCACGGGCAGAAAAAAATTATTTGTTTTTATTTACTATTTCTATAAACAGTGGAGCCCTCCAAGCAGGAGGCTGTCTGTACTGAGGGTATGCTCGTGTTAGCAATAAACGTGTTCCAAGTGTAAAGTGTTGTCCTTTATTAAAGACCAGCCTTCAAATTCTGGACCACCTGCAGTTTGCAACATGACACTTTCTGGAGGAGGCGCCAGGTATCCTGCAACAAATCTGCATCATTGTTACTCCAATTAGGCAGTGTAAGAGCCGTCGCCTACATGGACAAGAACCAGAATACATAGGGTATACTGATTACCTCTGTCCAAAGATCCATGTCATCAAAAGACCCATGGATACGAAAACAATGGTTAGCCAGCTGCACATCAGACATCCGTCGGTATTCTCTGGAAACGCTGGACAACAGGAACCGAACACGTAGCTGAAAGGATTCGACTGAGTCGCCAAGTATTATAGGTGGGACCACACTATGTGCTTGGCGAACATATTTCTACCTGGATGGGATGGCCAGCAGTGGTTTGAAAATAATGAGGACAAGCTCGATAGCTGGGAAAAATTCCAGACAAAACTTAAGAAGATGCTTTGGGACCACCACAACAACTCTGTTTATTGGAAGAGCCCAATTGAAGGGCCCAATCACATATATGGTGAGTCAACACAGTCATATATACACAAAGTGTTTTGGCCCTATGTCACGTAGTTAACCCGGATATGAGTGAGGCCGATAAAATTTCACACCTGATGAAAGGCATTGCAGAAGACATGTATCGAGCTCTTCTGTATAAAGATGTTTCAACGATGCAAGAGGTTATCTAGTGGTGTCAGAAAATTGAAGGGATGCAACAGAGGAGGGTTGGATGAAGGAAGTATGACAGACTTCCAAATGTAGTCACTATGGCATTGTGAAAGACGAGCATGATTTTGCATCTCTCATACGACAAATTGTGAGAGAAGAATTACAACTTTTTATGGCAGCCAAGACTGTTGGACCAAGTGAGCACCCAATTATGACCATGGATGTTGGTCCTGTACGTCATGAGAAAGCTGACGTTGCTGACGAAGGGGTATTTCAAACATTAGTGCCTGTCAGCCCCACCAGTCGCACCCAACGTGAAGAATGGCCTCGCCATACTATGACTTAAGCTGCAGCTGCTAAACGGCAGCCTAGGAATCAACTGACGCGGCCACAACCAAGTATCGCAACCAAATCATCCAGTAATTATAATGCCTCACAGGAGAACAGATATCTGGAAGGACAGAAGTCAACATACCATTGTGTTTTCACTATGGGCTTCCTGGACATGTCATACGATACTGTAGGAAGAGAACACAAGTATTTGACAATTATTATGCCACAAGATGCCAACCACTGGAGCAGTCCTTTCAATGGCAGTCAACTGCAGACAATTACTGTTGACCTATGGGGGCAAAGCCAGTCGCCGTATCCTGGACATGGTTGCTCTCCAACACTCTGCCGACATTCGCCGTTGCCTTATAGAGATACCAGCCACTCGACTAGCCACTGTGTTCAGGAAAACTAGGTGAGGCGACCATCTTCGGAGGTTTCACTGCAGATGAAAATCTTCCATGGATGACAGTCACCAAGATCTCATCATCGACGGACAACCTGACCAGGCATTAGTCGATTCAGGAGCTTCCTTCTCTGTATTGTCAGAAGACTATCACTGCAAACTAAAGAAAATAATGTTCAGTGATACAAGAGCAACTTTGCTGAAGATCGCAAACAGAGGGAAGATCCAGCATTATTACAAACCATAGAGGCCTCTGAGAAAGTAGACAACCGGTAACCGATGGATAATAGTCTGCACTGATTACCTCACATGCTACACTGTCACCAAACCTGTGTTGACTGCAGAAGCTCCAGAGGTCACAAAATTCCTAGTAGAAGACATTATTTTGAAGCATAGTGCTCCACGTGTGATGATATCTGATTAAGAAAAGTATTCATGTCAAAACTAGTATCACAGGTAATGTCATATTGCAAAATTGTCTACAGAATCACAATTGCCTACCATACTCAGACAAATGGTCATACAGAACATTTTAACAAGACATTGAAGGTATGCTGTCGATGTACGTCTATGTTGAGCAGAAGGATTGGGATACAATACTGCCAGTCATGACATTTGCTTATAATACAGCAAAGCGAGACACCACAGGCATCATACTGTTTTTCCCGATACATGGCTGTGTAGCTGAGATGACAAAAGGATGTGCTGTTCCCGTTCCAACCGGATGACACTCAAGATGACTATGTGAAACATCTCATCACCAGACAGCTGGCTCACATACAGACACTGGACGTCCAGGAGAAGAACCGCCATGCGTATAATGACAAGCATCAAAATGTTGTGTACAACCCAGGAGATCTGGTATGGATTTTTACCCCTGTACGGAAAGTTGGGCTTTCGGAAAAGTTACTGAAGCGATACTTTGGTCCATACCGTGTCAAATGCCACCTGTCAGATGTCACATATGAAGTTGAGTATTATGAGCCATCCACAAAATGACAAAAATGAAGAGACATTGTGCACGTTCTCCATATGAAGCCTTATAACAATTCCAAAGCACAAATAGACGGAAACAGACACTTATTCAAACTCTGAAGACCGTTTGGTAATGATGAAGCCACAACAGGAGGGTCTAAGCACCGGTCATCGTCACTAAGAAAGGCGTGCAGACAGATTGGAAGGATTATCCGAAACTGCCATACAGAGGATGCATGACACTTCAAAGTGAATCTAACACTGGGTTGCTGTTCTTTCAGGAAGGAGAGCAATGCTGCAACTCTTCCGATGGGACGTGTGGTGCAGTGGTTAGCATCACAGATTGCTGTGCTTGTAGTCCCCAGTTCAAATCTCACCACGGGCAAAAAAAAAAAAAAAAAATATTTCTTTGTATTTACTATTTCTAGAATGTTCTACATGTTTCTTATGTTTGATGTACTTGTAAGTTCCAGTAAATTCTTTCTATGTTTAAATAGGAGTGCTACAAGCAGGCAGTCTGTACTGAGGGTAGGCTTGTGTTAGCTATAAACATGTTCTAAGTGTTGCATTTTATTAATGACCAGCCTTCGAATTCCGATCCACCTGTAGTTTCCAATGCGACAATTTGATAAATTGTACAATATACAAAATAAACCAAATTATTTTTCAATAGAATATATCACGCATATTATCCTGGAAGAGACCTATTTCAGATAAATCAATGATTCTTTGAGAAGGAGATTGCCCTTTAGACTATATACACAAAATAAAAGTGATAAAAATGACATTGAAATGTACATACTGAACAACTTGGATGGTTTTATAGACAACAGTGATGTTTGCACAAGGATGGCAGATGATTTGGATGCGGAATCTCATGCTGAAAAGGTCATTTTACATTTGCTGGAGAAGACATTACATGTTGGCCATCATTTTATAACAACTGTTACAATAGCCTTGAAATTAGTTAACCAGAGCAGCCTGCAATCAGTAGAGCTGGACTTCCATCAGTACACTGATGCTGATGGAACAACCAGACTCTGAGTGAGAGGTTTGGAGGTCAAGTATATGTAACCCATGATGACGTTATTAATTTCCTTCTGAGCTTGTCAGCCCTTCTGGCTCATGTAATGTTTGACCTAAGAGGTCTCTCTGTAGAGAGCTTGGCTCTAAAATGGATGGTATTAATATTAAAGGGATTTAGCCCAGATATTTTAGTTGTGTCTCTCATTTCATGTCAGCACCAATCTTTGGTCAAAGAGCTAATTCAGTGGTTTCCTGCAGCCTTGCTGTGTCACCTATAACAATGTCCACATCTTTGCATAACACTTGTGGCTCTCCAAGATTACAAACTGTTTTGGCATCACAGTGTCCACCGAGGAATGCTTTTGTTAGCACCTATTTCCATCCAAATATTCTTTGCCTGAAAACTGAAAAAAAATTCATTCTGAACATAGTCCACATCATTTTCAGAGTTTTCAGCATCATCATCTTCTGAAAAACCAACGAGAATATCCAAAATTAATAGACAATGCAAAGAAACCTTGGAAAACATAAGAACATATACAAAAATGAAAGTATACCCTAATAATTGCAAGAGGAAAGCTTTCAGGCAGGTTAGCACCACTTTACAGGCATTACACTAAAAGTGTTTTAAATTTTTTCTCAATCACTCTTCTTTCAGTCCTTCGAGGGTTGTCATCAGTGGAATGTCATGTGTTTAATGGTTTCAGCAAACTTACATAAATTGAAGTTACTGTAGAAAAAGCGCAAAATAACAAACATTAGGGGCTGTTTTTGTGCTGGTGAAAGCAGTGAATACAAAGTGCTTCTCATTTGATTAGTGAGACTCATTTACATAAATATGTAACTGACTGGTGTAAATACAAAACTTCAGGACTCGTACAATAATTCTGCCACTACAAAGATTCAACTGCCTATAATAATAATGAATGACAGCAGAAATTAAACCTGAAAGCAATGGCCAGTGACATTCTTCAGCTGTTATCTGGAGACATTCCAAAAGGGCTGTGTAACTGGTGGCCATCTAAGTAGTAGTTTCTGTTCTCTTCAGAATTGTAGGAGCGAAGTCAGCACTGCCACCGGTTGCAGAATCACTGTGTATAAAAACCTGTAATGCAATGGTATGAAGACGTGAATAGTTTGCGGGCGATGTGAATTGTATGGGACGAAGCCAAGCATGTCCTAGAATTATATCAAAATGCTGAAGATGGTTTTTTTATTATGTGAAGAAGTTTTAAATAAACATAAAAAGGCATTAACAAAACAGCAAGTCTGCAGCTGATGAAACTTTATTGTTCATTTCTGTCAAGTGCTAGTAGTTGAATGATTCGTGAATGTAAGCTATTTTGCAAAAGGTGAACATATACCATAGCTTTGCTAGATGATGATGATGATGATGATGATGATGATGATGATGATAATAAGAGTCAATATTGATGACTAATGAGAGAAAAGTGGCAACAACAAAGGAAAAAAACAGCAGCAAGAATAAAACAAATGTCTCTTCAATTTTAGAAACAAACACAGATAACCATGAGAGCTGCTGGATAATTGCTTGATTGTAGACCTTTTGTCTTTGAAATAAAAATAAATAATATAATAATAAAAAAAAAAAGAAATGAAAGAAAGAAAGTAAGGATGGCAATAAATTTTGAGAGTTTAGTCCAAATTGAGCTACATAAAAAATGCTATTGTCAAGATCTAAACAATGTAATGACGATTATTACTATAATAATAAAATATTATCAAGACTTTGATACTTCATGGAGAATCATTTTTTGATTAGTAAGGGGGCAGGGAGGGGTGAAATAAAAAAAAGTAATGAGGGAACAGCGGAAGATGAAGTGAGAATGGGGGGAATGGAACACTGAAAGATGTTTATACACCAACTGAGAATACACAATTATAATAAAATTAACAGTAAATGACAGCTTTCAAGTACATTCTAATTTATTTACAATCAGATAACCTTTATATCCAATACAATCTTTGCAAAACAAGTATTGAAAAATATTTGGATATGGTTACACTCATTTAAAACATAATATAAAGGAAATAAAATAACAAGGGGGCAGTGTTTGTTTAAAAGTGTATATTAAGAAATCACTGGTTAAATCTCTCTCTCTCTCTCTCTCTCTCTCTCTCTCTCTCTCTCTTTTTTTTTTTTTTTTTGCAAATAAATTCAATTTAAAGTATCACTTATATCAAAGAGAAATTCTGATGTTTAACCTAGCGTGTTAAAGTTTACAAGGATTCACACTGGAGAAAAAGTGGTATTACTGCAACATGGAACACTAGCTTAATGTGGTGTTATTAACAATAGAAGTTCTCCTATATGGAAGTGACATAAGGGGTTTTTGCCACCAACATCTATTTGTATTGGAAAATCAAAAATGGAAGAAAGTGATCCATGCTGCCTAGCTTGTTTGAATTTCCCTCTCCATAATAATCATCACTGACACTGTGTAGCACTGTTAAGTTTAGAGTACATGGTACTGTGGACACCGGATGCCGAGAGGAAGTTGTCAGTTGGAAATAGAGAGCAGACAGTGTGATACCAACTTGAGAAGTGTGAGCCTGCGGCGTCGCATGCACAACAGTGTTCCAACTTTGATACAGAATGGGCTTGCATTTGCTGTTCTGAGCAAATGTTTGTGAGGTCATTGCCCTCCTTCATTAAATGCTTCTAATATTTTGGGCTTTTGGAATTGGATACCTAGTTATGTTTTCTGAACTCTTATGCTTTGGTTTGGTGGTTGGCTATATTTAATCTTATTGGTGTAGCAGAATCGGAGCACTCATCTGTCTGTTCAATGCTGTTATGGCTTTGAGAGAATCAGTGTGTGTGCTGTATGTAGTATGTAATAAGAATATTTGGTAGCAAAGAGCACTTGCTTTGGTGTGATAATGTGCAAATGCATTCGGTTGGATGCAGATTGGATTCGTGCCCTAGCAAGCTTGTGTGTCTAGTGGTTTATTAGTGTGCCTTGTATGAAAAGTGTGTTTAAACGATACATTAGTCTTTTGCAGTGAGTTGCACATGTACTAAAGTTATCATATGCTGAGCATACTATCAGCCTCTGGGACAGCGAGATCCATGCAGCAAGTTAATTCCACATCAACATAATCTTTCAGCAAAATACACCAAAGTTATGTGGGGGGGTGGGGGGATAATAGTATTAGCTATTACTGTGTGCAGTAAATGGAGAGACATAGATTTTGTGGCCTCTTATCAATCAAGTTATTGCAATTAAGTTCACCTCTCAGTCTCTCATCAACAAATAGAATGGGGAGTTTCTTCTGAATTTTAATCATCTTTAGTAGTAACTGTAATTCATGTGGTCTGGTCTTGCTGCTGAATTTTATTTCATAGTCTGAATTTGGGCTACATGATGTTGCTTGGTCCAATTGGCCAATTTTAAAAATGCAATTTTTCCCTTTTTTCTTCAAATTTAATGGTTTGTTTTTCATTGTAATTTTCCTCTTTGGGGACACTTGTCACCAAAATTATATTTGATTTTGCCTTTATGCTTATGGTCTTAATACTACAGTGTGCCATGGGCACATTTAGCTGAATTAAAATTTGAGCTTTAATTTATTTCTTGTTTTATTCTAAAGCAGTTATTGGCTTCCTGCCAGATTTTTTAATAGTAAGTTTATTTGTGAACTTTGCTCTGTGGTGCTCATTGTCAAATGTCACTAGTAAATTATTGTTCATTTGAATCTGAAGAATTTCTTACTCTTAAATTAAAATAAAGATTGGTTTAAATTATGTGATGAACAGCGAATGATGTTGAATTACTTTTGGGTTCAGTACTTCCATGCTTGATGTCTTTAATTCTTCCTTTCTGTTATAATGAACCCTCCATTATTTCATTAAATAATATTGAAATATTCAAAACCGATGTTACAACATTTAATTTGGGAACTAATTTATAGTATACATAGTGTAAAGTTTTGTATGTAAAATATATGTGGAAACTTTATATAGATATGGAAAACTACATATTTCTTGGTGACATGAGCAAAGTCATTTACTAACAACTCTGTAGGCGATGGGACTGAGGTTATGCAAATAAGTTTTGAGATACTGGTCCTAGATCAAAATTAACTGTCACAATGAGAAAATAAAATCAAAGATGATATTGAACTTTGTTGGTAACCATTTATGAAGAGCCAAAAACTATTAGGTAATGAGCATGGAAAAATACCGATTTTTAAATAGAACTGGAGAAAGTTCTATTTCAAGCTATACATAATTAATGTTACTATAGGGACAGTTTACAGCTCACCTAAAAGACGTAAGGATGAGCTGCGACAGGCACATAAAAAAGGCACACACATCCAACACTTAAGCTATCAGCCATGGCTTTCTTTAGGATAAAGAACATTCACACAATCACACATCACAGTCACACAACCATCATCTCCAGTTGCCGCACTCCGAATTCTAACTTGGAGTTTCCATTATTAGGTAATGTTACTTTAGTTGGTATATAAATATATAGAGATATGATAGCAAAACCACATATGCATGGTTCTGGTAAACAATATAGTTATTTAATTGCGGGAGAGAATATCATCAGTAACACCAAGACCTATACAAATTGCCATATAAGAACCCATAAAGAATGGAAGATGCAATTGCAAATAAAATGTTTGGAAGCAAAAACTAAAACTTTTCTGTAACATAAGGTCAAATAATATTGAACAGCAATTTCTCTGATTAAACAAATTTGATACGGATGCCACAAGAACAAGAGACAGGTTTTGCAAGTACTTTCTTTTGTGTTAGGACTTTATGAATGAAATATACTTTCTTAGGACTTTTTCAAAAAAGGTAGAGTCACTGGCCAGTACTCACCTCAGCTCAACACCACAGATAGAACTCAGCAAAATGATGAAAGTAAATGAAGCTAAATTTCTGGAGATAAATAAATTCCTTCATCCTACCACAAATGCTACACAGAGTTAATTACTGGCCAGCCAGTATGTCTCTTTTAGCTTTTTTAACATCTTTGAGTTTTCTTCTGATTAATCAATTCTTGGGATTTTTTACAACTCGTTGTGACAAAGTCAGCGCCACACACCAGACGTAAGAGAACGATCGTGGAGAACACAGCGATTGATCAAAAGCCAATAGCAAGCAGGCACTGCGCATCCTGTAGGGAGTAACCAAAGATGCGTGCCCTCTACAAGTGGCTGTATCTAGGCCAACATACACCTGGACAGTCGTCAGTTACTAGTGAGAACTCATCAGTTACTATTCACAACTCAGTCAGTTAGTAGGCATCTACGAAGTCAGAACTCGCCTACTAGGTCTTAGTGCAGCAATCATCATACGGATGACACCGCGAGAAGCAAGAAGAGAGAAGAAACAAACCTATCTTCTAAAGTTGAGTATTGTAAATTTCAGTCAATAAATATCTTGTAAAACTAACTATATCAATGTTTTGGGTGTCAAAGGATCCTGCACCAGTACCTTTATTGAGAACTAGACTGTGACGAGTGCTCAACAAAAAGGCGAAAGGGTCACAACAAATGGCGACGAGGACAACGAAGAACCATACTGTGATGAAATATTAATGTCTCAAAGTATGCTGCGCTATTAATTTTGCTTTATTACAGGTCTCCGATCCAGTAAATAATATTTTGATTTTATTGCAGGGTTATGAGTAAATTTTTATATTTTTGCACTATTTCTTATATTTTTACACCATGGCTAATACTACTAACCCTGCCACTGCCACTGCGCCACAGCTTCCTGCATGCAATGCACAGCAGCTAATGCAAATGTTTCAGTTTCAGAGCCAACAAATTGCCTCGCTGCTGTCCACTGTGCAACAACTTCTGGCTGCACCTATGTCTCAAACTACGCAAGTTCCACTGCAACAGCCACCAGCTCCAGTAATTCCACCATTCCGACAATATGACAAAAAGAAGAGGACTGGTCAGACTGGCTCCAAGAATTTGAAGCCTATGCCACAGTGCACCGGATACAAGGTACTGTCAAACTTAATTTTCTGTTGTCATGTGTAGGCCCCCCAGTGTTCCGTCTAGTGATAGAACTGTTTCCCACCCCGGAGCCTTTAGAACTTTCTTATGATTCAGTGATAGGAGAACTAAAGATATATTGTGAACAACAAATCAATGCAGTGGCTGCTAGGTATCAATTCTTCAGATGTAGGAAAAATCCGAACCAAACATACAGGCAGTGTATAACAGATCTGCAAGGTCTCACTAGGAAGTGTAAATTTAAATGTTTGTGTGGACCTTTGTATTCAGATGTCATGTTGCATGACGCAATTGCCTATAATATTCCTGACGGTAGGCTTAGGGAACAGATTCTAAAACTGTCAGATCTCTCATTCCGCCAAGTAGAACAGATTTTGGAACAGTACGATACAGGAGCCGCAGCAGCGGAAAACTTTGATTCTATTTCACTGTGTAGTGTCACGTCACACACCGCTGAGCGCTGGGACAAATGCCGTGTACTTCCTGATGCCCGTGCTAAGTGTAAACAAGTAAATAGATGCAGAGCCTTGCCTAATAAGGAAGAGAAATCATACCCGGAATGTTTCTCGTAGCACAAATGGCGGAACTGTTCATCCCGGTCAGCAAAATGTTATGCATGCGGCAAGAAAGGTCACATACAAACAGTCTGCTTGCAGCAAAAGAAACAGAATTTGCCCTCCCTGCTCAAAAAGCAACAAGACAATTGTTATTCCATAAATGCAGTATTTTCCAAACCAGTGGCTGCCCCTCGTAACGCCAAGGACACACAAGTAGCACAAGTTGTACGTCAGGCCGGAAAAATGTATGTCAATTTGCATATGAATGACATTACTGTAAAGTTTCAACTAGACACAGGTTCATCAGTCACATTGCTCAATTGCAAAACTTATGAACAGTTAGGATCGCTGCACCTTTCTCGCGCTATAACAAAGTTGACAGCGTACAACAGCAATGAAATTCCTGTACTAGGACAGTGTTCACTACCTGCAGTATACCGTTCAGAAATGCGCACAGTGACATTTCATTTCAAGTGCTTAAATCTTACGAAGGAGAGAATATTTTTGGTTTAGATTCTTTTGATCTTTTTGGTTTTACTGTTCAAGACAATGTTTTAGTTGTGAACAACTTTGACGCTAAAGACAGTGTAGACAAGTTGTTGAAAGACTTTCCAGATTTATTTTCTACGGGACTAGGAAAAACTAAAGATTTTGCTGCACACATTACTCTGAAGGAAAATGCCAAACCAAAATTTTGGAACGTGGTGTACTGCTTGCTTTACATGACAAAGTAGCACAAGAACTTTGCTCATTACGAGAAAATGGTGCAATTGAACCAATACAAGCTAGTCAGTGGCCCAGTCCGCTTGTAATTTTGCCGAAGCCATCAGGTAGCATTCGCATTTGTGTTGATTTCAAGGCTACAGTGAATCCACAAACAGTAGTACACAGTTATCCTTTGCCAAGACCAGAAGATTTAATGGACAGATTAGGTGGAGGAAAATATTTCTCCAAAATAGATTTGAACAATGCCTATCTTCAGCTGCCACTCGATAAAGAATCACAGAAAATTTGTGTTGGCAATACTCATCTGGGATTGTTTAAATATTTGCATTTACCTTTTGGCAGTGCATCCACAATCACAATTTTTCAATGATATTTGGAACAGCTTACAGCTACGGTGTCAGGCCATACCCCAGAAGAACATATTGCAAATTTGAGGAAATTGTTTCAAGTTTTGTCAGTTGCAGGTCTCAAGTGTCACTTAGATAAGTGTGACTTTTTCAAACCAGAACTGCAATATGTAGTTAACATACTATATTAGGTTTATTCCAAACGCAGTCAGGCCCGGTGGTCTTGGGGTAAAGCGCTCAACTGGAAACAGAAGGGTCACGGCTTCAAACCCTTCACCTCTCAACGATGTGAGGAGTCACCAGAAACGACACGTGGTTCGGATTCCACATTAAGCTGTAGGTCCCCTTTCGCCGGTTGGATAACTGGGTTAGGCTAGGGACATGCAAGTCGCTGAAGTGGCGTCCAATTGAAAGACTTGCACCAGGCCAATGAGCCACACGAAATTATTATTATTATTATTATTATTCCAAACGCAGCACAAATTGCAGCCCCTTTGCATCGGCTACGCTGTAAAAATGTTCATTTTGTTTGGTCAGACAAACGCCAACGCACATTTCAGCAGTTAAAAGATGCTTTACTAGGTGATCGATGTTTAGTGCACTTCGATCCAGAAAAACCAGTTCTTTTGCAAGTGGATGCGTTACCATTTGGTCTAGGATCAGTACTGTCACATAGACATGGGGATACAGACCGCCCGATAACGTTTGCGTCAAAACTTTTGACAAAGACATAGTGCCGTTATTCTCAGATTGAGAAGGAAGCTGTAGCAATAGTGTACGGTGACACAAAATTCCATCACTACTTGTATGGGAGAAAATTTTATTTAGTAACTGATCACCAGCCTTTGCAGTCATTGTTTCATCCTGCCAAGCCAATTCCTACACGCACGGCACACAAATCACAACGATGGGCAGTGCTATTATCACAGTATCAGTACAAGATTGTGTACAGACCCTCAACTACCATGAAAATGTTGACACACTTTCCTGTCTTCCAATTGGCTATGACAAAGACTTTGATGCTTCTGAGATGTCTTGTTGTCAGATAGATACACAGGAAGATAGTTTGTTGCAATCCTTTCCGTTGGCCTATGTAAAATTTCTTGAGCCACAGAAACAGATCCTGATTTACAAATTTTGCTGCACTACATTCACACTCAATAGCCTTGTTCATAATGTGACATTCAAAATTCACTGGTGTGTCACTATTTTGCTAGGAGGAATGAACTTTCAGTGCATAGGTGTGGCATTATAATTTCCAATGACAGTGGACAATCACATGTGTTGATTCCATGACATTTGCAGAACGAAGTATTGAACTTACTTCATCAAGAATATTGGGGAATGGTCCGCACTAGGCAATTGGCATGACGACACTGTACTTGGCAGGGTATGGAACCCAAGTAGGAAAGATGACATCACAGTGTTCAGTGTGCGCTACCAATCAGTGAGCGCCACATCAGAAATTTTTTGCACAGCCAAAAGCAGACTCACCATGGCTACGAGTGAATATTGACTATGCTGGTCCCTTCTGGAACACTAAGTGGCTTATTGTGGTTGATGCTATTTTGTGGTTACCCATTTTAAGTGCCAATGTCTTCTACAACTTCTACTAACACGATTAGAGTGTTGTCTTCAATTTTTTGTCTGGAAGGTCTCCCTGAACAGATAGTCTCTGACAATGACCCTCAGTTCACATCGCAAGAATTTCGCTCATTTTGTGAATGGAATGGAATTAAACATCTCACCAGTGCACCAATCACCCACAGTCAAATGGCACTGCGGAACCCTTTTTTGCCGGACATTTAAGCAGATCTCCAAACTTCATTTGGAGCATTTACGCGAGGCAGTTCTGCAACTGTTCCTCGCCTCCTACCGCTTGCATCCACGAGAAGGGTCATCGCTGGCCAAACTTCTACATGGTCGCCGCCACCGCACCCTGCTCCATCTGCTCCACCCACCACATTGCCGCAAGAATTGCTTTGCTCGGCGTAACCCAGTCTTTTACAGAATTTTATGCGGACACAGACAGTGGGAGTGGGGCAAGATCATCCAACCTTGCGGTGTTCACGTTTGAAATTTCAGATCCTGGTGGCATCATTCGCAAGCACCACAACCAAATTTGCCCTTGTCATGTATCCTGTGATCCTTTTGCATTTCTCTCGGCAGATTCACGCTACACGCAGAAGACAGGGCAGCCTTCGCCGCCCACGCGACCAAGGAGGTCACCCCGCCGCAGATCTACACAGCACTGTGGGCTGACGTCATGGAGATGGAGCCCTCACAGCCTCTGCATCCAATGGACATCCACCGGCAGGGCCAGCATGCCACCAGCATCCGACGATGTCTCCACTGACGTCACTGTCTAGGTCACCACCTGGGCCACAGGTTGTGGGCGTGGACCGTTTGGAGGTTTCCCCAGATGACGTTCCCTCGCAAGCTCAGGCCGGTAGTCTGGCGTCCTCTGAAGCTACAGACTCCGGTCCATCAGTACGTCCATGAGCCTGCATCCTTCCCTGTTGTCGAGCTCCATACACAACAGTCCGGCGCTTCGGGGGGAGGGATGTTGTGGCATAAAGTCAGTGCCACACACCAGACGTAAGAGAACCATCTTGGAGAAGGCAGCCATTGATCAAAAGCCAATAGCAAGCAGGCACAGCACATTCTGGAGGGAGTAACTGAAGATGCGCGCCCTTTCCAAGGGGCTATATCCAGGCTGACATATGTCTGGACAGTCATCAGTTAATTTTTGGAACTCAGGTCAGTTACTAGTGAGAACTCGTCAGTTACTATTCAGAACTCAGTCAGTTACTAGGCAGCTACACAGTCAGAATTCGGCTAATAGGTCTTAACACAGCTAGTATCATACACAGGACACCGCGAGAAGCAAGAAGAGAGAAGAAACAGACATATGCTCTAAAGTTGAGTATTGTAAATTTCAGTCAATAAATATCTTGTAATACTAACCATTTCAATGTTTTAGATGTCTAAGGATCCTGCACCAGCACCTTTATTGATAACTAGACCAAGACGAGTACTCAACAAAGAGGTGACGAGCTCACAACATCAGTGATGTTTAAGTTTTACTGTTATGTTTATAAGAAAACACTAAAAAGCATTTGTTATAAACAAGCTTAAGACTCACTGCTTCGCACGCAAAAACTGTACAGTCTGCACAGAGTGTTTTTTCTTTATCCTTTCACAAGGAAAAATTTGGATAAATGTTGTCGTGCTCTAGCACTCCACGGGTGTACTGCTGGTTTATAGTGTCCAATGGGCATAATATTTTGGCAATCAGAATCACAGAGTACCAGGGTTACACAACTGTGGTACTTGATCGAGGGGAGTATGTGGCAGAAGGGCTGCGTCAACTCTCTGATTCCTCTACCTACAAACTTATACCTCATGATCCTATTCCCTGAATCCAGGCTGAACTACAGAAAGTCCTTAAAACCCTATGTCCTTCACAAGGTCTAACCGCTGCCTCCATACAGCTTCTTTCTCCAGCTTCTGAACCATGCATCCCAACCTTCTACCTACTCCCTACAATCCATAAAGAGAATCATCCTAGCCGTCCCATCATAGCAGGCTTCAAAGGCCCAAGAACGTATCTCTGCTCTGGTAGACCAACACCTCCAACCTATAACTTGTAGGCTCCCATCCTACATCAAAGACACAAACCACTTTCTGGAATGCCTCAAATCCATCCATATGCCCCCCCCCCCCCCCCGTAAGCTTCCTTCTATGGTGAATAGATGCCACATCCCTCTACACCAACATCCCCCAAACCCATTGTCTACTGGCCCTAGAACACTATCTTTCCCAATGCTAACCTGAAAGACTTCCAAAAACTTCATTCCTTGCCACACTTGCTAATTTCACCCTCACCCATAATTATTTCACCTTCGAGGGCCAGACTTACAGGGGAATCAGGATGGCCTCTTCCTATGCCAACCTTTTCATGGGTTGCATTGAAGAGGCATTCCTTAAGATGCAGAAGTTGCACCCCCTGGTCTGGTATAGATTCATATATGATATCTTTGTGGCCTGGACTCATAACCTAAACTTCCTTCACGACATTAACTCCTTCTCCAACCTAAAATTCACCTGGTCCTTCTCTAAAACTCAAGCAACCTTCCTTGATGTGAACATTAACCTTGTTCAGTCCCACAACCATGCCTCAGTCATTATTAGACCCACGAACAAGCAACAGTAACTCCGCTTGATAGCTGCCTTCCGTTCCATCATATTAAACAATCTCTTCCATACAGCCTAGGCATCTGTGGGAAACGTATCTGCTCCATTAAGGAATCCCTCACCACCTACAACAACAAATCTATCCAGTGCATTCCTCTCCCGCAACTAACCTACAGACCTCGTCCACAAGCAGATTTCCTGAGCAGTCTATTCCTCTCCTTCCAGCAACAATGCTCCTAACTGCAGACCACCCAGAAGCATCCTCTTAGTCTCCCAATACCATCCCGGCCTGGAATGCCTCAACAAATTGCTTCATCAAAGCTATAACTTTCTCAAGTCATGCCCTGAAATGAGATCATTGCTCCAAAGTGTTCTTCCCAGACCACCCAGAGTAGTATTCCGCTGTCCTTCCAATCTCCGCAACATCCTCGTCTAAGCTTACAACATCAAAAAACCACCCTCCCTACATGATGGTTCCTACTGCTGTAACTGATCCCGCTGCAGAACCTGTCCAATGCATCTTCCTACAACCACTTACTCCAGCCCCACCAAAGGAAAAACCTACCCTATTCAAGGCAGGGCAATAAGCGAAACAACAAAAGTCATTTACCAACTGACATGTGTCCACTGTGCGGCCTTTTATGTTGACATGACCACCTACAAATTGGCTGAGCAGATGAATGGTCACAGACAGACTGTACACCTGGGGGACACCAAATATCCTGTGGCAGAGCATGCCCTCCAGCATGACTCCAGGGACCTTACTTATTATTTTATTTATTTACAACATGCTCCATTACAATATTTGTAATACTACATGTTTAGGAATTTTTTAACTAGTTACATAAACAAGTGTAATTATGGGATACAATGAGGTTGAGAAAAGTGTTCAATTTAAATTTTCACAACTGTAAACTACTGACTGGAACATGATGTTTAGAACTACAATACAGATTACAGGTTTTCAGATACATATTTTTTTCAGTTCAGTAACAATTATTCATAGGCTGTGAAAGGTTATTGCATTACAAAACTTGTGAAAGTCGTTCATGTATTGCTTTACTAAGACTGGTTTATCAACTGGCCAACTGCCTCCCTTTTTGGTAATGCTCTTCTTCAATACATCTCTCTCGTTGTTGAGTTCTCGGCACTCCCATAATAAGTGATCTACTGCTTGATCACCCTCCGCACATGTACAATATGTCCTTGGAGCTAAATTGAACCGATGGCAATAAGACATTAGTTTTCCATGAGCGGGGACATTGCTGTGAGATTAGTAGAATGTGGTAACTTTATGGATAGACGATGCTGAACAGTCAGAAAAAAAATTCTTTTGTTATCGCACCCTTTGTGGTTTCAGTCCATTCACTTTCACACCTTTCTTTAGATGAGCATCTTTATTTTCTTATAATCACAGATGGAGATATTCTGTTGTAACTTGCTGTTGCATCTTCTCGAGCTGCTTTTTTGGCTAACTTGTCTGCCAGTTCATTTCCAGGTGTTCCCACATGGGCTCTTGTCCATTGAAAGTTGATATACCATTTCCTGTGTCCCAGGTCTCTAATTTTGTTTCTGATCTGTTCTATTAAATATTTATGATTCTTGGAATCTAGTGTAATTTGGCTATCTGTGCATATTATAGCTGCCTTTTCAATTTTTTGTTTCTCATATGTTATCCAGTTTCTCTAAAGCTCACGATATTGCTAATTTTTCTGCTTGATTGATGATGCACCCTTTCCTTAATGTATACTTTAACTGACAAGCAGGTGTGTCATTAATAATTATTGCCACTCCAGAATCTGTTCTGTTCTCCGTATAACTACCATCAGTATAAACCTTTACTGGATATTCCTTGTGTTCGTAACTTTCTTTCAAGATTACTATATTTGCCAGATGCGGCCACTCTTTGTTATCTGAGTGTCTACAGAATAAGCTGCATGTTCAATTTTTATGAATTTATATTCTACAGCAATTTCTTGCAGTTTAATAATTATCGGTGTAAGGCCTGTTAAAATGCACAACGCTTCAGTTGACATCGTTCTATAAGCCTTAGCAATTTTTATGTTGATCAGGCCTTGGATTCTTTGAATCTTCTTACAGTTATATTTTCTGTTTAGTGCATGAATCCAAACGGGAACTGCATATGCCAATGTTGGTAGTATAGATCCTTTGTAAACTATTTTCATTGCTCCTGAACTAAGTCCCCAGTTGAGCTTCACCGATTTAGATAAAGAATGGATTAATTTCATGTATTTGTCTGTCAGGTATTGTATGTGTTCATTAAAAGTAAATTTCATATAAATAATTATGCCCAAATATTTTAATCATGGAAAGTCCAGATTGGAATTAATAATATAGTAAGGACAGTTTACAGCTCACCGCAAAGATGTGGCAACGAGCTGCGACAGGCACATACAAAAGACACACACATACAACACTTTCAGCTATCGGCCATGGTCTTCTTCAGAAAACAGAACACTCTCGCAATCACACAGGCAAACAACACAGTCATACAACCATCATCTCCGGCTGCCACACTTCGAATCTAATGTAGAAAAGTGCAACACCCGGAGGTGATGGTTATACGACTGTGTTGTGTGCCTGTGTGATTGCGTGAGTGTTCTATTTTCTGAAGAAGGTCATGGTCGATAGCTGAAAGTCTTGTATGTGTGTGTCTTTTGTATGTGCCTGTCACAGCTCGTCACCACATCTTTGCGGTGAATTGTAAACTGTCCTTACAATGTTGTTGTTGTTGTTGTGGTCTTCAGTCCGCACACTGTCCTGTGCAAGTCTCTTCATCTGAGAATACTTTCGGCAACCTACATCCCTTTGAATCTGTCCTTTGGTCTCCCTCTATGATTTTTATCCAACACACTTCCAATGCTAAGTTGAAAATTCCTTGATGTCTCAGGATGTCCCCCACCATCCTATCACTTCTCTTAAAATATGCCAGAAATTCCTTTTCTCCCCAATTCTGTTGAGCACCTCCTCATTAGTTACATGATCTACCCATCTAATTTTCATCATTCGTCTGTAGCACCACATTTCAAAAGCTTCTATCAACTTTTTGTCTGAATTCCTTATTGTTCAGGCTTCACTTCCATAAAATACTACACTCCAGACAAATGCCTTAAGAAAGAACTTCCTAACATTTAAACTAATATTGGATGTCAACAAGTTTCGCTTCTTCAGAAACGCTTTTCTTCCCATAACCATTCTGTATTTTATATCTTTTTTACTTCGGCCATCAGAAGTTATCTTTCTACCCAAGTAACAAAACTTGTCTACTACTTTTATTGCCTCATTACCTAATTTAATTCCTTCAGCATCGCCTGATTTTCTGACGCTACATTCCATTATCCTTGTTTTACTCTTGTTGATGTTCATCTTACAACCTCTTTTCAAGACATTATCCATTCCATTTTATTGCTCTTCCAGACCCTTTGCAGTCTCTGATGGGATTACTATGTCATCGGCAAACCGCAAAGTTTTTATTTCTTCTCCCTGCACTTTAATGCCCTCTCCAAATTTCTCCTTGCATTCCTTCACTGCTTGCTCAATGTACAGATTGAACAACAATGGCGAAAGACTACAACCCTATCTTACTCCCTTCCCAACCTCTGTGTCCCTTTCATGCCCTTTGACTCTAATAACTGCTGTCTGGTTTTTGTACCAGTTGAATACAACTCTTCGCTCCTATATTTTATCCCTGATACCTTCAGAATTTGAAATAGTGTATTCCAGTCGACATTGTCAAAAGCTTTCTCCAAATCTACAAATACTAAAAATGTATGTTTGCCTTTCCTTAGCCTATCTTCTAAGATAAGTCGTAATGTGAGTATTGCCTCCCGTGTTCCAACATTTCTCCTAAATCCTAACTGATCTTCCCCAAGGTCAAATTCCACCAGTTTTTCCATTCATCTGTAAATTATTCATGTCAGTATTTAGCAACCATGACTTATTAAACTGATAGTTCTGTAATTTTCACATTTATATGCACTTGCCTTCTTTGGAATTGGAATTATTATATTCTCCTGAAAGTTGGAGGGAATTTCCCGTTTCTCATATATCTTGCATACTAGGTGGAACAATTTTGTCATGACTGGCTCTCCTAACGATATCAGCAGTTCAGACGAGATGTCATATATTCCAGGGGCCTTGTTTCCACTAAAATCTTTTAATGCTCTGTCAAATTCTTCTTGCAGTATAGTATCTCCTCTCTCATCCTCCTCTACATCACATTCCATTTCTAGAATACTGCTTTCTAGTTTATTTAATTTGTACAGACCTTCTATATATTTTTTCCACCTTTCAGCTTTCCCATCTTTGCTTAGTACTAGTTTCTTGATATTTTCCTACCACTACTTTTCTTGTCTCCAAATGTCTCTTTTATTTTCCTGTAGGCAGAATCTATCTTTCCCCTTTTTATACATTCTTCTACGGTCTTGCATTTCTCCTCAAGCCACTCCTGCTTAGCCAATCTGCACTGTCAACCTCATTTTTTCAGATGTCTGTACTCCCTTTTGCCTTCTTCATTTGCTGAAATTTTATATTTTCTCCTCTCATCAATTAAGTTCAGTATATCCTGTGTTATCCAGGGATTTCTGTTAGGCCTTGTCCTCTGCAGCCTTCACTAACCTATCTCTGAGATATCCATTCTTCTTCTACTGTATTACTTTCCCCAGTTTCAGCCAATCCTTGCCTAAAGCTCCCTCTGAAACCCTCCACCACCTCTGGTTCCTTCAATTTGTCCAGGTTCCATCTCCTGACCTTTTTACCTTTCTGCCGTCTCTTGAGTTTTAATCTGCAGTTCATAATCAATAAGTTATGGTCAGAGTCTACATCTGCCCCTGGATATGCCTTACAATATAAAACCTGGTTCCTAAATCTATTCCTTACCATTATAAATTCAATCCGGTACCACCAAGTGTCTCCTGGTCTCTTCCATGTATGTTTAAAACAAGTGTTGGTGATCATTAAATTGTGCTCTGGAGAAAATTCTACCAAGCGATTTCCTCTTTCATTCCATTTTCCCAGTACGTATTCACCTACTACATTTCCTTCTCTTCCTTTTTCTACGAGAGTTCCAGTCCCCCATCACAATCAAGTTTCTATCTTCCTTAACTTTCTGAATGATTTCTTTTATCTCCTCATACATTTCTTTGATGTCATCATTGGCAGAGCTAGTTTTCATCTCCCTTAATTTTCGGAACAATTTCTTTTATGTCCTCAAACATTTGTTCGATATCATCATCATCGGCAGCTTGTACTACTGTTGTCAGTTTTGGTTTTGTGTCTGTCTTTACTATGATAATGCATTCACTACACTGTTCATAGTAAATTACCCGCATTCCTATTTTCTTATTCATTACGGTATTACACCGACTCCTGCGTTACCAACAACTGATTTTGTATTTATAACCCTGTACTCACCTGACCAGAAATCCTGTTCATCCTGCCACCAAACTTCACTAATCCCTACCATATCTAACTTTAACCTATCCATTTCTCTTTTCAGATTTTCTAATTTACCTATGTGATTAAGGGTTAGAACATTCCACGCTCAGATCCAGAGAATGCCTGTCTTGTTTTTCTTGATGAGAGCATCCTTCTGAGTAGTCCCCGCCCGGAGATCCGAATGGGGGGACTATTTTACCTCTGAAATATTTTACCCATCATCATATATTCACACAGTAGAACTGCATGTCCTCGGGAAAAGTGATGACTGTAGTTTCCCCTTGCTTTCAGCCGTTCACAGTAACTGCATGGCAAAGCCATGTTAGCTGATTTTATAAGGCCAGCTCAGTCAATCATCCAGACTGTTGCCCCTGTAACTACTGAAAAGGCTGCTGCCCCTCTTCAAGAACCACACGTTTGTCTCGCCTCTCCACAGATACCCCTCCGCTGTGTTGCACCTACGGTACGGCTATCTGCATCGTAGAGGCAGGCAAGCCACCCCATCTCAGCAATGTCTGAGATTCATGGGGGTGTATCCTTACTATATTACAAATATTTTAATTGCGCCACTTGTCACAAAACATTATTATTTAGAGATATATTAATAGCTGCTTTGTCTTTCTGTCTTCTCCTCATTATCAATATCGCTTTCGATTTTTGGTCATTAACTTGGATTTTGTTTTGAGCCCAAGCCGTGTTAACTTCCATTTCTCTGTTGCAGTTCTCCTCAGCTTTAGTCATCACAATCAAATCATCTACAAATACTATGACCTTTGTGTTAGCTGTGTAATTCAAATTCAGCAGAGACTTAAACTGAATATTCCAAAAACCTGGTCTGTAGCAAGAGCCCTGTGGGCATCCTTTTGTCACTTTCTTTTCTAGTCTGTGTTGTTAAATGCCAATACCACTGTTCTGTCACTGAAATGTGTTTTAGCTAAGTTATATAAGTTTCTAGGGCAATGAAATTCTTGTAAGGCATTTAGGATGCTGGGCCACCAAGCTGCATCAAAAGCTCCTTGAACGTCGAGAGTGACCATTATTATGTACTGTCTTTGTGATATGCTTTCCTCTATGAAATTCTTAACAGCCAACAATAGTCCAGGGACCTTGGCAAGTGTTAGACCACACATGCCATTTGGATACTAACACCAAACACCAGTCCCTCAGAGCTATGGAGATGGAAACTTGCCCTCCAACATATCCTCTCCTCCCACCACCCACCTGGCCTAAATCTATGGTAACCTCTGCCCCTCCTCCATCCTCAACTCATTTGTCACCCTCTTCCTTACTTTCCTCTCATATACATATTTGAGCGTTTGTGTGTTTTTTCTCTCTATATCTTTCCCTGTTAACCTTAAACATTTTAGATAACCTCCCTTCTTCACCCCTCACTCAGCATCATTCAGTTCACTTCTCTCTTTACTACTTGATCTATCCTTTTTGGTTATATATAACCTCTTTGGCATGGCTCAGTACTAATATACACTATTTCTGACTTCCACAATCCTCAATCATCATCCTCAAGACCTAGATTGTGTATTACCTTCCGCTTCTGTTCGCATTTCTTATTTCTTCCCTTCTCTCCTGCCTGATAAAGAAACCCTATTCCAAAAGCTTGTCTTTTTTTTTTTTTTTTGGTACAATTATTAGCTTATTCTGGTTGTCAGATATGACGTCTATCCATACCAACTCCCGTGAACTTTGCTGTCACTACTGGATAGATTGCTTGTAATAGCAATAAACTTACCACCACTATGTTATTTAATCTATCCCTTCTGAACACCACTTAGTTCTGTGTAAAACTTATCTCTGGCTTTAGCCACGTTTCAGTACCTATAATGATCTGTCAGTACTTCCTCCCTACACAGCTATGACAATTCACAACAGTGATACCAATGGTTCCTAGATCTGCATTCATCCTGTGTGTGACTTGTAAGTCTGAAACCCTTTTTGTATGTTCTTGAGATTCTCTAACCTAAAAACAACACCCAGTCCAAACCATACTGGCCTCGTTACCTTCGTAGCTGCTAATTGTGTGTAGTGAAAGCCTGACCTATTTAATGGAATGTAAAAACACACCACCCTATGGCACAAATAGATTCAGATCTCCCACTTGCCTCTGCACCAAAAGTCCACAGTTGGTCCTGTCAACTATGCTGCAGATGATGAGCTCTGCCAACATCTTGCAAGCATGACTGGCAGCTTTACCACTTCAGATAGTCACCCGATCAAAAGCGACACACATTGTTGGTACCGATGTAAGCACCACCAACTGCAAATGGCTGCACCTTGTGCTTTTCTGGACCCAATCCACATCTGGAATGACTTCACATGGTATGCATACAGAATGCACATGAATTTCTTCACCTCCCTAGTAGTCCCTATGTGGCTCCCTTACACGCCTAACAATGGAATTCCCAACAACAAGAAGTCTCACCAATTCAATCTGCATTCACAAATAACATTCACAGTCCTTGTATGCCAAAGATGGTGAACAACTACAGAAGACAGAGAAACAACCATAAAGACATGCTGTCAGACTGCAGTAGGTAACTAACGTAAACACAAGAACTGCATCAAGAAGTTACAACTAAAATACAGAAAGAAAAAATGAAGTATGAAATTACACAGGTGAAACTAAATTAAAGACTGTTACAATACAAAGTTATTAAACTACATGGTTATTGAAAAAGTGAGAATGGGACTATTAAATGAACATATGAGCAATGAAATTAATAATTACAATGCAGAACACAAAAATATATGACAATAACTTGCTTGTACTTAGCTTTTGTATACTGTTGGAACTGCAGGTTACAAAGTTGACATCCAACTAATTCTAATCAACTATCAACTTTCAATTGAAATATTGCCGCAAGAGACCACGTACACCGACTGCCGGCGTGGCACAGGGGATAGCGTCAGATCTAAGTTCACACTTATTATGTATATAACATATTAAGAATATTTCTAGCAACTTGAGACATCATACCAAGCACTACCAAGCACTATCTAAGAGACTGCAAGAAAGCTGAAACCTTTTAATAGGTAATGGTAAGTATGAACTTTTGACTGGAAAATGTCTGGTGAGAAATAAATACTAAATATTATGGAAGTTGCTATCATGTTTGAGAATTTAAATTTTATGGAGAAGTTGAAAATAGATTTTCAAAGCAACGAGGACATTAAATGTCTTTTTTCACAATTTTAAGGCTTCAGCTGATGTTCAGATGATTCAATAAGATTTTAATTGTCTTCAGTAGACAGTGTCCAATGTCTAACAAAATCTGGCAGAAAATTTTGAAGTGTATTAATAACCTTCTGAAGCTTTCGTATACCTTGAAAAATTTAAAGTTTATCTCAACCTACATTTACATGAAAGTTTGTATACATTAATTTATTAATGTCAAACCTTCAGGTGTGACTCATGGAATTACCTGTACATAGTAGTCATCCTCATCATTACTTCTACCAGCCAGGAGCTGTGCATCCGCTTTTGTTGTTTCCAGTAGTCTGTGTCTCGTTTCTAGTTCCTATGAATGAAAAGTGCAATAATTAATACATCTGAGACCACTATAATGACTACTCTGAGAGAATCATTACATGACGTATTGACTCACAGACAGGCACAATGAAGAGACTGCCATGGGCAGTTACACAACTGTACATAGTAGGTCATAAATACATCTACTCATCTCTTATGGAACACTAAAGGCATTTGCATGTCAATTTTAAATAAATTCAAACACTCCACAATCGTATCTTAAGAAATGTCTATTTTCCCACACAATCCTCATTCTTTACAGTATTTTAATGTGTTATGATTTTATTTTCTTAACACCAGGATAGTTTAAGGGCATTTGATGTAAAACAGAAGTGATATCTGGCATTCCACAGGGAAGCGTTATAGGTCCATTACTCTTCCTCGTGTTTATAAACGATTTAGGAGACAATCTGAATAGCTCCCTTAGCCTGCTCGCGGATGATGCTGTCGTTTATCGGTTAGTGAAGTCAATTGAGGATCAAAAGCAACTGCAAAGCGATTTAGACAAAATTTCTGCATGGTGCAAAAATTGGCAATTGACACTAAATAAAGAAAAGTGTGAAGTAATACACATGACCACTAAAAGAAATCCGCTGAACTTTAATTACGTGATAAATCAGTCAAACCTTAAGGTCGTAGATTCTAGCAAATACCTAGGAGTTACAATTACGAACACTGTAGACTGGAGAGAACACATAGAAAATATTGTGGGGAAGGCAAACCAAAGGTTACGTTTCATCGGCAGAACGCTTCGAAGATGCACCAGCTCCAACAAAGAGACTGCCTACATCACACTTGTGTGTCCTCTCCTGGAGTACTGTTGCCCCTTGTGGGACCCTCACCAGGTGGGACTGATGGAAGACATTGAGAAGGTTCAGAGAAGGGCAGCTCTTTTGTTTTATCACGTTACGGGGGGGGGGGGGGGGAAGTGTCACGGAAATGTTGCAAGAATTGGGGTGGAAATCATTAAAAGAAAGACGTTATTCATTGCGGCGTGATCTGTTTGCGAAGTTTCAATCACCTACTTTAGTTCTGAATGTGAAAATATTTTGCTAGCACCCACCTACTTAGGGAGACATGACCACCCTAATAAAATAAGAGAAATCAGATCGAAAATGGAACGATTTATGTGTTCTTTCTTCCCGCGCACTATTAGAGAATGGAACGGTAGAGAAAAGTTATGAAAGTGGTTAATGAACCCTCTGCCAGGCACTTTAATGTGATTTGCAGAGTATCTATGTAGATGTAGATGTGTGGTATGCACAGAGTACATGAAGTTTTTCACAATTCTGCCAGATAAGTGATCATTAACTTAATTTTTCCTATTATAAAAGAAGCAGTGTCTACACAAGGTTCAGGCTGATAAGGAGGCATTTTTGCTTCACACTTTTTGGGAGTGAAAGAGGAAATGAAGTGTCTAGTAGTAGTATGAGAATACCTCCAACACACACCATGTCATGGGTTGCAGACTGTAGAGGAAGGAAAATAAATGATGTTCAATTTATTTTAGATCCAGAGTAGGAAAGATTCTTCACAAAAATTTAAATATACAGGAAAGAAAGAATAAAGTCATAAAAATGTCAAGTATTTCACATTGTGTTTTGCACCAATCTCGTATGTATTTTCAAAAATCAAATATTAAGATGAAAAATCAGATTAAGGTGTCAAAAATGAAATAAATGTTTGGTGCACCAAGAAAATACCAATTACAATATAAGAGCAGCATCAAATAACATGAAAATGGCAATTGTGGTAACAATGTATACAGTATTCCTTGAAGGATGCTCAAACTACAGCTGGACCAAAAAGTTCCTTTGGAATTTCATAAACTCATCCAAACAGTAAAGAAATTATCAAAAATGAGTCCAAACATTAGAAAACAACAACCAAATTAAGGATAACCTGAAGAAAAGTCCAACAAAATCTCAATGTTGGCCAACCATGTTGTGCCAGAATTGTAATCATTTCTCAGGCCATTTTACTTGTATCTCTCCTATAAAACTTCAAACTGCAACAATAGGCAAGACTTCACCTCAAAAAGCTGTCCTGCCTTCTCCTAGACTACTTCAACACTCCTATTACAGCTCCCTGAAAAATTACACAATCAACCACCACTCCTCTCACACAAACTGAGTTTGGCCCACTTCAGGGGAGGGGGAGTCAGTTCACAGCTACAAAATGTTCATTCAGACCAGTATCCAAGATACTTCCAGCTGAACTGACAAGCCATTTCAGCATTTAATATTGCATTGTGACTGAGTAAGGGGGAAAAAGAAAATAAACTTTACACCATCATAATTAATTACACCCCTGAAAATTACAGGTATATTTTTTAAAAATTTTCCATGTGGTGTTAAATGTAATTCTATCAGAAAAATAAATAGAGATAATTAAAAAAACTATTTTTCAATTGTAGTTAAGTGTAATTGTTTCTGTGTGAAATTAAAATCTAATACTTTCCATTGTAAACACTGTGTTTCATAGGGAAAGTGTTTCCTAATACATCCCACTATGTTTACTACTACAAGGAAATAACATACATTGTTCAACTCAACATTGAATTACCTACTGCTATTATGATCATATATGCAGTACTGTTCAGAAAACAGCCACAAACACATTAGCCTGCTTCAATAACTTCTAAGCTTCCTACTTTGTCTCATATTCTGGTCACATAGTTGCAATTTTCACTACTAGGAAAGTAATATTACACATTTTGTCAAACCTCAATCTCTTCCGGAGTCCGTTCAAGTAGTAGGCACAACAACATGGACCCATTTTGAAGGCTTTGTTCACTTAATATACGATGTTCTTGTATTATGCGACCATTGGATATAAGCTTCAATCTGAAAATTTAAACAACGTAAAATAAGAAAATGAGAAGAAGCAAGAAATTACACTCACCTAATAAATTTTTTACCATAGCATACAGCTTTTGATATTGAGATTTATTTTGTGTTGTAATTCTTCACAATAATATGAACATAAAGCTACCAAAATACCAACTGCAGTGGAAACTTAATAATATAATGAAAATAGGTCGCAACTCAGCATAAAGACTATCACTGAGCCACAGATAGCCGTGTAGAAAAGAAATCACACGCACACACACAAGTGCATGTGCGCGCATGCACACACACACATTTTCATTCAATTGCTGACTTGGGGCATAGCAGCTGGAGAAGGCAGTTTTGTCTCTGTGTGACTGTGCATGTGCTCTCTTTTTTGGATGAAGGATGTGGCTGAAGGCCTTTGGTTGTGTTAGTGTTACTGTCTTTTCTGTGTGCTTATCTACAGCTCAGTTACCTTCAATGTGGTAAGTTGTATAACATGATAATGACTATTTGACATGTAAAGCATACGAAGTTTGACAGAGGGCAGCGTGAGATTGGAATGACAGGCAGGGGAGCCAATGAGGTAAGTTAGTGATTGCCACTGGGTCACGATATAAGCTAGCACGTGGAGGGCTGAATGCTATGTGGACGTGATGTCACACCTAACTGCGACTTGACATGTTTATTAACAAGAGCAATAGAGAAATCATATTATGATTTACTTAATCATTTATAACTGTTATTCTAATTGAAGTATAGTAATGAGTGAGGGCACAAATAATAGGTCTCATTGAGACAAATGTTTTGCTGTATCCATACAGTCTGTAGCATTAATATCATACATAATAATGGCATTTTATTGAATTACCGCTATAAATTGTTTATAACAAACACAACAAGAAAGATACATGAACATCAAAGCAGTGGGCAAACACATGTGTTATAACATATATTTCTAAAATGTAAAGAAAATTTGACTTACCAGGCGAGAAGGCACCGGTTCGTTGATACAGAAATAAAAATAAAAACATACACATACACACACAAAACTGAACTTTTGCAACCTAAGGTTGCTTCATCAGAAAGAGCAGGGAAGGGGAGGGAAAAGGCGATGAGGGTTTTAAGGGAGTGGGTAAGGAGTCATTCCAATCCTGGGAGAGGAAACACTTAGCTTGGGGGGAAAAGGATAGGTAAACAAACACACAACACACACACACACACACACACACACACACACACACACACACACACACACACACACACACACACCAAGACAGACATATGCAAAATGCAAAGAGGTTGGACAGAGATGCCAGTCAAGGCAGAGGCTCTATCCAGAGATTGTAGAATGGTGGGCAGGAATTTAAAACTAACAAAGGTTCAGACCTGGAGGGCAACAGGAAGAGAGACTACGTTGAAGGGCAAGTTTCCATCTCCAGAGTTCTGAAATGTTGGTGGCAGTGGGAAGTATCCATATAACCCGGACGGTGTAACACTGTGCCAAGATATGCTGGCCGTGGACCAACGCATGCTTAGCCACAGGGTGATCCTCATTACCAACAAACACTATCTGTCTGTGTCCGTTCATGCGAATGGACAGTTTGTTGCTGGTCATTCCCACATAGAACGCTTCACAATGCAGGTATGTCAGTTGGTAAATCACGTGGGTGCTGTTGCAAGTGGCTCTGCCCTTAATTGTGTACACCTTCCAAGTTACAGGACTGATGGTAGGAGGATGTTTAGGGCAGGTTTTACACTGGGGGCAGTTACATGGGTAGGAGCCAGAGGATAGGGAAGGTGGTTTGGGATTTCATAGGGATTTGCTAGGAGGTTACAGAGGTTGGATGGGCGGTGGAAAGACACCCTCGGTGGAGTAGGAAGGATGTGATGAAGGATGGATCTCATTTCAGGACAGGATTTAAGGAAGTCATATCCTTGCTGGAGAGCCACATTTAGAGTCTGCTCCGGACTATAAAGTCAGGCAATGGGTCATGCTATCCATGCCTTACGTGGCGAAGGGAATAATGAAAAAGTTAGTTTCTAATTATCGAGGGCCTTCTCAAATTGTGGGAGTGACGTCACCAGTAAATGTTGCAATTGCCAACAAAAATGTCAGTTGTGCATGAAAATAGGTTAAGACCTTTAAAGGGGACAATTGATGTTTTACCTCCACCAGTAGTACCTGTTGATTAAAGAAATGCAAGGCGTCGGAAACAGGATCAATTAGTGGTTCCAAGAGGAGGCAAGGGGGTACATACAATTTATGAGGGATTAGTTAAATTATTTAAGATAAATTAATACGGTAGTGTTTATTTAATTTTTTTCCTTTCTTTTGTTTATTTCAGCTTAGTACATAACATAATTGTTCTTTTACAAGATAGTAGGATTAATGTTCTGCTTAGTTGGGATTAGCAGTAGTTTGAAAGAACTGGAAGTGTGTTCTTGAAACAAGAACCAACAAATATTTTTGCACAATGTTTCTAGGATGGAGTGGTATCCTCTGTACAGCATTTATAACTCCAGAATAGTGGGTTGATTCTTAATGGAACTTCATGTGCAATCACGGGAAATAATTTTCAGTTACCTGCATCCATGACTGGCTATATGACATTGAACATATCATACCCTCTTGTTTACTGGCCTGACACAACCCTACAGATATTACCACAACAAAACCTAATCTTCCTTAACAATTCACTCGATCTGGAAATCCTCAAATATTTAGATCACTTCATCAGCACCCAGCAGAGCAGAATTGATGCCAATGTCATTATCCAACGTGTATTGCAGCTTAAACAAGAAAGAAAGATGAAAATTATAATGTTGAGCACTAGCATTTCTGGTTCCTTTTTTCTGTTGATACTACTATGCGTAGGTTTTCTTTTCTGTAAGCACAAGAAAAATGATAGTAACAACGGCCCTGAACATCAGATCCCGGTAGACTGGTTATGAATGTCAACATAATACATAGATATATGAAATAAATTAGTTTTTGTCACAAGAATGCATCTGATGATTTTGTTTTTATCTCTTCGATATTTTTGACTGTAATTATGTCTGTGTAGTGCTTGCGAGGTGAGTGGTGTCTGTTTAAAATACAGGGTGAATTTTCCCCGGGGGTTGGGGGAATGTAGGATATATGGAAAATATAGACATATAATATGAAAAAAGTAAACAAGTGGTGAGTGAACTTTAATGCAGAAGTTGAACATGGAAGTGGTGCTGTATTGAAATCAGGTGTGTGACTTAAAGTACAGCAGGACAAGCACATTTATGATTTCAGCAAATAAAGTGGAGCGGCTCAGCGAAGCTTCTGGTGACGCAAGTAGGTCGGCAAGGGTACCGTACTGTGTAACAGCCTGACAGTTGTATTGCTTAAAGGTGGCTGGGACAGACATGATTGGAAGTAGGAGACTGGTCACATGTAGCAAAGATCAGCTATGCCACATTTCTGAAACACAGGCAAACGGGGTCAACCTCGTCATATAAATACAGGCAAAAAGACAGGTTTGTCAGAAAGTCAGCCAAGGCAGAGAGAGAAGCAGCCATAGCTGGGCAGGCACCTGCCGCCGGACTGTGCTACTCGTTGATAACAATTATTATTGTTATCACAAAACTGAGCCTGTCATAGGCTGGAAGCACTTCGACGCAGTGGGGCCAGCAGCCGATCATCACGATCAACAAAGCATCCCCAACAGAAGATGCAGCCTGCAGAATAGCGGCGGCACAGCATGAAGCAATGGGCAGCAGAGTTCCGACCTCGACAGCAGCGCATGGCATGGTAAGACTGCAGCAAGTTACTCACCCAGGGGCGTGGTGTGGACAAAAGTACACAGCCACACCTGAAGCGCTCCTGTGACCGTCTGGAGGGCGAAGCAGCAGCAGCAGCGGGCGAAGGAGGACCTGGGTTCAAGTCCCGGACAGTGCCCAGCGCGGTAAGGCAATCACGGAGCAAGGACGATACCTCGCCTTACGCAACACAGAGGCATAGCAGCCGGCGAGTAGCCACACCAGGAGCGTCAGCTACTACGAGGCTCGTGGCGTCAGGTGGACGCTACCTCAGCACAATACAATGCGCATGCACACTCCACTCGCTTCCAGCCATTTTGTAAGCATGAATGTCAATAAAATGTTTTGTTATACTGGATCACTGTTTCATTGCCATCCCATCTCCCGAGTTGAGAACTGAGCTCACAGCCCACATGGAATGAACTAATGTAGCTATCCTGACGTAGACGTAGTCTGCATGTATAACATTTGTCATTTGGTGTCAAAACCATCAAATAGTTCCCAAACACGTTACAGCAGTAACAACAGCTGCATATGTTCTTGGTCAGAATTGAAAAGATACGTGTTTCGGTATTTTTAGAAAATTAATCATTTAGGGGGTGAAATAGGGGATGAAACATTTTTTAGAAATATGTTGCTAATAAGCCAATTTTGAACCCAGAATTACAAAAAGTATTTGCATACTTGCTTGGAATTTAAAAGACACATGTTGGGGTATTTTTCAAAATTCAACTATTAAGGGGTGCCTTAGGGGGTTACAAGTAGTAAAATCAAATGTTTATAAATATTAAGAGACTTAACTATGTGGTCATCAGTCCCTAAGGCTTACAAACTAATTAAACTAAATTATGCTAAGGACAACACAAAAACTCATGCCTCAGGGACGAATCGAACCCCCGATGGCGAACAGCAGCATGCACAGCAGCATGCTACCTCAATACGCATGGCACCTCAATATGCATGGCCATTCTGTGCGGCTACAAGTAGTATCACAACATTTCGTTATGATAGTATGTAGGCTATATCTATGAAAATTTATATTAAGAGGGAGAAACAACTGGTGCAGACCAACCAGCCTATGCATACAAAGAGTGGGTGTTAAGCTGGTTCTTTCTATAAAAGAAAAATAAAGTCACACATGTGACAAGCTACATAATCATTATTTCACAGGTCAAAGCTGCTCCATTAACTGAATAAAGTATGGTAGTGTCACAGCATACCTTTCCAACGGCTCATGTAGTTCATTTGAAACTGCTTCCAGAAGCTGGTGGCCAGTGTCTGTTAGTTTGATTTTAACAGAATGGATTTTTCTATTTTTTGAAACACGAACTTTCAATGTAGCTATACCACTCTCTTGGAACTGGTTTCTTTCTTGCAATTTTTGCAATGCATGGGATTGTAATTCTTTTATTACATTTAAGCATGTATTTTGATCCAAACCAGTGGATTTGCTGTATTTTTCAGCTAGTCTCTGTAATAAAATGAAAATTAATTACAAAAAATTATTTATAAAATTTCTTTTCTTTTTTAATATGAAATATCAATTCTAGTTATCTTCAAAGAGAGATTATAACAAATGGTTTAGCACAAGAAACAAGAGAGACATTCACTCACACACAATGTTGTGTAAATTATTTCATGAAGATGAACTGTCAGCAATATGAAACACATTTAGACCTACATTAACAAAACAGAAGAAAATTGCAGAAATTTTGGCTGTATATTCAATTAACAGTCCAGCTGTTAGGTATGGAGTGGGGTAGACTGGAGGAGGGGGAATTAACAGGCCCAGGGTTTATATGCATGTTACAGTAGACGCATTTCCAAAGGTTTCGTAGAAAGCTCAATGCTATTCTTTGTTATATTGACACATATTTCAGGGCCCTCAATGACACAGTTATCAGTGAACTTGCAGATATCAAACTAAATGATTGGTGATAATGAACTAAGTCCTTTTTTCTAAGCTACCTTCTTGGGATAACAACCCACTGACACATATCAGAGACATGAAAGACTGTCTAGTAATGCTGCTTATCAATATATTCAAACAGATAATAAAACTCATTCATTGGAGAATGCATGTCTACATGTATATTCACAACCTTTCCTGACCCTTTAATACTATCACAATCAAAATAAAGTGCTACATAAAATGAAGCCTGGTACTCATGGCTTACTGTCATTCCATAACAAATCACTCAGAAGATTTAGGAAACAATATCCATCTTCACACAAATCATTTCTAAAATTTAAAATTGTAGTAGTCACATGAATTTCTGTTACAGTTTGGATCCCATGAGTAACAACTGCCAGCCACCATGATATTTAAAACAAAAAGAAACAAAAATTTCTGGGTGACATATCACTCACTTGTCAACTCCAACTTTAAATATTGCTGTAGTTGTCTTCATTATAAAGAATGGTTTGATGCAGTTATCCAAGCCACCCTGTTCTGTGTAAGCCTCTTCATATCTGAATAAGAATGTAAAGAAGTTACACGGATCCATGAACTCAGGCTTACACAGATGACCTCCTACATATTTTTAAAATACAATACTCCCTACAGTTTTTATAAGACCCTTGATTTTTCAAAGGAAGGTGTACTTCTTCATGTGCATGTTCCTTGTACTGAAAATCCACAATCCATGTCTCATAAAAATCATAAAAATTTCATTTAAATAAACTCAGTGCAGGGACCTAATATCTGTAAGGTATTGCCCCCTCTATGATTTTTTTTAAAGTTATATAGTTTTATTGTAAGTATTTCTTTATCTCACAAAAAAATAAAATAAAATATCTGTTTGTAGAAATTATAAGCAGTACGGAAATTGCAATACTTATAGAAATAATTAAATTGGTAATTAATTACAACCACGTCAACTGTAAATTTCTGAAGTAGAGGCTACATGGGATTTCCCTAGGACCAAATCATATGTACCTCTAAATGTATTGTATCACCCACTTTCTTTGTTGTGAGTCAAGTGTGAATGAATCTATAAAATTTTAAATGGCTAATTTTTTCATGTTGTTGTAAATTACAAATCAGAGGATGTCAGGGAAAAAATGTTGAACTATCTTCATCAATTTAAAAAACGCAGACAATTTTATATTTTCAGTCTGCATCAAAGTAACACATTACATCAAACTTTCTCCAATTCCTCCCAACTGAATGTATATAATGCATTAAAAATTGGCAAAGGTTTGTGAAATTAAATAGAATAGCAGTATGAAAGTCCCAGTTCTCAATTACATAATGGGTGTGATAGACAACAATAAACAAGAAAGAAGCAGCCACTGTGGATGTCAGTGAAAGTCAGTAAACTGTTCTTAGCAAAAGTGTGTATGGTTAAATTGTATGACGCTTCTTGCTGGGCTGCAGTGGTTATGTTGGCACCAATGTAATGACGGCAACTCAGATGACCAATAAACGTTTTCTCGTGACAACTTCAAATAAAACATTTTTTTTTTTTTTTTTTTTTTTTTTTTCTGAACGGACAAGGGTACATACAACAACCTAACCTGTCAACCATAGAGCAGGTACAGTATTAATTTTGCTGTGAGTGAAACAAGCATCAATAACATTTACTCTGTAGCTTCTGAACTTCGACCATAGATAAATTGCGTTAATATTTTTCACGAGCTTCAACCATAGATATCTATGGTCGAATCTCATGAAAAATATTAACGCAATTCTACACTTCATTGTTCATCTGTTGCCAACATAAGCACTGGAGCCCGGCAAGAAGCATCGTAAAATTTTAGCGTGTGTGCTTGTTTGTTGTTTTTCTTTCCTCTCCTCCCCCACCTCAGCACCCCATTTCTAAGTGGCATCACATCACACCTACCTAATACATACACACTCTGTAAGGCCATGCTGTATTCATCCTCACCACCGTGCCAAAGCCTTCCTGTTATCTCCCCCCCCCCCCCCCCTTTTCCTATGACCTCTCCACAAAGCATGATTTGGAGCGTGGCAGCCGGAGATGACAGTTGTGTGACTGTGAAGTGTGCATAAGTGAATACTCTTTATTCTAAAGAAGGCCATGGCTGATAGCTTATGTGTTGTATGTGTGTGTCCTTTTTATGTGCTTGTCACAGGTAGTACTAATGTTTTGTGGTGAGTTGTAAACTTTCCTTACAATATGGATGAAATACAACCTGGAGTTTCCATTATTAAATGAAACAATAATAGAATAGTAACACAGTGTGTTATATATAAAGCTTGTTGTACTATTTATTTTCATTAGAAACATGGGTCATTTGTCATGCAATCAGTCACTAATGCACTTGTCAGGCATTCTTGAGCAGAGTAAATTCCTTTGCTTTTCGTCTATCTCAAAAGATCAGTTTTAAATTTATTTAGTGGCACTGTGTAGGGATTTTCTGGTAATTGGTTCAATTAGGTTAGCCCAAAAATATTTATAACGGCCTAGCATTAATTGTATATCTATGTCTTGTGTTGTGGTCATATACTGCCCTGCTTAGGTTGAATTTACTTAAATTCTTCTTGAGAAAAACAAGGCTGATGTAGGTATACATACTAGGAACTGTCACCATATTTAATTGTTTGAAGTAGTGTCGGCATGATTCACTTGGTCTAAGTCCTGCAGTGCACCATACAGCTTTCTTTTACCATTTCAACACTAGCCTGGAGACTACGGAATTACCCCATAATAGTATTCCACAAGTAAAGTAAAAATGAAAGAATATGCATTTAACAGAAGCTTTTTACTGACCTGACTACTCAGCTTGCACAACAGATAGATGGCACTTACTAGTTTGTCACATAGTTTCTCTGTGTGGGTATCCCAGTTGAGCTTTTGGTCTATGTGAAATCCTAATACTTTTTACTGTTTTATTGTTACGACTGTAAGCATTCAGGCTGAATACTGTCTTCAGTTTTATCATTCTTCAGTAGCACATTTGTCTCTAACCAAGTACTACAACTCTCCATTGCTACTGCCATACTGTCTTGCACAGTTTCTGGATAGCTACCGCATGTGATGAGAGTTGTGTCATTTGCATTTAGTATTACATCACATGATACTACAGTTGGTAACTCATTTACATAAATAATGAAAAAGGAGGGCCCCAAAACTGATCCTTCAGGCACCCTGTTTACAACTGTAACGCTATTTGACTCTTGATTATTTACCTTAAGTGTTTGCTGTAGTCAAAGTATGACTGTATTAAGCTTCTAGAGCATTCTCTCTCACTCCATAGTGGAAGAGTTTTATTTATGATAATATTGTGGGAAACCATATGAAAGACTTTGCTGAGGTCCAAAAATCTGCACAGGCAAATTCTTTATTTTTAAAGCAACTGTATACTTTGGATACCACATTCTCAAATGCTTTAACTATAGAAAGGTTGGGTCTGAAATTGTACTGTGAGGTGCTAAGTAGGTATACCATTATATTCAAAATATTGACTTAACTGTTTATGCCCACACTTACATTACATAAAGAAAACTGTCACATCCACATAGTGGCTCTCCAAATCACCATCTGGTAGCAATTTGTATTACCAAATAAATTCTATGAACTTGACTGTGACCTAGATATGATGTCATTTGTCAAATCAGAATAGTGGTATCCCAGTCTTCAATTGACTGATTATTGTTGTCAGTGGCACTACAATTTGATTTCTTCTATATTTAATATCATAGTCTGAGAAGCCATGCTAGTCCTCTGCTTGAGAGTTACTAAGCTTCGCTATTAATTCATAGACCACCTTTTCTGTGACATGGGTCCAATGAAACCTTTCTGTCAATTTACTGTTTATTTCTGGAAGAAGTGCTACTGTTTTAATCACATCCCCCACGATACTGTCAACTGAATGTGGACTGAAAAAATAAGTATTTTAAAATATCGGGTGAAATTGGTATCGCATAAACTTTCACGCCACAATTTATTTCTGTTTTAATAATTTCTCAAATCTTTTTATTTATTCATTGAGTTCAGCATATAAGTGTGACTGGCTTTGCAATTTGTCTGGATTTCAGCTTCATATCATAAGTACTTACAACAGAGAAATCCAACCACATGCTGTTGTCTAATTTCCACCTGCATTTCAACACAAAAATTTCAATTAGCAAATGAGTTGTATTTTGTTCAAAATGTTACACAATTATTTTGCCTCTAGTACCTGGTATACTCGTTAGAGCAGTGTTGACACTTTGCTTCTAATATACAATGACATTCCCTAGATAATGGTATCAATAACCAGACATCACCCACTGGGAATTTTTATGATCTCTCAAAGGCTTTTGATTGGGTAAATCATGGAATTATTCTAAACAAGCTTAAGTATTGTGGTGTGAGTGAGACAGTTCTCAAAAAGTTTAAAGTGATATTTAAATGGAAGAATGCAGGAAGCTGAAATAAGGAATTCACATAATTTGCAAGAAACAGCTAATTCCTCTAACTGAGGCACTATAAAAAATGTGGTCCCACAAGGTTGCCATTCTATAATCACGAAGATGCTAAGCTAGTACTTTTTGTTGATGATGCAAGTACAGCTATCATGCCTGACAAATGATGTCTTTCAGAAAATTATTAAGTGGTTCTCTACAAATGGACTCTCACTAAACTTTGATATAAAAACCCAGTATATACAGTTTCATGCAGTAAATGGCATGATACCATTAATAAATATAGACTAAAAAAAAAAAAAAACCTGTAACTAAGAAAGAATATTCAAAAATTTAAGGTGTTTGCATTGATGAGGCATTGAATTAGAAGAAACACAATGAAGATCTGCTGTAACATTTGAGTTCAGCTACTTATGGTATTAGGGTCATAGCAAAGTGTGGTGATATACATCTCAGTAAATTAGTTTACTAAGCCTATTTTTATTCACAGCTTTTGTATGTGATCATATGCTGGGGCAATTCAACATTGAGTAAAAAGTATTCATCACACAAAATCATAATAATTGCTGGAGACCACCCAATATCATCCTGCAGACATTTATTTAGGGATCTAGGTATCTCACAGTAGCTTCACAATATATGTAGTCACTTATTAAATTTGTTATTAACAATCTGACACATTTAAAAGTAGCAGTGTGCAAAGCTACAACACTAGGAGAAAGAGTGATATTCACTATTTATGGTTAAATCTAACTTTGGCACAGAAAGGAATATCAATAATGGAGGATAGGTAACAACTCACTGTAAAGAGGCTCACTGAGCTGCTGACAGACAAGAAAATAGATAATCACATCCACACAACTTAAATTTTTGGCCATGGCCTTCATCAGAAACAGAAACACATACATTCATGCAATCATTCAGACAACTATACTCACACAACTATCATGTCCCGCCACTCCAGCAACACAAGAAAGATTGTGAGGGAGGTGGGGAGTGGAGGGGGAAGGATGCTGGGTAAAGGTGGGGATGAAAAGTTCTGAATTGCATGATTTTAAAGGCAGGGATTTGAATTGCGGCAATGAATACAGTGAAGGATAGGGTCGGGAAAGCATAAAAGGGAGGTGTAGAGGGGTGTGGGGGGATTTGAAATGGTAATAATAAGGAAAAATAAAAATAGGAAAAGATAAAGTTAGGGAAAAGAGGAAAAGATAAAGTTGAAAAAAAAATTAAGTTATAAAATACAGGAAAGATTAATAAAAAATAAGTAAAAATAAAAGTACTAAATTAGGGGATATTATACAGAGTGTTCAGAAAAGGACTCCCACATTTCAAAATTAAATATCTCAAAAACAAAGATTGATAGAGGAATGCAGTAAATGGTATGTTTATTGTGAAAGCTGTAAGAAGTTTATACAGCAGTTTGAAATAATAGTTACAAAAGCTGCTAACAGATGCCGCTGTAATCGCCATACATAATGCCTAGTAAAAATAGTGATCCGAAGCCCAGAGCGATCAGTTCCACTATTAAAACATGAAAGGAGGTTAACGTCCCAAAGGAAGAGATTAAAACCATGTACTCCATTGAACAACATGTTTTTCTGGTGCTAGAGTACCACAGGTTAGAAGAGAGTCCTATGGCAACAAGGCGAAGTTTTCAAGCATGATTTAATGTTCCAAAAGGGCCCGACGTGAAAACCATTTGTATGCTCTTCACAAAATTTCAACGTACAGGCAGCGTAACTGATGATCTAGTGGGGCATGTTGGCCGCAAGCAAACCGCAGTAATGCCTGAAAATATCGCCACAGTTTCTGGAATTATTCAGCGAAATCCAATGTCATCCCCGTCCATAGAATTGCATCTGAGACTGGTTTGAAACGTTCCAGCATGCAGAAAATACTGAGAAAGAGCATGCACATGTTTCCATTCAAAATTCAAACGCACCAGGCCATACCCGTACGAGTTGTGCAACAAAGGGTTGCCTTTGCTAATCAGATGCTCACAATGATTGATAGTGAAGGATTTGATGTTGGCTGCATCTGGTTTACAGATGAAGCACACTTCCACCTGAACAGATACGTGAATAAGCAGAACTGGTGATTTTGGGGTTTTGAAATGCCATATTGGTGTGAATCTAAACCCCTGTATTCTCCTAAAGTTACTGTGCAGGCTGCAGTATGCAGCAGAGGCATTAGTGGCCCTTTTTTCATTCGAGAAACGGTCACTGGTGCATGTTATGTTGCAAATTTTGAACAATTTGTCGCCACACAGCAAGCGTTAGAGGATCGACCAGGTACTGAATGGTTTATGCGAGATGGAGCCCGACCACATCGGATCGAACAAGTGTTTAGCTTTCTTGAGGAATACTTTGGGAATCAAGTCATTGCTTTGGAATATCCCAAATTTATTGGTGCAGGCATGGATTGGCTTCCATATTCACCGGATTTGACTCCCTGTGACTTTTTTTTTGTGGGGCACAGTGAAAGACATGGTCTACCAGAAACAACCCACCACGCTGGACGAGCTTGATTTGTGGCATGTGAATCCATTTCGGTCGAGACACTATGAAATGTGATGGCGAATTTCCTTCTTCATTTGTGCCACCTTTGTAGTGCCAATAGTGAACATTTTGATGCGATTGTTTGCAAAGAGTGTTTTCATACGATTATTTCACTTATGTATGCCGATATGAGCTGCACAGCGTACAGCGCCATCTGTTATCAGCTTTTGTAACTATTATTTCAAACTGCTGTATAAACTTCTTACAGCTTTCACAATAAACATACCATTTACTGCATTCCTCTATCGATCTTTGTTTTCGAGATATTTAATTCTGAAATCAAGGAGACCTTTTCTGGACACCCTGTAATTGGTAATACACAGTTGTAAGGAAGACATTGATACAGGATAATGGGTGGGGAAGGAAGAGGGGGGGGGGAGAAGATGTTAGGCACAGGGTGCAGGGATGAGAGGTTATCTTAGGTTGCGGCCAAGATGGTTGCAGAACCTTAGAACGTGTTGAAGGGACAACTCCCATCTGCACAGTTCAGAAGAGCTGGTGGTGGAGGGAAGGATCCAGATGGCTCGGGCAGGAAGCAGCCATTGAAATCCAGAGTGCTGTGCTTAGCTGCATGCTGTGCCACAGGGTGGTCTAGCCCCTTTTTTTTTTTTTTTTTTTTTTTTCTTCCCCCTATGGCGGTGGCCCCGGCCCTTCATTCTAATGGACAGCTGGTGTTTTCATACTGATATAAAATACTGTGCAATGATTGCAGCAGAGTTAGTATATCACATGGCTGCTTTCACAGGTGGCCCGACCTCTAATGGGGTAGGATAAGCCTGTGACGGGAATGGCATAGTAAGGGGAGGATTGGTGGTGTGTGGGGATATGGCATGGGAAATCTGTTTGTGGACTAGGTCAGGAGGGTAATGTGTGTCTGTGAAGGCCTTTGTGAGGCCTTTGGCATAATGGGTAAGGGGTTTCTCATCACTGCAAATTTGCCGTACACGGGTGGAAAGGCTTTATGGGAGGGATTTTTGGATATGGAATGGATGGCAGCTACCAAAGTGCAGGTCCTGTTGGTAATTAGAAGGATTAATGTGGCCAGAGGTGTGAATGGAGCCATCAGTGAGGTGGATGTTAACATCCAGGAAGATTGACTTGACGGGTTGAGAACGACCAAGTGAAACTGATGGGGGAGAAGGAATTGAGGTTGTGAAGGAACGAGGATAGGGTGTTCTGGCCCCGAGTCCAAATAATGAAAATATCATCAATGAACCTGAATCGGACCAGGGGTTTTTGGTAGCTAGGAAGGTTTCCTCTAGGTGGCCCATAAATAGCCAGGCTGTCAGGATGGTAGGTAAAATTTTACCAATGTGCTAGTTTAGTTCTGGACTAACGTATAGTAGGATTTGGATATACAGAGTATGCCAATTTTCTAGGAAATAGGTGAAACAATGAAAACATTGTATAAATGTGTTCCTATCCTCAATTATGACTTAACCATTGCCTATTTCTTTTAAAGTAAGTACACAATCACATGGGTGCTTTGCAACAACAGTCACATTTAGGTTTATTTGTCACAGGATTCCATATTTGAAAAGCTTTTGTTTGCAAAGGGTCTTAAGCTTCATGGATAGAATTACAAGTAAATATACACTACTATACCATGCAGAGTGTGATGAAAAGTTACAATCATGAGATGTTCTGGATTATTGATGAAAAGAAAGTATGAACTGTTACATGTGCAAGAATGTTTGGGATTAGAAGACTATAAGCTCCTCAAGAAATGCCGTTAATCTATGAATTGGATCAAACAACGAGAAAGGGATCATTATCATTTGCTGTAGAATAACAGGGTACTTTAATTTTATTTCACAGACAATTTCTTTATAATTTTAAAAAGAATAAAATTATTTTTCTTTCTATACATTTTGTTGCTACTTATTCCTGTGTTTCACCCACTAACTTCTGGAACACTGATACATTTTGAATACACATCAACCTACATAGATCCCAGGTAGCTAGTTTCCAAATCAGCTACCTGTACTGAGCACGAATAATGTGAACCAAAGTTACCCAAATTAGAGCAATCATTTAACCATTTCTGTACTGTTTATAAAGACTCCAAAATTCTACACGAAGCTTGCAGTAATTCTCTCAGTGGGCTACTAAATGAATAAAATATAGACTATCTATGATTTAATTCCTGGTATATGAGCATGTAAATAACTGTGAATCAGCACCTGATGGTTTCATCAAATGTTTGTAAAGCTTATGGGACTTAACTACGGGGTCATCAGTCCCTAAACTTACAAACTACTTACGAACTAGGACGGCACAAATATCCATGCCTGAGGGGGGATTCGAACCCCCGATCGTAGTGGCCGTGCAGACCGCGACTGAAGCGCCTCAATCTCCTCGGCCACCGCGGCCGGCCCTGATGGCTTCATTAAATGGTCGTTTTTATTATTATTATTTTACTGTTTTCAGTATATAGCTTAAACATCGGAAAGAATGCACCTGTCCTACCCCTTAAACCCGGAATTTGTCTTTTTCCTTTGCGGACGACTGTTGAATAGAGTACAAAACGAGAAGGCTAAGAATTGGTATACAACAATATTTCACCTGCACTTCAGCTTCAACACATCCCTGGTCTTCCGTATAAAATGGAGTTAACCATAATTTTATCTTGTCTTCATTCAGTTTTTCTCTAATTTGTAGCACAATGCCTTCCTTTCGCAATTCTGAATCCATTGTCAATTTACTGTCAAACCTCCGTCAACTAAACAAACAACACGCACAGCAAAGATGCATGTCATCAAACACAAAGATGCTCCCAATAGCCAGCTGCGCACATTGCCGTCCAAAACATTGGAGGTAATTAGAATCGGCTTAGTAATGTTTAGAATCTACGGCTCCAAAACAAATTAAAATGCCAACAAGTAACCAAATTTAAAAAAATGAACATATAGAAAACCGATCGGGGAATTAAAAATTAAAATCTACCAGCTGTTCTAAACACGCCAGCTCCTAAATATGGAATCTAGGGGAAGACTGCCTTCAATACAATATTGCACAGCTTTCAAAGGCACAACAGATTGAACAGAACTTGTAAAATTGTCTTCTCGTTGCACATATATGATTTGCTGTCTCAATGGGAACTTACAGAACTTATCACGGTGCACGCAAATAATAATAAATAAAAACACGTAAGAAACCTTTATGCGATATCTGTAACAGTGTATTTATTGCTTGCATCATATAAAGAATTAGTTATCTTTTTGTTTAAATAGCCACCAGTGCAATTTTAACAAGTGTTGATTGTCAAGGCGTCTGCAAATCAAATCAGAATTTCATGGCATGTAGAAAATAAATTGATGCTAAATCACAGTAAGACAAGTCAACAAAATTTGCATATTTATTAAATAGAATGCGCATATTATTAGTGAGAATTAATCTTTCAAATTCATGGGCGTTCAGAAAACTAAATGCTGAATTATTTACGATTAGAACAATAGGCCTATCAGAAATAAGTGATAGCTCAACACAACAAATAGTCAATATTGCTTATTTTCATTCACATATGACGTATGGTAATATTATTATTATTTTTTGGAGTAGGTCTTCTAATTCAAAAAGGGTATTTTTGGCTCAGAAACTGGTGGGTCGAGCAGTATGCTCTGTTGTAAGATCTCGACCCACTTGTCGGTCATGGAGAATGATAACACGCATTATGAAGTCAATGGTTTTACGAAACCAGATTCTTCAATGAGTAATGTCGTGGGTAAAAGTAACTTATCTCACTTTTCAGCTAACGATTTTGTTGTGGTAATCGGAGGTTCGAATGATGTTAGCAAAAATCAAGTTCTGATGCAACATTAGCCAACCTCACTCACACCTCTATAATAGTAAACTTACCACACCGTCATGACCTGAAAGACACTTCACCTGTATCTTAGAAATATCTAAAACGAATTGCAAGTACAAACAGATCTGTGATCACTTCAACAATGTGACATTATAAATATTTATCGTGAATTAATTAATTTAGCTACTGTCAAAAGGGACCAGTTTACTAAATATGGTCGGCACTTCAATTAGGGCCTACTCTGGTAAAATGGCATTGTGCCTAGCTCTTACTAAAGTTGTACATGACAAGTTTAAATCACAGAATACAATAATCCAGGGATACTTGCAGTGAAGACCAAACCTTGTTCTCACAAGTCTTGGTCTGATAAAATACAAGCACACTCAAGAACTATGAGCTCTTCTAACAATAAAGCTGTGCCTCAGATAAAAATTAGTGATTGTGAATATCTTTCTTTATTTCATATCAACATACAGACAATCAGGAACAAACTCCAAGAACTTTAATTATTCTCACCTTCACTATGGAGTATTCTTTTGGGGAAACTTTGGTGGTACAAAAGAGGTCTTTCTCTGGCAGAAGAAAGCCATTAGATGTATTTTTGACTTAAGTAACTTAACTTCATGCAAACAGTATGTCATCAATTACATAATACTTACTGCCCCTTGTCTGTACATATTTCAAGCTCTCCTTCATACAAAACAGAATGTCCATATGTATGAATGTAGGTCAGACGTACACTCATACCAAACTAGTCACAGGAACTTACTAAACATTCCATGGACTTGTGTAAGTAAAGACCAGAATAATTTTTTACACGCAGGAAAAGTATTTATCAATCACCTACCTTCTGATACAAGAGCTATGCCTCAAAATAAATTTAAAAGGGTAGTCGAGACTTGGCTGAAGTTGAAAGCATTCTACTGTGTTAATGAATTTTTAGATAATGAAGAAAATGGTGAATTTTCACACTCAGTGTCACTAAGTCAACTTATTTGTTCAATACTGTCAAAACCTTATTTGTGGTTTATTTAAATTTATTATTATATTTTTAAATAATGACAAAATATGTGATCTTTTTACATTGTTAAGTACTTTTAACTACCTTATCTTTTGTGTATCCAAATGTGATTAAAACTTTGTAAGGCTAGATACCTAAGGCTACAATATCTTTGCAAAAATACTTACTTGTGTCAAAAATGGTATAATAATTTGTATATATGTTGATTATGTGTATCACAATTTATATGTATTCAATGACGATGCCTCATACGACAACAATTGTTCACAGGCTAATATATGAATACTAAATGGTTTAGTAGTCTGGGAATTCGAACAATGACCTCTCAATACAGATATTCTTTCAGTTGTTTGTTGTTAACAACTTCAGTTTATTCATAAAAATTGCAAGCTTTCACTCAGTTAATATCGGGCAGAAACCCAGTATACATTTGGTTCACACATTCTTGACTCTTGTGTACAAAGTGTTAGAATATTATTCTGCATCTTTTTTCAGTAATCTGCAACAAGAAACTGAAGAATTACCTCATGGCTCATTCTTTCCGTTCTGCCGAGGAAACACTTAAGTTTTAGCTAATGTGTGTGTGTGTGTGGTACTTTTTTGTTATGATTACTTAAAATTACAGTATGTCGTTCCATAGGATTCCTACTCTTACAATTTCATGTAGTGACTTATTACATACAAAAAAAAAAAATAAAAAAATAAAGTAATTGCTAAGAATTTTAATATGCACCTAGTAAATTAGTAAGTAGTAATAAGTTTTTGTGTCCTTTAAAATGTAAATATTTTTAAGATAATTGTTTTTCCTGACCAATTCCACATCCACAAGGGCAATTACATTTGGGGTCTGTGGAAGGTACATTAACACATATGCTCTCTTTTTGTAAGTATATATTGTGTATTTTGTTTTGACATGTTCTACATCCAAGAGGATTCTCTCAATTCGGATCTACTGGAACGAAAAGTACATCTAATCTAATCTAATCATCTACGTGTACATATTTCACAATCTACCCAAAGGAGCGTGGCAGAAGGTACCTAGTAACACTACTAGTTGCTTGCTTCTCTGTTCCACTCCCAAACAGAATGCAGGAAAAACAAATACTTGTAGGCCTATGCATCTGTAGGAGCCCTAATCTCTTTGATCTTATCTTTGTGGTCTTTACACGAAATGTAGGTTGGCGGCAGTAGAGTCTTACTGCAGTCCACTTCAAATTGCGGTGCTCTAAATTTCTTCAACAGTGTTTCTTGTGAAGATCATCACCTTTCCTCCAGCGACTCCCATTTGAGTTCCCTAGCATATCTGTAACACTCGTGCATTGATCAAACCTGCCACTGAGAAACCTAGCAGTCCACCTCTGAATTCCTTCCATATCACCCTTGAAACCGATCTGGTGAGGATCCCAAACACCTGAGCAATACTCAAGATGGGGTCACACAAGTATTTTATATGCGGTCTACTTTACTGACGAGTCACATCTTCCACAAAATTCTTGCAGTAAACTGAAGTTGACATCCATCTGCACTGCCACCGTCTTTATAATCTCGTTCCATTTCATATCACTGTTCAACATTACAGCTAGATATTTAATTGACATGACTTTGTCAAGCAGCACAAGCAAGAGGATTGTTTATCATACTCATCTGCATCATCTAACATTTTTCTACATTTAGGGCTAGCTGCCATTCCTCACGTCACATAGAAATTTGGTCCAAGTCATCCTGCATCTCACTACAGTTATTCAATGATGGTAGCTTCCTATACACCACAGCATCATTACCCAAGAGCTGCAGAATGCAACTCAATCTGCCTGTCAAGTCATTTATTTGTTTAATGATGGAAATTTCTCCACAGAGATGATAAATTATTTTTCAAAAGAGATAGATTGGCTGGCCAGTACTTACCTTGTTGTTGTACTGCTGATAGTTACACACCTGAAGAAGGAACACAGTTCCAAAAGCTTGTTTTATTTTTGTCCTTTTTTCTTTCTGTGTGTAACTATCGGCAGTACAACTACAAGGTAAGGTCTGGCCAGCCAATCTATCTCTTTAAAAAAATAATGTGTCAAGTCATTTATACAGACAGAAAATAATGACAGTCCTATCACATTTTCCTGGGGCGATACACTGGTCTTTAACAAAACTCACATTGAGAACAACATACTGGGTTCTATTACTTTAATAGTATTTGAGCCACTCCCATGTATGGGTACCTATTCCATATGCCCGTACCTTCGTTAGCAGACTGTGGGTGGCACCGTGTCAAAAGCCTTTTGAAAATCGAGAAACCACTTGCATATTTGGGTGACTATCTCATAAGCTCGTATCTTTGCTAGCAGTCAGCGATGTGGCACCGTATCGAAAGCCTTTCGAAAATTAAGAGATACACAGTCTGCCTCCTGCCCCTCATCCGAAGCATGCAAGATGTCATGAGAGAAAAGGGCAAGCTGGGTTTTTCATGATCGATGCTTCCTAAAACTGTGCTAATGCATGGAAAAAGCTTTTGCACCTCAAGGAGATTTACTTTATTAAAAATGATAATATATTCAAGAATTCTACAGAATACTGATGTTGATGATATTGGTCTGTAATTATGTGAGTCTGTTCTTTTGCCTGTCTTACACATGGGAGAGACGTGCACCTTTTTCCAATCTTGTGGAGCTTTGCTCTGGATCAAACAATCCCGATAAAAACAAGCTAGGTAAGGAGTCAATGTTGCTGAGTACTCTTCGTAAAACCGGTTTGGGACCCCACCTGGACCTGGCAATGTGTTTGTTTTCAACTCTCTCAGCTGATTTTCTACACCAGCTATACCTATAACTATGTCAGTGCGATCGTCAAATGAAGTTATGTTTCCCTGGTCCTCCTGCGTGAAAGGTTTCTTAAATGTAAATTTAAAACTTTGGCCTTCATTTTACTGCCTTCTATCAGCATTCCATAAAGATCTACAGTTGACTGGATTGAGGCCATTGATTCTCTTATTCATTTTACATAGGATCAGATTTTTTTGTGTTTTCTGCAATATTTTGCTAAGGTATGATAGTAGAAGTTATTGTATGCCTCCGAAAACTGTCTTGAGCAGTTAAACTGGCAACTCACATGCATTGGAAATATTTTAGATGTTATAGGTACGGACAGGTCTGACCTTATTCCAATGTCAGTGTAGAGACAGGAGTTAGTGATCATGATATTGTCATAGCATTGATGGTGACCAAAGTTAATACACCAGTCAAGAAGGTCCTGTGTGATTTTGTTAGAAAGAGCTGATAAGCAATTGTTAGGATTGGACTCAGAAAATGAATGGGCATCGTTTAGTTCCAGTACAGTGGATGTAGAGGAATTGTGGACTAAATGTAAATGCATTGTAAATAAAGGGTTGGAGAATTATCTGCTTGTAAAGTCAATTAAGGTTAGAAAAGATCCACTGTGATATTATAATAATAATGTTAGAAAGCTACTGAGAAAACAAAGACTGTTGCACTCTCAGTTCAAAAAAGAAAACTGAAGTGATGACAGGCAAAAGTTAGTAGAGATTAGTGCATCTATAAAAAGATTGATGTGCAAAGCATACAACAATTACCATAGCCATACCTTTGCAAAAAATATTTCCGAGATCCCGAAAAAATTCTTGTCCATTGTAAAATTGATAAGCGGGTGAAAGCCCACTAACCAGTCAATCGTTGCCCATTCTGGGACATTAGTAGAAGAAAGCAAACGGAAAGCTGAAGTTCTAAATTTAACCTTTAAGAAATCTTTCACGCAGGAGGACTGCATAAACGTACCGTCATTTGATCAACTCACTAACTCCCAAATGGAGGACATAGTAATAGGTATTTCTGGTGTAGAGAAGCAGCTGAGAGGGCTAAATACAAAAAAGTCTCCTGGTCCAGATGGAATACCAGTTCAGTTTTACAAAGAGTATTCTGCAGCATTGGCTCCTTACTTAGCCTGCATTTATTGCAAATCTTTAATTCAGTGCAAAGTTCCTAGTGATTGGAAGAAAGCGCAGGTGACTCCTGTTTATAAGAAAGGAAAGAGAACTGACCCACATAATTACAGGACAATATCGTTGACTTTGGTTTCCTGTAGAAATTTGGAGCATATTCTCAGTTCGAATATAGTAAGTTTCCTTGAGATGGAAAAGCTTCTTTCTATAAATCATCACAGGTTTAGGAGACATGTTTATGTGAAACTCAGTTTGGCCTTTTCTCACATGACATCTTGTGAGCTATAGATGAAGGGCAACAGGCAGATTGTGTTTTTCTCAATTTCAAAAAGGCATTTAATGCTGTGCCACACTACAAACTGCTAACAGAGAGCCATGCGAGTGCTGTGCAGCTGGGGCTGCGGTTTTGGTTAGAGAGGAGAGTTTGCTTTTTGGTAGCCCCAGAGGAAGTTTCTGAAAACAGTGTCCATACTGTGGGGACATGACTTCTACAGGATAATTGTAACTGTTTGGGCATGACTATACTGATGGATTTACATGCTCTGTTGCAGCACGAGGCTCTTGGGTCTTGGTGCACATTGTAGATGCTGTCAATTGTGATGGAGCAGAACAAACACATCCGTACACACAGGCACAAGGAGCAGAGGCCAAGCAGTCCTGGAATTTTGACAGATCCTGGATTACACCAGTCAAACACGTTAAGTTACATAAACTCCTCCTGTAATTATTTGTAAATGTGTGCCCTTTTAAAGGACGAAAATAAAATGAGCTTTCAGAACATGGCTCCTTCTTCAGGTAATAGAGAAAGGAAGAAAAAACGAATGGGAAAATAGGAGGAAGGTTATTAACAACTTAGTTCATGGGATGGGAAGAAGGAACCCTGTTCTGAAAGCTCGTTTTATTTTCTTCCTTATTTCTTTCTGTGTCAAACTATCTTTTATTCTGTTTGCATGTTAAATGTTTTCAAGAAGCCATGTAATCCTTGTTGAATATACTGTTTGTTAACACAGTTTTTCTATTCATGGAATTGTGTCATAATTGCTATAATTTTTGGAATGTGAACCCCTGTTTACTTAACACTTGAAGGTCTGGGACTTAGTATGGGGTTCTAGCACACCAGACTGCGTCTTTTTTTCGTTTTTGAAAAATCATAAATCAATAACGGCTACAGATAAATCATTGCAGTTTTTTCTGTTTTACCGCTGTACTTTAAAATGATGTAACACATTATAGTTACCAACTTCACTTACATTTACACTGTTACCATAAGTTTGTAGCTGAAACAAGGAAAATAAAAAAAAAAAAAAAAAAAAAAAAATGCATAGTAGGATTTATTGTAGGTAGAAAAGATACTGCACTTGTTTATGTTTTATAAATCAAACTGAAAGGTATTTATTAAAAAAACAGAATAAAGAAGTAAATTACATTATTTTTTTATAAATAATTTCTGTACATACTTGACTTTTGTGTGAAATAGTTCAAAGCATTCTGGCATGCACAGCACATCACACATTGGACAATAATATGTAGTTTCCTTCCTTCTCCACTTCCCAGTCTCTTTTTTCGCTTTGTCACCACACACTTTACAGGATCTGCAGGGTCTTGCTTTGTTGTCAGTTGGAGGAATTCTTCTTCCAAAATGTCACCAAGTTAGTCTGTCGGCTACAGTCAAAGGGTTTGCTCCTACTTGTTCCTCCCCTGCCATCATTGCCAGTTTTTCTCCAATAACAGACATGAATTTATGAAGAGAACCTGGTTGCCTGTGTGACACTTTATACATGATATAACTGTTTACTATTCCCCAAATGAAAAGATGGAAGAAAAGATTTTCCCACCATTTCATACTTTTCTTTTTGAAGGGATAGTAAGCAACAAGTTGATCATTTCGATCAACACCTCTCTTATTTATATTGTAATCAAGGACTGCATCAGGCTTGATTTTTTTTAAATATATTGCCCCCTTTAGCCCTGACAGTTACTTCACACACAGTTGCCCCATGTTTTGAAGACAACACTGCCACATCCCTGGTGTCCTTCCACTTACAAGCCACCATATGTGGTCTGCGTCTGAATGTCATTTCACCTTTCTTCAGTACAGCTGTTTTCGTACTCTTTGGCATATTTTTCCAGTTTAGCATAACAGTGCCAACACCCAAAGTGTCTCTGCTCCATAAAAAGTCAATAACTTTAGGGTGAAAGTAGATGTTCAAACAATGGAATAACTGTGAAGTCATCGCCTTTGACTGTGTAAACCTCGATATTTAGAACATAACCAGACTGGGAGTCACACACAAAGAACAGTTTGATGCCATACTTCTCTGGTTTCTTCTTCATATAGACTCGAAAATGTATCCTGCCTCTAAAGGCACACAGTCCTCCATCTACTGTCAAATTCTCACCTGGCATGAAAGAGTTGCTGAAGCTCTGCACTAGATAATCAAAATATGGCCTGATTTTATGTAAATGATCATGATTCGGCTGACCATATGGTATATATGTTTCATTATTATTTACATGCATCATTGCCAAAATGGACCTGAAACAATCGTTGGACATCAGTCTAGCTGCAAATGTGGAGTGAAGAATGGGAGCTGTGGACCAGTAATCTGCTAGGGATGACTTTTTTACCAGGTACATGTGGATTACTATGGAAAAAAAATTATAAACCTCTGCCAAGGTAACAGGTTTCCAATGTGCCCACAAACTGTGTTTCTTGATCTGATTGGTCCGCCTCAGTTTTGAAATGGTAGTTGCAGCATACCCGTTTGTTTCTTGTTTTACAAGCTTCACCATATCCCTGTTGAAATTGATTTCAAAAAACTCCAATACAGTTGATGTGGCATCAAGTGGAACTGTAATTCTTGGAACTTCTCCATAAACAACTTTGCTTACAGGAGGTGTAGACACAGGAATGTCGTCCCATCCCAAATCAGCTGTCTGCCCTGGGTCTTCTTATTTGACGTACTCAACGTGCAGGTTGAGGTTTCACTTGATGAACTATAGTGACAATGTGAAAGTATATTTGTAAAATTACAAATCAGAATTTTGCACTAAATCAACAGTATTTTTTATTGATAATTACAAAGATGAGATTGAGAATAATTACCATTTTCAACTTTATGATCAGGAGCAGCCTGCTCTGCATGCTGGGGTGTCTCTATATCACCAAATTGATTTGCAGTTTCTGTAAACAAGTAGGTCATTAGTTAGACTTTCTAACAGGTTTTGTATTATTTACAGTCTGATGTCATGCATGACCAGTGAACAATTTTACCAATTACCATTCCGAAATTCCCGAGCTATTCGACACATTTCCTGCTGAGACGTTATGTCACTACTGTCATTGTGAAGCTCTTCTACTGTAAATAAATAAGAACAGTGTCCTTACTGTGGGGACGTGACTTCTATGGGCAAATTGTAACCATTTAGGCATGACTACACTGATGGATTTACGCGCTCTATTGTAGCACGAGGCTCTTGGTTGTCTACTTTGGGTCTAGTTATCTTCTGAGTTGTTTCGAGAACTAGTCAGTACTGAGTTGGACTTTAACACTTGTGGGGGGTCCATGTCGAAATGTAATGGATTTGGTGCCAGAAAAAGATGAGCATTCATGTGATGAACTGTATGCTTAGACGCACCCTTAGTCTGCTGCAGCACAAGGCTCTTGGAAGTTGGTGTACACCATAGATGCTGTCATCTATGATGGCACAGAAAGAATGCACACAGGCACAAGGAGCAGAGGCCAAGCAGTCCTGGAGTTTTTGGCAGATCCTGGAGTACACCAGTCGAACACGTTAAGTTACGTAAACTTCTCCTGGAATTATTTGTAAATGTGTGCCATTTGAAATGTTGAAAGGCTCAAAGGGACATACGCTTCCTTGGACAGCTGTTTGAATGTCGTTTATAATTGAACTTTCCTGATATCAGTTGTAAAGTGTTCCATTTAATTTTGTGTGTGTTGGATGTTAAATAATATTTTATTTAAAATACACACAACATTAACACTAATAATTACAGCACTTAAAACACAGAATACATATCGAGGAAACTTTATACAAAGAGCGTGCACAGTCAAAGAGCTTACACAACTCTTGCTCGAACACAAAATTACTTCACATGCTCGAACACGAAATCACTTGCCACATGACTCCTCCCCAAGTGTCAACGATATTTAGGATTGAAACGGATGTGTCGTCCACAATGTGTTACAACTTCAGTTTCCTTCGGAAGTGCAGGCAGAGGCTGTGGATTGATGATTCTGTCTGGTACAGTAGGCAGTGTTGGTAGTTCCACTACTGGCATCTCGATGATAACTGAGGTGAAGGCAGGTTTGAGTCTGTCGATAGAGACCGTGGCAGCAGAACTGTTGATGTTGATATCAAACGTTTTATCTTGACATTTCAGCACAGTGTAAGGACCATCATACGGTGGTTGAAGTGGCTTGCAGATGGCGTCATGTCTGACAAAAATTTGATAACATGGTTTTAAGTCACTGAATATGAATGTGCGCCGGTTCATGTGTTCTTTTGTCATGACAAGTCGGAACTTGCGGATCTGCGAGCGAAGACGTTGTACAAAGTCTGAGGCTTCAATAACTTTGTTTTGTGTGTCTGCAAAAAATTCACCTGGCAGTCGAAGCGTCTGCCCATGCACAAATTCAGCTGTTGTTGCATTAATATCTTCCTTGAAGGATGTCCTGAGACCCAGCAAATCTATGGGTAGGCTCTCAGTCCAATGTTCTGTGGCATGGCAACTGAGTGAAGTCTTCAACTGTCAATGTAGTCGTTCTATGAGGTCATTAGCTGCAGGGTGGTATGCACAGGTCCAAATACGTTGAGAGTGCTTTAAAAAGATACGATTCAAATTGCTTGCCTTGATCCATAGTAACATGGAGAGGTACGCCAAAGCGTGCGATCCACTCACGGAAGAAGGTCGCGGCTACATTTGTCACTGACATATCCTTCGTAGAATAAGCTTCAGGCCAGCGAGAAAACAGCTCAATCACTGTCAAGCAATACTGGTAACCTTCTGATGGACAAAGAGGTCCAATTATGTCTATGTGAACGTGATCAAAGCGTTGATTTGGTGGAATAAAAGTGCCGAATGGCGCTGTTACATGCCAAGTTATCTTGTTGCACTGACAAGTATTGCATTGGCGAACAAAGGTTTTGCAATCTTTTTCCAAACTTAGCCAAATAAATGCTTTCTTCACAAGTCATATAGTAGCCCTCACTCCTGGGTGGGAGAGGCTGTGAAGAGATGATATCGCTTGATTGCGAAATTCTGCCATAACAATTGGACGTGCTTGTGGCGTTGAAACATCACAGTAAAGCGTGACATATGAGTTCGGTATTCAAATGCGTCGGAGCTGCAATCCTGCTGACGATTCAAGATAAGTCTTCAGCTCGCTGTCTCCCTCTTGGGCATTCCCAAGTGCTTCATAGTCGACTTCTTTCGGATAACGTCAATGCGAGATAATACATCTGTTGGCTTGTTTTGTTCACCTTCAACAAATCGAATGTCCATGGTAAATTGAGCTATAAAGTCCAAATGTCTTAACTGGTGTGGTGATGCCTGCTCTTGTTTCTGACAGAATGCAAACACGAGTGGTTTATGATCTGTGAAAAGCGTAAAATGCCTCCCTTCGAGCATGTGCCTAAATTTTTTGATAGAGGCATATGCTGCATACAGCTCACCATCATATGTTGACCAATTTGCTTGTGACGGTGAAAGCTTCTTGCTAAAGAAAGCAAGAGGCTGCCAGTTGTGTTGCACACATTATTGTAACACTGCTCTGATGGAAACTGCTAATGCATCAACCATAACTGCAAAAGGTTCATCAGAAAGAGGATGAGACAACAATGCGGCATCTGCAATAGCCGCTTTTACTTTGGCTAAGAACGTTTCTGTCTCTTTAGTCCACTGTAGTGTGTCTCCAGATTTGGGCGAACCTTTGAGCATCTCGTTAAGAGGAGCTGCTAATAATGCGTGATTGCGCACAAAATGTTGGTAAAAATGAATTAACCCTAAGAAACGGTGTAGTTCTCGAACCGTAGTGGGTTTGGGGTACTGAACAATAGCTTCCACTCTATCTTGTGGTGGTGAGATTCCTTGAGCATTGATGAGGTACCCTAGAATGTCACTTCTGACTTTCTGAAGACACATTTTTGTGAGTTAATTACCAAACAAATTTCTTTTAGCCTAGTGAATAGTTGTTGTAAATGCACTAAATGCTCTGCATCACTAGATGACTTTACCAGCAAGTCATCAATGTAAACATAACAATAATCTAAGTCTCTAGTTATTTCGTCCATAAAACGTTGAAAGGTCTGGGCAGCATTGCACAATCCGAAGGGCATTTTTACAAATTTGTATAGTCCAAATGGATTACAAACAGCTGTCTTTCGTATATCTTCCAGTGCTACTGGTATTTGGTAATAAGCACAGACAAGATCAATCTTGGAGAAATCAAACTTAAGATGAATGTTCTGTGCAGCATCTTCAATATGTAGAACAGGATATCGATCAGGTACTGTTCTGTCGTTAAGCTGGTGGTAGTCACCGCATGGGTGCCACCCATTGTTCTTCTTAGGAGCTACATGGAGTGGAGAAGCCCAGCTACTACTTGAAGGATGACATATCCCCTGTGCCAACATAAATGAGAATTCCTGTTTTGCGGTCTTCAGTTTCTCTGGGTGCAAACGACGTGGCCGTGCATGAACCGATGGTCCTGGCTTAGTGACTACGTGATGTACTGTTGAGTGCTGTACTGGTGCTAGAGTTGGCGATGGTCTGGTAATTTCAGGGAACTGATGTAGCAAGTCGTTGTATGGTGAATCACCTGTAATCATTTTGATGCTATTAAGTTTGGCCTGACATAAGTATCCTTGAGTAGACAACTGTGTCTTAAAGTCCAACAATCAACAATTGCAAAGATCTGGTAGAAGACCATAAAAAGATAAGAAATCTGCTCCAACAATTGGATATAGCATGTGTCAGCAACAATGAATCTCCAACTAAATTCACGTCTGAGGTTAAAGTTCAGGTGTAAATTGACATATCCGAAAGTCTTTATAGGTGTTCCATTCGCAAATACAGGCAATTTCCATCTGTACTATGCCGAGGAAGGAAAAACTGACCAGTGTCAACAAGAAATGGCTGCTTAGTAGAGTGTTCCGTTATGAATAGACAATGGCTGTCTAGTTTGAAGTCATTTACCATTGCTACATGTTGACTTTTGGTGGCGTTTCCTTTGTCACACGGTGTTCGACATTGCCAGGCATCAGCTCCAAATTTTCCGTGATACCAGCATGTAGTCTCCCTGCTGGGAGAACGCTTATGTCTGCTGGAAGAGCGCCGTCGTCGTGACGTGTGCGTGGAGCGTCACAGTTGTAGGGTCGCAACTTGCTTAAACAGTTCAGCTATTTGCACCTGTAGTGCTTCTAACAATGTCTCTGGTTTCATGGACACTGTTGCGACACTTATCAACGGATACATCTCGACTATTCTGTCGGCAGTTTGAGTGAGAGCGTCGAGATCACCTGCGCAGACTGTAAGAATCTTCTGTGTATCAGCAGGTAAGTTTGACAGCCATAAATTCTGTAGAATATCATCATTAATTGTGTTGCCTGCGAATGTGTGGAGATGACGTTGCAGCTGAGATGGCATGCGATCGCTGAGTTCTTCTGTGCGCAGTAATTTTTCAAGACGTTTAACTTCCGACTGTGACAAGCCCACTACAAGTACACGCTTGATGGTAGAGTATTGATGCTCGTTGGAGAAGCTAGGATGTCTTGGATTTCCATGGCCATTTGCTCGTTGAGTGCTGCCACAACATAACTGTATTTAGTGTCGTCGGAGATGATGTGAGCCAAGACAAATTGACTTTCTAGTTGGGCGAACCACAATACGGGATTGTCCAACCAGAAGGGTGGAGGCTTTACCGCAACTGGACTAAGGACCACTTTTGCCATTGAGAAGTCGGTGCTTGAAGTATCTTGCATGATATTCACCTTTTACGTACGCGGTTGCTACTGAATTCTACGAGGGGGACGCAAAACTTACATACGGGATTCGCTTTATCGTTTCGGCATGCAATCCAACTCATATGGCATGTCTGATGACTGAGCGTAATATCATAGTTTGGGCTCACCAAAATGTTGGATGTTAAATAATATTTTATTTAAATACACACAACATTAACACTAATAATTACAGCACTTAAAACACAGAATATATATCAGAGAAACTTTATACAAAGAGCATGCACAGTCAAAGAGTTTACACAAGTCTTGCTTGAACACAAAATCACTTCACATGCTCGAACTCGAAATCACTTGCCACATGTGAAACTGTTCAAGTTTTAGTAGAACAGAACATTTTTAGGTGTGTTGTGCATTAAGGTTTAATGTTAAAATTTAAAATGGTGTCTAACTAGAGAGCCTTGATTGTTTTGGTGTAACTCAAATTTTGCGTGAGGCAGCAATTCCAATTAGCACTCCCAGACTTGATTTTGATTCTGAGCGTTACTAGAGTTGAAAGTTTTGGAGCATCTACTCTACAAGTTCCATTTTATTCCATGATTGCTTGCGGGTGGTGTCGGCCAGCTTAAGGGTAGTTGTTGTCGGCTTCGGCCACCTTGAATTTGTGTTACGAGAATTGCTTCCTGGCTGATCGCGTGTCCTTTCATGAACTGTTTTGTTTAGAATAGAGGGTTTTTAGACACGAACTTTAGGGTTAGTAATTCTGCTCAAACTATCTTTAAATAATAATGGAAATTCTCCACAGATATGATAAATTATTTTTCAAAAGAGATAGGTTGGCTGCCCAGTACTTACCTTTTTGTACTGCTGACTGTCACACACAGAAAGAAACAAGGATGAAAATAAAATGAGCTTTCAGGACAGGGTTTCTTCTTCAGGTAATAGAGAAAGGAAGAAAAAAGGAATGGGAAAATAATTTCTATAATTTTTGGAGAGTGAATCCCTGCTTACTTAATCCTTGTTGAATGTACTGTTTGTTAACACTGTTGTTCTATTCAAGGAATTGTTTTCTAATTGCTATAATTTTGAATTTAAGCTTAACTCAGTTGTAGTTTTTGGATCTATTTCTTTTGATGTTCTATGATAGTAATAACGATTGATCAAATACTGAATTACATTTGGTAACCCTGAGCCAGTACTTCCATGTCACCATGCCAGCGGAGCTACTGCTCCATTAGAGGTTCATCACTGGTAGGTTCGACCAATGTGTGAGTGTCACTGAGCTTAAACTTCCTTTGAATGACTTTAACACTGTTATGGTAGAACCAGAGGTGGGTAAAAACACCCAACCATTGACTTGATTTTGCCTTACTTGTTATACATATACAGATAACCTTACAGTCATCCTCGATTTCAAACTCAGTAGAAACAATTTTTTTATCAACTTCAATGAACACACCCTCTCCAATAGTACCTGATCTATATTTGGGATATAAATTCCACTATTCGCTAAATATTTCAGAGCTTCCTATGTCAGGATTCAGCTAACTCAGTCCTGAAGGTTATTTGGGAGCACAAATTCCCTGCAATGCAATAAATTTGGAAACTTTGTTTATGATATTATGAAAATTTACAGCTAATCTTTAAGCACTCTAAGTATCCTTCTGAATGTGGCCTGATTTAACTGTCTGCATATCAACTGGTGAGTGTTCATCAGAACTATCACCTAGCACTCCACAAGTACTCTACTACCCAATTAACTGTTTCATTTGCATAGTGCACCCCTGATCTATCAAGGAGATCGCTACAATTCTCCAACCAGTAATGCAGGCCCAAAAAACTGCAGCTGTGACCATCACAGAGTCGACAAAGCCCTTGGTTGACACCCTCCACTCGCCACTATGGATGCTTGCTTGTCAGTTGGGTTCTGAGAAACATGATATTTTTAAATATATAAAGATAAAACTTTTGCATAAAGTGTAGGCCTGTCATCTTTTCTGTGTTCATATTCTTTTCTCATTTTTGCATGTGTACTTTAAATGCATAGTATACTTCAATTGCCCAAAACTGATGACCCTGAGGTGAACAGTTTACATTCTACATGCATGTACAACATGTACCAATATGGGTTACACTGCCTCTGATTAAGAGCCTCAGACCACACTAGAAGGATGAACTATGGCGCCAGCTTCAACCATCCTTCTGGTCAATCATCATGGAGTAGTGGTTAATGAAACTCACTATCCCTTTTTGCTTTTTCAATATGGAAAATTTACTACTGTCATTTGACAACTAGTGAAGAACTGGCAGATGGTTTAACAAACAATTTTGTTCTGTTCTTCAAGAAGCTAAGTTAGGAAGTTTTGTGCAGTCCCTGAATCATGCTTACAATTAATCAGGTAGAGTGAAGCAGTATCTGGCACTACCCCTTCCAAGGTCTGCTATCTGAACAGTCTCCGAAAGTTTAATGTCCCATTGATATTGTGATCATTAGAGATGGAGCACATACTCAGGTTGTTTTTATTAATGAAGCGAAGGAGATTGGCCATGCACTTTGACAGGAACCATTCTGGAATTTGCTTGGAGTGATTTAGGAAAGTCAGGGGAAACCTAAATCAGTAAAAGTGCCTACAAGCTGTACACACCACAACTGAATCTATGGTGAACAGATCACAGAGACTTTTCTTAATGGACAATCTCATTGGAGACACTTTCTTGGCAGATTCAGGATCTGAAATTAGTCTTTACTCAAAGTGACATACTGTGAGCCATTCTGCTGTCACAGCAGCCAACTGCTCACACAGTTCTACATTTGGAACAGTGCAGTTGACTTTTGATTTTAGTGATGGTGCAATCATAGGCCATGACTTTTTACTTCATTTTTCTGTCACCACAAGTTCGAGTCCTTCATTAAAAAAAGTTAAGTTGTGCAGCATGAATGGCTGGGATACCCTGAATGGCAGGTTCAGCCACCTACCGTAATTGGAAAGGTATTCTCTATCCTTTGCACCCACAGGCAAAGGGGGAGAACTGTGTTCTAAAGTGGCTGCGTTAAGTCTAGGTGACTGTAACAGGTGGGTGTGTAGTGTTGTGTTTGTGTTGTAGACGATGAGAGATGAGACCGGGTGAAACCCGGTGCTGGCACATAACCTATTCCACTCAAAAAGCACCAATGGTGACAGTGAGCTTAACGTCCCTATTTGATGGATGGATCACCATCAACAATGTCCCATGTCTTCACTCCAGAAGATACTGCAGAGGTGTTTGAATGTAATCCAGGACATTGGCGCAAAGACTGGAGATCAAGGACCACCACCCCTCCTCTCCCCCTGGCAAAAACGCCATAGATTTAGGTGCCACTTCATTATTATTGTCACTCACCCATTACACAGTTGGCTGATAGCACAACAGATTCCTTATCTGCCTCTCGTTATAACCATTCTGATGAAAGGTGGCCTCAAGATGGGACAACTCAGCTAACAAATTTTCAGGGTCTGAAATTATATGTGATTGTGAACCAAAGTACAAAGTACTCCTTCACGCTAAGCTGGATGGTAACAACTATCAACTCACAGATACAAATCAGTGTGAGTAGGCTTCCTATAAACAGCATGTTCCAATGTACCATCAACCTTCCTTCTCAGCAACACATCAAAGAAGGGAAGGCCGTCAATCTTTTTCACCTCCATAGTGAACTGAATATACGGGAGGATTGAATTTAGGTGTTCCAAAACACCGTTTAAATTCTCACTAACATGAGGCCAAACAACAAAGGTGTCAACTACATATCTGAGAAACAAGCAGGTTTCAGGGTCGCTGACTCTAAGCACGTTCCTTGAAATCCCTCCATAAACAAATTGACCACGATAGGTGATAACGGGATTCCCATAGCAACTCCATCAGTTTGTTCATAGTACTGACTATTGAATAAAAAGTTAAGTGGAAGTCAGCACATGTAGAAACAGATTTGTTGACTTGACACCAAACTTAACCTCAATTAGCTGCAACGAATCAGACGGAGAAATGTGAGTGAAGAGAGAGGGACCACATCAAAACTCACTAAAATATGAGCCATTCAAATGCAATCCCTGCATCACCGTAAGAAATCCACCAAGTTCTTAATGTGGTGTTCACACCTACCTACTATTGGACTCAACGAACTAGCAAGATGTTTAGCTATATGATATGTCAGAGCACTAATGTTAGATACTATAGGCCTCAAAGGAATGTTCTCTTTGTCGATCATAGGAAGGCCATACAATCTCAGTGGTACACCACAGTAAGAATTAAGACTCTTGATAGTCTCCTGTGACAAAGGACTTTTCTTCAAGAGGTTGTTAGTCTTTCTCTCAAAAATCTTTGTAGGGTCAGCACCGATCCTACGATATGCCAAATCAAAAAGTAGACATTGCATCTTTTAAATGTAATCATCTTTTTTCAATGAAACTGTGGTGTTTCCCTTGTCTGCAGGCAAGATAACAATATGAGGATTCTTTCTGAGAGAACTTAAAGCATACGCCTACAAGCTTCCCTCCTAGCCTCTTCCACAGCATTGAAAGGTAGTTAAAAAATAGCCTGTTCCATAGAACTTTGAAATCCATTTTCAGTAACCAATTAGATGAGAAATTCAAACCTTTCCCCATCACAGATAAAGCTGCACTGTCATAAATTTTCTCCCTGAGATTGATCACAGACTGTCACAAAATAAAATTAAAATCAGACTCCAAGCCTTGGAAACGTACAAATTTTGTTGAATGCGAAGCAGTTACAGACTGATATTCCCAATCAGACTGTGTCAAAGAGGCACCATCCAGCCAATACCAAAAAAAAAAAAAAAAAAAATTCATGAAAGGGTCCACTATACTTGTCGTCAATTAGATTTTGTTTCCAAGGAGTTATTTCGGCTTCATGTAATGATTGCTGCTAATGTGTCTGATTTTTTTTCTATAGGCTGGATGGTGCCTCTTGGAAACAATCTGATTGGAAATATCAATCTGTAACTGTTTGGCATTCAACAAAATTTGAATGTTTCCTTTGCTAGGCGTCCAATTTTAATTTTATTTTGTGACAGTCTGTGATCAATCTGACAGAGAAAACTTATGACGACACAGATTTATATGTGTTGGAGAAAGGTTTCAATATTGCACCAACAAGATTGGTTGCATTTTGCAGAAATATGATATGAAATGTGTTTTGCGACCACCTTCTCAGATAAAGGCCCTGTTGGGGTCCGTTTAGGATGATCTTGGTTTGCAGAAGGCTGATGCCTATTGTTTACCTTGCAGTAGTGGCAGGTCATATATTGGTCAGAAATCAAGACTATGGAAGACTGGTGTATTGAACACAAATGTTATACATGCTTACAACAGCCAAAGAAATGCACTGTTGCAGAACACGGTCTTGGCACTGGTCATCCTTAAGGAATACAACAACACAGAGATCCTGACATGCACTTCCACCTATTGGGATAGTGTTATTAAGGAAGCTGTTGAGATTAAACTAGCAAGCAACATCATTAACAGAGATGGTGATTTTTGTTTAAATACTGCTTTGAATCCAGCACTGTATCTTGTCAAAAAACAGAAGGACATAATTAATGCTGCCTCACCTGTTGATTGATAGTCACTATCGATATTTTTTGTGTTTGGTCATCTCTGATTGTGTTGACTCTGTAGTGACTTGTACTGTGTGTGTTATCTTTCTTGTTTACCCTTTGTAATCTGATGTATTAAATTCACTTGCACATAGCTCCCTTGAGTGTAGCTGAGTCCCAACAAGGTAACAGTAGGCAGAACACAAGAGGGAATGAAAAGATCAATGTAGTAGTAGATAACTGCAGGAGTGTCTATAGAAAGGTCCCAGAACTACTCTCATTAATAAATGGTTATAATGCCCACATAGTACTAGGGACGGAAAGTTGGCTGAAACCAGATGTAAAAAGTAATGAGATTCTAAACTCAGACTGGAATGTATACTGCAGAGACAGGCTGCACAGTGAAGGGGGAAATGTGTTTATAATATAGTAGTGCACTAGTATTGAAGAAAATAGACGGAGATCCAAAGTTTGAAATAATTTGGGTGAACATCTTTGTTAAAGCAGGCTCAAACATGGTAATTGGATGTTTCTATAGGTCTCCTGGCTCAGCAGCTGTTGTGGCAGAACACCTGAAGGAAAATTTGGAAAATATTTCAAGTAGATTTCCCAATCATGTTATAGTTTTGGGAGGAGATTTTAATTTACCGGATGTAGACTGGGAGACCCAATCGTTTATGACAGGTTTCAGGGACAAAGAATCTGGTGAAATTGTTTTGAGTGCATTATTTGAAAATTAATTTGAGCAGTTAAACACAGAACCGACTTGTGACAACAACATATTAGACCTTCTGGTGACAAACAGACCTTAACTATTCGAAACAGTTAATGCAGAACAGGAAATCGGAGATAATAAAGCAGTTACAACATTGATAATTTCAGCCATAAATCGAAATATTAGAAAGTATAGGAAGATTTTTCTGTTCAGGGAAAGTGACAAAATGTGGATTTCAGAGTACTTGATGGCTCAACACAGAAGTTTTATCTCAAGTATAGATAGTGTTGAGGAACAGTGGTCAAAGTTCAAAGCCATCGTACAATATGCATTAGATTGCAAGATTGTAAGAGATGGAAAGGGGCCACCATGGTGCAACAACCGAATTAGAAAACTGTTACGGAAGCAAAGGGGACTTCATTGCAAACATAAACATAGCCAAAGCCTTATAGATAAACAAAAATTATACGAATCGAAATGTAGCGTGAGGAGGGCTATGCAAGAGGCATTCAACGAGTTTGAAAGTAAAGTTCTATGTACTGACTTGGCTGAAAATCATAATAAATTTTGGTTTTCTGTTAAAGCGGTAGGTGGATCAAAACAAAATCTCCAGACACTCTGTGACAAAAATGGCATTGAAACAGAGGATAACACTCGATGGGATACCAGTTCGTTTTTACACAGAGTACGTGAAGGAACTTGCCCCTCTTCTTGCAGTGATATACTGTAGGTCTCTAGAAGAGTGTAGTGTTATGAAAGATTGGAAAATGGTGAAGGTCATCTCCATTTTTAAGAAGGGACGTCAAACAGTTTTGCAGAACTATAGGCCTATATCTCTAATGTCGGTCAGTTGCAGAATTTTGTAACATGTATTATGTTCGAGTATAATGACATTTCTGGAGACTAGAAATCTGCTTTCTAGGAATCAGCATGGGTTTCGAAGGTGATCGTGTGAAACCCAGCTCACGCTATTCGTCCACTAGGCTCAGAGGGCCATAGACATGGTTTCTCAGGTAGATTCTGTGTTTCTTGACTTCCGCAAGGCGTTTGATACAGTTCCCACAGACGTTTAATGAACAAAGTAAGAGCATTTGGTCTATCAGACCAATCGTGTGGTTGGATTGAGGAGTTCCTAGATAACAGAACGCAGCATGTCATTCTCAATGGAGAGAAGTCTTCCAAAGTAAGAGTGATGTCAGGTGTGCCACAGGGGAGTATCATGGGTCTGTTGCTGTTGCACGATATATATAAATGATCTTGCGGATAACATTGGAAGTTCACTGAGGCTTTTTGCAGATGATGCTGTAGTATATAGAGAGGTTGTCACAATGGAAAATTGTATTGAAATGCAGGAGGATCTGGATCAAATTGACACATGGTGCAAGGAATGGCAATTGAATCTCAATGCAGACAAGTGTAATGTGCTGTAAATACATATCATTTAGCTACACTATAGCAGGTCCGCAATGGAAGCAGTTAATTCCATAGATTATCTGGGAGTAGACATTAGGAGTAATTTAAAATGAAACAACCATATAAAATCAATCGTTGGTAAAGCAGATGCCAGACTTAGATTCATTGGAAGAATTCTAAGGAAATTCAGCCCAAAAACAAAGGAAGTAAGTTACAGTACACTTGTTCACCCACAGCTTGAATACTGCTCACCAGTGTGGGATATGTACCAGGTGGGGTTGATAGAGGAACTAGAAAAGATCCAATGGAGATCAGCACGCTTCATTACAGGATCATTTGGTAATTGTAAAAGCATTACAGAGATGTTCGATACACTCCAGTGGAAGACTCTGCAGTAGAGATGCTCTGTCACTTGGTAAGGGTTTTTGTCGAAGTTTCAAGAACATATCTTTACCGAGGAGTCTAGCAGTATATTGCTCCCTCCTATGTATATCTCACAAAGAGATCATGAAGATAAAATCAGAGATATTGACAACCACACAGAGGCATACCGACAATCTTTCTTTCCGTGAACAATACGTGACTGGAATAGGAGGGAGAACTGATAGTGGTACTCAAGATACCCTCCGCCACACACCACCGGATGGATGTAGATGTAGATGTCGAAATATTGGAAGTCTCGACAGTGTCATGCGGCAGCATTCATTACACTGGGAAAAGTTAAAGTCATTAGTGTTGTAAAAGGAAATGATCTTGAGATAATAATTAAAGATGTGTTATATGTGTTTGATCTAATTATAATTTACTCTCAATTAGAAAATTGGGAAAGAATGGCTTTAGTACTGCATTTGAAATATGCCAAGGTTTAACTAAAAATGGAAAAGATACAATTGTCATTGCAAAGAGGAATGCAGCTTAGCTATATGTTTTTAATTTTTGGAAGTGTAAAGCGTTGTCAGCTGCTTCAACTGAAACTAATGTAAAACTATGACACAGCAGATTAGGTCATTTGCGTCATGACAGCATTAAATGCCTTCATTCACTGGCTGATGGAATGGAACTGGATACCTCAAGCTTCTCCCTGGAACGGTAGTCAGATGGTGTTGAGCGAAAACAATTACAGCTGCCATTCAACCACAATGGGAAACGTGCCACCAGACCTCTTGAGTTGGTCCACAGTGATCTATGTGGGCTGTCTCACCAGAATAATTTGGCAGAAAGAAGTATGTGCTCACATTTGTTGATGACTTTACATATTTCACAGGGTCCTGCACACAGGAATCTAAGTCAGAGGTTCCTTTCTATGCGAAGTTGTTTCACACAATGGCTACACCTCATTGCAATTTGAAGATCAGCAAATTCACTGTGATAATGGCAAGAATACTTCTCAAATGAGCTGAAGAAATTATTTGAAGAACAATGAATACAGACTGAGTTTACAATCAGGTATACTCCTCAGCGAAATAGTGTTCAGAGTGAATGAACAGAACTCTTATTGAGAATGCTCAGTGTTTGATTCTTTACTGTAAATTAAATAAGACATTCTGGTCAGAAGCTGTCCTTACTGCCATATATGCACTAAATAGAAGCCCTACAACAGCCTTAGAAGGAAAGATCCCTGAAATTATGTGGTACAGTGAGAAACATAATTTGGGCAAGCCAAGACTGTTCAGTTGTATTGCTTATCTGCTGGTACCAAAGGAACTGAGAACAGGGAAGTTTGACAGCAAGTCCTTGAAGTGTTTCTTCACAGGCTACTGTCCAGATGGCTTTAAATGCTGGTATCCAGAGGAATGAAAAGTAGTCACAGGAAGGAATTTTGTTTTCTATGAAGCAACATTTGACTTTGAAAGTACACCAGTCGAAGGCTGGCTTATGAAACCTGTACAGGAACCTCCATAGAAGGAACACTGCAACAATATTGAAGGTGATGTCAAGTCAACTGGTGAGGACCATATAAGAATACCACACCACATCTAAACCAGTGATGAAGAGGAAACTGAAAAAGGAAACTGTGCATTTTCTACCAGGAAGTGGAACCTTCCTAAATATCTGGATGACTATGCTGTTATTGCACTGAATGCTGAGTCATTTGTTGATGTTATACCAAAAACGTACAAGGAAATTGCATTTTGTGAAGATAAGGAACTCTGGAACCAAGCTGTACAGGATGAAATTGACTCTTTAAAGGAAAATAAGACTTGGAGTTTCATTGAATTATCTCCCAGAAGGTAGGTTATCTGTAGTAAGTGAGTATTCAAACTGAAGTAGGACAAAGATGGAAATTTCATAAGACAAAAGGCTAGACTTGTGCTTAAAGGATGTTCACAGAAAAAGGGATTTGTCTGCTTACAACTGTTAGAATAATGCTTGCGATTGCAGTCCAACAAGGGCTGGTTCTGTAACAATTTGATGTTGCCAATGCTTTTCTTAGTGGTTTATTCAAGGAGGAAATATAAATGGCCATTCCTAAAGAAGTGGCTATTTCTGACACAATTGATTTGGTTTACAGATTACAAAAGTCTGTCTGGATTGTAGCAAGCACCAATAGCATGGAGTCATTCTACTTACACATTTCTTATGTCTATAAGATGCACTCAGTCAGAAGCAGATAAATGCCTTTATTACACTGTTTTAAAGGTATCTGTTATTTACATTTTGCTCTATGTTGATTATATTCTTATGGTAGGAAACAATAGAGAGGAACTTGAAAAAGTGAAATTTTAAGTTAAAACAGAAGTTTAAAGTAAGGGAACTGGGAGAACCAAAGTCATTCTTGGGAACTGAGATTTCAAGGAATGAAGGAGAAATGTGTCTGAGCCAAAACATTATATATTTCAAGAGTTTGCTACAGTTCAATGTCAAGACTGGAAATCACTGAAGACACCTATGAAAGTTAAATTGGAACCAAGGCTGGAAAAAGAATTTATAAACCATGCAGTGAGTTAATTGGATGTTTGATATATGCAGCAGCAACAACAAGACCTGATTTTTGTTCTGTAGTTAATTAGTGTGCAGCTTGGTAGCACAGTGGCAGTGTCAGACTAGATATTCAAAGGTTGCAGGTTCAATCCCCATGAGGTCCTAGAATTTTTATCTGTGACTTTCCACTTTTTTCACCTCTGGCAGGGTTGCTGATGTGAAAAATATTGAGTAACTCCATGGTTCAGAGCCCACCTTAAACCATAGGTCCCCCAATAACTGGCTGGGTAAGTCAATTCGAATGTCGGAGGAAGGCAACGGCATACCACCTCCAAACAGAACCATGCCTAGTAAAGCACTGTGGTGTTCAAACCAATCTTCATATTGTCGATTGCTTTACCTTTTTTAGTCAAGTAATTATGCACATACAAAAACAATCAATCGGAAGAATACTTGCTTCTTGGAAGATGCTTGAAAAAGAGTTTTGGAATACATTAAAGAAGCCATTGATATAAATCTATGTTATCATAAAGGAAATCAAGATGAGATATTCTTACTGCCTATGCTGATGCAAACTGGAATGCACGATCTTCGTCAGGCTATATTCTTCAACATTTTGGAAATGCTGCCTGTTGGGCAACAAAGAAGTAGACAAGTGTTTCTTTGTCCTCACAGAGGCAGAATATATAGCTCTAGCAACAGCTACTGCAGAGCTACTGTGGCTAAAATATTTGTTTGGTTATATTGGAGTTCCACTCCAGCTACTGATTCCTAAATTTGAGAACAATCAATCTTGTATACAAATATTGGAAAAATAGGAACTTCATTGATTGAGGCACATCAACATTAAATATAACTTGTGTGTCAATTTCACAACTGGAAAGTAAAGGATTACTAGCCCCTAGATTCATCAGTTTGAGGTGCTTGTTGGGTGTAATTCGACTTTTGTAAAATAGTTTTTTGATTTGCTTATTTTGTGTTAAATGTAAAAATCCTTAAATTGGAGCGGGATGTTGAGAGTGCGGTTTATAGATTTCCTTCATGACAGTGTCTTTAAAGAACACTCCTTTCCTTTTTCTGAGTTCATTTGTTTCAATTCTTATGCTGAATAAAGTGTTGCAATTGCTATGTTGACTGCTAACCTATGAAAACATAACACACTCGGTTGAAGTTACACATAAAACTGCCGATGTGTTGCGCCATGTGTGCACACCTTTTCATATAGAGCGGACTTTGTGTGGCACCCATGGCGCACCAGGCGGTGGCCTGTTGCACAAGTGTCGGCACCTTTTTTAATTAACTGGTGCCCGGACAAATCACACTTGTCCCCTTCAAGGAACCAGTGTTCACAACACTGAATGTCCATTTGCTCACAGACACTATCACTACCACTACCACTGTTGCACAGACGCCAAGGCTGAACCAATGTATATGGTTACGGTAGGTAGTTGCGACATGTTGCTCGCTGCAAGTTTCTAGCTGGAAATGATAGGTGATGATGTGATTGATTGCTGTGGCTGGGAGGCCGGGACTGAAACTGGCTGTGTAGACAGCAACTACCAGCTGAATGACAAACACTCTGACAAGGGTGGCATTGCTCTCCCCGGTGCCTCGCTTAGGGTTTGCACTGACATCTGATGGATTGGGCTGCTCAACTACTGGTGTCGAGTTGAATTCTGCAGGAGAGGTAGGCGTGTCCAACTGCTGCTCAGAGTTTGGTCACTAAGCAGGAACTCGTGGGCAGAGTTGCTCAAGATGACAAGGAATTTCCCCATCTGTCGTACAAAGAATGCAGGGACAGTGGCCTTCTCAGCGAGTGACAGTTGCTGGTGTCAATTTGGGGGGAGGCCCAAACCCTAAACCCCAGACAGAACCTATGACGGGGTTGCTCTCACTGCACCTATGCTGGAGGAACTAGCAAGTGAAGCATGGTGCAGGGTTTCCAACTGGGCTGGTGTAAGCATTTTGGAGGCGAATGCAATGGGACACTCGGAGCCATCAGGGAATCGGTGTGAAAGAACAGCACCCACCCCATACTGAGACGTGTCCATTACCAAAACCAAGTGCTTACCCTGGTGGAACATCATTAAACATGGGGCAGAAAGTAATTTGTTCTTAAGTGACAAAAAGGCAGCCTCACACATGAGGGACCACTCAAATTTGGCACCTTCCCATAACAAAACATAGAGAGGACATAAAAAATGGAGGCCCTTGAAATAAACTTGTGATAATATGCAATTTTTCCCAAGAAGGCCTGCAGTTCCTTTACAGATGTAGGGTGCGGCAATGCTGTCACGGCACACATGTGGTCTGTAATGGGGAAGACACCTCGTCCCGATAACTCCAATCTGAGATAATAGTCGGCTGAAAAAATTGGCACTTTTGGAGATTGCAATTGAGTCCCTTGTCTTGTAACACAGAGTATAAGGTTCGCAAATTGTCCACATGTTCCTCATTAGCATGCCCAGTGACCACAATGTCAACCAAATAGTTGATACATCCCAGAATTGGGTGTTTAAGCTCCTCTAAAAAGTGTAGGAAAATAGCTGGTGCACTTGCAACCCCATAGGGAAGACGTAAGTATTGATAGAGTCCAAACGGGGTGTTGACTACCAGTTTGGTTTGTGACTCATCATCTAATGGGAGTTGTAAGTATGCGTCCGCCAGCTCTATTTTCAAGAAATATTGTCCACCAGACAATTTCGAGAGCAATTTATCCTTTTGAGGTTAGGGTATGTGTCTATGATAGATTGAGCATTAATTGTAGCCTCTAAGTCACTGCAAATGTGGAGTTTGCCATAATTTTTGACAATGACTACCAATGGTGTGGCCCATTCACTTGATGCAACCGAGTGTATAACACTGGCATCTGTAAAGCGGCCCAATTCCTTTTTTACTTCTGCTTTAAGAGCAACGGGTATCTCACGTACTTGGAAGAAACAAGGACTGGTTGTTGGTTTCATGGTAATGTGAGCTTGAAAGGAGGATACATAACCCAGTCCTGGTGAGAAAAGAGGAGCATATTCAGAACAAAGAGACTCTAAAGACAGATACAGCACTTGGGCCAATACTAAATTGAACTTCATTGTATACAGAGAACCCGAAGGCTCAAAAAGCATCCATACTAAACAGGTTGGATGTTGAGGATTGGTCCACTACTAAAAATGTGATTGTAAGGGCCACCGAGCGATAGGTCGCTGGGGCTGTGAATTGACTTAACATGTGAATAGATTGTTCTTTGTAACTCAAAAACTTCAAGATATACGTATGTCTGAGAGTTCAGTAATGTGGCTACTGCCCTCTTGTCTAACTGCATCTGCACCGCACTTGTCAGAACAGATACTTCAAGAAATGCTTTGCAGGAGTGTGTGTGAGCGCCGCAACATTATTAATTTCCATAGCCATATCACATGCGAGTGGTGCCGGTGCCTAACGGCACACTGAAGAAATGTTCCCCTTTTTCCTACAGTGCCAACATGTGGCCCAACAATGCAGGCAATCATTATGTTTATATCTAGAAAATCATTTGGGACAAGATGGGAATGGCACCCCCCCCCCTCCCCCATTTACTGGATGAGAAAGCCGTCAACTGTACTGTTGAGCTGAGCTCTTCTGTCATTGGGCCTGTGACTGGAGTGGACAGTTTGAGGTAACCACTGACACCTACCCATTGCATCAGCAAAAGGGGACTGAGTAGAATTGGGTGGTTGAATGGTTAGTGTGGGCCACCGCCCACGTAACATCGAAAGCCTGAGTGATTTTTAAAACATTGGCCAAGGTGGGGTCATCCTGCTGAAGGGCACAGTCACAGATTTCCCTGTCAGGAGCCAAGTTAGGATAACATTCAAACCATGTGATCTGTATAGGATTGCTTTTGAATGTCCAAAATAAAATTACAATGATGGCTAAGCCCCTGCAGTTTGGCTGCCCAGGCCCGGTAGGTCTGAGTGGGTTGTTTATGACAGTGGTAGAATTCCATACTAGAGATCACTGTATTCATCCACTTCAGTAATACCCAGAGAGCAATAAACACGTCTTGTCAAAAGAATGGGCAGAAGGATTGCGCAACGGCGTCAGTTCCCACAAAACCCGATACACCTGAGTAGAACACCATGAAAGAAACAAGGTGTGACACAACCTAGGCTCCATAACACCAAAAGCCTGGAAGTGATGATGTAAACGAGACTTGTAGTTGGCCCATTCTACTGTGGTCTCATCATAGTAAAGATAAGGAGGAGGACCCAATGACATTCACAATGTCATGCGACAAAGTAAAGAATTTAGTTGAGGCCAATCTGCTATTTATGCTGCTGCTGCAGCAGTTGCTGTTGTAACACGGGGTCTGAAGTAGTCATAGAGGACAAAGGAAACACACTTACAATACCTCAGAGAAACAAGGAAGAGATCAGACATCGCCCATAGATCAGGGTCGGTACGGAGGCCGCGGAACACACGTGCAATACGATTGACTCATCGTCAAGTGCTATGTTGACTGCTAACCCATGAAAACAGAACAGGCTCTGGTGAAGTCACACATCAGAGTGCCAAAACGTTGTGCCACGTGTGTGCAGCTTCTCATATAGAGTGTGCTTTGTGTGGGCTCATGGCGCACCAGGCGGCGGCCTTTGCACTAGTGTTGGCACCGTTTTTAATCACCCGTCGCGTGGACATAGCAGTAATCATGTCTAAATTTTTGTTTCATATTTTATGAATGAGAAAGTGCAAATTTAAGATGAAGTGGAGAGTCCTTGAATACTTACCATGCATATATGGACATATGTATGGCTATTACCACCATTAATAGTTTCTTATATTGTGATTTTAATATATTTATCATACATGTAAGGTATGCTGAACACTGAATAACAAACCAGATATACTACAAGAGCCAAAGTTAAACTTTTGATAAGATATAGGTAGCAATATGTAGTTTCATTGTTGTACACATTTTTGTAAAACCATGGAAACAATATAAGTTGTAGCTTTAGTCCAAATTGGATGTTACTATTGTGGTGTTGAAAGTCCAAATTGGATGTTACTATTGTGGTGTTGAAAGTCCAAATTGTAATATAAGGTAATGAAATTTCTGTTTTAATATTGATGGTATTATAAAGGGAATGTTTTTATTTTGTGGAGTTTGAAAATATTACTTAATATAATATACAAACCTAAGATATCATATCATATCGTATATATAACAGGGTACTCTTTCTGTTGTTTATGAAGATGGAAAATTAACATAATATGTAGAATGGAAGGAAGAATATGAACGCTGAAATACTTGTACCATATTTAAATTTTAATACAATATTTATATTGTATATAAATAAATCTGACCCCTCACTATAAAGAGGCTTGATGAGCTGCTGACAGACATGAAAATTTAACAATCACATTTGCACAACTTAAATTTTCAGCCATGGCCTTCATTAGAAAAAGAAACATATACATTCACACAAACACTCAAACAACTATGTATATAATTATAGTTAGAGTGTATAGATTGAGTGATTGTATGAATGTATGTGTTTCTTTTCCTGATGAAGGCCATGGCCAAAAATTTAAGTTGTGGGAATGTGATTGTCTATTTTTCATGCCTGTCAGCAGCTCAGCGATCCTATTTTCGTGAGTTGTTATCTATCCTCCATCATTGACCTTCCAGTCAGATTTTCCATTGTTAAATCTGACCCCTCTAACATTTATTTTCTTATTTCAATTCATGTAACAGTCTCATTTCATATAGCTAATTTTCCCTGGTCCATTCAGCATTTTAGTATCTACTAGTAATTGTATAGTAAAAGATTTCCAGCATTGTTCTATTATCTACTATGCCATTAACAGATTCCCACATTTCTCAGTGGTATCAAGTTCATCCTTATCAAAGACCTTAATTTCCAAATAGATATTTTTGTGCCAAAGCATAAGCTTCCATAGAGATCAGCACAATGCTTCAGTGAAAGTCCTTCCTTGACCGTAACTATAAAATTTGTTACTACACCTTTTATCAACATGTTAGCCCAGATTCATGATCACAGTTATGCAAATAGCTTGATCCTGTTTTTTTTTTTTTTTTTTTTTTTTATTGAACTTCTGGTGCAAGTTTCCACATTGATGTAACTATTAACCCCTTAACATAATGATTTTTTATGATTTATGTCACAAAAATTTATATTTTTTGTATTAATGGAAAATGTTCTTTATTGGAAAACACAATATACAGGCATGCAAAGATAGCTCTAAAAGTTCAAAATAACAAGATACAAATTTTTGAAAATCACTACAAATAAAACCATGAGTATACTTGTGCAATGTGCTTCGACTAAAGAATCCTGAAAGTTAGATGCATTCTTTTACTTCTTTGTAGATATAATGTCAAAAAATTTAGAAATAATTTAAATTAATTTAAATGTTTGTTGCCATATGAAAAGTTCGAAAACAAGGAACCATACACAGTGACATCACAGTCATCACAGTAATACCTTGATTATCTTCTTGCTTTTTTCCCATTTGCCTCCCGAACACAGCTACACATTGCACAAATGCTTGTTGGATGCTGTTTCTTTGGAGTTGGTAGAATGATTGACAGAAAATGTCTGCCAATGAGTCGCTCAGGATTTGTGTTGGAAGATGGATGACCTGCTTTTGAAGCAAACTCCTTTTTCTGGTATTTTGAGATAATGTTCTCAATAACAGACTGTTGGAAATGTGATCAATAATTTTTCGGTGCTTAATTAATTATTCTTTGATGATGATGATGCTGTACTTATTCGTTGCTAATTTATTATTCTGTGTCCTTTGTCATGTCTTGTAAAAGTGTTGTAAATGTATTGCAGTTGCAAATATATACGATAAAAATCAGAATTTATCGTGAAAGATTTTATTTTTCCGCTGCGCTAGTTTTTTCAACAGGTTATGGGCCCAGTACGAAATAGTTATACGAAAAATTACGAGAAGGCGTGAAGCTAAATTGTTCGATGAAATAGATCGCGAACGTGTTCGACGAAATAGATCGCGAATGTGAAAAAAATGGGTACTGCGCAAATACCTCAACTTGAAAGACTCGTCGGTCGTGAAAATTACGGGACCTGGAAATTCGCAGTGGAAGCATATTTGCGATTAGATGATTTATGGTGCGTAATAGATGGTACATTAAAGTCTACCGATTCGCATTTTGCAGACAAAGATAGGAAAGCCAAATCAAAATTAATTTTGTTGGTGGATCCGGTAAATTACGTGCACATCGAAAATACTGCAAATGCACAAGAAGTCTGGAACAAGTTAAGGAAAGCTTTTGAAGACGGCGGATTGGCTAGAAGAGTCGGATTGCTCCGTGAATTAATTACCACTCAATTGAATCAGTGCAAAAATGTGGAAGACTACGTTAATAAAATAATATCTACATCTAATAGACTGAGAAATATAGGTTTCCAGATTGCTGACGAGTGGGTTGGTACTTTATTACTTGCTGGATTACCAGAAAAATATACGCCTATGATAATGGGGTTAGAGAGTTCTGGTGTTCCCATAACAGGTGACAGTATCAAGGTAAAAATATTACAAGATGTGAGAGGTGAAACTGAAGATGAAACAGCATCAGCATTGTACTCTAAAAATAAAAAGAAGACACAAATCAAGTGCTATAGATGCCAGAAGATGGGTCATTTTGCTTCACAGTGCAAGGAAAGGATAAGTACTAGTGGTAAAAGGTATGTTTCCAATAACCATGAAAAGAAGTCTTCCAACCAAGGTAAGGTTCTTTCAATGCATTATTCTTTAAAAAAGGGGAATAATGAAGAAACAGAATGGATATTGGATTCAGGGGCATCATTGCATATAATTAAAAATAAATCTGTATTGTATGATGTCAAGGATACAACTAAGATGGGTATATCTACAGCTGATGGGTCAAAATTGCAGTGTGAACTTGTTGGAAAAGTTGATCTTAGTATAGTGGTAAATAAAAAACCACAAAGTATTACTGCTCAAGGTGTGCATTATGTCAAAGATGTTACCACTAATTTACTATCTGTTAGTGAGATAGTAAGGAAAGGTAACAAGGTAATTTTTGATATAAATGGAGCTCGAATAATTGACAGTTGTGGTAAAATTGTAGCAACTGCAAGTAATGAAAAAGGAATTTTTAAATTAGACACTGTTAAGAATGTTAGTAGTAATGAAAGTCATTCAGTGTACACTGCCAAAAGTGTTCTGTGGCATAGGAGACTTGGCCATTTAAATAGAAAAGGTATGTCATTATTAAAGGATATGGCAACAGGTTTAGAAGACTATGGCATGTGTAAGGATCCTTGTGAGATATGTATAATGGGAAAACAGGCAAGAATCCCATTTAAACCCAGTCACAGTAAAACTCAAGAATTACTGCAGATAGTACATACAGATGTGTGTGGTCCCATGGAGAGTGAATCTATTGGGGGAAATAATTATTTTATTATTTTTATTGATGATTATTCTAGATATATTCATGTTTATTTTATGAATTCTAAAGAACAAGTTTGTGATATTTTTGAAGAATTCCGTATTTTGGTGGAAAGACAAACTGGAAAGAAAATAAAGATTGTCAGATCTGATAATGGGAAAGAATACATAAATCATAGATTTGAAGGACGTTTAAAGCAAGTTGGTATAAGACATCAGACCACTATACGATATAGCCCTGCACAAAATGGTGTTGCAGAACGAGCAAACAGAACAATAGTGGAAAAAGCGAGGAGTATGCTAAATGATGCTGGTTTACCAAAACAATTTTGGGCAGAGGCTGTATCAACAGCAGTGTATCTAATAAATCGTTCACCTACCACGGCTATCAAAAGTAAAACGCCATATGAGGTGTGGATAGGAAGAAAACCAGATTTAAGTAATTTGAGAATTTTTGGCTGTAAAGCTATGGTACAAGTTCCTAAACCACTAAGAAAGAAATGGGATATAAAATCCAGGAAATATATTTTTGTAGCGCACTACCGACTGTGCTGTCCCGACACGACTCACGATGCCGCCTCACAACTTTACTTCCGCCAGTACCTCGCCTCCTACTTTCCAAACTTCACAGAAGTTCTCCTGCGAAACTTGCAAGACTAGCACTCCTGGAAGAAAGGATATGGTGGAGACATGGCTTAGCCACAGCCTAGGGGATGTTTCCAGAATGAAACTTTCACTCTGCAGCGGAATGTGCGCTGATATGAAACTTCCTGGCAGATTAAAATTGCGTGCCGGAACCGGGACTCGAACCTGGGACCTTTGCCTTTCGTGGGCAAGCGCTCTACCACTGAGCTACCCCGACATGACTCACAATGCCGCCTCACAACTTTACTTCCGCCAGTACCTCGCCTCCTACTTTCCAAACTTCACAGAAGCTCTCCTGCAAACACGCAAGACTAGCACTCCTGGAAGAAAGGAGCGCACACTCCGCTGCAGAGCGAAGTTTCATTCTGGAAACATCGCTTAGGCTGTGGCTAAGCCATGTCTCCACCATATCCTTTCTTCCAGGAGTGCTAGTCTTGCGTGTTTGCAGGAGAGCTTCTGTGAAGTTTGGAAAGTAGGAGGCGACGTACTGGCGGAAGTAAAGTTGTGAGGCAGCATCGTGAGTCGTGTCGGCATAGCACAGTCGGTAGTGCGCTTGCCCGCGGAAGGCAAAGGTCACAGGTTTGAGTTCCGGTTCCGGCACACAATTTTAATCTGCCAGGAAGTTTCATATCACCGCACACTCCGCTGCAGAGTGAAGTTTCATTCTGGAAACAGCTCATGTTTGTGGCTTGCCTCATCGCCCAAAACACCGTCTCCTTTTTCCAATCAGGCCACTTCCTATCCCACAACAGTGGCTGAGGTTGGGGATGACAGTTGGCATTTGTGCCCAATTACTCTTCAGTGAACTGGAATTTTTTCCACTACCTCCCTTCTTTCAGTACCAATCGCATACTCTACCATGGTGTATACACTGGCCACACCTTTGACTTGAACTGTCACGGTCCCCTAAACACTCATTTCACCCAGAGACCATTCGTTGATGATTCCTGTCTATCCTTGATGTGTCATGGGGCTCAGAAGAGATTTACACCAATGGTTTGCTGACGGGTGGTGGTGTTGGTTACACTTACACACATGCAGGGCATGACGAACTGTGCTTCTTGCCAGCTGGCTGTAGTATCTTCACTGCGGAGTTAGTAACCATCTTTCATGCACTTGACCACATTCGTACCTGCACTGCTGGGGAGTCCTACGTCATCTGCTGTTGACTCAGATCTCTTTACCAATGTCTCCCCTGCCATTCTGTGGTAAAAGCCATCCAAGAGTCCTCTATGCTGTCGAACAATGCGGGCAGTCAGTGGTATTTATCTGGACTCCAGGACATGTTGGGATTGCAGGAAATGAACTGGCAGACAGGTTAGTCAAAGAGACCACCACTAAACCTCTTCTGGAGGTCGGTATACCCACTACTGACCTACGGTCAATGCTGCGAAGTCGAGCCTGCGGTTTGTGGGTTACAGAATGGCGTACCCTCCAAATCCCCACAAAGTTATGGGTTTAAAGGAGACAACAAACGTCTGGAAGTCCTCTATGAGGGGCCCCTCACAGGGACTCTGTCGTCCTGTGCCAGCTCTGCATTGGCCATACTTGCCTCACACATGGTCACCTTCTCTGTCGTGAGCACTCACCTCAGTGCTGTTGCGGTGTCCATTTATCAGTAGCCAAAATTTTATTGGATTGCCCTAACCTAGCTGCCCAGAGGTGGCGTTTTAATCTCCCTGACATCCTGAGCTTGGTTTAAGGAGATGATGCCTCTATGGTTGATAGAGTTTTAAATTTTATTCATGTGAGTGGATTGTATCATTCTATAAGATTTTTATTGAGTGTCCAGTATCTGTTTTCCAGTTGCCCAAAACTCTTAGGTTGGTGGTTTCATCATCTAATAGAGTGGCCAAATGACCTACTATTATTTCTGTGGTCACCCGGCCAAGACATTCTGGTATCCTCTTTACGCCTTTCTCTTCTTTTACTAATTTCTACTTTGTTTCTTTTATTTCTTAACGTGTTAAACCCTTTGCTTGGTGAATTTTAACACATTGTGTTCTACAATATTGTAGTGATTTTTATTGCATTATCTACGATTGGAACAAGGGACTGATAACCATAGTCATTTAGTCCCTTTAAAAATCAAACCATCGATCAATATATTATTTTGAGCTGTCAAAAGGCCATTACAAAGGCCCACGTTTAGTGTTACTAACCTGAAGTGGGTCATATCACCCATATGGTGCTGAAGCTCAGCATAAATCAAAGTGTCACTCAAGTCAGATATGTCAGAAGTACATGCGAAAGGAAGTGTGTACACAGGTGTGGCAGGGCCAGACAGAGTGATTTTGTGTGTTAAAATGTTGTGACATCTTGTTCAACCTATGGTACCTTCTGTTTGCAAGAAGTGGTTTTGCCAGCTAATGCATCTGTAAGGGATACTTGCAAGGAACAAGCATGCTGTAAATGATGGCAGTGGAAATTTACTGTACTGAGGAGGAAATGATGTTAACCATGGTAGATTATTGGCATGGAAAATCATGGATGAATTCAGTGCAGCTGGACTTTGGGCAAATACTGTTGGTGGAGACACAGTGCCCAGGGAAAGTAATGCTGGGGCTGTTCCACTACAACTTATCATAATTTTGCTCAACACTATTTTCAGGCAGCACTGCATGCATGGACCTGTCCAAGGTTATCTTTGTGTTCCTTTTTAGAAAAAAGAGAAGTTTTAGATATTAACTAAGCATAACAAAATGCTAAATAAAACATTGTAGAATTCATTAAGCATTGCCATATCTGTGCAACATTTTTAAGACTGTAGGGCATGAAACAGAATTCAAATAAACAAAAATGGGTGTTGATAGTGGTATTGGGAATATTATCTCTGAACATAGGGATATGCAATTAAGCTTTGCAACATTCGAAGATACTAAACATTTCTGCTTCATGTAACAATAGGCAAAATCCTTTATGTCGGGATGAGGTAGCTGTCAAGAATAGTGTGAGCATAGAGTAATCACCATAAAGCACACAACTGAACTGAACTGTCCTTTTTCAGTATGAAATGGATTGGGTCAACTAGTTGCTGTTTGATAATCAAAAATGCCCATTTTTAAGAACTCATTGACAGTCACTTCAGCACACCAAAGTTTGTGATGGGGGAGACAACATGCTCTGTGACTCACAGGGGACCTTTCCTGGCCAGAGTATGGTAAAAGTACCTGTTAAAATAGCCTCCAGACATTTGTCAGACAAGGTGGGGGTGGTAGGGGTAATGAACCATTTTGCATAGGGAAAAGGGGTGACGTTGACACAGCAGTGACAGTGGAGTCACAGTTCTTGTGTGTGTAGACAAAACCGGCAGGGGTGTACTCATGGCATGGAAGTGGTGTGCCAGTGAGGTATGAAGTTCTCAATGGTGTGCTGTTGGCAGAGTGTTGAAAGGTGTGCCTGGTTGGTTGTGGCATGATGTTGATATATCTGTATGTGTCATATACATGAACCATTTGTGCAGATGCATCATCGATTAGTCAGATGATTTCAGTGTTTTATTTGTGTGGGGCATCTATCTGTGACTGTTGACTAAGGAAAAGACAAAAGAGTAGAGAAAAGAAAGTTGTTGCAGTCATACAGTTCATAATTCCAGAGGACAAAGGTGCCCTGGATGTGAGTTCTGGAAGAGTGATGCAGCAGTGAAGTCATTGTCATATGTGGGGACAGGCCAAAGAGTTTAAGGCTTATTCACATACTCAGTGTGAAAAATCCATTTAAAAAAATCTAGTCTGGGGCGAGGTGAAATTTGAAAGTCAGTCACGTCTTGAATGTCGAACTGCATCTTTTTAGTCATTTATAGTGACAATCTTGTGGGTGTCCCAATGTCCAAGGACAGTAGGTAAGACACTTGGGTCCACCCTTGTAGCAACCAGATAATGCATGTCCGACGAGAGTTCATTGATGTAGAGTCAACCACTTGAAGTCATGTCAGTGTTTAACAACTGTTGGTAGATAGGATGCCATGGAGAAATGTCTTGAGCTGTAGCTCCTAAACTGGCCCATTAGTTGAGTTAGGGTGTACACAAGGTAGGTGGTAGTTGTATGGCATGCCATTCAACATGGTGTGGAACCAACAGTAAGTGAAGGCTGGCTGTGGGATGTGATGTGAATCTGTCACACTATCTGTTAATCAATGTTGCACACTGATGGTGAAGTTTGTAGGTACTTCGGCTGAATTCAGTGTGATCCTGATTCAGGCAGTGGTAGTGTGTGGTGGAGGCTGTCAGGTAACTGTGTCACCTGGATATGTTGTAGTTGACCTGCCACAACATCTTCAGTGTGGTGTGTGTGTGTGGAGGGGGGGGGGGGGGGGTATGCGAGGGGGTGACTCACTATTGTGACCTGGGAGGAGAATAACCACTGTCCAGGTCTGATAGTCAAAATTTGGACTACAACATGTTTGTTGTGTTGGACAGAAGCTGATGTGTAGCTAGGTCTTCCAAGTTTTGATTACGGGCTTAAGAGAGATGACCAAAATCTGATCATTGTTATAAAGGAGATTTAGTCACAGTACAACTGCACAACTATACATATTTCCTTGGAATGGGTAACAATAGGGATGTAAGCATTTAAAAAATGGACATAATTTGCTATTTTTTACTCATATAGCATATTGTCGCATTGAAATTGAAGCAGGCTTGACTTCGTAGGCAGGGTTGTCGAATGAACACAGCACTTATACTGAAAGCAGATGTATTGCAAACTGAAAAGTACACGCAGCACTGACTGACTCTCGGGCAGAGTGCTCTGCTGTTTATACACAGACAGAATGTACCAGAAATTAGAAGAATAGTTAACATAAGAAACAAGTAGAAATTACAAGTGAACATAAGAAGCATGTAGAACATTCTGGAAATATTAATTACAAAGAAATAAATTTTTGCCGGTGGATGGGATTGAACCGGCGACCTTCAGCACCGCAGTCTGTCATGCTATCCCTTGCGCTACACTGGCAGTTGCTTAACGTGGAGTCTCATGGCAATATTTTGAAGTACTCTAACACCTGAGAGTGAGCTTTTAAGAGAGCAATGCCATTAATAAGACTCATTTCTGAAGCAAATTCGAGAACAGTATGCCAAAACCTATTGGATTTGCATTTGATACAGCGATTTTTTTTTATAAAACTATATAAATAATGCTAGAAGATTATTTTATTATCACTGATGGATTTTTCCACCAGTGGATTTAAGCCGATCAATAATTTTTCAGTGGTACAGAACAAACGGTCTTTAATCTTTATTCTTACTGCAAGAGCACATAATGAAAACTGATTCACTTCAAACCAAATTAAAATATGAGCACTTCTGAGTAGGTATTATGCGAAAACAAAGAAAATATCCCAAAGCAGAATATTTGGTACTAACTTTCCTCTGTTTTTGATAGCTGACATGTAATCCATCAGTATTGGTTCTTTCAAAGCATTGCTAAATGCTGCGTAAGTCAACTAATGATACGTTTCTGTTTAATCTGAATAAAACATTTTCATGAGTCATTAATTCTGCATGTTGTTATAGTATAAAAACTTTAACTGCATGTAGATACAACACGATCACATCTTTGTGCTGCCAGTATTGACCTAGAAACCAATTAGCATTTTCTTACAGCCCCATGCAATATACTGAAAATGATCAACTGAAAATACAAACAAGGAGAACAACATTTGAAACTTCCTGGCAGATTAAAATTGTGTGCCGGAACCGGGACTCGAACCTGGGACCTTTGCCTTTCGCGGGCAAGGGCTCTACCACTGAGCTACCCCGACACGACTCACGATGCCGCCTCACAACTTTACTTCCACCAGTACCTCGCCTCCTACTTTCCAAACTTCACAGAAGTTCTCCTGCAAAACTTGCAAGACTAGCACTCCTGGAAGAAAGGATATGGTGGAGACATGGCTTAGCCACAGCCTAGGGGATGTTTCCAGAATGAAACTTTCACTCTGCAGCTGAGTGTGCGCTGATATGGAACTTCCTGGCAGATTAAAATTGTGTGCCGGAACCGGGACTCGAACCTGGGACCCTTGCCCGCGAAAGGCAAAGGTCCCAGGTTCGAGTTCCGGTTCCGGCACACAATTTTAATCTGCCAGGAAGTTTCATATCAGCGCACACTCCGCTGCAGAGTGAAAGTTTCATTCTAGAACAACATTTATAAAGTACATTAAACAAGATAAGGAATCATTGGGAATACACAGACAATGAAATTTACTATGAAACAAGGAGTAACAACACATAAGGGTGTTAAGTATATAGGTTGCAATAATGTCTATAAAATGTTCTGCTCTTAACCACAGAATTTTTCATAGAAAACAGACACATTTAGTTTTCAATGTCCAGGAATTCTTGCACTGAATAGAAGCATTGCTTCATCAGAAATGCCTTTAGTTTCTTTTTGAATATTGGATGTGGAACATGTTTTATTTGATCTCGAATCTTCTTGTGTAATTTAACATCAAGGTGAATTACGTTTTTTTTTTTTTTTTTTTTTTTTTTTTTTTTTTTTTTTTTTTTGGTATGATGATGTCCTTGAAAAGTTTTGGTTGATATTTGATTGTCCTCTGGTAAAATGAGTGTGAATATCCTAGTTTTGGATTAATTTACCTGGTGAATATGATTGTTTCTTAGATGAACAGGCATGGGACATTTAGAAGATTACATTTTATAAAGTGACATTTACATGACTACATTGTTTTGATACTACAAATTATTTGTAGTGCTCTTTTTTTAAAAAATATATTTGAGCTGTAAGTTGAATTTCCCCAGAAGATGATACCATAGTGGAGCAAGGAGTGGAAATGTGCATAGACTTTTGCATTATAGTGGATTTACTTGTAGTAGATTTCAATATTCTTAATCCGCAGCACAAGGAAGATAGTTTCTTTGATGAGTTGTTTATATGTGTACCCCATTTTAAATTCTGTTGAATGCATACACCCAAAAAATTTGATTCTTTTAAATTTTCAGTTCCAACATTATTAAGTTCTACTTAGATTTTATGCAGGATGGAGGAATTATGTAGAACTTGACACCCAGTGTTTTAATTATTAACAATTAGTCCAATTATATTAAACCACTCACACGGTGTTTTTATAGTTATCAGATACTGACTGAAGGTATTCAGGACTAGATTCCATCAATACTATGCTTGTATCATCAGCAAACAGAATAATTTTTTTTTCTTTTTGTGGGCCCATACGATAAACAAAGTCATATACATAAATGAGCAAAAGTTATGGTCGAAGAACAGAGCCCTGAGGAACATTATATTACTGTTTTTCCTTTTTTACGTTAATATTGAATCAGAGCTTACCTTTTGTGTGCAGTTCTGTAAGTAAGTGCATAACCAGCTGTGTGCCACACCTCTTATTCCTCTTCTTTCCAGTTTATCAAGCAGTATTTTATGATTTATTACATCAAAAGCTTTAGAAAGATCTAAGAAGATACCATCAGTTGTATTATGTTCGTTGAGTGATTTTAATGTGTGGTTCAACAGTTCAAAATTGCTGTTTTTCTGGGCATAGATTTTCTAAAGCCATGCTGTTGAATGTTGACAGGTACATGCTTATTTATGTAATTTATAAGTCTATCATAAAAAACTTTTTCTACAATTTTTGAAAAGATGCTTAAAATGGACAATGGTTGATAATTGGATATTAATCAAGGGAACCTTTCTTCAGTAGTGGTGAGATTAACAATTTTGAGGGCATATGGAAAGATGCTTGTTTTTAGTGAATGGTTGAATATGATTGACAATGGGTTTACTATGACTGGAACACTTGATTTTAATATGAAGTCAGGTACTCCATCATAATCACTAGAGGCTTTATTTCTCAATAATTTTATTAACTTCATGATTTCATTGGGATGCTCGGAGGGTGGTGGAGTACAGGAGTTTGCATGGGTCGCAAATCACAAACAAGGAGAAGTGGTAACTGTGGCTGTAGTGGGAACTACGTTGGACACGTGTCTAGGTAGAGCTAGGCCCTGGATGAAAAATGCGCGAAAGGCAGAATGGGTCATTTAACACATTCGATAAACCTTATTTTGGGTGTGCAGGATAAATAAGACAACCTGACTGGTGTATACCAATCAGTACTGGTTCATATTGTGTACATAGACACATAAAACGTGCAAGAGGGAAACCATTATGTGCTTATGAGAGTTGATGGCAGCAGACTGTATTATTTGTTTCGGACCTCTTGATCAGTATGGAAGTGTGATTACACATGTCAATCACATCGCGATTACAGGCAGCATAGAGTTCACGCCTGAGCCTCAGGCGCATTTCAGGTGTTTCAAGCATCAACTTTGCGTTGCAATATCTCGGGATGTAATTTGAATATTGTGATGCAATCAAAGTCATTGTTTATGTGATTTGTCATGCTATGGACTGCAGAAGAAAAAAATATAGTGTGTCCATTTAAAAAAAAAGTGTGTGTTAAAAAACACATTTGCTTTCGTTTTAGAATGTTTACAAATATGTACATTCATGGGCACCAGCCGTACATTGATACCGGTGAAAGTCATTTTCCAATAGCTGTTATTGTTCCAGATATATTTTCGGTGGACAAGATAGCTGGCACACCCTGTATATATATATATATAAAAGAAAGATTGTTTGACTCATCCAAAGTACAAGATCGTCGATAGAAAAATAAAAGACAAATACAAATTAAAACACACAAACATTCAAGCTTTCGCCACCACTGGCAGTGTCTTCAGGAAAAAGAGGAAGGAAGGAGAGGAGAAAGGGAAGGATTCAAATTGTAAGGAAGTGGAAAAGGAGTCATTCCAATCCCAGGAGTGGAAGGACTTACTTAGGGGACAAAAAAGAAGGTAAACAAATACACACACACACATACAGTACACACTGGTTTTACCTATATTCCCTCCTCAAGCATGCTTTCGACCTAGCCAGATTACGGCCCCACATTTTGTTTACTCAGGCATGTCTTCCTGAATCCCTGAACCAGTACACCAATAACCTAATAACAGCTTTCACATCCTGCAGCATCCTCCTGATCGGGTACAGAAGCAAATTGCCAGAGCCACTTCCTCATCCCTCCAAATTCAGAACCTTCCACAGAAGAACCCTAGAAGTGCCCCTTTTGTCACTGGATACATTCCGGGACTGGAGCAGACTCTGAATGTGGCTCTCCACAAGGATACGACTTCCTTAGATCCTGCCCTGAAATGAGATCCATCCTTCATGACATCCTTCCCACTCCACCGAGAGTGTCTTTCCGCTGACCACCTAACCTCCATAACCTCCTAGTCCATCCCTATGAAATCCCCAAATCACCTTCCCTACCCTCTGGCTCCTACCCTTGTAACCAACCCCGTTGTAAAACCCGCCCTATGCACCCTTCCACCACCACTTACTCCAGTCCTGTAACGTGGAAGGTGTACACGATCAAAGGCAGAGCCACTTGATTTACCAACTGAAATGCCTGCACTGTGAAGCGTTCTATGTGGGAATGACCAGCAACAAACTGTCCATTCACATGAATGGTCACAGGCAGACAGTGTTTGTTAGCAATGAGGATCACCCTGTGGCTAAACACGCCTTGGTGCACGGCCTGCACATCTTGGCACAGTGTTACACCGTCCGGGTTATCTGGATACTTCCCACCGACACCAATCCTTCAGAACTCCGGAGATGGGAACTAGCCCTTCAGCATATTCTCTCTTCCCGTTCCCCACCTGGTCTCAACCTCCGCTAAATTCTAATTCCCACCCACCATCATAACATCTTTGCCTCGGTTTCTCTGGACAGAGCCTCTGCCTCAAGTGGCATCTCTGTCTAACCTCTTAACTTCTTGCTTTCTACAGTATGTCTGCCTAAGTGTACTTGCGTCTGTGTAAATGTGTGGGTGTGTGTGTATTTGTTTACCCTCTTCCCCCCCCCCCCCCCCCAAGGTAAGTCTTTCCTGTCCTGGGATTGGAATGACTCCTTACCCACTCCCTTAAAACCCTCATCATTTTCTTTTCCCTCTCCTTCCCTTCTGTCTGACGAAGCAGCTAGGCTGCGAAAGCTAGCATTTGTGTGTGTGTGTGTGTGTGTGTGTGTGTGTGTGTGTGTCTGTGTGTTTATTTGTTGCTATCACTGCCTGTGCTCCTTCGCCTGGTAAGTAGACTTCATCTATTTTTTACATATATATTTTTCCTGTTAGGAATTTTTCCTCTATAATATATATATATATACGTCTCTCTAGGTGTGTTTGCGTTCGGATATGTGTGAGTGTGTCTGTATTTGTTTACCTTCCTTTTTTCCCCTTAGGTAAGTCCTTCCACTCCTGGGATTGGAATGACTCCTTTTCCACTTCCTTAAAACCCATATCCTTCCCTTTCTCCTCCCCTTTTTTCCTCTTATTCTGAAGAAGCAACCAACGGTTGTGAAAGCTTGTATGTGTGTTTGTGTGAGATTCTATTTGTGTTTATCGACGAGCCAGTCCTTTGGGTAAGTCATCCATATATATATACATATATATAGAGGAAAAATTACGTAAAAAATAGATGAAGTCCACTTACCAGGCGAAGGAGCACAGGCAGTGATAGCAACAAATAAACACACAGACACACACACACACACACAAACGCAAGCTTTCGCAGCCTAGCTGCTTCGTCAGGCAGAAGGGAAGGAGAGGGAAAAGGAAATGATGAGGGTTTTAAGGGAGTGGGTAAGGAGTCATTCCAATCCCGGGACAGGAAAGACTTACCTTGGGGGGAAAAAATGTGGGTAAACAAATACACACACACCCGCACATTTACAGAGACGCAAGTACACTTAGGCAGACATACCGTAGAACTGTAGAAAGCAAAGAAGTTAGAAGTTAGACAGAGATGCCACTTGAGGCAGAGGCTCTGTCCAGAGAACTGAGGCAGAGATGTTGAAACGTTATAGAATGGCTGGCCAGTACTTACCATTGTGCTGTGCCGCCGATCTTGATCTTTCCTCTTTGGTTATATTTAAACCTCTCTGGCTTGGCTCAGTACATACATGCAGTATCTCTGATGTCCACACTCCTGAAACACCACCTTCATGACCTAGGTCGTGAACTACCTTTCCCTTCTGTTCCCATCCTTTCTTCTTCCTTTCCCTCCCACCTGACGAAGGAACTGTGTTCCAAAAGCTTGTCCTTTTTGTCCCCTTTTTTCTGTTTCTTCATTTGTGTTACTATCAGCGGTACAGCACAATGGTAAGTACTGGCCAGCCATTCTATCTCGTTTCAACAATATTTATCATCTCTGAGGAGAATTTTCATCATTAATCGTATATATATATATATATATATATATATATATATATATATATATATATATATAGGCAGTAATAGCAACAAATAAACACACAGACACACACACACTCAAAAATGCTAGCTTTCGCAGCCTAGCTGCTTCATCAGGCAGAAGGGAAGGAGAGGGAAAAGGAAATGATGAGGGATTTAAGGAAGGGGGTAAGGAGCCATTACAATCCCGGGACAGGAAAGACTTACCTTGGGGGAAAAAATGGAAGGTAAATAAATGCACATACACCCACACATTTACACATTTACATTTAGGGGTAAATGTGTGAGTGTATGTGCATTTATTTACCTTCCATTTTTTCCCCCAAGGTAAGTCTTTCCTGTCCCGGGATTGGAATGGCTCCTTACCCCCTTCCTTAAATCCCTCATCATTTCCTTTTCCCTCTCCTTCCCTTCTGCCTGATGAAGCAGCTAGGCTGCGAAAGCTAGCATTTTTGAGTGTGTGTGTGTCTGTGTGTTTATTTGTTGCTATTACTGCCTGTGCCCCTTCGCCTGGTAAGTGTTCTTCATCTATTTTTTACGTATATTTTTTTCCTGTTATATTCGTATATATATATATATATATATATATATATATATATATATATATATATATATATATATATATATATATATAAAGATTTTTGACTTACCTAAAGTACAGGCTCGTCGACAGAAACATAAAACACACACAAAAACACACAAACATTCGAGCTTTCGTCACCACTGGCAGCTTCTTTGGGAAAAAGAGGAAGGAAGGAGAGGTGAAAGGGAAGGATATGGGTTTTAAGGAAGTTTCCACTTGTGTACTTGCGTCTGTGTAAATGAGTGGGTGTATGTGTATTTGTTTACCCTCCTTTTTTTCCCCCCAAGGTAAGTCTTTCCCGTCCCAGGATTGGAATTACTCCAACCCACTCCCTTAAAACCCTCATCATTTCCTTTTCCCTCTCCTTCCCTTCTGCCTGACGAAGCAACTAGGCTGCGAAAGCTAGTGTTTGTGTGTGTGTGTGTGTGTGTCTGTGTGTGTGTGTGTGTGTGTGTGTGTGTGTGTGTGTGTGTGTCTGTCTGTCTGTGTGTTTATTTGTTGCTATCACTGCCTGTGCTCCTTCGCTGGTAAGTGGACTTCATGTATTTTTTTGTATATGTTGAATTGCAACAGAATATGATCCCATATGAAAGCAGTGAATGAAAATAGTCATAGTAAGCTAATTTACTGAGATGTATATCACCAAATTTTACAATGACCCTGATAGCATAAGTAGCTGAACTCAAATGTTTCAGGAGATCTTCAATATGTTTCTTCCAATTTAATCCCTCACCAATGCAAACGCCTTAAAATTTTGAATAGTCTACCTTAGCTACAGATTGATGTTCACAGTCTAAATTTATTAATGGTGTCATGCCATTTACTGTATGAAACTGTATATATTGGGTTTTATCAAAGTTTAATGAGAGTCCATTTGTAGAGAACCACTTAATAAATTTCTGAAAGATATCATTTACAATTTCATCAGTTAATTCCTCTTTGTCATGTGTCACAGCTGTATTTGTGTCATCAGCAAAAAGAACTAGCTTAGCATCTTTGAGAATGTAGAATGTCAAGTCATATATATATATTAAGAACAGCAAAGGACCCAAGACCGAAGCTTGTGGGACCCTATTTTTGATAACTCCCCTGTTAAAGGAATCAATTGTTTCATCTATATTATGTGAACTCCTTATTTCAACTTTGGAACTTGAGAATGGTTCCTTGCAATTTGCTTGAATGAGATCTCCAGCTAGTGTGAATATTCATTGAATTTTGGAACTTTGGAACTTCAGAATGGTACCTTGCAATTTGCTTGAAAGAGATCTTCAGCTAGTGAGGTAAAATATACATTGAATTTATTTACAACTGTTTGTGGATCTGTGACCTTAGAAGCTTTAAGTGTTAGAGAAATATTCTCTCTGTTAGGTGTTGAACTACAAGTTTCTTTTATGATAACTTTACACATCCTTTCATTTTGTTTGAATAGTTATTTAAAGTTTTGCCTGTTGAATAACTCTCGGATAGAGTTTTTGTAAACTTTACAATAGTCAGCAAAGTGACTGCAGTTTTTAAAGCAATATTGCTGAAATAAAGTTTTATGTTGTAGTATTATAACAAATGAACCATTCATACTTCTGAAATACATACAAGTGAATTACAGTGGTTTAAAAACACTGCACAATTATAAACATATATTCTTAAATTGTATAATTATTTCCAATACCAAACTATTTGTCATTAGAGCCTGTAAGAGTGTAGTTCAGTAGCATGTGCTACACGTTCTATATGTACATAGTGCATCTGGTAAGAATAGTAACACACCTGAAAAGGTTTCAGCAAAAGGTATGATTATCTACAATATTTTTACTATTTGCTTCTGCTGAATAAACATTTCATTTACTTTACGTGTGCTGTGTCGGCTATAGCACCTCACTGTCTATAGTACCCCTCCATAATTTTTAGGTTAAAATATGAAATTTAAAGGTAGGCATACTCATTTTTTTCCATTCTTTGGTTAAGCATAAATATGCCATACATCAGTAATAAAAAACAAATTACTTGTATCTAACTGTATTTTAGCTTTTTACTTGTAACATCACATGACTACTGTTAGCCATGAGCTGCCATGTAACAAGAGTAAAACACAGGCAGACTTTTGTGATGGAAGCTATGACATACTGAATAACATACTTTTACAATACAAAATAGTTGTAATGAAATAGCTATTTCATACGAAATGTAATAAAAATTTATTAACATATTTAGCCCAACCAAATGCATTATTGAATTTAAAAAGTTTGCAATTATAATACCATCCCCAGTTTTAGTAGTAAAAAAAAAAAAAAAAAAAATTGGAAGATAGGTTGTTACTATAGCCAAGTAAAAATGGTAATTCCATAAGACTACAGGAACTGAAATCTTGTGAAATATATAACTGTTTATCTTGTTATGTAACCAGACCCAGAGGCATGTTGGACAATGTTTTTCATGTAGTGTGTGTTTATTGATGTCTACTTGTAGTGTCAACATGTTGTTATAACAATGGAAAATCCAATTGGAATGCCAATAATGTAGGATAGGGAACAACTCACCATAAAGAGGATCGCTGAGCTGCTGATAGGCACAAAAAAATGAACAATCACATTCATACAACTTAAATTTCTAACTGTGGCCTTGATCAGAAAAAGAAACACATATATTCACACAACACTCAGACAACTATACACACATACTACCACCATGTCTGGCCACAAGCATCTAGACTGTTGGACATGGTGGTTGTGTGTCCTTGGAGTCTTTCACGGTGCCATTCTTCTATAAAATGTTCTTGGTGGACAAGCCACGTCATTTCAAATAAAATTCTTGAGCTTTCAATGACAAGCTCTGTCACTGTCATTGGGTATAAAACTGACTGCCGAATTGGCCGGTTGTCCTGCTTATATAGTTGCCAAGCTGCGTCCATAACTTTCTGGAGGGCCGCAGAGCATGTGCGTGGAATGCCAAGGTGAGCAGTGTGCTGTGGTACCGTGTGATGTCATGAAATATGTACTGTCAGCACCACATTTGAACCTCATGCTCTCGCTTCCTTACATGCACCAGCCCTCTGATTCCGCTCCATGTCCAAAGCCCGCCACCATGCCCTGCTGAGTGTGAAACCCTAGTCTCTGTTGAAATTACTATTTAATCTAATTTCACTTCTTTTATAATAGAATTTTGTCTCAAACACCAAATTACTGGTGAGAATTTTGTCTCAAACACCTAATTACCAAATACAGAATATTAAATCTGGTATTTTTTTAAAAGCCAGTTTATTTAATAGGATCAGCTTGCATTCTTTCGTAGAACAATCCAAGTTGATCACAGAGAACAATAATCTTAATTCATAACTAAGTAAATTTATTTCCAGGAAGTCAAAATTATAGAGCATCACATTGATGCAATGAAAAATTCAGTGGCAATGATCCTGGTAGCAAATGTGTGAACTGTCTTGCCAGAGTGAGTTGCAACGTCTCTGGTAGCTATCAGTCAAGCTCTTTGACAGCTCACCAAACAAATCAACTGGCAGCTTCTTATTTATTTCCCACACTAACCCCTCTGCAGAAATTGGAACACACTCCACCAAATGTGCCAGTAGTGTTGTTCAAGAACCATGCTGAAAATTGGACTTTCCATCCAGAATGTGGTTGCCACACTGGTTATGGTTTAACTCGTGGTATTCTTTGCTGCATTGAGATGCAGGCTGTGACTGATTGCTTTTTGTGGATGTGCTAAGAGTGTCACATTCACTGTACTTCATTTGGCTGTCTTGAAAGCAGTGTTCATAGTGTCAATCAATAGTATTGGTACTTTCTCCTTAGTGTTAAAAGCCAGAAAAAGCTGCTGGTACAGGTTCTTGAATCTCTGCAGAACATGTAGATGATTACTAAAAAAATTCAGAACACTCAGAAAATGCCGCAGTTCCTTTGCAATTCCTGGTCAGGGGATCTTTATAAATCACTGTCAATTTTAGCTGGTATTTCAAAAGTCAAATGACATGAAACAACTTTGAAGAGGCCAAGTGGTGTAATAACAGCAGTCTTTGGTATATCGTCTCCAGTCACAGGTATTTGTGTTTAGGACTTGACATAATCAGAAATAAAAGACACACAAACACACACACAATGCTAAATTTTTGACCACGGCCTTCTTCAGACAGAGAACACTCATCACACAATCACTCAGGCACACTCATCCACACACATCAACCATCTCTGGCTGCCCAAAACAGTCTCTGAGACTGTCTCAACGTTTGTCTTTACGGTGAGTTGTTCCCTATCTACATATTATTATTAACGTTCCTTACTGGACCTTCCATTGTTGTTAATTGACATGATCCAATACACTTAATGTAGTATCAGCACATAATGTGTCATTGTAATCTCTTGATACAGGGCAGCAGTCTGGCACTGTACTTGCATTGAAGGCCTAGTAATCACCAAGCAGGTGCCATGCATCACTTGTATTAGACACTAATTGCAGGGGCAATCACCAAGCACTAATTGAGGGGCATATGATGAATTTCTTCAACATTGCTTTAAATTCATGTAACAACAGGTGCAAGGCGTCTTGACCTACCAAGAAATTTGCGGGCCTGGTATGGTATTGATGTAGTGTGTAATGTTGTGACATATCTTTTGTGGACTGCCTGTAGGTCTTGTGATACTTGGACATTGCCCCAGAAACTCAGTGTACATGCTGTGTGTGGATTGAATCAGTTTGGTGCTGTGCACCATCACACTCTATTGACACTCAGTAGTTGATAGGCTGTCTATGAGGCATGCAGAGGCAATGCCTGGCAGCAGACCATAATGCACCATGAATTTAGCTCTGATTGTAGGTTCCATCACAGCTGCTGTGGTAAAGATCCATGTGGAGGTGTGGCACAATTCCAAATCCACTTCAGTAGGTTGATGCCATTTGTCTCTATTGTTGAGATATTGGCGGCAGAGAGACAGAACAGTGTTGGCAGTCAATATTTGTGTAGTGGAGTGCGTGTTAAAATAACCATGTTAGATCTGGTGTCTATCAGAAACTTCTGTCCTGTCCTGTCTGTTATGAAGAAGCACAGCCATGGTGTAAGACAAATGAGTGCACCTACTTCTGACTGCCATTGCTCTTTGTTTGGTAGGTGCATGGTGAAGTGCATTTGTGGACCTGATCTCCAAACGTCTCATGATACCAACAAGGTTGAGATGTGAAATGCCACCCATTGCCAAGGAATTTGTAGAGAAATGACTTAAGCCTTTTATAGAAATGTTAGTTAGTGTGAGAATAGCTTGCTGATTTGTTTGGTTGGTGCTTCAATTTTTCTTTTGAGACGGTCATAATAAGTGCATGTAACCATCAGTGTATCACTGCTAGTTGCTACTGTAGAACTGCATGAGAATGGCACGATTGCATCCTGGATTATATTTGTAAGGTTTAATACAGCATATCTAATAATCTGATGAAACAAAAATTATAGAAGGAAACTTTTCTGGTGGGGTAAACAAATATAAAAAATAGAAAACGGATGACTTACCAAAAGGACCGGCTCATCAAAAGGCACAAATAAAATCACACACAAACACACATACAAGCTTTCGTAACCATTGGTCGCTTCATCAGGAAAAGAGGAAGAAAGGAGAGGAGAAAGGGAATGATATGGGTTTTAAGGAAGTGGAAAAGGAGTCGTTCCAATCCCAGAAGTGGAAGGACTTACCTTAGGGTAAAAAAAGGAAGGTAAACAAATAAACACAAATACTCACACATATCCAAACGCAAACACACCTTCCTTTTTTACCCTAAGGTAAGTCCTTCCACTCCTGGGATTGGAACGACTCCTTTTCCACTTCCTTAAAACCCATATCCTTCCCTTTCTCCTCTCCTTTCTTCCTCTTTTCCTGACGAAGCAACCAACGGTTGCGAAAGCTTGTATATGTGTTTGTGTGTGATTTCATTTGTGCCTATCGACGAGCCGGTCCTTTTGGTAAGTCATCCATTTTCTATTTTTTATATTTGTATATCTAATAATCTAATATGAATGTGTTAAGATACTGTTTTTGAATTTATTTATCTAGAAAGTGGAAGTGAAATATGGATAATGAGCAGTATCTACAAGAAGAGAATGGAATATTTTGATATGTGGTTATGTAAAAGAATGCTAAGGATGAAGCAGGTGAATTGGGTAATCAATGAGGAGACAATAAATTTTATTGAGGAAAAAAAATTACGACACAACTTGAACAAAATGGCATCAATTGAGAGGACATATATCAAAGCACCAACAAATAAGCATCATGTTATTAAATGGAGGTGTGTAGACAAAAACTGCAGAGGGAGGTGTATTACAGTAGTTACGCAGATATGAAGGGATCTACAAAGGATAGACTAACATGCAGAGCTAAATCAAATTAATATTTTGACTGAAGACTACGATAAGAAAACATTAGGATTGTGGTAAAACTATGGATTTGTGCTGAGAACTCAGGCAAATAAAATCATTTTAAATAGTTGAATGAGTTTTTTTACTACCCATTGATTATAGAGATTATGATTAAAATTTTTGTTTTCTATATTAAATATTACTTTGTGTTTTTGTTTGATACTTGGAATATCTTCTGGTCAGAACACACATTATAATATTAGAACTATGGTCCATAACCTACTTCCCAGAACTTTTTATTTCTGAAATCTATTTCATAAAAATGTTGGTGTGTTTGTATGTTTGTTCGTATTTTATGCATTGTCATCCTATTCATCTGACTGCGATGAAACTTTGTGCACTTGATCTTCAAAACAAGAGGAAAGTTACTATGTAAAATTTTCCATGGTGCTTGGTAGAAGAATGTAACCTACAATGGTGCATGGTAGAGGGTGCCTTGCAATCAGCTTAGACACCACTTCACTGATCACCATGAAAGTTAACAAGAGTTATATAATTTTTCACAGATGGAGAAGGCAATGTACTGAGAAGGATAGGAGGAGTTCAGTAGAGAGATGAAGAGGTAATTGACAGAGAAACAGGAAGGGGAAGATGAATAGAGGGGAAATGAGGAAATAAGTAGGGAGAGAAATGGGGTGTTGGGAGAGGGGAAGGAATGAAAATTTGTATAGAGAGATAAAAAAAAGTAGGTGTGGACTGACTTTAAAAAAAAGGTGAAGCAAGGTAAAGCGGTCAACAATCTGAAGATTGGTTTGAACACAACAGTGCTTTACTAGGCATGGTCCTGTTTGGAGCTGGTATGCCATTGCCTACCTCCAACCTACGAACTGACTTACCCAGCCAGTTATAGGGGTCCTACAGTTTAACGTGGGTTCTGAATCGTGGTCCTACTACATCAGTAACACTGCCAGAGGTGAAAAAAGTGGAAAGACACAGATAAAAATTCTAGGATCTGGCAGGGATTGAACCTGTGGCCTTTGGATTTGTAGTCTGGCACTCTGCGATTGTGCTACCAAGCTACACTATGACTGGAATAAGTAAGTACCCAGTCAATGCCAAGTTTTCAGCTAGTAGTATATAACATATCATTTTATTTGGTTTACAATAATTGTCTATTAAGCTCTTAACATAAAATCCTGAGTATACTCATGTTTTAAATTTTGACAAAATAATAAAAAGCTGAGTATACTTGGGCTTATCATTTCCAACCAGCGCATGTTTTAAAAGGCCAAATTTACTCGTTCTATCTCATGAGTCATTGAATATTGTTTTCTGGCAATTAAAAAAATATGTCAAAAAACCATCATATTGTAAATAATACATATGTTAAGAGGTTAAGGTAGTTCTATTTTAAACTGATTACTAAGTAAGAAACAACTACCTGTATGTAAAAGTAAAATAATTTTTCAGGTCAGTTTCCTAAATTTTTTTGCGGTCATAGAAGAAAACAAGATGGGGAAGCAAAAAACAGCTGCACAAATTGGCTTTCACTATGGAAGGACTGACCTGGAACGTATTGGTTTATTTGCCGAAATGAGTTACCTCCATGGAATGGGTTACACTCGGCCTTATGTCGGTAAGGAAGAAAACCAACAGAAGTTCCAGTATTCTAGTTTAATGTTCTAGAGTGATCTCAATATTAATTTAACATATAAGTGAAAGTAATTCAAATGCATTTAATTATTCAGTAATACAATATTTAAAAAAAATCCCCTTAGATTCATTTAGAACAGGTGGAACCTCTTTGAAAATGATATTTTTGCATGAAAATAGATCATGCATACAAAATTAAATTAAGAGAAACCATCAGTAAAACTTCTGCAAAGTAACAATATTCTTCATGAATTTTGGAAATTGTGGTTAAGTTTGTTGTGGTTTTTCTGTACTAAAGATGATCTTTTGGATACTACTTGCTAGCTTTTTCTGTGTACATACAGTCTATAATTTCCTATGCCCTCAAAATTAATCTTACTTCTGCATCATAGATGGTGGTCATCTCTGTTTATTGGCATAGAGTAGTGACATTTAATATGTCAGTGGGCATGTATATGTTAACTGTTCATATCACATTGTTCTCTAATGCCTTTATTTACTCTGTTGATGTAGGTGTCACTCACTAATCTTCCATGGATAATGCCACTAATTACCAGTTTAGAGGTTGTGTCCATAGATTTTGCCGACTAATCTGGTTTCTTGCTTCATACACCGTTTCTTCCTCAATGTTGGCAGTCGATACTTGTATAGCACAATTCATATTAAAATAAACATATTAGATCTGGTGTCTACCGGACGCTTCTGTCCCTGTTCTTCTATTGTATGAAGAAACATAATATTTAAACGTAATATGTGTTAAAAATTATACAACTGATCGATGTCAGAGATATAGGCCTATAGGTTTGTACATCTGATTATGACTCTTCTTGTAAATGGGAATGAAGTGCACTTTTTTGCAATCCTTAGGAACAATTTACTCATCTAGGTATTTGATATACTGCTCAAGAAGGGGGGGGGGGGGTGGAGGGAAGTCCCTTCGTATATACCATGTAATATTAAAATTATATCCCACCAGGTCCAGTGGCCTTTCCTCTGTTGAATGATTTCAGTTGATTTTCTATCCCTCTGACACTTATTTCAATATTCTCCATTTTGTCATTATGCAATGGTTTAGAGTAGGAACTATAGTGCAATCTTCCTCTCTGACACAGCTTTGGAAAAAGACTTTAGTATTTTGTGTTTATTCTTCATTTCTACATATTTATTTCTCAACATAGTCACCCAGCTGATAAATAGATTTCTCCTGAGAGACCACTTTGTTAATACCTTTACTATAGAAAGTTTGACTGTTGACAAAGTCTACATCAACATAAATACTCTTCAAATCACATTTAATTGCATAGCAGAAACTCTCTATTTATACCTTTTCATCACAAAAGTCTTCAAGGAATTCTTTAATTTTTGGAAAGAGATGAAAGTCAGATAGTTCCAAGTCAGAACTGTATGGAGTATGATTGATGATGATGAACCATAGGTGTCAGAGTAACTGACAAGTCACAGTGCTCATTTGTGTGGTCTGGCATGGTCAGATTTTATGAGATACTGCTGTCTTTCACTGCTTTCACTTGCACTTTGCATTTCAGTTGCAACCATGCATATACATAAAACGTCAGCATGCTGTTTCTAATGCAGCAACATAATTATATTATACCCCACCAAGTTATTTTCTATAATTCAGAGAACTTTATAAGAGAGGATTGCAACTTGTCAGCAAAATGGGAAAGCTGACCAAATAATACATATGACATGTAAGTGCATAACCAGTATTAAAAATTTAATTTAAAAAATCAGACACATTACATTTTATCGCTCCCTCATAATTAATTTAGTTCTCCTGTTACAAAAACAGAATCTGAATAGAACAGATAAGTTGAAATAATTTTACTTACAGGTAGAGAAACATATGCTAAGAAATTGTCATTATAGTTTTATCCCTCACTTTAATCTCAATTAACTTTACTTTCCTCTAAGTCCAATAATTTAGAAACTAATTATGTTACACAATATGATGCATTTATTGTACTTTACAGATGTTTTCAGTAATGAAGGTATTAAAGGGCGTCAGATGCTTCCTGGTTATCCACAATCAAAATGTGCAAGAGATGATGGTTATTTCATTCCTTTTAGACGAATCTTTCAGAAAGAAGCCTATTACAACAGGAGTAGAGCAGAATATTTAGAGCGGTATGTATGTGACACATAAATTGCTGTTTCAGCTTGTAAATGTATAAATGATGCATAGTTATTATTATTCAAATAATGATGGAAATTCTCCACAGAGATGATAGATTATTTTTCGAAAGAGATAGATTGGCTGGCCAGTAATTACCTTTTTGTTGTACCTGTTCCAAAAGCTCGTTTTAGTTTTGTCATTTTTTCTTTCTGTGTGTGACTATTGGTGGTACAGCAAAAAGGTAAGTACTGGCCAGACAATCAATCTCTTTTGAAAAATAGTTATTATTATTATGAGTAGTAGTAGTACTGGTATATTTTATTTTAGCAACCCCAGAATTCCTCACAATTGCTACATACATACAAGAATTATATATACATCCTAAACTCCCCCCTCCCCCTAACTCCCTTTGCCCTTGTTTTATAGTTAATGCAAGTAAAACTTTGATTGGGAATACAGGTAACTTAGTGTTAGTGGGTAAATTGTATATGGGGTATGAAAAATATCTCTTCAATTGCTGGGTAGCTTTAATGACAATATTTATCATATTTTTAAATAGGTAGACTAAATGGGTAGAAATACTAAGTTTTGGATGATTCAGATTCTACAGTAGAATTCCAATCATAAACTGATAAGTGAAAATACAACAACTTCCCTGTTTTCTATAAAAACACTGAAGAGGAATAAAACAAAATGGATATTATGTAACAATGTAAGTTTGCATCTCACTATAAAGACATTCATCGAGCTGCCAATGGAACATAAAAAATACACTCATAACTCACTATCTCTTGGCCACAGTCTTCACCAGAAAAAGGACATATACTCTCATTCATACAATCACATAGCCACAAGTCCCAGACACACAACTATTAGTATTGCTATGTTCCAAGTAACACTCTGCAGTGATGGGAGGGGGAACAGGAAAAATGCAAGGTGGTAGTTGCAACGTATCATGTAGTTGCCTCCAATAATTTACGTATACTACTAACACAACCTCTTAACGGAACAACCTAATAAAAGAAAACTTGACAGATGACTTATCTATTAAAGGGGCGGTTGGTCACAGATGCATTTATGCCCATTACTTCAACGGCCTGAGAGAATCAGTGAGATGAAAAACATAACACCACAAATAATGTTACACACACAATGTGCAAAAAACAGAAATTTCAGGAAGGATTCAACAATATTTTTGAAAAGGATAGGTTGCTTATTCAGCACAGAATGTCCAATGAGCCACAGAAAGGCACAAATAATAAAATACAACATTAGAGCTTTCAGCCATTAAGGCCTTCACTTGTTAAGAGAGACAAACACATTCACACAGACGACCACCATCTCTGGCCCTATGACTGTTCTGCGGTAGTAAGCATGGCTGAGGCAACAGCAACATGTGGTGGGTGGTGAGAAAGTGGCAAGGAGAGAGAAGCAGGCAGGAAGGGTGGGGGGGGGGGGAGATGCATGGCATGTATGGGGGGGGGGGGGGAATACGCCAGTGCTGTCTGACAGACAGGGTGGAAGGAAGGGACGGGACTGAAATGTGTGGTGGGATGGGAGATGAATATAAGGATAGTGTGAGGGGAGGGGAAGGGCGGTGGAGGCAGGAATTAGCAAAGTTTTAGGTCTGGGGAATTTCGGGCGCGTAAGAAATATTGTAGGGAGAGTTCCCCCAATTCAGAAAAGGTGGTGTTTTTGGGGAGGATCCATATAGCACAGGGTGTGTAACAGTCATTGAAGTGAGCCACATTATGCAGCACTATGTGCTCTGCAACACGATGGTCTAACTGTCCCCTGGTCACAGTTTGACGATGGCGTTTCATCCGGATAGAAAACTTGGTCCTGGTCATGCCCATGTAGAAGGCTGCACAGTGGTTGCAGCTTGGTTTGTAGATAACATGACTGTTTTGACAGGTTGCCCTGCCTTTTATGAGATGGCAAATGCCTGTGACAGGACTGGAGTAAGTGGAGGTGGGATGGTGGATAGGACAGTTATTGCTTATAGGTCTGTTGCAGGGATATGAGCCTTGGGGCAAGGGTTGGGAGTAGGGTTGGAGTAAGGATCGACAAGGATATAATGTAGGTTTGGTGGACGGCAGTATACCACTGTAGGGAAGGTGGGGAGGATATGAGGTAGGGTATTTCTCGTTGTAGGGCATGATGGAAGGTAGTCAAAACCATGGCAGAGAATTTGGTTTTACTGCTCCAGTCCTGGATGATACTGTGTCACAAGAATGGTGCTTCTCTGTGGCTGGATATCGTGTATGGGGGAGCTGGAGGGGGACCAGACAGACAGGGCTTGTGAGACCTGTTTCTGGACAGGATTTGGAGGGTAATTGTGGTCAGTGTAGGCCCCAGTGAGATGTTTGGGCATATCTGGATAGGCACTGCTTGTCACTGCAGATGCAATGACCACTGGTAGCTAGGCTGTAGGAAAGGGACTTTTTGATGTGGAATGGGTGGCAGCTGTCAAAATTGAGGTATTGTTGACAGTTGGTACGTTTGATGTGGATGGAGATCCTGAAAGGACATCTTTGAGGAATAGGACAATGTTTAGGAATGTGGCTCATTGGGTTGAGTAGGATCTGGTGAAGTGAATGGATGAGAAGATGTTGAGGTTTTAAAGGAATGTGGATAGTGTGTCCTCACCTTCAGTCCGAATTATGAAGATATCATCAATGAATCTGAACCAGATGAGGGGTTTGGGATTTTGAGTAATCAGGAAATATTCTCCTAGATGGCACATGAACAGGTTGGTATTGGAGGGTTCCCATGGCTGTGCCACAAATTTGTTTGTAGGTGTTCAAAGGAGATGTAATTGTGGGTGAGGATGTAATTGGTCAAGGTAACTAAGAAGCTGGTTGTGGGCTTCCATTCGGTTGAGCATTGTGAAAGGTAGTGTTCAGCAGTGTTAAGGCCATGAACATTTGGGACATTGGTTTAGAGCGAGGTGACATTAACTGTGACAAGCATGGTACCAGGTGGTAAAGGACCAGGAACTGTGGAGAGTCGGTTGTGGAAATGGTTAGTGTCTTTTATATAGGACACTAGGTTACATGCTCTCTAAATTTTATAAATCAACCACAATGGACGTCCCATTTGGCCAGTTATGGTGCTCCACTTTGAGAATCTCTGCTTTTGTGTACCAACATGTTCAATCTATTACCCACAACATAACCTTCTATGTAAAAGATACCAACCATTTCCTTCACTGAATCTTCACAGTTCCTGTTCCTATACCATCTGGTACCATACATATCACAATTGATGCCACCTCCCTCTACCCCAACGTGCCAAATGCTCATGGCCTGTTGAACACTACCTTTTGCCCAACCAACTGCAAGCCTGCAACCTCCTTCTTAGTTACCTTGATCAACTACATCCTCATCCGCAGTTACTTCTTCTTTGAAGGCATCACCTAAAACCAAATTCGTGGTACAGCCGTGGGCACATATATAGAACCCTCCTATGCCAACCTGTTCATGGGCAATCTAGAGGAATGCTCCATGACTACCCAGAATCCCAAACCTCTCATCTGGTTCAGATTCATTTATGATATCTTCATAATCTGGACTGAAGGTGAAGACACACTATCCACATTCCTTCAAAGCCTCAACACCTTATCATCCCTTCACTTTGCCTGGTCCTACTCAACCCAATGAGCCACCTTACTTGATATTGACCTAATCTTCAAAGATGGCCTCATCAGCACCTCCGTCCACATCAAACACATCAAACCTACCAAGCATCAACAATATCTACATTTTGACTGCTGGCACCCATTGCACATCCAAAAGTCCCTTCCACACATCCTAGCCACCCATGGTCGTCACATCTTCAGTGACAAGCAGTCCTTTTCCATAATTGCATAACACCTCACTGAGCCCTTGACTGGCCACAATTAACCTCAAAACCTTGTTTAGAAACAGATCTCACTGGTCCTGTCTGTCCAGTAACCTACCAGCTCCCCCACATTCACCGTACGACCACAAATGAGCACCCCTCTTGTGACACAGTATCATTCAGGACTGAAACAGTTAAACCATGTTCTCCACCATAGTGTCAACTACCTTTCATACTGCTCTGAAATGAGAAATACCCTACCCAATATCCTCCCCACCCCCCGTCCCTACATTGGAATTCCACTGCCCATCAAACCTACATAATATTCTAGTCCATCCCTACTCCATTCCTGCTCCCAACCCCTTGACCCATGCCTCATATCTCTGCAAATAGACCTATAAGCAATACCTGTCCTATCCACCATCTCACCACTACCTACTCCGATCCTCTCACAGGCATTTGCTATCCCATAAAACGCTGGCCAACTTGTGAAAGCTGTCATGTTATCTACCACTGTGCAGCTTTCTATGTGGGTATGATCAGCACCAAGCTGTTGATCTGGATGAATGGCCGTTGTCAAACTGTGGTCAGGAGACAGACATCCGTTGCAGAGAATGCAGTGCTGCATAATGTAGCTCACTTCAATGACTGCTACACACCATGTGCCACATAGATCCTCCCCACATACACCAGCTTTTCTGAACTGTGCAGGTGGGAACTCTCCTTACAATATATCTGATGCTCCCACATTCCCCCAGGCCTAAACCTTTGCTAGTTCCTGCCTCCATCTCCCTTCCCTCCCCTCACTCTGTTGTTACATTTGTCTCCCATCCAGCCACACATTTCAGTCCCTTCCATTCCTGTTGCCAACACTAGAGTATTCCTGCAACCATGCCATACATCCACCCCCTCCCTTTGTGCTTCCATCTCCTTGCCACTTCTCATCCCCCACCACTGGTTGCTCTTTTTGCCATGGCTGTGCTGAGTACCACAGACTGACCACGCGGTCGTGGTTGTGTCATTGTGTGTATGTGTGTGTGTGTGTGTGTGTGTGTGTGTCTGTCTGTCTCTCTCTCTAACAGATGAAGGTCTTAATGGCTTAATTAAGCTCTAAATTTCTATTTTTTTTATTTGTGCCTTTCTGCAGATCATAGGACATCTTTGTGGTGAGTAAATAACCTATTGTTGTAGAAAATACACACAAGATTCATTTTTATTATTGTCATGAGTCCTTACTCTACACAATTCTTGTATAATAATAATGTCTATGAGTTGGATCACGTAATTAGTGGAGCCGTTCTTTCTAAATGCTCTTATTTGTGAATGAAATATAAACAATTCCTCGAATAAATAAAACAATTCCGAGTAGCACCCAGCCACCTTAATACGAGCACCTTACCCTGACTACCTCCGGCAGAAAAAAGGCCGTGAGTTCTGAGAAATAGCCCCCAGCTCTACAAATCACATGACCAACTGAAAACAGTTCAAAATATCGATCCATTCCACAAATAATTCTTAAAATTAAAACACAATTATTGCAATTTTTTCATTAATTATTGGAAATCAAATCGAAATATTGATCCATTCCACAGATATTTCTTAAAATGAAAAACATTATTACAATTTCTTCATTAATTATTTACATCATTTCGTTTTTCTTATTGTGGCTCAATTTACTGAAAATAGAAAAATAAAATTTAATAGCAAAATAAATTTCTTAATATTTATAACTAGCTGATTTTGTGCTCTTGCATCTTCTTGTCATCATATATGATGGGGATGGATATAGCGTTGCCTAATGGAGCATGCACGCACTCGATGGTTGGTAAGAGATGCAGCTTATGAATGCAGTGGGGGAATGAGAGTGAAACATAGGGGAGGGAAGCAAAATTGACACACACACACACACACACACACACACACACACACACACACACACACACACATACACACACACACACACAATATGAAAGAAATTGGAGAGGTGTTGGATAGACTGGTCAGAAACTGTTGGGTATGGGGAAAAGAGGTTGTACCATAGATTGAGGCCTGGATAATGTACTATAAGGATAACATTCATCTATGAAGTTCAGGAAAGCTGGTAGTGGGGGGAGAGTACAGATGTCCCAGGCTGTGAAACAGCTATTGAAATGAAGCATATTCTCAGCTGCATGTTGTGGCATGGGATGGTCTCATTTGTTTTTGGCTACCGTTTGGTAGTGACCATTCTCCAATACCCACACACACTGCTTTCCTAAGCTACATCTCTTTTCACTCATATACATATAATTCATTCCATCTAGGCCGAGCTACAGGAAATAGTAATGACCCAGGATTTCTCACAAGGTCTTCCAATCACTTCCATAGAACTACTCACTCCACCTGAACCACACCCCATGAACCTCTGTCTACTATCTTAAATCCCTAAAGAGAACCATCCTGGCCATCTCATCATAGCAGAGTTCAAAGCCCCGATAGATAGCATCTTAGCTACGGTGGACCAACACTTCCACCCTATCACCCACAACCTGTCATCCTACTGCAGGGACATAAATCATTTCCTGGAACTCTCCAAATCCATCCCTGTGCCCCTCCCACCTGAGAGCTTCCTTATAGTCATAGATGCCACATTCCTCTATACTAACATCCCCCACACCCATGGTCTTTTTGCTCTAGAACACCACCATTCCATTCCATTTCCAGTGTCCACCTGAAAGCTTTCCAAAAGCCTCATTCCTTCTTACACTTGCCAATTTCATCCTCACCCACAGTGTTCACCTTTTAGGACTGGGTCTACAAAAAAATCGGGAGGGGGGGGGGGGTTAGCTATGGGAACCAGGATGGCTCCATTCTGTGAAACCATTTTCATGGGCAGCATGGAAGAGGCATTCCTTAAGAACCAGCTGCTGCACCCCCTGGCTTGGTATAGGTACATGGATGTCCTCTTAGTGGTCTGTACTCATGGTGAAGAGTAATTTCTAAGTGCCCTTCAAGACATCAACTCTCTCTCTAACCTGAAGTTCACTTGGTCCTTTCCCAGAAGCCAAGCAACCTACTGAGATGTAGAAGTCTACCTTGTTGAGGCCTAAAAGTGGTCCAGTCCGTATTAAACCTACAAACAAGCAACAGTATCTCCACTTTAGTAACTGCCATCCCTTACACATCACACACTCCCTACCCTGCATCCTAGACACCCACGGCAAACATATCTACTCCAACGATTAATCTCTCACCACCCACACCTACAACCTGTTCGATGCTGTCCTCTCATGGAATCACACTACAGACATTGTCCACAAACAGATCTCTTGAGCATTGTCCACAAACAGATCTCTTGAGCAGTCCATCCCCCCCCCCCCTCCAGTAACAGTGTTTGAAACTCCAGAACACACAGAAGTATCCCCATGGACATTAAGTACCAAAAAATGTTCAAATGTTTGTATAGTTTATGGGACTTAACTATGGGGCCATCAGTCCCTAAACTTACAAACTACTTATGAACTACTTACGAACTAGGACGGCACAAATATCCATGCCCGAGGGGGGATTCGAACCCCCGACCGTAGTGGCCTTGCAGACCGTGACTGGAGCGCCTCAGTCTCCTCGGCCACCACGGCCGGCCATTAAGTACCATCTGAGCCTGGAATGAATGAAAAATATGCTCCATCAGGACTATGACTTTCTCAGGTCAAGTCCTGAAATGAGATCATGCCTCCAAACTATTCTCTCCACACCACCCAGAGTAGCTTTCTGCCATCATCCAAACCACCATAACCTTGTTGTCAAACCTTACAACATTCCCAAACCAGTCGTCCTATCTAAAAGTTCCAGCCCATGCAATTTATCCTGCTGCAAAACCTGTCCCATGCATCAACTCACAACTATTTACTCTAACCCCATCATAATACGAAGACCTACAATATTCAAGGCAGCCTCACATGCAAAACAACACATGGCATTTACCAACTAATATGTATACATTGCATAACCTTCTACATTAGTATGGCCACCAATAAATTTGTTGAATGCTTGCATGGTCACAGATGAACTGTTTGCCTGGGGGACAGCCAATATCCCCTGGCAGAGTATGCCCTCCTCTCAACATTATTTAGTTCACTTCAGACAGATCTCCTAATTCTCTTCACTTTTATATCTATCCTCTCAGGTGATTACTGCTGTTAGTAACAACAAAAATATGAAAATGAACATGGAAAAAAGCTTTTGGAAAACAAATTTCCTTCTTCATGGAGTAGAGAGGAGGGGTGAGAAAAGGGAAGTGGCATGAATTACTCAGGGGTCAGAAAGGAATAAGTGAGTTGAAGATGGTGGAGGGGAAGAGGATAACATGAGTGGTTGCCAGGGTGATAGTGGGAAGAGGTGATGTGTGGGAGGTCAAATTCTCATCACCACAGCTCTTTGGGACTGGTGTTAGGTGTGATTAACCAGATCCCTGGAGTCATGATGGAGGGGATGCTCTGCCGTAGGATATTCGCTGGCCCCAGATGAACAGTTCACCTGTGACTTCCCATTCTCCTGGCTATATTAGCCTCTCCCCTGCCACCATCTTCAACTTAGTTTATCACTCCTGTATTTCCATCCTCCCATTATATCTTTGTGTGTGTGTGTGTGTGTGTGTGTGTGTGTGTGTGTGTGTGTATCTTATTCGATTAATGATGAAAATTTTCCTCAGAGATGATAAATATTGTTGAAATGAGATAGAATGGCTGGCCAGTACTTACCTTTGTGCTGTACCACTGATGATAACACAAAAGAAGAAACAGAAAAAAGGGGACAAAAAGGACAAGCTTTCGGAACACAGTTCCTTCATCAGGTAGGAGAGAAGGGAAGAAGAAAGGATGAAGAAAGGATAGAAGAAAGGATAGGTCGCGAACTACCTTTCCCTTCTGTTCCCATCATTTCTTCTTCCCTTCTCTCCCACCTGATGAAGGAACTGTGTTCCGAAAGCTTGTCCTTTTTGTCCCCTTTTTTTCTGTTTCTTCTTTTGTCTTATCATCAGCGGTACAGCACAAAGGTAAGTACTGGCGAGCCATTCTATCTTGTTTCAACAATATTTGTGTATATATCTTTCTTTTTTCAAATATATTTTACTCGCCCCCCCCCCACCACCATCACCACAAAAATAAAATAAAAAATTAAAATTTAAAAAAAAAATAATAATAAAAAATAAAGAAAACCTCCTTTCCAAACAACACAATTTGGTTTACCTCTATTTATTTTTTGATCTATCGGGTATGGCTCAGCACGTAGCATACAATATCTTTGACTTCCACCTGCCACCATACACTCCATACTTATCTCACAACCTAGGTTGTGAGTAACCCAAAACAATTTTCCCTTCTATCCCTGTTCTCATCCCTCCTCTCTCCTACCCGAAGAAGGAAATTGTTTCTTGAAAGCTCATTTCCATGTTTATTTTCTTCTTTTTTTATGTTGTGTGGGTTGGAGAGGCACTCAACAGTGAGGTTATCAGTGCTTTTTGATGTTACTTTCAGTGGTACTGGCCAATCACTTTATCTCTTTTGATTTTTTTCTCATTTCTGTTATTAATTTCCACCAAATTAGTCATATTTGGTTAAGTTTCTCCTTTAAATACTATGTATATATGGTATTTAAATAATTGTAGCATGTATCTGTCTGAATTTGTCAGAGTATTGTGAAAAAATTTGAAGCAAAATGGTCAAGTATTTTTGCATTTTTTGTAACAATGTTAAATAGGGTGAAGAAAAAAATTTCATTCTTGGTAATTGGTATGTGATTCTTCATCTAGATTCAAGACCAGATTTTATTTAGCAAGATCAGATTAGGTGCATTTTGAAAACACATGTATATAAATGAGGAGTTGGCAACACTGTCTATGGCAGTGGATCTCAACCTTTCTTGGACCAGGGACTTCTTTGATTTCTTTGCTGTGAGCAGGAAAAACAAGGTTCAAGAAAAATAAATTGTGTCACTCTAAAAGTAAAATTTAATTAAAATATTTAACATATTCATTGAACTCAAAAGTATTGGTAACAGAAATATAATACAAACTTTCAGTAGAATATTAAATTTGGTTTGCAGCAATGTCATTTTGCAGCTTTAATCTACTTTGGTAAACCTAGGTCTAACACTGTTGCTTAAAAGCTTCACACATATCATAATTTACTTTAAATAAATTCCTGGACTTGTTTTCAAGACGGAAATCCTTGTTCAGATAAAAAGGTCATGGAGAAAATTGTAAGAAGATGGAAGATGACATTGGAATGTTATTGCATAATTTTGTGTTTTTACAACAAATCTGCCAAAGAAGATGGATTCAGTTGTGTTCTTACAGTTTCTATTATTTCTGAAGTTTATAAGTGTTCAAATGGTACCAATATCATCCTCTTCTGTCATGACCACTGAAGTTCTCATGTTATCATGGTCACACAGTATAATGACCTGACCACATGACAAGGATTTAATGTAAATAATATTTTCAAATTTTATATCTGTTATGGGCCATATTTTTGCTCTTGCAGACCACTTGTGCTCTGTAAACCACATATTGTGTACCACTGGTTAACAAAGTGAGTGCCTAAAAAGTGTAAAAGAAACCTAATAAGGATTTGAACCACAGTTCTGTGATAGATGTGGCTTAAATGAGTACCAGTCAGTTACAACAGCTAATATGGTAGTGCGAGATTATACATGTTCTTCTGCACATTCTGATGCACCACACAATGTGACATTATTGCCAGCTTCTATTTTTAAAATGCATATTACCTGGTTTTGCCAGATAAGCTTGTATCCTGAATCTGAAGGAGGAATCTTATACCAATCTCCAAATGCAGCATTCTTTCTTTATATTGTGTAGTAGTATATCACATTATGCAGCACTTTGATTATGTAATTATGCTTTAGAGTTGCAGCAACTGCAAAGAACATTGCACCGAGAACATTTGTGCTACCATCTCCAACAAAAAGGCATACTGGAGCTGGAGATTATTTTGGTTGTTTTGAGAAATACACAGGTAAGCAATTGTAGTAAAATTAAAATTACCCACATCAACTCTTCTTAGCAGTTTTAAATTAAGTTTTTATAACAAAACAATTAGCTGAAAATGGAAATGTGTGTCTTGTTATAAAATATAACAGTGAAAGACATCTGACAGAATTTTTTTCTGCCTATAGTTACACATTCTTTTATAAAGCTTTGAAATTTTGGGACTTCTATTGATAAATTGATTACTTATATTTGTTTTAAGCTTTACCATTTATGTGTGGAATGTTTTAATGTGGAACTTGTTGCAGCAAAGTGATTACTCCATACTGCTGACATCCCACCTAAGAGATACACTTGGATCCCCTGGACCTCAGGGAGGGAGTACTTTTATTCAGAATGTTCTACACACTACACTCTAGTAAAAGCCCAGCAGTCAACAGAATCAACCGATTTTCTAGATATTATGAATTGTGATTAAGAATATCTGTGCAAAGGTGTCTGCTAATTCAAATTGAATTACCCAGGGCAGGCGGCAAGGATGCTCCTTTGCTTACTGCCCCAAGGGGTTTCCCCCTTCTACTTGCTAAATTGCTCAAAGTTGAGTGCAATGGAGGAAACCTCTGGCGGTACATTTGTAAAGAGCCACTGCTAGCGCAATAAATAAAAGTGACTTAAATAATGAAAAGTTAATTTAGATGTCAAAGATCTCTTTGTACACAATATTTCTTGTGTAAATCTTTCCATCTTTTACAGAGGACCATCAATAATTTTGAACTTTACTCACTTTCTTTCATGGACTCTTGAACAGCCAACATAAAGTTTACCATGTCCAAATGCAGGCTCAGATCAGAGTCGAACATAAGAGTCACAAAACTCCCAGTGAATTTCTGCAACTTCGCAACTGCACCGCTAACAAGCGGCTGGGTCGTATAATCATACTGTGAAGCAATTGAGTAATGAATGTGTATTTGGAGTGAAGTAGCACATTCAAAATACCTTCATATTTACGAGCTTTTGTGGTGCTATAAATTGTAACAACTATCAAAAATATAATGAGTAAATTTCTCATTTGCAAAGGATGCTCAGAAGTCATAAAATAATGTTATGAATAACAAGTGTTCGTTAACAGTGGTTAGTTATACTCTTAGGTGTAGAAGTAAATCTTTAACAATTCATTCACATCCAAACTCCTGCTCTTAATCACACTCTTAATCTTAATCACAAATACTTGACCACCATTTCATAATATTACTGAAGTATAAAAATAATGTCTGAATGTTTCCAGTAGCAGTTAACTATTTCAGTAGAGCCTGCATAGTCTCATACCTTAGTTTCACAAAAATGATAGCCTATATACTAACAAATTTTGGCAGTTACCTACTATTTTGATAAAGTGAATATGTAGCTACAAATAAATAATAAGTCCATATATAAGCTGTTAGTACTAACATGTCACATTCATGATGATATTCAGTATGATACCTGCCAAGTAGCTAAAAAAAATTATGATAGGTACACAAAAGGCATAGAAGCAAGGACAAGTTGGAAAGATGGTTTATATGGCATTATAGAATCTGTCCCCTACATTGTAAAAATCATGTGTACTTTTGAAAATATTACAATGTCCGAAATCTGATAAAACAAAACTCGTGCAACAATGTCAGTACCCACAGAGCATGCAAACATAATCATAAACAGTTCCTTTTATATACATCAGCACATCAGGTAGCAATTCATTTCTCCTTTCAAATATTTTTGGATGATATGAATATGATTCGGGTATTGTGAACTGTATGAATTACACTGCACTGACCATTTGTTATTATATAGACTGCCATTAGCAGAAGCAGTGATATTACGTTAATGAAATTTTCATATTTGTATTAGTTCACAGCAATGTTCAGTGACTAGGAAATATCAAAGTAACAGCATTAAAAACAACAACTTCTCAGTTTGTATCATGCCACTCCTATGTTATTCCTTACTGGTCACTTGGAGTGGTAGTATCACTTTAACTGCGATTTTTTCCTAGAGTGTTTCATGACTGTCTATGATAGACCACATCAATGTTCTTACATCGGTGTTAAGTTCTCGAAAACATCAACATATTGGTGGTATGAATTCTATATAGGACCATTGGTATCTCCATCCTGAAGATTCAGCTGGATTCTCTAATAAAATTTTGATATGGTCCAGGATACGAAGCCACAAACAAAATAGGTGTATATAAATCTGTATTCTATATTGTACTCTATGTCTTTGTCCAGTTGGCAACATATTTCCATCACTCATGGTAATAGCATCAATCTAAAATTATTTTTAAAAATTGATTCTAACACCAATGTCTATCTAACAGCGATGAATATTGATCAACTCTAGCACAGAGCATTACTCTCTAGCAGTTACTTCACAGAAAAATGTTTATAATAGCTATTGGTGACAAACTGACACACGCGCACACACACACACTGCAAAACTGTGCATGTGCATAGCTTTTTATGGAACTTGACAAGAGCTCAGTGCATGCACAGTTCTATTGGTGACAAACTGACACCACTTAAGTAGCTTATGAATAAGATTTTTGAGAAAGATACGAATTTGTATCACACTTACTTTGCTCCATGCTCCAATTCTTATGTATGGCATGGAAACTTCTACATTGTTAAAAAAGGATTACAGCTGAATCCAAGCAATAGGAGTGAGGCTTATGAGGACTATGAATCAAAGTACCAGGAGAGACAAGATCAGAAAGGAGGTACATAGAGAAACAGCTGGTATCAGGGTTCCTATTGCCAACATCCTGGGGAAACAAAGACTGCAGTGGTATGGCCATGTAATGAGAATGGATAGCACAAGAACAGCTAATAAATACTTCAGAATGGAAGTGGGTGGGAGAAGACCAAGAGGAAGACCAAGGAGACGATAGATCGAGGCAGTAAAATCGGTTGTAGAGAAGAACGTTTTTAACTGGGATGATGTCCAAGACCAAATGCTATTGAGATCGAAAAAGATGGAGAGCGCTTGTTAGCCACACCCGAGAAACTATAGATGAGAAATAATGATAATGATGACATTATCTTGTTAATTATAGGTCTGTGTTGATTTACAAACTTATTAACATATTCACTTGTAATCAATAGGTTGAAATATTTTTCATTTGTCTTTGTTACTACTCATAATCTGTACACTGCAGTTTTATAGTGTTACTTTCATCAAGTCGTTACAATATTCATTAACTTAACCATACAGAGATGGCATTTTAATGGCCACACAAAAATGAGAGTTTTCACTACTGCCTTTCTGAACCAAAAAGCTCCCTGGAATATGTCTGCCTTTCTCAACCAAATAACTCACTAGAATATGTGTAAAATGTTGTTGTTGTTTTGGACTTCAGTCTGGAGACCGCTTTGATGCAGGTCTCCATCCTCCTCTATCCTGAGCAAGCCTCTTCATCTCCTCATAAGAACAGCAACCCACATCCACTTGAATCTTATCGCATTTATCTCTTGGTCTTCATCTACAATTTTTTACCTCACACACTTCCCACCAAAGATAAATTCTTGATTCCTTGATGTCTAAGAATGTGTCCTACCAATTGATCCCTTTTAGTCAGAGTATGCTTGAAATTTCTCATCTCCACAATTCTGTTTAGTACCTACTCATTAGTTATATGATCTTCCCACATAATCTTCAGCATTCTTCTGTAGCATCACATTTCAAAATCCTCTGTCCTCTTACTGTCTTAACTATTTATTGTCCATGTTTCACTATCATACAAGGCAACACTACACACAAATGCCTTCAGAAAATATTCTCTAACACTTAAATTAATATTCAATGTTAACAACTTTCTCTTTTTCACAAAAGCTTTTCTTTCCATTGCTATTCTTATTTGTATATCATTTGTACTATGATCATCATATATTATTTTACCGCACAAGTAACAAAACTCAACTACAGCCTTTATTGTTTCATTGTCTAATCTAATTCCCTCAGCATTGCCTTATTATCTTGGATTAGATCCCTTTACCCTCAGTGGCAGTTGGTGCTTCAGATGACTTGGGGGGTGACTCCTTTGAGTGTTGAATCTTGATAGCGGCACAGCCCACCACCACTCAGTGTCCAAAGAGAGAATTTAGTGCACCTCTGTGACTGCTGCCGGGGAAAGTGCCCTGGTTTGCTCCCAACCACTTTAGATATACAGTAAACATCCAATAATCCGGCACATTCGGTACCGACCCGGTGCTGGATTACTGAAACTGCAGGACTATTGGTTGGTACTTGTTACTGCTGGCCTAGGATAAGCCCTACATTGAAAACAACTGTGACACAGTGCACTGAACCATTTGTACAATAATGTATCTAATTGTTACAGTGCTTTTTGTTATTTCATCTGGAAGCCAATTTTCCAGATGCTACCGATTGAGAAGCATGTTTCTTTAGTTCATACTTTGGTTTATGTCATAAATGGTTGATGAACCAATGTTAAATTCAGTTATCAAAATATTTCTGATCTCACCTTTTTTCATGCGTTTGATGATTTCTGGTTGATGGTCAGAATGTATGCTTACACTTCATTCCTGATTTTATAGTTGGCCTCAAACCCACTACCTTTGCTGGTGCAGTGCAATGCCACTAATTACACGGCTTGTCTTCCTAGGTGAAGAGTAGTGACTTCATTGTTAATTTTTGATTGGATCTTCTGAAGGCTTTTACAGGTTTTTTTTTTCTTTTTTTTTTTAAAGTTATAAGATATTTTACCTAACTGATGTGTTTTTGATGAATCTTCAATGCGCCAAAATCAAGGATTTGCACATGTGCAAGGCTTAGTTGTCTTTGCTTTGGGACCATTCCTGCGTAACCATCAGAGCTTTAGTAGCCAGGCACTGGCGTCTCTACAAGCTCCAACACAAATCTTATAAGCGGTGTTGCCTCTCACCCCGCCTTGCCGCGGGAGTGCCCATATTTTGCCTCCAGGGGGTTCAGAAGAGAATTTCTACCTCAGCCATGCTTGTGCAGGGCAACAATGTGTCAACTGCCGCTTATATTTAGTGGCCGCTCTATGACTCATATATGTGCTGTATTTGCGCCGAAAAACGTTTCTCATGCGACAAAAAAACTTTTAATGTGCATACGAAAAGATCTGGTAGAAGAACGAAACAAAGAATGATAGTTTAAAAACTCTTTTTATTTTATTACTTTTTTCATGACGAGCATTTTTCCAGGGGTTCACTGAACCAGTGAACACATAGGACATGATGCCAAGGAATTACTCTTGTTTTGCTCTTGTTAATTTTCATCTTATGACTGTGACTGACAGAATATTACAATGTCATTGACAAATCACAAATTCCTTCTCCAAATTTCTGCTTGCATTCTTTCACAGCTTGCCTGCCCAGTATACAGATTGAATAACATTGGAGAAAGGCTACAACCCTATCTTGCTCCCTTCCAATACACTGCTTCCCTTTTCATGCCCTTCGACTCTCATACTGCTACCTGGTTTTTGTACAAGTTGTAAATAATCATCTGTTCCCTAAATTTTACCCCTCCTGACTTCAGAATATGAAAGAGTATATTCCTATCAACATTGTCAAAAGATTTCTCCAAAACTACAAAAAATAGAAATGTAAGTTTGCCTTTCCTTAATTTACCTTCTATGATAAGTTGTAATAAGAGTATTCCCTCGTGTGCTCCCATTTGTCTTCTAAATCCAAACTGATCATTTCCAAGGTTGGCTTCTACCAGTTTTTCCATGTTTCTTTAAATTATCTGTATTAGAATTTTGCAGCCGTGACTTATTAAACTGATGGTTCTGTAATTTTCACACACCCCTGTGCCAGCTTTCTTTGAAATTGGAATAATTACATTTTTCTTGAAGTCTTGAGGCTATTTTGCCTGTCTCATACTTCTTGCACACCAGGCAGATTCGTTTTGCCATGGCTGGCTCTCCTAGAGACTTCAATAGCCCTGATGGAATATCTTTTACTCCAAGGACCTTATTTTGACTTAGTTCTATCAATGTACTGTGAAATTCTTCTCTTAGTATAGTATCTCCTACCTTATCTTCATCTACTTCCTCTTCACTTCCTACAATATTGTCATGAAGTTCATTTCGTTTGTAGAGCTCCTCTACATATTCCTTCCACCTTTCAATTTTCCCTTCTTTGTTCAGAACTGGTTTTCCATGTGGTCCTTGATGTTCATAGAGCTGCTTTTATTCTCTGCAAATGTCTCTTATTTTCCTGCACATGGTATTCTTCTACAGACTTGCATTTGCCCCCTAGCCACTCAGGTTTAGTCATTTTCCACTTCCTGCCTATCTCATTTTTTAGCCCCTTGTACTCCATTTCACTTGTTTCATGTATTGCATTTTTATATTTTCTCCTTTTATCGACTAAATTTAGTATTTCTTGTCTTTCTATTTGGTCTTCTGTTGCCATCACTGTTTCATCTCTCAAAGCTACCCAGTTCATTCTCTACTGTGTTGCTTCCCCATTTCTGACAATTGATGCCTAAATCTTCCTCTGAACCTTTTAAGAATCTCAGGTTACTTCAATTTATCCCTGTCCCATTTCTGTATTTTACTACCTTTCTGCAGTTTCTTCAGTTTAAGTGTACAATTCATGACCAATAAGATATGGTCAGAGTCTATATTTGCTCCTGGATATGTCTTATAGTTTAAAACCTGGTTTCAAAATCTGTGGCATGCCATTATAAAATATATTCAGATTCTTAATTTGCCACTGACCACATGTAGCAGAATAGGCTTTGCATATACGCAACTACAGTATGTCTGCCTAGGTGTGCTTGCATTTGTGTATATGTGTGGGTGTGTGTGTATTTGTTTACCCTCCTTTTTTTCCCCCCAAGGTAAGTCTTTCCTGTCCCGGGATTGGAATGACTCCTTACCCACTCCCTTAAAACCCTCATCATTTCCTTTTCCCTCTCCTTCCCTTCTGCCTGAAGAAGCAGCTAGGCTGCAAAAGCTAGCGTTTGTGTGTGTGTGGTGTGTGTGTGTGTGTGTGTGTGTGGGTGTGTGTGGTTGTGTGTGTGAATTTATTAGTTTATTTGTGCTACTATCACTTCCTGTGTTCCTTCACCTGGTAAGTAATCTTCATATATATATATATATATATATATATATATATATATATATATATATATATATATTATAGAAGGAGACCTTCCAGGTAGGAAAATGGTATAAAATAAAGATTTTTGACTTACCTAAAGTACAGGCTGGTCGATAGGCAACAAATAAACACACAGACACACACACACACACACAAATGCTAGCTTTCGCAGCCTAGCTGCTTCATCAGGCAGAAGGGAAGGAGAGGGAAAAGGAAATGATGAGGGTTTTAAGGAAGGGGGTAAGGAGCCATTCCAATCCCGGGACAGGAAAGACTTACCTTGGGGGAAAAAATGGAAGGTTATATATATATATATATATATATATATATATATATATATATATATATATATACACATATACACGTGTTATGACTAATAACACACCTATGCACATAAGCCAGTTACAACTGTCGCCAGGATCTTGAACTGTCCCATCAGAGTCCGACGAAATCTACTGCTACACACGACCACTCCCGTCCCAGCTATTGGTATCGTCCGGAGGCACAACCATGTTAGCGAGCACTGTGAGAATGCAACTGAGGTGAAGTTCACAGCTGGCCTGGTGCCTCTCTCAAACCACCGCACATCTGGCAGGATGCAGCACGATAGTCTAGCCAGCGCCGCACAGCGGCCAGTCCTGGTAATGGGCGGCACGCCATTGAAACATATATGCCGTTCGTTACCACATTCCTCCCCCTTCTTGGTGTAATGTCCAGGGGTGCCAAACACACCCAGGCGACGTCCATGGGAGATACCTCGTCCATCTCTGGCTGCCAGCGTCAGGCTGGTACTACCCCATAGGGTCAATAATGTCCTGATCGCCCTTGCCAGGAATGGCTGGTACCTCTGTATATGTTGCTCTCAATTACCAGGGATGCGGGTACACCATCCGACCCCAGCACCGGAGATAAAAAAAAAGGGTCATTTCATTACTCACAGGTTGATTCACATCCATTTCCGGTGTCTGAATGTCCATAGCTTCGGAAGCGGTGGCCCTCACCCCACCATGTGGTGCCAAAGGCTCAGGGAGGAAGCTGAAGGTGGTGGCGACCTGGAGCCTGAGGATGAAACCACTGGGACTGGTGCCAGTGCTGGGGAAGGCACCCGTACTGCCGTCAGAGCTCAGGTGGACACAGCGCGTAGTGCAGTAGTTGGCTCCTCATAAGCTCCTCTAAAGCAAAAACTTTAGACAGTGATTGAATATTTACAGCAGTGGACATGGTATGGCAACGAAAAATGTATGGAAAGTTTGAATAAGCATCCACGAGAAAAAAAAACAATAAGAGTTAAGGAAGGGTCCCGCGTAATCGATATGCACCCATTCCCACGGCTGTCTGGAATGTGGTCAAGAAGAAAGACACACTCAAGGCGCCGCCAGTTGTGAAGCACACAATGAGCACTTAGCACCAGCCTCGTAGTGTCACCATCAATGCCGGTCCAAAACACATGCCTGCAAGCCAATGTTTTCATGTGGGGAAACTCCCCAGTGTCCTTCATGAAGCATCTGAAGCACTTTTGAACAGAGATCTGCCAGAATCAGTACCCGCAGTGACTGTCCAACTGTAGCCAAAAGGAGAACTCCGTCCCATTCAGACAGATGAAAACAGAAGCAATAATAGTTACAGAGGGGGTCTGAAGCCCTATGTGAAGGGGTGTCCAGCCAGCCCACATTAACGTAGTGAAGAACGCGCCGCAGCAAGGAATTGGACGACACCGCCTTGGCCAATACTGGAGCTGTAATAGAAAAACTATCAACAGTAGCCTGAGCTTCCTCATCCAAATAAAAGCACCAGTCAGGAGCAGGGCCCGCTGAAAGGCGCGATAATGTGTCTGCGTTAACATGTTGTGCTGTCGGACGGAAATGGATCTCATAATTATTACGGGAAAGAAAGAGAGCCCAAAACTGTCGGGAAGCGCCGCTGTAGGGTGGAATAGAGAAACCAAGGGCTTATTATCAGTAATAAGATGAAATTTGACCCCATACAAGTAAACGTGAAATTTCTTCAAAGCATACACAATGGCTAACGCCTCTTTTTCAATTTGAGAGTATCATTGCTGGGTAGCCGTCAACGTCTTAAATGTGTACGCGATGGGGCTTTCCAACCCATCTGGATACTTATGGGCCAAAACAGCTCCAATGCCACATTGAGACGTATCCGTAGCCAGAACCAAATATTGCCCCAGAACATACTCCGTTAAACAAGGGGCAGAAATAAGTAAGCTCTTTATCATGCAAAATGCCCATTCACACTCAGACTACCAGGCAAAGAGAACACCCTTGTGAAGCAGATGATGTAAGGGATGCGCCACCGAGGCAGCCCCCGGTAAAAAACGGTGGTAATAGGCAATGTTGCCCAAGAAAACCTGTAAATCTTCAATGCGGGACGCGGCACAGACTGTACCACAGCCACGTGATTCGGTAAAGGGTGGACATCCACTGAAGACATTGCAAACCCCAAATAAGGAATATAAGGTTGGAAAAAATGAGACTTGGCCAGGTCCGGATGCTTGGAGGACAGAGAAAAGTGCCCGGAGATTTTGTAAATGTTCATGGGATGAAGCCCTGGTCACAACAATATCATCTAAGTAGTTAACACAGCTGGGAACCAGGCAGAGGAGCTCCTCTAAGTAGCGCTGAAAAATAGCTGGGGCACTAGCGACCCTGAAAGGAAGTTGCTGATATTGGTATAACCCAAAGGGAGTGTTGATGACCGAGAGACTTTTTGTGTCATCGTCCAAAGGAAGCTGAAGATAGGCTTCTGCTAAATGTATGTGAGAAAAAGAGTGTGAACCAGAAAGTAAAGCGAGAAGTTCATCTGTACGAGGTATGGGGTACGAGTCAATCACAGACTGCACATTGATGGTAACTTTAAAATCCCCACATATACGTAAAGACCCCCCCCCCCCCCCAGGTTTTCTATACAAGAACTAGTGGCATAGCCCACTCACTGGAAGAGATGGGAGTTAAGACCTACAAGTCCTGTAGGCGATCCAATTCAGCTTTAAGTTGGTTGTGCAGTGGCACCAGCACCTGGCTCGCACGACGAAACTTGGGGCATGCCGTCGGTTTCATAGTAATATGGGTGGTAAAGCCCACTGCACAACGCAGTTCACCTGAAAACAAGGAAGAAAATTCCCGATAAAGACCATCCAATTTCGGGAAAGGGACAGAATCCGAGAGGAGATTGACAGAATCATCAATAGTAAAACCAAAAACATTAAAAGCATCCAGGCCAAAAATGTTAGCAGCCACAGTGTCATCAACAACAAGAAAAGTGACCGGCTTGATGACAGATTTATTCACCATGGAGGCTCTAAACTGACCCAGGATAGGAATGCACTGTAGCCACACAAAGAACGGTTGACAGCAGTCAGGGGAGGTGAGCCAAGCCGTACATACGTGAGATAATTGAGAAGAGAAACGGAAGTTCCCATAACGACAAGTAAGGTGACTGCCCTGTACAAAATCTGAACTTCAACAAAAAGTTTGCGAGATGGACAGTGAACATTCTGGACAAGATTCACATCTATCTCGTCATCTTGCTCAGTCGGCCGGGAATGGCAAACAGAAGGCATGTGGCCTTTTTTCTTGCACAAGTGACATACAACCCAACGCTTAGAGCAATCTGCCCTGTCATGCTGTACAAAACAAAGAGGAAAAGATGGAAAGGGTCTCTGCATACGATTGGGAGTGTGTGACGTGGCTCGCAGCTGCTGCGAAGCCGTGGCCTGTTTACGGCTGTGCGTGCGGTGAGTGGGGCGCTCCCATATGAAAGCGATGTCCGCGCAATCAAAAGGTGCCGAGCCCGACTACGAAACTGCAGTGACATCACCCCAAGTCTCAATTTGGTCCCCTGCAGACTGTGAGACTACAAAAGACTGCACAGTTTTTAAAACATCCGTCAAGGTAGGATTTTCGAGCTGCACTTCCCTACATGGAGCAAGCCGGAGAATTGTGTCCTGAACCTTATCGTCTGCATATAACTCCTTGTGGGTCAGAGGAATGAACATACACCAACGGCTAAGACCATGCAGCTCTGTGGAGCACGCCCGATAGGACTGAGTGGGTTTCTTATGTGACCAGTAAAATTCAACTCGCGCCGCAATAACATGCGTATGCGGGCAGTAATGGGTCGACAACAAATGACACATCACATCAAAAGACAAAGCAGCCAATTCCTGTAGGGGAGCTAGTTGATGCAAAAGTTGATAGATGTGAGGAGAGACCCACAAAAGAAATAAAGCCTTACACAATGCCAAGACAGATACCCTGAACACAAGGAAATGTTGACGTAGCCTACTTTCGTAAGAGTCCCAATCTTCTAAAGAATCATCAAAGCCAGAAAAGGGAGGTATAAACGCTGTAGTGGGAGACACAGAACTGGAATCAATCACCGGCAGAGGAGCTGACTGCAACCGCGACACCAGAGAGTCAAAGCGGTCTGCCTGGCCCAACACAATTGTAGTTAACTGCTCAACAGACTCAGCCACAGTCTGTAGCAATTGCTGCAAGATTTGGCCCCACGGGGCTGGCTGAAAATCTGCTGGACACAGTCCTTCGTTTTCCACCACTGTCCTCGACGGAGCACATGCCAATCCAAACACCCCCTCGTCACTAATTGCATTATGACTAATAACACACCTATGCACGTTAAGCCTGTTACAGTTGTTGCTAGGATCCTGAACTGTCCCATCAGAGTCCAACAAAATCCACTGCTACACACGACCACTCCCATCCCAGCTATTGGTATCATCTGGAGGCACAACCTTGTTAGCTAGCACTGTGAGAATGCAACTGAGGTGAAGTTTACGGCTGGCCCGGTGCCTCTCTCAAACCGCCGCACGGCCGGCAGGATGCAGCGCGATAGTCCAGCCAGCACTGCACAGTGGCCAGTCCTGGTAACAGGCAGCGCCCTGTTCAAACATACGCGCCGTGCGTTACCACAATTCATTACATTAATTTTTATTATATTTGGTAGCTCCTGGTGTTTCCTGGTCTCTTCCACATATACAAACTTCTTTCATGGTACTGAAACCAAGTGTTTGTGTAAAATATCCTGCACAATAGCAAAAGTCCTCAGCAGCTCAGCGAGCATCTTTGCAATGAGTTGTTATCTATCCTCAATTATTGACATCATTATATTCTAGTAAGAAAACGTGTGTTATCCCATGGTTATTACTTAGTCTTAAATCTTTGATGTTGATTACAAGTCTGTATTGCTTCTGAGGAAAGAAAGCAGACATGTTAAGACTTCTTGACATTGTAACACCATCTGTTAAAAAACCTGAAGAAAGCAAGGAGTCTAGAAATTACAATATAGTAGTAGCCTTGTCAAGTTATTGCCTTTGTTACTAGTGTAATAACACTTAGAAAATAACTATGCAAGCCAAGTTTATGTATTAACACTCTATTAAGGAGTATCTGTGGTCTGAAACTGAGACTTAAATACACATATAACATTTTTGTGTACATTGTGTACTACAGTGATGAGAATGTTAATAAATCTATCTTGTCATGTAGCAAATGTATCATATTATCAAATCTCTATGCAAGTTGTAAAGTTCTTTAATTATTATCATTATTATTTATTTTATTTTATTTTTTAAGTATCTTTTTCTAAGGAACATTCAGTTACATAAACTCGTGTAGAATTTTGACTTTGTTTATAATAACAATGCAGTTAAAAATTCTGTGTGGAATGTCAAATTACATAACATAATTCACATATGTGTTTTGAGCCCTCGTTGTTGTTGTGGTCTTCAGTCCGGAGACTGGTTTGATACAGCTTACCACAATACCCTATCCTGAGCAAGCCTCTGCATCTCCACATGAGAACGACAACCTACATCTGTCTGCATCTGCTTACTGTATCCATCTTTTGGTCTTCCCCTGCAATTTTTTCCCCACACACTTCCCTCCAATGCTAAATTCACAATTCCTTGATGTCTAAGAATGTCCTCAATCTATCCCTTCTTTTAGTCAAGGTATGCCAGAAATTCCTTTTCTCCCCAATACTGTTCAGTACCTCCTCATTAGTTACGCGATCCACCCACCTAATCTTCAGCATTCTTCTGTAGCACCATATTTAAAAAGCCTCAATCCTCTTCTTGTCCACACTGTTTATCATCCATGTCTCTCTCCCATACAAGGCAACACTCCATACAAATGCCTTCAGAAAGGACTTCCTTAGGTTTAAATCAGTATTCGATGTTAACAAATTTCTCTTTTTCAAGAATGCTTTTCTACCCATTGCCATTCTGCATTTTATATCCTCCGTACTGCGACCATCATTTGTTATTTTACTGCCCAAGTAACAAAACTCATCTACCTCCTTTATTGCTTCGTTTCCCAATCTAATGCCTTCAGCATCGCCTCCATTACCCTAGTTTTGCTCTTGTTAATGTTCATCTTGTGGTGTCGCACAAGTACAAAGTGCGCGCCACCTACTTTCGCCGCGTGCCGCCATGCACGCACGGCGCAGCGTTCTTATGACGACAGCCACGAGCGCCCTCTGCTGCAACCCCGCTCGTGGCCACCACGGAAAGACACCGGGCACTTCGGACTGAGATAGCAACGAGTTAGGACCTTCGTAATCAGATAGGCACCATTGAAGACTTTGCTATTGTACAGGCACTAGGCAGGCCTCTAACAACTATGTATCAACATTCTGCAGTACTATGTAAAAGTTAAGTATTGTTACATTCTGTGCAATATATATCTCTTTCTAATTTACTCTAGTGTTTATAGTTTCTGGCTGCTCCCCTCCGTACCGGCACCAGCGTGCTATCTTTGTTCCTGTGTCGGTATCGTTCCACTCGGCCACCGACACCTACGACGAGGCTGGGACACAAAAGTGACGACGAGGAGTGATAGAACCTTGGACCAGCCCGCTTGCAGCAGCCACACAGCAGCAGTCGGAGCACGCAAAAATTGCTCCCGCCCACCCACCCTTATTATAACAATTTTGGGGAAAGATATTTTGTTACGTGTTTTGTGGACTTTTTTTGTTGCAGAGCGTCCTCTTTCATATTGCATTTGTGTTTTGTTATAATTTACTTGTATACGCGGTGCCTAATCGGTCAGCATGGCCACTACCCCGAACCCAAACTTAATGGAAATTATTCAGTTACAGACGGCGCAAATAACACAACTTCTCCAGGCTGTGGCCCAGCTCACGGCGCAAGCAGCTAACCAACAACAACAGCCGCCGCTTCAGCAGCCCACACCTGCCGCCGCAACGCTTCCTACCTTTCGCCAGTACAACGAACGTGAGGAAGAATGGAGCGACTACTTCGCACAGTTTCAAGAACTCGTCGCGGCTCATCAAATTACAGGTCAGAAAGTTAAGCATCTTTTGTTGTCCGTGGTGGGCCCCAAAACCTTTGTATTACTGCAGAAACTATTTCCACACGCATCTCCTCGTGATGTGGACTTTGAACAAATTGTAGATGCACTAAATGCCCATTATGAGAGAAAAGTTCTTGTAGCCGCAGCACGGTACCGATTTTTCAGACTGAAAAAATTACCGGAACAGTCACACCAAGAGTGGATCACCGAGTTGAAGGGCTTAACCCGCAAATGTAAATTTACTTGCTCTTGTGGACTTTCTTATAGTGACGTTATGTTGCGGGATGCGATTACGCAGAACATTCAGGACCCCAGAATTAGAGCAGCAATTCTGAAACAGTCTGACCCTTCATTAGACAGTGTACTGCAGCTTATAGAAGCACATGATACTTTTGACTTAGCTGATGTAGAAATGCAAAGCCATAGTGTAAATTCAGTGCGCCGCAACGGACGCTTTCCTAGCTGTAGTTCTCAGTATAGCACTAGTGATTCTTATTTTTCTACCGGCCGTGCTGAACAGACAATGAACAGTAGCCAGTGTAAAAGTGCGACGCAAAGGTCGCCCCGTAGTGTTAGACACAGTAATTTGAATAACGGGCGCCAACGCTCATTTCAGAAAAATGTACGTAAATCTTGCCCCCAGTGTGTGTCTCGCCACAAGCGTGCTCATTGCCCTAGTCGCAACGCAACCTGTTATCAATGTGGCAAATCAGGACATGTACAGTCTGTGTGTATGCAAATTAAAAACTCAAAGAACAGTAACGTTAGAAACAGTGCTTCGCAGAGTGCGAGAACAGTTCATTCTGTAAATGTTATACGGGCTGTGGAATTGAACAGTGCTTTCCTTGGATCTCAATTGCAAGAAAGTAGTTCTGTGCCTATGGCAAAACTATATAGTGCACCACGTAGCAAGCGCCGACGAGCGCGTAAAACAGTGCAATGGAAAAGGATTCGGGACAAGCAAAAAGACTGTGAACAGTGCATTCCTGTAGTGAAAATAGTGCCTTCTGCAACTTCTTATTGTAAAAGTGCCCAGTACTGTGTAGCTAGTGACAGTAGACATCAAGTAGCTGCTCAAGAGTGTAGTGCAGTAGTTAGTGACTCTGTAGTAGTCTCGCATTGCGCGGACGCCGATCCGGCGGTAGTGCCATCTAGTGACAGTGTTGTTAATCCCCTGCGTGCCGAGTCTGAGCCGCTTCCTTCACTACGCGGCCCGCGCATACGCAGCACACAAACCGTAGCAGACGTTGCCCACATTCGCGCACCTGTCGTGCGCCAGAAGCACAAACTTTGTGTAAATCTCTCCATAGAAAATAAGACTGTGCAATTTCAGCTTGATACTGGTTCCGCTGTCACATTAATAAATAAAGATACTTATGAACTTCTGGGTTCGCCAAAATTGTCGCCGTCACAGCAAGTGTTAACAGCTTATACAGGTGAAAATATTCCCGTGCTAGGAACATGTAGCCTGCCCGCCTCTTTTCAAGGTGTAACAAAAACAGTTGCTTTTGTTGTTCTTCAGGCCAAATCTACGCAGAACATTTTTGGACTAGATGCTTTTGACTTGTTTGGTTTATCAATTCAAAGAGATGTGCTTCAAATTTCGTCAATAGTGCCTCAGGATAAAATCAATGCATTGTGTGACAAATACAGTGACTTGTTTTCGCCGGAACTAGGTTGTGCAAAAGACTTCGTGGCACATGTGACTTTAAAAGAATCTGCAGTTCCAAAATTTCGTAAAGCTAGACCAGTGCCTATCGCATTGCGTGATACAGTTGCCGAAGAACTTAAACGTTGGCAAGACAGTGGGGTGATTTCTCCTGTTTCTGCGAGTCAGTGGGCCTCGCCTATAGTAATTATACCCAAGCCGTCAGGAAAACTTCGTCTCTGTGCCGACTTCAAATCAACAGTGAACAGTCAAACAATTGTAGACACTTATCCCCTGCCCAGACCTGAGGAACTGATGGACAAATTAGGACAGTCTCGCTTCTTTTCCAAGATTGATTTAGCAGAGGCATACTTACAAATTCCACTTGATGACGAGTCAACAAAATTTTTCGTCATTAATACTCACATGGGCCTTTTTCAATTTCAACGCCTACCCTTTGGCAGTTCTTCCGCTCCCGCTATTTTTCAGCGTTTTTTGGAACAGCTGACAGTTTCTGTACCGTGTTGTTCGAACTATTTAGATGATATTGTGGTATCCGGACGTACAGTTGAAGAACATTTAGCAAACCTGGAGTGCCTTTTCAAAGTTTTGACTGCAGCAGGTCTACGTTGCAATAAAGCAAAGTGTTCGTTTTTTCAAACTGAAATAGAGTATCTAGGCCATGTGATTAATGCCCAAGGAATCCATCCTTTACAGTCACATCTTCGAGCAATCAAAGATTTGCCTCCTCCTAAGAATGTGCAGGAATTGCAAGCAGTAATGGGAAAGCTGAACTATTATTTCAGATTTATTCCCAATGCCTCTCAGATTGCAGCTCCACTGCATCACTTACGTAGGAAGAATGTTCCTTTTGTATGGTCTAAAGATTGTCAGGTTGCCTTTGACAAACTAAAGTCTGCACTACTCAGTGATGCATGTTTGATTCCCTTTGACCCACAGAAGCCTAAGTGTGGTAGTACGTTTTGTTCGCTCAGGGTGGCCTGCCAGAGCCAAAGACATTGATCGGACTCTGGTTCGACGTTATTTTGCACAACGTCATGCATTGTCTTTAAGTCAGGGTGTACTGTTGTTGCATACCGACAACGACCAAGCAAGAGTGATTGTTCCTCGTTCCCTGCAACGAGAAGTGTTACGCCTCCTGCATCAAGGACATTGGGGTATTGTTAGGACAAAGCAACTGGCCAGACGTCATTGTACCTGGGTTGGTATGGTCGCTCAGATAGAGCATGACGTCACAGTGTATGGTTTGTGCGGAGCATCAGGCAGCTCCTCCGCAACATTTCTCAGACTGGCCACGCCCCAAGGGACCATGGCAACGTTTACATATTGACTTTGCCGGACCATTCTGGAATACGCGCTGGTTAATTGTTGTAGACGCCTTCAGAAAGTTTCCTTTTGTGATTGCCATGAACTCAATGACAGCTTCTAGTACAATCAGTCCCTTAACATCAGTGTTTTGCATCGAAGGTTTGCCTGAAACTATCGTCAGTGACAATGGACCTCAGTTTGTTAGTGCGGAATTTCAACAGTTTTGTCGTGTGAATGGCATTCAGCATATCACCACCGCACCTTTTCACCCTCAGTCCAATGGTGAAGCAGAACGTTTCGTTCGAACATTCAAGTCTCACATGGAGAAGATGAAAGGTCAGCACTCCAGGCAGCAAGCTCTTCAAATTTTCCTGTCTACGTATCGGTGCATGCCACGTGACAGCCCGTCTCCTGCCGAGCTGCTACACGGCCGCCGTCACCGCACTCTCCTTCACCTGCTGCAGCCTCCCACGCACCGAGTCGGTTGGTATGGCGCTACGCATTTTCAGGTTTCCACGCCGGTGCTGTACAGGGTGTTTGCTGGAAACAAGAAGACATGGTTGCCGGGCACCATTCAACGCGTGCTTGGTCGCAATATGTTTGTTGTACGTTCTTCCACAGGGTCGGAGCTGCGGCGCCACGCAAACCAATTGCGCCTGCACAGGCCGCGCGATCCTGTCTCCGGTTTCTTGATTCCAGACCCAGTTCACCGCCAGGGAGCACAGCCACATCGTTCGTCCCCGGACTACGAGATCCCTATGGACGTCGACGTACATCCAACGCAGTCGTCGCCGCCGCTGTCGGCGCCGCAGATGACAGCATCACCGAGAGGGACTCCGGGACCGTGCGGGCCCCCCCAGCTTGGGCCACGCACCTCAGAAGAAGATGACCTGCTCCCTCTGGGCGGGGGCGGGCGCCCTTCCCCAGGTTTCGGCGGGTTCCCTGGAGGATCGCAAGCCGGATGCCGGGGCGCGGACGGCGTCTCGATCCCGGCCTCAGCTACGACGCCCGTCCCACCAGTAACGCCCCCGCCCAGGCCCTCCTCCCAGTGCCGTCGCCGTGGCCCTCAGCCCTACGCCATGACGGCGCGGCGGTTTGGGGGGGAGGGGTGTGGTGTCGCACAAGTACAAAGTGCGCGCCACCTACTTTCGCCGCGCGCCGCCATGCACGCACGGCGCGGCGTTCTTACGACGACAGCCACGAGCGCCCTCTGCTGCAACCCCGCTCGTGGCCACCACGGAAAGACACCGGGCACTTCGGACTGAGATAGCAACGAGTTAGGACCTTCGTAATCAGATAGGCACCATTGAAGACTTTGCTATTGTACAGGCACTAGGCAGGCCTCTAACAACTATGTATCAACATTCTGCAGTACTATGTAAAAGTTAAGTATTGTTACATTCTGTGCAATATATATCTCTTTCTAATTTACTCTAGTGTTTATAGTTTCTGGCTGCTCCCCTCCGTACTGGCACCAGCGTGCTATCTTTGTTCCTGTGTCGGTATCGTTCCACTCGGCCACCGACACCTACGACGAGGCTGGGACACAAAACATCTTATATGCAACTTTCAGCACACTGTCCATTCCGTTCAATTGCTCTTCCAGGTCCTTTGCTGTATCTGACAGAATTACTATGTCGTCGGCAAAACACAATCTTTTTAATTCTTCACCCTGAACTTTAATTCCTTCACCAAATTTCTCCTTGCTTTCCTTTATAGCTTGCTCAATGTACAAATTGAACAACAACGGAGAAAGACTACAACCCTGTCTTACTCCCTTTCCAACCACTGCATCTCTTTCATGCCCTTCAACTCTGACAACCGCTGTCTGGTATTTGTACAAGTCGTAAATAACCTTACGTTCCCAATATTTTACTCCTGCTTGCTTCAGAACTTGAAAGAGTTTATTCCAATAAACATTGTCAAAAGCCTTCTCCAAATCTACAAAAGCTAGAAATGTAGGTTTGCCTTTTCTTAATCTATCTTCTAAGATAAACCGTAAAGTGAGTATTGCCTCCCGTGTTCCTACATTTCTCCTGAACCCAAACTGATCTTCCCCGGGGTCAGATTCTACCAGTTTTTCCATCCTTCTGTATATAATTCGCGTTAATATTTTGCAGCCATGACTTATTAAACTGATGGTTCTGTAGTTTTCACACCTGTCTGCACCTGCTTTCTTAGGGATGGGAATTATAACATTTTTCTTAAAGTCTGAGGGTAATTCACCTGTCTCATACACCGTACACACCAGGTGAAACAATTTTGTCATGGCTGGTACTCCCAGAGACTTCAGTAGCTCTGAGGGAATATCATCTACTCCAGGGGCCGTGTTTGGGACTTTGGTCTGTCAGTGCTCTGTCAAATTCTTCTCTCAGTATAATATCTCCTATTTCATCTTCATCTACATCCTCTTCCCTTCCTACAATATTGTCTCGAAGTTCATTTCCTTTGTAGAGCCCCTCTATCTACTCTTTCCACCTTTCTGCTTTCCCTTCTTTGCTGAGAACTGGTTTTCCATCAGTGTCCTTGATATTAATAGAGCTGTTTTTCTTATCTCCAAATGTTTCTTTTATTTTCCTGTAGGCTGCATCTATTTTTCCCCTATTTATACATTTTCTACGTCCTTGCATTTGCCTTCTAGCCACTCCTGTTTAGCCATTTTGCACCTCCTGTAAATCTCATTTCTTAGTCGTCTGTACTCCATTTTGCCTGTTTCATTTACTGCATTTTTATATTTTCTCCTTTCATCGATTAAATTTAGTATCTTCTGTGATATCCAAGGATTTTTTGTAGGTCTTTCCTTCCTACCTATTTTGTTCTCTGCTACCTTCACTATTTCGTCTCTCAATTTTACCCATTCCTCCTCTACTGTTTTATTTCCCCCTGTTTCTGTCAATTGTTACCTAAAGCTCCCTCTGAAATTCTTAAGAACCTCAGGTTCCTTCAATTTATCCAGGTCCCACCTCCTTATTTTCCTGCCTTTTTGTAGTTTCTTTAGTTTCAGCCTACAGTTCATAACCAACAAGTTATGGTCAGCGTCTATATCTGCCCCTGGGTATGTCTTACACTATAGAACCTGGTTCCGAAATCTATGTCTTACCATTATAAAATCTATCTGGTATCTCCCGGTGCCTCCTGGTCTCTTCCACGTATACAACCTTCTTTTGTGATTCTTGAACCAGGTGTTTGTTATAACTAAATTATGTTCTGTGCAAAATTCTACCAGGCGGCTTCCTCTTTCATTCCTTTTGCCCAGACCATGTTCACCTACTATCTTCCCTTCCCTTCCTTGTCCTATTACCGAATTCCAGTCTCCCATAACAATTAAGTTTTCCTCTTTCTTAATTGTCTGAATAATTTCCTTTAGCTCCTCATATATTTCTTCGATTTCCTCATCATCGGCATAGCTAGTTGGCATATAAACCTGTACTACTGTTGTCGGTGTTGGCTTCGTATCTATCTTGACAATGATAATGCGATCACTGTGCTGGTCATAGTACTTTACGCGCATTCCTATTTTCTTATTCATTATCAATCCTACTCCTGTGATACCCCCAATTGATTTTGTATTTATAATCCTGTACTCACCTGACCAGAAATCCTGTTCATCCTGCCACCGAACTTCACTAATCCCCACTATATCTAACTTCAACCTATCCATTTCCCTTTTTAAATTTTCTAATTTTCCTACTCGATTAAGGGATCTAACATTCCACGCTCCGACCCGTAGAATGCCAGTATTGTCTTTCCTGATGATCACATCCTCCTGAGTAGTCCCCACCCGGAGATCCGAATGGGGGACTATTTTACCTCCGGAATGTTTTACCCGAGAGGATGCCATCATCATATTTTCATACAGTAGAGCTGCACGTCCTCGGGAAAGGTAACGGCTGTAGTTTCCCCTTGCTATCAGCCGTTCACAGTAGCTGTGTGGCAAAGCCAAATTAGCTGATGTTACAAGGCCAGCTCAGTCAATCATCTAGACTGTTGCCCCTGTAACTACTGAAAAGGCTGCTGCCCCTCTTCAGGAACCACACGTTTGTCTGGCCTCTCCACAGATACCCCTCCGCTGTGGTTGCACCTACGGTACAGCTATCTGTATCGTTGAGGCACGCAAGCCACCCCACCTCGGCAATGTCTGTGGTTCATGGGAGTGGTTGAGCCCTCATGATTTTCAAATGTTATAGAAGTTCTGCTAGATAGTTAATAGCTCATCACTAGAAGAAAAGATAAAAGATAACTTCTGAGAAGTTTGGAAATAGGAAAGAGTCAATGGTAGCTGTTAAACTGTAAAGGCAGGTCATGAGTCAAAGCTGGGTAGCTAAAGTTTACTTAGTAATAGCATTCCCTCAATTAGCAATGTTTCAGATTCAAGTTCTTGCTAGAACACAAGTTACCAGGAAAATTTGTGTGTTGTAAATTGTTTTTTCATTTTAATAAATGTTGTTATTATTGTTCCAGCTTTCAGCCCATTAAAACGAAAACAGCCTCCAAGAGTTAAGGAACCAAGTAATATGTTTGGAAGGCCTTCAAAGGAGGGTGGACCAGGTTATCCTGATATTACTCTTTCACCATACCCAGAATACATGTGAGTAAAACTAACTTATTAAAAAAGCCTCTATAGTAAAACTGTCTGAATGAGTGGGCTACTTTTCATCTTATAGATGCTGAAAATGTTGTCTTCTCCATTTCTTTTCATTTTTATTTTTTTCTGTAGGCTGTAAATAATCACCAGAACACATTTCTGTGTCTTATGGGATGAACCATTTTCCAAATAGTATTAGATCAATACATGGGAATAACATTAGCTTTCTTTTATAATATTTTCATGAAGGATAGGTTGCTTACTCACCACAGAGACGTTTCATGAGTCGCAGAAAGGCACAAATAACAAAAAACAACTTGATAGCTTTCAGCCATTAAGGCCTTCGTTGGTCAGACACACACACACACACACACACACACACACACACATACATACACATACATACAGAGTGACCACTGTCTCTGCCCAACATGACCACAACAGCCAGAGACACTGGTTATTCTGTGTGTGTGTGTGTGTGTGTGTGTGTGTGTGTGTGTCTGACCGATGAAGGCCTTAACGACCAAAAGCTATCAGGTTGTTTTCTGTTAATTGTGCCTTTCTGCAACTCATCGGATGTGCCTGTGGTGAGTAAGCGACCTATCCTTCATGAAAATGTTGTTGAATCCTTCCTGGAATTTCCATTGTTTGATTAGCCTTCTTTTATCGCATATATTAGGATTAATAATTAATTCTATAGAAATCATATTATTTAAATGTTTAAGTAAACATTTTCAAATATGAGGTAAAAATAAAAAGTAATTTAATGGATTTTTCACAAAGTTACAAGTTTTTATTTGCAAAATGGACAATTAAATGATATACCAAAACATACTTTTCTATAGCTTTGGTGGGCAATCCCATATAAGAATCGATGAAAGTGTGTTCAGGATTAACTTTGACATCTAGCTCTTACTTTTCTATGTATTCTCTTTCATTTGTAATGTTACGGATTCCGTCAGGGTTTATGTTAACAAATATCTCTTTTTTAAAAACATTTTTCTTCTAATTGCCATTCTGTATTTTATATTCACTGTACTCTGACCATCACATGTTATATTACTGCCCAAGTAACAAAACCCATCTACCACCTGTATTGTCTTCTTACCTAATCTACTTCCTTCAACAGTGCCTGATTTCAAAAGATTGCATTCCATTACCCTTGTTTTGCTCTTGTTAATGTTCTCTTTATACACTGTCCATTCAATTCAATTGTTCTACCAGGTCATTTGCTGTCTCTGACAGAATTACAATGTCATAAGCAGAATTCAATGTTTTTATTGCTTCACCCTGAACATGTATTCCTTCTCCAAAATTCTCCTTGCTTTCCTTCACGTCTTTCTTAATTTACAAATTGAATAAATTTCGAAAAAGGCTAAAACCCTGTCTTACTTCCTTCCCAATCAATGCTTCTCTTTCATGCTCTTTGACTCTAATGACTGTTGTATGTTTTTTTTGTACAAGTTGTAAATAATGTTCTGTTCCTTATATTTTACCCCTGACTTCAGAATTTGGAAGTGTGTGTTGACAAAAGCTTTCTCAAAATCTACAAAAGCTAGAAATGTAGGTTTGCCTTTCTGTAACCTATCTTTTCTTCTAAGATAAGTAATAATGTGAGTACTGCCTCTTGTGTTCCTACATTTCTCCTAAATACAAACGGATCTTCCCTGAGATAATCTTCTACCAGACTTTTCATTCTTCTGTAAATAATTTGTGTTAAAATTTTGCAGTTGTGACTTATTAAGCTGATGGTTCTGTAAATCTGACTCCTTTCTGCGCCTGTTTTCTTTCGAATGGGCATTATTACACTTTTTTTTCTCTCTTTTCTCTCTCTCTCTCTTTTTTTATTTTATTTTATTTTATTTTTTTTTTTTTTAAGTCTGAGAGTATTTTGCCTCTCTCGTACATCTTACATACCAGGTGAAATAGTTTTGTCATTGCTGACTTTCCCCGACACTTAAATAGTTTTGAGGGAATGTTGTCTAGTTCAAGGGTCTTGTTTTCACTTAGGTCTTTCAGTGCTCTATCAAATTCTTATGTCCATATAGTATATCCTATTTCATATTTCATGAGGTATTGAGCTTGAATTCAGAGGGGTGTTGGGGAGGTAGTGGTTGAGAGCAACAAGGCCATATGGATGATAGATTAGGTTAATACTTGTTGCTTAGATCATGAATATGACACTTCGTAATGATGTGGAACATGTCATGTTAATAACAGGTGTCTGTACAAGATATTAAATTACACAGAATCTTATATAACACAAATATATTTATTAATAGGACAGTTTACAACTCACCACAAAGACGTAACAATGAGTTGCAACAGGAACACAAAAAAGACACACACTTACAACAATTTCAGCTATCAGCCATGGCACTCCCATGGCACACACAGCCACTCCCATGAACCACAGACATTGCCGAGGTGGGGTGGCTTGCGTGCCTCAACGATACAGATAGCCGTACCGTAGGTGCAACCACAACGGAGGGGTATCTGTGGAGAGGCCAGACAAATGTGTGGTTCCTGGTCAGGTGAGTACAGGATTATAAATACAAAATCAATTGGGGGTATCACAGGAGTAGGATTGATAATGAATAAGAAAATAGGAATGCGCGTAAACTACTATGACCAGCACAGTGATCGCATTATCATTGTCAAGATAGATACGAAGCCAACACCAACAACGATAGTACAGGTTTATATGCCAACTAGCTCTGCCGATGATGAGGAAATCGAAGAAATGTATGAGGAGCTAAAGGAAATTATTCAGACAATTAAGAAAGAGGAAAACTTAATTGTTATGGGTGACTGGAATTCGGTAGTAAGACAAGGAAGGGAAGGGAAGATAGTAGGTGAATATGGTCTGGGCAAAAGGAATGAAAGAGGAAGCCGCCTGGTAGAATTTTGCACAGAACATAATTTAGTTATAACAAACACCTGATTCAAGAATCACAAAAGAAGGTTGTATACGTGGAAGAGACCAGGAGACGCCGGAGATACCAGATAGATTTTATAATGGTAAGACATAGATTTCGGAACCAGGTTTTGCAGTGTAAGATGTACCCAGGGGCAGATATAGACTCTGACCATAACTTGTTGGTTATGAACTGTAGGCTGAAACTAAAGAAACTACAAAAAGGTAGGAAAATAAGGAGATGGGACCTGGATAAATTGAAGGAACCTGAGGTTCTTAAGAATTTCAGAGGGAGCTTTAGGCAACAATTGACAGAAACAGGGGAAAATAAAACCGTGGAGGAGGAATGGGTAAAACTGAGAGATGAAATAGTGAAGGTAGCAGAGGACAAAATAGGTAGGAAGGCAAGACCTACAAAAAATCCTTGGATATCACAGAAGATACTAATTTTAATCGATGAAAGGAGAAAATGAAACAGGCAAAATGAAGTACAGATGACTAAGAAATGAGATTGACAGGAAGTGCAAAATGGCTAAGCAGGAGTGGCTAGAAGCCAAATGCAAATCTGTAGAAGAATGTATAAGAAGGGGAAAAGTAGATACCGCCTACAGGAAAATAAGAGACATTTGGGGACAAGAAAAGCAACTCTACGAATATCAAGAACACAGATGGGAAACCAGTTCTCAGCAAAGAAGGGAAAGCTGAAAGGTGGAAAGAGTACATAGAGCAGCTCTACAAAGGAAATGAACTTAGAGATGATGTTGTAGGAAGGGAAGAGGAAGTAGATGAAGATGAAATAGGAGATGCTATACTGAGAGATGAATTTGACAGAGCCTTGAAAGACCTAGGTCGGAACAAGGCCCCAGGAGTAGACGACATACCCTCAGAGCTACTAAAGTCTCTGGGAGAGCCAGCTATGACAAGACTATTTGAACTGGTGTGTAGGATGTATGAGACATGCGAAATGCCCTCAGACTTTAAGAAAAATGTAATAATCCCCATTCCAAAGAAATCAGGTGCAGACAGGTGTGAAAACTACAGAACCATCAGTTTAATAAGTCATGGTTGCAAAATATTAACACGAATTATATACAGAAGGATGGAAAAGCTGGTAGAAGCCGACATTCAGAAATTCTTTTAATTTATTTTTAAATGCTAGTTGGCTATCTGTCAGGCTTATGGTGCTGTTTGGTAGGTGACCAAAGACTTTTGTGACAGCATAATTTACCCCTTTCTGTGCCAAAGTCAGATTTAATCCTGCATAGTGAGATCATTTTTTTTCCTGTTGCAGCTATGCACACTGCTATTATTTTTGAACTGGGTTGGATTATTAACAACAAATTTCACAAGTAAATATATGTACTGTGAAGTTACTGTGAGGATACCTAAATCCTTAAATAGATGTCTGCAGGATGATCTTGGGTGGGCTCCAGCAATTATTCTGATTACACGCTTTTGTGCAACGAATACTTTTTTACTCAATTATGAATTACCCTTGAATATGGTGCCATATGAAAGCAGTGAAAGAAAATAGGCATAATAAGCTAATTTACTGAAATTCATTGCCAAAATCTGCAATAATACTAATAGCATAGTAGCTGAACTCAAATGTTTTAGCAGACCATCAATGTGTTGCTTCCATTTTAATCTCTCATCAATGCACATACCTTAAATTTTGAAAATTCTACCTTAGCTAGAGACTTCTGTGCAGAGTCTAAATTTATTACTGAAGTTGTGTCATTTACTGTATGAAACTGTATACACTGTGTTTCATCAAAATTAATTAGAGTCTGTTTGCTGAAAACCACTTAATAATGTTGGTGTATAGAGTGGTGACGTCCACTGTGACAAGTAAGGATCCATGGAATAAACAGGTGGGGATGGGGCAGAGTCAGTAAGGAAATGGTTGGTATCCTTGATATGGGAGGAATTTTGGACAATTAGTTGAAGGTGTTAGTCAATGAGGACTGAATTTCTTCAAGTATGAGCAAAGTAACAAGTGGCAATCAGGCAACCATGATTATTTGGTTTGTGGATTTTGAGAAGCATGTAGTACATAGTTCAAACAACTTACGGGTATGCTGCTGGGTGAAATTGTTGACAACCGCTGATATTTCGACAGGAGGACACCCTGCCATTGTCAAGGTACAACTGCACTTAAGGAAGCAATGTGCAAGTGTATTTAATACCTCAGTTTGCAAAGGGTAAACAAGGAAGATAACACACATAGTACAAGTCACAGCAGAGTCAACACAACCAAAGATGACCAAACATCAAAAATATTGATAGTGACTGTTAATCAACAGGTGAGGCAGCATTAATTTTATCCCTCTGTTTTTTGACGAGAGACAGTGCCGGATTCCAAGCAGAATTTAAACAAAAACCACCATCTCTGTTTATAAGATCACTTGCTAGTTTAATTTCAACAGCTTCCTTAATAACACTATTCCAATAGGTGGAAGTGCATGCCAGGATCTCCATGTTTTTGTATTCCATAGGATGACCGGTGCCAAGACAGTGTTCTGCAACAGCGGATTTGTTTGGCTGTTGTAAGCGCGTGTAACGTTTATGTTCAATACACTGGTCTTCCACAGTCCTGATTGTCTGACCAATATATGACATGCCACAACTGCAAGGAATACAATATACACCTGCCTTACGCAAACCAATATCATCCTTAGAAGGTGGTCGAAAAAACATTTTACATCATATTTCCGCAAAATATGACCAATATTGTTGGAAATACTTCCTGCGTAAGGCAAAAAGGCCATAGATTTAGGTGCCACTTGATTACTATCATCACTCACCCGTTGCACAGAAGGCTGATAACGCAATGCACGTTTAATCTGTCTCTCACTATAACCATTCTGACGAAAGGTCTCCTCGAGATGGGTCAACTCAGCTGACAAACTTTCAGGGTCTGAAATGACATGTGCCCTGTGAACCAAGGTACGAAGTACTTCTTCATGCTGAGCTGGATGGTGACAACTATCAGCTTGCAGATACAAATCAATGTGAGTGGGCTTCCTATAAACAGAATGTCCCAATATACCATCAACCTTCCTTCTGACCAACACATGAAGGAAAGGAAGACAGCCATTCTTTTCCACCTACATTGTGAACTGAATATTTGGGTGGATTGAATTTAGGTGTTCCAAAAAACCATTTCAATTCTCACTACCATGAGACCAAACAACAAAAGTGTCATCTACATATCTGAAAAAACACGCAGGTTTCAGAGTCGCTGACGCTAAAGCACGTTCTTCAAAATCCTCCATAAACAAATTAGCCACAATAGGTGACAATGGGCTTCCCATTGCAACACCATCAGTTTGTTCATAGTACTGACCATTGAATAAAAAGTAAGTGGAAGTCAGCACCTGTCGAAAAAGATTTGTTAATTCGACACCAAACTTAACCTCAATTAGCTGCAACAAATCTGACAGAGGAACGCGAGTGAAGAGAGACACAACATCAAAACTCACTAAAATTTCAGAGTCATTCAAACACAATCCCTGCAATTGACGTAAGAAATCCGCCGAGTTCTTAATGAGGTGTTCACACCTGCCCACCATTGGACTCAACAAACTACCAAGATGTTTAGCTACACGATATGTCGGAGCACCAATATTAGACACTATAGGCCTCAGAGGAATGTTCTGTTTGTGAACCTTAGGAAGGCCATACAATCTAGGTGGTACAGCACAGTAAGAATTAAGACTCTTGATGGTCTCCGGTGAGAAAGGACTTTTCTTCAGGAGGTTATTAGTCTTTCTCTCAATTCAATTAAGAATTCAGGAAGAATTAAATTCAATCACCGGAAAAATGTAAGAATAAGCTGTGACAGGCACATAAAAAGACACACATACAACACTTAAGCAATCAGCTATAGCCTTCTTTAGAATAAAGAACATTCACACAGGTACACTTCACAGTCACACAACTGTTATCTCTAGCTGCTGCACTCCAAATCATGCTGTGCAATGAGAAGAAAGGCAAGGGGAGCAGTAAGGGGATAGGAAGATTGCGTCATGCTGTTGGGGATGGATACAGCACGACCTTATGGAGCATTTGCATATTAGATGGGTGAAATAAGATGCAGCTTAGGAATGGCTCAAGATGGTCTGAGTTGTAAAGCAGTCATTGAAATCAAGCATATGCTTCTTCGCAAGTTGTGCCACAGGGTGATCCACCTTGTTTTTGGCCACAGTTTCTGATTGGATAGGATAAGCCTGTGACGGGACTGGAATAGGAAGTGCTGGGTGGATGGATTAGACAGGTCTTGCAATGGGGTCTTCCACAGGGATATGATCCCTGTGGTATAAGGTTGGCGTAGGGATGGACTAGGATGTTTGTGATTTAATCCCCCCCTCCCAAAATAAATAAATTCTATGTGCAGGCCTGCATGTCATATTTTACTAAACACATTCCTCATCATTATGAAATCTTGTATTCAAGAAATATTGATCTAATCTAATATTCCTCCATGTGTGCATCATCGGTAGCTATCTCTGCCTGGCGAGGTGTGGACTGGCATTGTTTGTTGGCATAGTCATCCACCAGGTTGAAGAACTGTGCAACAGGTGCTTCCATCAACTCGTGCTCAATTTTAACCCTGTTGTTGGCATACCATTCCACTCAATCTCCAGTGTCTTCCCACCACGTGTTATCATGTGGTGTGGGCCTGAGTAGGGTGGACGAAGCGGTGGCTGTGCCCTGTGAATGTGCAGCATGACACGAGTGCAGCGATGTAGATCCATGTGAACAAAGTTACCACAGGATCTGTGCTGTGTTGCTGGTTGTGGTTGGAAGTTGGCCATGTAACTATACAGGTGTTGTGTGGGTGGTGGTGAATGGTGTCCTGTGTAGGTGATGTGGTTTCAGAAGGGATGGCTAGTGATTGGCCGTAGAAGTGATCTGCAGATGACACACTGATTTTGTCCTTTGGTGACATTTGCAGGCCGAAGAGGATAATGGTAGTGCCTCCATCCAGGTGGAATTGTGGCATGTTTCAGGGATGCCTTCAGTGTGGTATGGAGCTGCTGGACCATACCATTGTATGCTGGGTTTAGTCGTGCAGTTTAGTCACGTGCCACATAGCCTCATCATGTGCCTGAACAGTGTACAGTCAAATTGATGGTTGTGGCCCATAGTTATGTGACTGCGGCACCTAAAGCTTGCTATGTAGGCAGCGGCAACTCTCTTGGTGGTTTGTCGGTGATGTGCATGGCCTCTGGCCAGTGGGTGAAGCAGCCCACCATTCTGAGGAGGTAGCACTTCCCTTGTGATAGAGGCAGTGGTCTGACGATTTCCACATTGCTGTAATCGTGAAAGTGTTACGGAGATGATTGATAAACTCCAGTGGAAGACTCTGCAAGAGAGACACTCTGTAGCTCGGTACGGGCTTTTGTTGAAGTTTCGAATTCATTACTTTCCTCACCCCTACAACAATCCACAAACCCACCTACTACTTGCTCCTCAAAATCCACAAACCAAATAATCATGGTTGCCTGATTGCGTCTGGTTAATTTGCTCCTACTTAAAAAATTTCAGTCCTCATTGACTAACACCTTCAACTAATTGTCCAAAATCTATCCTCCCATATGAAGGAGGATACCAACCTTTACTGAGGAGTCTTGCAGTATATTGCTCCCTCCTACGTATATCTAACGAAGAGATCATGAGGATAAAATCAGAGAGATTAGAGCCCACACAGAGGCATACCAACGATCTTTCTTTCCACGAACAATAAAGAGACTTGAATAGGAGGGAGAACTGATAGTGGTACTCTAGGTGCCCCTCGTCACACACCACCAGGTGGCTTGTGGAGTATGGATGTAGATGTGTTGCATCAGGGAAAGAGCCAACAGGCATGTGCATGTGTCTCCTGACTTTGATTCATTGGCTTGCTATGAGCCACATGTATACTGTCAGCAAGCTTTTTTGGAGGCCCAGAACATGGTATTGAAAGCTGGGTGTAACAACCCGTGCATGCGGTTGAGTGTGGTCCTCCGTAATTTCCTCACGAGCAATGGCCAATATGTACCCATCATTACATTGCACAAAATTTTTGATGATGAACAAATGATAGGCATGAGTTCCAGGTGCAAGCTGCTGGTTCTGTCTTCTCATAACTTAACCATTTCTTTGTCACTGTCTTAAGCCTGTGTGACATCATCGAAATCTAACGGTGAGGAGACGGGGGGACAGTTGCAGGACAAGCAGTTGAAAATGACATTCTGCATCCAAAAAATATGGCAGATATCTGTTATGAACTGTGACACATACTCTAACTGCTGGAGCTGACAAATTGAAAAGTTAGTGTTTGCCTGGAATGCATATGTAATTGGCTTGTGGTTCGCGAATATTGTAAAGGGCTGGGCTTAAACTGATGACCAGATGTATTTTACTGTCTGGTGTAGAGCAAGCAGCTCACAGTCATAAGCACTCTAAGAATGCTTTGCTGCCAAAAGCTTATTGGAAAAGAAGCCAAGTGGCTGCAAGCTGCCATCAACATGCTTTGCCTATAGTAGTCTGGAAGACATCCACCATTATGGCTATCTTGGCATCATGTACAGGGAGCGTGAACTGTGCCACTTTGGTGAGGCACCATTTTGAATCAGAAAAGTCGTGTTTCATGCCTTCCATCGTTGTAACAGGAACCCTTCCTTTTGCCACGGTACCATACTGAGCAATGGTCAGCCTTTTGAGCACCATGGTAGCATTACACAAATGGTACCAGTAAATCTGAGCATGCTGAGCTAATGCCATAAGTCCTTCTGCATCTCTGGTCATGATATGGTCATGAGTGTGTTGATTTTGTCCAGCAGAAATGTGGATCCTGAAGTGGTGACCAGGGGTCCCTAGAATTCTATGTCTCCAACTCTGAATATGCATTTCTGTGGATTGCTGAGGTCCCAGAAGGTGGTTGTCAGGTGGCTGCAGTGGAGTTAGGGCAGCTTCAAAAACATGAAGATGTTGTCCAGGTATGCAGAGTAGCATGGCAACCCTTGCAGGATGCCATCCACGAACTGCTACCAGGTCTGGGTAACATTCTGCAGGCTGTACATCATAAACATGCCTTTCACATTGAAGGTGTGATAGTTGTCACATTGCATCTTTTGAATGCTATTGTTATCTTGCCTGCGGACAAGGGAAACGCCACAGTTTTGATGAATAAGGACGATTACATTCAAAATGTAAATACGTGTGCGCGTGAAATCCAGCAAACGGAAAAGGAAACTCGCGAAAAAACGTGTGCTCGTAAAACGGACGTTGTAAATGAAAACATATCTGGTGCTGTCGATGTCACGGTAAATCCAACGTGCAAAAAACTGGCAGATAAATATAAATGGCAGTTAGTGACCTATTCTAAAAGAAAAGAGAAGAACACAGCTAGGCCTACACAAGAGGACGACAACGAATTTCTAATAATTAGCGATTCATTGCTGAAAAATGTTGCAGTCCCAAACAGCAAAATTGAAGTGCGCCAAGGAATTAGAACGCAGCAACTCGGCAAACATTTTAATAACTTGGAAAATGCAAAATCTGCAGAACCAGACTGTGAACCCAGGCGTAATTACAGAGGCGTTTTTGTGCATGTTGGAACAAACTCGTTAAGAAGCAGCAGCGAAGAACAAATTATTAATGATACCAGAAATGTGATTCGCTCGGCAAGAAGTGCTTATGCGAGATCCAAGCTCGTAATTAGCAGAATAATAAAAAGGAGATCAGTGAGTGACAGATATATCTCGCAAATAAACTACGCCATCAAAGAACAATGCGATAGCCTAGGGGCAATTTTCATAGACCCAAACAAATTTCTATGTGAAAACTGTCTTGGAAAGGATGGCTTGCACTTAAATAGACTGGGATCTGTGACACTCAGTAGAATGTTTACAGATGTCTGTAAAATCATCAGAAATGAGGGAAACTAAGATGGACTGCTGGGGGTGATAAACCAGATATTTTTGCTGAAAAAGCAAATTTTAAACATCGTTCAAAAGTGAAGGAAATACAGAAAAGGATCCCAAAACAAAAGCCTCAACATTTAAGCCAGCAATACGAAAATTACATTAAAGTGCTACATCAGAATATACAATCCATTGGCAACAAAAAATTAGAAGTGGAAATACTTTTAAGCGAATTACAACCAGACATATTACGTATTAGTGAACATGGACTAACTGAAAATCAGATAGATAATCTGAAAATAAGTGACTATACCTTAGCCAGCTATTTTTGCATCAAAACAGAAAAGTGGAGGTGTATCTATATATATATAATAACAGGAAAGCTAGAAACTGCAAACAATAAAGGTGTGAAACTCCCAAAAGTAAAAGAAAAAGACTTTGAAATTACTGGTGTAATGATAGAAGGATTAAGTATGTTCTGTGTGTACAGATCACCAAGTGGCGATATTAACATCTTCCTGAAAAATTTTGCTAATTTACTACGAATGAATATGAAGAGAAACATTATTATATGTGGAGATATCAATATTGACATGGGAAAAGGATCAAAAATTAGGCAAGATTTTGAAGAACTACTGCAGTATCACATGGAGGCAACAATATCTACACCAACAAGAGTGACATCTCATAGTCAGTCAGTTATTGACAACATCATTACCAATATCAGTAAATATCAGTAGATCGGATTATGAATCACATGTTATTCAAACAGCAATAACTGATCATGATGGACAAATGTTTTACCTTTGTAGACGACATGGCAGGGCATGTGAAACAAAAGCCAAAATCAAAGAAATCAGAGTCATGAGTGAACAAAATATAAACACCTTTAGAACAATTTTAAGCAGAGAAACCTGGGCTGAAACTCTGCAGGCACAAACGGTAAATGAAAAGTATGATGCTTTTATACCAACAATTAAATTTCACTTTGAGGTAGCATTCCCAAAAGTTAAGAGACAAATCAAGGAACAGCAACAACAACAGTGGATAACCAGCGAAGTATTAGAACAACATAGGAAGCTACAGGAATTGAGACAGGTGGGAGATGTTGAAGGCTATAAAACTTTACAAAAAACTTACAGGAAGACAATAAGGAAGGCAAAAGCAAACTCAATTAACATCACCATATTAAACTCGAAAAACAAGATAAAGGCAGCCTGGAATGTAATAAACGCGGAAAGAAAGGAAAATGCTGGACCAAACAAAGAAACGGAGATAAAGTCAATGAAAATTGACAATAGAATTGTTACAGAAGGTACCAAAATAGCAAACATTCTCAATGACAATTTTATAAATGTGGTTGAGACCTTAAAACTGGAAAGAAAGCGTCCAAAGAAAAAGGGTACAAAGTTAACAAAACATTCATACAGCACTATGTTCTTGAGGCCTGTTACAGAAGAGAGCTAAGGAAAACTATACAGAAACTGAAGGCCAAGAAATCAGCTGGCGATGATGAAGTATCAAATCATGTGATACAGTTAGTAAGTGAGCACATACTCACACCATTAGTAGATATAGCAAACAACTCTTTTAGAGATGGAATTTTTCCAGAGAAATTGAAGACAAGTAAGGTAGTGCCAGTGTACAACAAAGGAAACAAGGAAAACCCCAACAACTACAGACCAGTCTCGCAGATATCAGGATTCTCAAAAATATTGGAAATGCTCATGTATAATAGATTAGTTGACTATCTGGACAAACACAATACTCTTGTACCATCACAGCATGGTTTCAGAATGGGTAAATCTACAGAATCTGCCATTGCTAGTCTGACAGAATATGTTATACAGTGTTTAGATGAAAAGAGAGTTGTAGCTGCAATGTTTCTGGACCTCTCCAAAGCATTCGACACTATTGAACATGACATACTGATAAAAAAACTGGAAAATTATGGCATTCGTGGGCTATCAGGTGAATGGATTGAATCATACCTGTGCAGCAGGAAACAATATGTTTCAATAGGGAACTCATTTAGGTCAGAAACCAAAACCATCAAATATGGAGTACCGCAGGGTTCCGTAATTGGGCCCCGTCTGTTTAATCTTTAAGTAAATGATATAGGTGGTGAAGAGAAAGAGAAAAAAAATATTGTATGCTGATGACATGACAGTATTGAACCATGGGCAAAATATGCAACAACTTGAGAGAAGAGCATATATTTCAGCAAACATGACAGCTCAGTGGCTTACAGAAAATGAGCTAGTTATAAACCTAAAAAAAGACTATGTTTACATTGTTCAGAAACAAAGAGAAGTCAGTGCAAATGAATTTAAAGTCAATGATATGTATCTGGAAGAAGTAGAATCCACAAAATTTTTAGGTGTTATTGTAGACAATGAGCTGAAATGGAAAGAGCATATTAACTATGTCTGCAAAAAAACTAAGCTCTGTTATATTCATCATGAAGCAACTGTCACAATATGCAGACAAACAGCTATTGTGCACAGTATATCATGGACTCTTTGAACTATACCTGCAGTATGGAGTGACAGTGTGGGGAAACTCAAATATCCAAGAAACGAAAAAATTGTTCACTTTACAAAAGAAAGCAATCAGGATCATACTAAGAAGAAAGAACTCGGAGACCTGTAGAAACTGCTTCAAAAGTCTAGGCATCTTAACTTTCACGTCTTTATACATCTATAAAACAATAATGTACACCACAAAAGAGATCTCACTGTATGATACAAATGCTAGTGTGCATACCCACAACACACGGGGTAAGAATGAAATAAGAAACATAACCCACCGACTGACAATCCTTGAAAAAGGACCTCGGTATTCGGGCATCAAGTTCTTCAGAAACCTGCCTAAAAATTTTCGTGCTAATATACATGGCAATAATTTCTCAAGGAAACTGAAAGACTATCTAATGGAAAAAGAATTTTACAGCATTGAAGAATACTTGCTTAAATAATTTTGTACAAAATGTTAATACATTCTAGTGAATTTGTGAAAAGTGACATTTGATTGTTATATACATGACATAACTTGTATTAAATTAAATATGTATATGTTTGCTGCTGCACATTAGGAGATAAGTGAAAATGAATATATAATGCTATTGACGTATCCTATATTACATGTACATGTATTGTACACAATGTAATCCTACAGGATCAAATAAAATTCAAATTCAAATTCAATTCAAAAATTCAAAAGATGCAATGTCTACTTTCTGATTCGACATATCATAGGATCGGTGCTGAGCCCACAAAGAGTGTTGAGAGAAAGACTAATAACCTCCTGAAGAAAAGTCCTTTCTCACCGGAGACCATCAAGAGTCTTAATTCTTACTGTGCTGTACCACCTAGATTGTATGGCCTTCCTAAGGTTTACAAACTGAACATTCCTCTGAGGCCTATAGTGTCTAATATTGGTGCTCCAACATATCGCATAGCTAAACATCTTGCTAGTTTGTTGAGTCCAATGGTGGGCAGGTGTGAACACCACATTAAGAACTCGGCGGATTTCTTACATTGATTGCAGGTATTGCATTTGAATGACTCTGATATTTTAGTGAGATTTGATTTTGTGTCTCTCTTCACTCACATTCCTCTGTCAGATTCATTGCAGCTAATTGAGGTTAAGTTTGGTGTCGAGTTAACAAATCTTTTTCGACATGTGCTGACTTCCACTTACTTTTTATTCAATGGTCAGTACTATGAACAAACTGATGGAGTTGCAATGGGAAGCCCGTTGTCACCTATTGTGGCTAATTTGTTTATGGAGGATTTTGAGGAACGTACTTTAGCGTCAGCGACTCTGAAACCTGTGTGTTTTTTCAGATATGTAGATGACACTTTAGTCATTTGCCCTCATGGTAGTGAGAATTTAAATGGTTTTTTGGAACACATAAATTCAATCCACCCGAATATTCAGTTCACAATGGAGGTGGAAAAGAATGGCTGTCTTCCTTTCCTTGATGTGTTGGTCAGAAGGAAGGTTGATGGTACATTAGGACATTCTGTTTATAGGAAGCCCACTCACACTGATTTGTATCTGCAAGCTGATAGTTGTCACCATCCAGCTCAGCGTAAAGGAGTACTTCATACCTTGGTTCACAGGGCACATGTCATTTCAGACCCTGAAAGTTTGTCAGCTGAGTTGTCCCATCTTGAGGAGACCTTTCATCAGAATGGTTATAGTGAGAGACAGATAAAACGTGCATTGCGCTATCAGCCTTATGTGCAATGGGTGAGTGATGATAGTAATGAAGTGGCACCTAAATCTATGGCCTTTTTGCCTTTACGCAGGAAGTATTTCCAACAAGATTGGTCGTATTTTGTGTTTTTTGACCACCTTCTAAGATAAAGGCCCTGTTGGGGTCCATAAAAGGATGATCTTGGTTTGCGTAAGGCAGGTGTATATTGTATTCCTTGCAGTTGTGGCATGTCATATATTGGTCAGACAATCAGGACTGTGGAAGACCGGTGTATTGAACATAAAAGTTACATGCACTTACAACAGTCAAACAAATCCACTGTTGCAGAATACTGTCTTGGCACCGGTCATCCTATGGAATACAACAACACGGAGATCCTGGCATGCACTTCTACCTATTGGGATAGTGTTATTAAGGAAGCTGTTGAAATTAAACTAGCAAGCGACCTTATAAACAGAGATGGTGGTTTTTGTTTAAATTCTGCTTGGGATCCGGCACTGTCTCTCGTCAAAAATAGAGGGATAAAATTAATGCTGCCTCACCTGTTGATTAACAGTCACTATCTATATTTTTGATGTTTGGTCACCTTTGGTTGTGTTGACTCTGCCGTGACTTGTACTGGGTGTGTTATCCTTGCAAACCGAGGTATTAAATACGCTTGCACATTGCTTCCTTAAGTGCAGTTGTGCCTTGAGAATGGCAGGGTGTCCTCCTGCCGAAATATCGGCGGTTGTCGACGACGTCACCCGGCAGCATACCCGTAAGTTGTTTGCACATTCATTATGCCGGGAAAACTTAAAGTCTCATGTAGTAGGTGGGTTTGTGGATTGTTGTACAGGTGAGGAATGTAATGGATTCAGCGGAGAGCTTCTGGGAGGGTATGCAGGATTATGAGATTTCACAACCTCAAAACAGATTCTGAAATAATCATCCTCCCGGCAAACAAAGGTTCCACCACTCTTGTTATGAATCACAATGACTATCTGGCAAAAGGGCACTTCCAACTCTTTGACTCTTCCACCTACAAGTTGTGCCAGAATGACCCCATTCCAAATGTCCAACTAGATCTCTGATCCCTGTTGAAATCATACATCTCCTCCCAGAACCTCTCTCCTGAATCCATCTCCCTTCTCAACCCCCTCCCCCCCCCCCCCACACACACACACATACCTTCTACATGCTCCCCAAAATCCACAAACCAAATAGTCCTGCATGGTCTATTGTGGCTACTTACAAAGCCTCAAACCTCTCATCTGGTTCTGGTTTATTGAATATATTTTCATGTTCTGGACTTTGGACTAGGACACCTTATCCTCCTTCCTTCAAAACCTCAACTGTTTGTCCCCCATCCACTTCACCTGGTCTAGCTCAATCCAGTCACCACATTTCTGCATGTTAACCTCCATCTCACTCTTGGCTACATCCACACCTCCAACCATATAAAATGTACTAATAATGGAAACTCCAAGTCAGATTTCAACAATATGATAAGGACAGTTTACAACTCACCGGAAAAATGTAAGATTGAGCTGTGACAGGCACATAAAAAGACACACACACACAACACTTAAGTAATCGGCCATAGCTTTCTTTAGAATAAAGAACATTCACACAGGTACACTTCACAGTCACACAACTGTTATCTCCAGCTGTCGCACTCCAAATCACGCTGTGCAATGAGAAGAAAGGCAAGGGGAGCAGTAAGGGGATAGGAAGATTGTGTCATGCTGTTGGGGATGGATACAGCACGACCTTACGGAGCATTTGCATATTAGATGGGTGAAATAAGATGCAGCTTAGGAATGGCTCAAGATGGTCTGAGTTGTAAAGCAGTCATTGAAATCAAGCATATGCTTCTTCGCAAGTTGTGCCACAGGGTGATCCACCTTGTTTTTGGCCACAGTTTCTGATTGGATAGGATAAGCCTGTGACGGGACTGGAATAGGAAGTGCTGGGTGGATGGATTAGACAGGTCTTGCAATGGGGTCTTCCACAGGGATATGATCCCTGTGGCATAAGGTTGGCGTAGGGATGGACTAGGATGTTTGTGATTTAATCCCCTCCCTCCCAAAATAAATAAATTCTATGTGCAGGCCTGCATGTCATATTTTACTAAACACATTCCTCATCATTATGAAATCTTGTATTCAAGAAATATTGATCTAATCTAATATTCCTCCATGTGTGCGTCATCGGTAGCTATCTCTGCCTGGCGAGGTGTGGACTGGCGTTGTTTGTTGGCATAGTCATCCACCAGGTTGAAGAACTGTGCAACAAGTGCTTCCATCAACTCGTGCTCAATTTTAACCCTGTTGTTGGCATACCATTCCACTCAATCTCCAGTGTCTTCCCACCACGTGTTATCATGTGGTGTGGGCCTGAGTAGGGTGGACGAAGCGGTGGCTGTGCCCTGTGAATGTGCAGCATGACACGAGTGCAGCGATGTAGATCCATGTGAACGAAGTTACCACAGGATCTGTGCTGTGTTGCTGGTTGTGGTTGGAAGTTGGCCATGTAACTATACAGGTGTTGTGTGGGTGGTGGTGAATGGTGTCCTGTGTAGGTGATGTGGTTTCAGAAGGGATGGCTAGTGATTGGCCGTAGAAGTGATCTGCAGATGACACACTGATTTTGTCCTTTGGTGACATTTGCAGGCCGAAGAGGATAATGGTAGTGCCTCCATCCAGGTGGAATTGTGGCATGTTTCAGGGATGCCTTCAGTGTGGTATGGAGCTGCTGGACCATACCATTGTATGCTGGGTTTAGTCGTGCAGTTTAGTCACGTGCCACATAGCCTCATCATGTGCCTGAACAGTGTACAGTCAAATTGATGGTTGTGGTCCATAGTTATGTGACTGTGGCACCTAAAGCTTGCTATGTAGGCAGTGGCAACTCTCTTGGTGGTTTGTCGGTGATGTGCATGGCCTCTGGCCAGTGGGTGAAGCAGCCCACCATTCTGAGGAGGTAGCACTTCCCTTGTGATAGAGGCAGTGGTCTGACGATTTCCACATTGCTGTAATCGTGAAAGTGTTACGGAGATGATTGATAAACTCCAGTGGAAGACTCTGCAAGAGAGACACTCTGTAGCTCGGTACGGGCTTTTGTTGAAGTTTCGAATTCATTACTTTCCTCACCCCTACAACAATCCACAAACCCACCTACTACTTGCTCCTCAAAATCCACAAACCAAATAATCATGGTTGCCTGATTGCGTCTAGTTAATTTGCTCCTACTTAAAAAATTTCAGTCCTCATTGACTAACACCTTCAACTAATTGTCCAAAATCTATCCTCCCATATGAAGGAGGATACCAACCTTTACTGAGGAGTCTTGCAGTATATTGCTCCCTCCTACGTATATCTAATGAAGAGATCATGAGGATAAAATCGGAGAGATTAGAGCCCACACAAAGGCATACCAATGATCTTTCTTTCCACGAACAATAAAGAGACTTGAATAGGAGGGAGAACTGATAGTGGTACTCTAGATGCCCCTCGTCACACACCACCAGGTGGCTTGTGGAGTATGGATGTAGATGTGTTGCATCAGGGAAAGAGCCAACAGGCATGTGCATGTGTCTCCTGACTTTGATTCATTGGCTTGCTATGAGCCACATGTATACTGTCAGCAAGCTTTTTTGGAGGCCCAGAACATGGTATTGAAAGCTGGGTGTAACAACCCGTGCATGCGGTTGAGTGTGGTCCTCCGTAATTTCCTCACGAGCAATGGCCAATATGTACCCATCATTACATTGCACAAAATTTTTGATGATGAACAAATGATAGGCATGAGTTCCAGGTGCAAGCTGCTGGTTCTGTCTTCTCATAACTTAACCATTTCTTTGTCACTGTCTTAAGCCTGTGTGACATCATCGAAATCTAACGGTGAGGAGACGGGGGGACAGTTGCAGGACAAGCAGTTGAAAATGACATTCTGCATCCAAAAAATATGGCAGATATCTGTTATGAACTGTGACACATACTCTAACTGCTGGAGCTGACAAATTGAAAAGTTAGTGTTTGCCTGGAATGCATATGTAATTGGCTTGTGGTTCGCGAATATTGTAAAGGGCTGGGCTTAAACTGATGACCAGATGTATTTTACTGTCTGGTGTAGAGCAAGCAGCTCACAGTCATAAGCACTCTAAGAATGCTTTGCTGCCAAAAGCTTATTGGAAAAGAAGCCAAGTGGCTGCAAGCTGCCATCAACATGCTTTGCCTATAGTAGTCTGGAAGACATCCACCATTATGGCTATCTTGGCATCATGTACAGGGAGCGTGAACTGTGCCACTTTGGTGAGGCACCATTTTGAATCAGAAAAGTCGTGTTTCATGCCTTCCATCGTTGTAACAGGAACCCTTCCTTTTGCCATGGGACCATACTGAGCAATGGTTAGGCTTTTGAGCACCATGGTAGCATTACACAAATGGTACCAGTAAATCTGACCATGCTGAGCTAATGCCATAAGCCTTTCTCCATCTCTGGTCATGAATTGGTCATGAGTGTGTTGATTTTGTCCAGCAGAAGTGTGGATCCTGTAGTGGTGACCAGGGGTCCCAAGAATTCTATGTCTCCAACTCTGAATACACTTTTTTGTGGGTTGCTGAGGTCCCAGAAGGTGGTTGTCAGGTGGCTGCAGTGGAGTTAGGGCAACTTCGAGAACATGAAGATGTTGTCCAGGTATGCAGATTATCCTTGCAGGATGCCATCCACGAACTGCTACCAGGTCTGGGTAACATTCTGCAGGCTGTACATCATAGACATGCCTTTCGCATTGAAGGTGTGATAGCTGTGACATGGGCACCACAAATTGTTCTTTTTCAGCAGCAAATGCAGGGTGGCTGACCATGGGCTGCATGATGGGTAGACGATGCCTTTCTGCCACATCACATCAAACTTAGCTCGATTCTGGAGGGCACAAGATGGTGATGATGTAGTGCAGTATCCACTGCTTCATCTCTTTAGGAGACCCAGGCAGGCATTTTACCTCTGGGAATTTGTCCAGAATGTTAGTAAATGGCCTGGAACATGACACAGGTTTTGCTCTAAAAATGCAGCCTTCAGCTGTTGTCTCATGATCTGTAGTGTGATGGAGTCAATTGGTAAACCGTTACTGACACCAGTGAGCAACTTACAGTGTGCAGGAAAGTGTATGCTGAGGATCAACTCATTAATGTCAGCAACAGTTGACTACTGTGTGAATATATGGCAGAATCATAGGTTCACAACCCTTTTGTGGGTGCCATACATCTCTATGGACAAATTATTCACCATCGTGAGGCACAGAGTTTCTGCCTTCCTCATATCCTGCACATGGACCTGGAAAAATATGGATAGCTCCGACCCTGTGTCTACAAGATACCTCACATCCCCACCCTGTTCTGCCACAGACAGACACTTGGAGATGTCATTTCAGCTGGGTGCATCTAGGCTCGGTTACAGCTGGTGTTTGATTGGGAGCAGGCAGGCACAGCACTTCGTAGCTCCACTGATGGAAGTGTGCATGGCACCAACAGCTGTTGTGAACCTCCCTGATATCAGCAGTTAGAGTAGCTGTTGTCGTGTGCCAGTATCAACCGCTTATGGCCCAAACTGCTGCCATTGGAGTGCATGCTGCCCTCTCGCTGTGAGTGTGCAAACTGCTCCACATGTGTGATGAGTGCTGCCGCCTGGGCAGCCAGATTCTGCACTTGACGATGCAGGCCGGTGTTTGTTGGTGTGGTTGGGGTGGGGTATTGTTGCTCAGTGAGGGTGGCCAGTGGGGGCAACAGGGTCACAGGCAGCTGCAGACGAAGTACTCAGCTTCAGTGTAACATCAGTTTGTGTGGGAGAATTTTCACGTGCTGCTGTCTTGGAGGTAGCTTTCTTTGTTCTCATTGACTGTGATGCTGCTTACCTTCCAGGAGCCAGCTAAGTATCATGAGCTATCCTGTTTTTAGTCTTTTCCCTTCCACCTTTAAGAGCAACATGAAAGTCATGCATGCACAAAAAAATAACCTATTGCAAGAAAACAACAATAAATGCACATGATAATAAAAAAACAGTACAAAGTCTGAAAATTGTTTACAGAAGCACACTGAAATGTTTGTTTCGTGAATGAGAGCATTTGTTTTACACAGTAGAGGTGCCAAATGATGCAGGCTTCTCACAGCTTGAAATTTTTCTACCATAGGATTCCAGGCAGTATATAGCTGGAAGCCATGGATGAAGTATCTCCAAAAGTTGGACTTGCTGACCACAGTTTTTGGATCATTACATTATTTTATCAGATCACCAGTGGAGATGCAATGTTCACCAATAGCAAACTTATTTTATTGAATCAGTGAGTATGCCATTGATTTGTCACAATGCAATCCTGCACTGCACACACCATATGCCCTACACAAGATTTGCTGCATATACATGGAATCCTGTAAACACCTGGTTTGTGGGATTATATGTCATCTTCTACAGATCCTAAAAGAACTGTCTGCACTGTAAAATTTCCAATACTTGGTAGAAAAGTATTTGTTTTTAAGACCTGATCCTCTTATTTGTGTTATCATTGTACATCGGTAGTGTTCTCTGTACTTGCTGTAATGAATTTCCATCGTTCAGGAATGACTATCAGCATCTGATGGGCTCAGTGGATTTAGGTATTCATAATACCTATCATTTATGCTGGGTGGTGACAACTTGTGACTTGTAAATACAGGTTTGTAAGAATGGGTTTTCAAATCACTAAATATCCAAGTGTGCCATCACTGTTACATCAACCCACAACATCTAAAAATCTTTGTCCATCCCGACAGTAAATGTTACGTTTTGTGTGGAGTTCAGATTTTGAAGGAATCGTGGAGACTGTCCAAACCATGAAGCCAAATAATAAAAATATCATTAATCTATCATTTTCTCCTTGAGCAGTTTCATTCTTCTCTATACTGAATTTGAAGTAGCTCCTAAAAACACAAAATGTCCATCAAATACAGCTTGTAATCCTATTCCTTTAGGCTTAACAGAATTCTTCTTAGTAGAATCATCACTACTAAAAGTGATGTTATCTATCGACCTATGTACAGTTGCACAGGAGCACTTCCTGTGACAAAAATTAGGCATCTTGGCCGGCCGTGGTGGCTGAGGGGACTGAGGCGCTCCAGTCACGATCTGCACAACCACTATGGTCGGGGGTTCGAATCCCCCTCTGGCATGGATATTTGTGCCGTCTTTAGTGTTAGCTAGTTCATAAGTAGTTTGTAAGTTTACGGACTGATGACCCTGTAGTTAAGTCCGATAAGCTATACAAACATTTGAAACATTTTGAGGCATCTTGTGAGTTGTCCAATGTAGTTGCCTGTGGTGTAGCCCGAACCAGACTGGCAGTGCAACTGCTGTTGCAGCTCCTTAAATATGTTCCGCTATCTCTTATCATCATAAGATAATAACCATGAACACAGTGGCTGTGGTCTAGTAAAACTAAAAATGGGTGAGACAATTGTTTGCTCTTCAAATTCTTCCATGAAAATATGGCTACCTGTAGGGCCAAAGGACACTCCATGATGACACTGTCAAGGTGTTCAAAAAACTTGTTATGTAAAAAAATAGACATTGAGGAGAGAGTGTGTTCAGACACCTCTGTAATGTCAGCTCTAAACCTATTACCGGTGAGATGTAGTGAGTCCGCTAAAGGCACAGTTGTGAAAAATGAAATTATATCTACACTGACCAACATGTTGGCAAGGCGCAGATTCTGAACACTAGGTGGTTGATTTTCAACTTAAGTGCCTGAAGTCTGTTGATAAAATCATTCAAAAAATGTGTTGTGGACACTTGCCTACTATGTATTTGAATAAAGATGCCAATTACTTTGCTATGTCATAGGTGGCTACAGTAATATTTCTCATAACTGGATGAAGAGGTATGCTCTCATTATAGAGGGTATTGTTAGATTGTAGAGTTACTTATCATGATAGCTATATATTCAAATTTCATGTCAGTTTCTCCCTGTCTTTCCATATCTGATAGTATCTTTGTTATTTTTCTTAATTGCTAAATTAATATGTAAGTACAGTTCATAACAATACTTTTTTGTATTTACAGAGAGAGTCTTTACCGTGGAGAACAAAGGGCATACAGGAAAAAATACTTACAACATATGCTTTTGAATAAAAGATCTCCTTTTCTGTCATCACTTCGTCCATCAGAATATTTCGATCCAAACCCATATTTTGTTGATGATTTGGATGTTGCTGCTACATATGCTGAACCAGTTGAAAAAGCAGTCAAGGGTTTTGGAACTGGTATTTTTATTCCTTCTTCACCTGGTAAAAAGGTAAGAACCACAGAGAATTGTTACATAATGGCTCATTAAATGCAAATAGGATATTTAATTTGTAAATTTCTAATGACTGCTCACATACCTTCACTTGAGCAATAATTCTATTACCATATCTTATCTTTGAGGTACTTAAGTGAAATGTAAGTTGGTGACTGTAGAATTGTTATGCAGTCAGATTCAAATCTAGCCTCCAAAACTTTCTGAATAGCATTTCTCAGTACTAATGTCATCTTACATCCAGGGATTCCTGTTTGAGCTCTATAACCATCTCGATGACACTTCTGTGTTGGTCAAACTTACCAGTACTTTTCTTATCAATAGGAGTCATGAGTGCTTCTTTCCAGATGCTTGGGATTCCACATTGGACCAGAGATTCATGATTAATGCAAGCTAAATAAGAGGCCAGTACTGTGCTCTCTGTAAAACAAAATTGAAATTCCAACTGTATATTTTCAAGTTTCTCAGTAGCTTTTTACACCAGCAGTGTCTATTACAAAGTCTTCCATTGGGGATTCTGTGTGAGGGTCCAATGCTGATATGTTTGTACAATCGTGCATGACTGATTTCTTAAACATGAAATCTAAAAACATCATTCATTTTGCTGTCTTCTCTTGTCACATCAGCTGTATCAATGAGTGACTGGATAGAAGCCTGTAACCCTTTTATATATTTTACATAACACCATAATTTAATCAGGTTCTCAGCAAGGTAAGGTATGATAGTGGTAGTTTTGTGCTTCACACATTGTTCTTTTACATATACTCCTCGCTGTAAACATTACTTTTTGTGCTCATTTCCTTATTATGTTTTAAATTGTATTTACTTAGTCAGCATTTTTTCCTTTCTTTAATCCACTTAGTAGGCATATACTCCTCTAACTCAATTTACAATGCATTTAAATTTTGCCAATAATTCTTCTACGACCATTATACTGAAACTAAGCTAAAATCCAAAATAGCTAAGCAGGAATGGATAGAGCAGAAATGGATAACTGAAGAAACTTGCCTGATCAGGGGAAAGAGATGTGTTGCTTATTGAAAAATTGAAGAGTTCTTTCATTAAAAGAGTCTGTATCAAAATCAACAACTTAAGGACAGTAGCAAGCAAAGAATGGAAAGCTGAAAGTTGAAAGTAATATACAGAGGGTCTACAAAAGGAAGATAAAATGGGAGGTATCGGAGAAGAATTGGACAGTGGATCAAAAGACTAGGTTGAGTCTGGGAGAAATGTAGGAATATGTGAGATAATATTGGCCCTGTATCTTATGTTAGAACATCAGCCGAAGAAAGAAAACCTACAGTGATCATTTGTATATTTAGAGAGAGGTTTTGACATTGTTGATTGAAACACATTCCTTGCAAATCTACAGTTAACAAGGATAAAAGAGAGGGAGCAAAGGATTATTTTCATGCTACAAAGTAACAAGACTGAAGTTATGGGCATTTCCAGGATCCTATTGGTTTGAACCACTTCCACCTATCCTGATTTGGGTTTTCTGCAGTTTTGTTGAATCACTACGGGCAAATGTTTGGGTGGTTCCTTTCAGAGGACGGAGTTGACTAAAAAAAATGTGAACAGCTTATAACCATAACAGCTACATCATAATCTGTAGAATGATCATTTTTCACACAGAAAAATGTAGAGATTTTCATTAGTTATTCACAATGGCAAAGTTGCCTGTCTGCAATTCCCATCATGTCCATAGACAATGATCTGTTGGTTCAGAAAAAAATTTGAAACTCATTTTTTGAAATGTCATAGCATTAGGGAACTGCAGGAGCATTTATAGAAAGGTCCCAAAACTGCTCTCATTAATAAACAGTCACAATGCCCACTTAGTACTTGGGGACAGGAAGTTGGCTGAAACCAGATGTAAACAGTAATGAAATTCTAAACGCAGATTGGAATGTATAGCGCAGAGACAGGCTGAACCGTGAAGGGTGGAGACATGTTTATAGCAATAGAAAGTGCAATAGGATCTAAGGAAATTGATGGAGACCCGAAATGTGAAATAATTTGGGTGGAGGTTATGGTTAAAGCAGGCTCAAACATGATAATTGGATGTTTCTATAGGCCTCCAGGCTCAGCAGCTGTTATGGCAGAACACTTGCAGGATAATTTGGAAAATATCATGAGTAGCTTTCCCAATCATGTTATAGTTTTGGGAGGAGATTTTAATTTACCAGATATAGACTGGGAAACTCATATGTTTATAACAGGTGGCAGGGACAAATAATCTAGTGAAATTGTTTTAAGTGCATTATCTGATATCTACCTTGAGCAGAACCCACTCTTGTTGATAACATATTAGACCTTCTGGTGACAAACAGACCCGAGCTATTTGAAACCGTTAATGCAGAACAGGGAATCAGTGATCAGAAAGAGATTACAGCATTGATGATTTCAGCTGTAAATAGAAATATTAAAAACTGCAGGAAGATTTTTCTGTTTGCCAAAAGTGACAAAAATCAGATTTCAGAGTACTTGACGGCTCAACACAGAAGTTTTATCTCAAGTATAGTGTTCAGGAAAAAGAGGACAAAGTTCAAAGCCATCATATAATATGCATTAGATGAATATGTGCCAAGCAAGATTGTAAGAGATGGAACAACAACCGAGTTCGAAAACTGCTACGGCAGAAAAGGGAATTTCATTGCAAACATAAAACATAGCCAAAGCATTGTAGACAAACAAAAATTACTTGAAGCAAAATGTAGCGTGACGAGGGCTATGCGAGAGGCATTCAGCGAATTTGAAAGGGAAGTTCTATGTACTGACTTGGCTGAAAATCATAAGAAATTTTGGTCTTATGTCAAAGTGGTAGACGGAGCAAAGCAAAATGTCCAGACACTCTGTGACAAAAATGGCACTGAAAACAGAGAATGACACTCAAGGCTGAAATAGTAAATGTCTTTTTCCAAAGCTGTTTCACTGAGGAAGACTGCACTATAGTTTCTTTTCTAGATTGTCACACAGATAACAAAATGTCAAATATCGTAATACATGACAGAGAGAGAGAGAAAAACAATTAAAATCATCAAAAGAGAAAAGGCTGCAGAACCTGATGGGATACCAGTTTGATTTTAAACAGAGTATGTGAAGGAACTTGCCTCCCTTCTTGCAGTGGTGTACTGCAGGTCTCTAGAAGAGCATAGCATTCCAAAAGATTGGAAAATGGTGCAGGTCATCCAGATTTTCAAGAAGGGACATCGAACAGATGTGCAGAACTATAGGCCTATATCTCTATCATTGGTCAGTTGTAGAATTTTGGAACATGTATTATGCTTGAGTATAATGATTTTTCTGTAGGCTAGAAATATGCTGTGTAGGAATCAACATGGGTTTCGAAAAAGGCAATTGTGTGAGAGCCAACAAGTGCTATTCATCAACAAGACTCAGAGGGCCATAGACACAGGTTCTCAGGTAGATGCCGTGTTTTTTGACTTTCGCAAGGTGTTTGATTCAGTTCCCTACAGTTGTTTAATGAACAAAGTAAGAGCATATGGTCTATCAAACCAATTGTGTGATTGGATTGAGGATTTCTTAGATAACATAATGCAGCATGTCATTCTCAATGGAGAGAAGTCTTCCGAAGTAAGAGTGATGTCAGGTGTGCCACAGGGGAGTGTCATGGATCCATTGCTATTGCACGATATATATATAAATGACCTTGTGGATAATATCAGAAGGTCACTGAAGCTTTTTGTAGATGATGCTGTAGTTTATAGAGAGATTGTAACAATGGAAAATTGTATTGAAATGCAGGACGATCTGCATCAAATTGACTAATAGTTCAGAGAATGGCAATTGAATCTCAATGTAGACAAGTGTAATGTGCTACAAATACATAGAAAGAAAGATCCTTCATCATTTAGGTACACTATAGCAGGTCAGCAACTGGAAGCAGTTAATTCCATAAATTATCTGGGAGTATGCTTTAGGAGTGATTTAAAATGGAACGACCATATAAAATTTATTGTCAGTAAAGCAGATGCCAGACTGAGATTCATTGGAAGAATCCTAAGGAAATGCAGTCTGAAAACAAAGGAAGTAGGTTACAGTACACTTGTTCGCCCAATGCTTGAATACTGCTCACCAGTGTGGGATCCATACCAAGTGGGATTGATAGAGGAGGTAGAGTAGATCCAACAGAGATCAGCGCACTTCATTACAGGATCATTTAGTAATCTTAAAAGCATCACAGAGATGATTGATAAACTCCAGTGAAAGACTCTGGAAGAGAGCTGCTCTGTAGCTTGGTACATGATTTTGTCGAAGTTTCGAGAACATACCTTTACTGAGGAATCTAACAATATATTGCTCCCTCTTACATATATATCTCGCAAAGAGAGCATGAGGATAAAATCAGAAAGATTAGAGCCCACACAGAAGCCTACCAACCATCTTTCTTTCCACAAACAATATGGGACTGGAATAGGAGGGAGAACTGATAATGGTACTCAAGGTACCCTCCGCCACACACTGTCAGGTGTCTTGTGGAATATGGATGTAGATGAGAACTACAGTCATGAATTTTCCCAAGGATATGCAGCTCTACCGTAAGAGTATATGATGATGGCTGCCTCTTGGATAAAATTTTTCCAATGTAAAGTAGTCCCCCATTTGGATCTCCAGGCAGGGACTACTCAGGAGGATGTTGTCATCAGGAAAAACAACACTGGCATTCTACAGATTGGAGCATGGAATGTTAGATACCTTAATAGGTAGGGAGGTGAGAATATTTAAAAAAGGGTAATGGATAGGTTAAAGTTACATATAGTGTGGGTTAGTGAAGCTTTGTGGAAATAGGTATAGAGTTTCTGATCAGGTGAGTACAGGGCTATAAATACAAAATCAGTTGGGTTTATTACAGGAGTAGGTCTGATAATGAATATGAAAACAAGAATGTGGGTAAACTACTATGAGCAGCTCAGTGATTGCATTATCATCATCAAGAGAGATACGAAGCCAACACCGACCACCATAGTTCAAGTTTATATGCCAACTAGCTCTGCTGATTATGAGATCTGAGAAATGCAGGAGGAGGTAAAGTAAATTATTCACACAGTTAAGGGACAGAAAAACTTAATTGTGATGGGGGACTATAATTCGGTAGTAGGAAAAGAAAGGGAAGGAAAAATAGTATCTGTTTATGAACTGGGGAAAAGGAATGAAAGATGAATCCGTGTGGTAGAATTTTGCATGGAACGTAATTTAATCATATCAAACACTTGGTTTAAGAATCATAAAAGATTGTTGTATAAGCTGAGGAGACCAGGAGACACCAAAAGGTACCAGATAGATTTTATAATGATAAGACATAGATTTTGAAACCAGTTTTAAACTGTAAGACATATTCAGGGGTAGATATAGACTCTGGCCATATCTTACTGGTTATGAACTGTAGACTGAAATTGAAGAAACTGCACAAAGAAAGGAATATAAGGAAATGGGACCTGGATAAATTGAAGAAACCTGAAGTTCTTGACAGTCTCAGACGGAGCTTTAGGCAACAATTGACTGAAAATAACACAAAAGAAACTTCCTGCCAGATTAAAATTGTGCGCCTGAACCGGGACTTGAACCTTTCGCAGGCAAGCGCACTACCGACTGTGCTATCCCGACACGACTCACGATGCTGCCTCACAACTTTACTTTCACCAGTACCTCACCTCCTACTTTCCAAACTTCACAGAAGCTCTCCTGCAAAACTTGCAAGACTAGCACTCCTGGCAGGAAGTTTCATATCAGCGCACACTCCACTGCAGAGTGAAAGTTTCATTCTGTGGACACAAAAGAAGATGAATGGGTAACTTAGAGAGATGAAATATTGAAGGCAGCATAGGATGAAACGGGCAGAAAGGGAAGACCTACAAAAAATCCTTGGATATCACAGGAAATACTGAATTTAATTGATGAAAGGAGAAGATATAAAAATGCTGTAAATAAACAGGCAAAATGGAGTACAGACCACTAAGGATTGTGATTGACAGAAAGTGCAAAATGGCTTAGCTGGAGTGGCTAGAGAGCTAATGTAAGTATGTACAAGGTTTTATAACATACTGCCCACAGGAAAATAATAGAGAAATTTTCAGAAAATAAAAGCATCTGTATGAATATAAAGAATGCAGATGGAAAACCAGTTCTGAGCAAAGAAGGGAAAGCTGAAAGGTGGACAGAATATATGGAGGGGCTCTACAAATGAAATGAATTTCGAGACAATATTGTAGGAAAGGAAGTGGAAGTAGATGAAGATGAGTTAGGAAATATGATATTGCAACTAGAATTTGACAGAGCATTGGAAGAACAAAGTCAAAACAAGGCAGTGGGAAGAGACAGCATTTTCTCAGAGCTCTGAAGTCTCTGGGAGAGCCAGCCATAACAAAACTATTTCATCTGGTGTGTAAGATGTATGAGACAGTCAAATACCCTCAGACTTTAAGAAAAATGTAATATTTCAGTTCCAAAGAAATCATCCGCAGATAGACATGAAAATTACAGAACCATCAGCTTAATAAAATCATGCTTGCAAAATTTGAACATGAATTATTTACAGAAGAGTGGATAATCTGCTCGAAGTTGACATCAGGGAAGATTTAGAAGAAATGTAGGAACACAGGAAGAAATACTGACTTTACAACTTGTCTTAGAAAATAAATTAAGGAAAAGCAAACCTTCATTTCTAGCTGTTGTAGATTTGGAGAAAAGTTTTCACAATGTTGATTGGATACACTCTTTTCAAATTATGAAGCCAGCAGGGATAAAATATAGGGAACAGATGGTTATTTACAACTTCTACAAAAAACAGACAACAGTTATTAGAGTCAAAGGGCATGAAAGAGAAGCACTGATTAGAAAGGGAGTGAGACAGGGTTTTAACCTTTTTCCATATTTATTCAATTTGTACATTGAGAAAGATGAGAAGGAAAGCAAGGAGAAATTTGGAGAAGGAATACCTGTTCAGGGTGAAGAAATTAGGCGATGTTGGAAGAATTAGATTATGTAACGAGACAATACAGGTGATAGATGAGTTTTGTTACTTGTACATGTGATGGTGATGGTCAGGGCCATATTTAGGGTATGCGATGCCCCTGTGCAATAATTTTTTAGCCCCCCCCCCCCCCTGCCATCTGTGATTCAAACTAATTTGGAAAAAAAAGGATCCTTTCTAGGTACCCACTGCTCTCAACACAACCTGAATTTTATTACTGGAATCCAAACTCTGAATAATGATGATTCAATTAACATTAAAATAATATCACTGTATCATTGGTGCCATGAAGGATCTGAAACTATCTTAAAAGGACAATTTGTGATGAGGGATCAATGTGGGTTTCATTTGGTGGTTGGGGTACACCAACACAAAAATGATGCTGTTGTGAAGAAGGTGTAAGGGCATGTCATCTTCCAAAACCCAAGGCATCCATAGTGAACATAAATGAATAGGAAGATGGTGCAATTGGGAGGAAAGATAGATCAATCACTAAATCCAAGAAAAGAATCAGGAGAGTTATGCACGAATGTTGGAGTTGAATATAGCTCAAGTGTCTGATTTGTTTGTAGACTTCCTATTACTATTTTTCCTCGCTATAAGCTCCGTTTGTTCATCCAGAATCGAGGCAGGTTTGATGCATGCAAGAGAGATTGCTATGTGCTTGACCTGTACTAAGATAAATAAAGACGATGATATTCATGGTGGAGGATGAGCACCTAAGACTTCTGTGAAGGATTGAGTAAGATCATTGTAGACCCATGTGAACCGTATGAACTATAATGAATAACTCAGTAGAACACATAATAGAAAATAATACACTTAAATTACTGAAAGTAGAAAGAATAGGCAAAAACATCAGATTGCTCATGAGATCAACAACATGATGAGTCAGTACAGAGAACATATGAAATGAAATGATTGGATGGCATTTTTGACCGGAAGATCCCATACAACATTGTTCACTCACTGTAGTGAAGGTCTTTTTAGTTGACGCCTCATGGGCGACTTGTGTGCCAATGATGATGATTAGGACAACACACAACACCAAGAACCTGCTGGGAATTGAACCCGGGCCCCTTGCATCGGCGGTCAGAGACACTGCCACTGAGCTATAGAAGTGGGCAGAGAATCCATAGAATCTCAAAAAACATAGGTTGTTACTTGGGCTGCTATCAATAGCAGCCACATAGTTAATGAAATTTCAGATGTTGAATATAACAACCATTTATTGTAAGATGCAATGAAACTTATAAAGTGGCTTGGGAGGGTGGTCAGAAATTCAACTTATAAATATCTATAGCTAAAAGGATAATATTATACTATTTTTAATAAGTGGCATTCTAAATTGGAGAAGAGTTGTGATCGACTTGCCAAAGAGGCCTTTGGATTTGTTGGGGAGTCTCTCAACTGGGCTAATATTGTTCACAACTAATATTTCAGTATCAACTTTTTGTGTTGTTTCTGTTGAATTACATAATGACTAACACAGTTATTGACAGGACACTAAAATTCAGAGAACAGAGGAATGATGTAATTCATTGGATTTTAACATATTTCTCAGTGGTTAATATATGTGTAGTGTATTCATTGTAAAAAGCTGTTAAAGCCCTGATTTTGAAATCTAAAATTCTCATGACATATTGAAGACTAAGGATCTTTTTTCTACAAGCTAAATTATATACTTTTTAAAACTATTTCAATGAAGATATGACTCAAAAAACATTTAAGCAGCCACCAAAATAATAATAATAAGATCTATAAATCTTAAGAACTGATTTCAGGTACTAAACTACAGGCCTATTTCATTTACATCAATCTGCAGCAGGGTTTTGGAACATATCTTGTATTAAAATATTATGAATTATATGTAGAAAAATAGATGAAGTCTACTTACCAGGCGAAGGAGCACAGGCAGTGATAGTAACAAATAAACACACACACACACACACACGCACACACACAAACATAAACATACAAACGCTACCTTTCGCAGTGTAGCTGCTTCGTCAGGCAGAAGGGAAGGAGAGGGAAAAGGAAATGATGAGGGTTTTAAGGGAGTGGGTAAGGGACCATTCCAATCCCGGGACAAGAAAGACTTACCTTGGGGGAAAAAAAGGAGGGTAAACAAATGCACATACACCTACACATTCACACAGACACAAGTACACCTAGGCATGAATTATCTTGAACAGAATGATCTATTGACCTAAGGTCAACACAGATTTAGAAAATATTGTTCATGCTTAACACAACTAGCTCTTTATTCACATGAAGTGATGGGTCCTATCAACAAGGGTTCACAAATTGATTCTGTATTTCTTGATTTCCAGAAGGCTTTTGACACTGTACTTCGCAAACGGCTTTTAATCAAATTGCGTGGTTATGGTATATCGCCCCAAATTTGCGATTGGATAGGGGATTTCCTGTCAGAGAGGACACATTTCATAGTAATCGATGGTAAGGCATCAACTAAAACAGAGGTGATATCGGGTGTTCCACAGGGTAGTGTTATTGGTCCTCTGCTGTTCCTTATTTACATAAATGATTTAAGGGAAAATCTAAGTAGCTCTCTTAGGTTGTTTGCAGATGACGCCATCATTTACCGTCTAGTAAAATCATCTGAAGATCAAAACCAACTGCAGAACAATCTGAATAAGATATCAGTATGGTATAAAAATTGGCATTTGACTCTAAATAATGTGAAGCGTGAAGTCGTCCACACGAGTACGAAAAGAAATCCGTTAAACTTTGTTTACAAGATAAATCAATCAAAAGTGAAAGCCATAAACTCTACAAAATATGTAGGAATTACTATTACTTCAGACTTAAATTGGAAAGAACACATAGATAATGCTGTGGGAAAGGCGAAACAGAGACTGCGTTTTATTGACAGAACCCTTAAAAGATGCAACAGAACTACAAAAGAAACTGCATACACTACGCTTGTCCCTCCATTTCTGGAGTATTGCTGCCCAGTGTGGGATCCTTAGCAGGTGGGTTTGATGGAGGATATTGAAAGAGTCCAAAGAAGGGCAGCTCGTTTCGTATTGCCACGATACAGGGGAGACAGCATTACGGAAATGATACAGGATCAGGGATGGAAATCATTACAACAACGGCACTTATCGCTGCAGCCTGGGCTACTTACGAAACTCCAATGACCAACATTCTCCTCCGAATGCGAAAATATACTGTTGACTCCCAATTACATAGGTAGAAATGATCATCAGATTAAAATATGAGAAATCAGAGCTCAAACGGAGAGATTCAGGTGTTCTTTCTTCCCGCACGCTATTCGAAAATGGAATGCGAGATAAATAGTATAATGGTGGTTTGATGAACCCTCTACCAGGCACTTAAATGTGATTTGCAGAGTATCCCATGTAGATGTAGATACTTGTGGTACTCCATACAAGTGGCATGGATAACTCAGCTTCACTTTTGTAGAAGACAAGCATTGCTTCATAAGAAACAGTTTAACAGTTTATGCCATTTATAAGTAGTTACTTTTTCAGTACTTTCCTTTTATCTAGCAATACAGTTAAACTAATATTTCCATTTTCTCTTGTTACCTTATCACTTACTGTTCATAACTACATGGAATAAAGAGACTGAGGTAGATTATCTGATGCTAATCCTTCCAGTTAGGCTTCACAGCCCCTAATACTTTTAGTTCTGCTCATATGTTCTGAGCTGTTATCTCCATTTCAGTTGCAAATCATGGCTCTGATTTCTCTGCTACTTATGTAACCATCACTTCTGGGAATACTTTATGATCAAGAAAGTTGGCAATATGTACCATTGCTCTGATTCTTTGATAAATTATATTGTCCAAGACAACTGACTAGAATGTTGATTTCATCATTAGAGAAAGAGAAAAGTCTGCTTATAAAGAAAACATGTATTCTTTATCCTATGTTTGGCCATTCATTGCTTTCATATAACACCCTTCCAAATTGTGCACTATTACTTTGACTATCATGTGCACTGCAAATTAATATATATGGTCAAATGCTTCCAACTCTTGTTGAACAGTGAATTAAAGAGACTTAAATCTTATATATATATATATATATATATATATATATATATATATATATATATATATATTTTATAAAATCAACCATAATTTCTATCATTTATAAATTGACATGTTTCGTATTTTTCAGGATGGTGGTTGCAAAGCTGGTACCTTTGAAAAATATCCTACTCATTCAGAGGATAAGTATTTCCCACCGAATGACTCTGTACCAAGAACAATGTCTTCAAATGTATTTTATCCACAAATGAACATTAGAAGCAGGCAGACAAGGTCTATTGTCAATTATAATGTAGACTTTGGAGTAAATGCAACAAATTGGAGAAAGTGTGGCCTTATTGTGTATAAATAATAAACTCTAATTGAATTACAAATTAAAGCAGTTGATCATTATTGAGGATAATGTAGCAAAGTATACTTATTATTGAATTAAACAACAGAAAGTCCAGGTTGAATTCAACAATATAGTGAGGACAGTGCAACCTGATATACAGAGTACAGTAGCCAAAGATGATGGTTGTATGGGTTTAGCATGGGGTTGGAGACCCAATAATAACCACATGTACTTTAACTCACTCTCTATTATGAAGAAACCAAGCGCTGCAACAAGATTGACTACAAAAATGGCTGGCGGGCACAGGGAAGCTGTAAAGCCATGTCAGATACTCTTTATCAATGCAACGGTCAAGCCATCACAAAAAAGTCCCCCATCTCCAACCCCCACAATGGGGAGTACATCTTGAGAGGACCAGGGGGAGGGGGGGGGGCAGGGCAGGCGAGTGATGGAGAACTCCACTGTGTCCGGTGGTAGTGATGTATGTGGGCAGCCGCAGATTGCCAGAGTGTTGACGATGAAGTCATTGAGATGCCAAGGCCAACAGACAGTGCAAGCTCGACATGTGGGCAGGTCGGTGGAGCCCACTGGATTAATGACGAGCACCTCGACGGATGGCAGAAGGAAGGTGCAGACGGCATGTCAGATGATGATGGAAGGAAGACATATGTGTAAAAACAGCTGCCACTCATTGGTGGAGGGATGTTGAGGAAGCAGAAGAAGATGGACAGAGGATGAAAACTGAGAGATCGCAAAGTATGATGAAGATTTTCTGTGGCTAGAGGAGGGGGAACAGGAATTATGAATTCCAGGACCGGGGAAGAGGGGAGGGGGAGAACTGTCACAAACACTATTTACACTGCATGTGGGCGCGACAACACTGGGAACATGTTTTGAGGGGACACTCGTACTAACCTGGGAGTGACTGTCCTTCCGTAGTGACAGTAGATACAAAAGGTGGTGCAGAGCACATGCTAGCTGTAAGGTGGCAGGCAGTGTCCTCATTTTCACAATGCAAACAGATCACACATTATGTTTGCTTGCTCAATTTGACAAGAGCAATTTGGATTGTTTAATGGTATCGAAGCACTTGCGGACAACGCGATACAGGTTGATCACCCATTCATGTTCACGACGCAACTTTGAAAACAGCGTTTCGAACTTTTTGATAGTCTGAAAATACTAGTAAATGGACAGTGCATTAGCAAAGCAAGAGTCAGAGCACAAGGAAAATGAGTGTTTGTGCAGTGGTGAAACACATGAACATCAGAGGAAAGTTTATGATGAGTTAGGAAGATTGTGGCTTGCATGCTTCACATAGGTAGGCATCATACACTCTGTCAGCGATGCGGATATATTCACTTGGAGCCTGAAGAATGTTATACATGAGAGAGGACTGAACTGCGAGCAGGAGCTTGTTTGACCAGACAGCAATGCGGGTATAATCCAGCATGTCATGTTCATTGACGAGAAAACTTAGGAGGTGCCAGAGCTGTGACATCATTTTGTTCCCCAGGTGTTCTTCATGGATGATGTGTCTGATAGTATCTTCCGGTGTGTGAGTGACCCTCTCGAGGATGGTTTGTTTGGTGATGGAATATTCGTCGGTCGCTGGAGGAGAGGTCACAAGCACACAGGTCGTGTTCGTGAAGGTGCATGATGAGGCATAGGTAATGAGCTGAGTCATTGAGTGAGTAATGATCGAAGATCTGCTCAGCGATGGTGAACCACATAATGCGACCCTTGAAGGAGAAAGGCCATAGTTTAGGAAGGTGCCCAGGTACTGGCAACTGTGGTGGATTAACAAGGATGTTTAAGAATTATCTTTGTGAGCCTTTTATATTAGTTCCATGTATTCTTTTTTTGTATACATTCTATGTACGACGCACTTGTAAATAAAGTAATAAATTTGGTGCCGAATCCCGGGAACACCCTGCATAACTGGGATCGAATCAGGAATAAACCAGACTAATTAGAAGAACATGCTAGTAAGAGATACTGGGTCTGAGAGATTACATTCCTTGACTTCAGAATTCGCGACGGGAGCAAGCGCGGCTGGCCACATCTGCACAAGATGAGCTCTACATTTAGCGCTGGTGAGTGCCAACATGCTTATTGAAATTGAGTAGGGAACTGTAGGAGGGTTTTTAATTCAAAATTTACAATTTCAGTGTGATTTGCAGAGCTAGATATTAGCGTTTGTTTTATTGAGCAAGTGTGGCCAGAGATAATGTATGTGTAGCAGCTCCCTTGCTTACATAGATAACACGGGTGCTATGCAGAGTTGTCAGAGATTATAACAATTTAACAGACAAGCGCTCCACTTGCTAGGCAGTCACGAAACATTATTTACGTTTATGATGGCAGACGAAAGCGGAGACAGGACACTAATATTGTTGAGGAGAAAACGAAAGACGTTACGGGCGAACATAACTAAATTTAATAATGAATATTATAGAGGAAAAATTCCTAACAGGAAAAATATACGTAAAAAATAGATGAAGTACACTTACCAGGCGAAGGGGCACAGGCAGTAATAGCAACAAATAAACACACAGACACACACACACACACACACACACACACACACACACACACACACACACACACACACACACACACAATGCTAGCTTTCGCAGCCTAGCTGCTTCATCAGGCAGAAGGGAGGAGAGGGAAAAGGAAATGATGAGGGTTTTAAGGAAGGGGGTAAGGAGCCATTCCAATCCCGAGACAGGAAAGAATTACCTTGGGGGAAAAAATGGAGGGTAAATAAATGCACACACACCCACACATTTACACAGACACAAGTACACTTAGTGTACACTAAGTGTACTTGTGTACTTGTGTCTGTGTAAATGTGTGGGTGTGTGTGCATTTATTTACCCTCCATATTTTCCCCCAAAGTAAGTCTCTCCTGTCCCGGGATTGGAATGGCTCCTTACCCCCTTCCTTAAAACCCTCATCATTTCCTTTTCCCTCTCCTCCCTTCTGCCTGATGAAGCAGCTAGGCTGCGAAAGCTAGCATTTTTGTGTGTGTGTGTGTCTGTGTGTTTATTTGTTGCTATTACTGCCTGTGCCCCTTCGCCTGGTAAGTGTACTTCATCTATTTTTTACGTAAATTTAATAACGGCATTATAAGGACAGAATTGGATGTAGAAACAGACAACGAGTATAATCAGACAAGATTACAAGAGACCTTAGATCAATTAGTTATTCTTGACAATGGCATTCACGAACTTTTGTCAGATGCTGACGTGAAAGAGTGTGAAAAATATGTTGAGGTTGCAAAGTGAGTGATATTTAATTTGACTTGCACTGCTCATGACAAACTATCTAAAACTGCCTATCCTTCACTCACGGCTGCAGTGCCGTCACTCTTCTCTATCCCACATTCTGTAAAATTACTGACTATCAAACTTGAACCATTTGCAGGAGACGTAGAAAGGTGGTCCCGGTTCTGGGAGCAATTTCAGTCAGTGGTAGATAACAACCCAACCATCAACACTATAGACAAGCATGTCTTCCTTCGCGGATACTTGGAGGAAGAAGCGCAATGTCGGCGCAGAAGACCAAAGGAAACTATACAGTCTCAAACGTACGCTACCCTACAGCTGCTGCCTTACACTTCACAACTAGGAAAAGCCAGACGCCCAAGAAAACGAAGATGTCACCCTTTTGCATTTATTGCGAAGAGAAGAATCATTGGGCTCAGAACTGTACTAAGATGACAGACGTTAAGCAATACATAGAATAGCTCAAGTCTACCCAACAATGCTTCTTGTGTCTAAACAGAAGTCACACTGTGAGGAACTGCAGGAAGACGAACAAAGTTTCCTGCACAAAATGTAAAGGCCCACATCACATCTCAATCTGTGATAGACAAGTGGGAATCACTGTAAGTAAAATAGAGGTTATTATGCCACACTTGAAATATCTCCAAACAGCTCAAATTTGGGTAATTGGACCAACTGGTCTTCGGAAATGAACACATTGCATTCCACACATAGGAAGTCAGTCAAGTTTCATTAGTTCAGATCTGATAGATGACCTGAAGCTGAAAGTCATTGACCGGTCACAGTGTTTGAAGCACCTTTAAATAAGTCAGTGAAACGTAGAGTAGCCAATTTCACAATAAGGGAAATGTGGACGAAGGATTCTGTGCAAATCTCGGCATTTGAGAGCAGCAACACATATTCACCTCACCCAGCTGTCCCACGTGCCATCTAAAGCCTTCACAAATTGCAATTATCTGATCCTCAAGATGACACAGATGATTTGACTATTGAGGTCCTGATAGGAGGAGACCAATACTGGCAAGTGATGAGGGACGAACAGCCAATACGCATCTCCAATTGCATGGTACTTCTTCCTTCTAGGTTTGGTTGAATTCTTAGTGGGAATAAGTCTGGTACTACAATGAATCAAGTGTCAGTAAACCACGTCCGAAATACCATCTCTCGAGAACAATCTACGTAAGTTCTGGGATCTAGAGACAATAGGGATAAAAGAAGATCAGCAACAAGCATTCATTACCAGAGAATCTGCAATCATAGAAGGCTTTCATGAGTCATTCAAGATGGAAGGAGAATTGTCTTCCTACCAAGGAAGGAAGGAGTCATATTGCACTCAAATTACAAAAATGCCGAAAGACACTTTTTTTTCCCCCCTGAAGTACAAAATTTAATGGAAATAAACAGTTCTGAGAGGTACACTACTTTCTAATGACAGACTACTTCCTTAAGGGACATGTAGAGATGGTCCCAGAGTCAGAGCCAGCTACCGATACCTTTTATATGCTTCACCATACTGTAAAGAAGCAAAGAGATGGCACTACGAAATGGAGAATAGTCTTCGATGCCTCTTCTCATGAAAAAGGTTCTATATCGCTCAATGATGCCTTGCAGGCAGGCCCTCCGCTTTCAACTCTACCGACTAGCTTTAATTGGGGACGGAACTCAAGCTTTTCTGCAATTGTGTCTGGATAGAAATGAGAGAGATTTAACAAGATTTTTGTGGTTTGGTATGGAGAGACAGGAAAATGGAGAATGGAAGACAACAGATAGCATGACAAAGTATAGATTCACCTGCTTGCCATTTGGACTTACTTGCAGCCCATTTCTTTTGTCAGCTACTTTACGGGAATTGGTTTCCATGTTTGGTGACAAGTATCCCTTTCTCTACAAAACTGCTAGATCAAGGGATCTTCATGGATGATTTCACAGCTGTTTTAGAAGAGGATAATGAAATCATTACTGTATATTATGAGATAACTGGGCTTTTTCGAGAGATGAAGATGCCAATGTCAAAATGCTGAAGGGCAAGAGGAGAAACAATATACAAGAGTTTTTGGTGTCAACTGGAACACTCATACAGACTCTCTTCCGTTTGAACCTCAAGACATCATCGGAGTGTTACTAGAGGAGTTTGCAATTAAGAGGCAGGTGTTACAAGCTACTGCAAGATTTTACGACCCGCTTGGTTTGCTTTCGCCAATGTCGATTACAGGAAAAATCTTGTTCCGAGATATCTGGTGCAGAGCATTGGCATGGGACGATCTCCTACTTCTATATCTGGCAAGAAGGTGGCAAATCTGGATTTCCAGTCTTATTCACTTATTGGACATTCAAATCCCTTGTGGATAGGGGCTTCCACTAGAACGCCAGAGATTTATCAAGTACATGTTTTCTGTGATGCTTCAGTGAGGGCATATGGTGCCGTACTTTATCTCAGTACACTTGATTTGCAGCAAAAACAAACTATCACTTATTAACAGAGTGACCCTCCCACGACTTGAGCTCCTTTCTGCTTTGCTGGGTATAAGGCTTCTGAAGTATTTCTGTCAATCTACAGGATATGATAACATGAGGACGACGCTATGGAGTGATTCTATGGTGGAACTAGGCAGGATTCACAGCAACCCAAATAGATGGAAACCATTTGTCTCAAATCATGTCACGGAAATCCAGCAGAGCTTCAATCCTGCACAATGGCGACACTGTCCAAGCGAAGACATTCCAGCAGATATATTATCTTGGGGGATGTCAGCGAAAGAGTTACAAAGCTCACAATGATGGCATGCACCACGATGGCTTACAAATGCTCCCAACTTCTGGCCTCAACACTCGACCACCCCACTTCCTGAGGCACGGAAGAACGACCAAGTATTAACAGTTAGCACATGGGAATGTCCCTTAGATGCCAACTGATTCAGCTCATTCTGGAAGATGATTCAAGTTATGGGTTGGATACTATGGTTTATAAAGAACGTTCGAAGCACAGAGAAACACGACAGTGAATTAACTGCCACAGAGCTGGAAACAGCAAAACTGCATTGGATCTACATTGCACAACTGGAAAGTTTTGGCACAGAACACACATATGTACGAGAGAAAAGGAATTTTCCATTTAAGTCGGAAATTGCACATTACAGTCCTTCCCTGAAGGACAATCTCATCAGATTGGGGGGACACCTGGATCATGCAGACCTGACATATCAAGAGAATCGTCCACTCTTCCTCGGTGAATCCCATCATTTTACAAAACTTTTGATCAATCAGATGCACATAAATCTACAGCATCGTGGAGTGAGAATTGTGTTAAGTAAGCTACGCCAACAGTACTGGATCTTAAAAGCATGCCAGTCCATAAAGAAAGTTATACACACTTGTCTCCCTTGCAAGATCACCAAGAACCTCTATGGAGACAAAACAAAGTACCCCTACCTATGGCTCACCTTTCACAGTCATGGGAGTAGACTTCGCCGGTCCACTGTATGTCAGGGTTGGGAGCGTGTTACAAACATCTTATATTTTACTGTTTACTTGCACCATTACAAGGGCTTTGCACCTTGAATTAGCATCTGACATGAGTATGGTTAAAATTCATCATGTCGTTCAGACGATGGAGTACCCCACACCATATATTCGGACAATGCGAGAACTTTCCAAGCAGCGAGCAGAGAACTTGCAGAATTTTCTCAGATCTTCGCAGATCCACGTACCAGCCACCATTTCGCTCACAACGGCGTGTCCTGGAAGTTTAGTGTTCCACGGGCGGCTTGGTGGAGAGGCTGGTGTGAATGAATGGTGGGCACAACAAAGCATTGCTTGAGGAAAGTGTTGGGCACATCTCAACTAGATGAGGAAACTCTCAGAACAATACTAGCAGATATAGAAGCCGCCATTAACAGCAGACCAATTATACAAGACGGTCCCTAAGTACTAAAACCAAGTCATTTTATAAATGAGGAACGATTGTCAACATTACCCTCGGGACCAGAACATAATATCAATACAAATCTGAGAAAAGTGGCAAGACTGAGGGCAAAGGTGCAAGAAGATTTCTGGAAGAGGTGGAAGAAGGAGTATCTTCTAGCCCTGAGATACTTCCACGAGGTGCGTCAACCAAACGGGAGATCGACGAAGTGTTGAAATGGCGATGTCATCGTGTTTCAAGACGATCTGCAGCCAAGTCACCTATGCAGGCGAGCTCACATCTCTGCAGTGAGACTGGGCCGTGACGGGAGGACGAGAACTCTCAGCGATGAACGGAGATCATCCACTCCGTACAGCTGCTTGTGCCACTGGAGATCGACCAGGGTGAGGAGGATGTGGCAGATTAACGACGATGTTTAAAAATGATCTTTGTGGGCCTTTTATATTAGTTACATGTTTTCTTTTTTTGCATACGTTCTATGTAAGATGCATGTGTAAATAAAGGTTGTGTTTACGTTTCACAATAGCAACAGTGGTGCCTCCGGAACATCAGTGGAAGTGGTGATGTTGACTTGTTGTGGTGTCCTGAGAGAGTTTGACCAGTTGTCATTTATGATGAAGCCTCGAAGATGAGCGAGCGTGTCGCAGCAGGAGCAGGCAATCCGATGCGGACAACCGCCGCGGAAGTCATCGGTGTGTGCCATGAATGCGGGCAGATGCATGGAATGGTGCTTCCCAGAATGTTCTTGTGTGTCAACAGTGTAGTACAGCAGAAAGCAATTGTTCAATCCATAATGTGGTAGACGCATCACATGATGCGGAAGCACAAAGGACACGGCAGTAGTTTGTGAATGGTTAAAGTTTGTAGTGGAACTAACCGCTACATAGGTCTAAATTGCCTTGAGATAATCCAACGTCTCCTATTCTATCATTTTTTGGACAATTTCTGACCACACTTGAATTGTTACTGCCGCCAGAATGTCTGTGTGCTGCAGTTTCTGGTGGTATGAAGTGCATCAAAGTGGTCAGAGTGTCTATTTAATTGGTCTGCAGCAGCATGGAATGCTAGAAGCTATGGGACTATGAAACATGTATATCCATTATTAAACAAATAACATTCTGTTTATTCCAAGAGTAACTTATTGTACTTTCAAAAGATTTATGTAAAGGTTGCTCTAGAGTGAGCTAGAAATATGATTGTGAAAACCTTATTGTTCAGTTATTTACAGTTAAATATGAATAAATATGCTCCTCAAGTGTAAATGGACTAGAATGCTCATTTAAGTAATTTGAGAAGTATAACTATTTGAGTCAAACATATAAGAAGAAAACGAACTGTTTTATGGTGGTTTTATTATGCTAGACTACATACACATAATTTATGATGAGAGTGAACCATCACAGTTGGCAACCTTTGACATAAGAACTGCAGAATATGGTCACGTCTCAGAAGAAATGTGTTAAGAAGTTTGACTGAGGCAAGAGATGTACTCAATACCACCTGGATGTTAAACAATTATACAAAAACTATTGGTTGTGACAGTACATCTAAAAAACTGCATATTCATCATTAAAATCTGCACATAACTAAGAAGAAACATATTGTGCATAAATATGCGCTAGAAGAAAAGAAGATTTTTCCACATCAAGCAGAAGCAACGAGTAGCCGACATTATCAAACAGCAACTCGACATATTTGAGACGTAAAACCGTCTCAGGATTTCTTAATTTAAACTCCATGGTGTGTTGTGTCAGTGCATACACTAAATGTTATGCCTATAACAAGATATCAGGAAAATATGGCAGAAGTAAATACAAGTGTACCGGATGTAACTAACATGTTAAAAACTATTCAGGACCAATTACTTAGCTTCAAACCTTATAAACAATTGTCTGATCAAAAGACAAGTTTCAAAAATGATTTTTCTAAGCAAATATCTATTCTTTCCAAAATACCTTGAAATCTTATGCAGAAAAATGTGAGGTTAACTACAATAATTTAAATTCAGAAATTACATCTATGAAACAGATACTAGTATCTAAAGATGAGGTTTCTAATATAGTCACAGATCTTTTAAATGACAAACTTCTTCCCTACAAACAAGATCTTGTTTCAGATGTGGTACAAACTGTTAAAGATACCACTTCTGATACAGATCCTGTCCATCAAGAACTTGGTAATAAATTATTGTCAGTGGTTTCATCAGAGAATTGTAGTAAATTAACATCTCTTGAGACGGTTGATATCGCCCGGATTGGTGAAATGGTTTGGGCTACTGAATTGGAATTAGAAGCACTTAAACAATCACAATCAGATCATAGTGAAAAGTGTACCCTTGAGTTGTCCAACATTTATCAACAATGAATTTCGGTACTAATTGAGAAAAAAATACATGAAATTAATACTGGTGATACTTTATCAAATGTAGATTTCCCTAATCATCATTTTGATACAGTTTGTGAGGATTCAAATAGACCTGTTACTGCTAATAACAACCATGCACAATCTCCAGTTCAATCTAATTACGATACATTTAATTTCACTCGGGGAATTAATTTGTCAAAACAATTGCCTAAATTCAAACCAGGAGGTGATGTCCTTCCTAATCATTTTATTCGAGCGTTTTCAAGAACTCTCCCAAATACATGGTCTGACAAACAAAAAATTGATTTCACTTTGTGTTACTTAATCAGGGAGGCAGTTGTCCAAGCGTGCTAGCCATAGATGCTCTTATTTCGTTTCTTCCCAAATTCAAATATAGGTGCTATGAAGTATAAAAAGAAAACAAGAATAAAATATGTTTTGATTACACTTCCATATTACCCTGATACATCAAGTATTGACATAAATTTCAAATCAAGAGGTAAGCAAGCAATTCTTCGTCATGTAATAACAGTTGGAAATTCAAACATGACCGACAATGCGAAAAAGTGTGGAAAACATCTGAATGTGCAGGCACATGGCAACTACATGCTCAGTCGCCAGAGTTAAACATCCAGTTTGTATAGAGATCACTGACTTTACTGCAAGCCCATAATTCAAATAGCAAATGGAGTGCTCTATTGCATTCTTTCTGAATCTAGATAACAAAATTTAATTTGCAATAACAATATATTGATTGTGGCGGTGTGTCCACATCTATATCTTTGGAGCCAGATTCCCTGAGCTCTGTCAGCTAAGCAATAGTTAGTCTGGAGCTGTACTTCAAGGGATCAACAATAAAGTGCATTTCTAGCTAATAAACATGTGGTATCTCTGGGGCTCAAATCCCTCACGATCCCAATAGTGGTGACCCCGAGTTTCTTTTTACATTCATTCAACCGCGCAAGTGAAATCCGCAGCTTATGCGCCGTTTTTTTGCCAAAAATACGACGTGCCACCAGCCAACAATCAATGGCCACAATGACTTTGCCATTCCACGCTTTGCCTGGATTTCACTTCGAACCTCAACATGTTCCATGAGTGCCTAATCTGCATGGTACGAGTGCTCCATCTTCGACCTCACCGCAAGATTTTTTCACCACTCCATTTCCTATGAGTGCAGTCACGTATTGTAATGACTCCGGCTTTGCTGCACCCAATGTGCTTCATCATGTTTCACCTTTATTTAATGCCAATGAACAATTGAACATACTACCAACTGATTCTAATTTTCCAAATGTATAATTTTCAGACTTGCAAAATTTGAACAATGGACTTCCAACTGCTGGTTATGTAATCAACAGTGTGCTACACTGCCACCACAATCGAACTTTATTCTCCCTTCAGAACACAGTGACTTTATTGATTGTGCAATTTCAAGTTTTCCTACAAATTATTCTTGCAATTCAAATCAGTTTTGTCACGCTCAGAGCACACGTTTTTCTGCATGTGCAAATAACATTCCAGACAATGCCGTAGCTGCAAGTTACGCGCAACAGTTTTTCCCGTGCGTGAAGAATGAAAGTGTTGCTTGAAACTACCACCTTAGTGACTCACGACCGCCCGTTTATGTTGCACATTCCAGTGCCTCTGCCACAGCGGTCTACAATGCCATCACGCCGCACCATGTTTCCGACCTACCGATCTTATTTCCTGTCCCACTGGGGACATCTGCCGCGCCGTGTGAACTTCATTCCTCACCTCAACAAGTGTGCTGTGTTTCCAATTTCATCGAGGCTTAGTTTCCGACAGAAATTTTGAGTTGCAAACAGAATCTACGACCCCCACTCTTGTAAGAACCGTCAAAGTCTAATTGTTCCTACGCTACATTACACGTCTCACCGCCCTGCTGTCCTTTGAGGTCGATCCTGCAATGTAGACGACGCATGCAAATCACCTTCCTCATTTCGAAGCCCACATGCTGCCCGAATTCCAGCCTCACCACCTCCTCCATCGCTGGTGTTCTATCTGGCCACCCTGCAGCGAGTTATTATGATTCTTCGACTAACTTCAAAGGATAATCGCACCCAGGTCAGCATTTGTGTTCGCCCCGCTAGTGTATTAGTGACGTTGCACCCACGCGCATGGTTACCAGTGCTACTGACAGTTGTGTTTCCCCGCGCCTCTCCTATGCGAGCGCTTGTAAACAAACTTGACAGCTATGCCAACACCTCACTCAGATGCACTGCCAGCGCCATGTTCTTTTCTAGCGGCCACCTCTCACATTACTCTTTCTCCTCCCATGGAGCAATCTTCTTGTTTCCTACTCTCCCACCCTGTTGGTCGAGCATGAATCTGGAACTTCAACTTCTCCGACTCGCAAGCTGTCACCTGAGTGTATTCATCTTGGGAACTGTTCGAACACATCTCACACGCCACCACCTTGTATTTGCGCGACAGTGCCTCCCTCATGCATGCCAGCGGCTGACATGTCGACTACCTCGGCACTTCAGCTCTCCTCGGTTGCCCCAAAAGTTTCCAAGCCACTGCCAGCCGCTGTGCTGCCCTTGCACGCACCGCTGGTTAGTGCGAGTACTACTTCATCGCCTTGGCTCTCCTCGGCTACCATGACTACTTCCGAGGCACCGCTAACTTCTATGCTGCACTCGGGTGCACCGCCTGCCGACATAACTACTATTTCAGTGCCTCGGCTTTCCTCTCCTGCCCCGAAAACCTGCGAACTACTGCCCGCCGCCGTACTGCTCTCGGACATACCGCTGGCCGGCTCGTCTACTACTTCGGCGCCTTGGCTGCCACCACAACTTCAGAGCCATAGCCCGCCGTCACACTACACTTCCACATACCACTGGCTAACGCAGCTACCATTTCAGCGCCACGGCTTTTGTCATAAAAGCTCTCAAGCCACCTTCCGCTAGCCCACTCAGTGCCACGCCCCTTGAGGCACGTGTCCCTGTGCCGCCTCGCACTGTTATACCAATCGGTACGCGTAAACAAACAAACAATTGCCGCCGCGCCCACTGACAAGACAGGACATGTTTAATGGATTGCGACATTGAACCCTGGCCCCTCCTACCGACATCACTGCCATATGTTGCGCCTTCTTCATCCCCCGCCCCCATAGCCTCATCAGAGTGTAATCAAGTTAAGGTTGGCTAGCATGAAGCTACCTGGACTATGCCATAACAGTTGTCAGAGACTTTAACCTACTGAGTAAAGATTTGGTTGTCTATGATTTCACTACAAGTAGTACATACAAGTTGGTTTGTGAACTGCTGTTGAACATGTTCTACATGTTCTCCAAAAACTGTCTTGGGCAGCTAAATTGTAAGCCCACAATCAATGATAATATTTTATACCTTTTAAATATTGTAACAAAACAGACCAGACCTTATAAGGCTGTCAGTGTAGAGAAAGGTGTAAGTGATTTAGTGATCACAAAGTCATTATAGTGAGAATGATGGTTACCAAAGTAAATTAATCAGTCAAGAAGTCTAGGACACTGTTTTTGCTAGAGATATCTGATAATCATTTGTTAAGAGTCCCACTCAGAGAATGAACGGACATTGTTTAGTTCTGATACTATGGTCATAGAGGAATTATGGGCTACATTTAAATGCATTGTACAGTGCTAAAGAATAATGTGCTGATTAATTGGATTAAGGATGGAAATGACCCACCATGGTTCAACAATATGTGGTAAATGCCAAGGAAAAAAAGATATTTGCACTCTTGTTTCAGTAAAGAATAAGAAAATGATGACAGGCAAAAGTTAGCAGAGATTTATGTGCCCCTGCCCCCTCCTACACACACTGGACAAAACAATTAGGGAATCAATTAAGATAACTTGGTTCTGAAATATCATCATTGGCAGAACAAACTAATATGGTTTGACATCTTTCTGTCGGTTCTATGGATTGGAGACAGCAACATTATGGCAAACGAGATAAGTGGTAATAACAGAAATTTGCTACAGAAGGGGTTGGTGTTCACTTGTATTTACTCTATCAAACAATCTACACAAACAGTTGGGTTCAGATAGTTTAGTGAGGAGATAATGCAATGCAGCAACAACGTGATTTACCTGAAGATATGGTATGGAGAGCAATAGGGAGGTTGTAAGCAGGAGAGACACAGAGGGAGGTGGCTTCAGCTATTGGAGTGTCCCAAAGTGGATTTCCAAGATCTGGATATGATTTCAGACAACAGGAACTGTTAAAAGTAGGCAAGGCCAAGATCATCCACAGGTAACATCAGCAAGAGATAACCATTATCTCTGGTTGATAGCCCATCAAGACAGGAGGCTGAATGCAACTCAGTTGCAACATTACCTTTAGGCAGCAAAAGGACATGCAATATCAACACAAAAATCTGAAATTGTCTTCAGGAATGTGGCCTCTGTGCACGGGGACCTATGGTGTGTGTTCCATTTCAACCATGACACCATTTAACCTGCAAAAACTAGGTGGAGGAACATCAGGCTTGGAGTCATAATGAATGACACCAGGTTCTGTTCAAAGAAGAGTCAAGATTTTGCGTTCAGCCAGACAATCACCGTTCCCTCATCTTGAGTGAACATGGAACTCCAAACAATCCTGCAGGAAGTGCAGGAAACATCTCCATATCATGGTGGTGGATGACTGGTGTGGGTAGGATTCAGTATTGGAAGATGTATAGACTTCTATGTCATTCAGTATGGTGCCTTGACTGCTTAGAGGTATAGGGACGAGATCCTTTGACCTTTTGTTGTGTCCTACACTAGTGTTACAGGAGATGGGTTCTTTCTGGTGGATGATAATGTTTGTTTCCACTGAGCTGCACTGAAGCTGATGGAACTGAATGAATGGAATGGCCAGCTTGTTCACCAGACTTAAACCCGATTGAGCATGTCTGGGATGCACTTGGCGGATGCATTGCAGCCACACCAGCACCTCCCACAATGGTTGCAGAGCTGGATATTGCACTCATAGAAGAATGGCCAAATATCTCTCAAAATCTGATTCCCTAACCTCTTCTATCCAAACCACGCAGGTGTGCAACTGTATTGGCCATCTAAGGTTATCAAACTCCATGTTAGAGGGCAACAAGAATGACTTTTTCACTATTGTGGTAGCCTCATGGTGCTTTACTCAAAACCGACTAGGAACTGAACCCGGGGCCCCTGCATGGCAGTCTACCACATGATCCACTGGAATATGGAGGTGGACATAAAAGACTGAACCTATATAATTACAAACCAATATTATAAACATCAATTTACTGCAGAATTCTTAAGTTTACTTGAGATGGAAAAGCTTCTGTCTATACACGGCTTTAGAAAGAAATTGAGTTTGGCCTTTTCTTGCTTGATATCTTGCAAGCTATGGGTGAAGAGCAACAGGTACACTGCATATTCCTTGATTTCTAAAAGTTTATTGACGTGGAACAGCACTGCAGGCTGCTAACGAAGGTACCAATAGGAGTTGAATACATTACAGATGTGAAACCTACAAATGCGATGAATGTGGACTGCAGGAAAACTGCAACCAGTTGCATTTTATTGTTTTTCTTCTTCATTAAGCTTAATGAGTTCCTGGCAGTTCATAATAATAATATAGTAATAAGAACAGTTGACAACTCACCGCAAAGACGTAGTGACGAGCTGCGACAGGCACATACAAGAGACACACACATACAAAACTTTCAGCTATCGGCCATGGCCTCTTTAAGAAAATAGAACATTCACACAATCACACAATTCTTGCATGATTCCACAAGCAGCACCTCTTCCCAAAACCCTACCCTGCCATCCATCTCTCCTTCTCCCTACAATATATACCCTCTGCCAGTTGTAGACAGAGAGAGGGAGAGGGAGTGAGTGTGTGTATTTTCGTTTTTTAGGAATAAGTTTCTTGTCCAGAAGTTTAATATTTAAGTAATGTATTTTTCTGTTTTCACCTGATATACAAAATTTTTGTTCGTGTGGTGAGTAGCAATTATTTTTCCATTCTGCTATCAATAATCACCAATAACAGTCAAATCCATAAGGAAATGCAATAAGAGCTTTCAAACCAGTAAATTAGCTGCTACTCCAGGTTTTCCTCTCTACACTGATTATTATGACAGAATCTTTTTATTTACAATATCACTGGAAAAACAGATTTGCATGTGGTGAACAGCAACATGTAACAGATAATAGCAGTCACAGTAGTTTTCAAGTTTATGCTCTTTATCCAGCAGAAGTGCACACATTAACATACACATTTAAATATATACTCCATAACCAGGGGAGTACACACAGGTGTATGTGTCGTTATGTATATGAATGTGTGTACTTCTGATAGAAAAAGAGCATACACACAAAAGCAAGCATGAATGCTGTTTTTGGTTAAATGTTATCACATGCCATACATTAGTCTGCTTTAAGTGACTGGTTGCCCTTCCCTTACATAATCTTTCTGTTTACCGCAGTGACTAGAATAGATAAAGTAAAAAAGTTTAAATTCTCCATTAAGAGTTTAAATTTTTTTTAGGTGAGAATGTACTTACATAAGGCTCACATTAAAATAGTTAAATAAAATGTGGCTCACTCCATGTTAATAGAATAAAAAGTAAAATTTAAAACGCTATCTGCATCGTAAAATTGTGGAGCACGGCCACACACAGGTCGAGTGAGCACTGTGTACTGGCAGAGGCATAGGAACACTAGTGACGTGCGCCCACACTAGGTGGCGCCAAGAGGGCTGATGAGCGTGCGCGCAGTTGCGGACGCGAATGAATTTGACAAGAAGAAAACTATGTGTAATATGATACTGACAAACGGGTAAAGAAAGATGGGAAATCAGATGAGAAATAACGTGCAAAGAAATCTGGAGCCAAGTCATTTGCATCGCAGAATATATATGCGTGTGTACAGGCAAATATTGAAGATAGAAAGTTAGGAAATATACAGCGGCCAGACATATAGTGCATGAAACACAAACTAAAAATAAATAGCATGCACCCGGCGGGAGGGAACGGGATAAACATTATGCATCATAACATTAGAAAACTATAAACAAGTGCACCACTAGAATTCTGAGGACAATAAACACCATGCAGGAACAAGTATTCCATAACAAATTTCTAAAACAGTATAGGTTTAAAACCTTCTAGGTATTGTCTACTTGCAAGTTACAGTTGTATCATATTACACATAGTTTCCTTCTTATCCAATTCATTCGAATCCGTGACTGCGCGCAGGCTCATCAGCCCTCTTGGCACCACCTAGTGCTGGCGAACGTCACTAGTATTCCTACGCCTCTGCCAGTACGCAGTGCTCACTCGACCTGTGTGTGGCCGTGCTCCACAATTTTACGATGTAGATAGTGTTTTAAATTTTACTTTTTATTCTATTGACATGGAGTCAGCCACATTTTATTTAACTATTTTAATGTGAGCCTCATGTAAGTACATTCTCACCTATGCTGTAATTTTAATTTCTTATTTTAGAAACACTTTTGTGTTTCACTATTATTAATATGATTTGTGTATTATATATTATTAGGTAATACTTCTGAAGAAGGCAAAATTACTTTTGTTGAAATCTAGGTCAAGGTTTATACATGTAAACCATTTTTATGCAACTGGTCGGCTGAAACTGTGTTGACTTTTGGATCATTAAGAGTTTTTCATTATTGTAGGCACAAATTTGAGTACAGTGTTGTATTTAATTTCTTTAAATAGCTTGCTTCCATTCCAGATCAATTTTAGCATGTATTATTGATTGTAAATGCTTGGATACAGCTAAAATGTTGAGGTTCATACAGAACATATTGAAGACTTCCTCATAGTTGTGTTTGTATTTCTTGAACATTCTTTAACTTATATGTACATTTTCATCTTAAATGTTGTTTTAATCATAATGATTCATCAGATTAAAATTCTAAAACATTCATTTCAATGTCCTTTCAGAAAGTCGGGCAATATTGAAAAACTAATCGTGTGATTGTGAAAAAAATCACTTATAATGTTTATGTGCAGTCATACCTGTTGCAAATTATTAGACCCAAAAATAATTCTGCACTATCAGTTTAAGATATTTACATAAGATAAAGAAGGCATAACTGAATCTTGGAGGCATTACCTCCTATAAGTATTAATTTTGCAGTGAATACTTATAAAAAACTATAGTTAGAAACAGACAATCTAATTTCTAAACTGTTGTTGGTGAGGTCTTCAGCCCCAAGACTGATTTGTTGCAGTTCTCCACACTAACATGTCCTGTGCAAGCCTCTTCATTTCCAAATAAGAACAGCAGCCTACATCCTTTTGAACCTGCTTACTGTATGCATCTCTCAGTCTTAACTTTGCAATTTTTACCCTCTAATACTAAATGGACTAATCCTTGATGTCTTAGAATGTGTGGCACCAATGAATCCCTTCTATTTGTCAAGATATTCTAGGCATTCCATTCAGCACCTCATTAGTTATGCGATCTACGCGCCAAATTTTCAGCAATCATCTGTAGCACCACATTTTAAATGCTTCTGTCATCTTTCTGTCTGAACTCCTTATCATCCAGATTTCACTCTCACACAGTGCTCAAGCCAGACAAATGCCTTCAGATAGGACTTCCTAATATTTAAATTAATTCTGGGTATCGACAAATTTTGCTTCTTCAGAAATGTCTTTCTTTCCATAGCCATTTTACATCTTCTTTACTTCAGACATTTGAAGTTATTTTGCTATCTAAATAACAAAACCCATCTACCACTTTCATTGTGTGATTGCCTGCTCTAATAACTTCAGTATCACCTGTTTTTCTTAGACTACATTCCATTACGCTTGTTTTGTTTTTGTTTATGTCATGGGGAAGTGTGTTACCCCCTTCCCCAATACTGCATCCTTTTCAAGCCCATCTAGTCTTATAACGCTGCCTGATTTTTGTACAAATTGTATGTAACTTTTCATTCCCTATGTTTTATCCCTGCTATTCTCAGAATTTGAAAGAGTGTTTTTCAGTCAACATTTTCAAAACCTTTCTACATATCTAAAAGAGGTAAAATGTAGGTTTGCCTTTCCTTAACCTGTCTTCTAAGATAAGTCATAATGTGAGTATAGCCTCGTGTATTTCTACATTTTTCCTAAATACAAACTGATCTTCTCCAAAGTCAAATTTTACCAGTTTTTCCATTCGTCTGTAAAATAATTTGTGTCAGTATTATGCAACCATGACTTAAATGATCCTGTAATTTTCATACTTGTTTGCACTTGCTTTCTTTGGAATTAGAATTACTATAATCTTCAAGTCTGAGGGTACTTCCCCTGTCTCATAGATTCTGCTCACAAGGTGGAACAGTTTCTTCATTCTGGATCTCCCAATGATGTCAGCAGTTCAGAGGGAATATTGTCTACTCCAGGAGCCTTGTTTCATCTCATGTGTTCCAGTGGTCTGTCAAGTTCTTCTCACAGTATCATATCTCTTATCTCATCTTTCTTTTCTTCCTCTTCCCTTTCCACAATACTGCCTTCAAGTTCATTTCCTTTGTATAGGCCCTCAATATATTCCTTCCACCTTTCAGCTCTCCCTTCTTTGCTTAGTACTGGTTTTCCATCCGAGTTATTGATATTCATAATGCTGCTTTTCTTGTCTCCAAGAGTCTCTTTAATTTTCCTGCAGGCAGCATCTATCTTTCCCCCAGTTATAATTCTTCTATGGACTTGAGTTTGTCCTCTAGCTACTCCTGCTTAGCCAGTCTACACTTCTTGCCAACCTCATTTTTCAGCTGTCTGTACTCCCTTTTTCCTACTTCACTTGCTGCATTTTTATATTTTCTCCTTTCATTGATTAAGTTCAGCATCTCCTGTGTTACCCAAGGATTTCTATAAGACCTTGTCCTTCTACCTATATGATCCTCTGATGCCTTCACTACCAAGTCTCTCAGAGCTAATACCCATTCTTCTTCTGCTGAATTACTTTTCCCCATTTCATTCAGGCCTTGCCTAATGCTCCGCCTGAAACTCTGTTTCCTTCAGTTTATCCAGGCCCCATTTCTTTACTTTTCTACCTTTTTCCAATCCTTCATGTTTTAATCTACAGTTATGTATAAAAAATAGAAATCAAATAACTTACCCCAAGCACAGGCTCATGGATAGACACAAAAACACAAATAAAAACACACTCAGACACAAGTTACAAGCTTTCGCAACCGATGGCTGCTTCTTCAGGAAAAGAGAAAGGAAGGAGGGGAAAAAGGGAAGGATGCGAGTTTTAAGAGAGTGGAAGAGGAGTCATTTCAATACCGGGAGTGGAAGGACTTACCTTAGGGGGATAAAGGAAAGGTAAACACGCTTATTTACCTTTCCTCTTCCACTCCCTTAAAGCCTGCATCCTTCCCTTTTTCCCCTCCTTCCTTTCTGAAGAAGCAGCCATTGGTTGCGAAAGCTTGTATATTGTGATTGTGTGTGTTTTTATTTGTGTTTTTGTGCTTTGGATAAGTTATTCGATTTCTATTTTTTATACATATTTATCCCACCTGGAAAGTTTCCTTCTATAATATTCATTTAATCTACAGTTATTAATTCATAAAATGAAGCAACCAGTTACTTGTAATAATTTATTTTTGACGACTGGTTTCGGGCGCTTGAGTGCCCTTCTTCTGGTCTCTATACAGGCAACAATTGCATTGGTATTACAGTAAGGGATATAAAACGTACAAAGGTCGGTTACAGAAATTTGAATTTGTGAGTATAAAAGTATTCAATCTGAGTGTGAAATTTTATAAAGCTAATACAATGAGTGATGCAGTTTTGAAACAAATAGATTGTAATAAAAGATATGTTCATATAAAGGGATAAGTTTTACACTTACATTTTTGTTTTGTAGCTTAATATATGTACATGCTAGCAGGAGACTGAATGCTAAGTGCAGAGATTATGTAAGGCATAACAATCAGCTGTTAACAAAGTATCTATGGATGAGCCTCATAGTAGAAGGGTAAAAATAAATAAGGGAAAAAAAGCTGTGGGATAAAAAGTAATAATCAATGTAGTTGACAATAAAGGCGTAAAAAGAGGAGTAGGTGACTGATAAATCAGTCGGTTAACAGATTAATATTCAGCAGTGTAAGAAATACAATGATAAGTGGAGTCATAGGCGAAATATTTTGGAACTAGGTGCTGACACACTTGTAGGATGCTTAGAATGCCGCTGTCAGGACAACTGTCAATATAAACAAAGTGTCATTGTGTCTATGGCTTCAGATATTAATGGGTATAAACTGAGAAGCACTTCTCATATGACAACTAAGGATGTGGGTTATAAGCATTAAGATGTGTGAACTAATGTGCATAGAAATGTGAATGGTTACAGCAATATTAAGCAAGTGTTACAATTAGTGCATCTAGTCGGACAACTGAAGAAAGTTCAACAGTCAATTTGTTAGAAATATATCAAAGAAGACAATCCTGCAGAGCATATCATGGTGCTCTAAGACACAATAACACTAAGTGGTGGCTGGTTTCCTAAAAATAATAAACATTTTCACAATGGCAGTGACTATTGCATAGTGCAGTTTAACAAATTGGAGGCATAATATAACCAATCATTAATATGAGGGGGGAGGGGAGGCGAAAATAGTTACCAGAAATAACAATTGGAATCTATATCCAAATATTATGGGGTGGGAGGGGGTTAGTGTGGTAGAATCTACAGTTCATAACCAATAAGTTACAGTATGGTTGGAGTCTATTTCTACCCCCTCAGTATGTCTTACAATTTAGAACCTGGTTTCGAAATCTATGTCTCACCATAATAAAGTCAATTTGGTACCTTCTGGTGGCTCTTACTAGACTAAACATCAAGAAACCTGAATAGATGCTAAGTACAAAATGTTTTCAACTGAAATTCTTCTTCAAGTTATAATCAGTTATGTTAAAGTGGTTCTTCTGACTATATAAAAGTTATAAATAGGAAAAATGAATGAGGTACAAACTTCAATAAACAATATCATTATAATTTTTTTCTGTATTTTACTAAGTTAAAGTATTATTCATAGTGTACATGAAATACTGTACAACACTCATCAGAATATGTGACACATATCAGAAAGCTTTGCTTTAACCATTTTCATCAGGTACACTACATAAACATGATCTGATGTAAAGAGTGTATATAATTTGCACATTAGAAAATTTTTTATTAAAAAAAAAAGAAAAGAAATTATTAACAGCATGGTACTTCAATGCACCGAATTTATTGATGATGAATAGGATTTAACCTATCCTTGTAGGTGCAAAAGTGACTGGTCTGTAGTAATCAACTCCTTGGCCCCAGCCTCTGGGTGCTGTGTTGTAGTTGTTTAGTGTTTTGAATGAAAATCGGGCTGCAGGGGGCTGTTGCTGAACTGTCTCGACAGAAGGCTCAAAACTGTGCACTGGAGCTGGAGGCACTAAAAACAGAAGAAACACAATGGCAATTTATTCTCGCTGCAAATTCATACAATTTATTAATGTCAAAGATGCAGAATAATATTAAGAATATCAAAAACTTTAAGTTTCACCAGCAAATCTAGCACATTTAATGCATTAATATTATTAAATATGAGGAAACAGTCAAGACTTACACCTTGATCTTAGGTTGACCAGATAATTGTAACTGAAGTAGTTGATACATGCTCTGGTAACAAGATGTACATTAAACAACTGTGAGCACAAATATCATCAGTTGGAGGGAGTAAGACATCATCCTTTAGTGAATGTGTTTACACAGGATGGGTCAAAAACTTGTATAATTTGTGAGCTTGTCTTAAAACACTATGCCAACAGCAATTTTTTCACATAGTCTATTTTCAATGGGCAGTTGTCAAGAAGGATATCTAATGCTGTGACTGACATTATGCATGTAAAACAAATAAATAAGAAATGTGTTTAGAGGCACCAGGGTATAAAATGCATATGATGCAGTATTGTTGTGCATTTTTCGAGACATCTGTAATCACATGGTTCTTAAAAGGCCTGTATGTACATCATCTGTTTTGACTCTGAAGGCAGGCGAGTGTGGGTATGGTAATTTTGGTGTACCACAGTAAGGTCTATAGACCCTAGATGACAATAGTAAGACACAAGTGCCAATAACTAATAATAGAAAGTCCAAGTTGGAATTAAACAATATAATAATGACAGTTTTCAACTCACTGCAAAGATGTGATGACAAGATGTGACAGACACATAAAAAAGACACACACATACAACACTTAAGCTATCAGCCATGGTCTTCTTCAGAAAATAAGACATTCACGCAGTCACACATCACAGTCATGCAACCATGATCTCCAACTGCTGGATATGACAGATGTGTGACTGTGTCGTGTGCCAGTGTGATTGTGTGAATGTTTGATTTTCTGAAGAAGGCCATGGCTGATACTTAAGTGTTGTATGTGTGTGTGTATTTTTCATGTGCCTATCACATGTGTCAATAAAGTACACTAATGCAGAAACAGAAATAAAAAGTAACAAAAATTGGGCAAACCCTGAGTGCAACTACTGAGAAGCATGAAAATAATATTTCATGTCAAGATTAAAAGTTTTGACTAAAATGACTGTGGCTTCGTTATTGTAAGAATAAAAAGGATGAGCCGGCCAGTTCTCTGCAGACAGTGACTAACAATGCTGAGTTTAGGTGTGACGAGGGTTTAAAAATTCCATTAATTTCTCATTGTTTAAATAATCAGTTAATTCATTTTTTAAATTAATGGTACTGCAATAATAAAACATAAATGTGATAATAACATGAGAACGAAACATTACTTCAAAAGAAAAGTTGGGGTTTACAAAAAAAATACCATGCGGATACCCTACGTGCATCTGTCAATTGCATAATTTATGAAAGGCCTTAGGACTAAGAGTAAGCAATACTTCACAACAAACTGCTTACAATGAATGTGATGTCTCATCTGTTTATGTTTTCAGCAGGTCGTGGGTAAAAATTGTGAATAGTAGTGTGCTAATTATTACGTTAAAAGTAAATGTTCTTTTACCCAAAAACAATTATGTTACTAGTGAGAATGTGCTATGAATTTCTTACATCACAAACCATTTGTCTCCTGTTCAAAACTTAACACTTTTTTGACTAGCATGTAGAGAAATTTAGGGCGCTAAAGATCAGCCATTTATGCCATTATTTAAAAAATTGGCATATTTGTGTTTGATATATCTTAAAGAATAACACATGCCTAAAAATGACAAAGCTTCAAGGTTAGATGACATAAAAGTTTTCTGGGTGTTGTACTGCGTCATGATGTACGAAGGCTATTACTTAAATAACCGACGTTTCGGCCAATGTCACAGTGGCCTTCATCTGGGTATACTTCAAGGTTAGTTTATCATATTTATTTCAGTTCTTTAATAGCTAGATTACAAATTATACAATAATGATGGAAAAAAGTATAATTAACCTTAAAAACATTATAAGAAGTGAAGGCAGGCAATCAGGAATTTGCAAATAATTACACGTTCTGGTCATACTTTCGTTGTAGGTTCATGCATAATAATTTAGGCCTACTTTAAAATCATTACACATTTGACGAAAATAGGAAAATATTTCTGACAAGCAGTTCACAGCTGCTTCGTTGAGTTCCAGCATAACAACACACAAGAGAATCTTTAAAAGGTCATATTCACTGGTTGTTTCCACATGAATAATGATTGGCCGTTCTTACTTCCCATCAATTGTCACACTGTACCAACATCTACAGCTCCCGAAAAAAAAAAAAAACACGCCAACATCGTACTGTAGACCCTCTTTATTTTGAATTTGGATAAACAAAAAACTCAATTAACCCGAATTGCATGTTCGGTCCCTGCCGAATTACATCGAAAAAACTGCCAGTTAAACCAAATTTTGGATAATTCAAACTACAAACTAAAATCTGGTCTCCCAAATAAGATATTCAATATTTTCTTCTCCTTTTAAATCAATTAAGTATGTGCTGCGCACTAAGGTATTTCCCATTATACATTTGACATAAATGTTCTCAGAAAGTTACTGCACTGTAATATCACAACAGTGGCCAGATCACTTGCTTGCTGCTCATGCGTCACTTTCACAGTGTGGACCCTTCACACAATGACACTGAGAAAAACAGCACCCAACATTTCACACGGCGCGTTGCAGCACGCCGCCACTAACAACAGGTGCAGCTGTCACTGTGATGCTGCTGTTCTGTGACTGCTACGGTAATGTCACTTTCAAACTGTTCATGTATGCGGCGACCTGGTCCTCGACCGGTCAGCAGCGCCCACAGGGTGGAGGCATATGACGATGGCTCCGTGGAAAAGGTCAGGCGGGAGGGGCGTCAGCAGATCACATAAAGCGCTTGACACAGTACAGTCCAAGGATCTCTCTCTCTGTTTGTGGACAGTGAACGTGTTTTTCCCTTTCGCTCCATCACTCTCAATAAAATATGCCGCCGAAACAGAAATGCTCTCATAATGCTTTGACGCTAAAACAAAAGCAGAAAATTCTGCATATGGTCGATGGAGGAGAGAATACCAAAACACAGTTTTCAGAACACTTTTGGATTATGAAATCTTCTTTCTCATCGATCATTTAGAGATAAAATAGAGGCGAGTCTGGGAAGCTGTTCATTAGTGGCAATGGCACACGCATTAGGCCGGCCAAACAAGAAGAAGTTGAGGATTCCCTGTTTGAATGGTTCCAGCATATGCACCCACAGCAAATTCCATTGTCTGGACCCATGGTTAGAGAAAATGCTCATAAATCACCCAGAAAAAGGGAATTTTTGGGTTCGTGTGTTCTGAGGGCCAACTGTGGCGTTTTCAGATGAGGCACAATGTGCTGTCAGTGTTTGTGAGGAGGAATATACCAATGAGTTGGTGCAGGAATTTAAAACCGTTTTCATCAAAGAGATGTTCTTAATATGGATGAAACTGGCTTTTTCTATAACTTGATGCCTGAAAAACCACTGCATGTCTAGGGCAAAAAATGTCTTGGAGAAAAACACAGATAGTTTTGAGAAGCTCAAACCATTAGTGATTGGAAAATACAAAAAATCCATATGTTAACATATTCAGTTTACCATGCCACTAAGAGGATAACAATAAAGCCTGGATGACCAAGTCTCTCTTTTGTAGCTGGTTCTTGAAGGTTCAACAAATGGCTGTGAGGAAGAAAAATATTTTTCTAACTTTGGACCACTGCTTGGCACATCACATGGATGACCTGGAACTTCCGAAAACAGAAGTTGTCTTCCTGCGAGCTAACACCACAAGCCAACTGCAGCCATTGGATCAAGGAATAATCGCCTCAAAGAAATGTAATTACAGACGGTGACATGTTAAGGCTGCCATCACTGCAATCGAGCTACAAGAAACAGCTCCACTTTGGAATGTACTGCAAGCTATTCACAACATAGCTGCTGCTTGAGACTGAAGTTACAATGGACACCATAAGTAACTGTATTAAGAAGTCCTGGACAGCACCTGATAATGCAGTTGAAACTGGAGACAAAACCAATGATCCAACATCTACTAACTCCTGATGGGGATATACCTTTGATGCTGCTCTTCTACAGGCTTACACCCGGTTGGTGCCCTCTTTGAAGCCTATAACAAAAGAAAAAATGAACTAAACTGCCTTAAATTATTACAAATAACCTCGTTAATTCAAACTTTGTGAAACCGAATTGGCTATTTTTGGGTTTCTTGAAATTTTATTAAATGCGGGTCTACTGTAATAGCCTAGGAAGATTTACTCTTAAAGAAATGATAAATTTAACTCCCCCAAGCCAATTATATCGTCACTTATAACTGAAAAAGCATCATTTGCCCAGGAGCAAGTGTATTTCACAAAAAAATGGGGTACTTTAATTTTCACCCAGGAAATCTGGGAATTTTTTATTCATGTCTGTGCCTACACCCTGTGAAAAGGATTAGTTTGTGAGCCTGCAAAAAGCAAGATGAAAGCATTGACCAATTGTTGCTCATGTTGAAAACAATGTATTGGGAGGTATTTAATTGCTTTCAATAGAGATTTTTGGAACATTTCTGCACCTGTGTTTGGTTGTGGATGTCCACTTAAATGGTAGTTGATCAAACCATATCATCCAAGGACTGAATGTGGTCACACAGTGCCTTACAATATCACTGGAGACTACTGTGAATCATCTGCTTGAAGCAGGACTAAAAAAGAATCTGTCCAGGCTACCACTGACACCATGCCTCCTTTGACATTGCAAAAGAATTGACTGGAAAGTGGATTGGCACTGTTGTCTTCAGTTAAGAGAACAGATTATACATGTGCATAAGTTTATGGGCGTAAACCTGGTATGCTGTGTATTCCAGATTGTTCTTTTATTATTAGTAGAAATGAAAAAATGGAAAAAATTGATTTGGGCCCTGCATGCAAAAGCCTGAATGTTGGCTTCATTTTTTTTTTTTTTTTTATATTTTTTTTTTTTTTTAAATCACTCACATGCTGTACCAAAATTTTATGTACTAAATATAACAAACTTCTAAATAAAACTACATCTACATAACTGCATGCAACATTACAATTCTACATGAAAAACTGATTCTATCCTGTTCAAACATATTAATTACTACTAATTTGTCACTAACATTGTCCCTGATGTTACCTAAATGTACATGATGTTGCTTTCATTCTACTTCATAACTCAAATACTTCATTGTAACTTCATTCAGAAGATATCTCTGAATGAATAAGCCATATAAACCAAAATATGCATATCAAACAGTTTTAAGTCCAACAGAAATGATTCCTAGTTATGAAATCAATAGTTTAATCTACTGTATGGGATAAAAATACAATAATGTAATACATAGGAATTTGAACCAAAGCACCCAGCAACTAAAAAAGGAATCAGCTATGTCCACTTAAAAGTATTTTGTCAGAAAGAAGTCACTTTCTTCTGACTGCAGTGTATGTTCCAACCATGTTGAGTGTATGTAAACTGTAAAATTGTAACTTTTTTTGTAAATATTTTATTTGTACAGAAAAATTAATGACAACAGGTAAATTACATACTCGTATGGAACATATATAATTAGGGCATGCTGTGCTCAAGTCTTTGTGTAGATATGAATAATGGTATTTTCCTTCTCTCTAATTAAATGGTATTCATAATATATAAAAAACATGTAACCTCATTTCTATGTCTTAATTGCTATCACCCTGAAAACATTTTCGTTATATCACACCATTGTACTAATAAAATATAGTTTGAGTCTAAGTTATTATCTACCTAAATCTGAAAATGGACTGGCATTTTACATGGTTTTGTTACCTTTCTGACAACTGTCTATTTCTGTTAGTCACTACTAGATGGTGTCACAAGTGACACGGCCACTGCCAGTCCATATAGCAGCCCAGTCTGATGCCACTTCAACAACAAGCTCTACAGCAGCCTGTAGCAGCTAGCCACATTTGTTATTAACTTTTACAAACCAGCTAGTATTTGCCCAGCATGCAATTTTTTATTATTAACAAATCTGATGTCATTTTTTGCTCTAATTTTATGTGACTCATGTGAGTATGATAATTAGCTTGTTGCCTTCATTAATTTTACTTTACAAATAAATTCATTTCAAAAGAGATAGATTGGCTGGCCAGTACTTACCTTTGTGCTGTATCGCTGATAGTGACACAAATGAAGAAAAAGAAAAAAAGGGAACGAAAAAGGACAAGCTTTCAGAACACAGTTCTTTCTTCAGGTGGGAGACAAGGGAAGAAATAAGGATGGGAATGGAAGGGAAAGGTAATTCACGACCTAGGTGATGAGGGTTCCAGAGAGAGAGAGAGAGAGAGAGAGAGGGGGGGGGGTAGCTTATTACATAATTTTAAACAGTTTATTTTGTAGGAGTTGCCTGCTGTTGCCAGTCTATGTCTGGGAATGTCAATACTCTTTTTGTTTCTGGTATTATGATCATGTATATCCTCTCTGGTATTAAATTCATTAATGTTAATTTTAGCATATGTCAGTGACGCATAGATATAGAGATTTACCACTGTCAGTATTTTCATTTTAGTAAATAACGGTCGGCAATGCTCTCTTGAGCCAACCTTGCACATTATTCTTATAACCTTTTTTTGTATCATTAATACCTCAGTGATATGACATGAGTTGCCCCAAATTAATATCCCATAAGTTATGTGTGACTGAAAAAGTCCAAAGTAGACTGTCCTAAGATATTTGTTACTCACAAAAGTCAGCTAATTTCCACAGAAGATACGACACCCATGATAATTTTTTGCAGATATGACCGATATGGGCTTGCCAGTTAACTTTGGAGTCAATGTGTATTCCTAATAGTTTCACGCTTTTATGTTCTACCTGTTTACCTAATCCCACCATTAATTGTTGTGTTTTCTCAGGACTGCATATTAATTTGTTAGCCGAAAACCAGTTTAATGTTAGAGAGAGAGTGTCTTGTGAATTCTGGTGTAACCTTGTTAAATCCTGATCAGTGGTGATTATAGTCTTATCATCTGCATAGCAGATGACTGACTCAGGCCCAACTTATAGTGGCAGATCATTGATTGCCACAATAAAGAGGAAAGGGCCAAGAACAGTACCCTGAGGCACACCGGAAGTGACTATCTGCATGGAGGAATGTCTATGTTGAACTGACACAAATTGTCTTCTATTTTCTAAATATGACCTAATTATTTCTAATGTTTTATTTTTTACTCCATAATGCTGCAGTATCGTTAGTAGAATATCAAAGGGGATACAGTCAAATGCTTTATTCAGATCGCATAGTTCAAGTGAGACTGTGTGATTATTTTCAAAAGAAGTTAGGGTCTGGTCTACATTCTGAAGGACTGAAAAAGTTGTATTTTTATCTTTTCTAAAACCATGCTGCCTATCACTGAGAAGGTCATTTTTTTTTTCTTTCAAAATGGTTACTAAGCTGTTTGTGTAAAATTGCTTCAAATATTTTGGAAAATATTGGAACAATGGACACCGGTCTGTAGTTTTCAAGGAGATGTTTTTCCCCCTTTTTGTATACAGGTATAACTTTAGAAGCTTTGAGCTGATCAGGGAAAATTCCCACAGCTAGGCCTTTATTAATAATGTAAGCAAGTGGTCCTTTTTATAATGTAATTAGATAGCCAGTAGTAATCCATACTTTTTGAGCTTGAATTTTTTTTAACTGTGTTCATTATATCTGTGGGTGTGACTGTATCCCAGTGAAATTCATGCCCCCTAGTAACTTGACCAGCAAGTATATCAGTTGCTGTTAATGGGTGGTATTTGAGGAGTCTGGAAGCCACATATACAGTATCTCTGACTTCCACACTTCTCAAACGCCATCCTCATGACCTAAGTCGTGAATTACCTTTCCCTTCTATTCCCATCCTTTTTTCTTCCCTTCTCTTCCACCTGAAGAAGGAACTGTGTTCCCAAAGCTTGTCCTTTTTCGTCCCCTTTTTTTTCTTTTTCTTCATTTGTGTCACTACCGGCGGTACATCACAAAGGTAAGTACTGGCTAGCCAATCTATCTATTTCGAAAAATAATTTATCATCTCTGAGGAGAATTTCCATCATTAATCGAATATTACTTTACAAATAAAATATTTCATGTAACACTGTTATAATGTACTATTTGTGATTCATTCTAGGTTATAATTTTATCAGTACTTCTGATAAAGGCACCATTAGCTAGTCTCAAAAAACAGGATAAGTGTATTCAATTTATGCAACTTGTTGGGCTGCTTATTTGCATTTGTAGTAAAACAATACGTCTAGTTCACATTTTGAAGAATATCTTTTGGTATACTTTAAATCTGGTTACCTGAACATCTATAATGATGCATATTTGCTGAAACCTACATAAAGACAATAATATAATTTAACACCCATACCATATAAGCAGGCAGACAAATAAAGGCCTTATGTAATTCAAGCTTCAACACTGTTACAATCCAGTTTCAATTACCAGCAAAGTTTGGGCTATTTTCAATTACATGGATGTCTTTATGCAAATACAGATGTAGTAATGTCATGAAACTGTTCACCATCTACTCTGCTTTCCAAGAGTCGAAGCCACATATAATTCCATGAATCTTCCACTGTTGTCTTGCATCAACTTTTTTATACCTGAAATTTATTGCACTTGACTTTCAGTCATAATGAAGAATGAAGAATATTAAGACAAGATTTTAGTACTATGGTAAAGACCCACACATGTAAGGGGGAAATGTATGTGTGTGTGTGTGTGTGTGTGTGTGTGTGTGTGTGTGTGTGTATGGGTGAGTGGGAGGGGGGGATGACAGCTTGCCTGATCACATGTGGTATATTTAAAGCTCTGCTCATATTAACTCCTGCACAATGTTATCACTGTCTTCCTGACTCCTCTACCTTTCATCTTTTAACTATCCTATTTCCTTTCTGTCTCTACTAATCTAGGTTCTTGGTGATATTCCATAACTCTCCCCATGTCTTAAACGTTTCCAATCCATTTCCTTTGTCCCTCTTCCATTCTTTCCAGCTCTTCTGCCAGGAGATGGAGTCACTATCTCCAAAAGCTTGCACATTTTCATATCTTTTTGTGTGTTTTCTCCAGACATCCATATTTTATCTAAATTTAAACTTTATTTTCTATATCAAAATTATTATATTGTTTTAGAATCTTTATTGCTTCTCTGAGCACATATGCTTACATAGTAATGCAATATCTTTGGTAGAATGCTCATATCACAAAATTTGATTTTGAGGGTCCCATCTTGCAACAGAATAAAAATCAAGATACAAAGGATTTACAAAATTCAATTAAAGCAATGGGGAATACTGAAAACTTTTGCCCAGACAGCTCTTCCCACTTGCATAGCAGTTGCGTGCTATCTTTGCACACGTCCTGACAGATGCAAACATACCACTGACATAGTGCCAAGTCCCACAACACTTCAGGCTAGGTAGCATTTGCACTGAGTAAAGGATCATTGGGCCTCTTTGCAACATTTTTGGAATAGGTGGAGATGACGGTTATGTGACTGTGAAGTGTGCCTGTGTAAATATTATTCTGAAGAAGACCATGGCCGATAGCTTAAGTGTTGTATATGGGTGTTTTGCATATGTGCCTGTCACAGCTCGTCTTTATGTCTTTGCGGTGTGTTGTAAACTGTCCTCATTACATTGTTCAGTTCCAACTTATGGTTTCCATTATTACACAAAATAACATTTGATTACTTTTAATCAAGAATGGTGATGCCCTCCAGATATGGGCAAACAGCCAACTTTACATGACGAATGGTGCTGCCCTCTATGTGTTTCAATAAATGTGAGATTTCCTCGAATCTCAGTGGCAGTATCTGGTGGACCTTGGAAAGTGTTTCCTGCAGTTGCTGATGAAACATCAGCTAGCAGTTTTATACACTGACCATGGCCTCTCAGCCCAAGAGAGTTAACTAAAGTGATTGCCACGATTAAATTGCCAATCAAAATATCAACAACTTTATTTTTTAATAATTTGTAAGTTGTTTTTGTTTATTTATTTTGATTTTCAGGTAAATTTTAACTTGTGGTGTATGAGGTTGAAATGCTACAAATCCTTTACATGTATAACAACCTTATCTTGAAGAAATTTAAAAGGTATTTAGCAGAAGTAGCTGCTTGCTTCCTCTTCTTTTCTTTCCATCAATATGCCACAAATTGGGAGTCCTCTGGGAATCACTTCGCAATACACCAAGGCAACAAAAGTCATGGGATAACTATATGCACAGATTTAGATGGCATTAGAATCATGTATACAAGGTATAAAATGGTGGTGTACTGGCAAAGTTGTCATCAGTACTTCACTGATTCACGTGAAAAGATTCCTCTCATGATTATGACTGCATAACATGAATTAACAGACTTTGATCATGAACTGATAATTGCAGCTACATGCATGGGACATTCCATTTCAGAAACTGTTACGGAATTCAATATTCCAAGATCCACAATGTCAAGAATTCGCTGAGAATACCAAATTTCAGGCTTTTATCTCCAACTACAGACAACACAATAAACAATGGCCTTCACTAATGACCAAGAGCGGAGAGTTGTCCATGTTAACAGACATGCAGCACTACATTATATAATGGTAGAAAGTAATGCGGGACATAAAACAAATGTCTCTCTGAGGACAGTGTGGCACAATTTGACGTTAATAGGCTGTGGAAGCAGATGGCTTGAGCACTTTTGCTAACAATGTGACATCATTTGCAATGCATCTCCTGAGTTCATCACCATATGGGTTGAACCCTAGCTTGGACGGATGAGTCCTGATTTCATTTGATAAAAACTGATGGTATGGTTTGAGCCTTCAAAGCCTTGAACCCAAGTTGTCAACGAGGCACTGTGAGAGCTGGTGATGCCTCTGTAATGGTGTAGGCTGGTTTTACATGGAATGGACTGGTCCTATGGTCCAAATTGGCTGAAAATTGTTATGTTTGACTACATGGAGACTATTTTCATCCATTCATGGACTTCATATTCCAAAACAACAGTGGGATTTTTATGGGTGACAATGTACACTATCACAGGCCATAATTGTTTGCAGTTGGTTTGAAGAACATTCTAAACAGTCTCAGTGAATTATTTGGTCATTCATATACTCATACACCAATCCCATCAAACATTTTTGGGACATTATCAAGCACTCAGTTCATGCCCAAAATCCTACTCGGCAAAACTTCTGCAATTATGGATGACAACAGTGGTAGCATTCCTCATTATTCCTGCAGGGACTTCCAACAATTTACTTAGCTTCTTAATTTTTCTGAGTAAGAGGCGATCTGACACTATATTAGGAGGAATCTCGTGACTTTTGTCACCTTATTTGCAGTTCCTTGTGTTCTTCCATTTGGTGGCTACAGTTGGACAGAGTGAGTGACAAACAACCACTTTGTGTCAAGTTTAATAGCTGTAGATTCAGAAGATCTTAACTGCAAACTATCACAAGTTTAGGCCAAATTTTCATGTAAGAGCAATCGCTCAGTTTGGATTCTTGTAATTAACATATTTTACTCCTTAAAATATGAAGTATAGCCCATGAAAGAACATAAAATGGTAAATACACTGTTGTCCTTGAGCTTAAAGTTTACTTAATCTTATTAATTCTGAGTGAACTTCCAACTACAAATACCCCAACTTCCTTCCTCACTTTTACTGCAATCTTATTTTCATCTCTCTCTTTGACTCTATGTCAGTGTGTGTGTGTGTGTGTGTGTGTGTGTGTGTGTGTGTTTGTATGTTTTTCCTCCCCTCCCCCCTGTACTGAATACATACAATTACCACATGTGTATCTGGCTTTCCCAGTTCCTACATATCGTACTGATAACCTACAGTTTTCATTTACACTGAGGAGACAAAAGTCCTAAGATACCTCCTAATATCATGTTGGACTTCCTTTTGCCCAGCAAAGGGTCAGCACATCAATGTGGCATGGACCTAGCAAGTCATTGGCAGTCCCTCCAAGAATACCGAGCCTTCCGCCACATCTATAGCCAACCATAATTTAGTACACTAATGGACATCTAGATTAATTTTCAAATGATTCATGTTGAGCTATCTAGATGGCCAAATCATTTACGGGAATTGTCCAGAATGTTCTTCAAACCAATCACAAACAATTTTGGCCCAGTCACATGATGCACTGTCAAACATACAAATTCCATTGTTATTTTCAAACAATGGAAGGAGTGAACAATATTTACGTGAAGGATAGGTTGCTTATTCATCACAGAGATGTCCAATGAGTCGTGGAAAGGCACAAATAACAGTCATAAATAAACTTGATAGCTTTCAGATATTAAGGCCTTCGTCAGTCAGAGAGAAACACACACACATACACAGACATGACTGCCGTCTTTGGCTGCTGTGGCCAGTGAGCGACACTTCTGAGGTGAGAGCAACCAGTGGTGGGAGTGAGGAAGTGGCACAGAGAGGAAAGCAGGAGGGGAGCATGGAACATGAATTGCAGAATAATTGTTCCATTGTAAGAAGTATATGTAGGAACAATGACATCTACATTGATTAAAAGAAATATATCCGTACATGGATACTTGCTGATGAATACCACTGTATCAGGTAGCTAAAATCATGTGAAGTTATTTGAACACATGGTTTTATATAAACAAGGTACCCAAAATTTCGTAAACATTTGAATGTGGACAAAGTCATAGAATAATATAGATAATAAGTGCAAAAACACACATACTTGAAGTGGCATAGGGTTTCACTGAGATCAGCAGATGATACTGGATAGCAATGCATCAGAGAATTGTGTATAAATGAGCTGTAGTGAGGGAAAGAGACAACACCAGCAATAGCAGCATATTGACTTTACTTAACAAGGCACTGTTAGTGAAACTTTACTATCAGAAGGGAGGATTATATCTGCATAAGAAGGGCATTTGAATGAGGAAAAGTCCTCTGACTCATGCTGCTACAAATATAATAATCAGAAACTGCTCAATGTTATGGGTTATTTAGATGAGCACAACAGTGAGTGACCGGACACAAGTGTTACTGCTGCACAAAAGAAATTAAGACTTTGACATGCTTATCTCAGCATGGTTAAATCAGCACTAATGAAGTTACATGAGAAAACAGCATTCCACACTCTACTGTTTGCAATCCTCCGGTGCCATCCATACAAAATCCATTATCACCATGAATTGTTAGCCATCAATTTTGTGATGTAAAGAGCATTTTCAATGTGGGAACTTCAAAAAATTCCTAAAGATAATGAATGTTGTCTAATGCACTATGTACTGACAAAGACATTTCACTAGATCTGAGGGTTTTTCAACATGCACAACTGCAAAAACTGGGCTCTGGAAAGTCCCAGAAACTTCATGGAAATCCCATTGCATGTCAAGACAATCACAGTGAAGTATGGATTTAGCACAACAATTATGATCAGACCCTTTTTCTTTGAGGAAAAGCTTGAGGCTGCCTTCAAACTGTCATCACAGCAGGTGAAAGGTATTCCGACATGTTTCAAATGGCATTATCTATAGCCTGGTTGTTAAAATCTGATGGAAAGGTATGACTTTTGTGCAGCATGATGCTCCACCCCCTTTTGTTACACAAATGAAAGATTTCTTGCACAAATCATTTGGTGATTGGTCTTATGCTGAGCCATACTTTCTGCAATGCTTGGATTCCCAAAGTCCCCATACCTTAGTCCATTAGTGGTGCAATTACATGACCTTGCAATTCTACTGTGATCATCTGACCTCTTTTGGTATTTTAAAAGACAACACCTGACAACAATTTATCACCTTACCTAGTGATATGTTGTTCAGTAGCCTTTACAATATTGTCCCTTGACTACAGGAATTTTGATGAATAATGGCTAAGCAACTATTTTAAAGACTATTGTCTTTCACAAAAATTGATTGTAATACTAATTATTACTTTTGTATCACATGAAACACTAACTTTTGATCAGTTTGGGCATTTTTGTCTTCAATAAAATTCAATAACTTTCCAAGCAAGTGTGTCAATTTTTACCTTTCTACCTACATTATTCCATGAAGTACTGACATTTCAGATGTTAACAGACTTTTGATTCATCCTCTATTTTACAACACAGATGTCTGCCTCCGTAGCTCAGGAGTAGCGTCGCTGACTACCACACAGGGGGCCTGGGTTCGATTCCCAGCAGGGGACTGGGTGTTGTGTGTTGTCCTAATCATCATCATCTCATCATCATTGGCACGTAAATCGCCCATGCCGTGTCAAATAAAAAGACTTACACTAAGGCGGCCGAACAATCCCGCAAGGGATCTCCCGGCCAAGAAAGCCATACGCTCATTTCATTTCCACAACACAGATGAAGCCTACAGTTCTGTATGATTTTGTGTATGTCAACTTTTACCTCTCTACCAAAATTATTATGTAAAAGATACTCAAACTGATAAAGATCAAGTGACAAATGTCGCTGAAAAAAATAAAATAAAATTAAATAAATATAACAAAGTTGCGGTTACAAGTTGTTTAGGCAATTGGCCTCATAGCAGGTGGGTATCATTCTGTAACTTTTCAAATTTTAACAGAGTTTTTGGTCAATTGCTTTCTTAGATACAATTAATGAAATACTGTTACCACAATTGATCATGTATGTATTATGAAGAATCAACATTGATAAAGTAGATCCTGAGGACGTCTGCAATCTTTCATTATTAGCTGACTTTTCTGTTGGTGTTCAACATGATAAATATATTAAAAAATGAAAGTGGTTCCAACTGCTCTGGAAATTATTTGTAGGAGCATTCAGAAGAATTTCCTGTTTTTAATATCTGTAATCTTTCACATAGTATAGTATACTGTGGCTGTGTGTCTCTGAGCTGCCACCATCAATATTTATGGAGAGATTAAAAAAAAACAGTACTTTTTGGGATTGTTACTAAGGCATTACCTGTAAAAAAATGTCAAAATGGCTGAAAGGCAATTTATAGTCAACATAAATGCACAAATATCAGCATGCATGTATTAAAATATGAACATACAGCTATGCTACTATCAACAACAGGACATTGATCAGATCTGTTAAATACTGATCATATTTGTTAACATTTATTTGCTTCCACAAAATTATTTGTGTTAATTGGAACTACTAAATCATAAGTAGCAATCAAAAATGGGTCTATCTACTCAAAAAAACTGGAGTGATACAAAAAAACAGGTCTTGCCTGCTGCTTTTGTTAGAAGCTGCTGAACAGATCCAGTTGAGGATGATACTGCCTTGCGCTGTGGAGAGTGGGCCTTAGGAATCGTTGGTGCTGATATTTTTTGCTCTGTGAACTGTGAAGAAGCACTTTGTTGTTGAGAGAAAAATGAAGAACTCATTTGCATTTGTGACTGCTGTTCATAGCTCGATTCAATGTGCGTCTTTTCAGTTACTTGAGATGTAAATGAAACTCCCTCTGTTTTTGTTTCAATACTCTGTTGCAGTGGCACATCAAATGTCCGTGATTTCACAGTTGCAACATTTGCAACATAATAGCAGCTTGGATGTGGCTTTGACTCTTGTTTCTGTTGCAAAATTTCTGCCACTTGTGATTTTGGCTGAACCTGTTTATACTTAAGTGGTGGCCTCGTGTTCTGTTCAAATGATTGTATGAGTGTTCTAACAGGCTGTTTTGATTCGTATAACACACCACTCTCAGTCTCTGCAGAATCTAGCTGCTTATGGATATCTGTGTACTCAATAATGTTTTCTTTTGCAGTTTCTATTGCAGATGATGACTGTCTGAACTGCAATGGTGAAAACGTAGCTGTGTCTCTTATACCTTGTTCAACGTATTCAGTGTATTTTGTGCTTGTACTTTCCTCAGCTACTTTACCAGAAGAAACTTGCTCACCCTTGATGATTTCACTTAACGATTGTTTTAGACAGGATGTGTCTTCTGAAACAGCTGTGCTAATAAAACTTTTCTCCTCTTTCATCACTTGCTTCTCTGTTTTCTTACTTATGTTGTGAACTGAAGAAACAGTTTCTGTTACTTGTTCCTTGTTTATTGAAGTGGCATATGATGATGATGATGCACTGAAAGTACTATCAGTAGGTATCACATTAGACTCCGTGCCTAAGATGTTAGTTGCAGCAGCATCAGTAGCAGTGGTAGTGGTGGACTGACCTGATGACAAGTTAGACTCCTTAAGACCTGCAGAACGTTATTTTGTTACAGTTTTTTGTAATTAGTGTGTTATATGGTACATATAAAAAAGTATATTATATCTGTTATATAAAATGAGAGCATGAGAAGAAACAAGAAGAACACTAATTCTACTTTCAAAGAAAATGGCAAAGTTATTTGACCACTGTTTCACAACTGTTTGATTTACAGTCAGCGTGTGGAAAAAAGAAAAAAAGTTCAAAAATTTTTAATATTTTGGGGCAGTTATTTGTCTTTCACAAAGAACAATTTATTGTGCAATTCATTGCATTTTTGTGAATCTTGTCACGTTAATATTGAGAATTCAGTACTTCTTTTTGCATAGAACAATATAATCATCACAGAATGACAAAAAAGTATACACCAAATGTTCTTGATGTAGAAAATGGAAGATGAAAATAGCTGTTAAAGAAAGAAATCTATCATAACTAATTGTTCCCGGAGACGAAAATAGTATCTTCCTTGAAAATGTCTTTATAGTTCTTACTGAGTAACCTTTAATTAATATTTGCTTCTAACTATGAGCAATGTAAAACATCTAATTCTACAACAGTAATATGACACACTTATAGCACTTAATTATAAAAACTTAAATTTTCTACAAATATTCTTGTCATCATCTTTAGCAATCATTTAGCAGAGATTTTCTTGTTATCTTCACAAGTGTTGGCATTAAGTATTGGAAAATGTCTTCAGTGAACACTCACTTGGAAAATATATAAGTAAAAATTATAATTAAGTAAATATTATAGTCGGGACGAAACACGATGATCCCTGGCTCCGCCTACTGGGCTAGGAGACCACCCTACTCAAAGAAACGGAATGCAAACATGTTGCCAAATACAGTAGAACCTCGTTTTTACGCTTTTCAGGGGACTTTAGTGAAATGGTGTAAAATGCAGGAAAATGTAAAATGCAGGAAATAATGTTTTAAATGGTAAAATATGCTTACTGGATCAGCCTTGCATTTTCGTAGTTTATGTGTGATATATGTACATAATAGACATCTAAATACTTGCCAGGGAGTTGATTATACAATAAAGGTTATCCAAATTTTTACTATTTTAAGCGCCAGGCAAAACTGGTAATTTTATGGGAAGTAGAAATTTTTGATGTAATTTCATTCATTATAATCGAGGACGCCGCTATTTTAAGCGCCAGACAGAACTGGTAATTTTACGGGAAGTGGAAATTTTTGGCGTAATTTCATTCATTATAATTGAGGACGCCGCTACTTTAAGCGCCAGGCAGAACTGGTAATTTTATAGGAAGTGGAAATTTTTGACGTAATTTCAGTCATTATAATAGAGGATGCCGCTATTTTAAGCGCCAGGAAAACTGGTAATTTTATGGGAAGTAATTTCATTCATTATAATCGCGGACACCACTGCTGGGCTATAACACATCTTCAAAATTACCTGAACCATTTCGATAGATATCGTTTGGACACTGCTGCCAGGCAGTGTAACACATCTTCAAAATTACTGCCTTTTACCGGAATTAATTATTTACATGGTAAAATTATTACAGTTCCGTTTGTTTTGTATTTTTCGATGTTTCACAGGACAATATTCGAGAATTTATTCGCGTTCTTGAGTAAAAACATATGCATAAATATTTTTGTGACTTTGCATAGGATCGGCATCTCTCACTATTATCGCTTTTTTGAGAATGTGAGTATTATGATATCCAACTGTGACGGATAAAGTTCTTTATTAACCAGAAATATGTAACACAAAAACAACACAACTATTTATTCTCACTTCAGCAAAGCAACTGGTTCTGATTGTTTGAGTACTCGCCAGCCGCTCTGGCAAAGAAACTAGCAGAAAGACGAACTACACCGCTACAAATCAGCATTATTCTCTCGTTAACAAACCGTTCTGTTTGTCTGAGTAAATGCCAGGCGCTCTGCCAAAGAAGCTGGTGAAAAGAAGAACTACATTGCCACCAATCGGCGCGTCTTTAAGTCAACAACGAAATGCGAAATATACGCAAAGTGTCAAGAAACTCGAATGCGAATAATTTTTAAGCGCTATACTTTAAGGGGAAAGCCATGCTAGTGTCAATTTATGTACATTACATCATTTTTCTTCACGAACATGCTTTCAAAAAGTGTAAAACGCGGGAAAAGCGTAAATATGTTAATGCAAAAACGAGGGCGAATTAACATTGTAAACATAGGAAATTTGACGGGACCGACAAAAAATGGTGTAAATGGCGGGAAAACGTAAAAACCGATAATGTAAAAACGAGGTTTTACTGTAGTTGCTTCGCTGTCAGGAAGTATAGCCAATGGTCACTGTTGTGTGACAGAACTGGCAAAAGTCCACTGCGCAGCTGGACATGCACATGCGCAGAGCAAAGTTCGCATTTGACTTGCTCCAATGGTCTGCTACCATAGCCAGCGCTCAAAGCCAATTGGCGCAAGCACCAGGGATCATCGTATTTTGGCTTGACTACAGAAAACATTTGTAGTTATAATTCCGACTAAGAAGTGATGAACTGGAAATTCTTTTATAGAAAAATGCAGGCAGTGATAGTAGTGCTTTATGATATGTTTAACTTTATATTATTTTAACAATGGAAACTCCAGTTGGAATTTCAATAATGGAGGATAGATAACAACTCGCTGTACTGAGGCTCGCTGAACTGCTGACAGACACAATACATAAATAATCACATTTACACAACTTTAATTTATGGCCATGGACTTCATCAGAAAACGAAACACATACAGTCACACAACTCAGACATACACACACAACTATCATGTCTGGCACTGAAGTGGCTGGACATGGTGGTGGTTGTGTGTATATGTTGTCTGAATGATTGTGTGAATGGATGTGTAATCTTTTTCTGATAAAGGCCATGGTCAAAAATTAAAGTTGTGTGAATGTGATTGTCTAATTTTCATGCCTGTCAGTAGCTAAGTGAGCCTCTTTATGGTGAATTGTTATATATGCTCTATTATTAACTTTATATTATATTGATCCAATGAGATGAAAACCTAGCTATTTCTTTTAGCACTGATCCAGGTTTTGTTCTTCCCAAACTTGTGCTAGGAATACAGAACTGTAGAACGTGTAGTATTACCATGTGTCAAAAATGACACTATTAATTCAAAAATCAATTTCTAAACACACTTTATTTTGCTGCCAAACTCCAATAGGGACACTGCATATATATGCATATCTCATACACATATATTGTTAAATTTATTGCACCTCATGCAGGACACACAATTCTGTAAAATTACTAGAGCAATTTTCACAATTCCTTAATCTGTTTCTACACTATGTTCTTGAGCAAAGACAGGATCTTGGTATCTTGTAAAATATGACTTCTGCACAATATTGTGCAGTAATGTTAACAGCATAAAAATGTTGTAAAATGCTTATTTTATTTTATAGTTATTTGATGATGCAAGGGTACAATAGCCTATGAATTACCAAATGCACCTGAGTGTACTGAACATTTACTTTTTGGTAACAAGACTTATTTCTTTTGAAATGTAAATATTCATAAGTTTTACTTATTTATTTATTTTTAAATGATTTTATTTGTTTACTTTAGCAAGTTCTCATCTGTAAGGGCAGCTTTATTTGGGTTCTGTGAAAAGTACATTAACATATCTGTTCTTATTTTGATAATACATATTGTGTATTAATTAATAATGGAAAGTCCAGGTTTACAACTTACCACAGATGTGATAACGAGCTGTGACAGGCACATAAAAACACACACACACACACACACACACACACACACACACACACACACACACAACACTTCAGCTATCGGCTATGGCATTCATCAGAAAATTCACGCAATCACACAACACATTCACATAACCGTCAGCATCAGCTGCTGCACTTCGAATCATGCTCTGTGGTGTGGAAATAGGAAGGAGAGGGTAAGGGAGGGGGGATAGGAAGGTTGTGACATGGTGGTGGGGATGGATACAGCACAGGACGTTGAACCGCCAACAGACACAAATAAAAGTCACACAAACACAAACACATTTCTAAATTTTTGGCCACGGCCTTCATCAGAAAGAGTACACTCATCCACACAATCACTCAGACATACTCATCCACACGTCAGCCACCTCTGACCGCCCAAGACTGTGTTGGGTGGTCAGAGATGGCTGACGTGTGGATGAGTGTTCTCTTTATGAGGAGTGCCGCAGACAAAAATTTAGAATTGTGTGTGTGTTTGTGTGTCTTTCATTTGTGTCTGTTGGCAGCTCAATGTTCGTCTTTACAGTGAGTTGTTCCCTGTCTACATATTATTATTAAAAATCATCTACCACCATTATCGTTTCATTACCTAATATAATTCCTTCAGCATCGCCCGATTTTCTTAGACTACACTCCATTACCCTTGTTTTGCTCTTGTTAATGTTCTTTTTATACACACCTTTTAATACACTGTCCTTTCCATTCTACTGCTTAGGTCTTTTGTTGTCTCTGGCAGAATTACAATGTCATTGGCGAAACTCAATGTTTTTATTTCTTCAGCCTGAACTTTAATTCCTTCTCCAAATTTCTCCTTTCTTTCCTTTATAGCTTGATCAATGTACAAATTGAATAGTATTTGAGAAAGGCTACAACCCTGTTTTACTATCTTCTCAACCTCTGCATCCCTTTCATGCCCTTCAACTCTGGTAACTGCTGTCTGGTTTTGGTACAAGTTGTAAATAACCTTCCATTCCCTATATTTTACTCCTGGTGATTTCAGAATTTAAATGAGTGTATTCCAATCCACATTGTCAAAAGCTTTCTCCAAATCTACGAAAGCTAGAAATGTAGGTTTGCCTTTCCTTAATCTATCTTCTAAGATAAGCCGTAAAGTGAGTATTGCCTCCCATGTTCCTACATTTCTCCTGAATCCAAACTGATCTTCCTCAAGGTCAGCTTCTACCAGCTTTTCCATCCTTCTGTAAATAATTCGTGTTAAAATTTTGCATCCATGACTTCTTAAACTGATGATTCTGTAATTTTCACACCTGTCTGCACCTACTTTCTTTGGAATGGGTATTACTAAATTTTTTTTAAAGTCTGAGGGTAAGTCAACTGTCTCGTACATCTCCCAGAGACTTTAATAGGTCTGAGGGAATGTCATCTACTCCAGGGGGCTTGTTTCGACTTAGGTCTTTCGGAGCTCTGTCAAATTTCTTCTCTGAGTATAGTATCTCATATTTCATATTCATCTATTTCCTCTTCCCTTACTACAGTATTGTCTGTAAGTTCATTTCCTTTGTAGACCCCGTCTATATACTCTTTCCACCTTTCAGCTTTCCCTTCTTGCAGAAAATCCAAAGAAATTCTGGTCATATGTGAAGTACACTAGCGGCAAAACACAAACAATACCTTCACTACGCGATAGCAGTGGTAATACTGCCGACGACAGTACTGCTAAGGCAGAATTACTGAACACAGCTTTTCGAAATTCTTTCACCAAAGAAGACGAAGTGAACACTCCAGTATTCAATCCAAGAACAGCTGCCAGCATGCGAAACTTAGAAGTAGATGTTCCTGGAGTAGTAAAACAACTTAAGTCACTAAACAAAAATAAATCTTCCGGGCCAGATTGTATACCAACTAGATTTCTCTCAGAGTATGCTGCAATAGCTCCGTACTTAGCTATAATTTACAACCGATCACTCAGCGAAAGATCCGTGTTTATAAACGATTTAGGAGATAATCTGAATAGCTCCCTTAGACTGTTCGCGGATGATGCTGTCGTTTATCGGTTAGTGAAGTCAACAGAGGATCAAAAGCAACTGCAAAGCGATTTAGACAAAATTTCTACTTGGTGCGAAAATTGGCAATTGACACTAAATAAAGAAAAGTGTGAAGTAATACACATGACCACTAAAAGAAATCCGCTGAACTTCAATTACGCGATAAATCAGTCAAACCTTAAGGTCGTAAATTCTACCAAATACCTAGGAGTTATAATTACGAACAACTTTGACTGGAGAGAACACATAGAAAATATTGTGGGGAAGGCGAATCAAAGGTTACGTTTCATTGGCAGAACGCTTAGAAGATGCACCAGCTCCACCAAAGAGACTGCCTACATCACACTTGTGCGTCCTCTCTTGGAGTACTGTTGCCCCTTGTGGGACCCTCACCAGGTCGGACTGATGGAAGATATTGAGAAGGTTCAGAGAAGGGCAGCTCGTTTTGTTTTATCATGTTACGGGGGGGGGGGGGGGGGGGAAGCGTCACGGAAATGTTGCACGAATTGGGGTGGAAATCATTAAAAGAAAGACGTTATTCATTGTGGCGTGATCTGTTTGCGAATTTTCAATCACCGACTTTCAGTTCTGAATGTGAAAATATTTTGCTAGCACCTACCTACTTAGGGAGACATGACCATCCCAATAAAATAAGAGAAATCAGATCGAAAACGGAACTATTTAGGTGTTCTTTCTTCCCGCGCGCTATTAGAGAATGGAATGGTAGAGAAAAGTTATGAAAGTGGTTAATGAACCCTCTGCCAGGCACTTAAATGTGATTTGCAGAGTATATATGTAGATGTAGATATATTTTTCTATAGACTTTCATTTGCTTTCTAGCCACTCCTGCTTATCTATTTTGCACTTCCTGTCAACCTCATTTCTTAGTCGTCTGTACTCCATTTTGCCTGTTTCATTTACTTCATTTTTATATTTTCTCCTTTTATGAATTAAATTTAGTATTTCATAGAGGTAAAACTCCTGAAGTTTACTTACCAGACGAAGGAGCACAGGTAGTGACAGCAACATAAACAAGACACACACACACACACACACACACACACACACACACACATAAATGCTAGCTTTCGCAACCCAGTTGCTTCTTCAGGCAGAAGGGTAGAGGAGGAAATAGGAAAGGTTGAGGGTTTTAAGTCACCTCTCAGCTGACTTTCAAGATAGGCTACTCTATCCTGTTCAGTCGTCTCTGGACATTTTCCTGTCCCAATGATGGGATAAGATAATCACCTCAGTGATGAAACTTGGTGCAGATCCATTGTCAGTTGATAGTTACTGCCCTATCAGCCTCACCAACATCCTATGTAAGCTCCTCAAATGCTTGGTGAGTCAGCAGCTCATGTGGATCCTTGAAGATCATGGTCTCCTGGTACCACAACAGTAGGGTTTCCATCAGTGCCATTCTGCTCTTGTCAGTCTAGGGTCATTGGAGTCTGCCATCATACTGCTTTTACTAGGAGTGAGCACCTTGTAGCAGTTTTGTTTAATCTCCGGAAGGCGTATAATGCCACATAGCACCATGAAATCCTCACTAAACTGTACAGCTGGGGCTTATGGAATCCATTTCTGATGTTCGTTCAGAACTTCCCTTGGCTTCGCTCATTTCAGGTACAAGTCAGCACCTCACTTAGCTCACCCCATTTTCATCAGAACAGTGACCCTTAGGGCTCCATCCTTCAAATGTTTGTATAGCTTATGGGACTTAACTACGGGGTCATCAGTCCCTAAACTTACAAACTACTTATGAACTAACTAAGACTATGGATGGCACAAATATCCATGCCCGAGGGGGATTCGAACCCCCGACCATAGTGGCCGTGCAGACCATGACTGGAGCGCCTCAGTCCCCTCGGCCACCGCGGCTGGCGGGCTCCATCCTTAGTGTTTCCCTCTTTCTTGTTGCAATTAACAGGCTTGGTGAGACAGTGGGATCATCAGTTTCTTCCTCCTTGTATGCCGATGACATTTGCAGTACTTCAGTTCCGCTAGTATCAATGTCACTGTACGGCAGCTACAGGGAGCCATCCGAAAGGTGCAGTCATGAACTATGAAAGTCTAAAATGATCATCCTGTGATACATGTTTGTAACATACTATTGAGAGTCCCTCTTGTATCCTACCACATACAGTAGATTGTTATGATGTTTGCATAGTAGAAGAGGTCACTGAAAGGTACTAAAAGAAATCACACTCAAACAATTACAGCTCTTGGTCATAGCCTTAAACAGAAAAGTAGCACACACACATTCATACAATCATACAGGTACAGCTCACGGATACATGGCCACCATCTCTGGTTCCCACACTTCAGTGACAATTAACTAATTATTTAGTATTTATATATGTCTAGATTTAAACAAGGTTCTGCTGCTCTGGCCCAAACTATTTTAACAATGTATGTGATGTAGTCCTGTTCATTTTTGGTAACTTCATCTATTATTTGTCTTTATATGAGTATGAAGATCATACTGGAATTAGCTTATGCTGAAGGCAAACTAATACAAAACACAAGTAACAAAGATATTTCTGTCAAGCACCCTTTCGAGTGTACTTTCATTAATTAAAAATATGGATGATTACCAGAGTAAGAAATAAAAAGTCTAAGTTTTATTGAAGAAAATGAAATATTTAAAGTAGTAAAATAAATGCTCTCCAAATGAGTGCTTCATGCTATTACCATAATTTTGTTGTGATTGTTGTGTACCACTCCATCCTCTTGGTGCCTTAGGTTTGTAGAGAAAGTCCTTTTCCTGACCAGAAACTCTTTGGTTTGGAGGTTGACTGACACCGATAGATGGTGTGAGAGGAGTAAATGCTGGTTCAGACGGTACAGGCTGTGGCGTTGTTGGTGGATAGCTGTCAAATGTTGAACTCAGAACAGGCGCAGGGGCAGCTGGTGTTGGAGCACCAGAAAAGCTCCATGACTGCAGTGGTTTGAGTTCCTGGAATGCTGCATCCACAGAACCAGTCTCCAGAGCAGCTTCCCATGGAGATTTCACAAGGCGAAGCCTTGGTAGAGTGAACCGCTCCTGTTGATAAAAATATATATATATATATATATATACCTTTTACATATTTGAAAATAAATTTTAAAAAATCAATATTTACAATTTTCATTAGTATTTATGCAATAAAATTTTGAGATTTTGGGTTATTCAGCATATTTTTTATAGGATACATGGTTACCAAGAGTAAGACCTCAACTATAGTGAACGGTAGTGTTGAGTAAATTTATATTAATGCTCATTCAAAAAGTACAGGTAGTTGGCAAGGAAAGGATCAGATATATCATCATTAGATGTGGATTTTTAGGTCGCAAAAAGGGGAATTTTAGGTGCCTAAAATAGGCCCTTTTGTTACCTCATTTAGGAAATATAATCTAAAATAGGCCCTAACAGGTAATCATCAGAGGAAAAAATATAGTGTTGACTTATAAGAAAATTTTTATTTGTCTGCAATAAGGAAAATGAATACGGGCACAGTTCCCCACAGAAAACATCACACAACATTAGTGATAAAATTGATATCACAACTTTTTGAAAGTTTTTGAAAGATAAAAATACAATGCAAATCAGAGGCCACATGTTGAAATACAAATAAGACATTATTTAACAAACACTGAATAAACCAGTGGTTTCACACATTCAACCTATAATGGGTTTCAAAGTAAACAATGGAGATATTTTATAGGGTTTCCGCAGAGGAAGGGGGAAAAATCAGCACATACTACATTTGGTGGAACAGCATTTTCCACTGAATATCGATGTTGCCACTCAAAGGTCCTTTAGGCTGGCATTGTTCTGGGAAACCTAATGCATTTTACCCCATACTTTTTCTTCAAATTCACCTGTGATTCATTAATTTTCTTCCCAATTTCCTCCAGCAAAGCAATGTTCAGGCCAGTATTGTTCTGTGAAACCTGCTGCATTTTTTCCCCTGTATTTTTTCTCCCACTTCACTGGCGATTAATTAATTTTCTTTTTCAATTCCTCCAGCAAAGCAATGTTCTCGTAGATAGGTCTTCCAGAGCATTCTAATTCAGAACTAAGTCCTGACATTAATGTAGCCCAGTTTAGATGAACTGGGGAAACTTTGAGTAATTGTCTTGCGTAAGTTACAGAAACTGGTAAACTACCTTGTGGACAGCTGGGAGGTGTTTACTGTAGGATTCTACTGCTGATAACCATGTTCCCCAGTGATAAACAGTGGATTCAGGTCCAAGGTGCAAGGGACATCTGGAAAATGTTCTTTGAATGCCTGCACCTTTAACTCACACCTTTCCAAAAGCTTTCTCACCATGGAGATGAATAATTTTATTTGTGTTAGGAAACTCTAGCTTTACGTGATCTGCTACACAGTTCGTACCATGTTCTATACAAGTTACAGGCAGCATCAAAGGGTAGAACACTTGGAGCAATGACACTGTCGAAGTATATGAGCAGTAGCATCTATCAAAACCAGAAGCACTTCATTTTCATTTACACCATTTGAACATTGCACAACCTTGTTGTGTTAGCATGAGTATGTGTGAGTGTATGTGTGTGTGCGCACTTGTTTGCCTTTCATTTTATTCTAGGTGTGTTTGCGTTTGGATATGTGTGAGTGTGTGTGTATTTGTTTACCTTCCTTTTTTCCCCTAACGTAAGTCCTTCCACTCCTGGGATTGGAACGACTCTTTTTCTACTTCCTTAAAACCCATATCCTTCCCTTTCTCCTCTCCTTTCTTCCTCTTTTCCTGATGAAGCAGCAAACGGTTGTGAAAGCTTGAATGTTTGTGTGTTTTTATTTGTGTTTTAATGTGTGTGTTTGTGTGTGATTTTATTTGTTTCTATCGACGAGCCGGTCCTTTTGGTAAGTCATCTCTTTTCTATTTTTTATTTATATATATATATATATATATATATATATATAAATAAAAATAGAAAAGAGATGACTTACCAAAAGGACCGGCTCGTCGAGAGAAACAAATAAAAAACAAATAAAATCACACACAAACACACATATTTGTTTTTTATTTGTTTCTCTCGACGAGCCGGTCCTTTTGGTAAGTCATCTCTTTTCTATTTTTATTTTTGTTTATCCCACCGGGAAAGTTTCCCTCTATAATTTTCGTTTCATCAATTTGAATCTAACAATCACGATCGTTATATATATATATATATATATATATATAAAAAATAGACAAAGATTACTCACCAGGCGAAGGAGCACAGGTGTGACAGCAACACAAATAAACAGAACACACTCACACACAAACGCAAGCTTTCACAACCCAGTTGCTTCTTCAGGCAGAAGGAAAGGAGAGGGAAAAGGAAATGATGAGGGTTTTAAGGAAGGGGGTAAGGAGCCATTCCAATCCCGGGAGAGGAAAGACTTACCTTGGGGGAAAAAATGGAGGGTAAACAAATGCACACACACCCACACATTCACACCACACAACCGTGAATGTGTGGGTGCATTTGTTTACCCTCCATTTTTCCCCCAAGGTAAGTCTTTCCTCTCCCGGGATTGGAATGGCTCCTTACCCCCTTCCTTAAAACCCTCATCATTTCCTTTTCCCTCTCCTTCCCTTCTGCCTGAAGAAGCAACTGGGTTGCGAAAGCTTGCGTTTGTGTGTGTGTGTGTGTGTGTGTGTGTGTGTGTTTTTTTTGTGTGTGTGTGTGTATTCATTTATTTATTTGTGATGCTGTTACACGTGTGCTCCTTCACCTGGTGAGTAATCTTCGTCTATTTTTTTTATTTAATTTTTCCTGCTAGGAATTTTTCGTCTTGATATATATATATATATATATATATATATATATATATATATATATATATATATATATATACGAATATTAAGACGAAAAATTCCTAGCAGGGAAAATAAAATATAAAAAATAGACGAAGATTACTCACCAGGCGAAGGAGCACAGGTGTGACAGCATCACAAATAAATAAATGAATACACACACACACACACACAACACACACACAATCGCAAGCTTTCGCAACCCAGTTGCGTCTTCAGGCAGTAGGGAAGGAGAGGGAAAAGGAAATGATGAGGGTTTTAAGGAAGGGGGTAAGGAGCCATTCCAATCCCGGGAGAGGAAAGACTTACCTTGGGGGAAAAAATGGAGGGTAAACAAATGCACACATGCCCACACATTCACACAGACACAAGTACACCTAGGCAGACATACTGTAGAAAGCAAAGAAGTTAAGTTATAGAAGTTAAGAAGTTAGACAGAGATACCACTTGAGGCAGAGGCTCTGTCCAGAGAACTGATGCAAAGATGTTAAGAAGGTGGGTGGGAATTCAAATTTAGCGGAGGTTGAGATCAGGTGGGCAACGGGAAGAGAGAATATGCTGAAGGGCTAGTTCCCATCTCCGGAGTTCTGAAGGATTGGTGTCAGTGGGAAGTATCCAGATAACCCGGACGGTGTAGCACTGTGCCAAGATGTGCTGGCCGTGCACCAATGCGTGTTTAGCCACAGGGTGATCCTCGTTACCAACAAACACTGTCTGCCTGTGTCCATTCATGCGAATGGACAGTTTGTTGCTGGTCATTCCCACATAGAACGCTTCACAGTGCAGGCATGTCAGTTGGTAGATCACGTGGGTACTATCGCAAGTGGCTCTGCCTTTGATCGTGTACACCTTCCGGGTTACGGGACTGGAGTAAGTGGTGGTGGAAGGGTGCATAGGGCAGGTTTTACCTTAATCCTACTCCCAACATTACCACAGCTGAATCCCGAGCTATCCGTGATCTGAAGGCTGACCATTCCATCATCATTCTCCCAGCCGACAAGGGATCCACGACCGTGGTACTTGATCGGCGGGAGTATGTAGCTGAGGGACTGCGTCAGCTCTCAGACAGTACCACATATAAAGTCTTTCATGGCAATCCCATTCCCGATGTCCAGGCAGAGCTTCAAGGAATCCTCAAAACCTTAGGCCCCCTACAAAACCTTTCACCTAACTCCATTAACCTCATGACCCCGCCGACACCCCGCACTCCCACCTTCTACCTACTTCCCAAGATTCACAAACCCAATCATCCCGGCCGCCCCATTGTGGCCGGTTACCAAGCCCTTACAGAACGAATCTCTGCCTACATAGACCAACACCTTCAACACATCATGTGCAGTCTCCCATCCTTCATCAAAGACACCAACCACTTCCTCGATCGCCTGAAATCCTTACCCAGCCTGTTACCTCCAGAAACCATCCTTGTAACCATTGATGCCACTTCCCTATACACAAATATCCCACATACCCAGGGCCTTGCTGCGATGGAGTATTTCCTTTCACGCCGACCACCCACTTCCCTACCTAAAACCTCTTTCCTTAATACCCTAGCCAGCTTCATCCTAACCCACAACTTCTTCACTTTTGAGGGCCAGACATACCAACAACTAAAGGGAACAGCCATGGACCAGGATGGCCCCCTCGTACGCAAACTTATTCATGGGACGCTTAGAGGAAGCCTTCCTGGATACCCAAGCCTGTCAACCCAAAGTGTGGTACAGATTCATTGATGATATCTTCATGATCTGGACACACAGTGAAGAAGAACTCCAGAATTTCCTCTTCAACCTCAACTCCTTTGGTCCCATCAAATTCACCTGGTCCTATTCCAAATCCCATGCCACATTCCTCGATGTCGACCTCCATCTGTCCAACGGCCAACTCCACACATCCGTCCACATCAAACCTACCAATAAACAACAGTACCTGCATTATGACAGCTGTCATCCATTCCATATCAAACGTTCCCTTCCTTACAGCTTACGTCTTCGTGGCAAACGAGTCTGCTCCAGTCCTGAAGCTCTGAACCAGTACTCCAACAACCTATTAACAGCTTTCACATCCCGCGGCTATCCTCCTAATCTGGTAGAGAAACAAATTGCCAGAGCTACTACCTCATCCCCCCAAATTCAGAACCTTCAACAGGGTGATCCTCGTTACCAACAAACACTGTCTGCCTGTGTCCATTCATGCGAATGGACAGTTTGTTGCTGGTCATTCCCACATAGAACGCTTCACAGTGCAGGCATGTCAGTTGGTAGATCACGTGGGTACTATCGCAAGTGGCTCTGCCTTTGATCGTGTACACCTTCCGGGTTACGGGACTGGAGTAAGTGGTGGTGGAAGGGTGCATAGGGCAGGTTTTACAACGGGGGCGGTTACAAGGGTAGGAGCCAGAAGGTAGGGAAGGTGGTTTGGGGATTTCATAGGGGTGGACTAGGAGGTTACGGAGGTTAGGTGGGCGGCGGAAAGACACTCTCGGTGGAGTAGGAAGGATGTCATGAAGGATGGATCTCATTTCGTGGCAGGATTTTAGGAAGTCGTATCCTTGCTGGAGAGCCACATTTAGAGTCCGCTCCAGTCCCGGAAAGTATCTGGTGACAAGAGGGGCACTTCTGGGGTTTTGTTGAAGGTTCTTAAATTGGGGGGATGAGGAAGTGGCTCTGGCAATTTGCTTCTGTACCAGGCCATATTCGTATATATATATATATATATATATATATATATATATATATATATATATATAAGTTCTTCCACTCCTGGGATTGGAATGACTCCTTTTCCACTTCCTTAAAACCCATATCCTTCCCTTTTCCTCCTCTTTTTTCCTCTTTTTCCTGAAGAAGCTGCCAGTGGTGGCGAAAGCTTGTATGTGTGTTTGTGTGTGATTTTATTTGTTTCTCTCGACGAGCCGGTCCTTTTGGTAAGTCATCTCTTTTCTATTTTTATTTTTGGTTATCCCACCGGGAAAGTTTCCCTCTATAATTTTCGTTTCATCAATTTATATATATATATATATATATATATATATATATATATATATATATATGGTATAAAATAAAGATTTTTGACTTACCTAAAGTACAGGCTGGTCGATAGGAACACCAAACACACACAAAAACACACAACCATTCGAGCTTTCGCCACCAGTGGTGGCTTCTTCGGGAAAAAGAGGGAGGAAGGAGAGGAGAAAGGGAAGGATACGGGTTTTAAGGAAGTGGAAAAGGAGCCATTCCAATCCCAGGAGTGGAAGGACTTACCTTACCTTACCTTACTGGTGGCGAAAGCTCGAATGGTTGTGTGTTTTTGTGTGTGTTTGGTGTTCCTATCGACCAGCCTGTACTTTAGGTAAGTCAAAAATCTTTATTTTATACCATTTTCGTACCTGGAAGGTCTCCTATATATATATATATATATATATATATATATATATATATATAGGAGACCTAAAGTACAGGCTGGTCGATAGCCTCATGACTCCACCGACACCCCGCACCCCCACCTTCTACACAAACCCAATCATCCCGGCCGCCCCATTGTGGCCGGTTACCAAGCCCCAACAGAACGAATCTCTGCCTACATAGACCAACACCTTCAACCCATCATGTGCAGTCTCCCATCCTTCATCAAAGACACCAACCACTTCCTTGACCGCCTGAAATCCTTACCCAGCCTGTTACCTCCTGAAACCATCCTTGTAACCATCGATGCCACTTCCTTATACACTAATATCCCACATGCCCAGGGCCTCGCTGCGATGGAATATTTCCTTTCACGCCGACCACCCACTTCCTTACCTAAAACCTCTTTCCTTAATACCCTAGCCAGCTTCATCCTAACCCACAACTTCTTCACTTTTGAGGGCCGGACATACCAACAACTAAAGGGAACAGCCATGGGGACCAGGATGGCCCCCTCGTACGCGAACTTATTTATGGGACGCTTAGAGGAAGCCTTCCTGGACACCCAAGCCTGTCAACCCAAAGTTTGGTATAGATTCATTGACGATATCTTCATGATCTGGACTCACAGTGAAGAAGGACTCCAGAATTTCCTCTCCAACCTCAACTCCTTTGGTCCCATCAAATTCACCTGGTCCTATTCCAAATCCCATGCCACTTTCCTCGATGTCGACCTCCATCTATCCAACGGCCAACTACACACATCCGTCCACATCAAACCTACCAATAAACAACAGTACCTGCATTATGACAGCTGCCATCCTTTCCACATCAAACGTTCCCTTCCCTACAGCTTAGGTCTTCGTGGCAAACGAGTCTGCTCCAGTCCTGAATCCCTGAACCAATACACCAATAACCTGATAACAGCCTTCACATCCCGCAGCTATCCTCCTGGTCTGGTACAGAAGCAAATTGCCAGAGCCACTTCCTCATCTCCCCAATTTAAGAACCTTCCACAAAACCCCAGAAGTGCCCCTCTTGTCACCGGATACTTTCCGGGACTGGAGCGGACTCTGAATGTGGCTCTCCAGCAAGGATACGACTTCCTAAAATCCTGCCCCGAAATGAGATCCATCCTCATGACATCCTTCCTACTCCACCAAGAGTGTCTTTCCGCCGCCCACCTAACCTCCGTAACCTCCTAGTCCACCCCTATGAAATCCCCAAACCACCTTCCCTACCTTCTGGCTCCTACCCTTGTAACCGCCCCCGTTGTAAAACCTGCCCTATGCACCCTTCCACCACCACTTACTCCAGTCCCGTAACCCGGAAGGTGTACACGATCAAAGGCAGAGCCACTTGCGATAGTACCCACGTGATCTACCAACTGACATGCCTGCACTGTGAAGCGTTCTATGTGGGAATGACCAGCAACAAACTGTCCATTCGCATGAATGGACACAGGCAGACAGTGTTTGTTGGTAACGAGGATCACCCTGTGGCTAAACATGCCTTGGTGCATGGCCAGCACATCTTGGCACAGTGCTACACCGTCCGGGTTATCTGGATACTTCCCACTGACACCAATCCTTCAGAACTCCGGAGATGGGAACTAGCCCTTCAGCATATTCTCTCTTCCCGTTGCCCACCTGGTCTTAACCTCCGCTAAATTTGAATTCCCACCCACCATCTTAACATCTTTGCCTTGGTTCTCTGGACAGAGCCTCTGCCTCAAGTGGCATCTCTGTCTGACTTCTAACTTCTTTGCTTTCTACAGTTCTACAGTATGTCTGCCTAAGTGTACTTGTGTCTGTGTAAATGTGTGGGTGTATGTGCATTTATTTACCTTCCATTTTTTCCCCCAAGGTAAGTCTTTCCTGTCCCGGGATTGGAATGGCTCCTTACCCCCTTCCTTAAAACCCTCATCATTTCCTTTTCCCTCTCCTTCCCTTCTGCCTGATGAAGCAGCTAGGCTGCGAAAGCTAGCATTTTTGTGTGTGTGTGTGTGTGTGTGTCTGTGTGTTTATTTGTTGCTATTACTGCCTGTGCCCTTTCGCCTGGTAAGTGACTTCTTCTATTTTTTACGTATATTTTTCCTTTTAGGAATTTTTCCTTTATAATATATATATATATATATATATATATATATATATATATATATATATATATATATATATATATATAAATAGACGAAGATTACTCACCAGGCGAAGGAGCACAGGTGTGACAGCATCACAAATAAATAAATGAATACACACACACACACACACAACACACACACAATCGCAAGCTTTCGCAACCCAGTTGCGTCTTCAGGCAGTAGGGAAGGAGAGGGAAAAGGAAATGATGAGGGTTTTAAGGAAGGGGGTAAGGAGCCATTCCAATCCCGGGAGAGGAAAGACTTACCTTGGGGGAAAAAATGGAGGGTAAACAAATGCACACATGCCCACACATTCACACAGACACAAGTACACCTAGGCAGACATACTGTAGAAAGCAAATAAGTTAAGTTATAGAAGTGAAGAAGTTAGACAGAGATACCACTTGAGGCAGAGGCTCTGTCCAGAGAACTGATGCAAAGATGTTAAGAAGGTGGGTGGGAATTCAAATTTAGCGGAGGTTGAGACCAGGTGGGCAACGGGAAGAGAGAATATGCTGAAGGGCTAGTTCCCATCTCCGGAGTTCTGAAGGATTGGTGTCAGTGGGAAGTATCCAGATAACCCAGACGGTGTAGCACTGTGCCAAGATGTGCTGGCCGTGCACCAATGCGTGTTTAGCCACAGGGTGATCCTCGTTACCAACAAACACTGTCTGCCTGTGTCCATTCATGCGAATGGACAGTTTGTTGCTGGTCATTCCCACATAGAACGCTTCACAGTGCAGGCATGTCAGTTGGTAGATCACGTGGGTACTATCGCAAGTGGCTCTGCCTTTGATCGTGTTACCTTGGTTCTCTGGACAGAGTCTCTGCCTCATGTGGCATCTCTGTCTAACTTCTAACTTCTTTGCTTTCTACAGTTCTACAGTATGTCTGCCTAAGTGTACTTGTGTCTGTGTAAATGTGTGGGTGTGTGTGCATTTATTTACCCTCCATTTTTTCCCCCAAGGTAAGTTTTACCTGTCCCGGGATTGGAATGGCTCCTTACCCCCTTCCTTAAAACCCTCATCATTTCCTTTTCCCTCTCCTCCCTTCTGCCTGATGAAGCAGCTAGGCTGCGAAAGCTAGCATTTTTGTGTGTGTGTGTGTGTGTGTGTCTGTGTGTTTATTTGTTGCTATTACTGCCTGTGCCCCTTCGCCTGGTAAGTGTACTTCATCTATTTTTTACGTAGGAGTATGTGGCTGAGGGACTGTGTCAGCTTTCAGGAAATACTACATACAAAACTTGTCAAGGCAGTCCCGTTCCTGATGAGCTTCAAGGAATCCTCAAGAGCCTTAGGACCCCTACAAAAGATTTCACCAACTCGATCAACCTCATGACCCCACTGGCATCACACACCCCCACCTTCTAACTACTTCCTAAGATACACAAACCTAATCATCCTGGCCACCCCATTGTGGCTGATTACCAAGCCCCCACAGAAGGAAGCTCTGCTTATGTAGACCAATGCCTTGCACCCATTATGTGCAGTTTCCCATCCATCATCAAAGACACCAACCACTTTCTCGATCACCTGAAATCCCTATACATCTGTTACATCCGGAATCCATCCTTGTAACCATTGATGCCACTTCCTTATACACAAACATCCCGCATGCACAGGCAATGAAGTATTTCCTTTCACGCCGACCAGCTGCAACCCTACCTAAAACCTCTTTCTTTAGTACCCTAGCCAGCTTCATCCTAACCACAACTTCTTCACTTTTGAGAGCCAGACATACCAACAACTAAAGGGAACGGCCATGGGAACCAGGATGGCACCCTCATACACCAACTTATTTATGGGACGCTTAGAGGAAGCCTTCTTTGGTACCCAAGCCTGTCAGCCCAAAGTTTGGTATATAGATTTATTGATGACATCTTCATGATCTGGACTCACAGTGAAGAAGAACTACAGAATTTCCTCTCCAACCTCGACTCCTTTGGTCGCATAAGATCCGCCCGGTCTTACTACAAATCCCATGCCACTTTACTCAATGTTGACCTCCATCTATCAAATGGCCAGCTTCACACATCCGTCTACATCAAACCCACGAATAAACAACAGTACCTCCATGACAGCTGCCATCCATTCCATATCAAATGGTCCCTTACACACAGCTTAAATCTTTATGGCAAATGAGTCTGCTCCAGTCCCTGAATCAGTACACCAATAACCTGATAACAGCTTTCACATCCTGCAGCTCCCCTCCTCATTTGGTACAGAAGCAAATTGCCAGGGCCACTTCCTCATCACCCCAAACCCAGAACCTTCTAAAGAAGAACTCCAAAAGTGTCCCTCTTCTCACCAGATACTTTCTGGGACTGGATCAGACTCTGAATGTGGCTCTCCAGTAGGAATACGACACCCAATCCTACCTCGAAATGAGATCCATCCTTAATGACATCCTTCCTACTCCACTAAGAGTGTCTTTCCACCACCCACCTAACCTCTGTGACCTCCTAGTTCATCCCTATGAAATCCCCAAACCATCTTCCCTACTTTCCAGCTCCCACCCATGTAACTGCCCCTGATGTAAAACCTGTCATATGCATCCTCCCACCACCACTTACTCCAGTCCTGTAACCTGCAAGTTGTAACAATTAAGGGCAGAGCCACTTGCGATAGTACCTGTGTGTTTTACCATCTGACATGTCTGCACTGTGAAGCCTGCTATTTGGGAATCACCAGCAACAAACTGTCCTTTCGCATGAACGAACACAGGCAGACATTGTTTGTTGGTAATGAAGAGTCCTCTGTGGTTAAGCATGCCACGGTGCACAGCCAACACATCTTGGCACAGTGTTACACTGTCTGGGTTATCTGGATACTTCCCACTGACACCAACCTTTCAGAACTCCGGAGATGGGAACTTGACCTTCAGCATATTCTCTCTTCCTGTTGCCCGTCTTGTCTCATCCTCTGTTAATTTCACATTCCTCCCCACCATCACAACAGCTTTGCCTGTGATCTCTGGACAGAGCTTCTGCCTCGACTGACATCTCTGACCAACTTCTTTGCTTTTTACATATGTGTGCCTTGGTGTGTGTGTGTGTGTGTGTGTGTGTGTGTGTGTGTGTGTGTGTGAGCGTGTGTATATGTGTGTGGGTGTTTGTTTACCTGTAATTTTTCCCCCAAGCTAAGTTCTTCCTCGCCTGGGATTGGAATGTCTCCTCACCCACTCCCTTAAAACCTTCATCCTTTCCTTTTCCCTCTGCTTCCTTGCTCTATTTCTGAAGAAGCAACCTAGGGTTGCGAAAGCTCAGAATTTGTGTGTGTTTTTATTTGTGTGTCTATCTATGTGCCTGTGCTTTTTTGCCTGGTACGTAAACCATCTTTATATTCTGTTCATTAGGTGACAGTGTGAAACATTTTGAACACTTCATGGAAGTTACAATGGTTTTAGTACCCAGAAATACTATTATAAAGTTGGGGATACCAACTTTAATTGAAGCTTTATCCATTGATATTTTAGAATACTTTTACATATCACATAAACATTTTATAACAACAAATAGTTGGAAGAAGATGTATCAATTAAAACACCCCTTCACAAATTTAGCTTAACTTCGAGTTTACTTTAACGAGAAATTTATAATTAAATGTGGTGATCACCCAGTACAAATAGGGATCGTCTTAGTGCACACTTTCTTTTGTTGATATCTGATGAGGTGCCTGGTCTGAATGAAAAGCAGTTTGAAGCATGGGCCTGTCTTGTTTAGATGTAGATGTTTGTTAAAAAGTACAAAATTAAAGTCTCATATAATTTGTGCCTCTTTTGCATGAGAAAAATTGATATTAAACCAATTTTTACCTCCACTCTTCTGGTGGCAGTATATGGAGACAGTTTCCTTCCATTGCCCCTCCCCACACTAAGAAAATGTCTACACACTGTATTCCATTTAAATCCTCTGATCTGACTCTTTGATTCTTTTGTTACCTGTATCTCATTCAATTTTTGTGCATGCTGCACTCGTGATGTATCTAAATATGATGGAACAATTGGTGGAAGTTGACTAGGTGCTCCAATACTACTCTGGCGTTGCAGAGTGCTTGATGAAGAAACATAATCAGTAACTGTGCTGCTTGTGCTGGACTTCTTGACAGTAGTTTCATCAACCACCCATTTTTCAGACTTCTTTCGTCTCTTTGCAAAGAGTTCGGCACCTGAAAGAATTATACAGACATAACATGTGAACGCGTTAAATAATTCACTGTTGTAGCTTAAAGTAAAATGCTGGAGGCAATTAGAGCAAGGAAAAAGGATCTCGAATATATGGCTAATAAAGAGATTGTCTTCATTTTGGCATATTAAAGTAAAAATTAAAAAGAAAGCTGCCAACTGAAAAATGATCCTGTTGAAACACAAAAAAGGTGAATATATTCCTGTATATCAGTCAATGATAGGAAAGTGTGGAACCAGCTATCTTGAAAGTTATTCTGCTTCCTCACCAAATATTTTGTCATGTAAACATATTCATGTTGTTTTAATGTAGAATATTATAAATCCCTTTACCTAGTTTTATAGCAAAGCCTTCTCCCTATCATTACCACTATCTACATACAGTATATCTCTGTCTCACTGTCTCCTTTTTCTCCTAATGGTACTTTATTTTGTATCACACTGGTCTTCACCTCTTTCTCTCAGTCTTACTTATCACTGTCTCTTTACATGCCTGTCCTGACAACATTGTCCTTGTCCCATTCATTTTCTCCACCACTTCCTATGTCACACAAAATCTGCTGCCTTTCTCTTCAGTCATCATTTTCTCCTCTCTAGATCTGCTCTAGGGAAATGATATATTTGGAGTTTTGACCCCTAGGTGGGAAAACTTTAATACAAATTAATGTATTTGGGGTTTTGAACCCTAGATGGGAAAACTTTAATACCAGTCTAAACTCCCAAGGTACTAAAAACAAAGGAATAAATAATTTACTAGCATATCCTTCTACTATTACCCCAACATTTGCATTTTGAGACATATATTCTGATTCATTCAAGAGATTGCAATCAACAGGTCTTGTCTTTGCCAGTATAATGATGTTCTGTGTAGTTTAATATAAGTTCTTTTCAAAGTGGATACTTTTCCTCTTAAAATACATAGAAAACTACAATAATATTTAATCAATTCACTTGATTATCACTGTAATTAGCACCCTCTGTTAAATTAATTATGAATTGGCCCATACTACATTATTGAAAACTTTTCTTACAATATCTGAAATACAATGTGTTATTGAATGAAATACTATTCTAATGTGCTGGTGGTTTACCTTTCCCCTTTGTTGCATTGAGATCTCGCACAAGATCAAGGCATATGTCAGGACTAAGAGCTCCAGTTTCAATGTTGTAACCTTGTTGTCGCAGACTTGTCAAATCCTGCACCTGACCTCTGGGGTCCATAACAAGTTTTAATGGTGTTTTACTCGGCTCCTTAAACACCATTTCCTAATTTAGACAAAAAATGGCTTTCAGTTGTTAAACGATTTATTTAAAAATATGACCAAAATTAGTTTTAAACATGATGTATAAGCAGTTAACAATATGGAATAAAGAGATCAATAGCCTATTTACTAATAATAATGTCTATTTTTTCTACATGGTGTTCCATTTTAATTTCTGCAGAAAAATATCTCATGAAATATACATGCTGTAGAATATCTCAAGAAATATATACATGCTGTAGAATATCTCAAGAAATACATACATCCCCCAGTCCCCAGAAATTAGGGCCTTGCTGAGGTGGGGTGGTTTACATCTCTTGTGGATATTATCATATTATACATGCAACCCAAATGGAGGGTACCTATGGATGGGCCAGCCAAATGTGGTTACTGAAGAAGAGATGATAAAACTAATCAGACCTTGCAATAGCAGACAACATGGATTGGTTGTCCTGGTACTGCAAACTTATGAAAGCAGGGAAAAGTACAACTGTCTTTTTTTTTTTTTTTTTTTTTTTTTTTTTTTTTTTTTTTTTTTTTTTTTTTTTTTTGTGCATGGTATGAAATTTTATGGTTAAATGATGATTACATCCTCTAGGGTAAAATATTCGGGAGACAAAATAATCCTGCATTCAGATCTCCAGGCATAGATTAGTCATAAGCATGTTGTTATCAGGAAAAACAAAACTTTCTTTCTGTGGGTCAGAGTGTGGAATTTTAGATCATTTAAAGTAGATAGTAACAGAATTTAAAAAGGAAAATGGGTATGTAACAGTGTCACATAACGAAATTTTGGAAATGATAGGTTGCTACTCATCACAGAGACACCAGATGAGCCGCAGAAAGGCACACATAACAGAAAAAAACAAAAAATGAAGCTTTTGGCTAGTAAGCCTTCATCTGCGATACAGAATGTGCATACACACACACACACACTCACACAAACCAAACTGCTGTCTCCAGCTGTTGCAGCTGGACTGAAACACAGCTGAGGCAAGAACAACCAGTGGTGGAGGTGAGGAAGTAGCATGGAGAGGTAAGCAGGAAGGGAGGGAAGGGATACCATTGGGGATAGAGTAATGTATCAGTGATGTCTGAGAGATAGGAAGGGATTGAAGTATGTGGTGGAAAGGGAGATGTTCGATTAATAATGGAAAATCTCCACAGAAATGATAAATTATTTTTCAAAAGAGAGAGATTGGCTGACCAATACTTACCTTTTTGTTGTAATGCCGATAGTTACACATAGAAAAAAATAGGAAAATAACAAACTTTTGGAACTGTGTTCCTTCTTCAGGTGGAGAGAAGGGAGAAAAAGAAGAAAAAAGGAATGGGAAAGGAAGGGAATAATATTTTGCTATCTTTGGTTCACACATGTCGCATGGCTGGTCGACAGCCGCTATACTGTCGAGCCATTGCACCGCCACATGTAAGTGCCGTACCCCATTTGGCATGGCCCACCTGCCGCTGCCCACATGTGCCACCTACCAATGCCACCCATCCGTAAGTACCGTGTGGATGCTTAAAGAAAGCATGCTTTTGTTTTAAGATCAAACACGATACGACGCGATACCAGCATTGAGGTCATAAAAGAAAAACCACAAACCAAAAGTTTTCAATCGTGGTTGAGTCTACTAGATTTTCTGATGAGTTTAGACAGTTTGAGGTCCGCTGCAGCACAAACAGTCATACACACGACTAGCATCTGCAACCATTGGAGCATTAGAACGCTGTGTTGATACACCATGTTGTAAACCCAAGCATTAAACTTTCGCCCTCTCTCCTCTACTCTTGATATCTTTCTCTTTTTCCTCCTGCATATTTCTTTCTGTATGAGCTTTTCCTTCTGTAAAAGTGGTAGTTTTTGCAAGCTAGTTACCAAAGCATGTGATGACAGTGTGCTTCAGGGCACAAAATGTGAATCTTGTTGATTCAAAACTATTTTACCGGAGAGAAGCCTGGTTGAGATGTGATAAGATAGCCTTTGCGAGATACCCCAATCCCTACTGCACCTTAAGTGACATTCAAGTAAAACTTTTTAAGCTGGTACCCCCCCAGAGGCCAGCTAAAGTTGAGTACTGTAAAGTTTTAGCCAATGTAATGGAGCCTATATGTAGTTGCCTCATGGTGAGTCAATAGTACTGCTTGTGAGCGTAAAATCCTTATGAGGAGTTTAAAGAGGAAAACTGTTGCACATAGCAAGAAAACCATTAATGTGCCCTTATGTCTATTGCTCTCATTTTGCATCTATATATCTCCTGATTTATGTCATACATGCCTTTTATTTGTACAATTCCAAAACTTCCGTAACAGGGTCCATCATGTTTCCTGCATTAGTACCTTGGCAATAAATGTACGTGAAACACAACACACATCAGAATTATGAGAATTTATTTCCAGTTGTTACCGCCGGAGACCGCCCAAGTTGATGTGTAAATAATTTATATCCTGATAGAAAAGTAATATGAACTTTTATTCCTGTACCCCACGAGAGGTACTTATAACATGCTAGGATGTGTGAAGCATTAAGTATCAATTAAAATGTGCTCCAATCACTCAGAATTAGATTTTAGTAAGTTTTATTACTGTATAAGAAGCATTTTCCAGACGTATGTCTGTATAGTTCACACTTACATTTTTAGAGTATCTTAAGTATCCTTGAGGCAAAGTATAATAATTTTTTGTCGCTCTCTACTTTCTCACACTGAAACAATCTTCAGAGAAGATATTCTGATGTCTTCATTAGGTGAAAACTAAAGGTATATGCTTGGAGTATAGACTAGCTGGACCTCTTACGGCAAAATGCTATATAGGGAAGAAAGAAGAAGACTGAATTTTAATCCAAATAGTGACGTAGTATTGATCTTTACGGTCATCAAACAAGAAACATTTCCAAATAGGTCATAATTCTCCCAGTAACACTACAAGAGGAGATGGCAACCAAAGAAATAGGACGCAAATAGAAAGGAGAGAGAAATGAAAAAAGTTATTAAAAAACGAAAGAACTTTAGATATACGACACATTACGGATTTGGCTGGTAGTCATAGTAACCAGTCAATATTGACCTACAGATAAGAAAGGGAAAGTGAAGATAGCAGTAATATAACCAAATCTTGGTGGTGCTGCATTTTAAAAATTACGCCACAAGTTGAGAAGAGCTGTTCGAGCATTGTGGGGTTCCGGTCGGCTTGTTCGAACAGCGTATCTGATCCAGATCTGCAGTTCCAGCACTGGAGGGTACTACACGTCACAATGCCAGCATCTCGCTGTAGCTCACTGCACAGTCCCGGGGTGAGTGTACCCAGTTGAAACTGTTTTGTGTTTTTGTGAGTAGACAGGAGGAACAGAAGTATGCCAGAAACAAGAAGTATGGCACAAACAGAAAAAAGTTGTAATCTAGAGTTATTCATGAAAAAACTTGAATCTCGGTTAGATAAGATAGAAAGGAAAATCAAAACCACTTTAACTGAAACAGATAAAGACCTAAAGAATTTATCGAAACAAATAGAGACAAAGTTAGAAAATTTTAGTTCTCAACTAGAGACTCATGTGAAGGAGTGTAGGGAGAAATTTGATTTATTTGATGATAGTTTTAATGCATGGTCCCAAAATTTAGTAACCAAAGAACAGGCTAAAGAACTTGCGAACAGGTATTTGAACAAAACAAAACAATACAATAAACAAACAATCTATACTAAATGCTGTTTCAAATACATCAGAGGAAAGACACAAAATTGTGTTAGACAAAGTCAGATCTGTTGAAAATGGATTAGCCGCCATAAATTTAAAGTTAGAGGCTTTAGCTACTAATTCAGAAAATCAATTAAAGTTAGTAAACAAAAACATTACTAAAACAATATATAGAGTTGATAATCTTTAACATAATCAGAGTAATAAAAATTCTGCTTTTCTTACTGAAGAACCAAGTAATTGGGAAAATAAGATAGAAGAACTTTTAAATAAAAAGCTAAGAGATAGGACAGAAATTTCCACACATATTGAGGATAGAAATTCCGATGTAGAAATGTCGGATAGTCAATTTGATAAATTGTGGCAGGAGATAGAAAAGATGAGATCAGAACTAAGAAAGAAAATGTGAGATCAAAGTAATAATATAAGAATAATAACTAGTAGGGACAAAGTAATTATGTCACCTGGGATAAATATCACTAAACTGTTTCCCAGATTTAAGTCTGACGGGGCAATATACCCGAATCATTTTCTTAAGATATTATGTAGAATCTTACAGTGTAAGTGGGAAGAATTTAAGGAACAGTTATTATTTAAGTTTAAAAATAGAAAAAAAGAATCCCTTCCCCTCAGGCTGATTAAAATTCTTTGTTAATTAAGAGATTGACGACTTCTAGGTAAGCCAGTTATCTGTTCTTTTACTTCCATTTTCGTTTTCCGAGGAACAGATCTATATTCTCATTCTATCCTATTTAACTATCTAACATTCCTTTAACTATCCTTCTTAGTCACTACGAATAAGCAAAGAAAAAGCGCAAAATACGGCTCAATATATCGAAGGTCATAGAATGGTAGTGTTGCCAACTGTAACATGCCAAACAGTAAGTAAAATTTGACGCTTGGAAAATATGTAATAATATGTCTATAACACCTAAGATGTATTAATTACTTTTATTGGATTATTTGGTTATCATAGTAATGTGAAAATACAATATTTCTGTGTAGAAAGTTATTTGTGATACCAACTGTTACAAATAGACACACAAGTAAAATTTTACTCAGGCAAAATAGTGGAACATAATTGATATAGTTCTGGATGTGAGTATATTAATAGTAATTCAAAGTAAATAAAAAGAATGCTACATATTTTATACAATATTTTATATATACATACATATATTTATAATGAATGCAGTAGAACCTCGTTTTTACGCTTTTCAAGGGACTTAAGTAAAATGGTGTAAAATGCAGGAAATAATGTTTTAAATGGTAAAATATGCTTACTGCACCAGCCTTGCATTTTCGTAGTTTATTTGTGATATATGTACATAATAGGCATCTAAATACTCGCCAGGAAGTTTATTATACTATAAAGGTTATCCAAATTTTTACCATTTTAAGTGCCAGACAAAACGTAATTTTATGGGAAGTAGAATTTTTTGACGTAATTTCATTCATTATAATCAAGGATGCCGCTATTTTAAGCGCCAGGCAGAACTGGTAATTTTATGGGAAGTAGAAATTTTTGACATCATTCCAGTCATCATAATCGAGGACGCCGCTATTTTAATCGACAGGCAAAACTGGTAATCTTATGGAAAGTAGAAATTTCAACATAATTTCATTCATTATAATCAAGGACGCCGCTATTTTAAGCGCCAAACAGAATTGGTAATTTTATGGGAAGTAGAAATTTTTTACGTAATTTCATTCATTATAATCGAGGACGCCACTGCTGGGCTATGTAACACATCTTCAAAATTACCTGAACCGCTTCGATATCGTTTGGACACTGCTGCCAGGCTATGTAACAGATCTCCAAAATTACTGCCTTTTACCAGCATTACATAATTATTTACGTAGTAAAACTCAAAGTTCCGTTCTTTTAGTATTTTTAGATGTTTCACATGATGATATTAGAGAATTTATTCGCATTCTCGAGTACAAATATATGCATAAGTATTTTTGTGACGTTTGCATAGGATCGGCACCTCTCACTATTATCGCTTTTTTTGAGGTTGTGGGATACCCAACTTCGACAGATATCTTTCTTTATTAATCGGAAATATGTATCGCAAAGACAATGCAACTCATCATTCTCACTTCAACAAAGCAACTGGTTCTGATTGTTTGAGTAGACGCCAGCCGCTCTGGCAAAGAAGCTAGCGGAAAGAGAAACTACACCGCCACAAATCAGCATTATTCTCACGCCAAGTGCACTGGCAAAGAAGCTGGTGGAAAGAGGGACTACATCGCCACAAATCGGCGCGTCCTAAGTCAACAATGAAAGGCGAAATATACTTTTGAATAAATGCAAAGTGTCAAGAAACTCAACTGTGAATAATTTTTAAGTGTTATACTTTATGGAGAAAGCCATGCTAGAGTCAATTTATGTACATTACATCATTTTTCTTAATGAAAATTCTTTTGAAAATTGTAAAACACGGGAAAAGTGTAAATATGTGAACGCAAAAACTAGGGCGAATTAACATTGTACACATAGGAAATTTGACGGGACCGACAAAAAATGCTGTAAATGCGGGAAAACGTAAAAAACTGAGAATGTAAAAACGAGGTTTTACTGTAGTATGAAACCTTAATATGTCAATTTTACTATGTGTAGAAATATGATTTTAATTTAGATGAAAGTCCATAGTTTGTCTTAACATTTACACTGATGGTGACAAATACTGATTTTGACATTATGTGACCAATGAGATTACATACCTATACCGGGAAGTGAAAATAATTCATACTGGAGTGAATGGTGATAACAAACAAAAAATATGTTTAATAAAATGATAGGCTATGATTTACTTCCATTATAGCCTACGAGTAGTAATGATGCTTTGTTGTACCATTAAGTTCGTATAGTATTTATATGGTCTTGGAAATTTTGTACATTTTTTGAAGGATGCAAACCAAAGGGGTGGGTTTGTATACATTTGATATGGGTTGGTCATTACACACACGCACACTAAACAAACACGCAATACTGAAGACTCATCATGCAGTACAATAATAGGGATTGTAGTTTCTCTTCAGGGGGTTCTGGACGAGAAGCTATGGCAACCATTCTGTAGTGGGGCAGCTCACATCTAGCCTGCTATCTTTTGCCCTCTGGTGCCATACTGATGTACAGAAAGAACCAGGGGGTTCCTGGGGAGGGGGGAGGGAAGGGTTTCCTGTCTTTCGGGCTATCTTCTTTCTTTCTTCAGCTCCAATTCCTAGTCTTTTTCTTCCTTTCTTACTTCTCTTTTATAGAGCACCTGCCTTTTAGTCCCCTTTCCATTTTTCATATGTCTTTATCATTAAGACCCTTCTTTTCCGTGTCAAGCTTTTTCTCTTGTTGACTACAACCCTCAGTGTATACTCCTAAGAGGATTTGCCCGAGATTCAGATTGTGATCACTACAGATGCACACATTTACACATACACAAACATTTCTTATTTACACCTTACAAATTTACACTTAATAACAACAGTACAATTAATACATACACATACAGATTAGTATTAGGTATAGTGGGGAATGGAATTAGAATAGAGTTATTCTACTTCGTAGGTAGATAGTTTGAAAAGTGGTTTTGGAGGAAGAAGGTGGATATTTATGTTTAGTATGGAAAAGTGCTGTAGTTGAGAGTACACTTACTTGGTAAAAGGGATAGAAGCATGACAAGTTAGGATGGTAATGTATGGACACCAATGGGAAAGGTGATAGTTAAAAAAGAGTATTCTGGGACTAGAGTAATCCTGAATAAGAATGAGAAGGGTGATACCTAAGGAGTCTCTAGTAAATGTGTAGGTAGCGGTATTGTGGAGAGTGAGTAAGTAGGCCCACAGGAGAGGCTACTACTCATGGTTAGGTTCCTAGTGAAAGGGCCTAATCGGGTTTGGGATTCCCATAAAGAGGACCCAACCCATTTGTAGAAGAGAAGGGGCAGTCAAGTAGATTCTTGCTGTCATATTTTTTTTATTTTGCTAGTGGAGTCCAATAAAAGTAACTTTGCCTTGTCTCTGAATTTGTAAGAGTACTCTTAGTTTCCCAGTTAGGGAGGAGAAATCCTCAATTTTTATTTAATATTAAATTAAAAAATGGTCAAATGTTTGTATAGCTTATGGGACTTAACTACGGGGTCATCAGTCTGTAAACTTACAAACTACTTATGAACTAGCTAACACTAAGGACAGCACAAATATCCATGCCCGAGGGGGGATTCGAACCCCCGACCGTAGTGGCTGTGCAGACCGTGACTGGAGCGCCGCAGTCCCCTCGGCCACCGCGGCTGGCTATTAAATTAAATTATTATATAACAATATAATAATATACATATATACAATATAATAATATTAAATTAAATGTTAATTATTTAATTATTAATTAATTAATTAATATTAATTGTTTAATTTTTATTTTAAAAAATTATGTTCTAATCCCTCTTACAAGAGATATGACTACTGTAAATGTCACATTTTACTACCACTGAATGAAATTAAAGTTTGATATCACACTCAAAGTCAGCTTATAGCTAAAACTAATTTTATTAAAAAATACTCCTTCCATTCCTACCCCAAATGAGTGCGTAATTGGGTCAAAAACCTAAATGGTTAACTTGAGAAGAAATCTCTTATGTTTAAGAAATGTCCATACACGTATATATGAAAAAATACTACTCATATCAAATGAATTTGTAAAGAATGAAAGTAAAATACAACTTTATATACATATCTCAAAGAAATCATTGGTACCTCGCCTCCTACTTTCCAAATTTTAATCTGCCAGGGAGTTTTCATATCAGTGAACACTCTGCTGCTGAGTGAAAGTTTCATTCTGGAAACATTAATAATGTCTACTAAATATTAAGTAAGAAGATGAACAGATATTTGACATCTTATGTCTAAGGGGAGGGGTATGTAGTGTAACGAGTTGCACTGTAAACCTATGACCTGACATAAGAATGCCAATATATTTATTTAGGAGATGTTAGTCATCAGATATTTCTTTCCAATCTTTTTTTCTACTTTTCAGATAAATAGTGGATGGAAGTTCTATGGACTGAGAAAGAGGGAACAGAAACTATTATTATTCCGTGACAGAGTACATATGTTCTGTGTATTGACATGGTTATTGGTATGTTATGTGGAGATGGTCTCATTAGTAGACGAACACTGCTCGTGCAATTGGCTTCTGTGAAAAGTATGGATATGACTCTTTGTAGTTAAAGGAGAGAATAAAAGACTTGTTAAAGATTAAAAGTTGAGTTTGAGACAAGTTATTTACAATATTTTTTGTCTCTCTCTCTCTAATTTCTCATGCTGAAACAATCTTCACAGAAAAAATTCTTATGTCTTCATTAGGTGAAAACTAAAGGTATATGCTTGGGGTACATACTAGCTGTACCTATGGCAAAATGCTATATAGGGAAGAAAGAAGAAAATAATAAGACTTAATTTTAATCCAAATAGTCATGTAGTATTGATCTTTATGGTCATAAAACAAGAAACATTCCCAGATAGTTCAAAATTCTCCCAGTAACACTACAAGTTATCCTCCAGTGCTCTTACATTGTTGCAAGAACAGCATGATTTATCACCAAGAGATGATGTATTTAAACAGTGCCGAATATAACGTATGTTTTGGGGGAGATTAATGTAAAGATAAGTAATTTTTAGTAGGCACCCCATGATTTTTTGTATAAGTTTTGCTGCTCATATTCAGAGGATAATGTGTGCTGAAGTCCCTTTTACTTTATTAAGATTAAGCATTTTTATTGTTGATATTAAATGATAAAAATAAAGGTATTAAAAAAAAACTTGCATGAACTTCACATCACTAACACCCCCACTCTTGTCCACAATACAGGGAAGTATGACTGTCTACTGCACCAATGATTTCACACATCATTCATTAAAATAATTCAAATATCACACTTTTTTTTTAATTTTTCTACTTCATACTCATTATTTTGGGGGGGGGGGGGGCAGAGGACCCACTGCCTCCACCCCCTCCTCCCACCTTATATACACCACTGCATTTAAAGAACATTCAATTATACAGCATTGGTTCAGTGCTCCTGATTTCACCCTCTGGTTTGGTATGCATCAGAAATACAGTGAAAATTTTTTTTCTTCCAGTAATTTTCGGGTGTGCAGCCGGATCCCATTGACATCCGGCTGCACACCCGAAAATTACTGGAAGAAGAAATACGCCGGGAAAATTTTAGAAGTCACAAAATTTTTTTTATTTAAAACACGAATGAAGTATGCTTTGCACTGAAGCATATTTTAGATAAACATTCTTGTAAAAAAATTCTTTAATAAAATGTGTATGGTGCAAACATGATGTTTTCTGACATTTCTCACCCTAAAAAATAAAACAAAATGTAAGAATTTTTGGAAAATATTTTTATTCAAAACTTCATCTAATTATGAAAATTAATGGTTGAAATAATCAATGTAACCAAGCTGAATTTATTAATTTTACAGATGTAAATTAAAATGTTTAAGATAATTTAAATTTTCTAATTAAAAGTTTAACTTTCCCATAAGTGAGGCTACTTCAGGTCCCTGCTATTAATACTCTTGGAATTAACTAACAATACATTAATAACAGTTAGACTTTAAAAAAATCTGTAAGGACAAATGTTCTGTTCCTACTTAAGTTGGCTGATCTACTCCTTTTCTACTAACATAACAAATCACTGTGTGTTCCTCAAGAAGAGATGAAAAGGAAAAGTTACTCAGTTTTGAACATACAATTGTAAGGGGTAATTTGAATCAGACTGTCATTATTAAATTTGTTTTATATCTTGTTTACCAGCTGTAGTGCAATGTAAGATGAAAATAATATAGTTACCTTAGGGCACTCTTTTGTCTCTTACCAGTTCTCCATGGGACACTTTTATTAGAAGATTATATTTCTTGAGACATTTTGCTGCAGAGATTAACAAAAGACACTTCATAGATTGCCTCAGTTATCACACTTTTTTATGTTTTTGTCAACTTGAGAATGTGTTGTACCATTTATCATCAATGAAATACCAATATCATCATATTATTTGTAATTATCTGCCACAAGTATCAAAATCTAAGGCTGACAGAGTGAATGTGAACAGAATTTATTTGGCCAAAGAAAAAGTGTACCTGGAGCGCCAATAGTTCATTTTCAGTCTACACTTACTAACAAATATCCAGTTTTTTTTTCTGTTATGCTCAATCATTACAGGTCTCTGCTTGTAGCAGTCAAAGTGTGAAACAAAAATAATGAAACAGATCATTTGAATAAAGTATTTTGTTATTCTTTTCAGAATCATGAGATGACTTTACATCTTGCAAACTTACAGCTTACAGTATTTGTCTGTGGAAGAGAGTAACACCAAATATTTAAAAATACTCATTGAACTCCACAAGAGCTCTCCTTGTATGCTATACCTAAAATAATGTACTTTCCATAGCATTAAGTTATATTTACAGTGCAGTGCCTTTTGAATTTTTGTTTGATTTTATTTATACATATTCCTTCTAACATATAAATAATCCGACTTACCTGTGGACCCACATTTGGTATTTTGAAAGACAAATTCTCATCAGTAGTTTCAGAATATTCTTCACTGGAACTTAGTTTGCCTGTACCTTGTCCTGTAGGGAAACAGAAAAATAATGTATCATTAACACAATACCAAGAATTTTTTCCCTTAATTAACATGAAGCTTCAGTAGAATAAATGCTGACATAAACTGAAAATTACACATCTACTATATACTCGGAAATATGAAAAGTTCTTCTAGATACTTTCATTTGTTTAGAGAAGTTAGATTATACTTTACACATTCAACTTTAAAACTTTTTAATAAAGGTGAAAAAGAAGTTTATTTGGTAAAAATTAGTACTGAGAGTGCCTTTTCAGTTTTTGCAAAATCAGTAATGAAAAAACTTTGTTTGGTAAAAATTGTTTTACTTTTTAAATATTCATTTTTAAAATTAATATACTTTTGCATGAAGCAAACTTACTTTCTCAACCATTTTCTTCCATTCTACTGTACATAAAAATATGGTCTTGGATTGATTCAACAAATTCTACAGTGAGGAAAAACAATGCACACACATTGTTTGTTTAACATTGGAGAAGGAAAAGTTGTTGGATGATTCATTAGATAAATACAGGAAATGAGGCAATCATTCAAAATTATCTTTGTCCAATAATTAATCACTATAACATGTTTTGATACAAACTTCTATCATTATGGTGGAGAATGATACAATGTTTTTGATTTTTCCCCTAATTTCATAAATGATGCCAGAAAATAATAATAATTATTATTATTATCCTCTAAAGCAGAGTTTTATAGACTTTTCATTATAGGCACACTCCAACCAATATCTACAGTTTAACAAGACACCTTTTCACTGATGTAAGTAAAAAAGAATCAGTTGTAACAAATGATACTCTAGAGGCATACTGATTGTATGATTGATTTCTATGTACAGGAGACACTGAACAAATAATGGATGTTTAGTGCTTTTTCCAGAAGTTTCTAACTTGTTTTGCATATAGTAGGCTCATGACACTCTTCATGCCAGTACTCAACACTCTGGGGTGTTGTGATATCCAGTTTGGAAAGCATTGCTCTAAAGCTATGGTCATGATACATAAGCAATAATTTTCTCGGAAGTGTGACATAAAAATAGCTTGTTTCCTTCAATTGATTTAGGAAAACCAAAACAGTTGATTGATTCTTAGGTTTTTGGCTTGACTATTGCCTATGGAAAAGCTGGATAGCAAAACTAGATAGCCCAGAGTTCTATGAATTCCACCTGTAGCATCGAAAACACCCCATTTTCTTTCTACACCAAACCCAATTTTATTGATTTTTTGGACTTTATGTATTACATAAACTATAAGCCTTACTGATTTCAAAAGTATGGGTGTGATTTAAATATAATAATTGCCCTGAAAGTTTGTTCTCTGACAACTCAAAGTTTGGGAACTTTCAGAAAGGCTTTAAAAACAATCTCACTTGTGTCCCTGACATAACTAGGCAAGTTTCCCACTCTACAGATGTCAAGCAAATACACATGTGTTTGCTACTTTCATACTGCACACTTAAAAATTATCACTGAAAACATACAAATATCTACAATGTCAAGTATGAATGTATGACTCCAAAGAAGCGAAAAGCATTGCCTAACAAAATGAAACTTGTGAGTTTTAAAGAAATATAACATCTTACACAAAAAGTTGTATAAAGGGCACAAAATAGTCACAGCCCCTGGAATGAATTTGTAGTAATATACCTGAAAAATGCCTGTAGCTCTTTTACTGAAGTGGTGGGTGGGAATCCTGTAATAGTTTGCACATGGTCCGAAAGTTGAGCAATGCATGATCCAAACCAAGATGCTCTATGGACGACTGAAAAAAATTGACACTTCTGAAGGTTATACTTTAAACCCACTGCTTCCAATGCAGGAAAAAAATTCTATACATTTTTAAGTGCTCCTCAGTGGTCTGCCCAGAAACAAAGTCATCAAGATACTTAATGAACAACTGGATTGGGGTGGTGAGTTCTTCCAAGACATTTTGAAGTATAGCTGGTGTGCTGGTGACTCCAAAAGGAAGGTGAAGGATTGATATAAACTAAAGGGAGTGTTCACAACAAGCTTGCCTAGTGGCTTTGAAGTCACCTCAAAATTGATGTTTATCCATGGGCTACTATTTTGCTGATATAACAGGTCTTTGTGCTGCACCCCTGTCACCCACGTGCTGCTGGATGATTCCTTAGCACTTCTCAAGGGACACTTTGATGAAGACACAGTCAAACTCTCCAAGTTCACAATGGAAGTAGAGAAGAATGGATGACTACCCTTCTTGGATTGGACATTTTAATCAAGAGAAATCCGGACAGTAAATTGGGACACTCGGTCTACAGGAAGAAGACTCACATGGACCTTTATCTCAGTACTCGGAGTTGCCACCATCTAGTGCAACCCAAATCGGTACTCATCCGTGGTGGGGCACCGTCCGTACACTGCGCGGGTTCTCTGGCACCACTTGCCGTGACTATTGATGGCATCTGCCTTCAGAATAGAGTATCTTTGCCTTATGTGCGAACATTTTGGAATTTTACCAAGGGCTGTCAGATGGCGTTTGAACTCCGAGTGGGTGTTTTGGCCGACAGGAATGATTGAGGCGAGAGTGTTCATTTTGGGCGGAACTGTGGTGTCCACTGTGGATGGCTGCCACTGAACAGTACGTTTAGATATTGAGAGAATAGTGTCCATATTTGAATATTGTCACCACTTGTCACCTACATCGCCAACTCTGCTGAAATTTCAAACATGTTATTTGAAATTGAGGAGCACTAGTTTCACTGAGAGCAGCTCCTTGGATTCTGGGAAGCTCCTGACAGAAGATGAGTGTCTTAGCAGTTATTGTGTTCCTTTAATATTAAGTATAATAATAATACTGTGGGTGTGTTATTTACTGTTGTTGACATTGGTGCCGAGTTGTTACTGTTTGATTCCCTTTAGTGCTTGGGTCTGGCTTTAACTGAATTAACTGAAGAGTCCCACTATCCTTGTATATTGGCTAGCACTGTTCGGGCAGTATTGACTGCCTCATTTGTTAAAGCTTATGTTGTGGAATCGAAGAGGTGGATTACTCCTGCGGAAGTGCTGTGCTATGTTGGTGTCATCTCTGTGGTGCAAGTTCATTTCTAATGTGAAAGAATAAATTGCTTATTTGCAAACCATAAAATCAAAATCTTCTGATTCAACAGTAAATCTTTATTTATGAGTAAACTGTGCTTGGTGAGTCAAGTACGTGAAGGGAGCCTATAACTTGCTTACCATAGCTGTACTATTGATCTTTCATTGGCCAGAAATTGTTACTTATATTAAAAGAATTGGAAGGGCCCTAGTTTTAAGATTTGAGATATCTACATGATTTATGTTGTCCTTGGTAAGAAACTGCCCTCGCTGTAATTATGTTTACAGGTTCCGCTGCTTGTGGGCCCTGTGTCCAGTAGTTTGTCACATCAGTGCCACGGTGATGCTTGGCTTGTCGTAGCATGCAGAGATCCAGAAATCTCTAGTGCCCACCTTTTTGGCACCTTCTCCCTTAGTTAAGTTTTATTTTCCTACTCTTTCTGTCTTGAGAGAGGTCGTGGACGACAGTCAGGGGCTGCTGAGGTGTGTTTAGTTATTGGTCTTAAAGATTTTAATATTTCTCATGTACAAGTCACACTTAATTTAATTTGCCAATTGAAAGGTTATACATTTTCTAAGCAGGGCGAATAAAGTCCGGTACTTTGTCTGTTGCTTTGAGCTAATTACTGTGTAAGATGGTGTCTCTAGCCTGAGTAAGAGAAATTGTAATTTTTATGTTCTTCCTTCATGCCCTGCTGCTTTGCATTTTGGTTTGTCAAGTTTAAATCTATGTTAAAGATTGGTCCTATGCTCTGGGCAGTTATTTGTTAATGAAGTTTAAGGACAATGTAAGGGTATATTTTTTTAATTTTATGCGTTGCCCAATTAATTGTTAAACCTCATGTGAAAGAGTTGTCACGACATGTGCTTGGTCCCGCCCTTCCAAGTAGTTTCATAAACTAGTAGCTAATTTTCAAGAGCTTCAAGGTCTCTTAAAAGCTGTGGATGCTCTCACCTTTGCCGATGTGCAGCGTGGTTCGTTTCCGAGTTGAAATGTTGAATATTCTGTTTATGAAGATGCTATTAGGCCAGCCAGATCAGGGGGCCCTGAGCGGCATTGTTTTCGTTGCGGCGCACATGACCACGTGGTGCACGGGTGTCCGGTAAGCAAGTCACCGAGATCTACTAGATGATACCAGAGGGGCAGGACTCGGGTGTATAATAAGTTTCCATTTAAGTGTGGTTGAATTTGAGCCGCTACGGACAGTCTATTGCCCTATATCTGCGCCCGCCTTGGAACTGAACCAGTGTGTGCCGTATTGGATTCCAGTAGCTCAGAGTCTCTTCTTAATTACGAATGGTATCTTGAATTTTGTCATTTATGTAGGCTTTCTACGCTGTATCCTTGCACACAGAGAAATTGTGTTGCTAACAGTGAAGAGTTGCCTCTGGTGGGAGAGGTGCGAGGAAGCCTTGCTTTTTCATGGCCTGTGAAATTGTTGATCGTTAAGGGCTTATCGGTTAACGTGTTGCTGGGGTGCGACTTCATTGAGCACACCGGTCTGGTGTTGAACTTTGCCAGTCGTGCAGTATATTTTAGGTTCTCTCCTTATGAGAGAATTGCTCTTTGCTCTTGTAGACGGGAAATTACCACTGATTCATTTTGTTGCCAAACTTATCAGTTTAATGTGAGCCATCTTGAGCCAGAGGCGGGTCGTCAGCTGGTTAGTTTACTGAATCAGTTTCCTGACATTCTACTGATGAACTAGGTGTGACCAGCCTTATTCAATATGAAATTCATTTATCTGATGATATTCCAGTCTGGCAGCCCCTGTACCACCTTTCTTCACCTAAGATCTACATCTACATCTACATACATACTCCGCAATTCACCGTAAGGTGCGTGGCGGAGGGTACACCGTACCACTACTAGGCATTTCCTTTCCTATTCCACTCCCAAATTGAACGAGGAAAAAAAGAATGCCTATATGCCTCCGTACGAGCCCTAATTTCTCTTATCTTGTCTTTGTGATCTTTACGCGAAATGTAAGTAGGCGGCAGCAAGATCGTACTACACTCAGCTTCAAATTCCGGCCCTCTAAATTTACTTAACAGAAATTCACGAAAAGAACGTCGTCTTTCTTCCAGCGATCCCCAATTGAGTTGCCGGAGCATTTCCGAGACACTCGCGCATTGGTCGAACCTACCGGTAACAAATCTAGCTGCTCGCCTCTGAACCGCCTCTATGTCTCCCTTCAAACCGATCTGCTGCGGGTCCCAAATACTTGAGCAATACTCAAGACGTGGTCGTACAAGCGTTTTATACGCGGTCTCCTTTACAGGTGAAGTACATCTTCCCAAAATTCTCCCAATAAACCGAAGTCGGCTGTCTGCCTTACTCACAACTGTCCTTACATGCTCGTTCCATTTCATATCGCTCTGCAATGTTACGCCTAGATATTTGAACGACGCGACCACATCAACAAGCTCACTACTGATGGCTATTTTAAGGCGCAAACTCGCTAGAATGTTGGAAGATGGTGTGATTAAGCTTTCCACATCGCCGTATGTCTCTCCCATATTCTTAATTCCTAAAGATCAAGGACATGATTATCGTCAAGTAGTGGACTATAGGCTCCTGAATGATAAGGTTGTCTTAAAATCAGTGCCTTTACCTGACCTGAATAATCTGTTTCAATTTCTGGGGCTAGCTGGTTCACTGTGCTCGATTTAAATCAAACTTATTATCAGATTCCACTCACTGAAGAGTCCAAACATGTGACCACCTTTTGCACTGACTGGAATTTGTATGAGTTTAACAGTGTGCCTTTCGGGCTAACTACTTGAGTTGCCATTCTGTCTCGTCTACTGTACAGGGTTTTGGGTGACATCAAATTCAAGTTTGTTTATAACTACCTCGACGATATCGTTATATATAGTAGGTCTTATCAGGAGCATCTCTCTCTCACATTGTGAAGGTGTTGACTCGATTCCGCTCGGCTGGTATGACAGTGAAGCCATCGAAAATTACCCTTTCTAGGTGTAGGTGTCCTTTCTGGGGCATTTGATTACTGAGGATGGTATCAGAATTGACTAAGAGCGAACTAAAGTCCTAAACAAGTTCCCCCCTCGTAGAACAAAAAAGGAGGTAGCTAGATTCATCAGGATGGCGAATTTTTTTCGAAAATTTGTGCCAAATTTCGCCCAATTAGTAATCCCTCTGAATAACTTGTGCAAAAAAGGGGAAAATTATGTGTGGTGAGAGGCCCAGCACCTATGAAGCCATTAAAACAGCTATTTATAATCCTCCGGTCCTTTCCATCCCCAACTTTGACAAGAAGTTTATTGTCCAAACGGACGCCTCTAATGTGGGTGTAGCGACTGTTCTTTTACGGTAATACCAGGGCCATAGGCGCCCCTTAGCATTTGCCTCTTGGACGTTTGTTGGGGCTGAACTTAATTACTCTGTTTATGAGTGTGAGGCTCTAACTGTTTTGTTCACTCTGGAGAAATTCAGATTTTATTTAGAGCATAGAGACTTCGATCTAGAAACTGACAATCAGGGATTGAGCTGGATCCTGGCCAGACCAAGGAAGACCGGTAGGATTGCTAGGTGGGCAGTGCGGATTTCAGCCTTCCGCTTCAAGGTCAGTCATATTAAGGGGTCTGATAATCAGGTGGCCAATGCCCTTAGTCGGATGTTTAGGGAGGAAGAAGACTCCGGTTTGGAGAGTGAATTGCAGCCTGTTCAGTACAATGCTGTGTGTAGAGTTTTGACCCAAGTACCTAAATTGTTTGGGGACTTGAAGGCCAAGCAGGATGAAGATCCAGTGTGGGGACCTATTAAGACGAATCTGATAGCCAGTAAATCGGTTCCGAAATATTTTCTTAAACAGGGGATTTTGTGTAAGCAGCAACTGGGGTCTGAGGAAAACCGAATTTGCCATCCCTTGGAGTTGGGTCCCGATGTATTTCATTATTTTCATGACACCTGTTTGGGTGGCCACTTGGGACTCAATAAAACTCTGGTAAAAGTATGTTCCCACCTTACTTGGCCTTCATTGTATACAGATGTTCGCCGATTGGTCAGTCAGTGTGATTCTTGTAAGATAGAAAAACCCAATTTCAATTTTGCTAGGGGGCTGCTTCAGTTTGAGTGTGAAAGCTACCCCATGGATAAAATATTTATTGATTATGTTGGTCCTCTTCCTACTACAAAGGGAGGAAACCATTATATCTTGGTAGTACTGGATGGTTTCTCCAGGTTTGTTTGGATGCTTCACACCCATGGGGTGACTGCTGCTATCACCATCTGACAGTGAACTAATATCTTTTCTCTGTTTGATCCTCCCAAAAACTTGGTGAGCGAAAAAGCCCCGGCCTTCCTTTCTCGGGAGTTTAGGCAATTCTGTTTCAGTAATGCCATTAATCACGTTACTATGACCCCATACTATCTCCAAGCCTCATTTGCGAAAAAGAGTTAACCGGAACTTGAAGGCTGCCTTGATTATATATCATGCTAAGTCACCGAGGAAGTGGGATACTACCCTACCATGGCTCAACCTCGCCTTTAATTCTGCGCAACATGAGGCCTCTAAAGCAATCCTGGCTCAGCTCATGTTTGCCTATCCCCTGAACTCGCCGCTTTCTAATGTCTGGAGCATAAATTATTTGCCATCTACATCAATTACTCCCGACATCCTAAAAGAGAATTGACAGCAAGCTAGAAACAACATCGAACTGTCCCACTGCCAGCTGGCCAAGCACTACAATCGCGGCAGGCAGCCTTTCAGGGGCAGTGTTGGCAATAAAGTCTTCATTAGAAATGTTGCCAGTAGGACTGTTAATGGAGTAGGAGCAGGAGAGCTTAGTCCGCACTTTATAGGGCCCTGTACCATTGTCAGGCTGCTGGGACCAGTGAACCCGTTGGTGAGAGAGCTGAGTACCGGTAGAGCCTATAGGATTCACATTAGTCAGGTGAGACTCTCTGGCACTGACGGCTTCTTCGATTTAGTGGGGGAGGTTGATCCGTGGTGGGGCACCGTCCCTACACAGCACGGGTTTTTTGGCACCACTTGCCGTGACTATTGACGTCATCCACCTACAGAGTGGAGTATCTTTGCCTTATGTGCGAACATTTTGGAATTTTGCTGAGGGCTGTCAGTTGGCGTTTGAACTCCAAGCGGGTGTTTGGCCAACAGGACGGGTTGAGGCGACAGTGCTTGTTTTGGGTGAAACTGTGGTGTTCGCTGTGGATGGCTGCCGCTGAACAGTATGTTTAGATATTGAGAGAATTGTGTCCATATTTGAATGTTGTCGCCACTTGTCACCTATGTCGCCAACTCTGCTGAAATTTCAAACATGTTATTTGAAAGTGAGGAGCACTAGTTTACCTGAGAGCAGCTCCTTGGATTCCAGGAAGCTCCTGACGAAGATGAGTGTCTTAGCAGTTATTGTGTTCCTTTAATATTAAGTGTAATAACTATACTGTACACATGTTATTTACCATTGTTGACATTGGTGCCGAGTTGTTACTGTTTGATTCCCTTTAGTGCTTTAAAAACTAAATTCACTGAAGAGTCCCACTATCCTCGTATATTGGCTAGCACTGTTCTGGTAGTATTGACTGTCTCATTTGTTAAGGCTTATGTTGCGAAATCGAAGAGGGTGATTACTTCTGTGGAACTGCTGTGCTATTTAGGTGGCATCTCCGTAGTGCATAGACACTTCTAATGTGAAAGAAGAAATTGCTTACTTGGAAACCATAAAATCAAAATCTTCTGATTAAGCAGTAAATATTTAGTAAACTGTGCTTGGTGAGTCAAGTATGTGAAGGGAGCCTATAACTTGCTTATCGTAGCTACACCGTTTATCTTTAGTTGTCCAGAAGTCGTTACTTATATTAAATGAATTGGAAGGGCCCTAGTTTTAAGATTTGAGATATGTACATGATTTATGTTGGCCTTGGTAAGAAGCTGCCCTCGCTGTAATTATGTTTACAGGTTCCGCTACTTGTGGGCCCTGTGTCCAGTTGTTTGTCACATCAGCGCTGCAGTGTCCAACCCTCACCCAATCTTTTGCATGTGTCTGCCCTGGTGTGTGTCTGCGTGTATATGTGTGTGGGTGTGTGTGTTTGTTTACCTATCCTATTTCCTCCAAGGTAAGTCTTTCCTCTCCCAGAATTGGAATGACTCCTTACCCACTCCCTTAAAATCCTCATCCTTTCCTTTTCCCTCTCCTTCCCTGCTCATTCTTATGAAGCAACCTTAGGTTGCGAAAGCTCAGTTTTGTGTGTGTGTGTGTGTGTGTGTGTGTGTGTGTGTGTTTGTTGTTATTTATTTGTGTATCAATGAACCGGTGCCTTCTCGCCTGGTTAAGTCCAACTTTCTTTAATATATATAAATTGATGAAACGAAAATTATAGAGGGAAACTTTCCCAGTGGGATAAACAAAAATAAAAAATAGAAAAGAGATGACTTACCAAAAGGACCGGCTCGTCGATAGAAACAAATAAAATCACACACAAACACACATACAAGCTTTCGCCACCACTGGCAGCTTCTTCAAGAAAAAGAGGAAAAAAGGGGAGGAAAAAGGGAAGGATATGGGTTTCTTAAATCCCACATCCTTCCCTTTTTCCTCCCCTTTTTTCCTCTTTTTCCTGAAGAAGCTGCCAGTGGTTTTGAAACCCATATCCTTCCCTTTTTCCTCTTTTTTCCTCTTTTTCCTGAAGAAGCTGCCAGTGGTGGCGAAAGCTTGTATGTGTATTTGTGTGTGATTTTATTTGTTTCTATCGACGAGCCGGTCCTTTTGGTAAGTCATCTCTTTTCTATACATCACACACAAAAATGTGTGTGTGTGTGTGTGTGTGTGTGTGTGTGTGTGTGTGTGTGTGTGTGTGTGGTGGAAGATATGTTGGTCAAACTAAAAGAACATTTGACACTAGATGTAAAGAACATGCATGGGCTTCGAAGTATAGAACAAGTCTCTCAATCTTTGCAGAATACTTGCACCAAACCAAAATAAATCACCACCAGAGACACAGACATGGAAACGATATAAGAATAAACAACAAGAAATACCTTCTCACCCTTTAAGAAAACCACCATATCAAAAAAACAACAGAAAAGAAACATCTCATAAATGACCAAACCATTCAATCAAACCACACACTTTTCAAGCTCATTGACCACCTAACATAATAAAAAAACACAAATATATAACTATCTCCCCCTCTTAAAGCCAACCCTCTCTCACAAACACCCAAATCACTAACCATACCCCTCCCCTACTCTACCACATCTCAATGAAACAGATCTGAAAAACACTTCAGACATCCTGTTCTCTAAATTTAAAAATTACAGATGCACACACACACACACACACACACACACACACACACACACACACACACACATTGATTTAAAAAAAAAAAAAAAAAAAAGGATTAAAAAAAAATAATAATAATGTGTTGGCAACATTCACAAACCACACAATAAAACAGTTTGAACAGACAAAAACATAGTGAAGTGGTGAAGTGATAAACAAATGGAAAGGCATTTCACTTAAAAGAACTGGTGAAATGCAAACTTTACGCAGTTTGGAAAAAGTGAAATGAAGTGGTAACAAATAAAATGGAGAAAAAAATACAAAAATAGGTGAAATTTGCCAGATACAATTTTAAAAAATGCACATAACAAACTGACAAACCCAGACAGAAAATCATCAGTGGGGTGTAAACAATGTGAGTAGATTATACATAAGTTTAAACACATATAACATGCACATAAAAAAAAGAAAAAAGAAAAAAAAAGAAAAAAAGAAACAGTTATTAATCTTTCTTTTTCTTTTCACAAGCCTAAGTGTCATTTTGAGAACTACAGAAGATGCTTTACAAATAAAAAGTTAAGCACATCTTAATTTCAGTTAGCACAAGACAGAAAACCCCTCATAGTTAATTAAAAATAGATGACAATCTAAAAGAGGGCTGATTTAAAGAAAAAATTAATAAATCAAAATCTCATTTTGGGTAAAGATAAGTGTTAAAAGTAGATCAAATGTGGTCACTGGATGCTATTGAAGACTCTCTGCATCATCAGCAGTAGTAGTGGTGAAACATCTAACGGGAAATTACAAAAATGTTTTGTGTAATTTTTCTGGTCATCTTATAGTTTTACATGGAGATTTCAACTATAGATTGAGAAATTAGTGATAAGAAGGCAACTGCAGCAGAAGAAAATATGGCAGTAAATAAGAATACAGAGAAATGTAGTAATAACGAAAAGTCCAGGTAGGAATTAATAATTTTGTAATAAGGACAGTTTACAACTCACCGTAAAAATGTGGCAACGAGCTGTGACAGGCACATACTAAAGACACACACATACAACACTTTCAGCTATCGGCCATGGCCTTCTTCAAAAAATAGAACATTCACACAATCACGCAACAGTCATTCGATGTGCGGCAGCTGGAGGTGACGGTTACATGACTGTGTTGTGTGCCTGTTTGATTGTGTGAATGTTCTATCTTCTGAAGAAGGGCATGGCCGATAGCTGAAAGTGTTGTATGTGACTGTCTTTTGTATGTGTCTCACAGCTCATTGACACGTCTTTGTAGTGACGTGTGAACTGTCCTTATTACTATATTATTGTGAGTATTGTAGTAAGATACTTCTGTTTAGAAAAATCAACAGTATGAAAATTTCTTGTCCAGGACTGACAATATTGAACATTGAGAGACAAAGTTGAAGAGCATTGGGCAATATACTTTAGGCACGGTGAAATCTGGCAACACTGCCATGTTCGTCAGACCACCTACCACTGATTCCAACAATCAGCATGGCTCTGCAATTGTCAGTACCGGCCTGACATCCATATGCGATGGAGGCCGTCACCGCCAGGTGTGAAATTCGTCCAGTCATCTGATTTTTGCACCGAAGAAAATTAAAAACTCCAGAAATTCATCGGCAATTGTGTGAAGTGTAGGAGAAATGTGTATGAGCATTAAACATGTCCGCAAATCATGTAGTGAGTTCAGTAACTGCCTTATGGACATCAACAACAAACAATGAAGTGGGAGGCCGTTGATATCCAACGGAATTGTGGGGAGAGTTGAGCATATACTGCTCAACAGTCAGTGAATCACCATCCAGCAACTGGCTGCTCAAATTCCTCAGGCTTCTGAAGCTTCAAATGACAGTATTTGAATGAAAATCCAGGCTACTAAAAGGTGATCCCGCGGTCAGAAGTCCTCAAACAGCAGAGCGTTGACTGTGCTTGGAAGTTCTTCAGTGCATTTGACAATAATAATGAAGACTTCATTGATTCCATTGTTACAGGGGATGAATCATGGTGCCATTACATCACTCCCAAACCAAAACAACAATTGCGCCAATGGAAACACACTGAATCATCACCACTGAAGAAGTTAAAGCAGTAGCTCTCAGCAGTGCAAATCATGGCATTGGTGTTTTGGAACCAGTGTCATGTACTTTTCTTTGAGTTTATGCCTGGAGGTACCACCATAAACTGAAAAATTTCAGACAGGCAATAAAAAATCGTCATATGGGAAAACTCAGCAAAGGTGTAAGGCAGCATCACGAGAATGCTCGTCCCGATGTGTCACAACAAATTAACATATTTGGCTGGGATGTCACAGACCACCCCCTTACAGCCCCAACTTGGCACCCAATAATTTTCATCTGTTATTGAAACAGGTGGTAGCAAATGAAATACTCAAGAACATGATGGGACACCAATTTGATACCACACATAATATATGAAGTAACTTGCTCCTCTTCTAACAGAACCTTTCCCTACAACTCTGGAGGAATGTTAAACATTACTGGCGATTGGAAAGAAGCATAACCTTCCACATTTTCGAGAAGGATTGTCAAACAGATATACAAAACTATAGGCATTTATCTCTAATGTCAGTCTGCTAAATTTCGGTACATACAGTAGAACCCCATTTTAACACTTATAAGGGGACTTAATGAAGATTGTGTAAAATGCGACAAAACATAAAATGCGGGAAATGATGTTTTAAATGATAAAACATGCTTATTGGATCATCCTAGCATTTTCATAGTTCATTTTGATATATGTACATAATAGACATCAAAATACTCAAAAGGAAGTTTATTTATAATGTAACAAAGGTTATATGAATTTCACAACTCACCGCATAGAGGTGGTGACGAGCTGCGACAGGCACATACAAAAGACACACACATACAACACTTTCAGCTATCAGCCATGGCCTTCTTCAGACAATAGAACACTCACACAATCACACAGGCACACAACACAGTCATACAACAACTCGCTGCAGAGCGTGATTCGAAGTGCGGCAGCCGGAGGTGATGGTTGTATGACTGCTGTGTGCCTGTGTGATTGTGTGAGTGTTCTATTTTCTGAAGAAGGCCATGGCCGATAGCTGAAAGTGTTATATGTGTGTGTCTTTTGTATGTGCCTGTCGCAGCTCGTCGCCATGTCTATGCGGTGAGTTGTAAACTGTCCTTACTATATTATTAATTCCAACCTGCACTTTCCATTATTATGTGAATTTTGTACTATTTTAAGCACCAGGCAGAACTGAAACTGGTAACTTTATAGGAAGTAGAAATTTTTGATATACAGTAATTTCATTCATCATAATCGACTTTGTCAGCAAGCCTTTAACTGGCATTCATTATTTACGTAGTGAAACTGCACAAGTTCTGTACTTAATATATTTTTCGATGTTTCACACAATGATATTTGAAAATTTGTTCACGTTTTCAAGTGTAAATATATGCATAAGTTGTGACATCTACACATGGTCGGCATCTCACACTATATCACATTTTGGCCCACTTTAGGTTATGGTAGTAACACTAAAAGTGGGCCTTTGCGATCGTCTTTTGACAGCTCGAAATTTAAATGAAAATAACGGCTTAACTATTCATCTGACACAAAAATTGAATGACCAAATTTGTAGAGGAGAAAATTCTCTACAACTACAGGCTGCCAGAGACCACAACCTCCCTTTTTCAAATTTTTCGGAAAAAAAATACAGTAGTAAGACCAAAAAAAGCTGTTTGTAATATAATTGTAATTGCAAACGAACCGTTCATCTGACACGAAAATTGAATAACCTAATTGGTAGAGGAGAAAATTCTCTACAACTTATCTCCCTTATGTTTTTTTCATATCTCGTATCGTTTGAGACATATTTCCAAAAATAACGGAGATTTGACACCATCCATTGAATGATGTCATGTGACATTCCTCACGTATTTGATGATTTTCTTATTGTAACGTACACGGTGTCATTTCAAAGCAATGGCACACTAAGGAATTAACAAAAACACATTGTTCTTCGTATGATAAATGATAATCTAATGTCTACGAATGCCATATTAACATCAGTTAATAACGGCCATCAACAGTATGACATTAAATAAACACTGTTTCCATTTATAGCCGTTGTGGGCAAGGTGCTGGACTGTGATGCAAATTCAAAACCCGCCACTACCTAATTTTTTTTCCTAAAAGGGTTTCAGACACTCTTATTAATTATTTTATTATTATTTAGATTATTATTTTGGTCCAAAATGTTTGCAAAAACTTATAAAACTACAAATCTAAAGTGGGCCGTAAAACACGTCAGTGCAATTTTTTGAGGTTGTAATATACTGTGCTCCCTTCAATGTGCATAAAAAACATACATAAGCAAACCATCAGTCTCACCATTTACAAAACTTCACAAAAAATACTTAGATTAATATTTGCACCTAATGATAAGAATAAATGCTCGAAATGCATCATGCAAGTCATGAAAAACTACCAGTTGCGTAAACAAAGCTAAGCTGACAATCGGCACGGTGGCTGATGGGAGCGTTGTAAGAACTAGGCACATACTGCAAACAACAAAATATACCTTTGAATAAATGCAAAGTGTCAAGGAACCTGAATGTTTAACATTTATAAACAGTGTACATGAAAGTGAAAGCCATGCCAGCATCAATTAAGGCTAATTATGTCACTTTTTTCTTCATGAACATGGTTTCAAAAATGTAAAATGCAGGAAAATTGTAAATATTTTAACGCAAAAATGGGGGTGAATTAAAATTGTGAACATAGGAAATTTGACAGCACTGACAAAAAGTCGTGTAAATGGTGGGGAAATGTAAAATCTGGGAACGTGAAAGCAGGGTTTTACTGTATTTTATTCTCATGCATTATAACATTTCGAAGACCAGAAATCAGTTCTGTGGAAATAAATATGGGTTGAAAAAAAGTTAACTGCCTGAAACCTAGCTCACTCTGTGTATAACCAAGACACAGAATGCAGTAGAAACGTGCACCCAAACAGATGCTCTGTTTCTTGACACCTGGAAAGATCTATTGCCTATAATAGTATATGGAATATCATACAAATTGTGTAATTGAATTGAAGAGTTTCATTTGTCAGCTGACACATGATTATTAATGAAGAGCACATACAAACAGTGAGGTACATGAGTCACAGTCACTGAACATCAACAACACAAATGTAAACTGAAGCCCTTTGATAGCAAAGATATGGAACAAAGGCAGGATAGTAGCTGCAGTGAATGTTGAAGAACAGTGAACAACACACAGAAATTTAGAAAAGACATGAACAGTGACCAACCAGTATGACATCAGGAAAGGTCCTGCAAAGTCAACATAGACATGTTCCCAGGGGTGCTGCACCTCAAGCCTTGGAGAGAGGAATGTGTATGGTGCAGCCTGATGGTGAACACACTGCAGGAAAGCCGCAACTATGTGCATAATGTCACTGTTGATGCAGGGCCAGAACACATGCTGATGTGCCAAAGACCTGGAGCCAGAAACTCCCCGATGACCTTTATGAGGAGTTACAGGATGTCCCACCAAATTGAAGCTGGGATCACCAACCTGAGAGTCAACCTGTCCATGGCCAGAAGCAAAACACCATCAAAGACAGAAAGATGATAATGATAGTTACATAGAGGATAAGAAGCCTTTCCTGGAAGACGATCAGGCCACCCACGCTGAACAGAGGAAACAACTTATGTTGCTCCACATCGGCAGCAACAGCACTGGTGACCCGAGAACCAATAATAGAGAACTCTTCAACAGCAAGCTGCACCTCATCATCTAAATGAAAGCACAGCAGCTCATCCTGATCAAAAGAGGGATCCAGCCCCATCAGTACTCCGGACATAGTGTGTCAGTGTTTGCATGCTGAGCAGAAGGAAAAAATGTGTTTCATAGATGTAGCAAGACAAAAACAAAGCTAAATTCAGAAGGCGATGCACCACCATGTCAGGCAATTAAGCAGAAGGACTGAACAATGTAACCAAAGGTTTGGTCAGTAAGGAGATGGAACTTTGACCCGTATAAGAAGATGTGACATTTTGGAAAGTGTGTGCTACCTTTGCAATTTATGAGTAGCATTGCTGAGCAGGGGTGAAGGTTTTGGAGACGAATACAGTTGGATGCTCAGATACGTCATCAAACCAATGTGCTAGAATGGCACCCAACCCATGTTGTGATGCATTTGTGACCAACCAAAAATGTTAGACAGGATGGAAGGTAGTCAGACATAAAATGGACTACAATTTTGATTTCAATAGGGTGAATGCACGGTCACAGGTTGGCATCCAGTGGAAAGGAATGTGTTTGCAAAGCAAAGCATGAAGTGAATAAAACAATGTGTCTGCACCTGGAAGGAATTTATGGTAATATTGCCCAAAAATACCTGCAGTTCCTTAACATTTGTGGGCCAACCCATGGCAGTGAAAGAAACATGTTGTGATGACTAAATGTCATTCTTAGAAACCTCAAATTCTACGTACACAACAGTGGGCTGGATATAACTAGACTTGCTCAATTGCACTTTAATGTAGTTGTTTGGAGGATCTCAAACAATATCTGAAAGTTATTAAGATGCTCTTCCAGAGATGCACTGGCCACCACAATAACACTAGATAATTGATGCATACCAGAACAGACACTGTGAGTTTTCCAGAAAACTATGAATAATTGTGGAAGACACTGGCCACCACAAACAAAAGACACTGATACTGATACAAGCCAAACTGAGTAGTATGTGCAAGAAACTGCTTAGAAGCCTCATCCAATGGGACCTGTAAATATGTTTCTGATAAATCAATCTTGTAAAAGAAATGATATCTAGCAAGTTTAGTAAATAACTCATATGAACATGGTAGAGGACAAGTGTCAAAGGTAGAGTGAGCATCGACAATAACTTTGAAATCGGCACTGAGGCACAACTTACCATTTGTTTTCTTGATGATCACAAGAGGTAACAATCACTTGCTGGATGAAATATATTGAATGGCACCCAGATAACATAAGTATGTCTAATTTGGCTTTGACCTGATCATGTAAGGTAACTGGAAATGAATGTGTGCTAAAAAAAATTGTCGTTGTGCCATGGATTTTAAGATGATGTGTGCCTGGAAATTTGTAGCACAAATTAACCCTTCTGGGGAACAAAAGACAAAAATTCAGAACACAAGCACTCAATCTGCTGGTGAGGAACTTGGTCTGCAATTAGATGTACAGCACCTGAGATAGTAAACCCGAAGACTCAAAAAGTATCCATACCAAACAAATTTTTAGTATTAGCATTATCTATGACCAAAAATGTTAACAATTCAACCCCTGACTTGTGCAGAACAGGGGACAAAAATTATCAGAAAATTGAAATGCATTGCTTGCTGATGTTAACGGGAGAGGATACAGGAGAGATCCACATAGGTTTGTAAATTTAATGATGTCACTGCCACTCCTGTGTCCACTTGTAGGCAGAGTACTTTTCCCATCATTTACACTTCGATAAATAGTTTGTGAGAGTTCAGGAATGTCAGTGAGACACAATTAATGTCCATGTCCCTATCTGTGTCCACAGCATAAGGCTGGGAACTGCACACTGCTGCTGTGTGCCCTTTTTTCTGACAGTTATTGCATGGTTCTTAGTGTATACGATTTGATCGTGTTGCACAAAACAAGTGGGCAAGACAGGAGCATTGAAAATGGCCGTCATTGTGGCTGGTGAGGCTGTTGCTGTTGCATGGTGTGTCACTGTCCTAAACGATGCCATGGCCATGTTTGAATTGTTGCCATGTCATCACCATCCTCTGAATTAACAGGATCTATCACAGAAATGTCACACCATGCCTCTATCTGACTACCAGCAGAGTGAAACACCTGAAAAGATTGAGCAAAACCTTGGCCAATTACAGGTTTTCATACTCTAAGCATGTTGACACACCTCCTTGTTGGGAGCTAGCCGAATGATGGTAATCATGGCCATATATTCAGCACAGGAATCCTGATGTTCATCAGTAACAGACAAACATTTACGACTGATGCCTGGAGCTCAACCACCCAGTCTCAATAGGACTGATGGGGCTTTTTGCAACAATGATGGAACTTGACACATGATGTGCCTGTGTTTGTGGTAATATCATGACAACAGTTGACACATTTCATCAAAAGATTGTGACACCAGTTTATGTAGTGGTACTAGCTGGCATAACAAGTGGCAAACACAAGGAGAAATCGACAATATAAACAAGGCCTTACACAGATTGGCATCTGTAACCACAAATGCATGAAAATATTACTGAAGCCGCTTTCCATAAGCTTTCCACCTTTGGCACAATTGTCGTACTGAGGAAAAAGATTGGAAATTCCAATGGCAATTGGATTATTTCACTGCTGCCAGAATCTGGAACTGATTAAAAGAGTCGACTTTAAGTAGGAGATAGAGCTACAGTTTCACAACACACTAGCTATGCTGGATAGACCAAAGAATGCTGGAACCAGAGACATGTAACAACAAGACTAACAAAACATATGTGTCATCATAAAATTAGGTGTCCAGTTCGGAGACTGGTTTGATGCAGATCTACACCCTACTTTATCTTGAGCCTTTTCATCTCCTCATAAGAACAGTAAACCCACATCTACTAGTATAGGAACCTGATTACTGCAATTGTGTCTTGGTCTCCCTCAGTGATTTTTACCCCATACACTTCCCTCCAATGCCAAAGTTATGATTCATTGATGTCTAAGACTGTAACCAACCAGTCAAGGTATACCATGAATTCCTTCTTCCCAATTCTGTTAAGTACCTTCTCATTAGTTATGTGATTTTCAGCTTTCGTCTGCATAAAATATGTACAAACAATGAATTCTGCTAACCAACTGAAAAGTGTAAACTTATGGTAAGCAGACAAAAATAAAAAATTCCTCATTATAACATCAGCAAAGAGAATGAAAACTGTAACAGACCAGGGCAAAGTCTAAAGCACCTATAAACTTAAATACTACTCCTCCATGGGAGCATATTTTTCTCTTTATTTTTGAAACTGGGAAGTTAAAACCTGATTATAGTCATTGGATTTTATAAAAAGACAACTTAAGGTATATCAAATAAAAACTATATGAACAGAAATTGTACTGTTACTTTGATGTTGATATGTTGTGATTATATGATATGAATTTTGACAATTTGTTAATAACAAGAAACTTCAGCAACATGTATACACACAAAGAATTCACTGTATGAATGTGATTGTCTTTTCTAAGTGCCTGTCTGTAGCTCAACAACCATCTTTACAATGAAATACTACCCACACTCATTACATCATAAACATGAAATGTAGAATTTACAGCATCATATTCACTTTCTGCAATTTAGTTTTCACTGGTGAATATACTATCATTTGCATTCTTCCACTTGTTTAAGTCAAACTTGCTGCCAACATTACAACTGCTACAGTTTAATTCACTGTCTACACATACTCTACATTTTTGGCTGAATTTGAAGATGTCAAATGGACATAACAGATAAATGTTCTCTGAATCATAACCATATACATTCAAAACATTTATACAAGATGAGAGTAAATTGTTAGAAAATTTCACAGTGTTTGGTAAATAATGGATCAAAATCCATACAGATTAAAATTCTGTAAACAATGGCAACTAGTTGAGTCAGTATGGTGCCAGTTAACGTTGTAGCTGAAAATGATCATGACAAAAATAAATTTAAAAGTAATAATATGTGTAAATTGTGTGCTAAAAAACTGTTGAGAGGTATTCAGTGTGTAAAGTGACAATGTTGGTTCTACGAAAAGTGCTCGAAGGTCATGTAAAATTCGTAAAGGACCATTTTGTGTGCTCATGTCATTCCTGTATTGTGGAAATACATGAACAAGAAATTGCAAGTGTCTCAGGGACAAAGATGAAATTATGAAAGTGCTTCAAAGTGACTTCTCCATCTTAAATAACTAAGTGAAAAATTCAATGAATTAGAAAAGACCGCCAACAAAACAGTGCAGCAGTGTCCAGAAAAACACAAGGTAAAATTATTTGGTGACAGTCACGCAGGTAATACCGTGAATCAAATGTCATAGTGCAATTAAACCTGGTGCAGATTTCGAAAAGTTGACTGCAGGTATAACCAAAGAATGCTCAAATCTCTCAAGAAACAACTGTTTATAAACGTTAAACATTCAGGTTTCTTGACACTTTGCATTTATTCAAAGGTATATTTTGTGTTTTGTTGTTTGCAGTATGTGCCTAGTTCTTACAATGCTCCCATCAGCCAGATTTCAAAATGACTGAAAATTCTGTAATACAGGAATTAATCAGAAAACAATTTAGTTCAAGATCAATTTTAGCAAAAAAAGGAAATAGTTGTTAAAGGAAGACCTTGCCGTGCTTTGACTAGACTTTCTACTAGGCATGAATATAAGAAGCAAGAATACATACGGCATTTTCAAACAGCACAGTATAAGAAAACTAGTTGGAGAAGTGGTTGTGACATTAAGCAAAAGTTGTTCTGCTGGCCTTGTCTCTTGTATGGTGCTGATAGAACAAGCTTGTTGACTATGGAAGCGTTCAGTAGTCTGAATGTGTTGTCAGTGTCAATTTCAAGACACAAAAAAGCCCTTGGACACATTAGAGCAAGTCTAGAGCTTTTAACATTTGGTGGAACAAGAATAGATCATCAGCTGAATCAACAACTGAGAACTTCCGTGCTACTTCACAACGAGGCTGTAACAAACAACAGAGGAATTCTAAAGCGGCTTATAGACTGTGTATGTTTCTTAGCCAATCAAGAGTTGCCATTCAGAGGTCATAATGAATTGGCTGATTCTCTAAACAGAAGGAATTACGTTGCACTGGTAAATATCATTAGCAAATATGAGATCAGACTTCCTAACCACATGAAAGAAAGTAATGTTTTCCGTGGAACGTCCCCTACTATTCAAAATGAACTTATAATATGTATTTCAAAATTTCTTCTTAATGCGCTGAAAGAAGAAATAGCTAATTCTAAGTTTGTTTCCATTCTACTAGATGAAACGACAGATTCCATCAATAAGTCTCAGTTATCTAAATGCCTGAGGTATGTAAATGATAAGAGGAGAGTCCTGGGAAGTGTTCATAGGTTTTTCTGATGTAAGTGCAGATCGCTCTGCTGAAGCTTTGTTCAGACATGTTGTCCAAACTGTAGAAGAATTTAATTTGGAATCAAAATTAGTCGGTCAGACTTACGACGGAGCGGCAGTTATGGCAGGCCAAATGACTGGGCTGCAGTAACACGTACAGGAAAAGTATCCACGGGCTATATTCACTCATTGTTATAGCCACGTCTTAAATTTAGTTTTACAGCAGTCTGCTAGTGATAATAACGACTGACATTTGTTTTTTAAGACAATATCTCGGTTGTCTGCTTTTTTTCCACTTCTCCAAAAAGAAATGCATTGAAACAATATGTGGAAAAGAATATTCCTAAAGTCGCACCTACACGGTGGAACTTTTGTTCAAGACTTGTTAACACAGTTCAAGAAATGAGAAAATTATGTTTTTGAAGACATAACGGAGAACTGTGATGGTTGGGATGCTGTGTGTGTAGCACAGGCTTATGGATTAATTTCATTTCTGTTCTGAGTACAAGAACTGCTTTCTTCTTGATGTTTTCTCACAGATATACATTTTGATATACTACAAAAGAAGACAAGCATATTCTAATAAAGAGATCAAAAAGTTTCAGATTTTGCTTGTTTCGCAGAAAAATGATTTTGATGCACTATGGGAAAAAATGACATTCAACACAGAAATAATTTGTCCACCAAGAGAACTTGTATTGACAAAAACGAAGTAAGATGATTGTAATTTAAGATTATAGACAACATTTCCAATCAAATATCTGGCAGGTTTGGGTCTCTTATCAAGTTGCAGTTCATGACTCTTCTAAGCGAAGAGAAATATTCGTCTCACAGCCGAAATTTAACAGACGGTTTACTAGATAAACTTTACGACAGTCCGTATTCTGAACTGTTCGATTTTGTAAAGTTAAAAAATGATTTGATCGCATCCTATACATCAACAGAATTTGAAAACAAGCCTGTGCATGAACTGGTACCATATATGAACACCAACAATATTCCCAAAATTATGGGCGAAACCTACAAACTGGCCTCCTTAATACTGTCAATACCTGTTTCAACTGCAACAGTGAAACGTTCTTTTTCGGCGTTAAAAAGAATAGCGTGACAGTTACCACCCAATTCTGGCCAACAACTGCCATGTTGTCAAGTACCCGATGGTACAGTTTAATTATTACTTATGTTTGAACAACTGAAAATAGCTAATATAATAATTATAATAATAACAATAAGATAGCAATTAAGCTTAATTGATGTTTAACTCAGTGAGTTACCACCGCTAAGCAGCATGCCCATCACCCAAATCCAGTATATGCCACTGAGTTATGTGATTTTCAGCTTCCGTCTGCATAAAATATGTACAAACAATGAATTCTACTAACCAACTGAAAAGTATAAACTTATTGTAAGCAGACAAAAATAAAAAATTCCTCATTATAACATCAGCAAAGAGAATGAAAACTGTAACAGACCAGGACAAAGTCTAAAGCACTTATAAACTTAAATACTACTGCTCCATGGGAGCATATTTTTCTCTTTATTTTTGAAACTGAAAAGTTAAAACATGATTATAGTCACTGGATTTTATAAACAAACAATTTAAGGTATATTAAATAAAAACTATATGAAAAGAAATTGTACCGTTACTTTGATGTTGATATGTTGTGATTATATGATATGAATTTGGACAGTTTGTTAATAACAAGAAACTTCAGCAACATGTATCACACAAAGTATTCACTGTATGAATGTGATTGTCTTTTCTACATGCCTGTCTGTAGCTCAACAACCATCTTTACAATGAAATACTACCCACACTCATTACATTATAAACATGAAATGTAGAATTTATAGCATCATATTCACTTTCTACCATTTATTTTTCACTGGTGAATATACTATCATTTGCATTCTTCCACATGTTTAAGTCAAACTTGCTGTCAACATTACAACTGCTACAGTTTAATTCACTGTCTACACATACTCTACATTTTTGGCTGAATTTGAAGATGTCAAATGGACATAACAGATAAATGTGTGTGGTAAATAATGGATCAAAATCCATACAGATTAAAATTCTGTAAACAATGGCAACTAGTTGACTCAGTATGGTGTCAGTTAACATTGTAGCTAAAAATGATCATGACAAAAATATATTTAAAAGTAATAATTTGTGTAAATTGTGTGCTAAAAAACTGTTGAGAGGTATTCAGTGTGTAAAGTGACAATGTTGGTTCCAAGAAAAGTGCTCAAAGGTCCATGTAAAATTCGTAAAGGACCATTTTGTGTGCTCATGTCATTCCTGTATTGCGGAAATACATGAACAAGAAATTGCAAGTGTCTCAGGGACAAAGATGAAATTATGAAAGTGCTTCAAAGTGACTTCTCCGTCTTAAATAACAGATACATTGTACTAAGTGAAAAATTCAATGAATTAGAAAAGCAACTGAGTGAAGAAGAGTGCAGTGTTGTAAACAATTTGAACACTAGGCCTACACATAGCACATAGACTTGGCAAAAAGCAACAAATAGCTTTTCATTAAATGACACACAGAAAAAAATTAAATGGGTTAGCAACATAAATGTGATGAATAAATTCACTGCGCTTGATGCACAAGAATGTTACAAAATACCGAGTGAAAAAAGTGATAAACAGTCTGTTTGCCGCTGCAACACAAATGAACACAAGAAGACCGCTAACGAAAAAGTGCAGCAGTGTCCAGAAAAACACAAGGTAAAATTATTTGGTAACAGTCATGCAGGTAATACTGTGAATAAAATGTCATAGTCCAGTTAAACCTGGTGCAGATTTCGAAAAGTTGACTGCAGGTATAACCAAAGAATGCTCAATCTCTCAAGAAACGACTGTGTCGTGTTGATGGGAGGAGCAAACAACAGAAATGAAGTGACCAAGTTTATAAAGAAACTTATCACAGTGCTACAGTACTTGCATTTTATCAATGTTCTCGTCACAACTCAGGCACTCAGACATGACCTGCCTGATTGGTCATGCATGAACACAGAAATTAGGAAGACAAATAATAAATTGAAATCCAAATTTGTGAACGCAAAGTTACTCGACATTAGTAGCTATGATCAAAACTGTTTCACTAGCATGCTGTGCTCTTAAATCAATGTGGAAGAAGGGAACTTTCAACAAATGTAAACCATTCTGTAGATAAAATATTCTGTGAAAGAAACTTCAGAAATGAATATTCAAGTGTGTTGTGTGCTTATTTACAGGGAATCTAGTAAAACAGGCCAATTCCTGTGGATTTGGTCCGAAACAAACAAGGATTCAAATCTCGCACAAATCATTGTAAACAATGGAATTCGCAAAATAAGCAGTCAAACACTGGTAAATACATTTGCTAATAAGTTTTCAAATGTGGTAAAACTACTGCACCACAATGTTCAATCTCTGGAAAATAAGTTACTTCAGTTTGAATTAGTAAATCTTGAACTAAAAATTGATATTTTGTGTATAACTGAACACTGGTTAGACAAAGACGAAATTATGTCAAATGTAATTCCTGGTTACAAACTCGCCAGCCCAGTTATTATTGTAGAAGCAATACTAAATGTGGTGGAACAGCTATTTTTGTAAAAGATTATTTACAATTTACTGAAATAAGCAAGTATTAAAGCTTGGCAAGAGACCAAGACTTTGAGCTGTATGTAGTTGATTTAACAGATGTTAATATCTTGATTGTGACATTATATAGATCTGGGGACTGGGAAATTTTCCTTATAAATTTTGAAAGACTACTAAATTACATAAAATGTGATAGGAAAAAAGAAGTTATCTGTGGAGATGTAAATGTAGACTTTTTAAAAGATTTTAATCATAGAAATGAGATGTTAAATATAGTTAATAGTTTCAGTTTTATACACACAGTTAATTCTCCAACTACTGCCAATAGTAAAACTGCAGTTGACCTATTTTTGTAAGATTTTGTGACCTAAAACATAGCACTAGTGTTGTAAATATGAGCTACAGCGATCATGAAGCTCAACTCCTGTCTATCGAATTGAACTCAGACAAAAAGGTGGACCAAAAACTAAAGTAATTGAACAGAGAGACTTAAGTGATGATAACATCATAGTGTTTAATTTTTTGCTGTCAAGGGAAAATTGGGAAGATGTATTTTGTAAAACTGATGTAAACAGCATGTTTGACAGTTTCCACAATGTTTACCTGCATTACTTTCATATAGTATTTCCAATTAGAAATGGGAGGATTCAGATAGAAAAAAAAATAATCTTGGGTAAAAAAGGCATCATAACATCCAGTAGAAAGAAAAAAAAATTCTTCATTCTACCATCAAGCAGAAAATACCACTCCAGAATTCAGAAATTATGTGAAAAAAATATAACCAAATATTCAACAAGGTAATAAAAGAAGCCAAAATGTGAAAAAAATTATGAGTACATTTCAAATGCAAAAACTAAGGTTATTAGAGCAGAAACTGGTACAGAACAGTCAGCATCAAATAATATTTCTCTGAAAACTGGAAATAACAGACTTTCAGATCCTAATGAAGTAGCTGAGAACTTCTACATTTACTTTACAAATATAGCAAATGAGTTAATTAAAAGTCAGTACAAAGTTGAACCTATGTGGCTACCAAATTATTTAAATGCTAGTTAAATTTATGTTCCTTCAAACAGTCACAGAGACAGAGATGAAGCAAATAATACGGTCATATTCATGTGGACTGGATGGTGTGCCAGACTATGTTTTTATGTAATAAAACCATTAATATATATAGTAAACACATCCTTGTTAACTGGAATAATTGTTTGAGTGAGTGTGTGGATGTATGTGTTTCTTTTTGTGAGGAAGGCCATGGCCGAAAATTTAAGTTGTGTGACTGTGATTGTCTATTTTTCATGCCTGACAGTAGCTCCGCGAGCCTCTTTCTCACTGAATTGGTGTATGTTTGATTCACATATAGGCATATGACAAGGAATAACCTCGTTAAAAATATCTGCTTAGAAATAAATATATAATGAGATGTCAAAACAGTAAACCCATGTACATCATGGGAGCCATAGGAGGACCTGATCTACTCCACCTATCACACTGCATTCTCATATGATGAAATGAAGCAGGCACAAATATTCAGAGAGTGGAGAAACTAAAGAATGAAGCAGTTATGACCATAGCTAAATTACCTATAAGAGAATCCTAGAGATATTCATAGAGAGAACTCATATATTAATTATTTCTGCACTTTCATCTGATCATGCAAGTAAAAATCAATTAGCCAGCCGCAGTGGCCGAGTGGTCTGCAGCGCGTCAGTCATGTTCGGTACGACCACTACAGTCAGGGGTTTGAATCCCCCCTCGGGCATGGAGATTTGTGCCGTCTTTAGTATTAACTAGTTCATAAGTAGTTGTAAGTTTATGGACTGATGACCCCATAAGCTCTACAAACATTTGAACATTTTTTTGAAAAATAAATTACACTGCTTGCTGAATTAACAAACATAATTACAATATAAGAAACAGAAATCATAATCACATATAAAGAAATCATCTATCTGACAAGATGCCAATAAAAAAAGATTTTCCATAAATAATTCCAAACCAACATAAAAAATGCAGAAGACATTATTCCAAAATTAATTAATTAAAAGAACTGACCCATTAATTCACATTGGTAACTGAATATAAAAGAAAACATAATAACAATATGTAAACTTTCAGCAGTTACAATTCATATTAATGTAAGCAATAGTGTCACATATTTAAAATGTATTCAGTAATTGCCAATTTAGCTAGAACACTAAGTAGAAAACAAAATTCAACTAACTAGATACACCCCGGATAGAAACACACAACTAGAGAATATTGCTCTGAAGGTTATTCAAAACTTCATCCCACATGTCTAACAGTATAATGGTTAGGAGCGACTGATTTTGGACTGTTCAACTGAGAGACATCACATAACCAAAAAAAGAATCACTTGATGTTTTGTACAACACCACCACTCTGCATCTACTGACAGAAACCTAACAGAAAGTATAATGATAAAGAGTAGTAACATTTTATAAAATGGAATAATGTGACCCATGTGCATCTCCTCACAACAAGTGGTATAAACAATTTACATACATGCATCAACAAATTTTCCACTCATTGTTGTCAGAAGTTGTTGAATCTGGTACCATGGATTTAAAAATGAGATCATTATTGTACACCACTATGCAACAGAAATTCTACAGAAACTGGAACTAATAGTCTTGAGCTGTTAAACTAAATAACAGATTTAGTCTGTCATAATATGAAACCTGTTAATATGCAATTCGCGCAGCTTGTAATGTGGGTACCTATGAAATAACAAGTATGATTTTTCACCAGAGTTGCTAATGAGGTTTGTTATTCTAGTTACGAGCAAAATGAGTAAAATACTTTGTGGAAATCTGCAGAAATGAAAAATGTTTTCAAAACTGGTTAAAGTTTACCACAACCATCTTTGAAGGTGTAATCTTTTCATGTCTTTTTTTACTAATATAGAAGAAAAAATTATCAAAGATATGCATAATACTAGAGAAAAAAAGTTACCCATATTCATTTGAATAAGAAAAACATATTGTAGTTAAACATCTAAACCTTTGAAAAGGGTACTATGGAAACGACAATCCTTTAAGATAACTAAAGACAGAGCAACATGCCAGTCAGATTTCTTTCAGCCTTTTGTTAGAGATGCAATATTTTATATTGCTACCACACCATGTGTTACTCTTAACATAACCTGACAAAATATCTTGAGGATGGAAACTGTCATTAATGATAAAATATGAAATACAGCTCAAAAAAAAAAAAAAAAAAAAAAAAAAAAACAAAAAAAAAAAAAAACAAAAAAAAAAAAAATCTTGAAAGTATTATCAGCCTATTATTCACTTCTTCAAATGTTTCCAATATCTTATGCTGCAGAAAGAGAAAAATGTCACACACAATAAAATCTGTCTACCTTCACCTGATGAGGGTTGCCTCTTCTTTGGTAAATAGGTGGGGGTACCAGGTGGTGGAGGTGGTCCAATGCAAGGTATCCAACCCACACGTGTTGTCATCACTGTCCACTACATTGTTCCTCACTGCACTGAAAGTCTGACTGAACTATTTCACAGAGTGTTGAACACTAAGAGGCCCAGACAAAGCAACAGGCTTTCTGAAATAGCTTTGCTATAAATGTTATTTACCACCACTGGGGAAAACCCCTTCTCCTCTCTCTGACTCTCTCCTCTTCCTGTTGTGAGTTGCACAGTTGGCAGCACTGTAGCCAGTATATATAGTATTTTAGGGGCAAAAAAACCAACAACTTTAATGCTTTACTACTCAGACAGTAAGCTTTTGAACTTAAAATCAGTACTGGTACTTGCTGTACAGGATATAATGAAGATTTTTAGTCACAAACAATTTTCAGGTTTCAGCACTTACAAAATGTTTTTCTAAAAGTTCCAATTGCGACAGGAAAATACTTTTAACATACATTATAAAAATAATTGTTTAAAACAGGTTCTTGTTTCATTACCGGAGCATTTTTTCCTATTCTTACAGTCTTTTTTTGCAAGGAAGAGTAGTTGTTTTCAGTATCATCTTTGGAGTTTTAACTGTAGTAGCATTCATAAGTAACTGTCTCAGAAAATTACTCATGGTCTTACTTTACAAGTGTATCAAAATGACATCAGATTTTTGTGATGAGTAAAAGTCTGCATATAAAAAAAATTACATGTGACAGAATAATAATTTACTGTCAGTGGAATGTCAAACTAGTAATAAAAAAGTATTGATACTGTATGTGGTTATATGACAAAATTAAAAAAAATGACTGCAATTATAACTCTGATTGAAATTGTCAGTAAAATCGAACTTCAGTAAATGACATTTTTATTTGGTAGAGTAACACAAACAAACAGTATCTTACCTTCATGGACCCATTTGACTGATCTCTTCTTACGATTTACATACATGGACTGGCCCTTGCTTTGTTGATTGCTAATATCGCTGAGAGAATTTGATATGCGTCTTGCTAACTCCACTTGATCTTCAACTGTTGGGTGATGTGGGGAATAAAAACTGGAGGATGCATACATTCTCCCTGGAAAGCAAAAACATTGTTTTCACATACTCTTTAAAATGAAGTGTGTATGTAAACATTTCAGCCAGAAGTACCAGTAGTTTATAAGCTACTGATAATCACCACATAGACGTGGAGATGAGCTGTGACAGGCACATACAAAATACAAACACATACAACACTTTCAGCAATCTTCAGAAAATAGAACATTCACGCAATCACACAGGCACACAACACAGTCAAAAGTGTGGCAGCCAGAAGTAACGGTTGTATGACTGTGTAGTATGCCCGTGTGATTGCATGAATGTTCTGTTTTCTGAAGAAGGCCATGGCTGATAGCTGAAAGTGTTGTATGTGTGTGTCTTTTGTATGTGCCTGTCACAGCTCGTTGTCACATCTTTGTGGTAAGTTGTAATTTTTTTTATTTTTTTTATTTTTTTTTTATTTTTATATATATTTTTTTTTTTTTTTTTAACAAATTGACAGTCGCTTTCCATGTAATCACCTAATGCCATGATATAACTGTACAGTTTTTCTTGGACATTTTGAAGGTACTGGAATTCATTAGTGCTAAGAATGGGGATATATTAGATCTACATAAGCAGCAAGAACAATGACACAGAAATATCTATTCATTTACACCAGTCAATAGTAATGGGTAGCATACTGTTCTCTTGTAATTTCCTAACATAGAGATACAATGTTTTGATTTCTTGGTTGGTTTGGAATTTTTAGAGGGGCTAAGAGGCTTTGTATCTGACCCCTAAAATATTTAGAAAAATCACTGAAAATAATTTTTTAAATGGACTATTCTATCACTAGAGTGTTGGGCCTACTACTTACTGTGTCGGGATGGGGTGACCTCTCCTGAATCAGAAGCTGGGGTAAACAGCTTCTCCAAATCAATAGCCTTGTGCTGTAAACCATCTGTTGAGTTTTCATCCTAAAAATACAATAAAATAATACAGCTTTATGTGATTGGGTAATAGAATAAGAAAGAATAACAATGTAACACTGCTAAACAATGCACAGATTCCTACAAAGAAAATCTTAATCATTTACTAAATTAACCAATAATAAGTTGGAGGCCTACTGAATTTTTATTTGAGGCAATTTAAATCAAAATGATGTGAAGTACTGGAAACTAATTAGTACTGAATTGTGATTGAATTTGAAGCATATCATTTGTTCAAGTAAAAATTAATGTTTTATAAGTAGATTTACAGATCGATAACTACATACAAAAAAGATATTGATTATAGAATAAACTAAAAATTTAATTAGAGTTATTTCAGGTTTTCCTGACGAATTTCTTGTAACTATGGTTCTTACCCAAGATATTTGATGTTGCTGTGAAAATTGCCCAACATTTTGTCAGTGAAACTAACTGATATCTTCACGTGGATGAAAACTATACAGCATGTTGTTGGCACAACTGACGTACACCTTCAGGTAGGAGCCAATGAAATATTGTGCAACTTTCACATCAAGATCTGACATCTTGCCTGAGAACCACAATTATAAATTTACTATGATTATTTACTAATTCACTACATAATGATACTACAGTATCTTCCTTTAATCGGAACCCTTGTAATAATGTTAATGATATAAAATTATAATGACCAATACAGCCTTCAACATTTATTATTTCAATGACCCTGAAAGATGGCAGCCAAAAGTAAAAACATTTTAGTTTTTTACTGAATGAGGCATTAATCTGAGAGAAGGAAAGCTTAGGATGTGGTACACAATCCAACAGAATTACGGCACAAATGCATGCCTTTCCGAGATTAATAACTTTGTATGACAATCTGATGCAAAAGCTTTGCTTCAACTGCCTCTCCACAGTAGGCCTAAAGAGTTTGGAAATATTGCTACTATTAAGGCTATCCTTCCTACAAGACGGTAGGTATCATGATTGCTTCAACATTCACCAATGTAAATTTTGTCCGCAGAGAAATTTTGTGGTTAATATAAACACTAGCATTTATTGTTATTAATAGCTTTAGCACCATTCATCTTCCTTCAATAAGGTTTTAAATAGTAAATGAAATGGCTGAGAGACCACTTAAAAATTTCTCAAAACTACTGCAAGTTTTTGCTGTAGGCTATCTCAATCTATTTCCTTGGCACATTCTCTCAGATGGGTATAAAAATTAAGTTTATTTGGTTTAGTTGTTGTTTGAGGAATAGAGTTAGGCCTACTTCTTCATGCAGCACTTTTAATATTAAGCCTACATCACTTCAGTAATTTGAGCAGCAAAGATGTGGTTCCATTACAGTACTCAAGAGTTTCACACAACTCAGTAAGAAGCACACCATTAGCTGTAAGTCTTCAAAGTTAGCTTTCAACAATTACTGTCATGTGTATGCTTAACATACAGAAACGCAAACTTCATTCTAAAGTAATGTCATCTATAGTTCCCCCCTTTCCAGAAATACAGTAAACTACTAAAACTATTATGGTTTTAAATTATTATCAAGAAGAGAAATCTATCATTTTCTACATAAATAGATTCTCTGAACAAAACCAAGGGGAACATAGGTGGGTTAATACTGGGTGAACTTCTACATCTAGGCCTACAGTAGGTCTATGTGTAGAATCAGAAGCCAGTGTACAGTGCATGGCAGAAAGACCTTTGCTACTTCAGCCACTTTATGAATAGTAGGCCTACACTAAAGCAGGTCTCACTTTTATTTCCCATAATCTTAAAAGAGTATTACAGTATGCATTTCATTTGTCGTCATATGTTTAATTTTGTTTCTATCACTTTCCTTAGGCCTAGGTAGGAGATGGCTCTAGATGTTTAAACGAGTGCAGGATTCAGAGTTGCTGCTAAAATTCTATCAAATGTTGTGTATGTAGAACTTATGGGACTTAACTACGGGGTCATCAGTCCCTAAGCTTACAAATTACTTATGAACTAGCTAAGACAAAGGACGGCACAAATATCCATGCCCGAGAGGGGATTCGAACCCCATACCGTAGTGGCCGTGCAGACCGTGACTGGAGCGCCTTAGTCCCCTCGGCCACCGCGGCCGGCATTATATCAAATAATACAGGGTCCTTTCCCAGCATTAAAGGCTTTATTTTGTATTTATCTTCCTTTGAAGATGGAGTTACCTGAATTCCTGTTTTACCCAGACGTGCCCTTTTTTTCTCTTAAAAGTTTTAAGGCAAAGTGGGGAATGTTATCTTTTTTATATACAACTCCTTCAACTTAAAAGTTGGAAATACAACACACTGAACACTTGCAACCACAAAACCTATATAATTTAACCTTTCATGATAAGATGCTCACTGAGCTGCTCACAGGCACGAAAAATAGACAATCACGTTCACACAACTTAAATTTTTGGGCCTTTATCAGAAAAATAAACTTATACATTCACACAATCACTCAAACAACTATACACACACAACTATCATGTCCGGCCACTCCAAGCTGAGTGATTGTGTGAATGTGTTTCTTTTTCTGATGAAGGCCATCGCCGAAAATTTAAGTTGTGTGAATGTGATTGTCTCTTTTTCGTGCTGTCAGCAGCTCAGTGAGCCTCTTTACGGTGAGTTTGTAACTATCCTCCAATACTGACATTCCAATCGAATTTTCCATTGTTATAATAACATTTCTTCTAACAATGTGATTTTGTGTGCAGATGTTACTCTTATCAATGTTGCCTCAAAGTCGAGCTTGGTAATTAATTTGCGTGGTAATTAACCTGGGAGGCGGCCAGTTGTACGAATTATGTGTACAACAATGCGAAGTACTTGGGCTTCTAATAACTTCACGTTATAATTACGTACAATACGTTTGAACATTTTTCTATTGATCTAGAAATGTCCTCTTTATTGAAGACTGACATGTGCTAACCGTATTTGAAGAGAGCTATCGTTGAGCACCAATGATTTGTTGACCACTCTGTTATCCTTTATCGACAGGAATTCCAATACAAGCATCCAGCGCGGATACTTTTCGCATATCAGGGTGCAACTACAGTGCTTCTGACTCTATGTGACAAACAGTGTCTGCATACTATGGACTGACTAGTTATAGTTCTAATAATACCCATCCTTGGAGCACCTTTTACTTTCTTTTCTGTCGAACATTAGACAGCCATCGTGAAAATTGTAACGCTTTTTCTAATATAATTCCTTAGCTCACAATTTTTTCTTTCGATATTGGGTTAAAAAAAATGTAGTCTAGATTGCAGAGGTGCCCACATGCAGGGGGGGGGGGGGGGATCATGACACAAACTGCGTCATTGAAATTGTTGGGGGGAGGGGGGGGGGAAATTAGTACTTTAGGGCACTCAGAGGGTGCTTTATATATATATATATATACGAAACGTGAAATAAAAAAACTATGAACCAATGTTTATATACAAAATGAATTTATCTTCCGAATCCAGGAGCTATTATCTCGGGTGTGGGATGCGCATGCTCTTACCTTTCAGTGTAAGGACCGCGCAAATTATTACTATTATTGACTCATGGTGCTAGGTAGGTGGATGGGTGTAAGTGCAATAGGCGCGTACCACAATGGCAAGCAATTTGCCAATATTTGCTTAATGCAGGCGAGGGCACCGTACCGATGCTCCCCAACCTACACTTTAGCCCAATATTGTGAAAGAGCGAATCTTCGTTTTCAGTATGACTTTATAGTGCAGAGTCGGATTAATTTAGAAAAATTTGGAAGCTGTAAGTTATTGCTCAACGAAGTCTGATATCAAGTGTAGCCTAAAACAAAATTTAAACTGCGGTACCGGTATCACACATTGTTTTTACTTCAAGTGTTAGTGCAGGACTTCCCTCCATGACTCCACAAATGATCTTATTAAAAATAAATTCAACTCAATATCTACACCTAACAGTAGGGCCTAGTTACAGAAAACAATTACATGATCTTATACGCAAAACAAGGAGTTTGATGTGAATGAATTATTTAGAGACTTCTGCCGACTGCCAAAAAAAAAATCATCTCCACGATGCAAACACCAGTAAAGAAATCTAAACAAGTTAAAATAATGATAACAGGGAAACTGCCATTGTTGTACATACAGTCTATCATACGTTAATGCAAGCAGTAGCGCTTCTCTTGGTTTTTTCAGGAAGCTGGCAGAGTGCGACATACAACAAACTGTAAATATGTCCCGTGGCGGCCAAGTGGGAAAAATGTCCGAGCAGTCGCACAATCAAGAAGAAATTCGATAATTTGCAAGCCTTTGTGCACGGCGCTGTTCCCGTCGATATATCTCGAACGTCGTACCATCCAACGATAGTTCGATATAGTGTTTCTGAACCGGAGATTCGGGCGCTACGGGCCCTCACGTACTAAAAAAAAATTCTTGTTTAACCTATACCTAACCTAACTTTGACTTGAAAAAAAAAAAGTGATCTGTAGCGTAGCCTTAAGAAGGTTAGGTATAGGTTAAACAAGAAGTTTTTTTTTCAGTACGTGAGGGCGCGGAGCGCCCGGATCTGCGGTTCAGAAACACTACCGGTATATTCATTATGAAATGTGCACTATATTAAACGTACGCCAACAGGTTTCCATTCGCAACAGTGTGAAACATATTAAAATTCTATTATTAAGTGCTGATAAAGTGTTTAATTAATGCATTAATTACTCTCGTAAATACAACGTCAAATGTACTTCAAGTGAAACACGCAATCTTATTGGTCGTCATAAAGTGATACCAGATTGCTATGCTGCGATACTACGACGTTCGATATATATCGACGGGAATACCGCCGTGCACAAAGGCTTGCAAATTACCAGAAATTCACTAAATAAACGAAGAAAAATGGATCACACATTCCGTTTTCGTTTCATATGTCACTCACTATTTTTACGTTTTAGCTCCATACTTCTCCGGGAAATTTCGGTGCCGTCCATGTTTGCATTGTAGTCAACGGTAGTCACAGATGCCTGAATTCGCCAAAGATACTTGTATTTACTTCATGGTCTGTGGTCCCAACATAGACTTACTGAAATGAGCAGCAGTCAGTCGCAAGGATATGGAATCGTGTCACGCCAGTGAGATCACTATGTCACGCGGTAGACAGTTGAAATAGGACTTACATGACAATTAAGGTATACATTCGCATATGACAATCTTACCTTCGCTGTGAGCAACAGTACTCACCTCGCTGTCCGACCACACCAGTATGAGAGGCAGACTGTCTCTCATGGCGGCCTCGCTGCTACAGCCTGCTGCTGGACAGCGACGGCGCTTATTAAAAATAGACCAAACTTCAGCTCATCGATTTGCCTCTTGACGCCTAGTTTATGATGCTGACGGCACCCATTCGCTCTCGAGGCTACCGCGACAAGGCGCCATCTGCTAGTCGCCTTCATTTTGCTCAGCAGTTATTACAAGGGATGCCAATTACCATACATCCCGGGAAATCCCGTATACCTCAGGGAATCCCGTATTTTCACGAACTTTCCAAATCCAGCCATCCATTCTTTTAAATCTGATGATGGTTGCTTTGATCTTCTTGGAATTTTCTTTCCATTGTTTTCTTCTCTCATCCTAACGATGATTCTGAGTTCGCCAACAGTGATGCCAGTTTGGGGTATTTTGTCGTACTTTTGCGACGACACAAACATCCATGCCCGAGGGGGGATTCGAACCCCCGACCGTAGTGGCCGTGTAGACTGTGACTGGCGCACCGCAGACCGCTCGGCCACTGCGGCCGGCTGAATCTATGTATCTAAGTAAAGAAAAACAGCGATTGTGCTGAGTAAATCAGGAACTGAATCAATTGTTTTTTAGCCGCCATATTAAGCGGGCTAGGAAATCCGATTCAGGCAGTAACATGTAAACACGACAGCGAAAAACGGTTTACGAAAATCGGTTTTCGTCTTCCGAAAGATGTGTTGTACGTAAACTTAGTGATTACGACAGTGTCTCAGTGGCCGGCCGCGGTGGCCGAGGAGACTGAGGCGCTTCAGTCACGGTCTGCACGGCCACTACGGTCGGGGGTTCGAACCCCCCCTCGGGCATGGATATTTGTGCCGTCTTTAGTATAAGATAGTTCATAAGTAGTTTGTAAGTTTAGGGACTGATGACCCCGTAGTTAAGTCCCATAAGCTTAACAAACATTTGAGTGTCTCAGTGTCATGGGGGAGGGGGGGGGGGCAAATTAGGGTATCTGCCAAGCGCGGCACCCATAGCAAGGTGATATCACGTGTTAAAAATTGTCCAAATGTTTTTAAATGTAAGTGACTTAACTACTTAATCATCACTCCCTAGGATTACAAACTACTTAGACTAACGTAAGCTAAGGACAACACACACATAAACACACACACACACACACACATGCCCGAGAGAGGACTCGAACGGCGAGCAGCGGAACGCTCCGCATTGAGGCGCCTTAGAGCGCTCGGCCACTCCACTGCGGTGACGTGACGTGTCACGGACGAGCGGGGTAGGGGGCACTATAAGTTTCTGCCCCGGTTGGGAAATATCGTACAACCGGTACTGGAGTCTCTTCATGATAAAATGGTTCTCATCTTCTACTTTGAAGACCGATAGAGTAAAGCTATGAGAAGAGGTGTATGGCTTAATTTCGACCAGAACACGCCAAAAGGGCGTCTTGGACCCTCTCAGGGTGATTTTATTTTTATTGTAATAAATTTCTTTATACGCAGTAGAACATGTCGGTACCGAAGATTCACAAAATGACACGAGTCTTAAATTGCAACTTAACTATAATTTTCTTCTGCGCCATCACCAGTGACTAACGTGAAGCGAAGTGTGTCATGTCAAATGCGCTCCTATATGATTTAATAGACTCCTGAGCACACCGTCTCCGGGCAGTTACAATGCATCTGTTGTTTATGTTAAATGATAAGGTTTTAGTGGCTCGATAAGAAATTATGTTTTAAAATTCAGATTTTATTTATTATTATTATTGTTGTTGTTATTATTATGTTGCAAAAATCCAAACTTGCTATTTTTTATAGTTGTGCTGGAAGAGGATATTGTATTTATCGGAGAGACGCATGAAATTTTAGGAACTAAGAACTAGGCACTGGAATCACTAGTCGTGAGTGGATAGCTCCGTCAGTAGAGCACTTTCCTGTGAAACGCGAAGATCCTTATGTCGAGTCTCAGTCCAATACTCCAGGAAAAATATTTTGTGGCTCACAAGCAGTATCAGTATGTTCAGTATGTGCGCGACAACACCTTCCAACTTATGTTGATTAGCTGACTTGAGGAATTCAATTTTCAGACTTACATGAGAGAGAGACTTACATTCATTAGTCGTCTTTTCAGATGTGCAAGAGGAGTTCTACACTTCAGAATAATTATCTCTTTTTTGTCTATTTTACTGTTATATCTAACCAATGTTTTATTGCCGATAAAACTGTAATTGTCACACATAGTACTATACATACTGTCTGTTTTTGTTTTGAAGGAAACTAACATACAAACCAGAACCCGGCGTGGGCGTAAGTTCGGTATCCTCAGGGTGGATTTCGTAATTCTTGTTTACTGGTCAGCTACCTGTGTTCCTAGCGGCGAAGCCTGATATAGAAACTATTTTTCCTCCACTGGTGCTCTTGCCACCAGCTACGAGCTCAAGCGTCATTCGTTAGCTTGTGTTTGACAATGGAAGGTACACAGTTTCCTTCCTAAACCAACAGAAATGCGATAATTTATTTTCCACGGCGTAGGATGTGCCACAACTAGATTATTATTGAGGGTGAACTGTCGGCATAACTGTAGACTGGGATACCACCCGTCTGCTTTGACCCATGACGTCATCAAGATGTCGGGAAAACAGTATATGGGTTATCTTAATATTTCTGTATTGTAGATACAAATGATCTGTAGTTAATTATAGATAACAGAATGTACCATCGATCACATGTCTTAGCCCAAAAATTAGCGCCTTTGGCGCTCACAAAAAATAAATAAAAATGAAATAAAATCTCGGTTAAACTACACCTAATCATCAGAGAAGCTACAGATCACTTTTTAAACACAAAATGCCGGCCGCGGTAGCCGAGGGGACTGAGGCGCTACAGTCACGGTCTGCACGGCCACTACGGTCACTTCGGGCATGGATATTTGTGCCGTCCTTAGGATAAGCTAGTTGATAAGTAGTTTGTAAGTTTAGGGACTGATGACCCCGTAGCTAAGTCCCATAAGAAAAAGAAAAAAAAAAAAAAAATAAGATGACGCCACGGGTCAAAGCTGACGGGCGGTATCCCGTCTACAGGTGAGCCGAACTGTCCTCGATTTATTGCAAAGAGATTTGCAATTTACTCCAGGACGAAGGGCGCCCATGTCCGGCGTCTAGGGTTAATGCGGGAGGGGGGGGGGAGCATGGAGAGACGCATCCCTACCCCTAGAAATGAGGGAAAAGAAAAATATATAATGTATTCAGATGTTTTTCTTTCTAGAAAATAATTTATAATTCGATATTTTAATAACAGGACAAAGCTTTTAAACAGAGCGAGAACGTTTTTATGGACACTGTAAAGCCGTCATTCGTCGTCCAAACCATAAAAAAATATTTCATACCCCCAAGTCCGGCCCCCATCTACAAACTGTCATACGGGTCCTAACGGCCAGGTCTCTATCGTACAGTCATTAAGTACACAGCTTCATCTCTCGTGTTGGATTTTGCACTGAAACTCCATTTCACATCAGAAAATCAAATCAATCATTATTCTTCAGGTTCGTAGACACAGTAATTTAGAAAAATGTTCAAATGTTTATGGAGCTTATGGGACTTAACTACGGAGTCATCAGTCCCTGAACTTACAAACTACTTATTAACTAGCTAATACTAAGGACGGCACAAATATCCATGCCCGAGGGGGGATTCGAACCCCCGACCGTAGTGGCCGTGCAGACCGTGACTGGCGCGCCTCAGTCCCCTCGGCCACCGCGGCCGGCTACTTCCGCTTAGTAAGTTCAAGAAATGTTCAAATGTTTGTCGAGCTTATGGGACTTAACTACGGGGTCATCACTCCCTAAACTTACAAAGTACCCGCCCTGGTCTACGTACATAAAAACAGTCAGGTTCATGTTTCAGAGTGTTTATATTGCTGCAGAGGCTGGACAACAGTCATGTCACTTTGGGGGACGTGGTGGAGCATTCACTACGGTGGCTACCGCTACAACTCGTAGGTACTCCAACAGTAACGATTACTTATCACAATTAGTAAATGAATTGGACGTAACACCTCATTTGTAGCGCTGTCGTTCACGACTGTGTCGTGGTACTGTTGCCGAGAAGATTACCCCTTCTTTGAAGCATACGGAGCTAATTTCACTCCCTCGCAACTTGTTTATTAGGCATCCTTCTGAATAGACATCTTGGTCACACGTCAGCTGACCGATGTCTTGGATCTGGAAACATAAATAGTGGAATTTGACTGAAACTGCACAGTATGCAGCACTCCACAAAGGTGTTCAACACCTCGCTATTTGACGCCGTTAACTTGTTATTTCAGCGTGCGAAGTTTCAACAGTGATTCGGCAGTATGGCATGAAACCATAATTATTTACGTACTTCACAACCGGCTATTTGCAGCCTCTGTTTCATTCCATGTCGACGATTATTACACATCGATATTTTTGGCCTATGTGTTCTAAGTTTCCTCTTACCGGCGGCGTGGTATGGAAGTTGTATACGCAAATACGAAAAATGTTCAAACATTTGTACAGCTTATGGGACTTAACTGCGGGGTCATCATGAACTAGCTAATACTAAGGACGGCACAAATATCCATGCCCGACGGGGGATTCGATCCCCGACCGTAGTGGCCGTGCAGAACGTGACTGGCGCGCCGCAGACCGCTCGGCCACCGCGGCCAGCACGCAAATACGTGGAAACCGCTTACTATATACCGAATTCTGCAACTGGAAAAGCGGTTAATAAAGGAAAGGTACATCTACTGTTGAGCCGGTTTATTTGTATGACAACGAGACGGGGCGACTTATTTCGGTCTCAAGGGTGCCCCTGACATTCGACAGACTTCCACACGGTTGACGGAAGACATGCCCTCGTTAAGAATGTGTTCCGAAGGAGGCACAAACGCTGAACCAAGGTGTTCACTGGGCCCTTTAGAAAACGGCAGAAACCATTCGACATTAGATAAGCGTTAGCGTAACTATAATAGTAAGTCTATTTGGGAAGACAGAATTGTTACCCTACACCTACATCATATCCTATACGGACCACGTTGTCTGATTATGTTAATAAAAAGGCAATTTTCAACTTCTCAGTATACTCAATTAGTCATTTCAAATGAGACACCTTCACTAATGTAATTGATGGTACGCAAACTTGTAGATTTAGATATTTGTCTGGTTTAATTGATTTTAATATTGATTCTTATTTTAACTGATCATCGGTTTTGTAATCGTCGAACAGAAAGCAGCGTAAGCCGTTCTATCGGTATTAGAGTATTGCTCTTCTGCCTGGGAGCCGCATCAGGGTGCATTAACGAAAGAAAAGATCCACCCAAGAGTGGTACGCTTTACTTACGTGACTGTTTTGAGAGATACTGTGTTATTGTCGCTGTTAAATTATTCATAAACAAATGAGCAGTGACAATATCACAGCATTTCTCAATGAAGACCGAGCGGGGTGGCGCAGTGGTAGCTCATTGGACTAGCATTCGGGAAGAAGCTGGTTCAAATCCACCTGCGGCCATCCAGATTTAGGTTTTCCGTAATTTTCCAAATCACTCCAAGCGAATGTCGGGATGGTTCCTTTGAAAGGGCACGGCTAATTTCGTTCCCCATCCTTACCCAGACAATCCGAGCGTCAGTTCCACCTCCAATAACCACGCTTTTGACGGGGCATTAAACCCTAATCTTCATTCCTACTTCCGCTCAAATCAAATGTTCAAATGTTTGTAGAGCTTATGGGACTTAACTACGGGGTCATCAGTCCCTAAACTTACAAACTACTTATGAACTAGCTTATACTAAGGACGGGACAAATATCCATGCCCGAAGGGGGATTCGATCCCCCGACCGTAGTGGCCGTGCAGCTTAGTAACAGTTATATCGTGGCATATAGTAAATGCCCGCGGAAGTAATTTTTTGTGAAAAATACCTGATTAAAAAAGATGTTAGAGTGAAATTCTATTTAAAAAAGTGTGAAAACTGTACGCGACAGCTGTGGAAGAATAGGAACACGCAACAGTGCAATAACAAGTACAACTACTGTCGCCTATGAACCCTATTAGCCACTACCCAAGTTAACATTTTCAGAAATATACAAATCCGCTACATGACTTCCTTCCTATTAAAACGAATAATAATAATAAAAGGCCACAAAAGACCGATCTTCAGAAATGCATAGTCACTAAGCATGTATTTCCGACTTAAGCAATTATATAAAAAGAAGGTCCTATAAATGTTACGATTGTTAGGATAATATAGATAAAGACAATGAACTTTGTACATTATTTTACAGAAATCAGTTTGACCTATTGCAAATGACATATAAGTGTCGAAACATTTCTGGATAGATAAAAGAAAGAAATAATGTTTGCATAAGGCGGAGTTCAGAAAAGCGAAACTTTAACTTGCAAACACGATAACAATTCGAACAGAAGCTACCAAGCCGAGCAAGATGATGAACCAGGTTATGTATTTCAATATTCTCAGTGACCATGTGTAGCTCCTCCTTCTACATCATAGTGATGAGTATGCTCTGGGCGAGCCATCTTCCAAGTCAGCTGCCGTAACGGGAGACTCACGCATCCCATCGTACTTCCACTGGTTCGCTAAATGACCTGATCTTAATCTACGTCTCCTAGATTAACAAGGTCTGAGCCTGACTGCCAAGAGTAGTCACAACAACGTCAACCGACGAGTGATGTGTCGGAATATGCTATATTATTTATGTGATTTAAAGTTCACATTCGTGTTGGTAGAAGACATAATAACCTAAAATGAGTGACAGGACACCAAGGTCGCTAAGATAGCTGAACTAATGGTTCCAAATTTGAAATATGCATTACTTAAAGACTCTGTGCAACATTCACATGTTCTTATGCTCGGAACAGTGTGAGTCGACACTAGTCGTTACGCCTCCTCTTGGCAGACAGTGCACGGTACTTACAGTCTAGGTGAAGTTGTCTTAAACCCATAGAACAGAGGTTGCCAACCTTCATAGCGGTGTGGCCCATCTATTTTATAATGTAAAGGCTTAGAAGCGCACATACAAGGTCTGTTAAGAAAATTCCGGCACATTCGTTTTGGAGCGCCTGTGTTGAATGTGTAATTGCTGGAAGTTTCATTACTGAATGTCTGTTAGTTACTGTTCGGTGCTGTATTCGATATAAAGTTAAGTCGCACAGTTTGCCAATTAAGAGATGGCAGAGTTACAGAAGCAAGACGTGTGCATTAAATTTTTTCGTGAAACTCAAGAAAATCTTTACAGAGACACACAAAATGGTGCAGGAAGCCTACAGTGATGAGTGTTTATGACATACTCGGTATTGCGAATGTTTCATACGGTTTAAAAAAATGGTCGGACGGAAGTTAAAGACAACCCTTGTTCCTGACGCTGAAGTCAAAAGCGTCAACGAAGTTGTACGTGACAATCGAAGTCTGACTGTTCGAAAGATTGCAGAATAATGTAGCATATCAGTTGGATCATGCAATCCTGACATCTTGGAATGCATCGTATTGCCCCCAAGTGCGTCGCACGGAGCATGAGTGAAGACCAGAAACACCATCGCCTCGCAATCTGCGAAGAACTTCTTGATCGCGAAAGTCAAAACAAAATATTACTTAATAATTTTTTTTTTTTTTTATTTCCAAAGTTGAAACCCCGTTGGTCCAGCAAGACGCGTACCAAGACTGCCTTCCGGAAGTGGAAACGGCGTTGGGGGCGGTGTATCATAGTATAGAGGAAGAGACTGTTTAGTAGTAGACTATGCACAATATGTAAAGGGAAAGCGAAGAAAATTTTTTGTGGAAAACGTCCCGGAATGTTTTGAACTGACCTCATATAAATATATGTTATGTCTCTGTAGTTTCATAATGTCATTAAATCTTGGTTCGCGTGCATAATATACCTATGTTAATGCTTTCGTTGTAGCAGTTTTGCATCAAAATGTCAAAAATAGTGAACGATACACGGCATTGTCGAATCTCGCCTATCACAATGCATACATACTGACTTTTCAATGTATTCTGTAGTTTTTCCTGTAAAAAGGACAGGTAATATTCAATAACCATTAACTTATTACCTCTCTCTGTTTTTATTTTTCTAACGACTGAGCTACAATACTTTATATGCTGAAGTGCCGGTAACTTAATTTCAGTTGTACAAACTGCGCAAATACAATTTCAGTTAGCAGTCGGATATGAAGAAAACTCAGTGAATACTAACTGAGCTTTATGTCTACGGGCATTGAGTACATTCGATCAGAGCCGGGAGTCCATTAATTACGACAGGTTTCTTTTTTTGGGGAGGGGGGGGGAGGGGGAAGAAGGGGGTCGAACCGAATTTCACGTGGTTGAGAGGGGGTCTCGGCAAATCTCACGTGGTTTTTTTTCTGCAAGAAACAATGCAAAATTGGGTTAAATTAAGTAAAACATGTTTCACATCTATAATATGGCTAAATCCTACAAAGTAATCCTTATCGCGGTTTTGCAAACATCATACAGTAACCCCTCGATTATTTCTCTAAGAATACACAACATTTTTTTTTTTTTTTTTTTTTCCACGCGCGTTTTTGTCGGAACTGGAACGCAACACGTGGCAGCATTTACTGGCCACTCGGGCGCCTCTCTCACGCTGCGTGAAGTCCAGGCCAGTCCACTCGGCTACAGCCATACGAGCGTTCATTTCACACTCGTTTTTTTTTTAAATTATTATTATTATCATTTATTTTTTACTGTAGCAGTACTTCAAGGTTTGCAGACGTCCCATTGTTCACTTGCGCTGGAGCAGCGGCAAATTACAGTTACGTTATACTAATAGAATACATGTGCTTTTCACTTTCTTCAAGAACTTTTTCTTTTTCAGCTTTCCTTTTCCGAGTTTCTGAACCAGAAAGTTGTTCCTTAATCGTTTCCCTCTCTTCTGGCATGATTTAATAATCGGGCAAATTATGGCGTAGACACTGCTCTACTTCGCGACCACAATATTAGATCTATAATAAATAAAATCACCTATCACTTGACATGACTAGAAAACATGAACTAAACGATTAAAAATGTTTTTAAACTTAACAGAAAATTAAAATTTTGTCCCCGTCCCGACACTTTCCAGTCACTATGAAAACACGAACACTGCCTCCGCCTTGTACTAACAGTTTCTGAGATGTGGGTGTAAATCGTAGCGCTGCTAACATAATGCAGTCCAACACACATTGGGTGGCACTGTATTATTTCAGTACGTTAGGGGAGTATTCTCCATGAATGCAGTGCATGATCTATTAATTGCTATAGATGAGTCATTAAGTCACAAATATTCGTTATAAATCCATTAAAATTAATTAATTTCAAATGTAATATCTAGTTCACAGTCAGTCTTTTCCTTTACTTGGACCGGCAGCTACTAGTAGTTTCTGTGGTGCATGGGCGCTCTCTTTTTGCAGGTCTTGAAACAAATAACAGAGGCGCTGTGGTACACCCGTCTCCCAGACGTCAGGCAAAGCTCGCGTGAAACATGGAGGGATGCAACCAATAGGAAGATTGCATTCAGCATATTTTCTCTTCTAATAGCCTGAATTCAGCGCACGTTTGTCAGATTAACGACGTATATCGAATTAGATTGAATAATATTTTATTTTCGCAAGATGGATGATTGTAAATTTTAATACTGACAGTATAGTACGGTAACGGCGTTTTTAGTTATTTATTTATTTATTTTTGACATACGCGGCGCCATATACATATCAGTTTTCTGCAATCAGCCAGGTACTTCATACGGTACTAATACCAAAAGATGCCGTTTGTAATATAATTGTAATTGCAAACGAACCGTTCATCTGACACGAAAATTGAATTACCTAATTGGTAGATAACCCAATTGGTAGAAGGGAAAATTCTCTACAACTTCGCTCTATTATGTTTTTTTCATATGTTGTAACGTTGCAGAGATGTTTGCAAAAATAACGGCGATTTGACGATGTCTGTCTGGCTGTAACGTGTTCCCACTTTTTAGGTCGAACCGTTCAACCGATCGGCACCGAATTTTACAGACATAATTGTTGGCTACCAGAGACCAGAAACTCGCTTTTTGAAATATTTCGGACAAGAAATACGTTAGTAACGCCAATAAAAGCCGTTTGTAATGTAATTTTAATTGCAAATAATCCTTTCATCTGACGCGAAAATTGAACAAACGAATTTGTAGAGGAGAAAATTCTCTACAACTTTTTTCCCTTACGTTTTTTTCATATCTCGTATCGTTTGAGAGATATTTGCAAAAATAACGGAGTTTTGACACCCTCCATTAAATTAACGAAAACCATCCGTTCGCAGATGTCACGTGACGTTCTTCGCCCAGAACTGTCTCTGGCATACGCCTTCTTGCGTTGCGCGTTTGATGATTTTCTTATTGTAACATACACCTTGTCATTTCAAAGCAATGGCGCACTGAAGAATTAACAAAAATACGTCGTTCTTCGTACGGTAAATGATAATCTAGTGTCTACAAATGCCATATTAGCATCAGTTAACAAAGGCCATCAATAGTATGAGATTAAAAAACGTAATCCCTAACTATTACCTGTAGCGTAGTGGGCAATGTGTTGGACTGTGACACTGAAAGTCAGTGGTTCGGAACCCGCCAGAACCTAATTTTTTTTCCTACAAGGGTTTCAGACACTGTTATAATTAATTCTTTATTATTTAGATTATCATTTTGGTCCAAAATGTTTGTAAAAACTTATAAAACTACAAATGTAAAGTGGGCCGTAAAACACGTCAGTGCGATTTTTTTTGTAATAAAATGATCGTGCGTTACTTCCCGATCTTCCCTCGTAGCTATTTTCGCCGACAGCACTCCAAGAGCCGTATTTTTAAAAATACTTGCGATGGCTGCCGAGGATCGGGAAATGCGGCCAGCGCGGTACTCAGAGGTCAGCCGCGCGGAAAGGGAATTGGCGTGTCATTTACTATGGCTGAGGGCGGCGCTATTTCTGGCTGCATCCCCGGGACAGGAGCGAGGAGCGAGGAGGCAGCGCCGCACGAGTGCACCCGACGGCTGCCGACGCCGCCCGAAGGGCGCTGCTGCCGGCACAGCTCCACCGCGTGTGAAAAGAGCTTGCAGACGAAGCTACGTCACATTTCAAAGACGTTAGAAACTTATGTCACACAGTCGAGACACTCCCGCCCAACTTTGTTATGCACTGCAGAGTTGCCAACTTAGGGGTTTCCCCCCTAAATGTAGGGGAATCAGCTGGCTTAGGAGAGAATTTTGAAGGATAAGTGTTTCAGGAGGAAATTTCAGGGGAAGTGGGCATTGTAAAGGAATTTTCAGAGGCTTTTCAAACATGAATAATGCATATGTGTCAAAAATTTTTAGCCCTAACATCGAAATATTTTCATCTTAATTTTTCTTGGGCTACCCTCCGTTATGACCGCAACCGCAATTTAAAACCGTTTTTGTATTGGGGATTAGCCCGATCACAATTAGTGGGGGCTTTGGAGGTTGTGAATCGAAATTTGAAAACAGTGTCAGCAAATTAAGGTACCAGTACTCAGGTGGCCAGTGACGATGTTTATATAGTCTACCTCATCTCTGTCGCCTAAATACTGTTTATGTTGAAAAAACTAGCGCAGCGGAAAAATAAAATCTTCCACGATAAATTCTGATTTTTATCGTATATATTTGCAACTGAAATACATTTACAACACTTTTACAAGACGTGACAAAAGACACAGAATAATAAATTAGCAACGAATAAGTACAGCATCATCATCATCAAAGAATAATTAATTAACCACCGAAAAATTATTGATCACATTTCCAACACTCCCCCTTGAGCAAGATTTTTTCGGTGTTGTATATAAAGTCCCATCAATTAAGCCATACTGTCTTACAATTTTCTGGAATCTCTCCTTGGTCAATGGTTTTGTTAATAAATCAGCCAACATTTCTTCAGAGCTTAAGTATTTCACTTCAATATGCTTCTTCTCAATGTGATCCCTGATGAAATGATGTCTGACATCTATGTGTTTTGTTCTAGCACTTGTTACATTGTTTTTGGCTAAATTAATAGCTCCCTGATTATCACAATAAACTGTTATTGTCCTTGAATTATTATCAGCCTCAATTTCATTCATTAAGTTTTTGAGCCACTAAGTTTCCTGTACAGTAGTAGATAAAGCCATATATTCTGCCTCTACTGTACTTAATGCTACAGTTCTTTGCCTTTTACATATCCAGGATACTAAGCCTCCCATCAGTTTTAAACAGCTTCCAGAGATAGAGTGTCTATCTTCTAATTCATTTCCCCAGTCTGCATCACTGTAACATTCCAATTCTTCATTGCCTTCTTTACAATAAATTAATTTATAATTTACAGTTCCCTTTAGATATCTGAATATCCTCTTCACTGCTTTCCAATGTTTTTCTTTAGGATTACTACAGAATCTGCTTACTACATTTGTTGCAAAAACAATATCTGGTCTTGATGTCTGAGCTAGATATAAAAGACTCCCTACAGCTTCCAAGTAAGATGTAATTTTATTATAATCAGTGTCTTCTTCATTTATCATCATTTTTATACCAGGTTCCATTGGAGTTGAAATTGGTTTACAGTCTTCCATTCCAAACTTTTTCAAAATCCTTTTGGTATATGCAGACTGATCTATCCAAAGCTCGTTTCCATTTCTCTGCTTTATAATTTTCATTCCCAAATATTGTTTTACTTCACCCAAGTCATGCATATTGAACCTCTCTTGTAGCTGTTCTTTGAAAACAATCATTTGCTTATCATCTCTAGTTAAAATGAAAAAATCATCTACCCAAATAGCCATTATGGTTAATTCTTGTTTACTTTTCCTAATATAAATACAGGGGTCTGCCTTTGACTGCTTCATTCCCATCTTAACTAATGTAGAATGCAAATACTTATTCCAACAGTACCCACTTTGTTTCAGTCCATAGATTCTCTTTTTAAGCTTCCAAACCTTTCCTTTATCTTTACAATATTTCTGAGCTTCTTTGGGTGGCATTACATAAATTTCCTCTTCTAATATTCCATTTAGATAAGCGGTTTTAACATCCATTTGATGGATTAACATATTTTCTTTCACAGCTAAAGCTAAAAGATACCTCAGTGAAGAATATTTTACAACAGGTGAAAATGTTTCTTTGTAATCTATACCTTCCCTTTGATTACATCCCTTAACCACTAATCTTGCTTTATACTTGGTTGTTTCACTTTCAGGATTTTTTATACTAAATATCCATCTTGTGTTTAAGAGTTTTTTCTTCTGTGGCATATTTACCCATTCATATGTTTCATTTTGATTTAAAGATTGCAATTCTTTCTCAATCACTTCTTTCCAATTTTTAGAATCTTTACTATTCATAGCTTCTTCAACAGTTTCCGGTTCATCATTGAAACACTGGGCAATATACATTTCATAATCAGGATACTTCTTTGGTTTCCTTGTACGAGAGGAATGTCTTACTTTATCTTCATCACTCCCTGCTTTATCTTGATCACATCTTGGTTCTTCTTCTTCCTCATAGCTTGCCTCTGTTGGCCCTTGATTACTTTCTTCTTCCATTTCTGTCTCTTCTCCAATACTGCTATTTACATTTACACCAACAGTTGTACATTCCTTGGTTCTATCTTCACAATTTTCCAGAAATACAACATCTCTACTGGTTACTATCTTATTATTCATAGAATTCAAAAAACGATAACCCTTTGATTCTTCACAATACCCTACAAAAATATATTTCCTGGATTTTATATCCCATTTCTTTCTCAGTGGTTTAGGAACTTTTACCATAGCTTTACAGCCAAAAATTCTCAAATTACTTAAATCTGGTTTTCTTCCTGTCCACACCTCATATGGCGTTTTACTTTTGATAGCCGTGGTAGGTGAACGATTTATTAGATACACTGCTGTTGATACAGCCTCTGCCCAAAATTGTTTTGGTAAACCAGCATCACTTAGCATACTCCTCGCTTTTTCCACTATTGTTCTGTTTGCTCGTTCTGCAACACCATTTTGTGCAGGGCTATATCGTATAGTGGTCTGATGTCTTATACCAACTTGCTTTAAACATCCTTCAAATCTATGATTTATGTATTCTTTCCCATTATCAGATCTGACAATCTTTATTTTCTTTCCAGTTTGTCTTTCCACCAAAATACGGAATTCTTCAAAAATATCACAAACTTGTTCTTTAGAATTCATAAAATAAACATGAATATATCTAGAATAATCATCAATAAAAATAATAAAATAATTATTTCCCCCAATAGATTCACTCTCCATGGGACCACACACATCTGTATGTACTATCTGCAGTAATTCTTGAGTTTTACTGTGACTGGGTTTAAATGGGATTCTTGCCTGTTTTCCCATTATACATATCTCACAAGGATCCTTACACATGCCATAGTCTTCTAACCCTGTTGCCATATCCTTTAATAATGACATACCTTTTCTATTTAAATGGCCAAGTCTCCTATGCCACAGAACACTTTTGGCAGTGTACACTGAATGACTTTCATTACTACTAACATTTTTAACAGTGTCTAATTTAAAAATTCCTTTTTCATTACTTGCAGTTGCTACAATTTTACCACAACTGTCAATTATTCGAGCTCCATTTATATCAAAAATTACCTTGTTACCTTTCCTCACTATCTCACTAACAGATAATAAATTAGTGGTAACATCTTTGACATAATGCACACCTTGAGCAGTAATATTTTGTGGTTTTTTATTTACCACTATACTAAGATCAACTTTTCCAACAAGTTCACACTGCAATTTTGACCCATCAGCTGTAGATATACCCATATTAGTTGTATCCTTGACATCATACAATACAGATTTATTCTTAATTATATGCAATGATGCCCCTGAATCCAATATCCATTCTGTTTCTTCATTATTCCCCTTTTTTAAAGAATAATGCATTGAAAGAACCTTACCTTGGTTGGAAGACTTCTTTTCATGGTTATTGGAAACATACCTTTTACCACTAGTACTTATCCTTTCCTTGCACTGTGAAGCAAAATGACCCATCTTCTGGCATCTATAGCACTTGATTTGTGTCTTCTTTTTATTTTTAGAGTACAATGCTGATGCTGTTTCATCTTCAATTTCACCTCTCACATCTTGTAATATTTTTACCTTGATACTGTCACCTGTTATGGGAACACCAGAACTCTCTAACCCCATTATCATAGGCGTATATTTTTCTGGTAATCCAGCAAGTAATAAAGTACCAACCCACTCGTCAGCAATCTGGAAACCTATATTTCTCAGTCTATTAGATGTAGATATTATTTTATTAACGTAGTCTTCCACATTTTTGCACTGATTCAATTGAGTGGTAATTAATTCACGGAGCAATCCGACTCTTCTAGCCAATCCGCCGTCTTCAAACGCTTTCCTTAACTTGTTCCAGACTTCTTGTGCATTTGCAGTATTTTCGATGTGCACGTAATTTACCGGATCCACCAACAAAATTAATTTTGATTTGGCTTTCCTATCTGTCTGCAAAATGCGAATCGGTAGACTTTAATGTACCATCTATTACGCACCATAAATCATCTAATCGCAAATATGCTTCCACTGCGAATTTCCAGGTCCCGTAATTTTCACGACCGACGAGTCTTTCAATTTGAGGTATTTGCGCAGTACCCATTTTTTTTCACGTTCGCGATCTATTTCGTCGAACAATTTAGCTTCACGCCTTCTCGTAATTTTTCGTATAACTATTTCGTACTGGGCCCATAACCTGTTGAAAAAACTAGCGCAGCGGAAAAATAAAATCTTCCACGATAAATTCTGATTTTTATCGTATATATTTGCAACTGAAATACATTTACAACACTTTTACAAGACGTGACAAAAGACACAGAATAATAAATTAGCAACGAATAAGTACAGCATCATCATCATCAAAGAATAATTAATTAACCACCGAAAAATTATTGATCACATTTCCAACAGTTTACACCTTGCAGTTTCATGCTGAACACTAAAGTAAATGTACACAGTTTTGCAAATATTGGCATTCCACGCTTGAAGCTTATAAAATGGATCTGTTAATGAAAGAATTTCGACTCAGGACTGCGCCATCTCAAGCGTTACAAGTAAGGCCCTTAGACGAAGAGTAAAATAAACGTGTTACAAGTTATTTAAGTAGTTCCGAGCACCATCCTGCTCTCCTTGCCTTCCTCGCGATCGGTCGCAGTCTGGAGACCTCAGCTGTACTGATTTACATATTATGTTCGTTGGCAACGAGACAGAATACTATTATATTCTTTAAAATGAAATACCAAGATCGTACATTAATATCTCATTTAATGACGACCGGGTTCTGTGAACTGTGTCACCACCATCTGGTCATATATACATTTTACGAGCTGGTCATCTGATTAAAAATGGATATAAAATAATAAGTGCAACATAGCACTTAGTCACTATATAAAAATACATAAGTTAAAACATGACAGCTTACAAAATACTGAGTATTTTGTAAGCAGTCATGTTTAACTCGTGTATTTTTATACAGTGACTAAGTCCTATATCTTGGCATTTCATTTTGAAGAATATATCAGATCGCCTCGAAAACCGACAATGTCAGGTAATCTTAGAATACTATTAGTTGGTTTTGACTACGTTGTCTGCTTTGTCATCTGCTGTGCTATTGAGTTGTTTTGTAGAATATTTCTGCTGTTTTTAGTTATTCAACACATCTGTACTAACAATAACTTAATTTCGATAGCACTAAGAATTCTGCTGACACCAATAGACTGTTTAGGGGATTTTGCCCCATTTTAGTGGGGTTTGAAGTGTTATTTAAAGAAAAATTGTGCTTCAGGGTTGGCAACACTGTCACTGCCAAAGCAGCGTTCCAAGCGACGGAAAGGTACATTCTGTAAACGATATCAGATAAGCGAATAGTATCATTAATATTCATTTGTAGTATAGTTTTTACAGTACGAACCTATTTAGTTACATAAAAATCGGCAATAACTCAAAAAATGATCCCAAATTTCTGTTTATCCAGATTTCTAAGGACTCCAGGATAAATGAAACGCCGGCCGCGGTGGCCGAGGTGACTGAGGCGCACCAGTCACGGTCAGCACGGCCACTACGGTCGGGGGTTCGAATCCCCCCCTCGGGCATGGATATTTGTGTCGTCCTAGTTCGTAAGTAGTTCATAAGTAGTTTGTTAGTTTAGGGACTGATGACCCCGTAGTTAAGTCCCATAAGCTTAACAAACATTTGAAAACATTTGATAAATGAAACGGTACGTTACAAGACAGTCAGTTTACTTATGAGTAGATATATTCGAATGAATTTCCTCATACATAATTTGCGACTTACGTCATTATATGAGTAGTATTCAGCTGTTTTTGCTTTTATTTCGTAAATATACATTATTTTGACAGCTCAATAATGCTTGTAACACAAAATTATAATATCTATTTCAATAATTACGTAAAAAGTAATCAGTGACAAACATTACTGATACGGAGTCTAATCGAGAGTGAAATACGAGATAAAAATTATCGGTAGCTTCGGGGGTTCCACTCGTTAGTCGTCAAAGAGCGAGTACAAAATGAAGTAAGAGTTAAAACACCACTACACTCTACATCACAACTGGGAAGGCCATATCTCTTAGAATACGGATCTTCGTCGCTAATTTTGGGTAGGTCAGTTAAAATATCAGAGGAAGAAATAGGCATTCTTCCCCCAACAAGTTCATTCTTGCTGAACGTTCAAATCAGCGTGCACGTTAGCGACTGCTTTGCTTTTCCACTTTTAAGCCATATGTGCACCAAGCTATACTTATTTTTACTTGCCAGTTTCACCTTCATAGTAGAAAATTATCTCACCCCCCCCTCCCCTCCCTCCCAGCATACATCAGGATGTGTATTCAGATATTAGAATAGATGTCTATTAAGTTTGGATGAAATTGCTCCAAGTTTACAAGTTTCACCTATAGGATATTTAACTGTATTTTTTAAATTGTAGCTTGCATGTGTTTCACGATTAGTTGAAATTGCTGTAGACTTTCCACATTACAGCGGGATGTTGAAAAATCTATGCACTCATATTGGCATGCATGCATGTACACATAGACATATCCATATGGTATTTTGTAGCGAATTGTACTTTGAAAATAAATATTGGCAGATGCTATCGGTCAGAATTTGACATTTTGAGAACCTTCGGTATAGTACATAAGGCTTAAACTTTATCCGCGGTGGAGTAGCCGAGCGGTCTAAAGCGTCTCGCTGCGGAGCGCACGGTTGCTCGCCGTGGACGTTCAAGTCTTCCCTGGGGCATGGGTGTGTGTCTTTGTCCTTAGGTCAGTTTACATAGGTTTAAGTAGTTTGTAAGCTACGGACGGATGACCACGCAGTTTGGTCCGATAGATTAACAAACATTTGAACATTTGCTTAAACTTTACATTTTAACTGACATTAATACAAGGTCTCTCCGTGACTAACTTATAGGTTGAAGAACTATGAATTAATAATATTCCGTTATGAGTCACACGTAAAACTGCATTTGTGATCGATGACGCGATATTATTAATTAATAATTTAATACTTTAAACAGCATCCAGCCAAAGTATGATTTAAAACTGTTTATTTGAATCAAACTGTGAGCAGTTTCGCATTTCATATAAATCCATATTCAGATGGTTGTTACAGGCTCTCTTCCTTTCGTTCTGCAACCTAATTCGATATTGGTCTGTTGTTGTGCTGTATGGTACAACTACAAAATGAAGCCCCAGCAAGAAAGCAAGAAATTCATCTGAATATGGATTTTGTAAGTAATCTGAAACTGATCAGGGGTTTATTTAAATAAACATTTTAAATCATATTTGTGGCTCGTGACGCCTCAGATGTCGGTGAGATTGATAAATTGTGAGCTTTCGAGTGCTCCACCACGCAGCCGTCCTCTTCAGCTGCTGGGAGTTTTGCTGTCACGTGATTTCGCGTGTTGGGCTCCAACCACAGTGTGAGCTATTGTTGGGCTCTCGTCGCTATCTATAGCCGAATTCGATTCCCTGTGTCTACTATGGTCTTTGAAGCTCTTTAGTTTTCCATCAGTCACACTCTTAATTTTCCCAAGTCTGATGAATATGATGGGCGGTGATATTTCAGTAAATTCAGTGACGGACTTTAAGCTATGTTCAGTAATAAACAGGAACAGATGTTTGGATAAATCTTAGGGTCGAGCACTCAATTTATTCATCAGAGGTCACCTAGAGTGTCTGTATGTCGCTATCACATTTTGTAACAGGAGGTAGCTAAAAATTCTCGATTAAAAAACTTCGTGTGCCAGCTGTTAACAAAAACTTGATTTAATACAATGCTGTCCAGCCAAAACGCAACAGCAAGAAGGACCGATTTCATCAAAGCCAAATTGATTGGGAGATAACATGAAGTACCAAAATCACATCGTTGAAAATACAGTCCCTTGTGAAGCAAGGAACATGATGAAATGACAATTGCTACCTTTAACCGCTGCTACACGACTAAGCATTCCACAGAAGATGCTCTGGATGTGTATAGCAGTCTATACTACTTCCACATATTGTCAAATTTGAGCTGGCGTATCAGTAGTGGTGAATCCCGGACCAGTCGTTTCGCGATAATAGACCAGGCATTTTCGATATGTGAGGCCGGCCCCAGTGGCCGAGCGGTCTGCGGCGCGCCCCCTCGGGCAAGGATGTTTGTGTCGTCTTTAGTATAAGGTAGTTAGTTCAAAAGTAGTTTGTAAGTTTAGTAACTGATGATCTCGCAGTTAGGTCCCTTAAGCTTAACAAACATTTGTACATTGTTCGTAATGTGTGAGGTGGAGAGAACAGGAAGGCCAAGGCAACAATGTAATCCGACGGGTGACGAAGAAGTCTGAATCATTACGTACTAAGAGTGATCGCGCATTATCCTATTGAATGTGACCGTCTGCACACTCGGAAGGTTCGGTACGGCACTTGGAGATGTAACGCTGGAAGGGGGGGAGGGGCGGGGGTTGCGGGAGTGCAGACAATACCACACCAAACCATAATTCTGACCGCAGGTCCAGTATGCAATACAAAAGACCACAGTACAACCACAACATATGCAGTCACGACACTTCCATTGATTTTAGTTATATATCAAGATACGTTTCTAATTATTATAGGAGAGGAATGTAAACAGTATCGTTTAAATTGATTTTAACAAACTTTTTACGACAGGAAAGGTACGTAGTACCAAAAAGATCGGTAATAACTAGAAAATATCTCCACATTTGTCTCAACTAGGTTTCCAAAGAACCATTGGTAGGTGTAAAACGGTACTTTGCAGGTCACTGTATTTAAATTATCTTGAAATCTACCTTTTAATCGAGAATTTCATTTTCTATTAAGAAAAACAGAAAACCCAACATTCTGCAGAAAGACGTCGGTTTTCTACTCAGAAACGTCAAGGTTTCTTCAGTACAATTCCAGTGAAATCAGTAAGCGTTGGACATAAGAAAATTACATGGAGTGCAATTTAATGTAACAGATCAGCTGTAGCTGAAGGAGAATCCTCACAAACATGACAATAAAAATCTAAATAAAATAAATAAAAATAAAAAATAAAAAAATTTCACTACAAAGCAGAAACCAATTCTATAATTGTTGCTCATCTGAACCACAAACGCCAAGAATCTTCAAGGCATTCGTTTTATGAGCAAAAGAAATTACACTCAAAGGTGCATACGTTTATAAAAAAAGACGAGTAAAGTGGAAAAATGTTTGAATCATTAGATTGCACGTGGAATTTTTACACATCAAAGAAAATGCCTGTCATATAAGAACAGTCCACAACAGGAATTAACGTTTCTCGTCTGTTCATATTCTCTTACTTTCAGCGGAGCAGGCTGCAAAATATGCACATATTCGTAAGTATTTCCTCACGAATAAATTGTTGTTTATATCACTGAATCTGGAAAATTCGGCTGTTTTTAAATTTATTACACGATTATTTGTCTTTCGATATTTCACTAATGCTTGGAGCGCAAAAATTACAGCAGCTATTTGGTTAATTACATAGAAAGAAATTATAAACAAACATTTTTATGGTGCCTTGCCACCACTTTGAGCGCTAGTGTCGTTGCAACTGTCTGTTGTTAACGCCTTTTACAGGAGTGAGTGTCGCAACTGTGTATGTTAGACTGTGGTTCAAATGACTCTCGCCTCGGAGTCTTCAGATTCTAATCCGGCCAATGTGTTTGAGCAGGCACCATCGGGATTCGTCGGTAAGTACAATGACGTTCCAGTCTCGATTCTGCCTGCATCACCACGATGGTTGTATTAGAATGACCGTGGTGAGAGGCTGTTCAACTGTTAGCTACCGGTCCTGCATCTACTTCTGTGGTTTAGGGAGTTTTGGCTGATACATCTCCGTAGTGTTGAAGCCTGCTCTGCTGCCGTGCCTTCGGAGTTTGCCGACGGCCACAATGCAACAGAACCATGGGGAACCACAGTAACAGGCAATGATGAACACTTGGTCGTCACCCACCGGATTGCAGTGCTGCCCTAGCTTTCCTATTCTCCCTATCCTTCGCCTATCGGAAACGACTGGTCGATGATTGCAACTAGCCCGGCACACCAGAGAAAGTTTGGCATTATGAGGAGCCAGCTACACTGTGGTACCCCGTTTTACTACTTTTCTTTTTTTCATCTCGTTTCTAATTACTTTCAATTTTTCAATAGTATTGTTAAGAGTTATTTAATCTATGAGCACTCAGATAAAATTTATACAACACAGTGCTTATGAAAATCTGAAATAAAAGATCAAAAACGCTCTCAGATTGTTTTAAAACACCATGAATTAAACTGCAACCATTTTAAATCACTTCGAGTTTATCTTCTGAACAAAATGGTATAATTGTAAATCCTAATCTTGTGTTTCTATTTTAGAATTCTGAATAATAATTTTAAATGGAGACTAAATAGTAGGTCTATATCGCCTGTATTCAAAGACACGTCATGTGTAAATTGATTTTTCCACGGCTTCATGAATTGGACTTTTGTTTTTGTAACTGACAGCGAAGTTTAATATGGCGTACGATAAGCTCAGACGATTTTTCCATTAGTTTTGTCCGATGCCAAGTTTTCACCCATAGGCTGCACGATTTTTTCGATCAGCGTAATTGAGGATTACACACTGCCACACCGCGCCGAACTTTTTCAGCTTTCGCTTGAGCTCCAAATTTAATATTGACTCTAAATAATGAAAAATGTGTAGTCATCCACCTAAAAACTAAAAGAAATACGTTACACATTATTTACACGATAAATCAGTAAAATCTGAAGGTCATAAATTCAACTACATACCTAGAATTACATTTGTGAACAACTTTAATTGGAAAGAACACACAGAAAACATCGTGGGAAAGACGAACCAAAGGCTACGTTTCATTGGCAGAACACTTAGAAGATGAAACAGTTCTGCTAAAGAAACTGCCTGCACTACACTTGTCCGTCATATTTCGCAGTATTGTTGAGCATTTTGGGACCCTCGCCAAATGGGACTGAAGGAGAATTGAGAGAAAGTTCAGAGAAGGGCTTTATTATTATCATTATTTTTTTTATTTTTTTTATTTTTATTATTTTATTTATTTTTTTATTTATTTATTTATTTTTTTTTTTTATCGCGATATAGGGCAGAGTGTCACGGAAACTTTAGCACCAACCTAAATACGGAGACAGGTATGTCCACGAAGTAAGTTCCGTTTGTTTATATAAAACAAACGTGTACAGATACAGAAAAAAAATTTATTGTACAAAAATATACAACTATTAAACTACTTTTCTACATAGCTTCCGAAATTTTGTAGGCATTTGTCATAGCGTGGCAGAAGTCTTAGTATGCCTTCTTCGTAGAAGGTTACCGCCTGTGTATTCAACCATGCGGTAACATGTTTTTTCAGCTCATCATCATCGCTGAAGTGTTGACCACCACGGACAGGTTTTAGGTGTAAGAAGAAAGTCGCTAGGAGCGAGACTGCACGGAGGATGATCAAACACGTCCCAGTGAAATTCCCGTAAGAGTTGTTTGGTCACATTCGCCTTGTGAGGTCGGGCGGCAACGTGAAGGGAAGAAGAAGACTCCTTTCATCTCTTCTTACACCTAAAATCTGTCCTTGGTGGTCAACACTTCAACGACGATTAGCTGAAAGAACATGTGTGCCACATGGTTGAATACACAGGCGGCAACCTTCTATGAAGAAGGCACAGAAAAACTTGTCCCACGCTATGACAAGTGCCTACAAAATTTCGGAAGTTATGTAGAAAAGTAGTTGAACAGTTGCAGATTTTTATACAATAAATATTTTATCTGTATCTGTTCACGTTTGGTTTATATAACCAAACGAAACTTACTTTGTGGACATACCTCGTATCATAATAAAATAAGAGAAATCTGATCGAAAATGGAGAGATCTAGGCGTTCCTTCTTCCCTTGTGATATCAGAGAATGGAACGGTGGAGATATATTATGAAGGTGGTTTAATGAACCATCTGTCAGGCGCTTATTGTGATACACAGAGCAAAACTGTAGATCTAGAATATTAAAAACCAATCAAAAATGCAATTCAATAATAAAAGCCTTAGTTCAACATCTAGAGCCTCTTTAATTCAAGGCCGAGGCGCTTAGCAGTGGTTACGGTCAGAAATGCAGGCAACATTCAATACTGATTTTACCGTGTTCCTCACGGAGCTCTATTGCCAATTATGTGATCTTCGTACAACTTGTTATGTCACAAATAAATGTGGCTATGATATTTTCAGTATTTTTTTATGTTGCATTTGAAATAGCCAGTAGCAGTGGCGTAACTATGGGAGGGGGAGATGAGGGGGATAGAACACCCCCCCCCCCCAGAACCCGAAAAAAGTGGAAAAAAAAGAAAAAAATATCGTATAACAGCAATTTGGTAAAGGTAAAGATTGAAAACTTGGGGTGTTTTACCATAATCTTTTATTGGATGGGAGTGAATTAGTTTCTTCAACGGGAGTGGTAGATGGTAGTCTGTCTGGAAACTGATTAACCTTTTGCTCGTCAAGCAGATCTATCCCCCCCCTCTTCCCCTCAAAGCCAAGTCCTAGTTACGCCACTGGCCAGTATTGTAAAATGGGGACCGTTCACTGATGACTAGAGTCGCAGCCGTTTCGGTAAGAGCCACAGAACGGTAAGTAAGTGAGCGGGAGCGCTCTTGTCTAGGCAGAAGGCCGCTTGGGCTGGGTTGTCGGCGCGTAAACACGTGCACCAGAAGGTCGAGGAGCGCGGCTAATTCTGCATCGTTTCGGCTAACGGCCGAGCAAGCGAAGCAAAAAGGTGAAAAAAAGAGTCTGGAGGGTAATGGCTGTCGCTGAAAGCCGGCCAGATTCACAAATACACGGCTAATGTTGCCGCTTTTTTATTCCAGGAAGGAGGAAAACGCTTCTTAATTCTCTCACTTTGGGTAGCTGCCAATACCTAATTTAAGAGGAACGTAATGCTTTGGAGCGCATGAAACAGGCCATTGTTCTCCACGCGTTGCAGATATGTCTTCTGTTTTGTGGGTGGCCTCCGGGTTCAGACGACCTGGGCTCTCCACACTGCGCTATTTAAAGATGGCGCAGCTTTGTCTCTGCTAGTGTTTTATTTTATACGCGTCATAAAAATATTACAGTAGGAAACAACTGGAGCGATTTAGTACACAGGCAACGCTTTGCACAAAGCATACACGTATCACCAAAGGTCCGAAATTGGGACTCCGTGAGAAAAGCAGTTATAGCCTAATTTCAGCGGTTTACGAAAAAATAGCATCGTGTGAAGCACACACAAAAGATTTTACGCATAAGTGGTAAGTCATTTATGTTACCATTATGTTGCGCGTGGCTTCTATAATTTCGATTTCGAACGTAAGGGACAAAAGAAGTCCAATAAACGTAAATAGCAGATCATTTTTAAAACATTTTTTTAAAATCTGACTCCTTCACGGGAGGTCCACCTTATAATTTTTAAATAACTAAATTTACTAAACCTGGCGCTGCTTGCGTATTTATTTATTCCAAATCTTCGGTTAGCCGAATCCTCTTTCCTCCTCCTCCTCTGTCCTTCCCTGCTATCTATCTTCTCCCCCTCATGCCCTCTGTTCTTCTCCCTCCACCCCCTTCTGATATATACGATAGTCCATGTACTTCACAGTAAGATTCCTTACATTATTTTTTCTTCAGTCTTCCATCAGTCTGCCTCCTCCTTGCCTCTTCCTGCTTCCACCTTCCTCCCTCTATCCATCTACTCCTCTCACGTGTCCATAAATTCCTCTCCCACCCCCCTCTCGTCAAGTTCGCCCCTCCCGATTTTTTGCGCTATTCCATAACCGTGGACGAAACATGGATTCACCTCTTCACTCTCGAAACAAAAGAACAATCAGAATAACGGGCACAATTTGGAAAATGTTCAAATGTTTGTAAATCTAAGGACTTAACTACGTTGGTCTTCCGTCCTTAGGCTTACAAAATACTTACACTAACTTCAAGTAACTTAACCCGTTAAGTATAACACAAACACCCATGCCCGAGGTAGGAGTCGAACCTCCGACGGTGAGCAACCGCGCACTTTGCAGCAGGGCGTCTTAGAACGCTCGGACACTCCACCGCGGTCACAAATTGGAGAACCGGCTCCAAAGAAGGGGAAGACCGTTTCATCTGCAGACAAGCTCTGCCGCCGGTTTTTTGGAATGCGCATGGGATAATTTTCATTGACCACCTCGAAAAAGGAAAAAATATCAACAGTTAGTATTATGCAAACTTATTGCAACGGTTGGGCGAAGTAATCAAGCAAAAACGGCCGCATCTGGCCTAGAAAGAAGTGTTGTTTCTTCAGGATGTGCGTTTCATAGGAAATATTAGAGATACTGAGTTAAAAAACCTCACGATAAAACAGTCACTACTAAGATTTTTTTTTGAAACGAGATTATTGTAAATTTTATGAACCTAACAGTTTGTCTAACGATTACATCAGTTTCGAACTATTTACGAAAAAGTAGAATTGTCATCTATTAAGTTTTGATAAACCATACACCTTTGTGAACATTTTTTCACTTGTAAATTGTCGTTACCTTAAATTTTTGGTAAAATCTTGACTTTGAAGATCAATCATACGACGTCAGGTGCGGAGTCATTTGTATACATGATCTTACAGCTCAAAAGTTATTGTATGACCTAACGGCGGTGTAGCGAAATACGCACCACTTACGTTTAAATAATTAATTTATTGAATGAATTGTAATCTTTTTTTTACCTACTTTTGTAACCAGTTATATTATTTGTTAACCCCTAAATCGAACTGTATAAATTTCTTCAAAATTTGTAGTCAATTTATTTGAAACAGAATTTTTAAACGTCACGTCACGTCACGCGCCAAAATCTATGTATTTAAACATGGCGCTACTGACGGCAAGCGGCAGTCGATAGCAGTTGTAAGCAGTTGTAAGCTGCTGAAAGTCGTAGGTACGTTCTTGTAAGTTCGGTTGCCAGGAGCTTTAGACCAGATGTATACAGTGCTGTAGTGTGATGGAAGAATCAATAAAAATCTTTTCTCATCTAACAACGACTTTATTTTGGTAGAAGAACATTGGAGAATGTGCTGCTATTAACTTGAGCAAGAACTTCTCTTTTCTTTGAAGTTTGATTGTTTGTGTGGCTTGGAGTACTTTAGTAACAAGCAACCCTAGCGTCGATATAAGCCCCGTTCACACAGGCCACGCAACGTCTCAAGGACAATGCATCAGTCCACAAGTCCGTTATTGCAATGGCTAAAATTCACGAATAAAAAGTCTGAATTCCTAACTGATGCACCCTGTTCATCAAATTTAGTCCCCTCTGAATATGTAATGTTACCAAACTTGAGAAAATAGCTCGGTGGTCGAAGATTTTCAAAAAAATAAAGACGTGATTCCGGCAGTTTGTGTATCCTTGTTGGGTGGGGCATTTACGGGACCACCCTCGTACATACAGGGTGTTTAACTAAGTGTGTTTGCCTCTGTAACTTATAAAATAATAGGTGATGGGAAATTTTAATGCGGTAGGTCAACACAAGAAATGTTACATTTTCTGCTGAGCTATGAACATAGTTTATGGTATCATTTTCCAAAGATTACAGCACAAAAGATATAATTTTTTTAAATGGAACAATAGTTGTTTCTATCGTGCATTCGATTCGTTGAAACCAGCTGCGTCCAAATCAATTTAAACTACATTTCTATCACTGTTAGTTTGGGAGCTACAACCCTTCAAAGTTTCAGGGGCAGATACCACACGCTGTATATAATACATGGCTGTGTGGTGGGTGATGGATGTTATGGCGGTGGGAAGTTGATTTACATGAGATGTTCAAATGTGTGTCCATGTTCCTCAATGCATAATGCAATCCGCCGTCGAAAGGATCTAAACAACAGGTTTGCAGCAAGATGGTTGGGGCGCCATGGTCCTCATACATGGCCCGCAAGGTCGCCCGATTTAAAACCAGTAGATTTCTTTTTGTGGGGATATCTAAAGGATCTTGTTTATGTCACTGAGACCACATCCCCAGATGATATAAAACGGCGCATCGAGGACGCAAGTCGCTCCGTCACACCGGCGATGTTACATCTCGTCCGCAGATCCTTTCGACGGCGCATTGCATTATGCATTGAGGAACATGGACACACATTTGAACCTTCTCATGTAAATCAACTTCCCACCGCCATAACATCCATCACCCACCACACAGCCATGTATTATGTACAGCGTGTGGTACCTGCCCCCTGAAACTTTGAAGGGTTGTAGCTCCCAAACTAACAGTGATAGGAATGTAGTTTAAATTGAAAGTTCCTGGAGGATTAAATTTGTGTACCGGAACCGGGTCTCGAACCTGGGACCTTTGCCATTCGCGGGCAAGCGCACTACCGACTGTGCTATCCCGACACGACTCACGATGCCGCCTCACAACTTAGTTCCGCCAGTACCTCGCCTCCTACTTTCCAAACTTCACAGAAGCTCTCCTGCGAACCATGCAAGACTAGCACTCCTTGAAGAAAGGATATGGTAGAGACATGGCTTAGCCACAGCCTAAGGGATGTTTCCAGAATGAAACTTTCACTCTGCAGCGGAGTGTGCGCTGATATGAAACTTCCTGGCAGATTAAAATTGTGTGCTGGAACCGGGACTCGAACCTGGGACCTTTGCCTTTCGCGGGCAAGCGCATCGGGCGGCATCGTGAGTCGTGTCGGGATAGCAAAGTCGGTAGTGCGCTTGCCTGCGAAAGGCAAAGGTCCCAGATTCGAGTCCCGCTTCCGGCACACAATTTTAATCAGCCAGGAAGTTTCATATCAGCGCACACTCCGCAGCAGAGTGAAAGTTTCATTCTAGTTTAAATTGATTTGGACACAGCTGGTTTCGACGAATCCAATGCACGACAGAAAAAAAACTATTGTTACATTAAAAAAATTATATCTTTGTGGTGTAACTCTTTGGAAAATGATACAATAAACTATGTTCATGGCTCCGCAGAAAGTGTAACATTTCTTGTGTTGACCTACCGCATTAAAATTTCCCGCCACCTATTATTTTATAAGTAACAGAGGCAAACACACTTAATGAAACACCTGTATGTTTGACTGGTCTCGTCGTGTAATTAATATTACAAATGGGCGCGTCAGTCTTGGTGCCGTTTTGCTTATACAATGGCGCAGTGTTTTGCTTGGCGTGTTCGCGGCGCGGCCACGGCGGCCGGGCGCCTTGCCAACCCCCGCCCCCGCAGCTCGGCTATGGCGCGTACGCACGCCTCCCGCTCAGATGTCGCGAGTTACGCAACCGCCACGTCTGCTCTTGCGTCTTTGCTTCCGCAGCTCCTGTGCCAAGGACGCGCGTCTGCCCGTCTGGCTTCGATGACAGTCAAAGGTGGCGAGGAGGTGGAACTACTCAAACATCGATCTGTCTCTGCCGATACAAACTGCGGGAGCCGGAGTGAACCCTAAATATACCCACGACATTTCGAAAGCTGGTTGGGGATATTTTTTGAGTATTTTTGAACACCAACTCTCTGCTCCACAGCGGCTCCTAATAAACCGCTTAACTGTACCCAGCCATGTATTACTGTGGCATGTTACAGATTATATGCAATAGACAAAAAAAGAAATCACACATTTTTCAGACGTTTCTTAAGCTTATGGGACTTAACTGCGGGGTCATCAGTCCCTAAACTTACAAACTACTTATAAACTAACTTATACTAAAGACAACACAAACATCAAATGTTAAAATGTTCAAATGTTTGTAAATCTATCGGACCAAACTGCGTGGTCATCAGTCCGTAGCTTACAAACTACTTAAACCTAGGTAAACTAACCTAAGGACAAACACACACACCCATGCCCCAGGGAGGACTCGAACCTCCACGCCGGCCGCGGTGGCCGAGGGGACTGAGGCGCTCCAGTCACGGTCTGCACGGCCACTACGATCGGGGGTTCTAATCCCCCCTCGGGCATGGATATTTGTGCCGTCCTTAGTCTTAATTAGTTCATAAGTAGTTTGTAAGTTTAGGGACTGATGTTCCCGTAGTTAAGTCTCATAAGCTATACAAACATTTGAACATTTGAACCTCCACGGCGAGCAACCGCGTGCTCCGCAGCGGGACGCTTTAGACCGCTCGGCTACTCCACCGCGGCAAACAACACAAACATCAATGCCCGAGGGAGGATCTGAATCTCTGACGGGGAAAGGCCTCGCGCATTGGAGCATAGAGCCTCAATGCGCTCGACCACACAATTGTAGTCATTACATACATAGTTCCGAATTTTAATGTATATTATTCAAGGAGGCCAATGCAACTTATATAATTTTCAATTAAATAAATCGCACTTTGCGATCACTTATGGTTTCACTGTACTTGGTTTAGATGTAATACCAATGTGCGGCGAATGAAAATTTGTGCCCGTCCGGGATTTGAACCCGCGATCTCCTACTTACTAGGCAGACGCGTTGATCACTCCGCCACCAAGGACACAATGACCAACCCGACTGCAGAGGACTCTTCCCTGCACGTCTCCCGCCACACCTACAGAGACTGTGGTAATAGGAAAGAGACAGTGTGCGGAATGGAGATTTGGATGTGGCGGCACGTACTGTGGTAATAGGAAAAAGACAGTGTGGCGAATGGAGATTTGGGTGTGGCGGGAGACATGCAGGGAAGAGTCATCTGCAGTCGGGTTGGTCACTGTGTCCTGGGTGGCGGAGTGGTCAACGCGTCTGCATAGTAAGCAGGAGATGCCGGGTTCGAATCCCGGCCGGGCACAAATTTTCAGTCGTCACACATTGGTATTACATCTAAACCTAGTACAGTGAAGCCATAAGTGATCGCAAATTGCGATTTATTTAATTAAAAATGAACGCGTCAAAAATATATATAATTATATCATTTTGCATACATAGCTGTGCAGAAAACAAAAATCATGCGTATACGTAACCGTCGAGAATACTTAAAGGAAGAATAATACGGAGGGTAAACGCGAGAGGTAGGGGGCTACGGCGAGAACCGTCTAACGCATTGTTTTTCAACGTGTGGGTCGCGACAGAACCGTATTCCTATTTAATTTTACATTTACGGAGTTCCGTGTGCAACATTCATTATGAATTGAATAGATCATAGTTTGTTTTATAATACTGTGTTAATGATCAATAAGTGCAAAGTCTTAAAACTGTTTCCAGGAACCAATCGATAGGTAAATGAACATGATACAATAATTTACTCTAAATTAAAAAAAAATTACTTCCTTATAAATAATCAACACAGTGTGATGCTTCTTAAGAAACAATATACTTCTGAGTCTTGCCTGAAATGCGAACCAGTCGTTAAGCAAAATATATTTTTCTGTCGGAAATCACGTAAAAAAGGATAATGTGTTCCGTTCCGAAAAATAGATACTATAAACTATATCCAACAATTTAAAAGAGCTTCCAAAAACTTATCGACGACGGCCGATATTTTTTTCGAAGTTGTTATTCGCCAGGAGGAATTAAGCAATCACAATTTAAAAGAAAACCGAACTAAAAGAAATAGAACGTTATTTGTTTCCTTTGAGATAATATAGTTTTGATACGGTTCGTGAGGAGAGGGGAGTCCCCATAATATTTTCATTCGCGAGGGTGTCGCCAGAAAATTTTTACTTGGAGCGGAGTCGCATATTCGAAAAGGTTGAAAAACACTGGTAGTACGGTTGGAACCACGAGGTCGACCATATTGTCAGCAGCGGAAATCAAAATATCGCAGTAACGAAATAACGTTATTTCTTGGCGTCGCTATTTCGCGTATTATACTGAGAGAATAACTTTGTGGTCGTCTGCTGCAACTAGCAAAGAATTCAAGTAAGCTCATAATTATAATTATTTCATTTTGAATAGCTACGATTTCCTACTTATTTTAATATGTGGAATAGGGATGGGAAAAACAGACCGGTTAAAACCGATACCGGTATTTTAGTTTTGAATAACCGTTTTTTGTATTTATTTGGTGTCGGTTGTAACGGTTTTTCTTAGTTATTGCCAAGAACCGGGTAAAAAACCGGCACTACTTCCTGTAGTAGTGGTTCAAAATGTGTTTTTCGTAAATAATTTAAAAAAATTAAAACTAGTAGACCCTAATATTTAGGGCTATTCCTAAAATTTCCACTGCTGTGAAATATTAAGTCAACGCAGTAACTAAGAAAAGCGATCAGTGATAATTTCAGAATAATCCCGGCAGTCAAAAACGCGCAACAAACGCGTGGCATAAGAACTTAAGTACTGGTGCAGCTACTGAGGCATCGATACACCTGTTGCCGTGTGGCGTGGCCTATTAGACGACGCGCGTGCACCGGCAGTGTACAAGACTTGCCTCCGTCTGGTCATGCGGCAGTATCTTGCTGTCGTCGCCAGACATCGGTTGTGTCTTAAATGGCACCACCCGAGTGGGGACGTACTTCACTAAGTTCGGGAGCAGTGAGGTACAATACACCATTTGCTTTAAAAAGCTCAAAACGGGTGGAGGTACTACAAACATGCTGTGTCATTTAAGGAGAAAGCATCCAAAATGTTTCTTGGAAGAGAAGGTAAATTCGATTCATACACCTATTATGTAAGTGATGTACTATAAGCTTGGAATAATAACTTTTAATGTATTATCATATTGTTATACTAACAAGTTTTATTAATGTGTTTCCTTGTAAGCGAGGGGCTTTTTTAATAACCAATATGGGTTTAGGTAACATTGATCATGTGTTGCCTTGCGAGGTAGCCGTGCGGTCTGAGGCTCCATGTTACAGACTGCGCGGCTGCTCCAGTCGGAGGTTCGAGTCCTCCCTCCTCCCTCGGTCATGGGTGTGTATGTTGTCCTTAGCGTAAGTTAGTTTAAGTTAGATTAAGTAGTTTTTAAGTCTAGGGACCGATAACCTAAGCAGTTGGATCTCATAAGAACTCACACCCATTTGAACGTTATTTGATCATGTGTACACAGCTTTCCTAGTCCAATTTGCGTAAATTTACACTGACAACAATCATACTGTTAGTCGGAACTGAATTTATTTTTCGAAATACTTCTGCAGCACTGATTGAAGTTCATTTACTGACTGTAACTTATATATAGTGTATATAACGAGATATTCGTATGCACTGGCTCACAAGTCCAACTTACGGAGTGGTTGGCTCAATATTCGCCAACTGCCGGATGGAAATATTGGGCCAGTAAATCTGAATGCTTCGTATATCGTCTTCTACGGAATCCTGGCTAGGCTAACACTCAAGAAGGCGTAGTATTGGGAGGGGATCTTGCAAAATATGCAAAGACTAGTTATTTGTCGTATAACGTAAATTTACCTAAATCTTTACTAAATTTTGTAAGTTTCGGTTTCGGCCGAAACTAGAAGAGCCGAAAATTCGATTACGGTTTCTGTTTCGGCCACAAAATATGTTTCGGTCGAAGTCTACTGGAAATAATAGCAATAAAAAACCGAAAACTGGTTATTTAAAAAACCGGTTATCTTGAGCAATTTTTACAGTACGGTTAAACTGGAGATGAAAAGAATCGGTATAACCGAAAACCGGTTGTTTCAGCAATAACCGCCAACTCTAATGTGGAAGTGTAGGGATAAAATAAATAAATTTCAATTACATTAAAAAATTTCCAATTTCGTTACTATGTATTAACAGTTGATCGAATCTCGACTAGAGACAATAGTAGAATGTGTAATTTCCTAATTTTTTGTGAATGGGAACTGGATGTGCATCTACACTCCCTGCCCCCCCCCCACCTCCCTGCCCTTCTCCTCTTCCCCCTCTCTTTCCATATCCTCCTTCCCCCTCTACCTCCTCCCTCCCTCTCCCTAACAGTCTCCCCCTCCCAATCTTCTCCCTTCTCTCTTTGTCCTCCCAATCCTCCTTCCCCTTCTGTACATCAGTTTCCCCACCCTCCTCTGTCTAACCTACAACCTCATTTAGTGCTATATTCAAAATCTTGTATCTCCGAAAGTTCTCACCGAATGCTTTGAAATTTCGACACAAGATAGCATTATTGTCAGTGCGTGTTTCTATGCACATAACTTTAACATGTATCGTATATGAATTTCAATAATTTTTTTGATTGGGGAAACGTTATTATATGTATACATGAATTAAAGTGAACCCCTCCTTCATTAGAATGCCATTTTGTGGCAAAATTTCAAAGGAACCAATTAAGAACTTTTGCAATTAACGGTACTGTACAACACTACATTTTTATAAATCCTTCATTAACTGCAAATATATTACATACATAGCAAATGGTTTTCCAGTGAGTACTAAATATACGTTCTAAATCGAATGCAACACAATGCCACTATTTCAACGCAAGATTTGAAAATTTTTCGGAGATCTGAGATTTTGAACAAACGTTTGCACTTTACAGAAAATGTAGATGTTCCTAACTACAATTCTCCGAAAGTTCTTGACGAAATGCTTTCAAAATTTTACGCAATTTTGCACTCGATACGCGCATGTTTTTATATATCTATACCTGTTTTAAAATTTATATCATATATGAATTTATATAAATTTTATAATCGGAAAAGTTATTATATGTTAAGGAAACAGGCACTTAAAAACATTCCTGTATTAGAAAGCTATGGTCGGAGGGTTCGAATGCCCCCTCGGCCATGGATGTTTGTGTCGTCTTTAGTATAAGGTAGTTCATAAGTAGTTTGTAAGTTAAGGGACTAATGACCCCGCAGTTAAATCGCTTAAGCTTAACAAACATTTGAACAATTTTTTAATAGTTTTCAAACTACAGTTATGGAATAAACGACTACGAAAATAAGGAAGGGAATAGCCAAGAACAAAAATAAGAACAACAATCACCCAGGCACTAGGATAATGTGCCTTCTCTACTTCGGCACCATTTCACAAAAAAATTGCTAATGTATTGAGAAAATACAATGTAAGAATTGCTTTCTCCACCGACAATAACTGGAAAATATACTGCAACTCAACATAAAAACCAGAAACTATAAATTTCTCAATCCATGGATCAACAGAATTAAATTCATTCAATTCCTTGCCATTATGTTGGCTTCCAAACAAGATTCAGAGTAGATACTAATGCTTTGAGATAGAAGACACCCAATAAAACCGCAATACACTTATCCAGAACACAGGACATTCGTTTGATGACATTGAAGGAAACGTAACAGTACTTCACAAAATAAACGAAGGCAACAAACTCAAACTTTACAAATAACTAGAAATTTTCATATACGGCAGAAAATTTGGACAGAACTCATTTACTGAAAAAGTTGAGACAGTGGCAATTAAATTCTTTAAGAGCTTCACAAATGTACTAGATGATGCACCATGAGTGTATAAATAATGATTATTTAATTTTAAAGCTTTATTTCGTCTTCTATCTGTGCCTCTAATACAATTTAATTTGCAATAGTGTTAATAGGATTCTGTTAAAAAATCACGTACTACACATTGTTAGACAGAAATATACAATTTTTCAGACGAGGCACCATATCTCTGGATTGAAATATTTGGTTTGTTTATATTTTGATTTGTGTCCACCGTGTGTATTGATACTAAACCATTTGCGATGAAATCCACTGTTCTATACACTGGAACTATTGTAAGTACCTAAATTAATAAATTTATAATCTTAGAGTGTAGCTATATTAACAAGAGTTTGCTATATGTTTTGTAGAAAAATGAAACCTTAAGAAACAACTAGCTGGATTCTGACAGCATTAGTGTAAAAAAAGAAAAAAAAATGACCTCTTGAAGATGAGAATATCTGACATTTGGTGAGCACTCGCTCAGTGTATGCAAGCTATCCCATGTCTCGCGACATCTTACTTGTGTTTCTTGTTCAAAATTTTCCAATGTATGTACACCTATTGGACCAAACTGCCATGGTCATCAGTCCCTAAATTTACAAACCACTGAAAGTAACTTACACTAAGGACAAAAATGCCCGAGCGAGAACTCGAACCTCCATCGGAAAGCAAAGCAACTGCATGCACGCAGCAAGGCGCCTTAGAGCACTCGGCCATTCCACGGCAGCGGAAATGAAATACTTGGACGTGTAAACTATTCCCTACAGATGTCGTCAATGCATTGCGGTGAGACCTTGGCAGCTTTTGATGTGTAACTGTTAGGCGTCGCCTTCCTGGGGAATTAATCTTAATAACACCAATGCTTTCAAAAGACCCCTAAAAGATATAATCAACTCACGTACTTGGCCATTTGCTTTCATTTCCGAATTTTACATATTACTATTGAGTGCACACTTGGTTTCTTCATTAGCTCGAGTTAATGTAACTCCCCAACCCTCTTTCAGTGTTTCTTCTGCCTATGTGTTTAGTGTTATCTCCCGGCGTGGCTCAGAAGTGTACATCGGTTAGGCCATCTCTTTTCCCTGTCTCTCTGCTGCCTTCTCTATCTGTTTACTTTTCTTTCATGCAGCTAAATCCTTATGACGTCATATTTCCTGAACTCTGTGTCCTACAATAATATAATTTTCCATGTTCGTAGATTGAAATATTAGGAAACTATATGCAAGATGTGCTGCGAATGGAGTTGGTAATAAAGACGTTATGAATTTCATGCATTTCACTTGAGTCATACTATAATATAATTTCTAAAGTAAATTCAGTGGTATGCGTATATACTATCTGTGAAATGTCTCGCGAATACAGTAAAGTATTGTAGAACTAATAAATTTTAACGTCATGTCTAATGCCGTTGTTTTACTGCACAAACAGCGGAAAAGTTGTAAGTCCCTTTATCATATTGCTGGTGCTTTTTGTAATGATTTGAAATTATGCATAAATTTAGTTGAGAGTCGCTATGTGCTCTCATCCGCAACTAGTGAATGAATCTAGTCTCGTTATTCACACGTCTTACTATGGGGCAATATTTTGTGACTCAAAAACGTTCAAATGTTTGTAAATTTGTGGGACAATTTCTTTGATCGTCAGTCTGTAGGCTCACAAACTAGTTAAACAACCATAAGGACAACACTCACACACAAACACACACACACACACACACACACACACGCGCACGCGCCCGCGCCCGAGGGAGGACTCGAACCTCCGACGGCAAGCAACCGCGCGCTCCGCAGCAAGGCGCCTAAGAACTCGGCCTCTCCACCGCGGGTATTTTGTGACTCATACTGTTTATGATCTCATATCTCCTGAAGCATGTCTTGCAGTCCGTTTTTACCCCCCCCCCCCCCCCTTCAATAGCGATTGGTGGTAAAGAATATTTACATAAAATTTGGTTGAATTTGGTCCATTCGTTTAGGAAGAACTGTACAACACTGTCACATGATGTCATTATTTCACGTGTTTCATTGTTTATAATGTCACATCTCCTGAGGAATGTTCCGTAGGTGGCTCTTACCCGAAAATAGATTATTGTTTGACAGTTAGCTGATTGAAATCGGTCAAGTAGTTTAGGAGACGTGTAAAAACACACACACACACATTTTTGTTAAATGTGCAGAAATATGTGTCAGTTTACAGGTTTTTTTTCTTCCGTCTAATAACTGCTTGTCTCATTATTACCTTTCAGCAGATATTTCCTGCTCATATGTAAAGCATTTTTTTGCTTCTTTCCCGAAAAGTTTTGCTTCATTTTCGGTTTCTATTTTCTTAGAAGATTCTTAATGTCAGTATAGAAATGCGAACTTTGCTATTACAAAATTATGCAATTCTCGCAGATAGAAGGCAACAAAAATATACATACTCTAATCGTTTGAACACTGTCAGTTGCTTATCGTTCATTAATGATTGTTAAATGTGTTAGTTGAACTAGATGACGACAAATTATACGAAGGGCATTCAAGTTATAACACCTCAGACCTTTTTATCTGAGATGTGGCTATTGATAAAAACATGTAGTTTGATTTAAAATAGGCAAACACTCGTCCTTAGTGCGTGATGCAATGGCATCACTGTACGGCGGATAGAGCTCTAGCGGCGCCAAAGAGAGATTTATTGAAACTTAAAATGGCGATGTTCTCAGTACAAAAACAGCATGTAATCATTTTTTTTGCGTCGTGACCCACCGTTTGAAATTCACCGCCAGTTGAGTGAGACCGGTGGCGATGGTGTCATGGATATATCCAAAGTGCATTTGTGGGTGCGACAGTTCAAAATGTGACAACACACCAATCTCGGCCTTGCACTAGCCGGTTTGACGACATGATCGAGTGAGTGAAGAAAATTGTTTTGACGGATCGCTGAAGGACTGTGGAATACATTGCCTTCAAAGTTGACTTTTCCGTGGCATCTGTGCACACAGTCTTGTATGAGGGTATACGAAAATAGTCTTCCAGGTGGGTGCTGCGAATGCTGTCGAAGACCACAAGCTGTGCACATGATCACATGCCACGATGTTGTAACGTTGACATATGATGACGGCATGGACTTTCTTATCAACTGTGACGATGGATGAAACATGGATGCCATTTTTCATTCCTGAAACGAAGCACCAGCAGGCACTTAATAGTCATATATATTATTTCTCTCTCTCTCTCTCTCTCTCTCTCTCTCTCTCTCTCTTTTTTTTTTTTTTTTTTTTTTTTTTTTTTTTTTTTTTTTTTTTTTTTTTAGATACGTCATATATTCCGTATTACTTATTCAAAGTTAATGACTGAGGTATTATTTTCAAGGTTTCGTCCTCCACTAATGACGAAAAATACACAGATAGTTTAAAGTTATTGTTTACATAAAAAACTTAATTTTGAAAAAAATGGTACTGTTTGTATAATCCCCAGCGGACGATCGTAAAGGACCTGTATTTACGGTTGCTCCCAGCGCGGCCGATATAAAAGAAATGCATGAACGACAGGTCTTGCAGTTGTTTAGATTCTTTATGCAAGCCAAAGTCCTTCTTTGATGCAAGCATAGTTTATCACACGATTTCGGTTATACACGTCGACATAAAGCATAGTTTATCAGTTGATTTCTCTTATACACGTCGATGTATCGACTAAAATACACAAATAATTTAATGTAACTAAAAGGCACTACAGCTCTTGCAGATGTTTGGTTTATTTACCTAAGAGTAGTTTAAAAACTGTGCTAAAACGTGCATTAACCTCATACCTTTTGATCCAATCATGCCTTTCCAAATGATAAGAAGATTATTCCCAATAAAAGTAGCCTTTGCTATGACCATAAATAAAGCACAAGGTCAGATGCTTGAAAGGGCAGGATTATTTTTACCGGAACCTATTTTTTCGCATGGAATGTTATACGTGGCTTTTTCACGAGTTCACTCATTGTGTGATATTTATGTTTGTGCTAAAGACACATACAGCCAAAAAGTAAACGATGATCACATTATATCTACTGACATTGTTTTCAAAGAAGTTTTGTAAAATAAACAAGTTTTCAAAAAATAAAATGAAAGTGATAAGTCAATATCTGATTTTTTTATATGTTTCAGAATTAATCATATTGTATTGAATTATATAAATTTTCTTACAATGAGATTAATATTATATAATATATAATTATTTGTTTAATATCTTTTACACATATGTACATGCATTTGCCTTTTCTCCTTTACTATCTTACCTATCTGTGACTGATCAGGATAGAGTGCGAATTATTCACATGGGTCAACTAGTATCATTGTAGAAGTATTTTATCCATTCAGCAACTGTTCAGATTATTGATTATTGAAATGCAGCAACCAGTTGCTTGTGGTTATTTGTTTTTTTAACTTTAAAGACTGGTTTCGGGCGCTTGAGTGCCCTTCTTCTGGTATATTTTTTATTTTTATTCCATAATCTTTGCACTTAGCGTTGATTCCACCACAATTTATTAAGCAACAGTACAAAAATATACCAGAAGAAGGGCACTCAAGCGCCCGAAACCGATCGTTAAAGTTAAAAAAATAAATAACCACAAGCAACTGGTTGCTACATTTCATTAATCTAGTATCATTGTGTTTGCGAAAAATGTTTACAGTTGCAGGGAGTTTGTTTCGAGAAGTGACGGAAGTTTCGTGGTGCACTTTTCATTAGTTTGTATGTGGAAAAATCGGAGATAACTTGAATGCACTTCATAGTTGTATTACATGAGCTGGAGTGAGGTACAGAAACATGGTGACTTCACGAGGCCAACGAGAAAGACAGGCTGTGGCGCGTACGTCATGTCATCGGAGAACACGATTGCTGGATGACTGGCTGGCTGCTGTGAGACAGTGGGCTGTGCCCCAGAGGCCAGCCAGTCAGCTAGTGACGACGTGATGTGGCACGGCCTGCCTTTCTCGTCGGCATCGCGACTGCAGTAGACGACGCGCGCAATGTTACCAGCGAGATGTGCAGCAGCTTGGCGGTGAGCGACGTGAGGAACTCCCGCTTGTGGGGGTCGTAGCGGTCCGAGGGCTTGAAGCCGCGCTTGCTTTCGATGACGCAGTTGGCAGCGCTGGCGGAGCGGCGCAGCGGCGGGGGGTTCCCCAGCAGGCGGGGCCCCTGGCGCAGCACGTCGGCCGCGCTGCGGCTGGCGCTCAGCTTCATCGCCGCCTCGCCTGTTCTGCACACACCAGCCTGTCAGCCCTCAGCGCGCAGCCAGGCAGCGCAACCCGCAATAGCTCGTAGCGCCTCAAGCAGCTCGCCCCACCAAACATCGCTAACGACTGCCTCCATCCGGGCCCACGCATAACAGCAGCTGTTGTGGTCGTCAGTGCAATGATTTGTTTGGTGCAGCTGTCCACACTATCCTAACCTAAACAAGTCTCTTCTCATAAGAATGTCAACCACTTTGAATCTGGTTACTGCATTCGTCTCTCGGTCTCCCTGTGCTATTTATATTTCACGAACTTCCCTCCTGTGCTAAATTAACGATTTTTTGATGTTTCAGTGTATGTCCCACTAATCAATCTCTTCTTTTGGTCAAAATATGCTAGAAATTTCTTTTCTCTCCAATTTTGTTCACAACCTCCTCATTAGTTACACAATATTCCTTCCTCATCTTCAGCATTCGCCTGTAGCACCACATTTCAAAGGCATATATCACTTTTTTACCCCTGTTTCAACTTCTTATCGTCTACATTTAACTCCCCTACAACGCCGCAGTCCAAGTACCTTCAAAAAGTACTTCCTAGCACTTAAATTACTATTTAATTTCTCTTCTTCTTTACTTTTCATAGCCATTTTGCATGTTATATCCTCTCTACTTCCTCCATCAAACATTATTTTCTTACCCAAATAACAAAAGTCATCTATTACTTTTATTTTATCGGTGCCCATATAATTCCTTCAGCATTGCCTGCTTTTCTTTACATTCCATTATCCTTGTTTTGCTGTTGTTAATGTTCATCTTATACCTTCTTTGCAAGACATTGTCGATTCTGTCCATTGCTCTTCCAGGCCTTCAGCTCTCTCTGCTAGAATTACAAAGTTGTTGACAAACTGCAGAGTTTTAATTTGTCCCCCCCCACGCAAAAAAAAAAAAAAAAAAAAAAAAAAAAAAAAAAAAAAAAAAAAAAAAAAAAAATCTTAAATTCGCACCGAAGTTAAGAACTGTCAGACTTGGTTAGCATTTGGCTGGGTCTACCGACTGCTGTTAGCAAGTGAAATGTTCTCAGCCCTTGTGAGGCCAATTGAGGAGGTACTTGATTGTGAAGTAGCGGCTCCAGACTGGAAAACCAACACAGTGGCCGGGAGTGCGAGATGCTGACCACGTCCCCCTCCATACCGCATCCGGTAACGCCTTCGGATGCAGGATAACAAGGCGGCCGGTCGGTACCCGTTGGGCCCTTGAAGCCTTTAAGGGAGGGAGTTTAGTTTGAAATTAAATTCCTTCTCCAAATTCTCCTTGCTTTCCTTCAGACGTTGCTCGAGTGTACAGATTGAATAACATTGGAGAAAGGCTACAATCATTATACCAGTGAAAAGGAACTCACGAAAGGTGATAGCGATGTTAAGGGCTTGCAGGTACAGGGTGGGGCAAATAAAAGTGGCTCGGACCTCGACGTGTTACATTGCCAACATTTTGAAACCGCCTTTGGCATTATTTTCGGAGGAGGAAAAGACCTACAACTGATTCCAACAGGAAGGAGCAGCTGCCCATACAGCTGGCCAAACTTTGAAGCACATTTACAGAGTCTTCACACCTGATGGAGTTGCTAGCACAGGTCATTGTGGTCGCGGCCGCACGGGTCATTTGGACTGCCAGTGTGCGATTACTTTGTGTGGTGAGACATCAAGTCAAAGGTGCGTCATAAGTACAAAACACAAAGGAATTTACGATGCCAACTGCAAGTAGAAAATGAAGTAAATCAATGGGGGAAAATTGAATATTTGTAGCTAATTGGGATTCGAACCCGGGTCCTCCTTGCTTACTAGGCAGTTGCAGTGAGCACTACTCCACTGGGGATACAGTGATCCGAGCTGTGCAGGTTATGACCATAGCGTTTTGGTCCAAGAGGCTTATAAACATTTGAACATTTCTTCCCATATTCATTTATTTCAAAGCTCACGAACGGCTGTTGTAAATTCCTTTGTGTGTTGATAGACACTAGCATCGCCATCACACGTCCGAAAATACACTCACGGCATATATATTACAATAATGGTCTTGAAGAACTGCAGCAGAACATTTCAAATGAGATGCAGCAATTCCAACAGCCCAGCCTAAAAGTGCCAATAGATAAATGATGGGCTCTTTCAAGATCTGCTACAATCACGTTTGTAGTACTGTATTTACTATCCTCCGCTGTAGTTCTTTGTACCCTGGAATTCTGTTCTCCTGGTCACTTTTAGTAGCAGCACCACGTATTTGAGTGTTCACTTTCAAACTCGTTCCCGGTGGACACGGTCGCTGGAATCGTTGAAACCTGTACTGTTTCTCCGCGATTCGCACAGTGATTGTTAGCAGCGGAAGCAGGCGTGCCTTGGCCCACGTTATGGCTGCTGGGGAGAGTGGAGAGGCTGCTTACCTCAGAGGTGGAACCGTTAACCACAACAATATGAACAGTCACAATTTGCGAGCAGTGGCGTACCAACTATTTCCTTAGAGGGGTAGAGGGGGGGGGGGGGAGAAAGTGACGCAGAGGTTGGGAAGGGACTAAGACAGGGTTGTAGCCTTTCCCCAATGTTGTTCAATATGTACATTGAGCAGGCAGTGAGGGAATGGAAGGAGAAATTTGGAGAGGGCAGGGAGAAGAAATAAAAACAATGCGTTTTGTCGATGACATAATAATTCTGTCAGAGACCGCAAAAGATCTGGAAGAGCAATTGAATGGGATGGACAGTGTTTTGAAAGGAAGATATAAGATGAACATTAACAAGAGTAAAACGAAGATAATGGAATGCAATGTCAGAAAATCAGGAGACGCTGAAGGAATTAGATTAGGTAATGAGAGAATAAAAGTAGTTGATGAATTTTGTTATTTGGGTAGCAAGATAACTTCTGATGGCCGAAGTAAAGAAGATATAAAATGCAGAATGACTATGGGAAGAAAAGCGTTTCTGAAGAAGCGAAATTTATTGACATCCAACATTAGTTTAAATGTTAGGAAGTCCTTTCGGTTAGCATTTGTCTGGAGTGTAGCATTGTGTGGGAGTGAAACGTGGACGATAAGGAGTTCAGATAAAAAGATGATAGAAGCTTTTGAAATGTGGTGCTACAGACGAGTGATGAAAATTACATGGGTAGACCACTAACTATTGAGGAGGTGCTTAACCGAATTGGTGAGAAAAGGAGTTTCTGGCATATCCTGACTAATAGAAGGGATAGATTGGTTGGACACATTCTGAGACATCAAGGAATTGTCAACTTAGCATTAGAAGGAAGCGTGTGGGGTAAAAATCGTAGGAGACCGAGGGAGGAATACAGTAAGCAGATTCAAAAGGATGTAGGTTGCCGAACGTATTCTCAGATGAAGAGACTTGCACAGGACAGGGTAGCATGGAGAGCTGCATCAAACCAGTCTGAGGACTGAAGACCACAACAACAACGGGAGGGGGGGGGGGGTGGCAAGAAAACATATTTACTGACTTCGTCATGGCGATTCCAGGATTTTGGTCTGGGGGGAGGGGTTGAAGTCATGGAACTTTTATTTAGCCGACATGTTCCAGTTTCCGTTTTCTAACAAAAAAATGTGGGATAACTCGTTAAGTTGGCTGGCGTCTCCTTTATATGTAACAGCGACCTTGAGCGCCCCATCAGTAAAGGTGTTGTCCTCTATTGGCATTCACAGACTGAAAAATAAGACGAAAGGAGAGGACAGTATGTAGCAATAATGGCTGCCCTCAAAAATACTGGGGGAGGGGGGGGCAGAAACCGTGTTGCCCCTCCAAAGTATGAAGTGGGGGGGGGGGGGCACTGCCCCTCCTGCCCTCCCGGTCGATACGCCATTGTTTGCGTGGGTTGGTTAAGGAGGCAAATGTATGTCTTTCGACTGGTGCCGATTTTCTCCGATTATGGCAGCAGCAGAAAAATTGTCAAGTTATCCTGCGCAAATAGTAGTGTCATTTGTTGTGACTCACGCCACAAGGTCCCGCTCCTTACCTACAAGGTTGCGTAGCCGGATGTATAGTTCGTGAACTATTCCGTAAAAGGAACTTTATCTTAGTCAACTAAAATCTCCCCATTTCGTCGCTACTGAGTACACCCCACTTCCAGAAACTAACCACTAGTAGTTTTGTAAGTGCCGTGCAACCTGCGTCGGATCGGACGACCCGAAAAACTTCCATCGGTTCACTTAGAAGGAAATTGCACACTCGTATGATTTTTGTAACCGCTATATGTATAAAAGGAGTGAAATAGAGGATGAAAGTCGCTATTGAGGCAATTTTGAGGCAAGAACAATGAAAATGCATATCATGCATGCTGCTGTATTGACGCTTACAGTCTTCAATAAAGTAACGTATACTGTGGAGGACGTTTGAGTGATAATCGATTAGCGAGGCTCTTTAATGATTGTGGAGCGTCACTACTGTGATAATTTTGTATCACACTATTTCAGGATGTGTATTTTCTTATTTATTACACTGATAAGAGATGTACATGTTTAAATTAAGTAAATAAAACAGTTACCCCATATTCTGTGGAAAATATTTATTAGGACAGTTCGTCAAATAAAGCATTCTTATTTTAATAAGTTTGTGTGGCGTGCAAATTACTCACTGATTACTTTCATTCATCTTTTGCACCTTTTCTTATTTCATCTTCAGTTATAGTAGACAAACGTTATTTCCTTGCCTTCACAATTCATTCTTATTAGACTAATGAAATAAAATAACAGAAGACCTTACAACCCACAGCACAATTTTTTTACAATGAGACTTGTTATAAGGTACATACTCAGTCTTGTGCATTTTCTTCTCCAAATTTTTCAGTTATTATTTTTCATCAACTGAAACTGGCAGCGTATTCTATTCTATGGCCGCCAGTTGGTGATTACTTTGTATTGTGAACTGACAAGACATGTGTCAGACTATCCGCCAGATTTTCTGTAGTTCTCGAAACAGAAATTTTAACTTAATAATGTAAGCGCGGCAGAAATTAAACTTACTGACAATCCATGATATCTTGGTCAGGAATGTTTGCCTTATCGGTTGACATCGACTGTTAGGGCTCGTCGCTGAGAATGTGTCTCTAAATTGACTAAATGATGATATTATTTACACCTTTTTTCTGTACACCTTCATATCTCCTGCAAGTTGCCCTGGAAATACGCAATTTTATTAATTGCACCTCATGTTGGTTTGGAAGTAAAATTATGTTTTCTGTGGCATAGTTATGGTAACCGTGTACCTTGGACGACAGCTGAGAACCATTAGGTATTTTGCGAAGCAAAACGAAAATCCTAATATACCTGGAAGTCGAATTCCTAAGAGGGCGATGACCTGTGAGACTTACAGTCTGACTTTCATCACTTTCATATCAGTGTATGTTCCATGTATGTAGGGCGTCGATTAATTTGCGATACGAGCTATTCTGAATTGCACTTAGACTTGTACCGAAGTAACATGTGAAATTGCAACGAAAACGTCACTGTCATTTGTAGTCGCTCTTTCAAAAGTTCAGAGTGTCATAGCCATAACTATTCGATTTTTTACAGTCTTTAAATGGGGTTGGGTAGTTATGTGTGTTTTTGTAGCGGCGGGGGGGGGGGGGGGCGTGGGATTGAGTAATGGAGCAATGGCTGTCAAATAGAATAAAAGCAGTTACATACGAACGTACAAACACAATGGCAAATTTGGTTGATTAGCAAGGTCTGTAGTTCCACTCGTATCGTGTAATTGGTTCTAAGCTGAAGGCTTGTAATTTTTTTCACACAGATTTGCATATATTAGCAAATAAGAGGGTCACTATTGATTAAAGTGCTTCTATTAACATTTTGTTGTCTGCAAGACGAATCATAAAATCATCTTCCTTATATATTTTAATGTCGTTGTCGCTACACCTCAGCAACACCGTTCTGAAACGAACTCCTTTCTTAAAAACACACCGTAAAAAAGAATCTTTTTCTCATATCAGAAATATCTCAGCAAAATTGCTTCAACTGTGTGGGTGACTTGTTGTCTGTATAACATCCTTCTCTCTCACTAGAAGCAACACCTAGTAGACTGACGATTCACTTCAGATGATGAGGTGAAACATTAAGCGACAACATAGTGGAACAATTAGGAAGAGTAGATTTACCTGCAGGGTACATTCAAACTCGCCCCAGAAAATGACAAGTGCGTAAAATGATTTGGAAGCTAATAATGTCAGTTCCAGTCCTTTCAATTGGCTTTATTGCTTATATGAAATAAAATGTACACATTTTGCTATAACCTTAGTTTCTGATGACCACTCGTAAGTTTGTTGACCAAAATCAAAACAATCAAATCTTAAAGGAATCGTTAAAATATTTGAAATTAATAGCCCAGGTTTTATCTGAGTGGTCAATAAGTGTAGGCACAAACTCTGTACTTTGTGTTGCCTATTCTGCAACTACAAATGGAGACGAAAGAAATATATTGGAAAGGGATTGGCAAATGTTTGAAATTAATACCCCAGACTAATGTTTCAGCTCTAAAAGAGTTTAAAAACCTCGCAACCCATTTTTAATGAGAGTGCTTTGAATTTGTGTCAGCTGGATATCATAGTTTTGAAGTACAATCTAGCGATAAACTTGCTCACTGATTACCATGGTATACGAAATTAAAACGAAGAGATAAATAGTAAATTGCTGCGTCTACTGTGACACATGCAAAGGCAATCAGTAACCTAATGTAAATTTAACAGTCATATGGTTCATTAAATTAAGTGTTCCTAGAGTAAATTTGTTTTTTTTTTTTTACAAGTATGAAAAATATTGGATTCCTCTGCATACCGACTCATTCCACAACTGGTGCAATGCAACAACAATGTACATGTATTTTATGTTGACATTGATGTGATAAATCATGTATTTTCCTTCTACCGCCGAAATTCAAGATTATTATGTGAAATGTTTGATGTAAGTGTATTTCATAGTACTTGGGTGTATCTGTCTTTGAATTAAGAAATTTTCATGGAATATAAATGGTTCTCATAATTTTCTCGTGATTAAATGAATGATTTGGGCGGTCCATAAACGGCAACAAGTTAAAATATATTAAGAAGGCAAGAAAATTCTTAATGAATGGTCTTTTAAATCTAGAGATACTGAAAGGTACAGGCTAACACAGTTTTACAAATGATCAAGTGTGCATAGTACTCCTTCTGGTGGCCGTTACTCATGTTAAGTTTTTGGAACTTTCTGCACCAAAATTATTGTCCATAAATGCTGTGTATGGAATCTAATTTTGGAAATCATTTCCAATGGCAACTACCGACAAAATGACAGTGACGTTTTCTGCTATATTATTATAGCTGCTACGAGGCTTAGTAATAAACAAAAACGGCATTTCAAATGTGGCCCATAGTGCCTTCAGAACTGGAACATTTTGAACAGTTATTTTTTAAATTTAGTTTGGGACAAAGACTAATTGAAGTCCAAGTAAGTTGTCAAATATTTCGAATAAAATTAAATATTTCAGTATCAACATCAGCACCAGCTGAATGTGAGGTTCACTTCGAAATTGTAAGAGCTGTTCGTCGTATGGTGTGGAACACCGGCGGTAGCTGTTTTGTTGGTAATATCTGGTATGACAGCAGTAGTGTGCAACTTTAAGCCAGTTGGACGTCACAAGTGTCTAGCATTAGCAAGACGACAGGTGTGTTTACAGATGGCGCTGTTCCAGTTCCGAAGGCCCGAGCCTAGCCGAGCGGGACATCCGAGACACCCCTCCCCTCCTCCCCCCACCCTTTCTCTCCCGCCCCTACTTTTTTGCCTTCCCCCACTCCCTTCCCCCGAACATCGTCCTCTCTAGCGTCTGCCGTTTGTTTGCGCAGAGGTTGGCAAGCTTGTCGGAGGAAATGGTGACAGCCAAACAAAATACTGTAACCGCAGTTTACATCCCATTACGCCCTCTGTAGTACTTTCTTTTACACACGAACTCTTGTCGAATGCAAACCTTTCTTTTGGCGAAATTATCTGTAACGATAAGACATGTGTATATCTTTGTGCAAATCAGTCGAAGAATAAATGTTTATTTCTCTCTCTGTGGGATAATGTCAACACCGCAATTTGTTTCAAAATATAAAAGCAAAATACGAAAGAAAGATAAGAGTAGGCGGAAAGTGAAGACGAGGAAGAAAGAATTACAGCAGCTCTGCAGAGTGGAAACGAGGAGACACAATTCTGGAGACTCCTTTTATTATGTACTTCAGCCTCGTGTTTCGCTTTGCAATTCTGTGTTTCAATGTTGTATTTTAAACTTTGAAGTTACTAACTTCATACGACTACTCTACATCACGTAATAGCAATGATCTTCCGTGATCGGTATTATTATTTGAGCCTTCAGTTACAACATTTAGAACACCGATATGTTTATTACTGAAGACGCTAATATTGCTCTCTTTGCTTTTTTTTCGGCGACCCACTACTGTTATATATTCAGTTACGTGTATGTACAGAGTTTGTAACGATTTTGAGATTTAGTTTCCTTACATTTTAATATCGTAATTTTTTTAATTTTCGAAACAAATAATTTGATGATGACTTTCTAATAACTCAGAATCGGCATTAAAAAATCGTTTACTAAATTGACGGTATGTTATCCTGGAGCAATCTAACTTCAGTGTCTTTAGTAACTTTTCTCCATGCATTAATGTCATTTTCTGATAAAGAAATTCTACGCACTTGTGTGTACTAGAAACTGACACAAAGTAAGAACATTTTCGAAATATAGTGTATCACTCCTCGACACACCCCAATTAATTAATTCGAAAACAATATTTACGATATTCTCGTCGTATTCTGTGTCCTTATGTAATATAGTTACTTCGCTAAACGTACATGAAATCCATGCAATTTAACGTCTGGCGAACAAAATCTAATGTGTACTGTAGTCAGTCTGGCTTCACAAGTACAATGGAGATTGTTTTCGTTTTTTATCACACAAAAATTGAAATAATTATGTGATATGGCGCTGTCAAGAGTTCTGAAAGCGAAAAATTACTTACTGCTTTAAAATGATGTCTATGCACTCAGCCGAGATAGTTTTTCAGGTTGTGCTTCACAGTAGGTGCTACTTCAGAGTTTGGGTGACGGAAATAGAGAGATTTAACTTTCGCTTCTGTGTCCTGTTGCCTCAGCAGTATTGAGAACTGTTGAGTGCAAGCTTAATAAAGTGCGAGATGTTCGGCAACGTCAGGTGTATCAGCTTCGGTTTTAAAGATGATGTCGAATTAGACGTTCACGGGCCGTTAAGATTTTACGTGCGCCCCCCTCCACCCGACCTCACCCCCTCCACCCGCTCACGCGCCGGCAGCGCGTCCAGTGGTCGCGCAGCGTATTTCGAGGGCGCCGACTGCGCATGCGCGGCCGGAGCGCTGCCCCGCGCGGCGGCGTCGCAGATCCCGCTCGGCTGCGCTGCTGCGCGGTTGGGCTGCGCAGTGCGCACTCCTCACGTACGTACCTCGGCGGCCGCAGCGCCAACGACGGCTCTCGCACTGACCGGCCACTAGGAACCGGTCGGCGCCGACTCGCTCGCCTGCCCACCGCGAAGCCAGGAATAGCGCCGGCCAAAATACCGCGCCCCCACCCCCCGTTCGGCGCTTTTTACGTAACGCGACGAAAAACGATACCGCGAGATAACTCGACGTGTAACCGCGAGTTAACCCGCGGAATACGTAATGACTGTTGGCGTTTTGCTCGGATTCTTCGGAAGACAAGTGTTTTGAACTGACTAAAAGAGAAAAGCGAAGCATCTGGCGTTACTACGTATACTGATGGTCTCTTGCGATTAGAAACGAACTTGCAAGTTCTCATGGACGCTGTCCAGAAATAGAGGGGAGTAAATAAACCTTCTGTCTCAAAACAACATACCGTTGAAAACCAGACTAATTTACAGCTGAAATCTTGTGACCAGGTTGATGTCTCAAGAATCACAACTGTAAGTACTCTCAGATGATGAGTCACGTCCGAAGCATTGAATTACTAGTTGTAAGAAGGCCAGGATTGAAACCCATATTTCGCACTTCGAGGCAGATGCTTTATCCAGTCAGCACTCTAATGCTGATGTCATAGTAATTCTGTCAGAGATCGCAAAAGATCTGGAAGAGCAATTGATTAGGATGGACTGTGTCTTGAAAGGAAGATATAAGATGAACATTAACAAGAGTAAAACGAGGGTAATGCAATGTAATGTCAGAAAATCAGGCGATGCTGAAGGAATTAGATTAGGTAATGAGACAATAAAAGTAGTAGATGAATTTTGTTGTTTGGGTAGCAAGATTACTTCTGATGGCCGAAGTAAAGAAGATATAAAATGCAGAATGGCTAAGGGAAGAAAAGCGTTTCTAAAGAAGCGAAATTTGTTAACATCCAATATTCATTTAAATGTTAGGAAGTCCTTTCGGTAAGCATTTATCTGGAGTGTAGCATTGTATGGGAGTGAAACGTGGACGATAAGGAGTTTAGATAAAAAGATGATAGAAGCTTTTGAAATGTGGTGCTACAGACGAATGATGAAACTTAGATGGGTAGAACATGTAACTAATGAGGAGGTGCTTAACCGAATCGGGGAGAAAAGGAGTTTCTGGCATATACTGACTAAGAGAAGGGATAGATTGGTTTCTACACATTCTGAGACATCAAGGAATTGTCAACTTATCATAAGAAGGAAGCGTGTGGGGTAAAAATCGTAGAGGGAGACCGAGGGACGAATATAGTAAACAGATTCAAAAGGATGTAGGTTGCCGAACGTATTCTCAGATGAAGAGACTTGCACAGGACAGGATAGCATGGAGAGCTGCAGCAAACCAGTCTGAGGACTGAAGACCACAACACAACACTCTAATGCATCTGAACTTATACCTAAGTACGTCACTCCCTTATATGTTCCTATTTAGTTTCTCGATGTATAAACACCAGAATGCAGCCAGTTATGAATTTTAAGATTACCGTCGCCTAACAGATAGAGTAGAATCGGTTGGTATATTAGTATGAACGTTATTATCAAGTAATAGCTGTTTTATACTAACACATTGGTCCTTGGGTGGAGGTTTTCCAAACTAATTCACATGCAAATGATAACTGGTAGAAAGTAATATATTAATAAAAATGGAAACTGTCACGGCGTTTGCTCATAATGTCAAGTACGGGTGATCTAATATATAAAGCAGTGTGTCCGTATGTTTGTACGTGTTGCATACAAATCTGCAGTTTTGTTCCAATCTTTATGAAATTTTGTACACGTAAGCTTCAATCCATAAGGACGGTCGCCGTAAGTGTAAGAATCACATACGATATATAGTTCACGAGATATGACGTCATAAAAATTGAGATGCGCGAAAAACTGCTGCATTTTGCGACAATGCAGCTCATTTTCTGGACCGATTTCAACCAAATTTGGTACACGTATTCCTTACCGTGAGGTAACAATTGCTGCATGGTTAAGAATCACCTACGGCACATGTTTCAAAAGGTATTACGTCATAACCAATAGAAATCGCAAAAAATGCCATATAATGCGGCGAGACTTTCGAAATACACTGTACGAGAATGAGAATATTTGGAGACTTGCAACAAACTTTAAAAATAATTTCAAACCTTTATTAAACTTTTTCTGGCTGACAACCATAGCAAAATGATGAAAGGAAAAAGGTTTCTCGCTTACTACTTTTCCGGTGGATATGGAGTGAAACTACGGCATTCGGTATGACGTTACAATTTCTAATTTGTACACTACAAATTATAGTCTCAGGAAATTTTACAGTCTGTACACTCAGATATAGTTAAATGTAACTTTTAAATTGTATCGCAGTACGACACGTAGTTCATGAGATGTGAGCACATAAAACAGTAACGTTCATGGAAAACCGCCCCATCATGCGCCAAGTTTTAATCTATTACTTCTTTACTACTAATTGTATTCCCAAGAGATTTTACAGACATGTAACCCTTATAAAAATGAATATATACCAGAAAAATGTTAGGAATAAATAATTAAATACCCGCGCAACGCCGGTTTGCAGCTAGTTCTTCATGCAAAATCACTTCAGTATGCAGTACTGCTTGGTAGCACATGCACGTCACACGTATCTTGTTATTAGCCAAATATTACCGATGCGGTTGCCACGAACCTGGATTCTTCTTGATCATCACATTCCATAGAAACTCTTGACACAATCGGTATATGCTGATAGGACTACTCAACGGCGTTGGGGATACACAAATCAGCCGAATATTCCAGCAACTTATTTTATCGCCATAAGAAGCTCAGACACCACAGAGAGACGCTAGCAGACCGCGCTCTCGTCACTGTTGATATACTCGCACTCGACACTGCCTATTGGAGTTCCAGCGTAAAGGAGTATCGACCCCTACACCCTTCTTCAGTTCCATCTTCACCCATCTGATGCACTGTCGCACTTCTTTTTTTGTAATTCGTATTAATATTTCCGAGGATTTCCAAAATCGCAAAAGCATCCCATCCCATCACTGAACGCAATGGAAACAATCATGCCTTTATCCGAGGCGAAAGCGGCATTTAATCAGCAGCTAGGCAAACACCTTTTAGTCTTGTTTCACAAATTTTATTGTTCTTACTGGAAGAGCTAGATTTCGGGTTATAAGGCTATTTTCAAGTACGTTACTGATGTTAGAGCGAAGATAAAACTATAAACTCCTTAATGCTTCCACTCTTAATTGGAACTTGAAGTCACCATTTTTACAAATTGTATGTGTATTACAAAATTCGTCTCTACAGTAACTGAGGCTAAGCATACACGTTGGTCTTATTTACTTAATAGTGTATTTAGTGACCATATATAAATTTGTCAAAATTTTCAAACGAAATGCAATTTAAGATTCGAAACAGTACGATGTCGACATTTTTATCTTCTCTCTAACTAAACATACAGATTAGTCTTCGTTATTGTAATGGAGAATTTTATGATCCATATACAGGGTGAGGAGAAATTCGGGCACTCGGGCTTCGCAGCGCGATTCCTCGCACGCCAGCAATAAAAAGTGTATCTCACAAAATTTCGGTATAGTGGCCAAGCGTTCTAAAGGCTCCTTGCTGCCAGCGCCGATGTTCGCCGTCGGAGGTTCCAGTCCTCTCTCGGGGATGGTTGTCTGTGTGTTGTTCTTAGCGTAAGTTAATTTAAGTAGTTTGAAAGTCTAGGGTCTGATGACTAAAGTAGTTAAGTCCCTTACATTTACAAACATTTGAACAAAATTTCGTCCTGCTCATATTTTGGACAGGAAATGGACGTAGAAGATAGAGATGGGTATATGTTCCATACGTCAGTGTGTTTCAGAATTACACAAATACGCCAAGAAACTTCATGGGGATGTAGAAGGCGTCTTGAAGTACAAAATGAGCATAGAAAGCCATGCCCGGAAACCGCCATTCAACGACGTTACAAAGAGTCCATGCTCATTTTGTTCCTCAAGACGCATTGTATATCCCCTGAAAGTTTATTGGCGTAATCTTGTAATTCTGAAACATACTGACCTATGGGACACACACCCATCTCAGTCTTCGATGTCCATTTCCTGTAGAAAATACGCGCAGGACGAAATTTTGTGAAGCTCATTTTTTTTCTTTTTATTGCTGGCGCTGCTAAGCCCGAGTGCACGAATTTCTCTTGACCCTGTATATGTAACTTGTCAAAATGTCACTTGAAATTCAAACTAAAAATCGAACCTTTAAGAAGTTGACAAGTTTGTCTTCTCTCTAACATGTTTGGAATCAGTCATGTAGTTAAAAGTTGGCTTATAACCCGAAACCTAAGCCGTGCAGTAACAGCAATAAATTTTGTTAAACAATGCTAAAAGTGTTGTTTAGTTAGTGCTATAGGAAATGTTTCATCAAGAGCCTAGAGTGAAATGAATTACAACAATATATGTTTCCTGAGACAGATTTTTTATTAATAGCAACTGCGATAGTGAATATAGTGCGAAGCATGGAATTAAAATTGGCGCCAAGGTCGGAATTCGAACCCGGATCTCCTACACAGAAGACAGCTGTTTTATCCACTTTGGTAGTCCATCAGCCAAAATGCGATGATGTCTGAGTGGCAGACGGAAATGCCTAGTGAGTAAGCACAACTCTGAATTCAGTGTTTCTCCCTATGCTCATGATCTAAGGAAACACTGGGAGTAAATCTGTCTCAGGATTTATTGATCTAAAGAACACCTACGCCTGAAGTTTAGGCAGGCCTTACCGAGCGAGGTGGCGCAGTGGTAAGACACTGGACTCGCATTCGGAAGGACGGTGGTTCAAATCCACCTCCGACCATCCTGATTTAGGTTTTCCGTGATTTCCCTAAATCACTCCAGGCAAATGCCGGGATAGCTTCTTTCAAAAGGGCACGGCCGATTTCCTTCCACATCCTTACCCAAACTTCGAGCGTTAGCTCCGTCTCTAATGACCAAGCTGTCGATGGGACGTTAAACCCCAAGTTTCCTTCCTTATGCAGGCTTTCCCCATGCTAGGGTGCTATTCCGATATTAGAGAGCTTCGGCAATAATGATACGAATTTTAAAAAAAATGTTACTTCAATACGAGCTGTGGCGGATGTGCAATTTGTGCTGGGGGAGGGGAAGATACGTACAGAACTTTAGAAGGCAGTACAGCCTCGGTAGCTAAGTGGGTTTCCTACAGAGTACGAGACCTGGGTTCGAATTTCGACACCGGCACCAATTTTAATACAATGCTTCGCCATATACTCATTTGTTAAGATAATACTGAGACTAAGTCTGTCGCAGAAATCTAACATGTAGGCTACTGATATAAGTACACTGTCAAAAACATGACTTTGTTCGCCTCCTTACTATGGGCGAGTATTGTAATAAAACTGGCCAAAGCTACTATCTTAGTTGAGTACAGAATAATCCTATACACACAGTAAATTAACAACACGGTCCAATCGTAAGTTCATATTTACTGGAAAATATTTTTTTTTTTTACAAACAATTGACAATGATTCATGGTTCAGGATAGTTTCAGGGGTAAGAAAAGGCTGGAACCTGTCATCACTTGTTCATACCATTTTGGATCATATGTTGAATACAATAGACAGGCGATTAAAATAGGTGAAAAAAATACAATCTCGCATATGCGGATGACTTAGAGGTGATGGCAGATTCGACTGGATGGTTGCAATTTAATATTTCAGTGCTAGATCAGATATAAAGGTTATGTTATGAAGACAAGCATCTCCTAAAGAAATGCCCTTGGGAAGAGACTTAACCAGATTCAGTGCCAAATAGGAGGAACAAAGTTAGAACAGGAGGACATTTTCAGGTACACAGGATGCATTTTCTCACAGAATGCTTCAGACAGGCATCAATGTTTGCACTGAGTAGGAGTCCACGAATAAATTTTATAATGGCGACTTTGCTCCAGACTGAACGCTGAAAGGAATAATTAGTCTTAAATGATGGTGATGATAACGATTAATAATGAACTTTCATAATTTTTCAAAATCAAAATCAACTCAGAATTGTATTTAGTTAGATCTGTACAATAATATCTGTGAACAAAATATCGCTGTAATGATGAACCTTTGCTCAGCGATTGCAAGTAGAAATATATTCTTTTTTTTTTTTTTTACTAGTAGCTGGTTGAAAGTTGGCGCTTACTGATGGAGAGACTGGACTTGTTTCCATCTGAAGTGCGGAACTGATTTCTCTATGAATTTATTTGATAAACTTTTAAGGAGAAAATGTTCAAATGTTTGTAAATCTATCGGACCAAACTGCGTGGTCATCAGTCCGTACCTTACAAACTACCTTAACTAACCTAAGGACGAAACATACACCCATGCCCCAGGGAGGACTCGAACCTCCGACGGCGAGAAACCGCGTGCTCCGCAGCGAGGCGTCTTAGACCGCTCGGCTACTCCACCGCGGCTTTTAAGGAGAGCTGGCTTTTTTATTGAAGAAATTATTGTGGAAATATGTGATCAGAAGAGTACCGAATGATTGACAATAAAGGAGAAGCTGGTTTGATGCATACTACTTCGATAGCATACACTCTCACTTGTAAAGTACTACAGTAAATTGTTTCTAGTAACAGATCTCCAGATAATTATTGTGTCTAGTAAATACCACGAGAGCTAGTGGTTAAATTAGACCAACCGCTTTTGGTTGATCATGAATACACTTCAAAATCGATTATAGAAATCTGCTAAAGGAAAGCGGTTTTTTTTTACTTCCATAATCGTTTTTCGTGACCATGTAAACGCAAGCGTTGTTGAAACGTTCTTGGCCTGTCAGAATGCGTCGTCTATTTAAGAATTTTTGGCTAATATGGACAAAATGGCTTTTTCTGTAGAGAAAGAGAAATATGAATAATAGAATGCGAATGAATCTATATATTAATGTAAAGAGAAGCAGCGATTGTGCTGACTAAATCAGAAACTGAAACAGCATCATATGTGTTGTTGTTATGGTCTTCAGTCCGGAGACTGGTTTGATGCAGCTCTCCACCCTACTCTATCCTGAGCAAACCTTTTCATCTCCTCATAAGAACGGCAACCCACATCCACTTGAATCTGCTTACTATACGCGTCTCTTGGTCTCCCTCTGCGATTTTTACCCCACACACTTGCCTCCAATGCTAAATTTACGAATCCTCGATGTCTAAGAATATGTCCTACCAAGCGATCCCTTCTTTTAGTCAGGGTATGCCAAAAATTCCTTTTCTCGCCAATTTTGTTCAGTACCTCTTCATTAGTTATGTGATCTACCCACTTAATCTTCAGCATTCTTCTGTAACACCACATTTCAAAAGCCTCTATTCTCTTCCTGTCCGCACTGCTTATCGTCCATGTTTCACTCCCGTACAAGGCAACACTCCACACAAATGCCTTCAGAAAAGACTTCCTTACACATAAATTAATATTCGATGTTAGCAAATTTCTCTTTTTCAAAAATGCTTTTCTTCCCATTGCCATTCTGCATTTAATATCCTCTGTACTGCGACCATCGCATGTTATTTTACTACCCAAGTAACAAAACCCATCTACCACCTTCATTGTCTCATTACCTAATCTAATTCCTTCGGCATCGCCTGATTTTCTAAGACTACATTCCATTATTTTTGTTTTGCTCTTGTTTATGTTCATTTTATACGCTCTCTTCAACACACTGTCCATTCCATTCAACTGCTCTTCCAGGTCGTTCGCTGTCTCTGACAGAATTACAATGTCATCAGCAAAACGCAATGTTTTTATTTCTTCCCCCTGAACTTTAATGCCTATTCCAAAATTTTCCTTGCTTTCCTTCACCGCCTGCTCAATGTACAAATTGAATAACATCGGAGAAAGGCTACAACCCTGTCTTACTCCCTTCCCAACTGATGCTTCCCTTTCATGCCCTTCAAGTCTAATAACTGCGGTCTGGCTTTTGTACAAATTGTAAATAACTCTCCTTTCCCTGTATTTTACCCCTGCTGACTTCAGAATTTGAAAGAGTGTAGTCCAGTCAACATTGTCAAATGCTTTCTCCAAATCTACAAAAGCTAAAAATGTAGGTTTGCCTTTCCTTAATCTATCTTCTAAGATAAGACGTAAGGTAAGTATTGCCTCCCGGGTTCCTACGGTCCTCCTGAATCCAAACTGATCTTCCCCGAGGTCAGCTTCTACCAGCTTTTCCATCCTCCTGTAGATAATTCGTGTTAAAATTTTGCAACCATGACTTATCAAACTGATGGTTCTGTAATTTTCACACCTGTCTGCGCCTGATTTCTTTGGAATGGGGATTATTACATTTTTCTTAAAGTCTGAGGGTATTTCGCCTGTTAAGAATTTTCGGCTATTACGGACAGAGTGAGTTGTATGCAAGGAACGAGTAAGGTAAGTATTAGACTGAGAATCCATCTATTTATGTAAAGAGAAACAGCGATTAGTTTAGATAAACAGCGATTAGTTGACTGAATCAGAAACTGAAACAGCTGTTTTACAGACGGCATAATTGACTGCGCTGGCAAATCCGTTTCTGGCCTTAACACGTAAACGCGACATCGAAGAACCGTTTACGAAAGACATGTCGTATGTGAACGTAGTGTATCAGAGGTAGAATGATCACTAGAATACATTAATATTCGCGTTTTTGCTGTCATCAGGCAAGTATTGGTTGCATACTTATACTTGGTCCCTGAGTGATCGTATTTCGTGCCGTTCCGCAATATTTACGTTTGTTGCCAAAGCTTACATACGTCACAGTATTATCCTTCTTAACAATAAGTACCCGATGTGAATACTAAAATGTGTTGATCCGTATGCGGTGTGGCCGAACTGCGTGTTGCTGTTATTTACGTTTGGCGACTCGTAATCGACATTCGACTCACTTACGTGACGCATTAATCAATTGCAAGTTCATTTCTTTTATAAGCTGGGAACTGGTTGTTTTGGGAGACGGAGACGGGGTATGTCTCAACAACGAGTGCGCTACGAGCAAATAGAAAGTTTCTACAGCCAGTATCCTAGGTTCAAGAGATAAATAACAGTGTACGCTCCGTTAGTCGTGCGGCTTAAACCAGAAGACCCTGTTTTCCAATCCCGGTGCAGATTTCGTCGGCGCAGTGGAAGGAACGAAGCTAAGGTTTTAACGTACCGTCGACAATGTGGTCCTTACAGGCGGAGCTCACGGTCGGCTTGTTTGAGTAAGGCGCCGTTCATACGAAGGTGATACAGGATAAGCGATATTTAGTAAGTGATATATTGGGACAATATACTGCTAGCGAGGTTCACAACAGCGGACTATAAACCGCCGCTACCAGGGCGATAAAAATCGGTGGGATCACAATTTTCAAAAATTGAGTTACAAATATGGGCTCAAGTGAAGAAGGCGTCGTATTGGCTTATTGGTTCAAGTATCGAATGAGAAGATAAAGGAAAGACTGGGTACATCCCTGCAATCTTTCCCCCCCTATATCGCAGTTCGTCTGTTTCTCGAGAGACAGCAGTATTAACAAAATTGGATAGATTTATTTTTATCATGTTTTACAAATTATACCTATATGTCCACGTTTTTGCAGCAATGTGGAAATGTGATTGAAGACCGAAGCTGATGGACAACAAATTCTCTGTCTATTTAAAAATTACGAAAATAATGTTATATTATTAATCTTATCACGTTAATGATAATTTCACTTGTAGCTGCATTTTTGTTCAAATGTTCAAATGTTTGTAAAGCTTATGGGACTTAACTACGGGGTCATCAGGCCCTAAACTTACAAACTACTTATCAATTAGCTTATCCTAAAGACGGCACAAATATCCATGCCCGAGGGGGGATTCGAACCCCCGACCGTAGTGGCTGTGCAGACCGTGACTGAAGCGCCTCAGTCCCCTCGGCCACCGCAGCCGGCTACGCTTTCAATACAGCGATGAAAGCAAGTAAAGAGTTCTCTTCTTTCCGCGACGTTGACAGCTAGAAATATCGTAAGATATTCATTGCTCAAGAGACCGGCATGCGGTGCTTGGAGAGAGATATCGCTTACGATAAGTTGTGCAGTCGCGCTAATGCGAACCTATTCTGTCGCCTTCCTTTGGATTTTACGTATCTATCCGTGCGTGTCGCGTATCGTATATCGCTTACGATGTATCGCTTACCTTATATCGCCTTAGTGTGAACGGAAAATCCAAATCTGGATGACCGGGGTTGGATTTGTACGACCGTCCTCCCGAATGCGAAACCATTGTGTTGCCACTACGCCGCCTCGGTTGGTTGGGTTCGGTAGCTCATTTCGTTCGGTCAGAAGCGTCAACTAGCAAGTAATTTTAATTGGACTGCATGTTACGCTTGACAGTATTCATACAAAAATAATAAATCGGCAAGGAGTCAGATATAAGGGTGGTCGACTGCTGTTCCATAGCAACCGCATGTTGTTACATCGTCCACATAATGGAAGCCGTGATTTGGAGGCGGCTAGCAAGGGCGGTGTGTTGGCGAGGTGCCACGCAGCTGGTCGCGGCTAACGACGTCGGCATCTCAACACAACGGCTTACACAACGCGGCCCCGTCGGGTCGTCGACATTTGAAATCGATATCTGAGTCATCGCTTCAACGTAATACTGTGTGACGTTCAGAGAACGCCTGGAATGGACCGCGGAGTCCAACATTGGGGAATAACGAGCAGCCGTGTTATTGGCACTAGCAAGGGAAGCTCCCCATTGCACTCCCGGCAGGTTTAGTTCCAAGATGACGGTGGATGTCCCATCAAAAACTAAACACAAAGCAGACATGAAAACGAGAAGTATACCCGGGCCGCTGAAACATTGCACTTGACGTTTCGCGTTACGGAAAGTTAAGTAGGCTACACTGCTTTAGCGATGTTGCAACACTAGCCTCTATACGCACAGCAGACGAAGCGTTCAGTTGCATCTCGTAAATGTAAGCTATTGAGCAATAAAAGTGCATATAATAATTCGTTCTTGAGCAGCAATTAATTAACGGCATATTAATGAAGACCAGAGCACAACAATGCACACATTTTCAATAACAGAGCAAAGCAATATAGAAAATAAGCATCGAATCACGACAGGTACGAAATAAACAATAATCAAGATAGTAACTTCTCTGTCTACGTTTTATAATCAGAATGCTTTTCACTCACCAAATTACGGCAACAATGGTACAATTACATGCAGCTCCCGATCTTCACTGTTGTCTTCACTGACAAAATCGTCGTCATCGCCAAGACAAATCATTAACCGTTCATGATTACTGATGATCCCTTCCATTGTTTGCGCTTCACTAATCAGCTTTTCAACGTGCTCGACCCTTTTTTTTCAAAGATGCAGCATCCACTTTGGCAACAGCTTCATGCATCAGCTGTTCCACCTCTGTTATTGTGGAAGACTTATTGTTCCTTAAGTAATTCTTCACGTCACTCCATACCAATTTTATAGGGTTAAAACGGCAGTGAAATGAGGGTACATTTATTACATTGTGACGCTGCTCCTTTGCGATTTCGTCTACTGCATATGTGGATATAATATGCTTATTTTGTTTCACGAGCGATTATAAAAGAAGTTGTGACATTGATATATCTGCAGAAATATTTCTTTCTTGTAACCACTGCACCATAACTTCTTTCCGATCGTTTGAAGCGAGAATGAACTTCCTGCTCAGAGAATAAACTTCTAAGTTTTTATTCATACGAAATTAAGAACTTACTCAGAAAACGTCACTAGACAAATGACTTTTCGGTGACATTATCCAATTACTTGAACTCGGAAAGTCAAGTTAAACCACTCACAGTAAAACAAATCGCAGCGAAAAAAAGCACACACAACATAAACACGATACACAACTTTGTTTACGTTAGAACTGAACAAAGCCGGCAACGCGGGAATGTTGACGTCACGGCACGTGACCACTGGAAGTGTTTATCGCGCTGTGATTGGATCGTTCCAAGCGACTAGCGCCTCGCGCTTCTTGCTCTTCACTTGTTATTTGTAAACGTCAAGTGCAAAGTTTCAGCGGCCCGGGCATAGGTGCACAGAACTGTGAATAAAGAAGGCGAATAGAAACAATGAACTGTCCAAGCTCAAGGTGTCCAACTTTGAGCGGACTAGACGACCCATGGTGTCGCCGTCTTTTGGTTATGGCGTTAGACTGCGAAGCAGCAGACCAGGGTCCGTTTTTCCACCAAATTATCCTTCTCATGGCCAAATTTTATAGCAAATGAAAAAATTCCCATATTTGAGTAGCCTAATATCAAACCTGGACATCTGACTTAATGGTCGAAATCTAGTTAGCAGTCGATCGTAAAGTAGGTTTTTCTGCTCTTTTCATTGGTGAAGTCCGTTTTTTTTCTCCAAAAATTGACGTAAATTTGATATATCGCACATTAAATTTGACTGTTTACATCAAAAGCGGACACCTACATAAGAGCTTGATATCAAATTCGGACACTTGTTCGGTGAAGCAGTGTGCACCAATGGGAACACATATATGATCACATGACCTCGAAAATCAGACATGGCTACAGTATGTGCCAGGTACTAAGACGTATTAGCCCGTACTTAAGTTTTTCAGTAATTTTTATAGTATTATTACTAATAACCATCTTAAAGCGAGTGAAATGGAACATAATATACCATCAGCGTCCGAAGGAAAAGCTAGGAAGCGGTTGAGACAACCTGAGCGGTGGAAAATAAACACTGAAAAGAAACAAAGGCAAGAGCAGCTTGTAAACTACACTATTCTATTGTAAGGTGTGTTTTACCAAATTATCACTTGTTGGAAAGAAGTTCGATGTCAGAAATGGCGTAAGGATATTACAGAAAAATTGGGCGATAGTTTCAATAGACCTTATGCTAATAATTTTACATTCAGTGCCGTAACATTTCATTTTGTATATAAAAGTAAAAAGATTATTATGATTATTGTAGTTCTTTATTTTTCCAATATGCAATAGAGTTCAGAATTATATTTTTTTCACCTTTATGTAGATATTCCTATAATTTTCCAGATTATACACCTGTAAAAGATTCTTGTCAGCTGTAAGCGAATTTCTGTGTATCAAAAACGGACATCTGAAAGCGTGTTCACATCAAAAGCGGACAGCTACACGTTTTAGCTTCAAAGACGGACATCTGTATTTTCAAACACAATTTGAAGGTGCTTGAGTAATAAAATTGATATTAGCCACTTCCAGGTCTAAATCCTCGAGTATTAAAGTTGATAATGCTCAAATCAGCTTATAAATTTATTAGCTCTACGTTTCGCAATAAAAAATGAGGTTTATCTCAGTTTCTGGCAAACGACAGATGTCCGTCTTTGATAATAGGCTACTCATTTTATGATCCTCAGGCCTCAGTAACGTGTAAGATAAAAACAAACAAAATATTCATTATTTAATTCATTGAATTAGGCGACGTTATGGGGACAGTGAGCACGAGGCTTACCATAAGTGAATTAGGTGACATCCTCATCAGGAACAGCGAACGTGATATTTACAACAAGTGATACAAAAATTTTAATAATATTTTTCACAATCACAGAACTTTCTTGTCATTACTGTTAGCCTTCATAAATCATATCAAAACACTGCATTATGCAGATAAATGCAGCCGCATGATTTTGCTTGAAGAAATAGAGGTTTATATACATAAACATAAATCACCACAACATCTCCTCAATGATTTGGCCAATGCAGCCTTTCTACAAAATTTCACTTAGCTCCTTTCGAACTTACAACATAAATAATAAACACTGGTACATTTGGCACATGCAGTAATGTAATATAAACATAAAATAGAACAATAGCCCACTCAAATGCACAATCATTAAATTTATCTGGCCTTCAATTAAAACATAATACACACGACGGTAACTCACAAATATGTACATTTAGTTATCACTCCTCACATTACTCTATGCATACCACAGCCTGTGCTATGTCGCTAAGTAAAATTGCTTTATGAAACTGTAAATACAGCTCTCTAGGTAATTTATATCCTATATCACTGAATGTACAATGCACAACGTTTATTCTAGGTAAAATATTTTATATCCCTCAATTGTAAAATACTGCAATGTCAAATCAATGTACATATCTTTGATAGAAAAGATCTTTGGTGGTGTTATGTTGGCAACGTTTGTATTCTATGTGGAAATTTTTGTTTGTTTGTGTGTGTATATATGTGGTAAATTGCGCTATGTTGCTCTAAATAAGAGACATAAGTGATTCACAAAGTGCTCATTGCATCCACATTTTTATGATAACCATACTACTGAAATAAAATCAGAAGTTGAATGAAGTTGGTAGCTGGTTAATAATAACAACAAATAAATGTAACTCATTACTGTGTCAAAGCTTACTCCAGCTAAAAATATTACAGACATGTAAAATAAACGAATTTCCCATATGTCAAAACTCTAAAGACAACGTAGTTAGGTCAGTTCATCGGTATTTTTACGACTGTTTTCTGTAATAACACACACGACTGCCTACACGTTTATAATATAGAAATATGGCAGCGAGACTTCACTGACACCAATGATACTGTATACGGCTTTGCCAGTCTAGTAATATATGCCTGGCATTTGCACTGCGATCGCGTCTGAGTGTTAACTCGTGCTCAGAGGCGGCAACTTGCCAGTTGCTGTTGTATACCGCATGGTGTTCATATTTTGCCCACCCCCTAGCAAGTCCCGTACTGGATGACGAATTCGTGCACAGTAGTGCATCGCATCTTCTATCCAATACAACAGCGGGGAACATTACGCGAAAACAATGATCTATAATAAAAGTCTGAGTCACCGGCAACACAGGCCAAGCAGTGATGCAGGGTTAATAATAGCGACGTTGCCAAACGACAGCTGAACAAGCATGGAGCAGCTGCATTACTTCCATGCAGCATGGCATCATCTAAAACCATTCCGCCGTTTCCCGCATCGTGTTTGAAAAGTGCATTTATTCTCGCCTGTTCACACCCCAGATTACGTGAATATCGTCCAGGATCTTCCGGTCTTAGTTGAACCTACCATTGTCTCTCGGACAGTATGGGAAATCAGACGGGTAAAGCGACCCTCTTACTCCTATATGATTCATGATCTATACATATTATAAAAAATGTATGTATAAATGTGTATGTATGTATGTTCCTCATCTCTTCCTAAACTACTGGACTGATTTCAACCAAACTTGGCACACGTATTCCTTACTATAAACCAGCAATCGCTTAGGTGGTAAGAACCACCCGCGACACATGGTTCAGGAGATATGACGTCATAACCAATTCACGAAAAACTTCTGCATCTAATGACAATGTTGCAAATCTCCTTCTAAGCAAATGGACCGATTTCAACAAAACTTACTACACACATTCCTTACTACCAGAAAACAGTCGCCGTGGGGTTCAAAACCACGTACCACGCATAGTCCAGAGATATGATGTCACAAACAATGAAATCCGCGAAAAATTGCCACATCATGCGATGTAACTTTATTCATCCGCTATTTGAGAATGAAAACATTTAGCGACTTGCAACAGGCTTTATATAAAATTTCAAATATTTACGCAAATTTTTCTCTATTCCAACCCCAGAAAAATCATGAAAGGTAGTATGTATATCGCTTAGTACATTCCCGCTGTTCCTGCAGTAAAACTGCGACATCCAGCATGAAGTTATAGTTGTTTGCTTCTACACTACTAATTTGCAAGACATTTTACAGATAGCAAGCACGCAGGATCACTGAATGTACCTCCGAAATCATATCATAGTATGTCATATAGTTCATAAATAATATTTGGTAATACACAATAAGGTGCATGAAATACGATCCCCATCATGTATGACCTTTCGATTTATTACGTCTTTAATACTAACTCTATTTGCGACAAATTTTTCAGATAGTATGCACATATACTACTGAATGTACCTTGCCGGTCGCGGTGGCCGAGGTGACTGAGGCGCTCCAGTCACGGTCAGCTCGGCCACTACGGTCGGGGGTTCGACTCCCCCCTCGGGCATGGATATTTGTGCCGTCCTAGTTCATAAGTAGTTCATAAGTAGTTTGTAAGTTTAGGGACTGATGACCCCGTAGTTAAGTCCCATAAGCTTAACAAACATTTGAACATTTTGAATGTACCTTCGAAACCGTAATAAGGCACATAGTTCATGAGATGTGTCGTCATAAACGATAAGGTTTATGAAATTTGGGTTGCACGGCGTTCCTGACATGGCAATGGTCGGCCTGTACGTACCACTATGGACTTTGACCCAAATTAATATGACTTCTTTTTACTGATTTTGTAGCCTGCCGACTTGCTCCATAATTCCATAAAGAACTAGGTTGTTGTATCGCTGCGTAAAAGGTTTTTCAAGGTCATGACTGCTGCTCAGAAGCTGCAAGTGCCTCGTGTTCAGCTGGTTGCCTGTCTTTCAGGAGAACATAATACGTAAGTGCGTGCTCTCCTGCCGATTCTCGCCTCGGAATAGAGATAAACAAAAATGAGCATTGCAAGATATTAAGAACGCTACACGAGTTCCAAAAGGAATAGAATTCACAGGAGAACACAGATTTTCTAAATGTTTTTCCCCAACTGACATCGAAACCTGCAGGCGCTCCTGTCACCTCTTTATAGTTGGGAGTTACGGCGTGTTTTGTTAGGCTTCCTTCACGCTTGTAGCTGCCCAGATGCTTACAAAGAAAAGCGACCACGATACAAAAGAGTGGCAGGGGATCGTGGCTTACAAGCTGTTTACGGTCGCGTGGCCGACATATTTACGAGCTGCTTTCGCCTTCCCTCACAGTTTACAGAACAGATTATATAATAAAAGTCAGTCAAACGTAATATTAGGCAACTGGATGTCTCTCTGTCGACAATGTAATTACGAAGGCTGCACCTTGTACCACGATACAGGAGTAACTAAGTGTTGGCTTTGTTTCAACAGAGGCATATAGAGAAACGAATTGTGTTACCGTGAAGGCAAGTAAGTAATTACGTCTCTAACTAGCATCGTTTCTTTGATGTGTTACAGCTTTTTTATAAGCACCATAGAATCATGATTTAGAATGGACAGGAAATGAAATCCACTTAGGGGAAGGAACAAAGGATGTTCTTCTACAGAAATACGATTTGGATGTAATTAGTGTTTATGAACCTAAGTCATAAGTTATTCGTTATTAAATAATACTACTTGTAGTATTTATAAGGTACGAGAAATCTCTTTTGTCGCTTGGAAATGTTTCTGCTTACGTTTACTTCGTATTACGGTTTTAGGCATTCGCGTGAGTGGTAAGTTTTTAGTAATAGATGTGTAGACAACGCTGTAAAAAATGTTCAAATGTTTGTATAGTCTATGGGACTTAACTACGGGGTCATCAGTCCCTAAACTTACAAACTACTTATGAACTACTTACGAACTAGGACGGCACAAATATCCATGCCCGAGGGGGGGGGGGATTTGAACCCCCGACCGTAGTGGCCGTGCAGACCGTGACTGGAGCGCCTTAGTCCCCTCGGCCACCGCGGATAAAGCTGTAACTTGCACGAAAAGTTCTCGGTCAGTTTGAGATAAAACCTCAAACTTACGATTATGACCTCCAACCTCGTCTTCGCTCGTACCGTGACGACGACGATAGTGGTTATCGTCGAAAATTTGAGATTTTGTTCGTATTTGACGAGCCAAGAAAACCGAGGACTTTTAAAGCAACCACTCGGTTGTGGAAGAGTGCATAGCTGTAACTTCCTTGTTATCCTTAAATTTCGTACTTCAATGCTACCGAGATAAACTTGTTGAAACACACTAATATACAACCCACACTTTGAATTCGTCATCAAAAGTGTCAACGAAACAACTATACCTATAGTAGAGCGACTAACTCCAAATCACCATTATTTTCAGCAAAGAGATTCCACTGAAGAACTTTCTTTTTAATAAAATCAAAGAATATTTACTTTGAGATGTAAATAATTTTGTCATGCTGCAGTGCAACTGATTTTTTTTTTTTTTTTTTTTTTTTTTTTTTTTTAAATATCAGAGGTGCCTCTCTTCTTCTTTTTAATTTTTTTTAATTTCCTTGTATCCCTACTGGTTTGAGCAGTTAACATGAGAAGATCACATCGCTCATTTGATTCCTAATTTCTCGGGCAGTAATTGACGACGTCCGACGACCATTAAGAACTGTTGTGGCACCATAGCTTGAACTACCCCAACAAAAGTGACTGCCAAATTCAACACTCACTTGAGTAATATTGTTTCGATACAAACGGTAAGGCTGGAGCTTAACATTTATCGAATGGTTGCAGTTGCTAAAACCCTGATAAAAGAAGCCAACGCAAAGCTGCGGAAAATGCAGTGCTACGATCGAAAACTGTGGACCCTTGACGACTGAAAATATGAGGTATGGTCTAACGAACAGCCGTTTACATTGCTTTCTACAAACAACTGGGTTTATGCATCAAAAATCCCTCAAGTAGCTTACGATACGGAATGCCTACTTCCTACAGCAAGCATTGATGAGGTTTCATTATGATTTGGTCATCTATATTATGGTATTGAACTGTTTCTGTCATTACCCTCACTTGTCGGAAAATTGTGAATAAATATCTCACCACCTCGACAACAAATTGCTTGCTAGGCCTAACATATTGCTAACAAACACTGAATATTCCACAATGATAATGTGTCCATATACACACAAACACAAACACACACACACACACACACACACACACACTAAACCAAAACGTTTTATGAGTGCTTTGTACAACACGACAAAATTATCAAACATCTCCACTAGACAGCATAACTGAACCATTGTGAGGAATTTTAGAGCATAAAGTGAAGACCAAATTTAGAGCTCCAAAATCGTTCAAGTACTTGGCGGATATTTTGGTGGAATGTATTTATAGTAAAGATAAAGTAGAATCCATCTGATCACTTTGATTTATTTATCAAACAATAATCCCTCATTACAGTTTTTAACTTCTAGACATAATGACAGGCCATATTATTAAATGGTTAAACTTAAACGTTCAGGACAACTCAATTATAAAGTAATACTCAAATCCCTTATCGTTTCATATTATCTATCTCTTCCTCATCTGCAGCTACATCTCCATATTAATGGGGTATTTGGCAAAACACATGTAGTAACTGGAAGTGGGTTCATCAGACCATTATATCTATCGTTCCATATCCATCAATCGCTCATGATTGTGTATTGATATATTTAGTAGATGTCTATATTGTAAAAGCGTAAAAATTTTATCATTCAGATATCATCATTATACGCTGAGCAAACTTTGAAAATCCACAGGGTAAAATAATACTTCTCAATCTAAAGAAATCATACAGATTGTCGCAACAATCTATCTTGAGTTAGTCAGTAGTATTTTGACAAATATTCAAGAAACTGATATTTGGTATTTAATTACCAAGTAGGTAGTTTCTTATAACCCCAACTGTGCTTCTTAATTTCTTTTTCCAAAGATTATCTTTTCGCCGAACACAGGATGCACTTGGCGCAGAATACACTTGGCTGGCATCACAGCCAGCACGTTCAGCGCGCACTTGAGCTAGCCACTTGCCAGTGATTTGTTATTGACCGCGTGTGACAAGTCACCGTAAATATTTTGTGCTCGCAGTTCTGCAAATGGAGCCAACATTTGCTGCCAGATGGCTCCAACACCGTCTTTGCAGCTGTTCGCAACTTGTTATGTCGCCGAGTTCTTTGTCAGGCTCAAGTTTCGCATTCCTTTACTCTGTTCCAACGGCTGCACGCATTGTACAACACATGCATTATTTGATCTACAATAGCCAAGAGTCGAACAGAGTTCTAATTCTTAAGGTATGAGCAGACAGTTTCCTGTCAGCGTTGATACCAGAGTTTAACGTGATTCTTACAGAGGAAGATGAAACAGTGAAAATTCATTTTTTTTAACTATGTATTACACAACATGTACATTTTGAAACAATTTTGAAAACTAGAAGGGTTGAACGGAAATATGTCACTCATACCAAGCATCATTCTCCTTAATTTTTGCAAAACTGTAGACAGAAAATCGAAGACTGTAAGGGATGCGACAGTAATCTCTACTACTCTCCCTCTGTTCTTGATCTGTTGTTTTAGCTACATAAATTCTATAGCTCTTATTTCCTATATTATCCACTAACATTTCATTACACGTCGTTCGTTACTATCGTCAACAAAAATCAATATCAATTAGCAGTCATTCTCAGGTGACAAGATTAAAAAATGTTGACGGTTTTGTAGACAAACAATGGCCATCCAGATGCGTTAAATTGCGTTTTTTGTGTTAAAAACTTTACCAGGTTTCGGCAGAATTGGTTCTGACTTCTTCTGAAGGAGTGGGACTCGTAAATCACATAAAAGTTGTTATAAAATAAAACAAGGAGCTAAATCTTCTACACAAGTGCAGCTTGACATGGCGTAAAAACTGCTCTTGCCTAGAGCATTTAACTCTATTTTTTATTTTATAACAACTTTTATGTGATTTACGTGTCCGACACCTTCTGAAGAAAGCAGAATTATTTCTGTCGAAACCTGGTCAAGGTTTTGATAGAAAGTCAATTTCATGGAATGCAATTTAACTGCTTGGCTGTATCTTGTCTGCAAATTGATACTATTCTATCGTTGTTAAACTGCATCCATGTTTGATTTTGGATTTGATTGAACTTTCCATACGTTATGTTAGACTAGTTAGCAAAACGTAGAAAAAAAATGAAGAAGAAAGTATTCACCGTTAACATCTCAGGTTACTGCAGAAAACATGCGAACCGGCCGCGGTGGCCGAGGGGACTGAGGCGCTCCAGTCACGGCCTCCACGGCCTCTGCGGTCGGGGGTTCGAATCCCCCCTCGGGCATGGATATTTGTGCCGTCATTAGCGTTAAGTAGTTCAAAAGTAGTTTGTAAGCTTAGGGACTGATGACCCTGTAGTTAAGTCCCATAAGTTCTACAAACATTTGAATTTTTTGAAAACATTCGATAGAAAATATAATACTGCTTTTATAAGAACAAACAATGGCTTCGTCTACTTCATACCCTGTAAAACAGGAAAATACTACAGATGCCCCAACCATTTATAAAAGTGCCGCGCAGTACCAAGACAGGACAACAATATTTCATCCTCTTCGTTCGCAGCTAAATAAAGAACTGTCAGAGCGAGACACTGCGAAAATTAATAACAACTAAACGGCTATTTTTACGGCTAAGCGTTCTTTTATAGCGGCGCGTGCAACAGACGGGGCGCCTAAGCTAACGACTTGTCTGTCGAAACTCTCGCCTTTCTGTAGGTCGTCATTCTTTCTCAGCGACAGGAAAACAAACCTCTACTGCAGCCTGCAGCGACGGCTGTGAAGCGCTGTTTATTATACCACATTGCGCTGTTTTTCGGCATCGCAGCAATTACACCAGTGCGCAAGAGGCTATCACTAGCGCACAATTCCCGTACACCAACACCATTTTTAGGCTAGACCCTTATTAACCCTTTTCACATGGCACCATTGCATTTAAGTATCATGTCGTTTATTGCACTTTGTACGCAGGTGAAATTGTTTCGTCTGACATTCTGTATTGAAGTTTAATTGTTTTTGAGGTACGTTTTTTTCCTTTTGATTTTAAACATTTAATTAGAGTGTATGATTTTTTTACTTATATTTTTATAGAGAAGTAGGTGTATTTCAGTATAATGAGTTTATAAGAAAATTGGTCGACATAGAGTCACGGCAACGTCAGTGTTAAGTGATAAGTTTACAAGGGTTCAAAATAATGTGGAAAGAATACGTGCAATAACTGAAAGTTGAAATACAGTCAGATCAGATCTAGTAGTGGTTTGTCTGCTTCCCAGTCCATATTTTCCCATAAAAAAAAATGTTCAAATGTTTGTATGGTCTATGGGACTAAACTACGGGGTCATCAGTCCCTAAGCTTACAAACTGCTTATGAACTACCTAAGACTAAGGACGTCACAAATATCTATGCCCGATGGGGGATTCGAACCCCCGACCGTAGTGGCCGTGCAGACCGTGACTGGAGCGCCTCAGTCTCCTCGGCCACCGCGGCCGGCTTCCCATCAGAAAATAACCCATAATTGAGAAAATTGAATTTTTTAATGCGTTGTTAGAGGTATTTATAAGTTAACAATTGCATAATTTTTTCCTAATTCAATATAAATTCTGCTCTGGAAGAGATTAATAAAACGAATTTCAGTAATAGGTCTACCATAAGTGTGGAAAAAGAAAGGAAGAGCTGTACAATAATTATTAAAAAATGCAACTAGAAATATCTCTCCCAGTTAATATTCAGTGTCCTTTTGCTTCAATAGAGGATAAAACATATCTAATGATAAGTATCTCAGGAATTGGTTTGAAAGAATGTAGAAATAATAAATGCTAGACCTGGCCTTGTCAAGTTCCGGTTATGCACTATCTGTCAAGTTCACTATAAATTTCTTCGTCTTGTTGTCAATGTAATATGATTCATTTAGATAAGTGGGTTTTGGATAATCTCTTGGAAGGAATTGATGTGTTGATTACAAAATGAACAGGTTTGCTGTGGTGCTGCAAGGAAGCGGTGAATAATGATCATAGCGCATACGAGTGTGTCAATTTAGTGAACAAAAACTTTAAATAAAATATATACAGGCCTTGCGATCGATCTGTCCATTAAAGTCAGCTATAATAACGTCTTGATACCTTTTCGCAAATATGGCATTAACGAATACATTAATAATTCAAAGTAAGCATATTTCATGTCGTTTCTGATCTGCGGAGAAATCTGTAGTTGTATAGTCAAATATGTGCACTCGAAACATCGATATATTCGTGTATTAAATATATCACTTGGCAGATGAAAAGTTATGTGGTTGGAATCATATTTTGCACACAAACATCAAATGAATGCAACATAAATATAACAACATGTAAAATGATGGCATAGCGCAGCATGGCGCTCCCGTGCGCATGGCTAATTCGCCGCGGCGTGGAAGAACAAGAAATGACAACAGAAAAAGAAATACTGACAAGGCAAGAAAGACCAGAACATAAAAAAACTTACTGTAATACCATCAATAACTCGATATACAGCGATTATCAATCCGAAATGAACGAGAAACGGATAAACAAAAACGTTTCGTTATTTGTAGGTGGCTAGCTGTAATTTACTTTGTAAATATGAAGCTACCAGCCCATCAGCTTGAAGCATTACGAGAGATATGTAAACAAAAATATATCCATATTATTTCTAAATTTAGCACCCTACACGTAAGTCTTTAAGCATAACGTAAGTGAAAAACATATAATTCCACAAATCAGAGACATATGTCTTTAATGTGCACCATTTGAAAACTAATGCAACATGTTTGACCCCTAATATTTGCATATTTGCAAATATAATACGTCCGATGAAAATCATATAATTTATACAACAGGTTAACGTTCATCAACAGTTATTAAAGTGAAAATAAATTAAGTTTGATTTCATGTCGAGATCATAGTGCTAAGTGACTGCAATCAGATTTCTATCACTGTGTGAAGTTAATGTTCAACATGAAGATTCAAAAGTTTTATATGTTTTAATGTACATGGTTTGATATGCGGAAAGTTAGAAAAAGATAAAAACGTTATTCACTGTAATGTCAGTGGACTGCCTACATTTTTGTTTGTTTGTTGTTGGTATAAACGTACAGATCAGATGGTTTAGCGACTCTGTAACTTGCGACGTATAACTGCCCTTGAGAAATACAACGTATTCTGCATTCTCTACCTCTATCCCCATCCTCCTCACCTGCTCTCCTTCTATCAATCCCCTGCCTTCTGTCTTCCATCTCCTTCTCCCTCCTATCTCTGTCCATTTCCTCTTTCTCAATCTGTCTGTGACCATTTTCATTCTTTAAAATGAAAACATTAAAAATTAAGAACTTACTTCAGATTTTATGCACACGGAAAATGCCTGCAAAGATACTGTAATGCAAAAGTAAACGAAATAACGACACCAATAAACATAGTTACTTACAGCTTTCGAAGTTCTGAGTTTTACTGCTTACATCATCTCTGACCCAACAGTTGTGGCACTGTAGCTGCCACTCCATTTAAACATGAACCTCCCTAGAATGCGATTTCACGAAAAGTTGTTGGTTTAGTGTAGACGAGCATATGAATCAGGTGCTATAATTAATTCTAATTAAATTTAGTTACAGTTTCTTTTCACAAGAGCATCAATTTAGAAAGTAGGCTCAAACTGACGAAATGAGCCAATTTCCCACTATTATGTCGGCTCCATAATTTCTTATGTGGGGTCCACTTTCACTTTGGTATCTCATTTCAGCGCTTAATTCAGTGTAATATAATTTGATTATAAAGCTCCAACTCCAGGTTCCCTCTCTCTTTGCGTCGTCTGTTGCTCTTGGCACTTAATTTCAAATCACAATCAGTGATTAAGACACTGGTTTTTCATTTGGGAGAATCGGGATTCAAATCTCCATTAGACCAACCACATTTAGGAATTCTGTGGCTTACAACAATCACTTTCATGTTAATTAGGCTTTATATTTCCTTTTCAATTACAGTTAATTATTAGTCTATAATGAACTCATCGTCGACGCGAAGTTAAGCTCTTCTTTCTCTGCCGGGTCTGATATTACGTGAGCCAATGTATTTGAAAAGACGACTGCCTTTAGTGGTACCGTGTTAAAAGTGGCGAGACCATGTTGCGAGCTTGTCATGATGATGGTGCTTTGCCTGTAATGGTGCTAGACTTAAGAGAAGAATGTATTCTAAATTAGAGGAATGATATTCAAAGATAATTATGCAATAGTTCTACAGACTCCACCATGAATTACGCATAGAAGTCGTGAGATAAACAAGAAAATAAGCTTGTAGCTGCTAGAGTCATTTTTAGTACCTGGTGACAGATTAAATAACCATCTTCACTTCAAAACCGTTGGTGAGGGAGGACGGCATTGGCAAGACCGATGGGGTGGGACAGTGGCCTGGTGCAAGTCTCTCAACTAGACGCCACTTCGGCGAATCGAGTCTCCTTAACCTACCTCATTTACACAAACGAGGAAAGACACCCTACAATTTAACGTGGAATCCGAAACAGTGTCTGTTTTGACGACTCCACACATCGTTGTGAGGTGAAGGCTGTATTAAGACGTAGAAGGAAAATATCCGTGATCTGACAGGCTTATAACCCGCGACCCGTTCGTTTCCAGTCAAGCGTCTTAACCCGTGATCATCAGGACTGACACTGTTGGGTTATACTTTATTTTACATATGGAATTATCGTATGGTACTATTGGCCGGAAGACCCAATCTAGGATTGTTTGGCCTGCTTCTGCAAGTCTTTTGACTGGCAACAATGTAATATATAACTTCTATGTGTTTTCAACAATGTCATTTCTCTATGGATATTTTGTTCTACAGATGGTTATTGAACGGAAACCGGGCACCAAGCATAAATAAATATTATCTTTGACTGTTTTAAGACCAGTTTTGGTAATTATTCGCTATAATTCGTAGACATAGTCACTTTTCATACGGATATGGAATAAGACAGAATATCGGACTAGGCTTGTCATAATAACGAATACAGTAAGTACTCCATGGTGGTAGCCTAATATGGACTAGAAGAAACGGAAAAAGTCGAGTAACCAAATGCGTGTTCTAAAATGCACACATTAATGGCCGGTTTCCGAAACAGTAGTTACCTGTCCCGTTATAGTTATCTGTGGGTTACCTGAACGTTAAGTACAAAATGGGTTTCCGAAACAACAGTTACCGTCACAGCCATAGTTACCTGTCCGTTAAAGATAAATGTGCATTCCCCCGGGGTTACCTACACGTTAACTTTAGTTGTAACTATACCCGCTACGTAGCGCTAGTGGGCTTCCAAACGCAAGTCCAGAAGTTATTTAACAGTAGTAATTTGTTTTTGTTTTTATGATTGGGTTCCGTATAATTTTCATACAATTTTAAAATTTTTGAAGCTGAAGAATGGAAATTCTTTCATCATTATCGTCACCGCCGTCTTCTTCTTCTTTTTCTTTTGATGCTTCGAACAATTGTTCAGAAGAAGAAAACTTAACTGTATTCGGCACTGTTGAAACACCACGACGCGTTGTTCGTGTTAGATGACAACCATTTGATCTGTGTAATGAGAGCGAATTTCATATGTGTTTCAAAATAATACAAAAAAATACTGACCAATGACATTGCCGGGATCGAACGGGGAAAAAGGCGGAAAACAATTCCGGGTTAAATTTTATATCGCGTTCGGCGGTCGCGAGAGATGATGTTGACAACCGGTGATGTTTGCATTAGCTGCATCTCCCGCGCGATTCAAAAATGTTCAAATGTTTGTTAAGCTTATGGGACTTAACTACGGGGTCATCAGTCCCTAAACTTACAAACTACTTATCAACTAGCTTATCCTAAGGACGGCACAAATATCCATGCCCGAGGGGGGATTCGAACCCCCGACCGTGGTGGCCGTGCAGACCATGACTGGAGGGCCTCAATCCCCTCGGCCATCGCGGCCGGCCCCTCGCGATTGGTCAAGCAACATCTCGACACTGAGCAACAGTGGCCAACGTTATCTCTCGCGATCGCCGATCTGGATGTAAAATTTCACCACATCCAAATCACAAAGCAATGTTCTGATAATAAAACTTTCAATTAAGCATAAAGATACTTCCATTTGCAATAGTGTTCTGCCATGCAATTTCCATTACGATCAGTCAATGTTTCAAGTGATAAGTGTTTTTTTAATTATTATTACAACATGGGGCTCGGGTAGGTGGATGGGTGGACGTAAATTGACTAATCTGTGTTGTGAAAAGTAATGTCACATTCACAGAACAATGGGAAGAGGAAAACTTAAATTCATAAAAATATTTGTTGACAACAGAAATAATACGTATGATTTTATTGTAAACCCTGTCTTCGTTGTTGTTTGTCCTGTTTTTCTTTTTAAAAAAGAATACAGCTCTCTGAGTTGCCTTACCGTTTTCTCTCCTGTCTGTTTAACGATTTGTACAGTTTTGTGACAACTTCCAAGGCGTGTTGTTTTTCCAAAATAGTCAAACTATCTGCCTTTTCATTTATTATAACTAAAATCAAGTTGGTCAAAAGATTTTTCTCAAATAGAGTCACATTTTTCCTCGCTTGTCGCCCATTGCCTTTGAAAACAGAAACAGAAAACTCGTAACAGCTATACGGGTGATTCTATTTACACTTCGGTAAAATCAGACGTGACGTCATTATGACGTATCCACACTATCGATGTCCAGAAGAGCGGCGCATCGACTTTTGCGATCGTTCGAGACGCTGGTTTTCGGTGGGATAACATGCTTAATTCGACATTCTTTCTGAACTGCATACTTTTTTCCTTCGTAGTTTAGTGACAAAACTAGGCCTTACTTAATATTGGTATCATGTTTTGCAAAGCACTGACGGAAATTTCAGTAAATGTAAATTGAAAATTATGTCAGAAATAACTCAGACCGAGCCTTAAGAGAACTTAACACATTTTCAAAGAAAAGAACTAGCATGTTGCAGCAACTTGGCGGTAGATGAATACCCAGTTTTACGAAATGTTTTACCTGTTGTTCGCAGAGCCTCTGTAGCAAATGCCTGTATTAATTTGCAGCTCATTTGATTTATAGTTTCGGCGAAAACATACATATACCTACGGCGACTATATGTTGTTTTTGTATGTCGCATATTTTGACACGTCCAAGTACACATTGTCGCTTCATAGCCTGGTAACCGTATTTTGTCCTCTAAGTTTAACGTAGACTCCGTACTACAATGCAACTCGGTAGCATTTTTCGCTTAGAGAAAAAGTTTCCATTAGTTTTAAACACAACCTTCACAAATGGGCCACGATGACAACATCAGATTTGACTGAATAACGTTTCAGAGCTCACAGTGTAGGTCCTTTTTCGGAAAGTTTATAGCTTCTTACTTTTAAAAAAAGAAAGCAAAGTTATACCTTCCGAAACTGCAATGAATATACCATTACCAAATGAAGATATTATCAGCTACTCCTTTAATTCGTCTGCTACAATTGCAACCGCAGTTTTGCGTCTAGAACGTCCAGACAAGTCGATCATGGCTCCAGTCGTCTTCGATAGTGTGGTTACGTCATAATGACGTCACGTCTGACTTTACCGAAGTGTAAATAGAATCACCCCAGCTATACAAACTAAGACGCGTCTTCGATTTCACTTAATAATCGATAAAATTAGAGTGATTGCGATTTTCGGTAGTAGTGCCATCTGTTATCTGTTGAGACGTACTATTTGCTTCGACAGAAGGCGTAGTTACCTGATAGTTAACTAACGGTCGTTGAAATCAGCTACGGGAAACCGGAGGAAGTTATCTGGCCTGTTAAATTATAACGTGACGGTAGCTAACGGCACGGTAACTATAGTTTTCCAGAAACTGGGCATAAGAGTAACAAATACTTTTTCATATCCGCCCCTGTGGAACATATCTTCTACTTCAAGCTCTTTGCTATCACGAACGAAAAAATGCAGTAAACAAATGAGTAATGTGCAAAGATGAAATTAATATTTAAACTAAAGCAGATCACGAATTTATCAATCCACACAGCCATTAGTGCCGTTGTTTGCGCTGCATCATGTACAACTGTGAATAATGTTTACGACAACATTACCAGAAGTTTACTGCATGCTGTGTCCATTGACAGTTACGAGTAGATACATAGGAATGGGTCCTCATTTGTGTACTTCATCATGTAAGACGTATGAAAGGTGAGTCGTATAAGATGGAACAGCCATTGTATTTCGTTAGGTAGAACATATCGAATCATGATTTTTGGCAAATCTATAATCGGAAGACACGTGATTTTCTTGCATGGTTTACACTCTTACTCCGATACTAAATAAGACTGTGAAGCAAGTACGTTCTCTTTTATAAGCAACTATACACTTGGTAATGTTGCAGTATTAGAACTGTCTTCTAAACACGAGTAGAAATTACCACTGTAATAAATGTTTTAACTGAAAATTTTCGCAAAATTTGCCTGTCAATGTGGTAAAATTGACAGACAAAACGACAGGAGTCGGCTGTTGTGGTATAAATACCGCAAAGTGAGACTCTGATGCCAGGTCACGTCGTCACACGCTACTGAGATAATGTATTCGCCTTGGTTCTAATTTATACAATTTAGATTCGCTATGAGCTATCATTGATTTAAATGAAACTATATGCTAACTTCTTATGCATCACAAGGAGCTTGTGAAAGCTGCTTCATATCTATGTATCAGTACGTTCTCATGTTTGTGTGTACAGCTTTTTCGGAATCAAGTAAACGGTCGAAAGGATTAGTACAACGACGGAGACTTGAGTGCAAGTCCCAGTTGGCGGTTATTAAAACGCAATACTCGTTCAGATCGTCTTAACTCTCACGTTTAGTAGCTACAGTAGCTCGGATATTTGTGAAAGACTCATTGACAACTTTAACGAGTGTTACATCACACATCTTCCAAGGTTATTTCGAGTGCCACTAAAGAAGTACATCGTTCCATTAAAGAAATTAATTCAAGAGTTACATTGGTTAAACATGGATCAATTAAGTCCGACTCTGCGTAAGGGACGATTTTGAGCATTTTCAAACTTTCGTCTCTAGTGAAACGATTAAATCACTTCATATTACTGCATATTTTTATGAAATTACGGAAAATACTCCAGAAAAGTAGGGTCTTCGCAAACTTGGTCATGTACCTAGGAACAAATATTTTAATAAATTCTTAAATTGAGAAAAAGTGCAGTATTTAATAGTTTCTGTGTTACATTACTACTCTTATACACGTAAATAATCATAAGTTAAATGCAGTTACGAGAAATGTTATCAAATAGGCCTACCATATTTTAGGAGACATTGTGGAACTAACCAGCGCTCTGTTTGTCAGTGATAAAAGAAAACAGTGTAAAGTGTACCATTTAAATTTATTGATGACGAATTTCGATTCCAGTGTGGATTATCTTGAGCTCTACTCCAGTGTTGACATGCAGAGGAGCAGCAGTTGCAGGATTCCACAGCGCCTGCACTTGTCATCATTGGAGAAGACTGAAAATGATTCACACTAAAATCGAAACCGGTCATCAATACATTTAAATGGTACACTCTAGACGGTTGTCTTATTATTATCAAATGCAATTTATAAGTTAAAATATTTGTAAATGGAAGCTGTTGTCATTCGACACAAATTTTCATTTTTATAATATTTAGATCATTTACATGTAGGCTGTGTTTCATGGTAGAACATTTTCCGTTTGAAGCTGCAAGATGGTGCACGAAGAATAAAGTGTTATTTAGAGTCTAGGTGTTAAGTAAAAATTTGCACAGAACTAGCGCACGCGATAGTACTTTACAATTGTTAAATATCTGTGGGAACTGGATATTTAGAGGGATTCAGCTGCCCGTACCATGTTGTCTTACACAAGCACGCTACACCGTTGGGAACACCCTTGTATCACGAGCAGATTACGGATGGAACAACTGGCTGCGTGAAAATTAGGAAAAGGTAACTGTCCACCTTAATAGAATTGATGTTTGGAGTACCTCAAAACGTAATAGGAAACTACAACTACTTAGCCTTCGAGCATTTCGTTCTTCTTCTAGCACACTCAAACATACTCATTAACACACAGACTCCCAAGTGTACACCCCCCATCGTGTGGCGTATTTATTTGTATAGATTTTATATTCCTAAAAATCTCTTCATTGACTACATCCATCAAATATCTTTAAAATATTATACCAAACATAAATAAATAGAATACATAATATTTACTAACACTATGCAGTACACAATCTCTTGTTTCAAAACTACAAAAACAGTAGAAAATGTCAGATACAGCTTATGCCGTTAGCTAGGCGCATTTCCATCAGTGATTCTAAAGTTAGTCTCTAGACAGACTCCATGCACGAACTGTCATCTGTTTATAGGTGCGCTAGCTTCCCTTTACAACACTCTTCATTTATTCCAGTTAATGAAGGAATATTGATTGAAAAAAGTTTCGTGTACTTGCAAATTATTGTACAGCGGTTGGTAGTAGTGCTTGTTTGTGGACGTGGAGTAGGATTTTAATATCTATTTTTTATGTTTTCTTAAATCACTATAAAACCGCTGTGTCTAGCGACATTATAAAACAACATAAAATATTCTATGAATACGATCCTATTAATTTTTGTCTAGAACCAGTAGTTTCCGTATTGTAGTGGCTGCTCAAAACAAAGAGTACAAAAATTTGATTTTAATGCTATAAAATTCATGTTTATTGTTAAATGAAGTGTGTTAAGAACGAATGTTAAATGAGTGTACCACCTGTGGGTGCAGTAGAATCGTATTAAGGAATAAATTGTATTTCGATGGTATAAAAGATTTGGGTAGACCTGTGAGTGAAAATAGATCGCCGTATCCTCCGTAGGTCCGCAGATTGAAAATCGAGCAGGCGATTGCCCCCCCCCCCACCCTCTCTCCCTCTCTTTACCCCACTAATTAAAAGAAGCAACGACAGGGTATCGTGCATAAGAATCACTAGCCACGCAGTGTGAATATATTCCTGGAGAGTGATTATTATCCAGATAGTGCGTTTTTAAACTATGAAATGTAGATATGCGGTACTAGTAATACCGACGAAAGAATCTGCGTAAATATCTGAACTCTGTTCTAAGACGGAAAATTGATTCTTGGTCATCCTACACAGCAGCGTTCTTGGGAGAAAACTGAGTTCCCAGTACGAACGACCACTGCTCCATTTCTGTTTACAGACAGACTGTTCCTTCCCACAATTATCAACGTTAGTAGCAAAGTAACTTCACAGTTTATACCATAACGTTATTTTAAGTTTATTGAGTACTTAGTTGCAATTGTTTTAGTATTATGCAAACGAACCCAGCAACTGGAGCCTGCCCAAGGGCAACAAGCTTAAACATGAATGCACACTGTCGATTTCATTCTTTGGCTGAACTACTATTCGCAGCATAAGGGTATTAAAAAAAACATCACATCATCCTCAGCTCTTCTAACATCTGGAGAGCCCCCGGGGCTTAAATTGGCTACTTTGCAACAGAAGTAGGCCACATAGGCTTTATAGAAGCTCAGATATATCAACGTAAATAAAGTACGTCATTACAGCATGTTACTGTTATAGATTTGATCTTGGCCTGTCAAATTCGATCAGACATATCACGCATACCTTGCAAAATAATCTGTGGGTGCATGGCAATTGGCTGCACTCACTGGCGTGCACTCAATAAGTGCCAGCAATTCGTGCTTGAAAGAGATTTATGCAGCCTACCAGGAACACTACGAAGTAACTTTCTCGTAATTCATTAACTTAAAATAACGTGTTTATAACACGCTTACATGTAGGGTGGACATCGTAGGAGGACATCGAAAGAGTCCAAAGAAGGGCAGCTCGTTTCGTATTGTCACGATACAGGGGAGACAGCGTTACGGTAATGATACAGGATCTGGGATGGTAATCATTACAACAACGGCGCTTATCGCTGCGTCGTGAGCTACTTACGAAACTCCAATCGCCAACATTATCCTCCGAATGCAAAAATATATTGTTGACTCTCACTTACATAGGTAGAAATGATCATCAGAATAAAATACGAGAAATCGGAGCTCGAACGGAGAGATTCAGGTGTTCTTACTTCCCGCGCGCTATTCGAGAATGGAATGGGAGAGAAGTAGTATAATAGTGGTTCGATGAACCCTCTGCCAGGCACTTAAATGTGATTTGCAGAGTATCCCATGTAAATGTAGATGTAGGATGACATAGACAAAATTTCTGGTTGGTCTGAGATATGGCAGCTAGCTGCAAATGAAAAATGGAAAGTGCGCAGATGAGTACAAAGAACAATCGCTCAGTGTTCGAATACGGCATTGGTAGTGTCCTGCTTGACACAGTCGATTTGATTAAATATATATTTAGGTGTAACGTCGAAGAGCATAGAACGAGCATGTAAGGACAGTCGTGAGAAAGGCGGGTGACCGACTTTGATTTATTGGGCGAATTATAGGAATATGTAGTTCATATGCAAAAGAGATCGTTTATAAAACGCTTTTGCTCGCCCGTATAGAGTACTGCTTAAGCGTATCGGATTCCCGCCAGATCGGTTTAAATTAAGACATATAGCAATTCAGAGGCCACCTGCTAGGTTTGTTACTGTTCGGCCAATGCCCGAGTGTTATAGAGGTGCTTCCCGAACTCAAATGGGAGTCGCTGGAGGGAAGGCGACGTACTTTTCGAGGAAAGTTGTTGAGGAAAATTACAAGGCCTGAATTTGAAGCTGAATGCAGAACGATTCTACTGCCGCCAACTTACATTTCACGTCAAGACTACGTAGATAAGGCAAGAGCTATCTCGTTTTGTTTGGGAGTAGAATAGAAAAGGAAGTGGCTTGTAGTCGTACGTGGTGCCTCCGTCACGCATCTTGCGGTGGATTGCGGAGTATGTATGTAGATGCAGACGTAAATTACAATTCTTAGTCAACTATAAACATCAAGGTTCCACATTCACCACTGAAACACTAAACAGGTCATTAAGCGCATACTTATAAATTAAACACTTCTCGGCCATTGTCTACTGTACTTATTTAATAAACCGCAAGGCTCACACAAGTGCCGTGCAGGATAAATAAGTCAGTACCGCTAGCATGGTAGAAAGAGGTGCAGATATTTACGTAGGTTCTGTACATGCGAGTTTTACGTTACTAATATCTCATATCTGTATATAATATCATGTTAACGCACTATCTGGACAATAATCACTCATTGAGGATATCTGTCCACCGTATCTCCAGTGATCTGTAAGGCATGATGAGGAGGGTTGGTATAGCTTTGTTGATCACACAGAACTTGCTTTTCGTCTATTCGCGCTCCAGTTTGCAGACCTATAAGGAGGGAAATGCGTGACAACTATGCGACGACAACCTACCTTCTCTCACATTCTACCTCTCCTTCCAATTCTGTTACAACTCAAGGTCACAATTAATCCTTTAAAATAATTCTACTGAAACTACACACATTTAATATCTTCTCAACTCGTAGTCAAATCAAAGGCGGCATATATGCTATAATATCTTCGTCAGATCTCGATGAAATACGTGTTTCTGCTGTAAATGTAACTTGAAATTGTTAGTGAGAAATGAGTAAACGGTATTGCTTACCTCATGCCTCCAGCTCTATTCAGCTGTAATGAAGTAGAATGTATAAGCATTGTGCCTTACCTGGTAGCTGAAGCTCTACAAAAATATTACTGTTAATATGTAAGCCGCGTTGTTTGGTGGCTTACCTTTGGTGCTGACTCCTTAGTCTCTTGACCCAGCACCTGGTTCAGCTCTTGTGCTATCTGCAACACGCCGCCATGCATATTAGTAGGAGTATGAAGCAAGGGCACCAGCCGAACATTAATTAAATGTAAGCAGCCAACTAAAAGCCTGTCAACCAGGCTTAAGGTGTTTTTCAACCGTGTTTTTGTAGGGCTACAATAGCTGAGACAATAAAAACATAAAAATGAATCATGATATTATTACTGTTCTTTATGCCAAAGAGATACAGTGCATTTAAAAGTAATTTTTGCTTTTAGCCATGTGATCAGATTTGCATATATAATTTTAAATCATAATTTCTTTCTTAGATAATTAACTTCTGATTAATTTTTACTCTGAAATTTTTTGTAAGCAATCCTAGTGACCTCGTTATTTTGGAGGAGCGAGGGATTTTTCAAATGTTGACACACTGTCATATAAATTTATAATTATGAATAGTTTCAATGCAGTGTGTTGCTATTTTAATTTAAATATGGTATATAATCATATAAAAGCGCACGAAATTTGCATATGAAGTAATCAATACTTCAAAGCTAATTTTAAACTGCAGATCGTGTTGAACAAGAAGTCAGAATAAGGAAATATATGCTTTAATTGTAAGTGAAAATCCCGAAGAATCATTACAGACAAGTTACTTTACTTTTAGAGTCGAAAGTGGCCACCTGAAACAGTGATGGTGTGTAAAATAAACAAATTTTTATAGTCATTGATTAATTATTTTGATTTAATAAAACATAATCTTTCATCTGAAAGATGTTAGATAGTATATGGATTAAGTGATGTGGCACTAATGTGATGACCTTAACCTTCTGCCCCCTTCCCTCCCTCCTCCCCCAACCACTACCACCACTCACTGGTCATGTGATAATGATAAGCTCTGCATATTGCTAAATTGAACCACACTAAATTCCACAACCTGTATGAGGACATTCATGTCATGTGAACATAGCATAATTTCACTTAAATTTATCGTATTAGGTGGTAGATTATTGACGTATATCTCAGTGGAGTAAGTATGAAGTCATCACATTTCTACCACACATTCTCGCCTTTTTTACCTTATTTTACGATGTACCAATAGACTTAAGATAGATTTTTAGATATGAAATGAAGCCCTGTAAGCATATTATGTTCTCCCAGGGACACTAACTGAACGGAATGCCTAATATGATTAACAGTTGGCAGAGTCTACTGACATGTTTCAACTGTAATTCCTGTTTCATGTTTTATTTTCGACTGCTTTTATAGAATGACACTATATTCTGGGTGGAAGTGGAGTCGATGATAAATCTTTTTGAGGTGATGAATGCTTAATTCATGGTAGGATTTCTTCAAAGTCCATATATTATGGCTCATGGATATTACATCAGTAAACAACTACTACATATTTAAAATCGTATATTATTACAATCTATTACTTTGTAAAAATCTCCTATGAAGTTCAATAAAATGACTTTTACTTTGAACACTTCTTCAAAATTAAAATAGGATACATTAGCATTTGTGCATGAGCAACATTTGTATGTTAACTTATTTATATAAACTGTCCTTGAAATTACAGATTTGCATAAAAAATTTATAAAATTCACATCTGACACAAGTTGTAGGGAGGAAAAAATTTGCATTGCATACATTTTCAAATGCAAAAAAAAGCAAAAAACAAAAAGCAAAAAAAAAAAAAAAAAAGACAAGGAAACTATTTGAGAGTAAAAATTTTATAACACTTTTCTGAAGTTTTTATTTGATAGTGTTTATTTTGGTTCTAGTGAAACTATTTAATCATATTTATTTAATTTACTATTACTATTATCAAATACTACTCAATAGTAAAAACAAATCTACACTCACAACAAGCTTATTATATTAGTAATGCACATACACTAGCTCAATAGCACAAGAATTTTATATTCGAAACTGTTTTCAATGATAGTGGTTAACATTATTACTTAGATTTTATATGTCTTGTCTTTCCAGTCGTTGTAATACAAATATTTTCACCATTACAATAATATTAACAAATTTAGATGGCATTAGGTATTTAATATTGCACATTTTTTGTTTTGTTATTTCATTATTTATATGAGTATAATGAAGCAAACAATTACACTACACAGTTAAGAAATACTATCTATATTTTGTTGCAAAATGTGCAATGGTTATTCCCTGCGTTAAAAGTTTGCAGTGTGTTAGAATGAATTTGAGTCTACATTAAATAAAGCCTCCTTAATTCTCTGTTTTTGTTGCAAAGTTTAGAGTAAACCTGGAATTGCATAAATAATATGAACTTTCAGATGCACAGTTATCTATAAAGTTAGAAGCAGAATGTTTTGTTAATGTTTCATTTGAAACTTCTGTTCTTCAGTCAGTAAGAAGACACCTTCTCATTATGATACAAACCAAGTAGAACATTTTACAACCCACCAAATTTTCGTCAAATTAGATGCAGAATTTGTCAAATATATCCTCCTAACTGTGAGTTTGAAATGGGGTATTACTTAGGATTCTATATAATTATTTTAACGATTGGTGCACTGATACCTTTATATTTGATTAGTCAATGGGTAGTTATCCTTGTAATTGTGTGTTTAAAACTAGTTAATGAATGGAAATTAAACGAAAATTTTTCATTAGGATGCTTGCATTACATAGTAATGGATAACATATTGTAGTATACAGGAGGTATTTTGTGAATAATGTATATATTAAAGGAAAATAAAAACAGCATATGAATCCAACCTGATAAGCAACTGATCTATTTGCGAATAAATAATTGAGATTTTGGATATATTGTCAGAAGTATTATAGTAATATTTTAATTGAATGCATTACTTCCATTTTGACTAAGTTGAAGGCTGTCTTTTAGTGTATTATTGTAGTGACAATGGCGAAAGTACATCTCTTTAAAATTGTTGTACCTGAATTTTTATCTGAATATTATATAAATGATAAAGTGTGTGTCATGTGTAAATGTGATGTGAATCTGTTGACATCACTCTACTTCCACATGTTGTTGGAGTGCTATAGGGCTATTTCCAGGAATGGTAACAAGACCAGATATCGCCCCATTAAGTTCTACAGATGCACATTGACAAACAGCGAAGGACATTAACTAACATCTTGGAGAAGGCATTGGGCATTGTCTGTTTGGAAGAGTTTACTTATTGGAATGATAATCATGGGAGAGAATGTGCTAGTGGATGATGTTAAGGTATCCTGCACTTTTCTTAGACTCCTCAACCAGCAACAGAAGACAATATTCATTATGTGTTATGTCTCCTGTGATACCTGGAGTTAGTCTAATTGCCACTGTGTTTCAGTGCATAGACACCATACACAACACACAGATGCACAGATGCACATTGACAAACAGCGAAGGACATTAACTAACATCTTGGAGAAGGCATTGGGCATTGTCTGTTTGGAAGAGTTTACTTATTGGAATGATAATCATGGGAGAGAATGTGCTAGTGGATGATGTTAAGGTATCCTGCACTTTTCTTAGACTCCTCAACCAGCAACAGAAGACAATAGTCATTATGTGTTATGTCTCCTGTGATACCTGGAGTTAGTTTAATTGCCACTGTGTTTCAGTGCATAGACACCATACACAACACACAGATGCACAGATGCACATTGACAAACAGCGAAGGACATTAACTAACATCTTGGAGAAGGCATTGGGCATTGTCTGTTTGGAAGAGTTTACTTATTGGAATGATAATCATGGGAGAGAATGTGCTAGTGGATGATGTTAAGGTATCCTGCACTTTTCTTAGACTCCTCAACCAGCAACAGAAGACAATAATCATTGTGTGTTATGTCTCCTGTGATACCTGGAGTTAGTCTAATTGCCACTGTGTTTCAGTGCATAGACACCATACACAACACACAATTATCGGTGATACCAAAATATGCTGTCTTCAGTGAAGACGAAGTCGTTGGTAACAATTTTGCCATGTTAGATATGAGAGGATGGTGAGAAACGTATGTCTTGCTGGCAGATTCTAGCAGTCAATATTATATTTCAATGATCATAAGTTTAACCTCAGTCACCAAACGATAAGTGATCTGCTTGTCTGATGTATTCCAATAGGTAGTGATCAATTTGTTGTTGCCCTCTAGTTTTAGGGCAATGAGTGCTTTCATTACAGCTAGTGACAGAAACATTGATACATAGATACTTTACTTCCACATGCCTGCAATATTATATTCTAGGAATTGAGTTAAGTTTGTTGGATTTTGAGCTAATATCTCATTCTACTAAGTCTCCAATACTTACTAACCCAAGACAAAGTTCAGAACAACAGTACATTATTTCAGCAAATCAAATGACTTTGATTTGAGCCCAGGAATTTCAAATTAGTTCCTGTTTTCTTATTCCATGCACAGTACACTATTTTGCATCACTTTCTGCACTGCTAACTTGGAGGTTGCTAAACTTAAAATTATTTATGTTATGGAATTAGATAAGCAAAACACTCTCCTGCTTCATTAGTTTGTCAGGATGCATTTGGGCATCATACTGCAATAATCAGGTACCTATATAACAATTACATATTTTTGAGTGATTCATTTATCACAAGAGCAAAATAAATGTAATTGTATGTACTGAGGTGAGGGGTGAAGAAAGGGATTGTGGGCTACAGTCAAATGTTTTGTACTTTTCAATGCTATTTATTCATAATCTATAAGTTATGTGTGGTGAAGTTAGAAATTCAAATTTGCAGCACATAGAATGCGAAACAAAACCGATAGTACTGCTTATACTTCACAGTTTGCTGAGTTTTGAGATAACTATATTGATAAAACATTTTCAAAAGGGAACAAAGATGTTATTATACTTGAACTACATCCTGACAGCTAATATAGAAAATAGATCTTACAGGACAATATATTATGTTAATACTTATTTATCAGATAAATATACTTTATTGAGAGTACCAGAATTACTTATGTAATAAATGAATGCAGCATTTGTCCCACTCAGACTATTACTAATTTATACTTTTACTTTGTTTCGCAACCAGTTGTTAGTTATTGTCCAGTGACTGTGTTCTGTAGAAAAGCACAAGACATAACCATTACAAATCGGAACACAAAAATGTGGAAGTTAAGTACCTATACAGAAGAGCTCCCATATGCATAAAAAGAAAGCGTCCTCACAGTTTGAATTTCATTTGTCTTGGTTTATAGAAATTCAACTTACACTGATGGTTTAACTGTTATTTTTGTGTACATGAGGTGAGAAATGTAAAGGCTATAACATTAGCCAAATAATAATTGTGAAGACAGGTGAACAATTTCAAATGTAGATTTATGTGTTACATGTAAAGAAAACAGAGGTAATAAAGAAAATCAAAATTAAATTATTATAAAGATGTTATCAGATGAACAGTTCTTAAAATCTGAAATGATAGTTAATGTTCAGATAATATGAACAATCCTATCTGTTAGAGAGCAAACTACGAATTATTAATGCTAACTATGAATAAGGATGACTGTGGACATAATCATAAATGTTTCTGGATGTGTGTTTATTAACTTGGCTTCGATCATTAATGTCTAAAGAAATCAGTTTACTGGTAGTTGTTATTTTATTTATTAGAGGAAAGCCTATTTATACATTTTTTGTGCAGTTCATGTTGGTGCTTTGGATTGAAAATTAAGTATTGTCTTATTTCTTTATTTGTGAAGAGAATATTGTACTTTTAAACCGTTTTACTACTTCACGCATAAATTTATTTGTAGGACCCTTTTCTAGCACCTTAGGTGTATAGCTCTTCCCAGATTTTTTGAAATATTATTTTTATAACCATCATTTGTGTTATAACTAATGTGTTCATATAAGAACCTTTATATCTACTACATGACATGATTTTTGTTTGTTACTAATACTACTTAGTGGAGAATTATTTGTTCCTAGTATGTAAGTGTCTTAGTGATCACAAAATGAATTTCAAGATTTTTAGAAGCAATATTGTTTAAATTACAGTGGGGAGTTGTACTGTCTCTAAGTCTAGTTTTGTATACATAATAAGATATTAAATCATATCAGTCTGTGCATTGTATTTTTTATAATTTTTGTTCAAATGCTTGAATGGAGCAAAATCAAGACACCAAATAACTACAGAATTCACTGCCAAATGAAGATTTGGGAACGGATAAATAGACGATTAAATTGACCAACATGATATATAGTTTTGGAAAAAAAGTTTATTTATTTAAAACTGAAAGATGTACACATAACTCGGTGATATGAACATAAGAAAACAACGTATTCTACACAGTCAGGGAAGTAAAAAAAATTAATAATTTAGGCTGAATTTTGAAAGCCAAATGAAAAGTGAAAAGGAAGAAATTGCTATTAAACCGACTGGTGCAAATTTTAGTATGAAATTAGTTTGATTGCTTAAAAGTAACTGGGATAATAATGGACAAAATAGCTAGTAATACAAATGAAGTGTCAAAAATTTCATCTCTTTGGGTCCTAGTTATTTGGTTCAGAAAACCTGCAGGCAACATAGTAAACTTTGACCATGACTTATTAATTTTTTGACCATGAAACTATTTACATTGCTTGGCAAGGAGTAATAAGATATGTTTTGGCATGCTTTTCCATAAATTAAGTGAATTCTGGAGCTGTATGGTGCCTACAGTTTGTGCATTTTGGCAGGAGCAAGGTGTACCATGAAAATAAACTCATTACACTTGACTTAATTTGATGGGTCTCATGAATGAGTTTACTGAAGGGTCAAATGCATAATAATTGCATTTTGGAAAATCGATATTTCAAGCATTTCTTTCCTTGAGTAATATAATAAACTGGGTTCCTCCTTGTAGGATCAACAATGCTAACAAAGAATAGAATTATCCATTGTTGGTTGTTGCCCAGACAGAGTTTACATTTTCATAAATCGTATGTTCCCAACTCACAACAAAGAAATCAAAGCTGCTCCTGGTCCAAGAAAAGTTGCGAGTTACTGGTGTGAACTCATTTTAGGAACTGCTGTAAGGAATTGTTATGGCTTTCACTAATAAATAAATTCATGACAGAATGTATATTTGTATAATTTATTAACCACTACGCCAGACAAATCTTGTAGATTCGGGAAGCAGTGATGGTCCATTATTAAACTGTAATTTGCAAATGTCTACCTGACAGTGAAGACAATCTGCTGAAACAATAAGTGTGAATAATCATCTCGATCTTGAAGGTCTAGTCATATGTGTTTGCTTAACAAATATTTCGTTTTCTCTATAAGAAACAGCCCTGAGCAAAGCACATGTTCCACTACAGTTCAGTGGGTCTTTTCGTACTTTAAATTAAACAACAGAACCTATCTTATTTTTATGTGTACAGGTTATTTTTAGTTCTTATTTGTCAGTTAGAATAACCACACAAGATTTTGCGAAATATCTCATGGAAATGAAACACTGTCCAACAGGCATAACACAGACCTGAAAAAACCCAACTGCACCAGCAGCTCCCCCAAAAAACTGTTAATTGAGGAAAACACAAATATAGAAGGTCATAGTACAAGGGAAACAAATACATAAATGAATGCTTGAGTGCATGAGTGCAATGGTACTGTATTATTTGCGTTCAAAGAGTGTTAGACAACATACACACACACACATCCAAAATAAAGATATAAATAAATAAACAAATGAATAAACGAGTAATATCCACAAGCCTAATACACTCACACACACACACACACACACACACACACACACACACACACACACACACACACACACACACATGTAAGTTACATATAGTTCATAATTAAACGAATACACACACACATGATTTTCAATTAGAATGAAAAAGTACTAGGCTTAACCATAAAAAACCCAGATCAAATATTTTGACGTGGAACAGCATTCTGCTTAAGTGCCCTACAGTTGCAGATAAAAAAAACTGTTTATATATATATATATCGTAGTACTTCAGTTTTCCTAGAGTTTTTGAGTAGATCCTATATAAATAGGCATTTAAAACTGTTTCTCGAAATATTTGAAAAAAATACTAATCATATTACATAAGAGTTGCAATAAAAGTTGTCGACTTCGAAGAAGAGCATCAATTAATATAAAGCCTGCTCCTGGGGGTTGTGACTTTGAAATCTGAAATGGGAACCCCTATTTTTATTGCAGATTTGGATTCTCAATAAAAAGGTGTGTAGCTTTTATAAGAAATTTTTTTCTGTTTCATGGTAGATGGTGCTGTAATGATAAAAACTAAAAATCTATTGAAAATTGCTGAAAACAGAAATATAAGTAACTTTTTCTCTAGGTTTAACACTCCAAGTTTCAGCAAATAATTGGACAATACTGCAAAAGAAACATTCCTCTCAGTGAACAGATTAGCATACCTTTGACGAGCTTCTTCAATATTTCTATGAGCCTCAATGAAGTACAATGATATGTGTGACAATCGACCGACAGCATGACCACAGTGTCATTTGATTATGGGAGCTGCCAAGTGATAGTGTTATCAAAAATTAAAAAAAAACTGTACATTAATTTTCCTAATCAGATGTGTATTTGTTAGAAATATTACCGTTTTCGAACAATTTTCAACAAATATTTATTTTTGACACAGCATCATCTATCATGAAATGAAAAAAAAGTTTTGTACAAAAGTTAAATATTTTTCACAAAGAATCCTAATCTGGGATAGAAAATAGGGGTTCCTGTTTAAGATATAATAGTCCCCCTCCCCACCCCAGGGATGGGGTGGACGTGGTCGATTTTATGTCCCTCTTAGAGGTGAACAACTTTTATTGCAACATCTATTAATCTGATTTGTGTTTTTCCAACCATTCCAAAACACAGTTTTAAGTGCCTCATCCTGTTTTTTACACACACACACACACACACACACACACAATGTATATGAGAGATCATCCAACCATCAGGACTGAACACAATAGCTAATCGAGATAGAATCTCCAAATTACAAAAAAAAGCATATATACTCACTTTTAATCACTACAATAAAAGATGTATTTCTGTCAACACAAAAGTAAGACATTACAAAACAGCAGTTCTACCTGAAGCACCTTGCACCATAGATACTATGGTGATTCATGGCCACATGAAAATAAGAGAAATTGAAAAGCAGGAAAGGAAAATTGTAAGGAAAACACTTAGACAAGTTTTTCGTGAAGGAATTTAAATAAAAAGACACAATAACTACAATATTTAGAAAGAGAAGGAGAAAATTTTATGAACATATCAGCTAGATGGGCAAGAACAGGCTTACAGGACAAATATTTGAGATAAATTAAAACTAGGAAAACAAGTCCAAAAGGATAAATGAAACAGAAGAAGACATTAAAGAAATGGGAATGACATAGTACAACATAAACAAATGAGAGCAGTTCAAAAAATGAGAGCATCAAAAATAAACATACATTTAAAGAAGAACACACCAAAAGAAGAACAGGAAGTAAATGGTCAGAAGAGCGCAAGAAAGAACACGACGATCGTATGAAGAGAATTTGAAAAGAAAGGAGGAAGAAGAAAAAATAATGACTACTCAAGTACAATCGATCTTTTAATAGCTAATAAAAACTAAACTCCATCTGACAAGCCTCGAGAGGCCCACTGGGTACTGAGTAGCCGCCGTGTCATCCTCAGCCTGGAGGCATCAACAGATGCGGTACGAGGGGGACGTAGTCAGCACCGCACACTCCCGGGCATTTTGTCAGTATTTGTGACCGGAGCTGCTACCTCTCAATGAGGTAGCTCCTCAGATGGCCTCACATGGGCTGCGTGTACGCCGCTTGCCGACAGCACTCAGCAGACCCAAGTGCTAGCCAAGCCCGACAGTGCTTAACTTCAGTGATCTAACGGGAACTGGTGTATACACTGCGGCACGACCATTGGCGCCTCTTAATAGGGAATAGTCGATAATAATAATAATAATAATAATATCCTGTAAGACCTTTCTAACTGACAAATACAAACTTAAAAATTACCTACACATATACAAAATACAATATTATCTGTTGTCTAATTTAAACTCTAGCAACACCTCTATTTTGCTGAAGGCAGAAAACCAAGTGCGTGGTGATTAAAACGCGACTTATCAGAGAAGGTGCTCGGTGACGTGGAGAACAGAAGTGTGTGACATACCTTGACGCTCTGGCAGAGGTGCAGCAGCGCGCCGGCGGGCAGCGACAGCGGGCGGCGGCCCTTGCGGAGGCACGCGGGCAGCGGCAGCGCCTCCAGCAGCTCCTCCTGCAAGCCGCACTATGCTCTCACACGAGGCGCCCGCCCGTCTCGGGGGGTTCAGGCGTGGGAGGGGCGGGGGGCGGGGCTAGGATCGCACGCTCTGCCCTACTCTACACTCACTACAGGGTGCGGTCGTACAAGATGGACATACGAAAATTTATGCCAGGGCCAGGATTCGAACCCTTGACCTCCTGCTTACTAGACAGTTGCACTAAGCCTCTTTGCCACCCCAGGTGCAAGGTATTAACACACCTGCACGGGCTACCGAAGCGCATATCCCGTCAGACCCATACCTTCACGTGTCCTCGTACCTCGACCATTATACTCCAAGGCTAGATCCTGCCGGTCATCGCGTCCATCCAGCTGCAACCTATGGAGTACAATGATCGAAGTAGGAGGACATGTGAAGTTTTAGGTCAGGTGGGGTATGCGCTTGGGTATTCCAGGTAGGTGTGTTAATCCATTGTGCCTGAGGTGGCGCAGAAGCATAACGCAACTGCCTAGTAAGTAGGAGGTCCCGGGTTCGAAGCCCACGTCTAGCACAAATTTTCTTATGTCCATGTTGTATGATTACAACATCTCCAAGAAAGTGAGACTCAAAACCCCCTTTTTATAACCTATCCTATGCGAGTCTATCTCTGAACAACTATTGCACCCTACATTGTAATTCTGTGCATATCTGCAACTGTTGATATTCATCATGATTGATAAGATTTGTATACAGGTGCATCTAAAACGTATGTACAAAAGAAATATATAGGAGACTTTCCTGGTAGGAAAAATATGTATAAAAATAAAGATTGTTTGACTTACCCAAAGCACAGGCTCGCCAATAGACGCGAAAAACACTTAATAAAAACACACACAAACATTCAACCTTTCGCAACCGTTGGGTGCTTCGTCAGAAAAAGAGGAAGGAAAGAGGGAAAAAGAAAGGGATGCAGGTTTCAAGGGAGTGGATGAGGAGTCATTCCAATCCTGGGACCGGAAAGACTAACTTAGGGGAAAAAAAGGAAGGTAAACAAATACACACACACCCACACATATACACATTCTAACACACCTAGGCAGATATTTGTAGAAAATGTCTACAAATATCTGCCTAGGTGTGTATATGTGTGGGTGGGTGTGTATTTGTTTACCTTCCTTTTTTTCCCTAAGGTAAGTCTTTCTGGTCCCGGGATTGGAATGGCCCCTCATCCATTCCCTTGAAGCCCACATCCCTTCCTTTTTCCCCACCTTCCTTCCTCTTTTCCTGACGAAGCAACCAATCGTTGCGAAAGATTGAATGTTTGTGTGTGTTTTTTCGTGTGTTTTTTGTGTCTATTGGCGAGCCTGTGCGTTGGGTAAGTCAAACAATCTTTTCGACATAAGTGTCGGCAAGGGCAGTGACTTCGAAAATTCTTCGTGACCCCATGTGCGGTGCTCAAGTTGCTGTCACTATTAATAAAATTTTACACTTTTACATTACTAGTTTCAATGCTGCATAAATGAATCTACATCACTCCCAGCCTGCTCCTACATTCAAGGTTTAAACTGTGAGAGAAGTTTTTCTGATCATTTAGTTCTCATCTTAATGCAGCAGGGATTTGTGCTGGCTGACATCGAAAGTAATAAATGCCAAAGCAGCACTCATCTCTACTGCATTGAGATGAGAACTGACTGATCACCAGAAACTGTCTAAACAGTTTAAACCTTGGATGTAGCAGCAAGCTGGAGGTGATGCGGATTCATTTATGCAGTTTTGCTTCAGTTCCTGGTCCTGGTTCAGCTGTGTTCTTCATAGTGTATCAGAAGGATTATGTTAGCCAGTTTTTAATACAATATTCAAATTCATGACTTTTTACCATTTATACATTCGAGAATGCCAAGTCGAAACTAGTTATGTAAAATAGTAAATCTGATTATTATTGACTGCAGCTGCCCATTACACGTAAGGTCCAATAATATTTTCGAATGTTTCAGTTTGAGGTAAGGAACCCAAGTACGAAAACGACCACAACGAAAAGGTGTAACCGAAAATCTAATCAAACTTCACATTAGCTTCATGCTGTTGTCAAACTACGAACCCCAAAACAGAACCTTCTTTTTGTATCCACTTTTAAGGGAATGTCTGATCCAGGTGCTCATGAGCCTTTAGTACAGAGTGAAGTCTCCATCATGTTGGAACACATCCACTGCTGAATAAAAAGTCGGATAGGTTCTTCGAATGTGAGTATTATGGTTCTGATAAAGACTATGTATGCTGCACATTTTATCACTGACTGCACCTCCATACACATTGGCCAATAATCTGTTTTGAGGGCTTCACAACTCTCGCATGGGGATTCTCAATGGTCTAAATATGTCTATCGACAATATTTAACATTCTGTTTCTGGATAAACAGGTTACATTCGTTAAAAGTATTTACACCCGAAATGAGACTTAGACTGTAAGACACTGCAAGAAACATGGTTGAACAAGACACAAGATCTGAAGCCAGCATGAATCTAAGAACATACAAGTGTTGTTCAAATGAAAAGTACGAAATGACTGTATAAGTACAGTGAAAGGCTGTCTCTTACCCCCCCCCCTCCCACCCCATTACCAATTGCTCCTCTCCCTCCACTCCTGATCTCCACCACTGTAGGAGGAAAAAATATATCCTGGACTTGCATTCACAATAAAGCTAGCATGAGTTGTCTCTTTCCCCAGTACAGTGGTAAGCTCTTGCATGTGGTCTGTCAACTGAAGGGCGGCAGTTTAACTACGAATAGGTTTTGACTTCCTATTTTTCAGCTTCTATAAACTTTCAATATCCTCGATTAATATGACTGAGAAACCGTGCTCAGCGTTTATCATGGACATTTCTTACTAAAGAATTTCATTTTGGTGTATTTCTCACGTCTTGTATTAAATTTAAGGGATTTATCTTTACCTGTGTATTTGGAAACAATTTACTTCCGATTCTTACTGCTCTTTCTTGATAATAGGCCCTACGTTTTAGAGGAGATCTGGAGAACATTTTGGAAGAGCATTCACATACCATGCAATACGTGCGGGTATTCAGGACTGAGATTTGGGAAGGGTAAGTAGCACAAAAATTGAAAACATACATAACAAACCATGTTTTGTTCTCTTTTTGGAAAATTTAAAAGTGACATTTCTCTAAAATGATGGTAATGAATACACAGATCTTACTTGTGACAAATACAACAGAAGTTTTAATTCTGTGTCTGTTACAAATGTATTTGAATGTACTGGACATATGCAAGGATGAGGAAATTCTATTAACTCTAGGGTAACAGCTTGAAATTTCTATATAACAGATATGTGGTATGAATACTGACCATGCTGCCTTTCGTATGGCGTTTACGCTGAGACTGGCTTACCTCTTTGTTAATGTAATAGTAACCTTCTTCCAAGGACGTTGTCGAAGTCTGCTTCTCCAAAGTCTTTCTGCCTGAAGTGGGTGGTTTTGTTTCTTCTGCTTCCGTCGGTTTGTCCTGAAAAAGTTATATTTGCGATTACAATTCCCTGAATAATGAAGATAATTTCGGTGTCGAATTTTCTCACTTGTTATAATTTTGCTTTAAGAGGCAATAAACATGCACGTCACTTATAGGCAACATATTGGAACCTACAGTTTATTATCAAAATACCTTTAGATAAACTATTTTCCTTAAAACATTGCAATAATCATATTATCTAGAGTATTCCATGATGTCACACATAGTATGTTTATATGAGCATTTAATTCAGTACTGTTTTATACATATGAGGGAGAATATACTTTGTGGCAAGTTACAGTATGACCTAGTATGTAACAAATCGTATTTTCGTGGTGTATCTCACCTTCAAGTCGTGAAATGACTGGTTTTGTATAAACATAAACAGAAAGTGTTGCAGCATATTACACCTTGTGGTCATTACGAATGGCCAATACTTTTCTGTTCTGTGTGAGCGACACAATCTTCAGTTCTTGAACAGAGCTGGGAAGTGCCATAAGTTATGCAATCAAACATAAGGACGTACATAATGATATTGGTTTTGATCTTATAACCACACTGACTTCTGCACACATGTTACCCAGTAAGTTTTGTAACTTATAACTATTCTCGTTAATATCTAAATGGCAACCAATGGACGAAGCGCAATGCAGAATGGCATACCAGTGGATTGTGTTTGTATACTTGGAGCTAACAATAATAGTTTTAAGAATGACGTGGAAATTTGTTAATCCGCTGATTCTGTGACCTGTTCACACTTTCAGTCCGCCTACACTTTAAAGTAATATAGCACTCAGTGACGTTGGTCAGTTTCGCTTTCCACTGCATCTTTTGAGGTAAAGTCATTTCTTAGACATGATGATAAACAATATTTAATAGGAGAACGAAATAAAGATGCATTAGGTATATATCAGTTCCGATTTGTAAGAGACGATGCTAACACAGAAGGAGTATGTCATTTAAAATAGGACTTTAACGTCAGCATACTTTATTCCTATCGCAAACAAGGGCATTGTGTTCAAAGTAGGCCGCATTTTCCTTAATTAGTACACGGGCGCTTAATACAGCACGTTTGTTCCTGTTGGAACGCAGTTGGCTCGACATAACGATAATCTTGTTTATGAGAACAAAGGAGGTACGCTAATGTCTTCAGTATACTGCTAAACTGATTGGAATCGTTCCATCTTTCAAAAAGGTTCTACCATTTCTTTAAATATTTATAAGGAGCGATTATAAATTAAAACGTTACCGATAGCATCCTTAGTAACAGACAATGCTATTTGTTCGAGTTTATGTTTAGATTCTGAGTGGGCGATGTTAATGATTATCAAAATAAAGCAGATTAATGCAGACAGTATAACAAGACTTTGTGGTACAGAGGGGAAGCTGAATCTGCATCGCCATAAAGGAATAAAGTCGACCTCCGATTGTTATTGCTTAGTTAAATCAACTTCTTCCTCTTCTATTAATAATTTATTCTCAGTTTGGACAGCAAATTCTACCAGTTTGATAAAAATATATGACACTGTGCTAGCTCCAGTCTCGAAATTTATGCAGATGTCGCAATGATATATGAGAATATCTAGTACATTAATAGCAAAGTAAAATCATATCTTGGCGAAATACTAGCCCCATGTTAAAAAAGGAAGGCAGATTAGGGTATAGCAGCGTGATCATTAAAGGCTGATAACGTAATTTAAAGATGATGCTTTTTTGGCGAAGTAGGAAATCATGCAATAGCTGTCGACTACATTATTCATGAATAACGTTGGGAATGAGTATTGAATTAAGAATACTTGTGACTAATAATTCAAGGTGAAGAAATAGAACGATTACTTAATCAAATAACAAGCCTCACAAAATTGATGGCGATTTGGGATACTTCTATTTATTTAAGAATACGTGTATATTCTAATCTAAAATCTTGCTTCATTGCGTGTAGGACATATCAAATTGAACTAAGCGAGAATATAACAAAAGTAGGAAGGTGGTGGCTATTCGTGTGCGTTTTGGATTAGCGAGAGAATGGAATAGAAATACCAGAAACTCTAAAGTATTCCAAATATGAACGAATATGACGATTGTCTCCCCAAAATCGAAGTCTGAAAGTTGATCATAGTCTTTGGAGACCGTGTAGGTGAATAACATTAAATCAACTCAAGTAGTGCAAAATTAGCATTAACCCCCCATCTCCTTTCTGTCATTATGTAACGGAATCAGATTGTGCAGTAAAAAGTCTAGTTTGCTCCATATTTTACGAGAATAGATTGTTAGATCTGGCACTAATGTTAAACAAGCAAAAATGTACTTCGTTGTAGCTGTGGAGATGTTGAAGTACAAGCGTTGGTACTCACTTCTTAATTTCATCCATGTTACATTATTATTGTGAATATTGAGATACAAGCAAGATTGGAAAGTATTCTTCAAGGAGCAAGCGATACAGAAAGTACTTAGAACGACGGTTTACCACTTCATCCTACATCTAATGTAACTGTATGACAGTTTAGTAGAAACTGGAACAGCATGTGCGATGAAGGACAACATAAGCCTTATCAATCAGATCCAGGAGCTATGCATAAACATCAGTCATGTCAGTTGTTTTGTGTTCAAATGTTCAAATGTTTGTAAATCTTTCGGGCCAAACTGCATCGTCATCAGTCCGTAAATTACAAACAACTTAAACCTAGGTAAACTAACCTAAGTACAACACACACACCCATGCCCCAGGGAGGACTCGAACCTCCATGGCGAGCAACCGCGCGCTCAGCAGCGAGATGCTTTAGACCGCTCGGCTACTCCACCACGGCTGTTTTGTGGAAACATGGAAGAAACAGTGTAGAGAGATAAAGAACGTTCTAAGGTTTCCTCAGTATTGTAGTGACTTAAACTTTCATTAAAAGACTACATTCATAGGTTAAATTAATAAAGGTTGAGTTTGTTTATTTGTCTTATATAGAATATGAGGCTCAACGGCCACGCCGCAGTGGATACACTGGTTCCCGTTAGATCACAGAATTTAAGCACTGTCGGCTTGCCTAGCACTAGGATTGGTAAACGTCCGGCTCTGCCGAGCGCTGTTGGCAAGCGGGGTGAACTCAGCCCTCCTGAGGATAATTGAAGAGCTACTTGAGTGAGAAGTAGCGGCTCCAGACTGAGAAACCGACACAATGGCTGGGAGTGCAGGGCGTTGACCAAGTGCCCCTCCATTTTGCACCGAGGCCAACGAGAAAGACAGGCCCCAGCGTAGACGTCATGCCATGTAAGCAAGGTAGTTCCGAGCCAGCGCGATCGCTAGCTCAGTGGCTGGCTGCTATGAGGCAGGTGGCTGTGCCCCAGCGGCCGGCCAATCAGGTAGCGATCGCGCCGACTCAGAACTATCTTGCTTCCGTGGCATAATGCGTGCAGTGAGGCACCCGATGACGCCTGCGGGCGGAGGATGACACGGCGGCCAGTCACTACCGTTGGGTCCTCGAGACCTGTGTGGGACGAAGTTTAGTTAACAGACAGAATACGAGACATGTTGAGTACTTCTTGCCTTTTCGAGACACGTTGAGTATATCTTGCCTTTTCGATTCCTTTCATCATTTTTGTATCTAATTTTTAACGATTGTATGTTCGCTTCAGTAGTTTTGTGCACAGTTTTAAACTGACTAAGATGTTCGCCATTATGGAACGCTGCATTTTGAGGTACGTCTGTACCCTCACACCATTAGCTTATTTCCGGTCCTCCTTAGTGTTGCATTTTGGATGGTCAGCAGTGTACTATTTTTCTAGATACTATTACGAATACAGTGGGAAAATATCGTTCGGTATTGTAACACATCTCTTTACTCCAACAGCTATGTACAGAGTAGATTCTTACCGTGATTAAATATCTGGACTCGTATTCTGGTGATAGACTGTTTTAATTCCCACCCAGCCCACTAGTTTTCGGTTAAAAGCAAACGCCAAGCTAAACGACCATAACTGGCAACTCGAGCACATTATGTTGGCGCCCAGGGCTCCTGAAACTCGTAATATAGTAATACTAGCTGAAGACCCGGCACTTCCCCGGTGTTTATTTCCTATGTTCTCTAGTTGTGCATATCCTCTGCCGTCTTCTCTTTCTGACCTATCGTTTTTGAAGTTCAAGGGTGCAATTTTATTTTCAAGATCGGGATAAAAAAGTAGACTTATGTCAACGTTTGTTTTGAAGGTGAAACGTAGAACATTTCATCAAGATGTTGATGAAAACTGCATTTTTATCGAAGTCTGTAATCACAGTACCCTCCACTATGCACCATGCGAGACTTTATGTAGACATTGACCTTCCTCTTGTTTTGTAGGTTAAATCTGCAAAATTTTATCAAGATTGCAACAAAACTATACTATAGATTTGTATGGAATACAAACTCAGGAAGATCTGCTTTATACATATAAACTAGTTGCAAACCCAACGTTGCCCGGGATGTTTAATATCTGTCGGCTTTCAGGAATTTCGTTAAGATTACTGGAATAGAGAAATATCTAAGTAGTATATACGAAATGGATTTGCATATGGTGCATGATGTAACAAGTTTTTACCCTTTGTCGTATATATATGTCATATTTATTGAATTATATCTAAGTGTGCACCTCGGTTGCGCAGTGGTATAATGTCAGACAACAAATCCAAAGGTCGCGGGTTCGATCCCTGCCAGGTCCTAGGATTTTTATCTGTTACTTTCCACTTCTTCCACCTCTGGCAGTATTGCTCATGTGAAAAATACCGAGTAGCACCGTGGTTCGGAACCCATGTTAAACTGTAGATCCACCCTATAACTGGCTGGGTAAGTCAGTTCGAAGGTCGGAGGAAGGCAACGGCATACCACCTCCAAACAGGACCATGCCTAGTAAAGCACTGTGGTGTTCAAACCAATCTTTGGATTGTTGTCTGCTTTACTTATGTTGTATGTCGTATATATGATGTCGTATTTATTGAGTTATGTGTTGTACAATTGTATAATTTTTCATGTATATATTCATTTGTATAAGTGCTGTATGTCTGTAAAATCTGTTGTGAATACAATTAGTAGTAAAGAAGTAACAGATTAAAACTTGTGCCTGATGGAGTGGTTTTCCATGCATGTTACTGTTTATGTGCTTATCTATCAGGAACTACATATCGTACTGTGATACAATTTCGAAGATACATTCAGTTATATGTGTGTATACTGTCTGTAAAATTTCCTGTGGGTACAATTTGTAGTGTAGAAATTATAACGTCACACCGAATGCCGTAGATTTAGTGCACGAACAACGGTGAAGTTGTAAGTGAGAAACGTTTTTTCCTTTCATCATTTTGCTGTGGTTGTCAGCGAGAAAAAATATAATGAAGGTTTGAAATTGTCTTTAAAGTTTGTTGCAAGTTCTTAACTAGTCTCATTCTCATACAGTATATGAATAAAGACTCGTCGCATTATAAGTCAGTTTTGTGCGAGTTCTATTTTTTATGACGTTATATCTTCTGAAATATATGTCGTATGTGATTCTTAAGCGTGCAACAGCTGTTACCTCACAGTAAGGAATATGTGCATTAAATTTGGTTGAAATCAGTCCAGTGGTTTAGAAGGAAATGTGCAATATTGTCTTGTGATGTAGCAGTTTTTCGTGTGTCTCATTGTTCATACGTCATGTCTCATGAACCATATGTTGTACAAGGTCCTTACACTTATGGTGAGCGTACTCATGGATTAAAGCTTCCGAGTGTAAAATTTCATCAAGATTGGAACAAAACTGCAGATTTGTTTGTAACACAAACAAACACACGGACACTCCAGTATATACTGTATATAAAGATGGATAGAAATTTGTTCCAAATAATATATAGTCTGTCTGTTCGAATGTTTATTTCAGTAACATGTAAATATTTGGAATAAATCGGTGATAATGCACTGGTATTCTTGTCGAAACGTTAAACTATGACGTGTCTGTACATATTAGCCTTAGTACCCGAATTTATCATGCATATCATTGTTTAAGATGTGAAATCTCCTGAGCTATGTGCTGTAGGGCTTCTTATCCCTACGGCCATTGTTATCTCTTCTTAAGAAATATGTGCATGAAGTGTGATTGAAATTGGTATGGTCGTTGAGATGTGTGACGTTGTCACATGATGCAGCAGTTTATCGCGCATTTCATTGTTTATGACATATCTCCTGGACAATGTGTCGTATAGTGATATTATTACGCCTATAACCTTCGTGAAACTGCTTGCAATATATTGACACAGTTTCGTCGTAAGCGGATGAACGGAAAGGCAGCGTATGAAAATAATACAAACATTAATTTTTATATACTGTAGTAGATAATAATAATGAATTCTCATAATAACAATATAGTACAAATAGTAAAAAAATACTGTATCTGCCTTAAAATAATTATTATGTATTACATATAGTCACTAAGTAACAACCTTTCTACAAAATAACCACATCGTTTTTCGGGATAAATAGGAACACATTCTTAGGTTAGGATTTAAATTTGAGTAAAAAATACCAATATCCAAATAATAATTGAAAGTTTCCGGAAATATTGTTTATCTTAGGTCCATTGGGTGCCCCACTGCAAGTAACGCCTGGGAAAGAATTTGCCTCCCTCCCCATGCTCCTCCCACCTCTTCCCCCCTAGCTAAGCAAATGCCCTGCCGTCGCTCGAACATAAAATATCAACCAACACTGCCAAAAGACACATCTTTAAAGTTGAAGGCAGCGTATATAGACGGTATGACATATAATTGCTCCAGTATTGTGTTCTTAGTACTTGCCACAGTGAAATGGAGCAGGCTGCAGAATATTCCTAGCTTTCTGACTAAAACGGCATAGTGATGATTTGTAATTAATTTTCTCGAGATAGCACAGTCTACCACATAATACTTTATATTTCAGCATTTACCTAATAATTACTTGCTCTTCTTGTAAACGTTCTATTCGTTTGTTAGGGATCTAATTAACGTCAATGATATTCCTGCTAAAACTGTGTCAGTATTTAGTTGGCAATCCCTTACTTATGGTACCGAAGCTTGTAGTCAGTGATGAGAGAAATACTATCTTAGAGAAACATGTAGTATTAGCATGATAACAGAAGTAAGATTTGAAATGTTGCTATAGAATACTAGAAAGGAATATTAAACACTGAAACTTACAGGCATGCAAATAACTTAGATTTACATATACTATGTAATTTTATTATGAAACTGGGAGCTGAGTAAACGCTGCAGCGACGAAATAGAAAAGAAAAGCAGGAGAAAAGATTAGCACTTTCACGATTTATTTACATTTTTTAAAGAATCAATTCATAGAGTGGATCAGAACGTAAATGGGACAGGATAAGCTAACATACTTAATCTGCATGGATATGTGGGAAACTAAGAATTATTATGTAGATCTTTCAGAATTTATTTATGAATCTGGCTGTAGGATAATCAAACGAAAGACATCATAGCGTCACAACAGAAAATATAAAGAATCACTGGAAAATTAAAAGAAAATTGTGAGGATATTAATGGTTTCTAAAGTAAATATCGTCAAAACAATAAAGACATTTTAGCTGATTAGAGAAGCCTATGAAAGATTTCTTCAGTGAAGGAAGTCTACAACAATAAAATAAGAATCTGGCGTTAAATTTCCTTGGGAATATAGCACTTTTATAGAACTGAACATCAGCAAACAAAACTAAAATAATAAAAATCGTGCATAATCTGGGAATATAAAAACAATTACAAATCAACTGTTTGCAACTTCGCTTTTCATACAGAAAAAAACTATCATGTGAATCTTAGAATACGTAACCACAAAAGTAATATACTTAAATCCTTCAGCCGATTCGATAACAAAAGCAGTAGCGGAGATAAAAAACAAAAGAAAACATGGGCAAAGGTGACACATATTAGAATACATGACACCGATTATAGATGATGTTTGTATCGTGAAAGAGGTCTCTGTTTAATGATGTAAGACTCAAGCTATAAACTATGTAAGGAACATGAGTCATGGTATTTTTAATGAGTGCATGTGTACTGAAGAATGCCTCGCAGATTGCTCTTGACAGAACCAGTCACTTCAAAGATTGGGAAAATGAGATTCATGCATATCCTATAGGCTCTTGTTCCAATACCAATTAGAGTCAATAGTTAACTCACGTTATCTGGAAGTCTTTATAATTGGGGATTCATGTAATGAGTAATGGAAAGTTGAAAAACTAATGTGCTGAATGAGTGCTATTCGGTATCTTATGTGAGTTTTATGACTTTTATTGAAGCTTTCATCACTAATTCCAGTATACCATACGAGTCCTGAAAGACTTGATGTACACACTGTAGATAGAATCTGAAAATTTGACTTTAAACAGTTTCAGTTGAGACGAACTTGGTCGGTCACAAAAGAGCATGTACTCTGTTTTGCAATGACCTCAGTGGCAGTTTATTCTAGGAATATTCGTTTCAAAACTAACAAGACAAATTTTTCAGATGCTTATGAATATGTGTTCACAAACACTTGTAAGCTATACTTATTTTTCTCAGGCTGTAATAAACATTTCCATAAGGTAAAGGGCAGATACCAAGGACATGAGAACTGTGGCAGTGATGCAGATTGTACAGAGGTGTGATACAAAATAAACTGTTCTGAATAAGTTGCTGGTAGGATTTATTAGCAGATTAGCATATTAATAGGTAAAATGGATGATTACTGTTTCCTAAACTGGTAACATATTTTTGTTATGTATACATGTAAATGACAAGTATTTCATCCGATTTGGTGGAATATCAGTTTTCGTAAAGAGAGAGCGCTTCAATCTACATTTTGAGATCGAATTAAGCATCAAGTAAGTCATTCCTTAAAATAAAGGCGTAGCCTACTAAATATTTAGATTATTTTGCTGTGTAATGGCAAAAACAAGGTGTCGTTTACCAATAGTAATGCTTATAAGTATCACAATGCAAAAAATAGTAAACAAGTATGAACATTTCTGAGACAGACAAAACGTTAAGACCAAAGATTTCTCTTGAAGAAGCTGGTTCATAGGATCCTTACCCACAAAATAGATTATTACTGATAGAAACTGTAACACACTCATTGACTGAGTCATGAGGAAGGCATCTGGTTTTTACTTATGTGTTGTATATCATACCTAAACTCGAACAGGTAACTAAGAGTATACAATCAACTGGGGGGAGGAATATTTTTCGCCAAGAGTGTGGCTTCAGACAACACCCAATTGGTTTTATATGAGGGGATAGTACGAATAAATTGTGTCTCTGCAGTCACCTTATAGTATTTCATGTAGGTACACGTGGATTTTATGTAAATGCATATTTCTGCACATCAGTCATAAGATAGTTATAATACCGAGAAATGCAAAGTAAGAAAAATGTAAATCATGAGCAACAGACCATTGATATTCCTTGAAATATTTTCTGACTATCAAAGTATCAGATGTACATAGGGCATTTTTCTAAAAACAAACAAACCAAGTGGTACACCAAGATGATATACACACATAAATTAACACACAAATACCACACATACTAAAGGAACAGGGTCTCCATAAAGCATATAACACTGCCCAATCTCAGCAAACAACTCTACAGCCATCAATCAAGACAGAAAAATCCGAAGGATCCGGAATATACAAACTTAAATTTCAAAGAAGTGGTGCAATGTAAAATCAGAAATTTCAAAATATTATATGAAGAACTTATCAGGTGTTGGAGTTATGAAACAAAACACACCACATTTGAAGAGCACTGAAAACAACACAACCAATATCCAATAATTATATAATTCATCATTATCAACAACCACAACAAAGAACTTCTACAAACACAAACAAACAATCACATTCAGAAATCCATAGTCGAGAACCAAACAAGTAATAAATGAACAGACAAAAACCAATGAAAACTCACTGATAAACGTAATTAAAAAATGAGAAAGTAATTAGAAAGTTTTGGTCTTCTCTCATACACACACGCACAACAAACAACCCCCTCATGTCTCTCTCTCTCTCTCTCTCACAGACACACACACACACACACACACACACACACACACACACACACACACACACACACACACACACACACACACACTCAAACATACACTGACATAAAGTAGATTACAAAAACACACATTCAACTGTTGGTAATAGACAGACATTGCACCATCAAAACAAGAACAACAACACATATAAAGCAGCATCCAGAAAACTGTAACTCTGAGTAAAATTAATATACAACGCTTTTATAAGAAAAACGTGAAATAATAAAAACATTAGCATATGGGTATGCCAGACACTGAATATATCCTGTTAATAATGTAAGGAGAGATGCATATGACTTAAAAAACGTACTTTTCAGTTATGTAGAAGGACCTTACAAACAAATATCTACACATAATAATTTTTTTATGTTTTTCGAGTAACTCAAAAACCACTACCTGTAGCGAAAATGCTTCCCAGTACTAAATTACATTACACAATATTTAATTTTTTCTCCATGACTAAGAGTTACCGTATTGTGGGTGTTCCAGTGATATAAAGTATTATCAAAATATTATTTATTAAGTTGAAATAACTTAGGTTAAAAACAAGTATTTAATGTGTGTTTGATGTGCACTAGAGCCATATTAAGTAATATATGGTATCCTAGGGCGGCAAAAGAACGGAATGAGGCAGGAATGTATAGTTGAAGCACGAGGCAAGATGAATTGGCGGACTGAACACCTGCACTTTTCTCCTTCATAGGTCTGCAAATCGAAAATGGGTGATTCCTCAAACTATGTATCCCCCACAATAGTGTATTTCACAAAGTTATACAGACCTTCAGCAGTGATCCTTATTTTCTACGTATGACACATGACCCAGAGATGACTGGGGGGGGGGGGTGTTTATTTTCTAGACAGTGTGGTCACAGTACATGGAATGCAGACATGAGTTACTGAACTGACACTTATGTAAGAAATGCATGTGGACAGTGTCTAGGTGAATATGTACATACTGTTCTACAGTGATAGAGGGGAATTAATTCTTAGTCATTCTATGTGACAGCTGTAGTGTTCATCTGGAAAATGCGACTTTCCCCACTACATGTACTACTCGATTATCAGTTCATAGGTAAACTCTACCTCTACCTCTCCATGGGATTTCAGAGAAATCGGTTTTAACAGCAGTAGGGGCTACACTTCATCATAAATCAGCCAAATAAGTATAAAAATATTCCTCGTGAATCACTGTACCTATTACTGAAGGGACTATGAAAATCCCTAAAGTAGTTCCTGATTCTTTTGATATGTTATGCATGTTATGACAAAAAATCTTTTTATGTAATGTAATTACAAATTTCCGATTTCTTTCTTCACTAACAATGTCAAAACTAGGTTCTCATCAAAGTTTACAATTCAATATCAACAGTAAGTAATCTGTAACTATTCATTTTGATGAGTCAGTTTGCGAATATAAAATGTGTGATATAAATTGCCGTATATTTGTGTTGCATGGACATAGAAGCTTAATTTTTTGTACTGCCAAGGAACTGTAGTTCTTAGTATGTAACGTAAATGTCAGCTTTGGGTTTATTTATAAATAGCTCCTGCATTTTATTTATCATAATGTGTTATTCCTATTTTCAAGTAGTCCTTCTCTGTGCTATGCCATTTACTAGACAAGGGGAAGAAAAACCTAGATGCAAACCACACCACAGAAGAAAAAGATAAACTCATACATTTTAAATAATCACAAAAGATTGCAAATATTTCCCAAAACCATAAAAAAACCGCATTTCTTTATCAAAGAAGCTATAACAAAAACTCAGGTATAACATAAATAATAAACAAGATTCATATTAAGACTCTGGAATATATATGATAATATGCACTATCCTAACTATGACAGACAGACGGACAGCACCACATATACAGACTACATCAAGGCTTAGAACAAATACACAACAACACAATAGTCACAAATGCACAATACAGAACAACCATTCGATAAATGGAGCAAAATTTCAAAGTACTAAATCGAACAAATGAAGTGGATTTTATAAAGGACTGGAAATATTTTCACATTACAAACAAATGACGATGAAATATTAAACAAAAATTTGTAACTGAACCAGTGAATTTTTTCAGATGTTTCAACTCAATACTGAAATAAAAAAGTTAACACATAGAAACTGATATCATTGTAAATATTTGTAAGAAAATTAAGATCAAGATTATTAAGAAAAAAAATCTCATATTGAAGACTTATCACAGTGTCTCTGTTTAGTAAATATGATAACGTTTTTGTAGCTTTTATGTACTTTTGCTTTGTTTGTTATTCTATGTGGGTATGTAGTTTATTAAATGTGAGAGCCTGCATACATGGAAAACTGTAAAGCAGCAAGAGCAACAGAAAATGCATTACCTCACATAAAGAATGCCATAAAAACGTGGCATAGCACCGAGAACTATGCACTTGAAAACGGAAATAAAGTCTCGAAATGCATTGTGCAAAATACAAACAAAAAGTATACTTTTTGTTTGCATGTCACATACATTAACAAACAGTTTGTAGTAGAGCAAATTAAGAGTCAGCTTGATACCTCTACCTGTTCATGAGTAAAACGTGGTAGTAATTATGGAACGGACAGAGAGACTTACTGAGGTATGAAATCCTAAACAAAATTGTGTTGTTACTCATAGGTGCTGTGTATGTGCACTGACTTAGCAAACGTCTTGGGAGCGGGGCATACATGGCACAGGTGTGTAGCTGTGCACGACACGTACCCTTTGCCAGCTGCAGCTGTGTAGAAGAGCTCCACAGATGTGGTCACGCAAGTGACTTGTTTAACATACAACATTGTCGTGAAATGATGCCATTGGAAGGTGTATGCAGGAGGGTGCTCAACGGATGGTAATTTTTATTTCAGCAGTGGTGCATGAATTCGGTTTTACATACTAAACCATGTCTGTGGGTTAGAGTGAATGTTTGAATGAGGGTGTCACAGGCCACAGGCGACAGACGAACTACCAGCTATGCAGCCACGCTTGATGCCTGTGACAACTGACAAGTGAGACAGTTCATCAATGGCAGCAAAACGTCAGCAGGGCAACTCATCACAGTTTAATTAGAAACCTGAGATGCCAGACATCTCTTCCAGTGGACAGTCTGTAGGAAAAATTGTATGGAAACCGGCGTTACACATGGGTTTCACTATTAACACAAAGCCATCAGGCACTAGGCTACTATTTGTTGCCAACCATCAGTTGCTGGTACTGGAAGAATGGTGGAACTCGATATGGATGGCCGAATCACTGTTCCGTTGTACCATATCGATAGAAGACCACATAAATCAATGGATCCTACCTACTAAGAAAGTGTGGTACAAGGTGGTAGTCTCTGTTATGGCCTGCGGTGCGTTTTCCTAGAAGGTAATGGACCACTACTGGGATGTATTGGAACGCAACCTCCATCAAGGAGAATCTCTCCGTTCGAGCTCTGATTTCTCGTTATTCTGATGATCATTTCTACCTATGTAAGTGAAAGTCAACAATATATTTTCGAATTCGGAGGAGAATGTTGCCGATTGGAGTTTTGTAAGTAGCTCACGACGCAGCGAGAAACGCCGTTGTTGTAATGAGCCCCTTCCCAGATCTTGTAACATTTCTGTAACGCTGTCTCCCCTGTATCGTGACGATACAAAACTAGCTGCCCTTCTTTGGACTCATTCGAAGTCCTCTGTCAAACCCACTGGATAAGAATCCCACACTGGGTAGCAATATTCCAAAAAAAGGACAGAAAAGCTTACTGTATGCAGTTTCTTTAGTAGTTCTGTTTCATCTTTTAACGGTTCTGCCAATAAAACGCAGTCTCTGGTTCGCCTTTTCCACGACATTATCTACGTGTTCTTTCCAGATTAAGTCTGAAGTAATAGTAATTCCTAGGTATTTATTGGAGTCTACAGCCTTCACTTTTGATTGATTTACCTTGTAAACAAAGTTTTCGTACTCATGTGGGCGACTTCACACTTCTCATTATTTAAAGTCAATTGTCAATTTTTACACCATACTGATATCTTATTTGGATCGTTCTGCTGTTGGTTTTGATCTTCTTATGATTTTACTAGACGGTAAATGACGGCGTCATCTGCGAAAAATGTAAGAGAACTGCTTAGATTTTCTCCCCAATCGCTTATGTAGATAAGGAGCAGCAGAGGACCAATAACACTACCCTGTGGAACGCCGGATATCAGCTCTGTTTTAGTCGATGCCTTACATCGATTACTACAAATTGTGTCCTCTCCGACAGGAAATCCCCTATCCATTCGGAAATTTGGGGCGAAATACCATAACCACGCAATTTGATTAAAAGCCGTTTGTGGGGTAGGGTGTCAAAAGCTTTAGGGAAATCAAGAAATACGGAATCAATTTGAGAAGCGTTGTAGGTAGCACTCATCACTTTGTGTGAGTAAAGAGTTAGTTGTGTTTCGCATGAACTATAGTTTCTAAATCCGTGTTGAACTTGGGTCAGTAGACCGTTATGTTCGAGATAATACATAATAGCTGACGTCAATGTAATATGCCTGTAGTTTGGTGGGTTACTCCTACTACCTTTCTTGAATATAGGTGTGACCTATGCAACTTTCGAATATTTTGGTACAGATCCTTCATTGAGAGAGCGGTTGGATATGGCTGATAATTAAGGAGCTATCGCTTCAGCACAATCGACTAGAAATCTAATGTGCATACAGTCCAGACCAGAAGACTTGTTCTTGTTAAGTGATTTAAGTTGCTTCACTACTCCAAAGATATCTACTTCAATGTTACTCATTCTGGCCTCTGTGCGTAATTCGAAATCTGCAAACGATTTGGTATCAGCTACGTCCAAATGTGTACCAACAACTGATAGGCTCACTTCTATGGCGGCTCACTTTAGTCTGCAGGGCCCCACACGATAATAGGAGACTATGACGTGACGTCTGCTAAGTCAGTATACTCGGTTTGCGGTGGTGTGCCACGTGAGACGGGCATTACCTGCTGAGGAGCCGCAGAGCTGTCGGAGGCGACCTCTGAGACGACGGCCTCCTCGATCTCGGAGATGATCTCCTTGAGCGTGTTCTTGATGCTCTCCTGGTGGATCTCCGCGGGCTGGGCTGGCGGCTGCGGCTGCTCCTGCGGCGCCTCCTGCTGCGCTGGCTCTGGTTGCTGAGCCTCCTGCGCTGGCTCCTGCGCTGGCTCTGGCTGCTGAGCCTCCGGCTGCTGAGCCTCTGGCTGCTGAGCCTCCTCCTGAGCTTGCTGCTGCTGAGGCTGATCGGGCTCGCCAGCGGCGGGCGGCGACAGCGGCGGCGCCTCCAACACCAGCTCCACTGTCTTCTCGCTGCCTCCGCCGCCTCCCCCGTCCTCGCCAGTACCGCCGCTGCTGGTTTCTTGCTGAGAAACCGAGGAGTGCTGCCAACAGACACAGCACTGCATTATAAATTTATCTCTAACCGTATACAATTTTAAGTCATATAATGTCAATACCAAAAATGTGGAAAAGTTATTAACCAATTTACTCCAAAGCTTTATACAGAGAATTAATAAATTTTCTGATGGCCTACGAAGAGGAAGCATTGGTAGAGAACTTTTCGAAAAGTCCAAGAAAATTTACTGCAAATCTTCATGCATTGTGCTAATAACCGTTCAGATGTTCATAGGCTACATTTTTATTTTTGAGTTTAGATGGATATTGGATACTTATTTGTAACATATATGATATGCAGGGTGGTCAGAAATTCCCATTATGGACTTCTAAGACTTTTTCAGGAAAGAATAACATTTCGACGTTTCGAATAGGAACCCATTCCGAAAACGTATACAGCATACGTCTGTTGAAATGTTTAGTAAGGTATCATGTAAAATTTGAAATAAATGGGTGAGTACTATTCATGATAGTATAAATGTATAACAGGCTTTTTTTTAAATCATGTAGTATATAAATGTATAAAAATACCAAAGTAATTGGAAAAAGTTGTACAACAAAGTTGTAAGTCAACTTTGTTTAACTTTTTACACAGTACTGTATTGAAGATAACTAGCACAGCCTCACTGATTTATTTCAAATATTTGTATGATACAATGAAAATGTGCTACCCTCTTTCCATTCTATGACAGTTTCAATTCAGATGATTATCTCATCCACTCCTACTTGAGGAATGTAATTAGGCACTGAAGAGATACCAGGTGGGATGGCGACAGTGTACCAGAACATGCTTCGGAGGTACAACGTGTGTAACGACATTGGTGGTCGCCACATCGTGCCGTTGTTGTAATGCATCAGTACGTTGTGGCTGGTGCCATAGGTGCTGGGTTCTTGTTGTTGTCGACTAATGTAAACCATAATGTGTAAATCGTGTCGAAAATACGTAATTAATAACATAACGATTCAGTATTACATTCTTCAAGTAGGAGTGGAAGAGATAATCATCTGAAAGAAACTTTCGTGGAGCGTAAACGATACTTTTCTGGACATGAGTTCCTATTCAAAACGTTATGTACTCACTACCCTCTACAAGTCCTAGAAGGCTGTAACGGGAATTTCTGACAACCCTGTATAAATGTATATACAAAAATTAAATGGGAGATATTGTGAGCAAAAATCTGGAAACCTTCCTGTCCATTGCTCAACAAATTGTATAAGAGTATTTAATAACTGTTCTGATAGGTGCTATATTTTTACCTATGTACATATAATTGCACTATATAAAGACGTTTTGTAACAGCCCCCCAAAAATCTCGAATAGTACTCACCCCTTTATTTCAAATTTTACATGATACTTTACTAAACATTCCAACAGAAGTAGGCTGTATATTTTTTCGTAAACAATATCTGTAAATATATTTGTATTATATGATAGGGAAATAAGTTTTCAAAATTTTAGAAAGACTTATCGCTGATTTACTACAAATTTTGGCATGAGCTTCTAATGAATATGCAAAAGACACAGGCTAGTTTTTTAAAATTATTATGTAGTATATAAATGTATAAAAAATACCAAAGTTATCGGAAAGTTATAACACAACTTCGTTAAAAATTTTACACAGTACTGTAATTAACATAAGTAGCACAGCCTATATATATTCTTCGCTGATTTATTTCAAATATTTGTATGATACAATTAAAATGTGCTACCGTCTTTGTACTTTTCTAACCTGTTATGGAGCACACACCATGCAACAGTACTCAAAACAAGGCATCTTCTAGGTGGTCTGCCAATAAAACGCCTACCCAACAATATTTTCTGTTTTATCTTTATGATTTAAGTCAGTCATAAATATAGTTCCTAGGTAGTTAGTTGAATGTATGACTTTTATATTAGATTGATTTACATTGTAAGCAATAATTACCAGGTTTCATTTAGTATCCATATAATGATTTCACACTTTTCAATTTAGAATCAATTGCCAATTCTTGCACCACTCTGATAGCTTATATAAATCGTTCTGTAGTTGGTTTTGATCAACTAACAAAAAATAACTGCAAATAACCTAACAGGGCTGCTCTGATTTTCTCATCATCTGATCTACAAATGTAATAAAAATTTACATTATAATTAGAATTTTTACAGTGTTACAAAATGATCAACATCCTAGAAGTTGGATAATGATATCAAGTAAATAATAACATACATAAATTTTGAATAGAATTATGAGACCACTTTTCATTCATAAAATAATGTGAACATTTTAGCTTATCAGTAATACAATGGAAATAAGAACTATGTATATTGCCAAATGTGTTCACTGTGAAACATCAGATACCTGTAAAATGTAACATTGTAACTAGAGATATGAATCTTTTGTAATACAGGTATTTGAAATAAAAATACGAAATGCAAAACACTTTTTTTGAATTTGTAATACCTTTTTTAAGAAGTATCTTCTATTTTATAAGTACTTGAAATAAACATATTTTATATTTGTCAAATTAAAAATGGTTCAGTTGATATTTTTTTATTACATACTGCAGTATTGTGTTTCATTTTATGAGCCATGTATTTAAGCGAAAATAGTTTCATGATGGATAGAGATGGCACAATAATCGCCTAAGTTACACCAATCGAGCGAATATATGCATTACCTTAATTATTAGAAAGTGCACTAAGACGTGAGAACACATTACATTGTGTGACAATAATGATGAAGACTACTATGTATGTTGGGTAAAATATGGTAAAAGCTTTCAAAATACATGGAATGGATAGTCAGGAACAAGTGTAAGAAGTTCAGTTTATATTCAGAATACTAAAGTTGCAAATGATAATATTGATGATAGTGTGCAGTCTTATCAAAGTGTCCTGCCCAGTGGAATTTGAGTTCTAGGTCTCCTAAAGCATGTGAACGTATTTCAAATGAAGTAGAATATCTCCTACTTATCCATGCCCAACAGAATGGAATTCATTCTATTCAAGATGCACTCATGGTCAAGGATACTCTAAATGAAACTTTAAGAAAGTAGAAATAGCAACTTTCAAGATAATTGAAATGAAAATTATTAATGAGTACAGTAGCTGTTTACAACCTATTGCTGACGAAATCCGACGCTTAAAAGAGGACAAAGATATTTACTATAGTTGTCTTCGAAAACTGAACCGTTGTAGGCTCAACGGCCTGGTACAAGTCTTTCAGCTGGACGCCATTTCTGTGACGTGCGTCTTCCCTAAGTGTCCCATTTACCTAAACAGAGAACGGGGACAAAATGTGCTGTTCCAGGCAGCTCTTCTTATCACTGAAAGGCTATAACATACCTGTAGATTGAAAAACCCATGATATGACTCGAATTCGATCCCGTGATCAGAAAGGCGCTTTACAACCTAGGTCACCACTATATTTTGCACAGTAAAATGAGAGGAAATTTGATATTTCGTATAATCGTTGATTTCTCGTCTCTGATGTGTTAGAGACACTTACATATGATGTTCTCTTAACGGTAAGACAAATTTTCAAAACTGATGGTGAAGGACAGTTATATCACTTTTTATGTAAAGAGCCATGGCTCACATTGAATAGAGTATCTTTAACTTTTATGCTCACTACGATGTTGTTATTAGGATGACTGTATTAACAAGTTCTTTATGTGGTTCATTTATGTGTGATACTGTGAAAGATGAATGATAGTCAAAGGAAGAAATACATGCATTTCGGTCAAATGTTTCAACAGAGCGATATCAATGATATCAATACTTCCTAGATTTGCCCAGGATTTCTGTCCTAATATTTGTAGTCAAACAAAGAGTGAGAAATGGGCAAATGGGGTAATAAATTTAATAATATTTTGAGTAACGTCCAAAAGCGCATCAAATGTATAATGTATTTTATTTTTTAGTTTTATACAAATCGTTTCACAAAACATTCAGCCTGCTTAAATGAAGTTAAACTAACCTAAGGACAACAGAAATACTCATGTCCGAGGGAGGACTCGAATCTACGACGGCGAACGGCCGCGCACACCGCAACACGGCGCTATTCCAACACGGGCTACCATGTACCATCTTTATTTTTTTAATTAAATATTTGTATTACCTAAGAAGTCATTGATCTGACAATACTTTACTCATTAGACGGTTGAAGTATCGAATGCACAAACGAACTATGATATGAGACAACTATCTCGAATTAGTATTGGATGTCGTTTCTTTAGAAACATGTAGCATGTACGTGGGAAATGGTTACTTCATCGGGATGATGTTTGTATATGAAAGTTGAGTTATCCTATTTAGAGGTCACATACATCATATGAAGGGCTTATTTCAATAGTGGCGCAGGTCCACTTTTTTTTTTTTTTTTACAGACAAAATTGAGTAACTCTCACGTACATATTCACACAAATCGTTTTTAATTTATTTGCATAGTGGGACAGCTCCAACTTCGTCCTGCTGCCAACAAAATGCGCCTCAATGCAGACGCATTAGAGAAAGCAAACAGGAAGTTATTTCAGTAGTGGTACAACTCCGTGTGCTCTTGTGCATTGTAGCGTGCTGCTATTTCTTGCGAATATGATACAATTGATGATCTAGATTTTCACACGATTTCAGGTAAAAAGAATTTACTTACTTTCCTCTCAGCTTGATAGACATTTTGAAACAAAATAGGAATATGCAAGACTGAAGGTTATGTTGACAATGACAATGGAAAATGAGGGTGTCCATCTTAATTTATTTCACATACATATTTATCAATCATATGGTGCTGTGTAAATCATAACTTGTCTTACTTCCTATCTAGATACTTCTACCGACGACGATGAAACTTCCAATGAAAGTGCAAACATTGAAGAAACAGGAAACACTCCTGCCTATGCGTACGGTGCAGCCGCAAATTTGCAGACAAAAAGGAAGCGTACTCGAAGCAAGCAGGGTGCAAGGAAAACGGACACATATGAAAAGCATATTCGAAAGAAAAAAGGAACTCTGGGAAGTTATACGTTACAGCAACTGATAAAATAATGTGGAATGCAGGGGTGCACGTAAATATTTCAATAAAATTTCAGAGGATGAGGGGCCGAAGAAAAAAAGAAAACTTCAAACTGAAAAGAAGCTTCATATTAGAAAAACTGAAGTTGCAAGAGCAGCAATGGCTGCAGAGACAGCACCTAGTAAAGAGGCAGATTCCCAGATGTTCGTGTTTACGTTTGACCTGCAAAAAGCACTTGCATTTCCTAAACTGACAACATCTATATCGTACTACAAAATAAACATGTACATGTATAATTTTGGTTGTCACAATTTTATTGACTGCAAAATCCATTTGTATTTTTGGGATAAAACATCGGGATCAAGGGGTTCTCAGGAAATTGGTACCTGTTTATTGAAACATCGACATACATACTCCACAATCCACCGTAAGGTGCGTGGCGGAGGGTACACTGTACCACTATTAGGCATTTCCTTTCCTATTCCACTCACAAACAGAACGAGGAAAATAAGAATACCTATATGCCTCCGTACAGGCCTAATTTCTCTTGTCTTTGTGATCATTACACGAAATGTAAGTAGGCGGCAGAAAGATCGTTCTACACTCAACTTCAAATTCCGGACCTCTAAATTTCCTCAACAGAATTTCTCGAAAGGAACGTCGTCTTTCCTCCACCGATTCCCATTTGAGTTCCCGGAGTATTTCCGTGATGCTCGCACATTGTTCGAACCTACCAGTAATGAATCTAGCTGCTTGTCTCTGAACTGCTTCTATGTCTTCCTTCAAACTGATCTGCTGCGGGTCCCAAATACTTGAGCAATACTCAGTCATGGTCGTACAAGCGTTTTATATGCGGTCTCCTTTACGGATGAAGTACATCTTCCCAAAATTCTCCCAATAAACCGAAGTCGGCTGTCTGCCTTACTCACAACTGTCCTTACACGTTCCATTTCATATCGTTCTACAATGTAACGCCTAGATACTTGAACGACGCGACAGCATCAAGAAGCTCACTATAAATGCTGTATTAGAACATTATGGAATTGTTATTCCTACTCATGCGCATCACTTACATTTTTCTACATTGGGAGCTAGCTACCGTTCTTCGCGCGAATTAGAATTTTGTCTAAGTCATCTTGTATGCTATTACAGTCAATTAAAGGCGACACCCTCCCACACACCACAGCATCATCAGCAAACAACCGCAAATTACAACTTACTCTGTCCATCAGATCGTTTATATAGATAGTTAATAATAGGGGTCCTATCACACTCCCCTGGGGCACGCCGACGTACACTCGTCTTTGATGTACACTCGCCTTCGAGAACAACGTACTGCGTTCTATTACTTAGTAAGTCTTCCAGCCAGTCACAAATCTGTGAACCTATTCCATAAGCTCGTACCTTCGTTAGCAGTCTGCAGTGTGGCACCGCGTCGAACGCCTTTTTGAAGTCGAGAAAAACACAATCCGCCTGTGTCCCTTCGTCCATGGCTCGCAAGATGTCATGTGAGAAAAGTGCAAGCTGAGTTTCACATGAACGATGTTTGCTAAACCCGTGCTGTTTCATAGCAAGAAGCTTTTCCGTCTCAAGGAAATTTACTATATTCCAACTGAGAATATGCTCCAAAATTCTACAGGAAACTGATGTCAACGATATTGGCCTTTGATTGGGTGGGTCAGTTCTCTTTCCTTTCTTATAAATGGGAGCCACATGCGCTTTTTTCCAATCACTAGGAACTTCGCGCTGAATTAAAGATTCGCTGTAAATGCAAGATAAGTAAGGCATCAAAGCCGCAGAATACTCTTTGTAAAACCAAACTGCTATTCCATCCGGACCAGGAGACTTTTTTGTATTTAGTTCCTTCAGCTGCTTCTCGACACCGGAAATACCTATTACTGTGTCCTCCATTTCAGAGTTAGTACGTTGATCAAATGATAGTACATTTGTGCGGTCCTCCTGCGTGAAAGATTTCTTAAACATATTGAAAAGTGTGTCACCTCTCAAAAAGTATGTTGTTTCGCACAGTGACGTGTAGTGAGCAAAACAGGAACATCAACATTGCCCTAACACTAGTGAAAGTGACACAATCTCCTCAATTTCATGTCAACATTATTGATTTTAAGTTCCTGCTTCCCGGTCACTCATACCTGCCAAATGACAGGGATTTTGCAAAATAGAAAAACAAATAAGAAAGAGTTTCTGATTTTACCAAGATGGTATTTTTGAAACAATTAGGAAAACTGTGAGAAAAAATAAATTTGTGTTGACAGAAATGAAGCATCGGGGCCTTTTTAGCACTGAAACAGTTACGAAATGCAGTGGTAAGAAAAAAGAAAAATGAGTAGAATGTTCAATATAATTGGGTGAAAATAAAATGGATGCCTTTTTACAGGCAGAAGCCGTACAAAATGCTTTACAAGGAAACACTGATGTATGACATAGACGTCCAGGTCCTAAACTATGCTCCCAAACGCAGAAGAGGGAGACAACATGGATATGGTACAACTGTAGTTTGAAACTTTACCCAAACATGAGAAGTGTTGAAAAAAAAAAAAAAAAAAAAAAAAAAAAGCAGGATCTGCTAGATTTGATTCCTTATATTCCAGATATCAAACATAGTTATTTGCTTGCTGTACAAACAGAAGACAGAGGTCTAGAACATGAAGAACAATAATGTAATCATCAGTTTTACAGAAACCAACTTACCTGAAACATATCTTACTGTGTAGTTCAATTATACACGTGAATTTAATAAGAAGGTCTACCTTAAAACTGCAATAAAAATTGTTTGCCATAAAAGAATTACCAGGTTTATATAAACTGTTCAATTTATTTTATTTTAATAGTGGTACAGCTCCATTACCTCTACTTTTCTGCCTATAATGCTGCTGATATTAATGATCGAAACAAATAGAAAGAAAGGTCCATCTCTAGCAACAAGCCGTATACTTGAATATTTCTGGAATCTCAACTGCAGAATTTTCAGCGCTCATTTAACTTTAGGACTCTGTATCTCAGAACGAACAAAAGTGGACTTGTAGCACTATTGAAATAAGGTCTTCGTATGTTGAGGATTTTTGTGTGTAAGGCATGTTGTTGTTTATAAATGTAGAATAAACAGTGACAGCTTTTCTGTTACAGTGACGATAGCCGTGTCTTTGAGCGACTGAAAGCACCAACGCTGCGTTGAGGTATTTGGTCTGCTGTCGTTGCTAACCCAAACACCGCCAGACTGTTTGAAGCGGCCGGCCGAGGAGTCGTTCACTGGCTTTGGAGCGACTCGGAATTCCTCTCTTTCTATAGACACATATCGTGTTTCAGCCGCGGACAAAAAACTAGAGGAAATAGAATAAGAAGCAGACCTCGACAGTACCTGAACTCTTGTGCGCTTTCAACACGAAGTGTGGTTCTTCTCACGGGATTTATTTAATAGAAAATATATGTTCTCTTCATATTTTTTCCATATCGTGTATTTCGTATTGTCTTGGGACTAAAACACGTTTGTTAAAAGTGTGTAGGATAGTTCTAGCCTATTATCAAAGCCAACACAATCAAATTAAGCACTGCCTCAATAAACAGTCGTAGCTTGCCTTAAAGCAACTTCAGCTCCACATAGTAACTTTGATTACATAACACAACTCTTGTCGTATATTACTCATCACATTCGATTTTCACCCTCAGGTCATTCTCGGGGGTTCAGCAAGTGTTTCTCGCAACAATGTCTTGCATGAAAGATGTGTCTATCATTTCAAAATGGCCTAATTACCGAAAATAATAGTATAGAGATTTATATTTACACAACTGAAAATACGAATTATCAGAGTATGTTATAACAGCTTTATGTTTTCAAAGAATTTTACTCACTTTAAATGTTCAGTCTGTATAATTATATTTCAGTCATCTTTTCATTTTAACCTGTTTTTCTTATTTTTCTAAATTACAGACAGGTTAGTACTTTCTCTGAAGACTTAAAAGACTTTCGTGTATTGATTAAACTGTTAAAGGCAATTGTTGTTCCGACGACAATTACTTTTAATTATTTACGTTCCTTAAAACTGTACAGCATTATTGTGAAATTAATTAGTGGACTTGATCTGAAGTGGGAGATTAGTTCTGTTTTACAACTTATTGATGTTGTCGAGATCGTAAGTCCGAAGATATGTTCGATTCTGCTCGCTGAGCTAATCTTCCTGTACCAGTTTCTATCTCTGAGTAACTTATGGAGCTCTATTTAAACCTGCTTTTTCTTGTGCTGGCTAGACCTCTATTTACAACTTTTACACAGCACACCACACTCTCCCATTTAATCAAAATGAGTATTTTTCGACATCCCCTTTATATAGCGATAATACAAAATGAGCTGCCTTTCTTTGACATTTCTCTAAACTGTCAGTCCCACCTGCTGTGTATCCTACAATGCGCAGCAATACTCCAGATTAGGACTCACAAGTATAGTGTAGGCAGTTTCTTTAGTAGAAATGTTACATGTTGAGTTTTTCCTTTCCTTCGATATTTTCTGTGTGATCGTTCCAGTTAAGGTTGCCCGTAATTATAATTTCTAGCTATTTAATTGAAATTGCGGCCTTTAGAAATGTTCAAATGTTTGTAAATCTATCGGACCAAACTGCGTGGTCATCAGTCCGTAGCTTACAAACTACTTAAACCTAGGTAAACTAACCTACGGACAAACACACACACACACACACACCCATGCCCCAGGGAGGACTCGAACCTCCACGGCGAGCAACCGCGCGCTCCGCAGCGAGACGCTTTAGACCGCTCGGCTACTCCACCGCGGCTACGGCCTTTACATTGGACTGATTTATCATGTAAATGAATTGTAGCAGATTTATTTTAGTGCTCATATGCATGACTTCACACTTTTCATTGCCGCGGTGGAGTAGCCGAGCGGTCTAAAGCGTCTCGCTGCAGAGCGCGCGGTTGCTCGTCGTAGAGATTCGAGTCCTCCCTGCGGCATGGGGGCATGAGTGTGTGTGTGTGTGTGTGTGTGTTTGTCCGTAGGTTAGTTTACCTAGGTTTAAATAGTTTGTAAGCTACGGACTGATAACCACGCAGTTTGGTCCGTTAGATTTACAAACATTTGAACACTTTTCATTATTTAGGGACGGTTGCCAATTTTTGCACCGTGCAAATATCTTACCTATATCACAGCTATTTTTTATCTTCTGGTGGCTTTACTAACCGATAAATGACAACATCATCCGCGAACAGTCTAAAGGAGCTGCTACATCGCCTCCTAAATTGTTTATAAAGATAAGAAAGAGTAGGTTCCTATAACACTTCCCTGGGGAACTACAGATATTACTTCCGTTTTACTCGATGACTTTCAGTTACTACATACGGTGTCCTTTCTGACAGGAAATGCCGAATGCAATCGCAGAACTGTGGCGATATTCCATAAGCACGCAATTTGATTAGGGGACGTTTGTGAGGTTCAGTGTCAAAAGCCTTCCGGAAATCTAGACATATGGACTCGATTTGAGATCTCTTGTCGATAACACTCATTACTTCGTATCTTCGGATGCTTTACAAGTACGATAATTCCTGAACCCGTGTTGACTATGGGTAAATAGTTCGACAGTAGTTAATTTTATGCCTTATGTACGCGATACATCTGAATATGAGCGTGTCGCTACCCAATGACTCATGTCACCTCAGTGAGGAGTCTTACTTTTTTCCTAATGTTTGTGTGCACTAATCTTGATTTGGTGATACGGTGGGAGGAAGGAAGAGAAGCACCTACCTGTTCGACGACCTGTCCGTCCTGCTCGCGCACGAAGCTCTCCTGCGTGACCTCCCTGGAGTAGCTGCTGACTTCTGGCTGCGGCTGCTGCTGTGGCGAAGCTTCAGCCACTTGGTTGCCGTTGTCATCCAGGGGCTCCTCCTGCGACAACCACAGCTCGTTAAGCTTCACGCTCCTACCATGCTGGTGCACAGCACTGGAAAATGTTTAGCAAGGCGTGTTCAGCGCATTCTACTGCATGGGTGTGAGATCGCGAATAATCTGCTACACCCATATCTACAGGGTGATTAGCAAAGTTCCCAAACAGACATTGCACATCGGGCATACAACAATGGTAGGTTATCATAAAGGAACCAACGGGGTGCAAACACCACGAAAGGACGTGAAGGGTAGCAACATAATAGATTGTGTATGATTAAATTGTGACCACAGAGAATCTCGTAACTTTCGTCAGGGGTGCTAGTTGCAAGCGTTTGGCTTAGCCGCAGCCTAAGGGATGTTTCAAGAATGCAACTTTTACTCTGCAGCGGTGAAAGTTTGGAAAGTAGGAGGCGAGGTACTGGCAGAAGTGAAGTTGTGAGGACGGACCGTGAAGCGTGCCGGAATAGGTCGGTAGAGCGCTTGCCCGTGAAAAGCAGAGGTCCAGGTTCGTGTCCCGGTTCCGGCAAACAATTTTAATCTGTCAGGAAGTTTCATATCACCGCACACTCCGCTGCAGAGTGAAAATTTCAGTCTGTAGTTATCTGCTGAGGAAGAGAGATGTGAAAAGTTGAAATTGGTTTGTCATAAAGACGGTAAAGATTTTTGTATAAAAATGATTCTATATAACGAGAAAGGAAAATTTGCATTTGACTTCATGGAATGACATGGTAAAAGCAGTAAGGATGATGTAAGGTAATTTCTTTCTCTTTTATTTTCTTTGCTTTGTAATTGTTAATATCAGTAAGAAATAATAAGAATAGACAAATATGCAGTTACGGTTTTTAACTCCCCATAAGAGACTATTTTTTTTTCTTTTTTTTGCGTTTTATCTTAGTTTGATTATTTTGATAGCGGTTTTGGGAAAACAAACAATAACATTAATAGTTTTGAAAATTTATTGTTTGAGTGTATTTCAGTGTGTTGCACAAAATTAATAATTAAAAAAATAGTTACCGATTACGACATGGTTGCTCTTAAGTGACTTTCATAGACGATAGCTGATTTTTCTTTTTCGGTTTCAAGTCAGTGTCTGAGACGAATTGCTACGTTGGTATTACATTACTCATCGAAAGGTTTGCTTTTGTGGTCACATAAGAATAGAGATCAGTAAAATTATACTTCATTCTTCGTGGAGGTGTATTTCCGTCTATTGCAACTAAATGAAAGGCATTTTCTGTACCATACGCATTTCGCTTCATTATTTGTGAAGCATCATCAGAAGCCTGTAATACATGTATAATATTGCAGTACAGTTATAAATATTATTTTGCTATATTTACACAATATGACTTTCATCAAGCTTTGCTACGTTACAATTTCTTAAATTTTGACCTGCAGGGTTAGAAACAACTTCTATAGGACAAGCTTTTGCGAAGTTAATTTAATTTTTCGGTGTTACTTACGGTTTTTTTGTTTTTTTGTTTTTTGTTTTTTGTTTTTTTTTTTTTTTTTTTGTGTTACTCCATGTATGTCTTCTTGGAGCTGCTTGGGTGTCCTCCAGGTGGATGTATATTTTAGTTCTTGATGAACACTTTGATATCATCACTTCAATGTGTAGTGAGTACTGGTTTTCTGAAGATTTGCTTACCATGTGTAATGTAGCCATCTGTCGCTTTTCGTCTATTATTTGTTTGTGTTCCTTATATCTCTGAGTGTATCAGCTGCTTTTTTGTGTGTGTAGAGGTGTGTGTGTGCGTGTGTATATGTGTGTGTAGTTTTTTGCTGTTTGTGTTAAGTTTTTGTGAGTGTGAGAGTGGGGGGAGAGGAGAGAGAGAGGCGTTTCATGTTTCATTACTGTCTTTCACTGTTTATATGCCCAGCTTTATTGGTGAGTTGTTGCTAATGTTGATCTGATCGTTAATAGCTTTCTTATTCATTACAAGAGCTCTTTGTACATGGACGTTTTTCTGTACTGTCAGGAGTTTTTTGTCTCCATTATTGATTCTGATAATTTTAATATCTTGTTCCATGTAGGATAGTTCATGTGCGTGTTGTATCAGGTGTTCTGCAAAGGTGGAGTGGCTATTTTCATACTTCCAGTTTCTCGTATGTTCTTTATATCTGGTTTTGAAGTTTCCTCCTGTCATTCCAGATATACTGATTTACATTCTTGGCATTCTAGATGGTATATATCTGCCCCTTCTTATCTTTTGTTTGCAAATGTGGTAGAAGTGTGTTCGAAGGTAATTTGTAAACCTTGTTTCTTCATTATGTTTGCTATTTTGTGTGTCCATTTGTGTTTGTATGTTAGAGTGTACCAGTTCTTTTTGATGTTTCTGTCATGAATTTTGCTGTGTCTGTGAGTGTTGCCTTGTCTGTGTTTGTGGAATTTTCTGAGTTTGTTCATTGTACTTCTTACAGTTTCTCATTGGTTGTATTTGGATTTTTTGGTTGAATCTTTCTACTGATATTTGTGTCATGAGTTTTGCTGTGTCTGTGTGTGTTGCCTTGTCTGTGTTTGTGGAATTTTCGGTGTTTGGTCATTGTTCTTCTTACAGTTTCTCATTGGTTGTATTTGGATTTTTTGGTTGAATCTTTCTACTGTTGGGTGTTATCACCATTATTTTTAGCTATAAGTTGTATTGTTTTCAAGTCTTTCTCACAGTTTTCTTTGCTTAATGGGACGTTCTTCAAATGTTTGTAAAGCTTATGGGACTTAACTGCGGGGTCATCAGTCCCTAAACTTACAAACTACTCATGAACTACCTTATACTAAAGACAGCACAAACATCCATGCCCGAGGGGGGATTCGAACCCCCGACGTGGAACGGCCTCGCGCATCTTAGCATAGCGCCTCAATGCGCTCGGCCGCTCCGCCGCGGCTGGACGTTCTTCAGTCTATGTAACATATGCCTTAGTGCTGTTAGATGTGGCATATATGATTGTATCTGTTGCTGTTGATTTTCTGAAGATATCAAATGAGTGCTTATCATTGTCTCTCTTTATTGTTATGTCCGATAAGTGTATGCTTGCTAGTTTCTTTTTCAATTGTGAATTGAATGTTGCTGAGTATACTGTTTATGTCTCTGCGTAGCTGTTATATTCTCTCTGCTGTTTCATATACAATACAGATTATGTCATCTACAAATCTCAACCAGTAGACAATTTTGTATTTCTTCTCTGTGATGAAAGTGTTAAATATTATTTCCTATATTTGTCAGTGTTTCTAATATAGGGGATCCCATTAGTAGTCCGTCTTCTTGTAGGTAAAATTCTTTTTCATATTGGAAGTTGTTTTCGTATATGACTACGTTAAGAGTTTTGTTTATTTCTCTGACATTGTCTGCGAGTAGTCTGTTGTAAGCCATTAGGTTTTCTTCAGTTACATTTGCTGTGTCTGTGGTGAGTATTGAGGTATACATGCTTAATATGCCAGATGAAATGAGTGTTATGTTTGTGGAATGAGTAAGTTTTTTATTTGTGTTATAAGCTCCTGTTCTCCATTTCAGAGTGTTCCGTTAGTATTTCGTTCATTTATTTTGCCACATAATATGGTGGAGCACTCATGTAGTTGACTGCCTTATTACAAAGCAATCCCTCATACAAATTTTCACGTTTCTCCTCCTCATGAGACAACTGCAGACTCTCTGACTCACAAACTCCGTCTTCCCTCTGACCATACAGATAAACCTACCGGTTGCAACTAGCACCTCTGACGAAAGTATGAGATTCTCTGTGTAACATAGTAAATATTGATACATGTCATATTGTGAAACATAGCAAAATAATATAATCGTACTGCAATATTGTACAAAAAACAAACCTGTATTACAGGCCACTGATGATACTTCACAAAGAAAGAAGCGGAACGCTTGTGGCACAAAAAAGTTATTATTTTAGTCGCATTAGACGGTTACATACCTCCATTAGTTTTCTAAGAAACTAAGGACGACGGATAACGAAAAAGTAATGATACTTTATTCTGTTAGTATTTCATCTACATCTACATGGATACTCTGCAAGTCACACTGAAATACATGTCAGAGGGTTAATCCAACTACTTTTATAATATTTCTCTACTGTTCCATTCTCTTATAGCTCACGGGAAAAAGGAATACCTAAATCTTACTGTTTTCGGTCTGATTTCTCTTATTTTATTATGATGACATGTCTCCCTATGTAGGTGAGTACTAACAATATATGTTCCAATTCTGAAGAGAAATTTGCTGAAAAAATTTCGCAAATAAATCTCGCTGCAACAAATAACGCCTTTCTTTTAATGATTTCCATCCAAACTAGTGCATCATTTCAGTGACACTCTCTCCCTTACATCGCGATAATAGAAAACGAACTGCCCTTCTCTGAATTTCCTCTATATCGTCTGTCAGTCCCACCTGGGGGGGGGGGGGGATCCCTCAATGTGCAACAATACTCCAAAATAGGGCGCACAAGTGTGGTTTAGGCAGTTTCTTTAATGGAATTGTTGCATATTCTAAGTGTTCTCCCAATGAAACGTAGTCTTTGGTTCGCCTTCCGTACAATATTTTCTGTGTGTTCTTTCCAGTTTAATTTATTCGTAACTGTTACTCCTAGGTATATAGTAGATTTGACGGCCTGTAGAATTTATTGTGTAACTGAAGTGTAACGGATGACCCCACACTTATCATTATTAAGAGTCAATTGCCAATTTTTGCATATTGCAGATATCTAAATCATTTTTCAATTGATTTTGATCTTCTGTTGACTTTACTAACCGATGAATGACAGCATCATTAGTGAACAGTCTAAAGAGAGCTACTCAGATTGTGTCCAAAATAGTTTATAAAAATAAGGAACACTAGGGCCCCTAAAACAATTCCGTGGGGAACGCCAGATATCACCTCGTTCTACTCGATGACTTATAGTCAATTAGAATGTACTGTGTCCTTTCTAACAGGAAATCAAGAATCCAGTTGCGCAAGTGTGGCGATATTTCATAAGTTCGCAATTTGATTAGAAGACGCTAGTGAGGTACAGTGTCAAAAACCTTCCGGAAATCTAGGAAAACGGAATCTATTTGACATCCCTTGTCGATAGCACTCATTACATAATTTGAGTAAAGAGCTAGCTGTGTTTCTGAATCCGTGTTTACTATGGGACAATAGGTCGTTCTCTTCGAGGTAGTTCATAATATTTTAGGAAAGTATATGTTCTAAAATCCTGCTGCTAACCGACGTCAGTGATATAGGTCTGTAATTTTGCGGATTACTCCTACTGCCTTTCTTGAATATTGGAGTTACTTCTGCAACTTTCTAGTCTTTTGATACGGAACGTTCGCTGAGCGAGCGGTTGTATATGAAATGTATGGGGCTATTGCATCAGCATACTCTGAAAGGAACCTAACTGGTATACAATCGGGACCGGGAGACTTACTTTTGTTAAATGATTTAAGTTGTTTTAATACTCCAGGGGTACCTACTTCTAAATTACGCATGCTGGAGCTGTTATTGATAAGAATTCTGGAGTATTTGCTTCGTCTCTTCTAGTGCAATAATTTCGGAAAGCTGTGTTAACCAATTTTGCTTTAGCAGAAGTGTCATCAGTAGCATCACCATTTCTGTTGTGTAATGAAGGTATTGATTGTGTTTTGCCGCTAATATACTTTACATACGACCAGAATTTCTTAGGATTCTCTGCCAAATTACGTGACAGGATTTCGTTGTGGTACCTGTTGTAAGCTTCTTATCACCTACATACAATGGGAATAACAAAAGAGGACCCTAAATGTAGGATCTGTGATGACGGGGATGAAACTGCATCACATCTAATCTTCGAATGCATTGCATTGGAGAGTAAAAGGCACAGAACATTTGGGACAACCAGACCCGAAGAAATTGTGTCTAATAAAGAACTGGTAAAGGGGCTCCATGCACTGTTCAAGGGCATTGGTTGGCTTTACTAGATATACAGGGAGCGATACCGCACAATAAACGTAGTTTCGGTGCGGGCAGTGGCGGGTTGGACCAAGACTGTTTTGGCTTCGCTGAGAAAATCAATCAAGTTTCTTATACTGAAGATCTAGCTAAATTTCTAGTTTCTGTAAAGATTGCCAGTTTTGGAGATTTTTTTTGTGCGTTTTAATTTGGCATGCTTTTTTTATTTTTTATTTATTTATTATTTTTTGCTTTTGTAACAGTGATCTAATCTGTTTTGTGTACCACGATGGGTCAGCCCTCTCTATTGTTAATTTGTTTGGTATAAAATCTGTCAATGGTTTCGTTATTATTTGTTTGATTATAGCCCACATCTGATCTACACTCACATTATTAGTTTAGAATGACCGGAAATTCTCACTCAGGAAAGCATTAATCGAATTATTATTTGCTTTCTTGAATATATATAGCTTTTCGTTTCATTCTGGTGTATTTGGGAAATTCGATATTCAGTCTTGCTATAACATTAATACCTGTGTCTGTTATGATGCCATTTATTATTCCGGATTATTTGTTGCTAGGAGGTCAAGTATGTTCTCACCACCATTTATTATTCTTGTGGCTTCGTGAACTAATTTCTCGAGATAATTTTCGAAGAATGTGTTCGGTATACTTTAGGACGATGTTTTATGTTTATCTTGCCTCCAGTTTCGAACAAGTTTCTTTTTGCCAACGGTGCCACCATTTGAAATTGTATGCTTTGGGTATGTTTTTGAAATTTGATCCAGGTATTCTTTGAACATTTCTGCAATAGAATCGTCTGGTGCAGGGGTCGCTAAAAAGAACGAATTATTAATTTATTTTGGTTGTCAGGTATAACCTCTACCCATACCAACTATAGGAGCAATCTACTTCAATTTCGCTACAGAATAAATGTTCAAATGTTTGTAAATCTATCAGACCAAACTGCGTGGTCATCAGTCCGTAGCTTACAAACTACTTAAACCTAGGTAAACTAACCTACGGACAACACACACACCCATGTCCCAGGGAGGACTCGAACCTCCACGGCGAGCAACCGCGATCTCCGCAGCGAGACGCTTTAGACCGCTCGGCTACTCCACCGCGGCACGCTATAGGATAAACCGCGTGTGACAGCAATAAATACGTCATAACCTATTTTGTTCAATCTATCTTTTCTGAACACCATTTGACCCTTTCTAAACATTTCAGCTGAACTTATCTCCGGCTTTGGCCAGCTTTTGGAACCTATAATGATGTGAGCTTCAGTACCTTCTGTTAGCGCTCGGGGCTCTGGTTATTTTCCCACATGACTAAGACAATTTACAACTTTTAGACCAATGAAAAAAAAAAAAAAAAAAAAAAAAAAAAAGGTCCAGTTCACGCCACACAGCCCCTGCTCCCCGTGTAGCCCCTTTCAGTTCAGCATCACTGAATCTTGCATCTTCCTTGACGCACAATCGGCCATAACTGACAAAATGTTCAGGCGGAGAAAGGCATTTCTATACCTTGATTTTCACTATACTGATTTACGTGCGTGTAAACTCCGCTAACAAGCAGTCAGCAAACGAGTAAGAGCCACAAACTGTCATAGGAATCAAGCACTCAGATCCATGACATTATTCAATATTTTATTTAATTAATGTTAGTTATTTGAAACTTATAGACGCTACGGTCACAGACTGCCCATTCTCCCAGAGCGACGTGATGACCGCTCATATCTCGTATTCCTGCGAGAGATTCTGCCGGACTTGCTGAACCATGTTCTCATGCCTATTCGTCAGCGTATTCGATTTCAGCACGGCGGAGCCCCCGCGCAATTGAGTAAAAATGTGAGACGACGACAGGTCTGTAGGCAACCTTTCCCAGTCGCTGGATTAGTCGTGGAGGGCCAGTCGCCGGACCATCACGACGAGTTTGTGACACTTGCACGGAGTGACACCTGCCCGCAGACGAAAAGTGTTGAAAGTTGCCCGGACACTGCAGGTAGTGGACAGGGTGTTCCACAAGTAGGGTAGACCGGCCTGTCCGCACAGGTAGTTTTGGGTCCACTTGCCGTCTGTGTTGTGAGAGCGCGCGATAAAAGGACGTCGTTGCGCAGCACAGCTCGACCGACTAAAAGCGCAGAATTGGAAACAATGTGCTATCTTCAGAGGAACTATCATAATTAGGTTCGGCCTTGACTTATATACGAACATATAGTATATACGGCGAAGTGTTTAAAGGGGAGACTCCACCCAAAAATACACCTTTTCTTCTAATTTTGCGATACCAACCAAATTTTAAAATCATGTCTACTATGTAAAGATGTATCAATAACCAAGGTTTTTAATATGTTTTAAATGTTATTCAAGAAAACAAACTGTTGGTACTCACAGCATAATTTTCACATGGCATGTTTCGTAGGAACATTCATAGGACATAGTTCAACAGTTCTGCGAATTCACCTTATGAGGAATAGTAATCATTTGTATCCAGTGCTTATTTCAAATTTCAGCCTTAACTTTTCTCTCAGTTTTGGTACTTAATGTGATGATAAAATAAACAAATTATATGTTCGATAATATTAACGCATAGAAGAAAGGAAACACATCAGGGCTACTTCCTGCAAACATTAGCCTACATTCAATTTGTTGGTACTGACGATAAAGGAACTTAGCAGCTATTTAAATCGAATGTTTCTAAAGGTAAGGGACCAAACGTCTGAGGTCAACGGGCCCTAGACTTACAAACTATTTCAACTTAAACTAGCTTACTCTAAGGACAAAGCACACACACACACACACACACACACATACACACACACACACACCAGTCCGAGGGAGGACTCGAACATCCGACACGAACAGCCACATAATCCCAGACATGGCGTCTTAGGACATTGCGGTCTAAGACATGTTCTTGTAATTTCAACTCTAGGGTAGCTTTTTTCGTGATTTTTATGAATAAAAATCTACTCACAGACTTCTTGAGGAGGAGCAATTTTACGGATATCTGACTGTAATCCGCTGCCTATGAAATTAGGCTTTTTGTGGTATTGGAGTTCAGTGAATTCCCTAAATTCTATTTACTCAGTTAACAGGCGAAGTAATTGATATACAATTATTTTCCTTCAGTTTTCCTGGAAAATTTGCAACTTGTTTGTCCCTGACTGAGTTAAAAGTTCAGAGTAAAAACTGTTCTGTTTAAAGGTGACAGAAATCAGAAATTTTCTTTGGCACCTTTCGGTGTGCCATAGTCTTTACACATTCCATATGTCAAACATTTATTAGACATATTTGTAATTTGAACACAGCTCAGTAGTTTTGGAATAAAAGAGTAAACACGCCAAATATGTTAAATAGTTTTTAATTTGTTTTATTGAAGCTTTAGGGTGGAGTCTCCCGTTAAAATGGAGATTAAGTGTTTTTAAAGAGATGATAGTAACTGATAGTTGGGTTAGTAACTACAGAGCGGTCACACACATCAAAATATTTGTGCAGGGTGCTTAATATATTTGTTGTATGCGAACGTGTCTTGATATGCTTACTGTTGTAAATAAAATGTTTTTAAGACGTACGACTGCAGAAAGTCATCTTTATACGGTAATAGAGAAATAAATGTTTCAATAGTTTTTCAAACATTTTGACTATGAAAGCACACCTTTGTTTTCAGCAAGAACACAAAACTAATTAATCTGTAGTTAGATCAAGTTACTATACTGATCTTCAGCTACCAGAGGTTTGTGCAGTTTCACTGATTTTAGTGTTATATTGACAGTGTGGAAACTTTAGGTAGAACCTCTACACATTCTGTGTGAAGATTGTGTGATTAGTTTTATAGCATAGTCTCGTAGACTTCTTAACCCTCAGTGTAAATTTGCAGCTACTATTATGTCGATGTTTAGACTTCTACATCTACACGGGATACCCTGTAAATCACATTTAAGTGCCTGGCAGAAGGTTCATCGAATCATCTTTATACTATTTATCTCCCAAACCATTCTAGAATAGCGCGCGGGAAGAAAGAACACCTGAATCTCTCCGTTTGAACTCTGATTTCTCGTATTTTATTCTGATGATCTTTTCTACGTATGTAAGTGGGAGTCAACAACATATTTTCGCATTCGGATTCCCATCCCAAATCCTGTATCATTTCAGTAAAATTGTCTCCCCTGTATCGTGACAATACAAAACGAGCTGCCCTTCTTTGGACTCTTTCGATGTCCTCCGTCAAACCCACGTGATAGGGATCCCACACTGTGCAGCAATAATCCAACAAAGGACAAGCGTCGTGTATGCAGACTCTTTAGTAGTTCTTTTGCATCTTTTAAGGGTTATGCCAATAAAACGCAGTCTCTGGGTCGCCACTCCCACGACATTATCTACGTGTTCTTTCCAGTGTAAGTCTGAAGTAATAGGAATTTTGTGGAGTTTACGGCCTTCACTTTTGATTGATTTATCTTGTAAACAAAGTTTAACGAATTTCTTTTCGTACTCATGTGGACGACATCACACTTCTCATTATTTAGAGTCAATTGCGATTATTTACACTATAGTGATATCTTATTTACATCGTCCTGCAGTTGGTGTTGATCTTCAGATGATTTTACTAGATGGTAAATGGCGGCGTCATCTGTAAATAATCTGAGAGAGATGCTTAGATTTTCTTCCAAATGGTTTATGTAAATAAGGAACAGCAGAGGACCAATAACACTACTCTGTGGAACACCCGATATCACCTCTGTTTTAGTCGATGCCTTAGCATCGATTACTACAAACTGTATCCTTTCTGACAGGAAATCCCCAATCCCGTCGCAAATTTGGGGCGATATACCTATAACCAAGCAATGTGATTAAAAGCCGTTTGTGAGGTACGGTGTCAAAAGCCTTCTGGAAATCAAGAAATACAGAATCAATTTGAGAACCCTTGTCGATAGCACTCATCACTTCCGGTGAGTAAGTAACTAGTTGTGTTTCGCATGAACGATATTTCCTAAATTCGTGTTGACCTTGGGTCAACAGATCATTCTGTTGGAGATATTATATAATATTTGAATACAGGATATGTTCCAAAACACTGCTGCAAACTGACGTCAGTGAAATAGACCTGTAGATTAGTGGGCTACTCCTACCGCTTTTCTCGAATATAGATGTGACCTGTGAAACTTTCCAGTCTTTTGGTACAGATCCTTCTTTGAGAGAGCAGTTGTATATGGCTGTTAAGTAAGGAGCTATCGGTCCAGCATAATCAGATAAAAATCTAATGCATCTTGCTTGTACATGCTGCTTTTTTACGCAATGAAGAGAACAAACTTTACCAATAGAAGTAGATTTCAACTTAAGAGAGCTTCTCTTCGAATTAGCATTACTGGAAAAGTGGGATCAGACACTGATCCTTTAGTGGAAAGGAAAATAGAGTGCTGTAATATTCAGTGACATTCTGTCAGTAGCTGCGCGGCTTTACCGGGCATTCTAAGGCGCCTTGCAGTGGACTGCGCCGCTGCTCCCCGGCGGAGGTTCGAGTCCTCCCTCAGGCATGTGTGTGTGTGTGTGTGTGTGTGTGTGTGTGTGTGTGTGTGTGTGTGTGTGTGTGTTTGTCCTTTGCATAAGTTAGTTTAAGTAGTTTGTAAGTCTAGGGACTGATGACCATTGCAGTTTGGTGCCTTAGCTTTACTAACATTTGAACATTTTGTGTTTTTATGTTTAATATTTAATAAATTAATAAAGATAATTAATATAAAACTGTTAATTTAAATTTCATTGTCAGTTCTCATTACTACACGAAACGCGTTAATGAGCCACCTTGAAGTGATACACGGTTGCTTACTGCCGTGGTGTGAGCGCCAGCCACAACATAGAAGCTGCTGTGCTGAAGGGCTGGACCTCTCAGTGTGTCTGTACCGGTGAAAAGCCGGTTAGCCCCGGTCTCCATCCAAGTGTCACTCCGTGCAAGTGTTCCAACAACCCTCACGACCACCCTACCTGCTCCAGTCGATTTTTTCCAGTGGCTGTATCGGAAAGGCCTTGTGTCTGAAACACCTGTTACATCGCCAGAGGACCCAGCGAGCATGAATGCTGCGCCCTTCTGTGCAGCGTTGAATATCAGGCGTGTCTCGATGCATTTCTACAAATATGAACGTCTTATGTAGTGGGTGTCCGTTTGTAGTACCTGCATTTAGTCGCCCTAGATTGTTTTGCAACCCCCGGGACATAATTATGATTATTACTGATCTTTTTATCTTCTTTAATTACGCTGTATATTCTGCAAACCATCTTACACTATGATGCGGCCGGCCGCAGTGGCCGAACGGTCTGCGGCGCACCAGTCACGTTCTGCACGGTCACTACGGTCGAGGGTTCGAATCCCCCCTCGGGCATGGATATTTGTGCCGTCTTTAGTATTAGCTAGTTCATAAGTAGTTTGTAAGTTTAGGGACTTATGACCCTGTAGTTAGTCCCATAAGCTCTAAAACATTTGAACTTTTGAACTATGATGCGGAGAGTACAATCCTAGGGAATAAAGATTGTTGAGAAACCCTGCGTGAGCTCAAATCTTCATAATTTCATCTGCATCATGATTTCGCGAAATATCCATAGGACGATGCGAGATAAGAGATTGGAAAAATTCTTTTAAGAACATTGGGGACAGCTCTCTTAGAAAGGCAAAAAGTTCATACAAGCAGATGACTAAAAATTCTTCGCTTTCGAGTTATCAATGAAAAGCTACAATTAAACTCATAATAAATTACTGAAATGTTATGCTCTTGCTTCTAAAGATTTATGCGTTCATCGAATTGTGGCCTGTCGCCCCTTTGCAAATACTTCCTTGTGGTTTCGAATGGTTTCGCATGCTTCTGTGACTTACCGATGACGAGTTACTGCATCCAGGTGGGCTGATGCTTAGATCCTCCTTTACCTATCCTTATGTCATAATAGCTATCAGGCAGTGAGACTAAAATGTGTTGCTGCTGCATCCAACAGAAACAAGAGGTTTATTTTTGTTTGCATGAGAACACATTTTAATATATACTGGAGGGTATTTTTAATGAAGTCCCTCGAGACAAAAGTTCCAAGACGTTGTCGGAGGACATACACTCCCAGAGAGTCTCCTACAATGCCGGGTCTCACAGTAATCGGTAAGAGATGCCAATGTCTGGCCGTACTGTATCAGGAGGGCTACGATCGGCCCATATGTTCTGGTTGTAGAAATTATGTTATTCCGTCTTCACTAAACGTTGCCTCGTCCGTAAACAAAACTGAAGAGACAAACAACAGATTGACAGTTTCTACAAAGAAAAGAAAAAATAGAAACCGTTTGGCAAAAGTATTCCCGTGATGGATGATCGACAGGCCACACACGTTGAAGATGATACAGATGCATGAATTGTTGGTGAATTCTTTCTGATGAAATTGCAGATGTACCACATGTCAGGGCCATTTTCCTTGCGCGGATACTTGGATCTTGTTCGTCATAACGTACTTTTCCTGGTCAGGAGTACAAGCAACGCGCCGTCTTCGCCTGTGGTGCTATGGTGTTACGAATCCTGTTTAGGCAAGGCCACAATACGCAGCACCAAAAGTCTTATATCTCGGCTGTCTTCGGTCTGGTATAGCCTCGTAGCCTCTTGTCTATTACAATTCGTGCAACTGTACATAAAAATCATGCCCTGCTGCTCACTAAATGAATATCCCACCATATCTGAACGGAACAGTTCCAGCTAACAAATGAGATTATATTATACTAGCTGTTCGTTCCATAGATCCGTATTGAGAAGATCATCATGGATGTGGAACAAGTCAATTTTTAAGACTGACATAATAATACCAAAACTATAAATACACGTAATACAGCATTTGATACTATTTAAAAATTCGTCAATGGAGTAGAAGGACTCGGCCACTAATAAGTCTTTCGGGCTCCTCTTATTGTAGCTAATTTTTTTGTGGTTGTTGTCTAATCACTGAAAATGTGTGTTCTTGAGTAGTGGACCCGTTTTGAACTGAAGTAAGTGTAAGATTGTAAGATTAGATTAGATTAGATTAGTACTTTCTCCATAGATCATGCATACTACGCTTCGTAATGATGTGGAACTTGTCAGGTTAATAAAACGAGCCTGAACAAGACATTACATTACACTAAATATTACATGACAAAAATATATTTTTTAAATTTTTTATTTTCATTTTTTATATTTGCTAATTTATATCTAAAAATTTATCCAATGAGTAAAAGAAGTTATCATTCAGAAATACTTTTTTCAAATGCTAGTTAGGCGCTGTTTGGCATGAAGACTTTTGTGGCAACATAATTCACCCCTTTCTGTACCAAAGTCATATTTAACCCTGCATAGTGAAGATCATCCTTTGTCCTGGTGTTATAGCTATGTACACTGCTATTACTTTTGAACTGGGTTGGATTATTAACAACAAATTCCATAAGTGTATATATACTCTGAAGTTACTGTGAAGCCGTCCGCAGTGACCCAGCGGTCTGCGGCGCGCCAATCACAGTCTGCACGGCCGCTATGGTCGTGGGTTCGAATCTACCCTCGTCTTTAGTGTAAGCTAGTTCATAAGTAGTTTGTAAGTTTAGGAACTGATGACCCCGAAGTTAAGTCCCTTAAGCTTAACAAACATTTGAATTTTTTTTTTATTACTGTGAAGATACTTAAATCCTTAAATAGACGTCTGCAGCAATTATTCTGCTTACATGCATTTGTGCAATGAATACGTTTTACTCAATGATGATTTGCCCCAGAATATGATGCCATACGAAAGCAGTGAATGAGAATAGGCATAGTAAGCTAATTTACTCAGATTCTTATGGCCAAAATTTGCAATAATCCTAATAGCATACGTAGCTGAATTCAAACAAAAAAGTCCCATAGACTATACAAACATTTGAACATTTTTCGTAATGATTAAGCTTATCGAGAAGAATTTCATGATTTACACAATCAAAGGCCTTTGAGATATCACAAAAAATACCAATGGCTGATGTCTGTTTTGTGTCCCAGCGTCGTCGCCACTTTTGTGTCTCGTTTCCGTCGTAGGTGTCGGTGGCCGAGTGGAATGAGACCGACACAGGAATAAAGATAGCACGATGGTGCAGGTACGGAGGGCCGGCCGCGGTGGCCGAGGTGACTGAGGCGCTCCAGTCACGGTCAGCAAGGCCACTACGGTCGGGGGTTCGAATCCCCCCTCGGGCATGGATATTTGTGCCGTACTAGTTCGTAAGTAGTTCATAAGTAGTTTGTAAGTTTAGGGACTGATGACCCCGTAGTTAAGTCCCATAAGCTTAACAAACATTTGATTTGAGTTACGGAGGGGAGCAGCCAGCCAGAAACTAGAAAACTAGAGTAAATTAGAATGAGATATGTATTGCACAGAATGTATACAATACTTAACTTTTACATAGATCAGTAATGCAGAATGCTGATACATAGTTGAGCTAGAGTCCTGTCTAGTGCCTAACTGATAGCCAAGTCTTCACTGGTGCCTATCTGATTACGAAGGTCCTAACTGGTTGCTATCTCAGTCCCAAGTGAACGATGTCGTTCAGTGGTGGCCACGAGCGAAGTTGCAACAGAGGGCGCTCGTGGCTGACGTCGTAAGAACGCCGCGCCGTGCGTGCATGGCGGCGCGCGGCGAAAGTAGGTGGCGCGCACTTTGTACTTGTGCGACACCACAGTCTGGTTATTAAGAGTATTTAATAAGTCCTTATGTACATTCTTTTTCTAGATTTTTTTGTATGAACTGAACTGTTCGTTGGAAAAAGGGATATATTATTTACGACAATTTTCATTGAGGAATAAATATACTAAGAGGCAGCAGCTAGTAAACGCAGTTGTTTGGAGAGACTTCTACACACTTCTTGCAGTGCATCTACACAATGAACACGCTGTACACAAGCGAGTGACGGATGTAAACAATTCTCCTGACAACACTGTGGCATCTAACATAAGATAAATTAATTGGTTGCACAGTTAAGTGAAGTTGTTGGGTTGTATCTGGAATCCTTTGAATCAAACTCTCATTAATAACTCAAATACGATTGATTTTATGACATTGTGAAAACGTTTTTCCCTTTTGATGTAAGGTTCTATGCCTAAAGTTTGTAAAATATTTTTTAAAAGCCCTGTATATTGGTCGACTGTAATGGAATCACAATGCCTTAGCATTTTTCCAAGGACCCACCCTGTGTTGGAGAATGCCTCTTTGCAACCTCTGATACTGGATATGGGTTGGCTGTGCTGACTAAACGAATCTGTGACGTAACTCTTCGGAGCTCTTTTGATCTTCTCCATATTTTCTATCAGTGTTGTCTGATACTGAAACCATTATTCAAGTTTCTTGAGGATACGTCCATTAAATTTGTCAGGTTTCTGCCTTTTGTACAATAAGTTTTATATGGTCGCTCTACTGTAAATTGTACCATACGAAAAGTTTCAGATATTTAATGGGTCTCATTTCCAGTAATTAAACTGCAATTGGACACACATGTGTACAAATCTGTTCAACTTTTTGTAGATCACGTTACATTTGTTTATTATTCTTCTTAGCGTGTCGATGACAGCCAGACAAATAAAATTTAGTAGGTCTGCAAGGTTCACTGCTGCTGGGTTTCCTGATGTCAGATGCTCTTGTGTCGCGATGCCTGTGGAGTTGGTGTAAAAGGGGTAGTGGAAAAGATGATTCATTGTCTGCTCAGCCCCACAGACACAGGACGTGTCTTCGTTGTCGCAGAGGTCCCTTTTTAACATGGCAGGTTTACTTCGGCCAATTTGCACGCGAAGATTGAGTGATATCCATGTTGACCACGGGAGACTGCTTCCTGGGGGCAACTCCTCCTTCAGTGGTATCCAATCTTTTTGAGCTCTTTCCTGCCAAAGTTGTAGTCTCTCTTCTGCCTTTGAATTTGTTAAAGAGGTGGTCCTTGAAATGAAACTCTTCCTGCTGCGAAGGTGTTGAGGGACGGGTTCATGCCCATGAAGTGGGTGTCTGTAGTCAGTGTTGTCTTTGTTCCTTTCGAATTTTGTTGTTGCTGTCCGTCTGATGTCGGGTGGTGCTATTCCTCCCAGAACTTGGATCTTCTCTATTGGGGCTGGTGTCAAAGAATTACGTCACCGGGAGGCAAGTTTGGTGAAGAGCAATGTCACCTTTTTGGAGTGGCGCGACTGATGCTACACAGGGGAAGCGTATTCTCCTGCCGAGTAGTACAAGGCTATGGCCGAGGTACGCAGCACATGTGGACTGGCTCCCCAGATTGTGTCTGTAAGCTTTTTCAGGATATTATTTCGAGTTGCGACCTTCATTCTGACACTGTCACATGGCTCCTTGAATGTCAGACTCCTATCAAGAGCTACCCCTAGGTATTTAGAGCTATGACTGAGAGAAGTTCCCTGCCATGACACTTTTAACCTGTAATTGGCATGTTTGTTGTGGAGGTGGAAAGCGCTGACTGCTGTTTTGCTGGAGTTTGGCTTCAGACTGTTAGCTTCAAAATACTTTCCCATCTGGTCGAGAGCTGGCGAAAGTTGCCTTTCAACACTTTCAAATTTCTTATGCTGAGTAGATAGGGCCAGATCGTCAGCATAAATAAATGAAAGTGGTTGATCGTTAGTATATAGGTTAAAAAGTGTGGGAGCAAGAAGACTACCTTGGGGAATGCCGTTTTTTGTTCTGCACCACCGACTTTTGGTGTTTTGGAAGCTAACGTAAAATCTTTTATTGCTCAGAAGGTTCTTAATTATCTTCATGAAGCCGTAATCTTTGGTTGCATCGTAAACCTTTGGAAGGAGTTTCCTGATGTTTACTGTGTCATACGCCGTACTCAAGTCAGCAAGGGCAACACCGGTGACGAGACCTTTCTCAAAGCTATCCTCGATGTGCTGAGTAAGACTCAGTATTTGTGCAGTACAAGACCGTCCAGATCGGAAGCCAGCTTGTTCTTTAATGAGCTTGTCTTCTACGAGTGGGGTGAACCTAGTCAGGAGAATTCGCTCAAATAGCTTGAATGAATGGCAAAGTAACGGTATTGGCCGAAAATTTTTCGGGTCGTTTGGTGATTTTCCTGGCTTGAGCAGGCAATAACATGTGCTTGTCTCCAGAGCTTCGGGATATTGGACGTTTCCAAGCATTTGTTGACCATTTGGCGCAGGCACTCAGTACCTCTTTTACCTAGGTGTTTTGGAAGTTCCACATGTATGTTGTTTACCGCAACAGCTTTGTCTTCTTTCAGAGCTCGAACGCCGTTAGAAATTTTGTCTGTTGTGATGGGACGGCTGATACTGTCAGTTTTTTATGTCGCGTGTTTTCTTCTTAGTAGTCCTTAGACGCTTCACTCCATATTTTTCATTAAGTAGAAGTTGGTGAGCGATTTCGTTTGCAGTGATGTTGTTAAATCACATTTGTTTATGTTGGCTATGTACAATATTTTGTGTCTCGTTTTCGCCGATGGTCGTAGGTGTCGGTGGCCGAGTAGAAAGAGACCGACACAGGAATAAAGGATGCACGCGTGTGCAGGTACGGAGGTGACCAGCCAGTGGGACTGCAGAAACTAGAAACACTAGAGTAAATTAGAACGAGATATAAATTTCATAGAGTCTTGATAATACTTAACTTTTACATAGTTCTTGACTGCAGACTGCTGATACATAGATAGAGGCCTGCCTACTGATGATTCCTAGTGCCTATCCGGTAGCCAAGTCTTAACTGGTGCCTATCTGATTCCCAAGTGTTAACTGGTTCCTATCTCAGTCCCAAGTGAACGATGCAGTTAGTCGTGGCCACGAGCAGAGTTGCAGCAGAGGGCGCTCGTGGCTGACGTAAGAACGCCGCGCCGTGCGTGCATGGCGGCGCGCACTTCATACTTGTGCGACGTCACACAATATGCCATGAGTGATTTTCTTTGCTGATCCCTGATGTATTTCACTACAACTGCGTAGCGTTGCGACTTCTCAATACAGAGTGAAAAGCATGTAAGTACGTTCTTGTCTAGATTCAAAATGTGAAATGTATGTAAACTGCTAAAGTAATCGGTCCCTAGACTTGCGAACTGTTTAAATCAACTTAAAACGACTTATGCTAAAGACAATACACATGCCCATGCAGAATGAGGACCCGAAGCTCTGACGGGCTCATCATCTGCGATGTTGTGCGGCCAGTGCCAAATTCCCCGACACCAGTTGATTGGCGCAGCAGCCCCTGAGGTCGCTGGGAAGGGCGGTCGCCGGCTGGCGTCGGGCCAGCAGCATTGTCTTTATGAGTGCCGCTATTTATACTCGCCAGCCGTGTCAACAAAGCCACCACCGCGCTCGCCAGTATTTTCCACAAGTTCTATTACTGACCCACGCTCCTTGCACTTGAAAACCCGCCGTTGTTCTTCTAAATTATTCTTTTGTTTACTCTAAGTCGCAGCCAGAACTCGTGTCTGCAGATCGAGTTGTTTTTAGGATTCTGTCTGGAACGGATCACCCCTACCGCGCGTTTGAAGAAATAAACTGAGAGAACTGCCAAGAATACAGCCCGGTACCGTCCTGTATTGCATTTGGCGCGTTTGCGACACATCTTTCTTTTGATGATTTCAAACGTCCCGTAGAGATCCGAGCCGTTACAGACGTAAATGGGAGGGGGGGAGGAGGTCGTGGCCGAAGCCTCGTTCAGAGTTATAGGCGAGCGTCGGCTGTGTAGTGATGAAGTCACACTGTGCGCAACCACTGCACGTCTCTGCCTGTCCCACGCAATAGGTTTATGTGCTCACACTCTTGCCCAACGGGAATTTCCGCCACTCTTCAACTTTGCAAGTTTTCGTTTTCAGCGGTTGTGTAAAAACAGGAAAAGCGAGGACGTTATCCAAGACGGACTCCTAAATTACTTTTAGCTGTACAGAAGGGCCGGCCGCGGTGACCGAGGGGGCTGAGGCGCTCCAGTCACAGTCTGCACGGCCGCTACGGTCAGAGGTTCGAATCCCCCCTCGGGCATGGATATTTGTGTCGTCCTTAGTATTAGTTAGTTCATAAGTAGTTTGTAAGTTTAGGGACTGATGAGCCGTAGTTAAGTCCCATGAGCTATACAAACATTTGAACATTTTGTACAGAAGGTGCCACGCTAGATAACACAATAAATCGGAAAGTCTACATTTGCAACAATTGTATCAAAAAATTAATTAATGACTTAGAAAAAGATCAGATGAATGTGGATTTCATCCGGAAAGATCGGCACGAATACCATTTTCATGGCGATTCCTCCTCAGCTATACTCCACGGTATTTTTCGGAGAATATTTTGTGTAGCGTGGTCACACTGTACTTTTCCTGTTTCCTCACGCGTGTAGTTTACGGAGGAACGACTGCAGGTGAGCTCTAATTTCTCCAATTTTATCATAATAGTCTTTCTGCGACAAATACGTAGCAGATGGACCCATATTCAGGACATATATGACATTACTTGCGTATAGGTAAAGTTAAAAATGTGTAACGAAGCGGAATTCGAACCAGAGTCTCCTGATTTCTAAGCTGATCAGTACATCACTGAGGACCCAGTGATCACCTCACCGCCAGCCGCAGTGGCCGAGGGGACTGAGGCGCTCCAGTCACGGTCTGCACGGCCACTACGGTCGGGGGTTCGAATCCCCCCCTCGGGCATGGATATTTGTGACGTCCTTAGGATTAGCTAGTTCATAAGTAGTTTGTAAGTTTAGGGACTGATAACCACGTAGTTAAGTCCCATAGACTCTACAAACATTTCTGATCACCTCATCTGTACGGACTACTCAAACACGCCTCCCGTCAGACTCAAATTCTCAACTTTATCCTGCCCAATATTACTCAAACTCACGGTTTTTTCAAAGGGATTCCCGTAAGAGTCAGGGGCTGGAATTGCCTCCGCACTGAAGAAAGACCATTGCCCGTCATCGACATATTGTACAAGTTATATATATGTGGTTTCTGACATATATATTGATTGACTCTTCTAGAAACGTACACCGTCTGAGTTTTGACAGCAGTCAATACCGTGAACGCCTCTCTCGAAGCGTTTGCCACTAGATTTTGCCAATCATGTCCGTAACGCTTTCGCGCTTGCTGAATGAACCTCTAATGAAATGTACTGCTCTCCTTTGGTTCTTGTCCTTATCCTCTATGACTCATAGCTGATAAGGACGCCATACTGACGAGCAATATTCAAATGTTGGTCGAAACAGTATTTTGTAAGCCTCTTCATTTAATGAGGTTTCTTTCCATGTATCTGAGCTGGCATCTTCCTTTCACACGATTAATTTTACGTGATCGTCCCATTTCAAATTCTTCCATATGCATTCTCAGAAATATTTTATGGAAGTAACTGCTTCCACATTTGTTAGGTCTTACAGTGAAGAATCTTTCTTTGTGTATCTTCCCCTAAGTGTTTCATGTGTTTATCTTAAGTGTCAATTGCCATACCATGCACCAAGCATCGATAAGCTCCTGCATTATGTTGCAATTTCCCAGCGATGCTACTTTGTTGTATATAACAGCATCATCCGCGAAAATCCTCATACGTACTAGGTCATCTTTATATATAAAAATGGATCCCTATTCTCCTTGGTCACACCATAACTGGAGAATGGCTTCGATTTTACTAATCTTTTTTTTCTGTTCGTAATTCTCAGTACAATGTTTTTATGAAATAAAATGATTGGGAATCAACCGGAAAATTGAAAAATATGAGAAAAACTGAAATTGCATTTTTCAATGTGTCCGTGTGTTTCTATTGCATACAAATTTTCAGTTTTGTTCCGATCTTGATGCAATTTTGCACTATTGACCTTCAAACTAGGAGGAAGGTCGTTTTCTACATAACATTTCGTTCGGTGCATGGCAGAGGGTACTTGACTTATGGATTCGACAAAATTCGCCGTTTTGGTGCCCAGTCTTGATGAAATTTTGTATACTTGACCTTCAAAAACAAGAGGAAGGTCGCTGTCTACCTAAAATTTCGTATTGTGCATGGCGGAGGGTACTTGACTTATGAACTTTGACAAAATCCATAGTTTTGCTGCTATCTTGATGAATGTTTGGCCAATGGACGTTTAAACCAATAGGTGTGTCAGTTAATACTTAAATTTTGACCCTGCTTCACTGATCACCACTAGAGTTGAAAGATAGGCTATGCATGAGTTTTCCTTAATTGGGCGGGGGGAAAGAGATACGGGACGGAAGAAGAGGAGAATAAGAAATGCGCCAAGATGGAGATAAACATAAACAGAGAGATGGGAGAGCAACAGATGGATGGAGAGAGAGAGCAGGGGAGAGAATGTGGACTGCGAGAGTATAGATTAAAATATAAATACTCGGACAACGAGGGCTCTCACATTGTTTTATAAATAATGCGAAAAGTAATGGTGCTATAACGCTCCCTTGAGGCACGGCAGATTGCTCTCCGTTCAGAATGACACCCTGTGTTCTGTTTGCTAGAATTCTTCAGACCAGCCACACAGTTGATCTGATACACCATACGATTGCACTATGTTCATTAGGTGACAGGTCAGAGCCGTCTGGAACGCCTTCTATAAGTCAAGAAACACAGTGTCTACGTGACTGTCTGTGTCTACTGATTTCTAATGTCGTGGATGGTCACAGCGAACCGAGTTTCACACGATCGTCCAGTAGAGTTGTGTAGACACGCGGAACTAACTCGGAAGCTTAGGAAGTACTGCCCGCTGTTGGGGAAAGAGTCTGTGACTGGATAGCGGTAGCGAGAAAGGTGGACAATGTAGTATGCTCTAGAGCAGAATAGTGTGCTCTTATAAGAGATGGACATGGATGGAGCCCCAGCATTGTGACAATGTCTGATTACTGTCCTGATGAGGTTCAAGTCATGACAATAGACTGTCTGACAAGCAAAAAGATGACAAGTAAAGTATTCAGAAATCATGGTCAGATACCATATTGGGAATAAATCCAAAAAGTATGTTACGGCAAGCGCCTAGCGCAGATGGGCATCGTGTTATGCCTTTCAAAGCAAAACATTCCGGTCAAAAGGTGCCGAACCGAGTCAGCAGGTTCTGTGTGGAAACTGTTGGCACAGCGAGGTCACAGTGGGATTCATCAAAGTCTATATCTACATCTATATTCAAACTTCACGAGCCACTTACGTGTATTTTCTGTACGACTGTCACTTCCTCTGCTTATTGTTTCACTCGCGTTTGGTTTACTGGGAAAAACTGCTAGGTCTTCTTGTGGGTCCAATCGCTCTAATTTTATTCTCGTGATCTATTCGCGATGTTTACGTAGGAGGAAACAAAGTAATGGTAAACTATCAGAACTATAACAAAAACCTATGCCGTCTGTGTGAACAAACCAATTTCATTTCCTTTTGCCGATGTCTAAATGGCAATGTAACATACTAATGGTGAAATGCTTAAGGATGGACGTTGATGAAATTGACCAAAATGTCAATTTTCGATTTATTTTTTATTTGGTAGTACAACTCATGGACAATAAGTTTCCAAAGTTTCAATGTTGAAATTGGATCCGAAGAGCGAGAAAATTAATTAAAAGTGTGACGCGGCCTCCCTGCCACGTCCATGTTTTTAAGTAACACTTCAATACCAGCTCAGTGAACAACGATTCTGTGTATTACTTTCAACCAAACATATGCGGGATACATCTAGAAGGCCGTGATACATACTCTTTGGTTTTATAGATCATCTTTGATTGTGTTCCGTAGCATATAAACAATTTTTTTTTTTTTTTTTTTTTTTTTTTTTTTTTTTTTTTTTTTTTTTTTTTTTTTTACTGACGGAGATTTATACAAGTGTTTGATTCCTTCTTCATTGAGTTATGCCACGGTCACAAAGAGTGTATAAAAACTGGATAAACTGCCTTTGCATAAGCTTGTGAAAGAAGACGTGAGAAACAACGACAAACCGCATGAAGCTACGTCCGAAGTGACAACTGCTGAAAATGTGAACTCGTCTCCTACCAGCACCAAGAGAAAAATTAGTGAGGTGAGTGGTGCTTAATACAGTGACGAATCTCTGTTTATGGCCGATCCTGCACTTCTCAAGAAATGTGTTCATGGAAAAACCGTATTTGCATCTGCTACAGTTGTCAGAATTGCAACTTATGATGCAGTTCTTGTATTTAATGATGGGAACGTTGGGAGGATGAAGGGATTAGAAAGAATAGGCTTCAAGATAGGAAATTTCCTGAGAAAAATAAATTTATAGCGCGTCTCTGCAGCTGAAAAGTCAGTTGAAGACCTGATGAAGGAAAGAAGACAGACAAGAAGAAACCAGAAGAGAAGCCTTGCAGGGACAGACGACCCACAGTACAAATTTGGTGCCTTCTCAAGAAGTGCCGTAAGGAAAAAAGTTAGGTTGAACTTTAATTTGCGTTTCCTGAAAAGTTCGTTTTTTAAAGTTTAAGAACCTTTTCCTCAGATTCTATGAACGCTACAATAATGAACTTTTGCACACATATTTCTGTCTCAAGTGCAAATTTTGACATTCTGATTGCAAGCTGAGATATGGGGTAAAGTGCTTGGAATTTCGCATGAATTTAATATTGTACTTGTGGAATTATAATTAAAAAGTTATGAAAATTCTCCTATTTGACCTATTCCAAAAACCTCAGGAGAGAAGCTTACAACATATAAAGAAATGGAACAGAGAAATGTTTGTAGAAATCTATTGAATACTTACTGAGAAAAAGGAAAATACATTATTTTTTGAAAATAAAACTTCAAATTTCATTAAAAAAAGTTGACTATATGTTATCAAAGGATTTTATATGTACATGTGTTACTTTCACGTAAATCGTGGTACAAAATTTCATTGCCATATCTCAAAACCTGTGGATTTGGTGCATTTTTGAAATAGTGTGTGTTTTTCATCAATGTCCTCCCTTAAAGTCAAGATCACAAATTTATTTTATTTTGTTAACCAGTTTCAGCTGTTTAACGAGTCATATTCAGATCGAAAATGTGATAATAGAAAAACATAATAGTTATCATAATACCAAATCAATATTATACATTTAAACATTACTGCCATCGCATCTTTTTGGTTTACAAGTCGCGTCAAACTGAATACAATGATGAATACAATGATTAGAACTTGAGTTTTTGGGAAATCGGGAGCGACAGTTTGAAGCGTTGCATGGGTCGCTCATCCGTTTTTATCCTAGTGATCAGCCAGCCATTGTGTTCTACTGTGAAATTTTAGTCTCCTGCACCAGTAATTTTATCCCTTTTGTGCACTCCTGTGTGTTTCGGTGAAGTGTTTATTTTTGTTCTACATCCATCAAGGATTTCTCTCATCCGTGTTCTCTCTATGTTTTCATTTCGTCAAATGTCACATGATTGCTTGGAACAGGGGACTGATGACCTTGTAGTTTAGTCCCCTATAAACAACAACAACAACCGATCTCTCGAGACACATGACGTCACTCGATCCCGCTGCTGGGCCAACGAGATGCAGCGAACGGACTCTGTGGCGTAGGCCACGTGCATGATAGTACAAGCCTTACGATTTCCAGCGACCGTCTCCGGATAGCACCTAATTTAATAATTCCTAACTACGTATTCGAATATATGCAAGTTGGACTCGTCTGCCTTTTAAAAAGACCAAACTACTTAGATCATCGGTCCTAAATACAAGGTGTGCCAGAAAATTTCGGCGAATGGTCTCAGGTATTATAGGAAACAAGACGTACAAATTAACTTCAAAGTAATTACCACTGCCTACATTACACTTCTGATATCGGCTGTACAGCTGCCGGAAACTGTCAGCAAACGCTTCTTGTGGAACCGCTCGAAGCACTGAGGTCACGCATTGTTGGATCTCCGCAACCGTTGTGAAGCGCGAGCCTTTCAGGGCAAATTTAAAGCGGGGAAACAGAAATAAGTCTGCCAGCGGCCAGAGAATAAGGAGGGTGTGGAAGCACACTGACCTAGTGTCTAGCGAAAAACTTGAGCACGTGGATCCCAGTTTGCGGAGGAGCATTGTCGTGTAGGAAATTCCTTGTTCACTCAGGTACAGTTCTGGCCGAATGCGTTGCAGCAGTAGTTTAAAAACTCCCTCGTAATCTTCCTCTTGGGTGCAAATTTATGATGGATCAAGTTCCATGTTGCAATGAACGAGTTCTCACACTGACACTGTTAGCCCGGCTGCGGTGGCCGAGGGGACTGCGGCGCGCCAGTCATGCTCTGCACGGCCAATACGGACGGGGGTTCGAATCCCCCCTCGGGCATGGATATTTGTGCCGTCCTTAGTAGTAGGTAGTTCATAAGTCGTTTGTCAGTTTAGGGACTGATGACTTCGTAGTTAAGTCCCATAAGCTCTACAAACATTTGATCCTGTTAGCTGGGTCGCAGCGTGTACCACCGCTTCACTGCGGTGCTTTGCACGATAGTGGCCGCTTGTTGACATGCCCCTCAATGTATATAGGCGGGCCAAAGACCTTGTAAAATAGACTCCCTAACTGCGCTGCTGTCGCGGGATAATTTGAACCTTCGGCCGGCCGCCATGATAGTGACAAGCGTCAGATAACTACTAGTGTTGTTTGGAGATAAATTGTGTATTTTATAGCTACTGCGGTATATATAGTCAGTTGGTAGTCACGTCTGTACTATTTGACTATCGCAGTATACATGAAACACGATGTTGAAGATATGCTCAGCGTTTAACTGCATAAATCGATTTAAGAAAGGAATAAAAAGAACGAATACTGTCTTCCCATTTTATTTGTCAGGAATACAAGTAGCCCTACTAGTTTGTTCAGATATAGTTACTCTTACTGAATAGGCTGTTAATCAAGACAATGTAGGATTGAATGAAATAGATAACAGGCTTTTACTATACTGGTAGCTTTTCAAAATGAGCTACTTTAGGCATTACTGGGGTACAGGAAGTTCAAAATGTTTCATTTTTGGATTGTGTAAACTATTGGGGGCACGAGTTGCATCAGATCGAATTTTTGTTTATGTAATTAATTTTGGGCACACGAGATCAGTTGCCTCAGTTCGAATTTTTGTTTATGAAATTAATATTAGCAACTTGTAACACAGAATTTAAAGGTCATCTACTTTACAAATAGGTATAACGACTGAAAGGGGTTTGCAGAACGGTGTGTAGTTCCATATATGAATGAGATATAGCGACACTGGATGCACTTTGTGAAGTTGAACCGAATAACGATAGAAGCTGAATCTCGAGCAGTTCATGTTACTGTAAGGTATTTCGCTTAAAACATTAATAATGCTAATATTCGTGCTAGATACCCTAATGCTGATGTTAGATGCACCTAGTTAAGAAAAAGTTATGGCATACTTCGTATTTGGCAGTGGCTGGTTGCTGTGTTCACAAGGTAAGAACCTATTTTACAATTGTGTATCTCATGGGATATTTCATTTTCACAGTCAATTGCCGATGACATTATAATTTTGTCAGAGACAGCAAAGGACCTGGAAGAGTTGTGGAACGGGATGGAAAGTGTGTTGAAAGGTGCATACACGATGAACATTCACAAGAGCAAAGCAAGGGTAATGGAGTGCAGTCGAAGAAGATCAGGCGATGCGGAAGGAATTAGATTAGGTAACGAAACCATAAAGATGGTAGATGAGTTTTGTTACTTGGGCAGTAAAATAACACACGATAGTCGCAGTACAGAGGATATAAAATGCAGAGTGGCAAGGGGAAGAAAAGCGTTCTTGAAAAAGGAAATTTGTTAACATCGAATATTAATTTAAGCGTAAAGAAGTCCTGACTGAAGGCATTTGTGTAGAGTGTTGCCTTGTATGGGAGTGAAACATGGACGATAAACAGTGCGGACAGGAAGAGGATAGAGGCGTCTGAAATGTGGTGTTACAGAAGAATGATGAAGATTAGGTGGGTGGATCGCGTAACTAATGAGGAGGTAATGAACAGAATTGGGGAGAAAAGGAATTTCTGGCATACCTTGACTAAAGGAAGGGATCGATTTATAGGATACATTCTTAGACATCAAGGAATTGTGAATTTAGCTTTGGAGAAAAGTGTGTGGGGTAAAAATCGCAGAGCGAGACCAAGAGATGACTATAGTAAGCAAATTCAAATGTATGTAGGTTGCAGGTCTTATGAGGAGATGAAGAGGCTTGCTCTGGATAGAGTAGAGTGGAGAGCTGCATCAAATCAGTCTCCGGACTGAAGACCACAACAACAGTCAATTTTTAACATTAGCCTGTTTCAGGCAGTCCTGTTTCATTTTTCGAGGCTGTAAAATATCTAAATATTAGAGAATACAGCAGGCACTCAAGCAAAGACGTAAAGTGTTGTGAAACTCTTCCGATATTGATGTTTGTACAAAACTTTCACCATCATCCAATACACCGAGAAAGTGTTAGAAAGTCTGGGCTAATGCAGGGTGGGGTTCTGTGTCCTCTTCATCACTGTAATGAACGAGATTCAAAGAAAAGTACACCAAAGCACAGGAGGTGAATCATTGAAAGCCATCTTGTTCGCTGACGACATATGTATGTGGGGCGATTCTAAAGAAGAGCTCCAAACACACCTAAATGCATGGGCAGAAACTGCTAAAGAATATGATCTAATCTTCAGTCAAAAGAAAAGCGAGTTTAAGGTCATGAAAAGATCACACAGAACTGGAAGGGAAACAACTGCGGATGACTCATCAGTTTAAGTACCTGGGTAGTGTTATCTCCAATAATGGTTCTATGGATGAAGAAATCACAAGCAGAATTCGAATAGCTAGGAAGTTCTACAGAATAGTCAAAGATCTAATATGGAACACAAAAATACCATGAAAATGCAAGAGAGGCATCTATGAAACACATTACATACCTATTTTGACATATGGTTGCGAATCATTAACCATGAGAAAGAAGGGTATCAGCAGAATCCAAGCAGCGGAAATGAGGTTCGTCCGTACTATGGCCGGAAAGACACGTAGAGAGATAAAGTTCGGAACGTGGAAATCCGTAACCAGGCTCAACTCATAAAACTACAAGAGCAAATAACCACACAGCGGCTGAGATGGTATGGGCATATGCGTCGTACGAGCTAAACCTCAGAGGCAAAAGACCTAGAGGACGGCCACGACTGCGGTACAAAGACAGAGACTCTGGCGTATGTCGAAGAAGAAGAGTAATTCAAGGATCGGGACTGGTGGAGAAACCTCATTCGCTGACCCGTCGAATATGATGGAACGACGTGGGATATGATGATGATGATAGAAAGTCGGGTCTGACAATAAATTCCGTTCATATGCTGCACTGAGAACGCTAAAAAACTAAAAGTTATAATTCGGTTTAGTTAAGAAGAAGAAACGCTTTTGGACGATTTCTTATCTAACTTATCTATATAAAAATGAATTGCTGTTCGTTAGTCTCGCTAAAACTCGAGAACGGCTGAGCCGATTAGGATAATTTTTGTCTTGCAATATTCGTGTAAGTCCAGGGAAGGTTTAAACGGTGATAAAATATGGAAACGTTTTTCGGAAAAGACAAAAATCGAGAAAAACTGAAAAACTTTCGTCCAATTGCGATAAAATTTTGTACATTTCATGTTGAAAGCAAGAGGAAGGTTCATATCAAATGAAAATTTGGAAAAGTCGCCCGGAAAGTAGGAAAATTTAAGAAAAACCGAAAGCGATTTTTTCTATGAATGAAAATCAATTGCCACATGGTTGTAAAAGCATCATTTGAGTACGGCTTGACAGCACAAGGTTTGTATGAAATAAATTTTTTGGAAAATCTACCAGAAAATATGAAAATTTGAGAAAAACTTGAAGTGCTTTTTCATTGTGTTTTTGATTGAATTCATCACTACAACTATTCCCACGACAGAGAGGGGTAATTTTTTTCCTTAATTCATTATGGTTTTGGAAAAGTTTTCAGTAAAAAAATAGTGACAGTTAAAAAGAAAAGTAGCAACATTCGAACCAAGTTCCTTTTGCAATGTGTTTATAAATGTACTCAACACGAAATTGAGAATCGTTCACCCGATTACGATAAAATTTTGCACATTTGACGTTCATCGATACTTAGGCAAATCAAATGTTTGTAAAGTCTATGGGACTTAATTACTTGGTCATCAGTCCCTAAACTTACAAACTACTTATGAACTACTTACAACTAAGGACGGCACAAATATCCATGCCCGAGGGGGGATTCGAACCCCCGACCGTAGTGGCCGTGCAGACCGTGACTGGAGCGCCTCAGTCCCCTCGGCCACCGCGGCCGGCGATACTTAGGCTATCTGATGATGCCTTTGTAAAGCTACTGGGTCTAAAATACATATGATTTAAATTAATATGGTAAAATTATTAAATTAATATGGTTTATATTAAGAGGTAAGTGATACGAAATTTACCGGGTCATCGAGTGTGTAATAATTTTACACACACTCAATAGTTGCTGTATATTCAAAGAGACTGAAGCTGTTTTCTAGTTATAAATTTAAATGAGACATAGTTTTCGCGCAACTTTACTCGAATGATTACACCCTCTGAACAAAAGAGTTTTACGCACATTAAAAGTTCGCGCGGAAGTTTGCCACCATAATGGCCGCCGAGGCGCGCTCCAGTTTTGCCACTGTACGCGGTCGGCCGATTTACGGGATTGTAGGGGCTTGGGGCGGACGCCTCATCCTCGCCAGCGCGGTTTGTAAACTCTGGGACCATTCACCGAACTTTACAGACGCACCTTTTACATCTGCAAGATAAGTGTAAATAGTTTAGAGCGACAGATTTTAATGATAGATTCCTACACTCAGTTTACTCCTCTTCTCTTCTGAAGATTATTACCGGCATGATTTTCATTGAAAATGTTCGATTTGCTTTAATTGATTTGGATGTTATGTAATTTCATGGACCCATTACCAATGAGCATAAAAATATACAACGATCACATAAGTTCTGTGGTGTCGCACAAGTCCAAAGTGCGCGCCACCTACTTTCGCCGCGCGCCGCCATGCACGCACGGCACGGCGTTCTTACGACGTCAGCCACAAGCGCCCTCTGTTACAACTCCGCTCGTGGCCACCACTGAACGACATCGTTCACTTGGGACTAAGATAGGAACCAGCTAACACTTCGGAATCAGATAGGCACTAGGCAGGCCTCTAGCTCAACTATGTATCAGCCTTCTGCAGTACTGAACTATGTAAAAGTTAAGTATTGTATAAATTCAGTGCAATATATATCTCGTTCTAATTTACTCTAGTGTTTCTAGTTTCTGCTGTCCCACTGGCTGCTCACCTTCGTACCTGCACAAGCGTGCGTCCTTTATTCCTGTGTCGGTCTGTCTACTCGGCCATCGACACATACGACGGAAACGAGACACAAAAGCGGCGACGAGGCTGGGATACAAAAGTGGCGACGAGGCTGGGACACAAAAGTAGCGACGAGGATGGCATACAAAAAGTTCTATTAATATTTAATTTGTGTTTTAAGAGATTGTTTAATTATTGACAACTTTGTGTTTGATGTATGTTTTCCTTCCGACACTTTTGCGTTTTTGTCGGGAGGGGAGGACTACTGGTTCTGTGTACTACGTCGTTTTAATTTTGCTACATAGTTTTAAATAATGAAATAAAATTTGCTAAAAACTGCGAGTAAGCGTTTAGTATCGTACGCGTAAGGTCCCTGGATCGAATCTGGTTGCCGGTGCTCTTTTATTCCCACGTAACGCAAACAACAGAGTTATTATTACTCAAAATGTAACTGCGAGGTCATCAGTCCCTAAACTTACAAACTACTTATAAACTAACTTATACTAAAGCACAAACATCCATGCCCGAGGGGGGATCGAATCCCCGACGGAGAACGGCCTCGCACATCGTATCATAGGGCGCTATTATGACTGTACAGATTATCAGTATCACCCTGGAAATTCGTTTTTTGTAACATTTCGGAATTATTTTATCATTATAACTGTATTCATTCAGTGAGTTTCAATCCACAATGAGCCTATGTTTCCAGTAAAAGTACTCATGCAAAAACAAAAATGCTACGATAACGTCTTCAAAGTCTAGCAGGCAAAGTACAACGTTATTGATTATCAGGAATCGACGTCCTGACATCTTTCAACACAGGGAGCTGCTGACTTGCAGTATTAAAGCAATTCCGCCAGAATGTATTCCGTTGATTCATCTCAGCGAAGGTTATTTTTACAGATAGATGAAAAACTTTATAAAGCGACTACAAAATTGCTCGTACATCATCGAACGCAAAAGATGTAGATAGCTTCTAGAAAATATTGTGTACAATGTCAATTAATCGTTCATTATCAGTTGTCTGGATCAATATTCGGTGATATGTTCCTACGTTCATGGTGCTTCGCGAATTTATGTGACGACTGAGAACCTTTATAGAGATAACCAAGTTTGTTTTGCTGTAGCTGTTGTTGCGAGATCGAAGATTCGTTTGATGAAACACTCCACGCTATTCTACATCCCTGAATAAGAACAGCAACCATCTTCAATTGAGCCTGCTAACAGTATTCGTGTGTGGGGCTCAATTTGAAATTTATTCCTCCATCTCCAGCCACAACATTTCCTTCCAGTACAAAACTGATGATGCCATGATATCTCAGAAAAGTCCTACTAATCGATTTCTTCTTCTCGTTAAAATAAGGCAGAATTTTCTCACTAATTATGCTTAATACATTCTCATTAATTACATAATCTACCCATCTAATTTTCAGCATTCTTCTGTAGTACAAAATTTCAAAGCTATCCTCGTCTTGTCTGAATTGTTTATCGTCCTCGTTTCAGTCTCGTACACTACTTCCGAACATTTAAATTATATACCATGTTAATTAATTTTAGATATGCTTTTCTTCCCATTAACATTCTACATTTAATATCTTCTCGACTACTGTTATGCACCCAAATAACAAAACTCATCTAGTACTTTTATTGTAAATTAATAAAATTCAGCAACCAGTTGCTTGTAATTATTTATTTTAGACGACCGGTTTCGGGCGCTTGAGTGCCCTTCTTCTGGTCTCTCTACAGACAAACAAGTGGATTAGTATACAGTAAAGGCTGTAAAACATACAAAAGTCGGTTACAGAAATTTGAAGCAGTTTGGAACCAAATCGATTGTAATAAAAGATTTGTTAGTATAATGGGGTAAAATTAACACTTACATTTTAGTATTGTTGCTTAATGAATGTACATGCTATTAGGAGAATCAACACTAAGTGCAGAGATTATGCAATGAATAACAATCAGCTGCTAACAAAGTATCTAAGGATGAGCCTCACAGTGAAAGAGTTAAAATAAATAAGGAAGAAGGCTATGGGAAAACAGTAATACTCGATGTATTGAAAAGAAAAGCGCGAAGAGAGGAGCAGGTGACTGATAAAACAGTCGCTTAACAGATTAATATTTAAAGAGTAAGAAGTAAAATGATAAGTGGCGCCATAGGCGGAATATTTCGGAACTAGCAGCTTACACAGTAGTAGGATGCTTAGAATGTCACTGTCAGGCCATCTGTCAATATAAAGAATTTGTCGTAGTGTCTATGGCTTCAAATATTAATGGGGATAGATTGAGAAGTGATTCTCATACAACAAATAAGTTAAGAATGTGGGTTATAAGTTTTAAGATGCGTGAACTAATGTGCAAAGAAATGTGAATGGTTACAGTAAAATTGACCTAGTTTTACAATTGGTACATCTAGTCAGACAACTGAAGAGATTTAAACAGTCAACTTGCTAGAAATATACCAAAGAGGACAATCATATAGAGCAGATCACGGTACTTAAAGACACAGTAAGAGTAAGTGGAGGCTGGTTTTCTAAAAATAAACAAGTCACTATCATAATGGTAGTGACTATTACATAGTTCAGTTTAACAAAGTCGAGGCATAAAATAACCTAGACATCAGATTGTAAGGCCAGGGGTGGCAGATAAATAATCACAACCAACTGGTTGCTGAATTTTATTAATTTATAACTTGAACAGTTACTGAAATGGATAAATTACTTCTACTTTTATTGTCTCATTATCTACTCAAATTCCACCAGCATCACCTGATTTTCTTAGACTGCATTCCATTATCCTTGTTTTGTTCTTGTTAATGTTCATCTTATACGCTCCTTTCAAGACTGTGTCAATTCCGTTTAATTGCTTTTCCAGGTCCTTTGTTGTCTCTGACAGAATTACAATGCCATCGGCAAACCGCAAAGTTTTTATTTTTTCACACTAAACTTTAATTCGTTCTCCAAATCGTTACTTGCTTTCATTCACAGCTTGCTCAATGTACATATTGAATAACTTTGGAGAAAGGCTACAAGCGTCGCGCTGTGAAGGCCACGCAGCCTGAGGTGCCTTGTCACGGATTGTGTGACCGATCCCATTCGGGGTTCGAGTCCACCATCAGGCATAGGTGCGTTTGTTTGTGTGTTGTCCTTAGTATAAGTTAGTTTAAGTAATGTGTAAGTCTATGGAGCGATCAGCTTAGCAGTTTTGTCCCTTCGTTAGACAAACTTTGAAAGCCTACAAGCCTGCCTTAACTCCTTTCCCATTCATTGAATCCCTTCGGCTCTTTTAATTATATAATTTTTCGTTCCATATATTTTACACTGCTATCTTCAAGATTTTAAAGAATGTCAACATTATCAGAAGTATTTCCAAATCTATAAAAGCTATTATCCGTGGTTTGACTTTCTTATTCCATTCTTATATAAATAATTCGTGTTAGTATTTTATAATCGCAGCCGGCCGCGGTGGCCGAGGGGCCTGAGGCGCTCCAGTCACGGTCTGCACGGCCACTACGGTCGGGGGTTCGAATCCCCCCTCGGGCATGGATATTTGTGCCGTCCTTAGTTGTAGCTAGTTCATAAGTAGTTTGTAAGTTTAGGGACTGATGAGCCCGTATTAAGTCCCATAAGCTCTACAAACATTTGAACATTTTTTTTTTTATAATCGCAACTTATTAAACTGGTAGGTCTATGATTTCCCACCCTTCTGTAGCTGTTTTCTTTGGAATTGGATTTACTACATTCTTCTGGCTCATACATCTTATACACCGCAGAAATACCAGAAAAATCTATTCTCGTGCAAAATCTCGACGTTCATTGCATGTGCTATATGTGACAATGATTACGGTTTTAAAGGTTTCCACGATTAGTATCATGCCGATTTCCACTGTACTGCAATGGTACCAGAAATAATTAAAAAAGGTCGTGTATCCTTCCTTATTTTCCATCACCTGGGAATAAATTACGTGTTCCTATTTTAAGTATAACTATATGAAAATAATGAATGAACAATTAAATATTAATAATTTGGATAGTCAACATAAATCTGTAGTGTTATTGGTCCTCTGCTGTTCCTTATTTACATAAACGATTTAGGGGAAAATCTAAGTAGCTCTCTTAGGTTGTTTGCAGATGACGCCGTCATTTACCGTCTAGTAAAATCATCTGAAGATCAAAACCAACTGCAGAACGATCTGAATAAGATATCAGTATGGTGTAAAAATTGGCAATTGACTCTAAATAATGAGAAGTGTGAAGTCGTCCACATGAGTACGAAATCCGTTAAACTTTGTTTACAAGATAAATCAATCAAATGTGAAGGCCGTAAACTCCACAAAATACCTAGGAATTACTATTACTTCAGACTTAAATTGGAAAGAACACGTAGATAATATCGTGGGAAAGGCGAACCAGAGACTGCGTTTTATTGGCAGAACCCTTAAAACATGCAACAGAACTACAAAAGAAACTGCATACACTACGCTTGTCCGTCCATTTTCGGAGTATTGCAGCCCAGTGTGGGATCCTTATCAGGTGGGTTTGACGGAGGACATCGAAAGAGTCCAAAGAAGGGCAGCTCGTTTCGTACTGTCACGATACAGGGGAGACAGCGTTACGGAAATGATACAGGATCTGGGATGGGAATCATTACAACAACGGCGCTTATCGCTGCGGCGTGGGCCACTTGCGAAACTCCAATCGCCAACATACTCCTCCGAATGCGAAAATATATTGTTGACTCACACTTACATAGGTAGAAATGATCATCAGAATAAAATACGAGAAATCAGAGCTCGAACAGAGAGATTCAGGTGTTCTTTCTTCCCGCGCGCTATTCGAGAATGGAATGGGAAATAAATAGTATAATTGTGGTTGATGAACCCTCTGCCAGGCACTTAAATGTGATTTGCAGAGTATCCCATGTAGATGTAGATGATATACTTGGAATAAAAAGAAAAGCAGCAGCAGCAATATCGATTCCAAGGAGCTCACTCTTATGAAACTAAGCATTTACTCATGTACTGACATACAAACTCATTTAATGTATATATAATTCTAAAATATTTTACAACATAATTTAGTTTCAGAAATGTCTGTAATGTTTTCTATAGTTTTTGGCGGTGCGTATCAGGTGATAAAGTTGAATTCTTAAAAATGTTCAAATGTTTATAGAGCTTATGGGACTTAACTACGGGGTCATCAGTCCCTAAACTTACAAACTACTTATGAACTAGCTTAGACTACAGACGGCACAAATACTCATGCCTGAGGGGGGATTCGAACCCCCGACCGTAGTGGCCGTGCAGACCGTGACTGAAGCGACTCAGTCCCCTCGGCCACCGAGGCCGGCTGAATTCTTACTTACATCCAGTACCCTCCTTTGCTTTTATTTTCCATTCATCAGAATGTGCCCATTTACCCAGTTAACAGCATTTCGTTTTCATTGTAGGATAGGTACTGCGTCTGGACTCTGCAGGCAGAAAATCTACAGAGATGAAGACCTCAGGTTGCCTTAACCCTGTGGCGCACGTCGCACGTCGTCCAGTGTAGCGGACGGCTGTTACTGGTCGCATTTCTGTGCGCCTGCTTTCGTTTTCTTAGCTGTAAACACATGGAGTAAACTCTAGAGGACCCTTGCGATATATGCTGCACTGTAAGTGTCTACGGCTGAACTGAAAATCTTCAATTTTTCATGGGAACGCATTTATTTATTGTGGCGATCTTGAAGTGCAGCAAGCGATCTCGGAACGGTATGCCACCACCTTCACAAAAAATAGACAAAGCACATTTTCACCAAATGCAAATAGCCTCTATGTCCAAACTGCTTAAAACGTTTCCGCACAGGAGGGACTTTGGTGGTCCCAAGCCTCTCTTTGACCATTCCAGTAACATGACTGTATTTTTCTCTGTATTGATAAATATTAGTATTTTATGATAACAGACATTGTTCTTTGGTAGAAAAACCCCATTTCAGTGTTTTCCTCTCAATTTGTTTTTAATAATTCGTGCATCACGGAGTTTAATATGACTATTTTGGCTCTGATTCTACGCCAAATGTTTTCACTCTTTCACACACCAACCGGTATTTCTTCAGAGGGTTTCAAGAGGCACTCATATACGAATTTGTAAGATGTATATTGTGCAGTTTTAAATTAGGTGCTATTTTCCTGTTGACAGCATCATTTCATGTTGCTTTCAGTTAGGAAGTTACGTTTCGGTCACTGATGCATTTCCAAACCGCAGCTATAATCATTGTTAGTATACTTTCTTATGGTATTTCCTACCTTGATTTCCATGCGGTATGCATAGATATCCTTTACTTTCGGCACCAGTTATTCTGAGACCCAGTATGAGATCTAACAAATGAACGAGGAAAATGTTTAGATGGCATATGGGTGGCTCCAAGCTATTAAAAATATATTAAAATAATTTTTGAATGACAACTCATTCTTCTCAGTAGATGAATTTTTAGATGTTAATTAGTAATACTACAAAACAAAGAGACGGAAAATGGGAAATGGAAAAAAGAAAAAAAAGGCACGTCTTATAATAGTATGTAAATATACCTTTTATGCCACATCATTACAAAATGCCGTATTCATAATTTATGGAACAAGTAGTAATCTAATCTAGTGTAATACTTAAACATTTCAGTTTGGGTACTTCTGTTAGTTTCCCTGAATTTTCACCCGTATTGTTCTGGTTCTGCCTGACTTTCATTTATTTAGCTCGGCACCAGATTCCAGTTTGCAGGCGTGTACTATCTGAAGAGCTTAGTCGACTTCATTTTCATTTGTGACCAAGGAGTCCACAACATTTGTGGAAGTGTTGCATACTATTTTATTGACATTTATGTTCAGCCGTTGTAGTCTTTAGGAGAGTGCTAAGAGAAGAGATTCTATTGCTTTTGCGAATAGACTTAATTATATCCATTTTAAAGATTCTTGTATGTTTTATCTGATGATGAGGGCTTGACCCTCGAAACGCGTCATATTATAGTGTTTTATACACGATCTATGTGGTTGAGCCTACTTGACAAAATAATTTTGCGAATAGTTTCATGGATATCTGACAAACTTGTTGTATTGATGTGGTATCGCAATCTTTTTACTTACCTGTCCTATTATTATCAACTGTGCATGCTGTTCCTTAAATTGTTTTTATAATCCGTATGATTTGCGACGGAAATCCCATTACTTCTATGATTTTAAGAAGGTATTTGTAATCTACTCCGTCAAACACCTTCTCATATTTAATGACATGATCGCATATTTTATTCAGTGGATATTCCTGGCTGATATTTGCAAACATTAATCAGTACATTTCTTTTTTTACCTACACTTATTTGTCATTGAGAGGTTATAAAATTCATTATTATTTTCATTGTCTTGCTGAAACATGGGCCATGATATTGTAATTACTGTAGGACTAATGTGGTTAGTCGCAGTTTTTCAGTTCATTTGCTTACAGGGCTGTTAGGAATTAGAATTGTTATCCCTCCAGCAAAGTCCTTAGGAACGTCGACATTTCCGTTCATGAGTTCACTGCACATACATTACGACTCGTATTTTATTTGTGGCCGAAACACTTCGTAGGGATGCCGTTAATTCTGGAGATTTATTTTTAGGATTCTGAGATATTGCTTTCTTGAGTTCGTTCATCTCTATTTCAACTGAGAAATTTTCTGCTTCCTCTGAGCTGATTCTACCAGAAACGTTCCTAACAATATCTTGCCGCGCTTGTTTATTGGAAGGAAGAACGGCGTGGTCATTATAAACAAAGCAACAGCTTTTTGAGGACAGGGGAAGGAAATCGGCTTTTCGTTTAAAAGGAAACATTCTGGCATTTTCTGTAATGATTTAGGAAGTCAAGGGAAATCTAAATCTGGAGGGTTTGAACCGCCGTCCTCCCGAATGTAAGGCCAGTGTTCTAACCACTGCGCAATCTTGCTTGGTAGGTTTTTGAACAGTATTTGTGATATACATTTGTCAACCGCGTCCTTGATTTAATTCTTTAAGATCATATGATAAAACAATGCTGATTGGTCGCTGAGGTTTAATTAATGGAACTTCTTTATTACCAGTTTCGGGCGTGGCCCATTGTCAGACAACCATTTTATCGTTTAGAATATAAAATGCTAACACATCAGTGACGTATTTCCTAAGGTGTCAGTTCCGTTAGTTAAAACCTCAGCGACCTATCAGCATTGTTTTATCATACTGTCGTAACGAAAATGATCGAATACTTCAAGTACGACTTTAAGTCGCTATGGAATTGATTTAATTCTGTTTTATAAGCGATTGTCGGGCCCGATGGTATTGGGGTAAAGTGCTCGACTGGAAACCGAAGGGTCGCGGGTTCGAAACCCTGTCGGACCTCAGATTTTTTTCAGTCTGCACTTTAACCCATCCTTCACCTCTCAACGATGTGAAGAGTCGCCAGAAACGACACGTGGTTCGGATTCCACGTTAAGCTGTAGGTCCCCTTTCCCCGGTTGGGTAACTGAGGTTGGCTAGGGACACCCCAAGTCGCCGAAGTGGCGTTCAATTGAAAGACTTGCACAAGGACAATGAGTCACACGAAACTATTATTATAAGCGATGTCCAATCATGTTAATTTATGTCAATTTATATGTACATTCACACTCCGCACCCCATTACCTAGCGCCACAAATAGTTACATGCTTTCGTGTTACACGCCCAAATAGAACTAGAGAAAAACGAATACTTGTTTGCATCTGTACGAGCATATCTTTGTGGTCTTTAAGCGACCTTTAGGTTGACGGCAGTAAAATGTTTCTGCAGTCAGCTTCAAATTCCAGCCCTCTAAATTTCTTCAACAGTGCTTCTTGAAAAGAACGTCGTGTCCCCTTCAGCGTTTCCCAGTTGAGTTTCCGAAGGATTTCGGTAACAATCGCGCACTGATCAAATCTACCAGTTACAAACCTCACCTCCCGCCTCTGAACTGCCTCTATGCCCTCCTTTAAACCGATCTGGTGGAAATCCCAAACACTTGAGCATTACTCAAGACAGAGTCGCACATGCGTTTTATATGCTGTCTCCTTTACAGACGAATCAGATCTTCCCAAAATTCTCCCTATAAATCGAAGTCGACGATCCGCCTTCCCCACGACTGTCCTTATACGCTCGTTCCATTTCATATCAATGTGGAGCGTTACGCCTAGATATTAAATTGATGCGGCTCTGTTAAGCAGCACACTATTAATGCTGTTTTTGAACATTGCGGGATAGTTTCTCCTATTCTTCTGCATCACCTTACATTTTTCTACTTTTAGAGCTAGCTGTCATTGTTCACACCACATAGAAATTTGGTCCCAGTCATCTTGCATCCTACAACAGTCATTCAATGACGATACTTTCTTGTACACCACAGCATCATCGCCATCGAGGACAATATACTCGGTTCTATTGTCTTCGAGTCATTCACGTATTTGGGTATCTAAGTTCAAATGTTTGTACAGCTTATGGGACTTAACTACGGGGTCATCAGTCCCTAAACTTACAAACTACTTATGAACTAATACTAAGAACGGCACAAATATCCATGCCCGAGAGGGGATTCGAACCCCCGACCGTAGTGGACGTGCAGGCCGTGACTGGAGCGCCTCAGTCCCCAGCGGCCGTCATTTGGGTATCTATTCCATATTCTCGTACCTTCGTTAGCAGTCTACGGTGCGGCGGCACCGTGTCGAACGCCTTTCGAAAATTGAGAAATATGCAGTCTGCTTTTTGCCCTTCTTCCATAGCGCACAAGATGTCATGACAGAAAAGGGCAATCTGGGTTTCGCATGATCAATTCTTGCAGAAGCCGTGCTCAAGAAAATTTACTATGTGGGTTGGAACTTAAATAGTGCTGTGGAGACACTATGCAATGGCATCTACTATTGTCGCTGATAGCACACGTTGTTTATATACCTACCTTGTTGTTGTTGTTGTTGTTGTGGTCTTCAGTCCGTAGACTGGTTTGATGCAGCTCTCCACGCTACCTTCTCCTGTGCAAGTTCTCCTTCTGAGAATATGTTTGGCAACCTACATCCTTTTGAATCTACTTACTATACTCGTCCCTCGGTCTCCCTGTACGATTTTTACCCCATACGCTTCCTTCTAATGCTAAGTTGACAATTCCTTGATGTCTCAGAATGTGTCCAACCAATCAGTCCCTTCTCTTAGTCAGGATATGCCAGAAACTCCTTTTCTCCCCGATTCGGTTAAGCACCTCCTCATTAGTTACGTGATCTACCCATCTAATTTTCCTCATTCGTCTGTAGCACCACATTTCAAAAGCTTCTGTCATATTTTTATCTGAACTCCTTATCGTCCACGTTTCGCTCCCATACAATGCTACACTCCAGACAAATGCTTTCAGAAACGACTTCCTAACATATAAATTAATATTGGATGTTAACAAGTTTCGCTTCTTTAGAAACGCTTTTCTTCCCATAGCCATTCTGCATTTTATATCTTCTTTTCTTCGGCCATCAGAAGTAATCTTGCTACCCAAATAACAAAATTCATTTCACTGTAAGGTTTTAAAATAAATGCCTTTTGCTACTGCAACTGAAGGGTTTTATTTTTATATTTTTAATCACCCTTACGCGTTTCGCCTTTCTCTCAAGGCATCATCAGTGGGTGTCCTGAAATATTTACATCTTTTTGTTTGCACATATAGGTTAAGTCTCTTACATATCTACAAAACATTTCATTTCAGATTTAAAACAGTTCGTTTTTTGGTATAAAATGGTGTACTTACAGCACTTGTTACTCCACTTCAGTCTTATTCTGGCAACCAGGTCGAAAGGTTACACTGTTTTTCGAACCACATTGCAGTTCTCTGATTCTGCTGTCACCTGCTGCCATACTGTGTCTACTGCTGTTTGTTTTGTAGTGTTGCCAACCTTAGCTTATTTGAAATTCAACTGTTTCATTGAAAATGTGTTGAAGGTATCTTTGTGTGTGTGTGTGTGTTTGTGTGCATGAGTGTGTGTGGGTGTGGGTGTGTATGTGGGTGGGTAGGTGGTTTTTTTTTTTCTCTTTTTTTTTAATTTTTTTTTTCTCTCTGTTTGAATGAGTGTGTGTGTGTGTGTATGTGTGTGTGTGTGGTGGGGGGGGGGGGTTGTGACTATGTGTTGGGGTTTGTGTCTACCATATGGTCAATCAGTGAGAACAGTGATTGATTGGTCACTGATTGACCATATGGTAGACACAAACCCCAACACGTAGTCACAAACCCCCCCCCCCCCACCACACACACACACATACACACACACACACACTCATTCAAACAGAGAGAGAAAAAAAAAAAAAAAGAGAGAGAAAAAAAAAAACCACCTACCCACCCACATACACACCCACACCCACACACACTCATGCACACAAACACACACACACACACACAAAGATACCTTCAACACATTTTCAATGAAACAGTTGAATTTCAAATAAGCTAAGGTTGGCAACACTACAAAACAAACAGCAGTAGACACAGTATGGCAGCAGGTGACAGTAGAATCAGAGAACTGCAATGTGGTTCGAAAAACAGTGTAACCTTTCGACCTGGTTGCCAGAATAAGACTGAAGTGGAGTAACAAGTGCTGTAAGTACACCATTTTATACCAAAAAACGAACTGTTTTAAATCTGAAATGAAATGTTTTGTAGATATGTAAGAGACTTAACCTATATGTGCAAACAAAAAGATGTAAATATTTCAGGACACCCACTGATGATGCCTTGAGAGAAAGGCGAAACGCGTATGGGTGATTAAAAATATAAAAATAAAACCCTTCAGTTGCAGTAGCAAAAGGCATTTATTTTAAAACCTTGCAGTGAAATACAATTCAGCTGCTGCTCAAAATGGCCACTGCAAGCAACGTAACAAAATTCATCTACTACTTTTATTGTCTCATTACCAAATCCAATTCCTTCGGCATCGCCTGATTTTTCTGATATTGCATTCCATTATCTTCGTTTTACTCTTGTTAATGTTCATGTTGTATCTTCCTTTCAAGACATTGTCCATCCCATTCAATTGCTCTTCCAGATCTTTTGCGATCTCTGACAGAATTACTATGTCATCTGCAAACCGCAATGTTTTTATTTCTTCTCCCTGCACTTTAATGCCCTCTCCAAATTTCTCCTTCCATCCCTTCACTGCCTGCTCAATGTACAGATTGAACAACATTGGGGAAAGGCTACAACCCTGTGTTACTCCCTTCCCAACCTCTGCGTCCCTTTCTTGCCCTTCGACTTTAATAACCGATGCCTGGTTTTTGTATAGGTTGAATATAACTCTTCGCTCCCTATATTTTACCCCTGATTCCTTCAGAATTTGGAAGAGTTTATTCCAGTCGACATTGTCAAAAGCTTTCTCCTATTCGACAAACGCTAAAAACGTAGGTTTCCCTTTCCTTAGCCTACCTTCTAAGATAAGTCGTAATGTCAGTATTGCCTCCCGTGTTCCTTCATTTCTCATAAATACAAACTGATCTTCCCCGAGGTCTGATTCCACTAGTTTTTCCATTCGTCTGTAAATAATTCGTGTTAGTATTTTGCAACCATGAATTATTACATTGATAGTTCTGTAATTTTCACACTTATCCGCACTTGCTTTCTTTGGAATTGAAATTACGATATTCTTCTTGAAGTCCAGGGTATTTCCCCTGTCTCATACATCTTGCATACCAGGTCGTACAATTTTTTCACGACTGGCTCTCCTAACGATATCAGTAGTTCAGACGGGATATCATCTACTCCGGGGCCCTGGTTTCGACTCAATTCCTTCATCTCTCTGTCAAATTTTTCTCGCAATATCATGTCTCCTATGTCATCATCCTCCACTTCGTCTTCCATTTCTAGAATACTGCCTTCAAGTTTGTTTCCTTTGTATAGGACCTCTACATATTCCTTCCACAGTTCAGCTTTCCCCTCCGAGCAAATGGACTTGCCCGTCTCTCGTCATCGGCGTGCGCTCTACCGAATGGAACTTGTAAGCGATCGGTTTAACGTAACGGCGTCGCTATGTTTTCCAAACAGACACGACGGAGTTGGATCAAGATTGAATTTGCCAGAGGTCGTACAGCACGATAGTGTCATAAAGAAGCTGCAACACTTTCACGCAACCCACCATCATTTTGCACGACAATGCGCGGGCGCATACAGCGCAAGCTGTGACTGCTCTGTTCGGTCGATGGGAATGAGAAGTACTGTACCGTCCAACATACCTTCTGACTTAAGTCCTTGTTACTTTGATTTGATTCCGAAGATGAAGGAACGACTCCGTGGCATTCGCTTCAGAACTTTGCTCGAGATTCGGCAGGCAGTAGACCGCTCAATTCGCTCCATCAACAGAACAGACTCTGCTAACGGTATACTACCCCTTCCACATCGCTGGCAACGGGTTCTACACGACGTTGGTAACTAAAGGACAGCAACAGGTGCAACCATGTAACGCTTTTGTATCGGTTGTGAATACGTCGTTGCCAGTATTTATGTTCCAACCCTCGTATATTAGAACTGAGAATATCTTCAAGACTTTACAGCAAACAGATGTTTGTTTATGGTTCCCCTTTTATTCTTACACATAACGTACTAAATACATGTTTCTTGCTCCTCTAGGTTGTTTGGCATGTTTTCATCTTTTGCCACCGTTTCTGTAATAGCAGTTTCGCTTTGAAGTTCTAAATCTTCAGTTACTCTGTCGACCAAGATGAAGAAATCTCTAAGGCGTCTAAAATAAAATTCAGTCGTATTTTTATCCAGAAACTTCTCTGTCGTTAGTAGTCGATCAATATTCTTCTGAGTTTAGGCTTAGCGTATTGGAGCACTAACCTATGGCAGAGTTATAATGCGGAAATTTGTTTTTGCATCCATTCCATATATTACTAAGCGCCACTTGTAGGTGTGTGACGTTGATTTCCCATATGCCTGTTGTTCGACAAATCTCTTGTTTTTCCGTACTTATTGTGCCGATGTACGCAGCTTAATCAGAAAAATGGTGGGACACACCTCGAACTAGAGAACATGATTGTCTAAGTTGGGCGATACGTAGACCCTGCCTTGTCTACTAGCTGTTTTTTGGTAAAATATGTAAAGCCGGGTTCTGTAGTCTGGTTATGTTCCCATGTGTTAGTTTCACAGACATCGAAATTCACTGTCTGATGTTTTGCTCTGAGAACACGCAGTCACTGGATAATATTGTGAAATGTTGATCATTTGCCTGAGTAAAAGCATAAAGATTTCATGTAACAGCACCCCATAATTCTGCAAGACTTCACGATGCCACACGGCTGCTACTATCCAGGACCCCTTGCGCCGCAGGGAATGGGAGTTTCCTGCAACATCCGCTGTCCTCACCCGACATGAGTCCCTGTGATTACGATCTCTTTGCCAAGGTGAAAGATCCACTGCGAAGGACCTGTAAAACACCAGAGAGGCCGTAGAAACACACGCGCAGATCATTTACTGCGCCTTAGGGACATTTGTCAAAAGGTCATAAATAATTGGACCATTATATCGAAGGAGAGTATCTATAAGTCTGTCAATAAAATACTTTTAGTGATAAGAGAAATCGGATTTAGTATGAAGGTATGTAGATAGTGGTTTTTCTCTGGCTCATTTTGCGAGAAGTCCAGGAAAGGAATAGCTCTGACCGTGCTGTAACTAAGCAAACGGATCTTGTAAGATTCGCACATTCTTCTGCGCATATTGACTGTGACTAGAATCAAAGTCACAAAACCACGCTTCAAGAACCTGCTGACTTTGATATTATAATCTCTCAAGGATGACAGGTTGAACACAAACAAAATCTCTCTCTCTCTCTCTCACACACACATACGCACAAACTTAAGCTATGAAAACCGGGATATTGTAGTTTTGTTGTTGTAAGTAATACTAAGTTCTTCTTTATTAATTTTGTCTACGAAGACATAAATTTTATCTGCCAATCTGTTATTACAAACAAACTAAACCCAGCTACGCTTAGCCGTGATTGTCTGATATGAAATGAATCGGAAAGTAAAGAAAAGAATGTTTGTGAACTTATAATCACCGAGAAAATACATCAATCAAATCACTACCCTGGTTTGGGTTGAAGTTAGAAAATCATATCTTCTTAGAATATTATTGTTTATTGTAATGAGATTGGAGAGATTAAATTATTTGTTTCTTCGCTGTCAGCACAAACACATAAATCAGACTTTGGAGCCTGCGACGTACAATTGTCGTTGAGAAGAACAATCATTTTATATATTCTTTGCACCTGCATCCTGTAGCTTCTCTCTGCCCAATGCCTCCTCTTCTCCTGCCTACTTCGTTCTCTTCCTCTACCCATTCCTTCTCTATCTGTACATTTCCACCTCCTCTATATTTCTGAGCTTTTCCTCTTTTCCTCGTCGCAGCTATTCGAACAGAATATATAGAAAACTAGGGACGTTTGTGGTAGCGGCGACAAATGAGCGCACAGTTTCATAAAAGTAATTGAGATAACAACACGTATATGAATTGTTACTTTCAGACTTCTTTACTGCGATCTTTTGATGTCTTCTGCTAACATTATCATCGACTCAGCAGTGTGGCACTATATCTTCCTGATATGCGTGTGTTACTGCAAACGAACCATTTAAAAATGAACCATAGCACTTCATCGGCAAGCAGGACAGAAATTGATGCCACTTTCGATGTCCATTTAATATGACATGATAGGAAAACTAACATTACAGTTAATGATATGAAAACGTGTACTTCTTTCAATAAACTTGATGACAGTGTACAGACATGAATAATTTTGTGCAGATACAAGGCAGAGCATCTTTCGAATTATATAAGTTCATCAGCCTCATTGTGTAATTACTATTAAAAATTTATACTTGACTTTTATGATGTAGGTAAGTAGACTGACACTTATTCATTCACATTAAACGTGTGTAACGTATGAAAGCCAATGTCATGTTCTTGTACTTACCTGCAGAAGCCATAAAAACACCTTTATATTCTTCTGTATGTTCGTCATCTCATTTCCTTCTGACATGGGGCTACCAGACGACTATGTGCTATACTACTTAACTGTGGAAGTGGAACGCAGCAATAGAAGTTATACGAAACTGCCGCTACATTATCGGGAAAGGAAAATTCAGCTGCATAATAAAAATGAACAATATTCGAGGTAAAAATCACCATCAATTACGTGAAATTAAATACAATTCAGCAAAACCTTTGATCTATAGAACTACCATAAGATACAGCAAGAACCTCTGTTCTTCGTAGATGTTGTTGTGGTTGTGGTCCTCGGTCCCGGAGATTGGTTTGGTGCAGCTCTCCACCCTACTCTACACGGAGCATCATCTTTTCATCTCCTTATAAGAATGGCAACCCACGTCTATTTGAATCTGCTTACTGAATTCATCTTTTGGCCTTCCTGTGCGAGTTTTACCCCACAGACTTCCCTCCAACGCTAAGTTCACGATTCCTTGATGCCTTGATGTCTAAGGATGTGTCCTACCAATCGAGCCCTTCTTTTAGTCAAGGTATGCCAGATATTCCTTTTCTCCCAAATTATTTTCATTATCTCCTCATTACTTACTCGATCCACCCACCTAAACTTCAGCATTCTTCTGTAGCAACACATATCAAAAGCCTCTATCCTCTTGATCCTTATGATTAAATTATAGTCCGTGCGAAATTCTATCTAGCCACTTTCTCTTTCATTCCTTTTGCCCAGACCATATGCACCTACTATTTTTACTTCCCTTCCGTTTCCTACTACCGAATTCCAGTCTCCCATCACAACTGAGTTTCCGCGCCCTTAATTTTGTGAATAATTTCCTGTGCCTCCTCATAAATTCACTGGATACGTTGCTGAAATATTATTAGGTCGGTAATTAACTAACCGTAACTAGTAAGGCATTGATGTGTAAATACTTGGTAGATTGTATCCTCAATAGTCCTTTACCTAATTGGCGATAAGACTAACGAATGGTTCAGCCAAAAAATTGAAAAAGAAACTGCCTTATAAGAAAAGTTTTTGGTGTTTCAGACAATGTTTGGTTGCAGTATTGTGACAGTAAAATACTGTGTACATTTTGGTCAGTACAATCTGCTTAGTGTTTCTGTTGCTATCTATAATCAACTTAACTGCCAGGAACTGTGTTGCCTAATGCATGTAATATGATAAATTTTTGCAGCTTTAGGCAACAAAACATGCAGAGATACAAGTTCATAGATATAGAAGATTAAGTATGTGTCCATCTCTAAGAAATTCGGTTGTGAACTGCAACTATGGCTGAGAGCTCAATATTCGTTGTTAACCAGCTTGAAAGGTGTTTGACCGTCTCATTGCCTGCTATAAAATCGAAACATCCAGAACAGTAGCTGCTGCCGCAGGGATTCTGCGGGGGCGAGAGTGATAGCCATACTACAACACTTTCGTGAACATTCTGAGTACTGAAAACGAAAGTGAAGCATCCAGAATCATTGTTGGTTACTACGGTATCTTGTGCTCATATAGATTCGCTGCGTGTGTGAAGGATCAGTGTTGAAATTCTCTGTGGCACACGGAATAACCACTTAAGTGCATCAGTGTTATTACCAGCCCTGCTATTTTAGGAGCACGAACAATCTCACGTTTGGTGGTGTGTAAAGGAAAAGAAGAAGCTGCGAACCAGAATGAGGCCGAATTTGAAAGGGGTCACGTTGTGGAGCTTCATTTCGCTGGTTGGTCGAATAGCGCACTTTCCACATTTTTGGGACATTATTTTGTGACAGTGACCCGGTGTTGGACTAAAAGTGAGGGTGCGCATAACTGCCGTCAAGGCTCCGCTTGACCACATGTGACCACCAAAAGTGGTAGCCCAGTTGTGCTCCAACCACACTTCACATCAGCGTCTGGCAAACGAGATCCAAACGGTAACGGACTACAGACAACATTCTGTGTCGTTTTGGACCAATGATCGGACATTAGTATCAGCCGGACTTCATAAAAATTGTCGTTAACACCACAATTCAAAGGACTGCGTATGGGATGACGGAGTCACAGTGAGACATGATTGGTTGTGTTTTACTTTACGCCGAACGCGCATCATGACAGAGTTTGGGAGCGTCGGTTAATAACGTGAGTTGAGATGTCGAGAGGTTTGTCTTGACCCCCGCCCGCAAATAAAATACTGATATTTTCTTTATTTTATGCTGTTCTTTCATACATGAAAATTTTTGAAATTTGTTACTTGCAGAATATTTAAATTCATACTATGCCCTCTCTCACTTCTAGAATTTTTAACTCTTCTTCTTTCGAAGCTCGTTATCACGAACAGACTAAGTGTATATACGTGTCCCAGCTATCTTGCTCACCCAAAATATCTCTGGAACAACAACAGCCATTGTAAAACGACTTTCACCGGTATCAATATAAGGCTTGGGCTCTTGAATGTACATATTTTGAAACATTCTAAAACGAAATGAAGTATGTTTTTCTAACACAAATTGCTTTTTTAAATGGACACGCTATATTATTTCTTCAGCAGTCTATAAAATAAGAAATCACATAAACAATGGCGTTGATTGCATCGCAATACGTCAATTACATCCCGAGATATTGCGAAGCGAAGTTGACGCTTGGAATACGGGACACGCATGGCTAGCGAACGTCCTGAGCACCGTGGGGTTCTCGCCTGAGTCTCTGGACGTGCGCTAGCCGCGCGTTTCGGTATTCCAAGCGTCAACTTCGCGTCGCAATATCTCGGGATGTAATTGACGTATTGCGATGCAATCAACGCCATTGTTTATGTGATTTCTCATGTTATAGTTAGCTGAAAAAATAATATAGGGTGTCCATTTAAAAAACATAAGTTTGTGTTGTGTTTCCTTTTGTTTTAGAATGTTTCAAAATATGTACATTTATGAGCCTCAGTCTTACATTGATACAGGCGAAAGTCGTTTTACAATAGCTGCTGTTCTTCCAGAGTTATATATACGGGTGGGTGTTTGTGTGTGAATATATACATATGCCGTAAATTACTTTCGGTGTTTCAGAATGGGAAACATTAGCCTTCTTTCGTAAAATACTCTCGGTGTTCTTGCCGCGTCATATATGGAGCTTGGGCTCCTACCCATATTTGAGCGCCAAGAACACCGAGAGTATTTTACGCAAGAGCTACGTCGCGAAAGACTTCGTACTCATTAGCCTTCTTTATTCTTTCATTAATTTGCTGTCTTTTGTATCCAGAGAGTCTTCGTTAATCTCGACTACAACGTCGTCCATTTTCACATCTTGAAGCAGCACCGAACTTCTGAACAGCATTATTTATTTTTTACAGCGTGTGTGCCAAATATTAAATAAAAGTTTCGTTACACGTATTGAAAAATGTTAAGGGGCGACGTTTGTTTCTTAAATAATTAGAAAATGTAATTTACAAGAGTGGTCCATTGTGTCTAAAAATCAATATGTTTTTGGTTTCTGCAAAAGTACAAATTCTGAGAATATAAAGTAATGTGGCAAATTATTTATTTCCTCACCTGATTATGAAGTAGTGACAAAGATGTGGATGTGGAGGGTGTCGCCATCAGCTGCAACACTCAGTGGTTCTTCAGACTGTTCGTCAAACTAATATCTTATTCTTATGTGACAACACGAAACATCATATTGCCACGGAAAGAGACTACTCTTTGTACTTACTCTCGGAAAGCAACTTCAACTTTCAGATTGAAAATAGTCCCCCTATACCAAAGTGCAAGTACATTTGATCGAAATGGGGGACATACAGTGTGTCAAATAATGTGCATGTAATTAAAGTCTGAAGACAGTTTCGTTATCTAGAATTATTTGGATATTTACGCCACATATTATTGTAACACTGTCTGCATTGTATCAGTATTATTAGTAGATTGGTGTCAGATCCTTCTATATAGTGTGATTAACAGGTTAATATACAGGATATCGTAACCACGCAATATGAGTGCTTTGCACCAGTTATTCAGTCTAATATTGTAGAGAAAGGATGAGTGTTTTGGATCAAAGGGAAGCTTCAAAATGTTTCGGAAGATATAACAAAACAATTTTGGTAAGCATGAATAGGTCTACTAAGATTTTAGTGAGTGAGCTTATTGTGTTTTGTGTCTGAAAGCAACAAAAAGAAAAAGAGTTAGGATAAAAGCTCTTAGAGAAGAGAGTTGCGACTGCGAGTCCCAGAACTGGGTCTGAATAATAAATGTACTAAAGCTTTCGATTCGAAATCTTGGCTTCTAGCAATATTCATTCGTCCGGATTTACGGACGAATGGTATTACTTCAGTTGTACACTCATGTTCAGAATAAAACATAATACCTCGTAAATGTTTGAAACAGGAAGTTCATATTCACTGGAGATGAACATTAATGTGTCCGGGAGAAAAGATTAGCATTTGAATCATGTCGGTCGACGTGTTCAAGTCAAAGTCGATATTGGTGGGCCAACCCCACACAACGGTAATCTGTGGGTCTTGTCGCTATATTTGTTATTTATTTATCATATAGGATACCTCGATTGAATATATCAATTGCCTCTCTTGTTGCAGCTGGGAAGAATCCCTTGTAGGCTCGGACTGGATATTCTTTCACTACGTGTTGGATCGTTTGCCTCTCAGCACCGCTGTCGCTGTTTGGCGTTGCCACCTTTCCCCATTTGTGGAGGGCGTCAGCGCTTCTTCCATGGCCAGTACGTAAGCGGTTCAGTGTTGCCCACACTTCGCGTAGTTGGTCGAAGCCAGGCGGTTTCTCAGTGGTCAAGAAGCTACGGCATTTTGTTGGGCACTGTCTTTGCCAATGTTGTTCCCAGAGAATATGGACATCGACGTTGGAGTTCGTCAGCTCTTTAGCGGAGAGTAACGCTGGTCTTCTCAATCTGAGTCTTCTGCGTTCCACATCACCAACATCATTGTGTATGGGGACCTGGGGGTTCTTAGTTTATTGTGCTCTCTATGAAGAACATTTTTCCGCCGTATCTCTGGTGGTGGAATATTAATCGATACAAGAGCACAGTATTCTGCCATCGATCACTAGTCCATCGACTGATGTGCGAAGTATGTTTGCTGTAGAGCTCCAATTTAGGGATGATATTATTTATTGTTCACAGTTTACCTGCAGTCTTTGTCAGATGCTCCTTGTAAGACAGCGTTCTGTTCAGTGTAATTCCTAGATATTTGGGTAGTTGTTATGATTAATACGTTTAAAGATAACATTAAGCTCTCTTGCCGCTATAAACTGAAAGTAATGGATCAGTGTGACTTGAGCAGAAGTGCAAGATGCCTCGAAGACTTGTGTCAGATCAGTGAGTTTGAAAGAGAGCGCATTATTGCCGCGAGAAAATGTGATGCATCTAGCAGGGAAATTGCTGCTCGTGTGAGGCGAAGTTATTCGGCAGTTCAACCAGTGTGTAAAAAATGGTTCACGGAAGGCCATAAACATGACGTCGCACTACCCAGACCATCCTCCGAAAACATTGGAAATCATGCGAATGGTACTGCAAGAGAGATCTGCGTCCTCCTTGGCTCGGGAGAGTCTATTTGCACCCGAACGAGTCAAGGAAGTGACGTCAAAATGACGTAACCGACCGTCCCGTAAAACATCCCGAGGTTTGCTCGTGTGCAAGCTCTGTCCTGCACAGACGCCATCTTCCCTTTCATATTTTCATCAGCTTAAAACTGACGTGTACACTGAAGAAGTACAAAACAAGTAGTTCTTAGTACGATTAATTATGAACTAGAGTCAAGAAATACCATACTGGTGGTTAGCCCCTGATACTGTTGGTAAAGAGAAACAGTCACGGTACCGAAACGAAGCGTGTGCGACGAGCAGTGTGATTTTATTTCCTCTCATTTTATTTAAGTCATCCTTTGATTTGAAGAAGGAAGATCTTCAATTTTATTTTGCTACTTAAGGAATAAAATAATGCATTTTAATTATAATAAAAGTAATGCAGTGGATTAACATGACTAGACGAGGAACATATATATGTGGGCGATAGTTCGCTTCCCGTTCCCGACACACACACACACACACACACACACACACACACACACACACACATATATATATATATATATATATATATATACGTGTGTCACACAGACACATGTGTGTGTGTGTGTGTGCGCGCGCGCGTGTGCGTGTGTGTGTGTGTGTGTGTGTATTTAACCTTGCCTCCTAAAAGTTTTCTGACGTTTTGCCATAGTTCGACATATTCACATATACAGGCGCTTTGTCTTAAAAATGCGTTTGTTCTGTTTAGTGAACCTGCAGTGAAATATGGACCAACGAATTGCAAACATTGTCTCCTGAACTATATACACAGAAAGTGCGAACACATTGTCATAGTGAATATTGCAAATGACATGCTGAATAGTTTCCTAGACTACAAAATATAGACAAAGCTCTTTAGTTATCTGAAATAGGCTACAGTATTAGCACACTTATCCCATAAATAGTGCATGTAGAACACAAGAACGTGTATAACAGCTGTTGCAAAAACGAAACATTGCACTTCAGTCTCATTAAGAAACGATAGTTGCCGCAAATCTTCAATATATATAAAATTACCTGAATCAGCATAACATTTACAACATTAATTATTACAGTGTGTCTGCAGTTTACGTGCAAGTAGTTCAGGGACAATGTTTACAAGTCGTTAGTCCATATTTCACGGCATGTTCTATTTATAGAAAAAACGCACTTTTAAGAGAAAGCGTTCGTACACGTTAATATGTTGAAACACCGCAGAATGTAAACTCCATATAAGCCAATTAATAACAGTGTAAGAAAACTTTTAGGAGACAAGGTTGAAAAAGTGTTGTCGGAAGCCGAACCATCGCCCATACACGTCAGTTCCTCAACGTGACGTGTTTATCAACAACGCTACAACAAGCCACATGTGTCAAATATCTGTTCCTCATTACCACCTATGTCAAGGGTTACCCGCCAATATGGCGTTTATTAACTCCAGTTTGCAAATAATCGTATTAAGAACGGCGTGTTTTTAAGGAGAAAATCACGAAAATACGAAAGGGAAAGATGGCATCTCTGCAGGACGAAACTTGCGCCCGAACAAACCTCGGGATGTTTTTCACGGGATAGGCCGGCTACGTCATTTTGTCGTCACTTCCTCGGCTCGGTGGGATGCAAATAGACTCTCCCCCTTGGCTCTGGCAAAACGCCGTAGCACATCGTACATTATCAGGGATGACAGCTCGTCGGCGTTTATTAAGTCATTGGTCCAAAGCTCTTCGTCGAGTCCTCCGGCTACCTTTCATTAATGTGCGGAGACATACTAGACAACAAAGGTGTATGGATCAAGGTCACTGCGGAGAGGGCAAGCATCAGATAAGTGTTTTCGGACGAATCCAGATTCTGTTTGAAAATGATGACCGAATTCTGGTTCACCGCAGACAGGGGAAGTGGAATCACTGCATTCGCACAAGATATAAATGCCAACTCAAGGGCTGATGGTGGGGATGCTGTTGGGTGCGAACTGCACATCACAGTTGGTGGGTGACGAGGTCACAGTGACCAGTTTGACGTCCGTGAATGATATCCTGCGACTTGAAGCCATACCCTTCCTGTACGACACCCCAGACGACATTTTCTGCAAGACAATACACCGTCATATGTTGCTGCATTAACACGTGTCTTCTTGGTGTCACAGGATGCCAGACTTTTACACTGTCGAGCCAGATCACTCGACTTATCGTCAATCGAAAATATTTGGTGTATATTGAAATAACAAGTGAAGCACTGTGACGCAATGCCAACAATCACATATGACCTTTGAAACCAGGTGAATGCACATGCATGGCTGTACCGCAGTAATTCATTCGCGCCTTACCGCGTCCATGCAATTAGGCATGGAACAAGTTATCAGGGCCCATGACGGACCCTGTGGGTATTAGGCAACAGGATACGAGTTGAACCGAGGCGACTAAAATAGTTCAATGATGCGATCTATAATTGTGTAATAATGATTTTGCAGCCAAGATCGCATTTTTCATTTATTATGTTGCCGGTTTCGGCGTGCTCGACGCCATCTTCAGACCTGTCGTAACGTACATAACTTCACGACATTTTTTATATACTAAAAGAGTACATCCAGGTTGAGGCACCACTAAACATAAAATTAGTAGTCACAAATAAAATATATATATATCCATCTGGTTTTGAAGCGAGGTACTTCAAGGTCAAAACCAGTAGAAGATATATATATATATATATATATATATATATATATATATATATATATATCACTACTAATTTTATGTTTAGTGATGCCTCAATCTGGATGTACTCTTTTAGTATATAAAAATGTCGTGAAGTTATGTAAATTACGACAGGTCTGAAGATGGCGTCGAGCACGCCGAAACCGGTAACATAATAAATGAAAAATGCGATCTTGGCTGCAAAATCATTATAAAATATATATACTACTTAAACTAACCTAAGGACAACACACGCATCCATGCCCGACGGAGGATTCGAACCTACGACGCGGGAGGCCGCTCGATCCATAACGTGGCGCTCCAGACCGCTCGGCTACTCCCGCGCGGCGACTAAAATGCTAATCATTTATTAAGAACATGCTAATCAACATCTCCTGTAAATATGAGCCTCCCATCTCTGATTCTTTCAAGGATGGATTTTTTTCTGAACATGAGTGTATTGTAGTACAAAGAGTCAAAATCTTTTATACTTTTTCTCTCGCATAAAAACAAGCATGAAATTACTTAACTTTGCCAAGATTTCGCTGTCGTTACTTCCAAAACATTATGAAGCTACGTTCTGCAATAAAATGAAGTTATGTTGTACACTTTGACACAAAACTTTATTCGTCTTTCAGCCACGTGCTTACACTTAATTACAATCATATGCTTGAGCTGTTATGCATTTTCAAGGGAACTTGCTCACAAAAGGAAATGAAATGTGCAGTTTCGTCTTTTTTTCATACAGGTGACATTCCTTAAAATAACAGTCCAATAATATAATTTATATCACCATTTTGACATTTATTTATTACACTAAAACAAGAAATATTCCAGAGAAGTATGAAATTAAGCACGAAGAAAAAGATTAACCACACATGGAGGTCTGTATAACCCTAAGGTATTTCACGAAACACGGGTCAACACTATAACACGCAAGGGTAATGAACACGCTTTGATCTTTCAAACAACATTATACACTCGTAAAAAGAAGACTAAGCGTCGCAGAGCTCCAGTTCTGTGCAAGAAAATCATGAATACAAGTTGCAACTCTTTTCTCTACAAGTCGAATATTGTTAGATTAATGATCGGACAAAAACAATCACAAAAATCTCACACAGTGGTACATCACAAGGTTCATGTCTTTTAAAATGATGTCTTTGGGTATGGGAACTCAAAAAAACAAACCCAACTCGGTTCACACAGCAAACGCAAAAAAATAATCAAAAAAGCCATTGTGTGCAGTGTTCAACAGTTTGCTCAATTATGACGTTACTCGAAAGAGTCGCGATAGCGATGTTAATGTGAAGCACATCTAGAAAAAGCGTTGAAAATGAGCATTACAAGAGTGTTTCACGCCATAGTTTAAGAAATTCTTTCATTCCTACCATTACTGGATTAGGAAATATGGCGGTATTGTCATGTCTCAATCTGTATCGTATATCTGAGTCAAGTATTCGTGCCAAAATGCCGTTTAGTAATGCGTTCGTCCGGTTCCGAGGGAACGAATTTTTTTTTTTTCCCCAGTGGCCATATTTGGCTCTTTACGTTCGAAAAAAAGATAACCAAAAGAAAAAGTGGTGGTTGTTTGCGTTACGATCTGAGCGTATCCTTGATGAGTGTGAAGCCTGTGCAAAAAAGAATGAGAGATATGGGCGTTTAAGTTAGGGGAGACGGGGTGGCTACAGCTACGTCGACACCTGAGCACCGGGGGTCGGGGGATGGGAGTTCGGCGGGGCGGTCGACGGCGTGGCGCCCTCCTCAGAAGCCGATCCTCTTTACCTGGCTGGACTCGATGCCGACGGAGGAGGAGGAGACCACCTTCTGCGAGGACACGGACGAGGAGACGCTGGAGACGGACGACTGGATGACGCTGGAGCTCTCGAGGCGGCGCGTCGAGCTGCTGGCCTCGACCACGTGCGAGCTCTCGCTCTGCTCCACGCTGCTCTTCTTCTCCAGGATCTGACGGCCGCCCACCTGGCGCCGCTCCTAAGGGCACGCGAGCGCAGGCGTCAACAGAGCAGGGCAAGTACTGGACATGGTGGGGTTTCTGGCAGAATACCCAAATATACCCAAGTAGCAGGGGAATACTGGACATGATGGGGTATCTAGCAGAATACCCAAATATACCCAAGTAGCAGGGGAATACTGGACAAGACGGGGTTTCTAGCAGAATACCCAAATACACGCAAGTAGCAGGGGAATACTGGACATGATGGGGTATTTAGCAGAATACCCAAATATACCCAAGTAGCAGGGGAAATACTGGACATGATGGGGTATCTAGCAGAATACCCAAATATACCCAAGTAGCAGGGGAATACTGGACAAGACGGGGTTTCTAGCAGAATACCCAAATATACCCAAGTAGCAGGGGAATACTGGACATGATGGGGTATCTAGCAGAATACCCAAATATACCCAAGTAACAGGGGAATACTGGACATGATGGGGTATCTAGCAGGATACCCAAATATACCCAAGTAGCAGGGGAAATACTGGACATGGTGTATCTAGCAGAATACCCAAATATACCCAAGTAGCAGGAGAATACTGGACAAGACGGGGTTTCTAGCAGAATACCCAAATATACCCAAGTAGCAGGGGAAATACTGGACATGATGGGGTATCCAGCAGAAAACCCCAAAAATACCCAAGTAGCAGGGGAAATACTGGACATGATGGGGTATCTAGCAGAATACCAAAATATACCCAAGTAGCTGGGGAAATACTGGACATGGTGTATCTAGCAGAATACGCAAATATACCGAAGTAGCAGGGGACTACTGGACAAGACGGGGTTTCTAACAGAATACCCGAATATACACAAGTAGCAGGGGAAATACTGGACATGGGTTTTCTAGCAGAATACCCAGGTATACTCAAGTAGCAGGGGAAATACTGGACATGATGGGGTTTCTAGCAGAATACCCTAGAATACTCAAGCAGCAGGGGAGATACTGTATATGAAGAGGTATCTAGCAGATTATACAAGTATATCCAAGTAACTGGGAAAATACTGGACATGATGGGGTATCTATAGAACACCCAATTATACCCAAGTAGCATGGAAAATACGAGATACGACGGGGCATCTAGCAGAATACCAAGTATACCCAAGTAGCAGAGGAAATACTGGACATGATGGGGTACCTAGCAGAATACACAAATATACCCAAGTAACAGATGAATGCTGGATATGATGGGGTATCTAGCAGAATACCCAAATATACCCAAGTAGCAGGGGAAATACTAGACATGATGGGGTATCTAGTAGAATACCCAAGTACACCCAAGTATCAATGGAAATACTGGCTATGATGGGGTAGGTAGCAGAATACCCTGGTATGCACAAGTAACAGGGGAAATACTGGACATGATGGAGTATCTAGCAGAATACTCAAGGACACCACCGTATAAAAGAATGACGTTATTCCTTGTGGCGAGTTCTATTTGCGAAATTTCAATCGCCGACTTTTACTTCTGATTGTAAAAACATTTTTCTAGCACCCACCTACATAGGGAGACATGACCATCCCAATAAAATAAGAGAAATCAGATCCCAAATTTCTCGAACTCTGGACATTATAAAATCACGTTTGACGACTGTAATAAACTTTACATTGGACAAACTGATCGAAACTTCACAATTAGATTTAAGGAACACACACGAAATTCCGAAAGTAATCAATCAACATTTACGAGACCATAAACACAAATCAGAACGAACAGAAAAAACAAAGAAAATTCTACCCAAGGAAATCGTAATGAGTAGTCTTGAAGATCTATAAATATATATCCACACAGACGCATTCCCAGGCAGAATTCTTAAAGAGATAAGAGTTCTAAAGCATACATGATATTCAGAAAAAATTATTGATTTCATAAAAGAAAAATAGGTAATTTCCAAGAATGCTTGCAATCGAAGTATCTCGGCCTGAAACGAGATGAGCGAGGAGAAAACCACAACAATTTTATTTGTATAAATAAATGACAATTATATATACGATTTTCTTCACATAATAAATCTCTTCAGAAATATATTTTAAGAAATAGTCACTAAATGGGTGTGATAGTTTTACTTTTCCGTTGCATACCTTTTTACCTTAGCTTTGTCCATGAAAAAAAAAAAAGTCTCCACCGTCACTCAAGACCATTCGTTCCGATGACTACAAGCAAACCATACTTCATAAGTCGCGCGTGAATAGCCGCGTAATCGATTTAGAGTTGCACGTTCGATATATATCTTTTAAGGCTGAGATACTTCGACTGCAAGCATTCTTGGAAATTACCGAAAAATGAGAACTTTCGACACTTCAAGCTGTGAACAACAAAGATATTAACTTTAATATCGTTGAAAACAAGCATAGAATATTACGAACTTTATATACAGCCAACATCATTGAAACTACATAGATATTAACAAAAAATTATATCGTTGCTAAAGAAAGTTCAAGTCAGTGATCACTATACAACCTGAATATACAACTTAAGTCTGAGCAGCGTGCCTGCACATTTTTTTTCTTAATAACTTTTCTAAACTTACAAACAACTTATGAACTAGCTTATACTAAAGACGACACAAACATTCATGCCCGATGGGCGATTGAAACCCCCGGAACGGCCTCGCGCAGCAGAACATACCGCCTCAATGCGCCTGCACATTAATTAGTTTCACACAGGATTTCATATCATCCGCAATGTTTTAATTTAGTAGACCAATTTCCATCAGTTATTACATGACAAAGTACGCTTGCTTACCTCTGATTTAAAATTTATGACAGAATACGATGTAAGAGAACGATATTGGAGCGGAATAGAGACGTATTTTCTTTCACTATTTTTGTAATACTTCGTTGCAACCATATCTGAATCTAGCAAGAAACGAATATGAACATCTACGGCTGGCATGCTTTGACACCGAAAGTTCAACATCCAGGTGGTGTAGAGATCAGCGATTCAAGTCTAAAACATTACGATAGCTAACATCGCTAAAATTAAAAAATAATAATAATAATAAATAAATAAATAAATAAAAAATAAAATAAAAAAATAATAAAAAAATAAATAAATAAAATACTAAGACCTATACTCATTGTAAACAGATATATGTCACTGGCATGAACTGTGTTCTGAAAATGTTATATATAATGTATTGTGCGCCTCGGTTGCACGGTGGTAGAATGCCAGACAACAAATCCAAAGGGCGCGGGTTCGATCCCCGCCAGTCCTAGTATTTTTATCTGTCACTTTCCACTTCTTTCCCCTCTGGCAGTATTGCTCATGTGGAAAATACCGAGTAGCACCGTGGTTCGGAACCCACGTTAAACTGTAGGTCCCCCTATAACTGGCTGGGTAATTGCATGCCACCTCCAAACAGGACCATGGCTAGTAAAGCACTGTGGTGTTCAAACCAATCTTCGGATTGTTGACTGCTTTGCCTTTTTGCCTAATGTATGTATTGCAGTTGACTTGAGGCTGAGAAGAGCCGAAACGGTCGCAGTCGTTAACTAACAACTAATAAATATAATAATAACATTAAAAAGGAATAAATATTTAAAATGTCATTTGCTCAGTTGATGAATGCTGCGGGCCCACCTGAAAAGAAGCTTTCGATTGCTACCGGTTTCGAGCATGGATTATTATCAAGCGGTAGCTACAAATATTCCATTGTTTGTAAATCTAAGGGACTATACTGCTGATGACATCTGTCTCTAGACTGACAAATTACATTAACTTAAATTAACGTATGCTAAGGATAACACATGATCCATGCCCGAGGGAGGACTCAAACCTAAGACGGGGCGGCAGCGCAATTCGTGGCATAGCGCTTTATACTACACGGCCATCTCTTGCAGCAAGTGGGTAGAAGTAGACATGCTGAAAGAGAGAATCAGTAAGCTATGCAAAATAATTGTCCCACTTTAGATCAATAATACTAAAAATGGGCCGTTTGCAGTGGCCTTTTGACAGCTCGAAATTTAATTGAGGCCGGCCGCGGTGGCCGAGGGGACTGAGGCGCTCCAGTCACGGTCTGCACGGCCACTACGGCCGGGGGTTCGAATCCCCCCCTCGGGCATGGATATTTGTGCCGTCCTTAGACTTAGTTAGTTCGTAAGTAGTTTGTAAGTTTAGGGACTGATGACCCCGTAGTTAAGTCCCATAAACTCTACAAAGAGTTGAACAGTTGAATTTAATTGAAAATAACACTTTAAGCGTTTACCTGAGACGAAAACAATAAACAGAGGTGAAATGTTTCTACAACTTTCCTCTCTTACATTTATTCCGTATCTTTCACCGTTTCTCTTTTTTTTGCAAAAATAACGGCCATCTACATTGTCTGTGTGTTTGTGTCTGTAATGTGTTCCCATTTTTTAGGTCACAACATTCAACAGAGAGACACTAAATTTTACAGACGTATTTGTTGTCTGTCTGCTACCACAACCACCCTCTAGCGCCACTATACTCTATCCCGGCTATTATGCGTCTGTTGTCCAGAATTTAATATCGAGTAATTTTTGTTTGAATTTGTTTCAATATTTTTACCCTAAGTTGGTACACATGTATAAAGATATAATTCTTCTCGTGGCTCCAACGTCATATTCTTTTGCTATAAGTCATTTTATGGATGATATTTCAACTAGGGATGTATGTATCACAGGAAAATACATTAGTTAAAAAAAAAAACTTTTAAAAACATATTAAAATATCGCACCGTCCTGTTTCAAATACTTCGGACAACAAAAAATAAATAAATAAAAATATGTAGTCAATCATAAAAAATTAAATGTTCTAAATTATATTATTATTTTTCTATATTTCATTTTGTATTATTATATTATATTTTATTTTCTTATATTTAATTTTATATTATTTAACTTTTTATTATCTTTTTGTACAAAATATTTGAAAAAAATCATAAAACTACAGATACACACATACTCCACAATCTACCGCAAGGGCTTGGTGGAGGGTATCTCTACTACTACTAGTCTTTTCCCTTTCTGTCCTTTTCAAGTAGAACGAGAGAAGAACGAATGCCTGTATGGCTTTGTATGAGCACTGATTTATCTTATCTTACGTTAATTAGGCGGCCTTAGGATCGTTCTGTTCTCAGCTTCAAATTCCGACCTCTAAATTTCCGCATCAGTGTTCCTCGAAAAGAACGTCGCCTTCCCTCGTGCGATTTCCATTTGAATTCCCGAAGCATCTAATACTGGCGCACTGATCGAACCTACCAGTAAACCTGACAGCCCGCGTCTAAATTGCTTTTAAGTGTCCCTTTCTAACGATCTGGCGAGGATCCCAAGCCCCTGAGCAGTACTCGAGGAGGAGTCACACAACCGTTTCATATGTGGTCCATTTACAAATGAACCACATCTTCCCAAAATTCACCGAATTCACCACCCGACTTCCCAAGGAGTGTCGCATGCTCGTCCCATTTCTCGTCTCTCCATAACGTTACAGCTACATATTTAATCGACGCGACTGTGCCAAGCAGCAAATTACTAATGTTGTATTCCGATATTATAGAATTGTTTCTCCTACTTATCTGCATCACTTTACATTTTTCTACATTTATAACTAGCTGCCATTCCTCACGTAAACTAAAAATGTCTAAGACGTCTTGCATCCTGCCACAGGCATTCACTGACGATAACTTACTTTACTCCACAGCATCATCAGAAAACAGTGACTGATTGTGCTGCTCACTCTATCCGTCAGATAGTTTATAAAGACAGAAAATAATAACGGCCCTATGACACTTCTCTGGGACACAGTTGACGATACGACAGTCACTAATGAACACTCGCCGTCGAGGACAACGTACCGGGTTCTATTACGTAAGAAGTCATGGGAGCCAGTCACATATATGGGAACCTATTGCATATAGTCGCACCTACGTTAGCAGTCTGTAATGCGGCAACGTGTCAAAGGCCTTCTGGAATTCAAGGAAGATGCAGTCTGCCTCTTGCCCTTCAGCAACGACTCGCAAGATATCATGTGAGAAAAGGGCAAGCTGAGTTTCACAAGAGAGATGCTTCCTAAAGTTGCGCGGACATAACTTCTTCGTCTCAAGTAAAAACAGTTCAAAGTTTGTATAACTAAGAGACGTAACAGATGATGTCATCGTTTACTACACTGAAACACTACTTAAGATAACTTATCCTGAGGACAGCAAACACACTCATGCCCGAGACAGGACTAGCACAATCTGTGACATGGCGCCCCAGGCCACGCGGCCATCCCTGTGCAGCCATCTCAATGAAATTTATATATAATTTAAAAATGGCTGTATGTATTCATGCATATTCCACATCTCCTAAACGACTGAATCGATTTCAACCAAATTTGCACAGACATACTGCTCGCAACACGAGAATCAGTACCGTGGGGTTTATAACCCCGTAGCTTCCATAAAAGCGGAGATATGGGCAAAAACATATTTTCCAACACCTGCCACATAAGCTGCCCTGCACAACCGGATTGTTGTGTGGTATTAGTACTAGCCTGCCTTACAGACATGCTCCGCAGGGCAGTCTATACGACTAGAAACACTGAGGACGAGTTGGACAGAAAGAATGAAGGGACTCAGGAAGATGAGGTGGGTGGGAGAGGATAGAGGGGACAGCAGGAGATGAACAAAGAGAAGGAGACAGGAGAGGGGGTATAAAGAAATGTCCAGATATAAGCAAGGGGAGGAGAGGATATATTCAGAGGAAGGGGCGAGGGAAATTCGTCTGAAAAGTTGGGGTGAAGGAGAGGATGGTCAGAGAGCGAGGGGAGAAAGAGTAGGAGATTGAGAGAGAGAGAGAGAGAGAGAGAGAGAGAGAGAGAGAGAGAGAGAGAGAGAGAGAGAGAGAGGGAGGGAGAGAGGGAGGGAGGGATAGAGAGAGGGGCGCCTAAAGTATGGACAAACAAGAGAAGGAGATGGACTGAGAGAAAGGATGGGAAGAGATGGATACAAAGAGATAACATACATACATTTGGGTGTAGGAGATGGGCATAGGGAGAGGGGGTGTAAAAGAGGATGAGACGGAATAGAGGGATAGGGAGGAGAAGGAGCAGAGAGGCAAACATAGAGACGTATGAGGAAGAGAGAAGACTGGCAGACAGAGTGGAGAGTAAGAAATGTAGTGTGAGAGGGACAGAGAGAGAGAGGAGGGAGGGGCGAATGGAGGTTCGAAAGAGAGAGACAGGGGAGATTGACAGGAAGGGTGAGGATGAGATGGTCATAGATTAAGGGAGTATGAGATGGATGTAGAGATGGGGAGGAGGAAATGCGTACAGAACTCTACAGAATACATCCGTTTCGTTTCTAACATAAGACTGAAAAACATACACCCGAGAACTGCTGGGTTTCTCAGCTAGTTTACAATATTCAAACTGCGACGATTTCAAGAATTCTACAGCAAACTATTGTCAATAATACTGGTCTGTAATTATGCGGGGCTGTCCTGTTACCTTTCTCATAAACGGGCGTGCCTGCGCTTTCTTCCAGTCGTTTGGGACTTTGCGCTGGACCAAAGATTCGCGAATAATGCGAGCTCAGCAGTGTATTCGTTTACACTTGAGAAAAATAACTTCACCCCACATCTGTATACGTATGGCTCTCGTTCTTAGGTTGGGAGACACTAAGTACAAACCTCTGAGGAGGAAGCTTCCATGCTGGATGACTGTTCCCGTGAGACGACGTTTCCTGTGGGAGTTACTTCCATTTTGTCGGTGCTTTCTGGTTTTCTCTCAGTTAGGAACCTGCCATAGGACAAACAAAATGCATTAATTCTTTCTTAAAACATATTTTAAAACACATAATTATGTCATAAAATATAAGATACTGCACGTTAAGTAAAAAGTCGTTAAGGCAAAAAATAATGATACACTCAAACTAATAATGAAATAGATAATAATATAAAGTGTGTGTTTAATTTTGATATACTCGTAGATTCAGGACACAAAAAATAATTGCCGGTACACATACATATAATACAAAACAGATTTTTTGTGACCTGACACACACACCCACACAGACACGGACAGTTTTATGATTGCGCTCGTATATCTCATGTGTGTTTATTTTTACATTTTGAAAGAAAATATGGGTGATGCGTTCACTTTTATAATGACGTGTCGTCAACTTTGAGAGGTTATAGATAGATGCTGTAAGGCAGATGTATGGTCAAAAATAAAGATTAACAATGACGTAATCTCCAAAATTGTACTTCACATTCGACTGGTAAGAACAACTAAATACTTAATTACGCTTTATACAGTTTCAATTTAGCACGACTTTGCGTGTTTTTATGTGCCCTATTTCAAATAGATTTAACAATCTTGCAATATACGACGTAGAAGTGATTATTTCGCAAAAATAATTCTTCTATTAATTGTTTTCTTAAATTTCCGCAAGGTGTCTTGCTGAATCCAAAGAGGTTTTATCCCCAACCATCCTGTCTTTCAATAAATGTATTGAATTGTAGCTTGGATATCTGCCCCATATAAAATTCTCCTTTAAAATCTAGCATTCACTCAGCAGTAACTCGAGAAAGAAGTACCTTATCATTGAGGCTAGATATGTGGACGAAATATTTTAATGGCTCTAACAACATGAAATCGGTTGGCGAAAGACTTGGTAATTCTCATGTCCAGTCAGTGTTCGCTACCGTACGAAAGCAGTTCCAAATTTCGACAGTTGCCAGCAAAAATATCACATGCTCCATTCTACAAGAAAAAGCTATCTTAAATGAAACTAGGACTTTAATGTACCCTACAGTACAGGAGAAATATCAGAGACGGACATTTCCCTCACAGTCGGTTTTCACACGGCTAGTTCTGGGTGACTGTCACAGCACTAGGAGACGTTAGTTACTTGGATTGCAGATATTGTCTAGAAAAAGATATTAATCAGTTGATTGCAGTATCCGGAGATTCGTTTCTCTTCACAACATATCCTAAAAATCCTAGTCAGTAGTATGGATAATTTACAGAGCTGGGTACGAGTTGACATTTAGAGATTTTGCTGGCAGTAACACAAATCTCTTCAGAATTCATTTGTGCTACCTGAGGCTTTTGGATCCAGTTATATGAAGCTATTAGCGGCAGCCAGAAGGAAACGGAACACCCACTGCAACGGACCATGGAATGATTCCACAAACCAGAGGTCATTGAGAGTTTCAGAGTTTGAGAGGGGGGGATAATACGGGGATAATACAGTAGAAGAAGAATGTATAGCACTGAGGGGAAAAGTAGTGAAGGCCGCAGAGTATCATATAGGTAGGACAAGGTCGAATAGAAATCCTTGGATAACACAAGAGTTAATGAGCTTAATTGATGAAAGGACCATAAAAGAGCAAGTGAAGCAGGCAAAAGGGAGTACGGGCGGCTAAAAAACGAGGAAGTACAGACTGGCTAAGCAGGAAGAACTAGAGGGCAAATGCATATCCGTAGAAGAATGAGTATGTAGGGTAAAGTTACATGCCGCCTATAAGAAAATAAAATAGACGTTTGAAGACAAGAAAAGTAGCGGCATGAATATAAAGAGCTCAGGTGAAAAACCAGTACTGATGAAAGAACGGAAAGATGAAAAGTGGACGGAGTATATCGAGGGACTTATACAAGGGAAATGAACTGTAAGGCCAAATTGCACACAGGGAGGAGGAAACAGGTGAAGACATGAGATACAATATGCGAATTTTGCCCCCCTGTGGGTACATCTGTTCTTTGCGGTCACTGATCGTGTTTGTTCGTTGTTGTTCGAGCTTTTTTTTGTTTCAGAGAGCGTTGAGCCCTCTGGCCAGGGTCGCTGAGCCACGGCGCCCAGCATAATCTGACAGAGCAGTGTAAGATTTGAGTCGAAACAAGACCCGTAGAGCAGATACTATTCCCTCTGAACTGATATCCTTCGGAGAGACAGTCATGAAGAAACGGGTCCACCCTGTGTGCAAGGTGCATGTAACAGAGGAAACACCTTCAGATTTCAATAAACATAAAAATTCCGATTTCAAAGAAACCATGTACAGACAAGTGTGAAAATTGCAGAACTATCAGTTTAATAAGTAATTGTGGCCAAATATTCAGGAATTATTTACGAACGAATGGAAAAAAACTGGTAGAATCCGACCTCGATGGAGATGATTCTGGATTTACCAGAAATGTCGGAACGCGTGGTCCAATACTCAAATTACGACTTGTAGTGGAAGACAGGTTAAGGAAAGGCAAACCTACGTTTTTCGCTTTTGTCAATTTGGGGAAGTCTTTTGACGATGTTGATTCGGATACGCTCTTTCAAATTCTAAAAGTAGCAGAGGTAAAATGAAGGGAACGCACAGGGTAGGGTAGTGTGGAGAGCTCCATCAAGTAAGACTTTCGGCCGAAGACCACAATATAATAATTCATTTCAATATAAACTTTATTACTGTACAAAATTACGTGCCACTGTAGTATTCAGAGTAAAGAGTAGTTGTAAAACTGGCCCCAGCTTGGGCTTCCAGAAAGATTGTGATTAATTTTGAATGAAACCAGTTGTGGTGAGTGACCCTGACACTAATCGTCGTGAAAGAAGTCCGAAAAAATTGTATTGCAACTTCCACGATACTGCCGCAATGTCGGATTAGAATGCTTTCCGTATTACGTTCGACTGTGAATCAGGGGTACAAAAATTAAAGCGCGTCCTGAAAACGGAATAATCAGTCAACCATTCAGGTGACGGTAAAGATAAGAAAGTCTGATACAAGGTTACTGTATAGATATCGAACACATCATAGGTTTACTTGCTTTCTACGGAGATACTTCTTTGTGCTTAACTCTAGAATTACAGTTTGGTTTTATGTCCCATACTGCCCCATGTTATCTATTCTGGTACACCTCAAAAACTCTTACGCGCTCGTTTCCGTCTTTCCATGTGTTCTGTGGCTTCGTTGCTTGCTTTGATGTTCTATATTTTACTCAGCGCTTATTTCAGTGCCAGAAGCAGCCATTAGGTTCTATGTCTTCCGCTATTCATGTGTCGTTCTGTGACTTACGTGTATTTTTGCAGACAGTTGCCTCAAAGTATTGAATCTGATTGCGTAACGTCTGTCTGCGAGCACTCTGCGACAAGAGGAACTCCAGACTTCCTTCGCGTAGTGAATTTGTTTCCGTGCCATTCCTTACGAACGATTTTAGCATTTTTACATGAAGCACGTTATCGTACAGTTACAAACGTTTATGCCAAGCCTTCGATTACCTAAACAAAATTAAAATAAATTGAAATATTTTGTTCGTCATTCTGCATTCTTTAAAGTTATTCGGAAACGATACCAGCGTACACATAAAAGCGTCAAAACCAAAAAGTCGTAATTTTGTTTTTAAATCTCTGCCCTCTGAGAAACACAATATCTTTCTTTACTCATATATGTTGGTTTTATCTCTATAGAAATATTATACAGTGGTAATATGGGCATTTTCCCTCTTAATATGACAGCTTCCCTTGAACTACATTAACTGCGTCGATATAAATGTATAGGTTGACTAGCTTTCGAGAGTATGATCTGACAACAAAGTATTTACAAAAGTTTGTTTCTTTGTCAATACATTTTCCTTTATTTTTTATTTATTGGATACAGTTACAGATGTGTAATTTTATTTTCCGTAATGTTGGACATATTTTGTACCTTTGTTTCTTGAATATAATAACATTAATTTTTTTCCTTTAGTTCCATGTATCATCACACATTTTCAAGGTACCGCAATCAGACAGGAAAAATTAACGTCACACTAATCTTAAGATGAAATGATATTAGGTTAAACCAAAACACTGTAATATCTATTAATATTTCATCTTTTCACGAGAGAAGAAGAGCCTTCGTCAGGTGTCTTCTTGGTATTCAGAACGGCTGTTGTTTTGCTTTGACTGGCTCTTATGATTTTTAGGTGTTATGTTGTAGTATTTCATAACTTTTTAAATTTTATTTTTCTCAGTCATGAATTTTCGTCGCTTATTTGCTAGCACGTTAGAATATTAAAGTGTGTATTTCAATCAACATTGTCAAAGTCTTTCTCCAAGTCCACAAATGTCAGAGATGTAGGTTTGTCTTTCCTTAATATAGTTTCTAAGATAAGTCGCAAGGCCAGTATTACCTCACGTGTTCCTATATTTATCCTAAATCCAAACTGATATTCCCCGAGCGCGGCTTCTACAAGTTTTTCCAGTCTGAGGGCATTTCGCCTGTCTCAAACGTCTTGTATACCAGGTGAAATAGTTTTTTCATGGCTGGCTCTCCCAGAGACTTCAGTAGCCCTGAAGGAATGTCGGCTACTTCAGGGAGCCTTGTTTTGACTTACGTCTTTCAGTGATCGTCGAATTCTTCTCTTGTTTCATCTTCATCTTCTTTCTCTTACGTTCCTTAAATATTAACTCGAAGTTCATTTCCTTTGTAGAGCCTCTCTATAAATTCTTTTACCTTTCATACCCAGCTGTTTGGGAGGTCCTGCCACTGCTCTGATGCAGCATAATAACGAGGGTTAGAACTTAAATAGTGGGAACTATTTATTCACAGCCGATACAAAAGCGTTACATGTTTGCACCTGTTATGTTCATCAAAGTAATCACCAGCGTTGTGTAGAACTCGTTGCCAGTGATATGGAAGGCGTGGCATACCGTAATCAGAGCCTGTTCTGTTGATGGTGCGAATGGAGCGGTCTACTGCCTGTCGAATCTCTGGAACAGTTCTGAAGCGGATGCCACGAAGTGGTTCCTTCATCTTCGGAATCAAATCAAAGTCACAAGGACTTTGGTGGTTGTTGGATGGTCCCATTGACCGAACAGAGCAGCCACAGTTTGCGCTGTATGTGCCTGCGCATTATCATGTAAAATGATGCGTGGGTTGAGCAGAAGGTGTTGCCGCTTCTTTCGCCTCTTGAAGACCTTTTCGACACTGTCGTGTTGTACGACCTCTGGCACATTCAACTCCGTTGTTCCTGTTTCTAAAACGTAGTGACACCGTTACGTTAGACCGCTCGCTCACAAGTGACTGTGTTTCCCTCGATTGTGACGTGGGACTGGCGAGTTCATTTGGTCGGAGGTAAGGTAGGTGTGTCAACAACGTGTACTATCAGTGACAATCGTAAATTCCATTGCATAGTGTATCCATAGCAGTGTTGCTACTATTTAAGTTCCAACCGTCATATTAATACGTAAATGTGATAATTGAAATACCTATTTGTAAACTTACCTTTTTTACATATGAAAGTGTCCTTTTGTGTGTTTGTTTCTTTGCAAATCATACAACTCTCAGTGTTATTCAGATTTTGATGAAATGTTGTACACTTGGCCTTTGGCGGAGGGTACTTCACTTGCAGACTTCGACGCATACCTACTGATTTATTTCGATGTTAAAAGTAATTTTTCAGACTTGACCATCAAAACATAAGGGTACCTTACAACAGACTTTGACACCGTTTCACTACTTGCTCTCTGCGATTTTTACCCCACACACTTCCCTCCAATGCTAAAGTTAGAATTCTTCGATGTCTAAGAATGTGTCCTACCAAGCGATCTCTTCTTTTAGTCAAGGTATGCCAAAAGTTCTTTTTCTCGTCAATTCTGTTCACTACCTCTTCATTAGTTAGGCGATCTACCCACCTAATCTTCAGCATTCTTCTGTAGCACCAGACTCTATCCTCTTCCTGTCCGCACTGTTTATCGTCCATGTTTCACTCCCGTACAAGGCACCACTCCACACAAATGCCTTCAGAAAAGACTTCCTTACACTTAAATTAATATTCGTTGTTAGCAAATTTCTTTTTCAAAAATGCATTTCTTCCCATTGCGATTCTGCATTTTATATCCTCTGTACAGCGACCGTAATCTGTTATTTTACTACCAAGTAACAAAACTCATCTACCACCTTCATTGTTTCGTTACCTAATCTAATTCCTCCAGCATCGCCTGATTTTCTAAGACTGCATTCCATTATCTTTGTTTTGCTCATGTTAATGTTCATTTTATACGATCTCTTCAATACTCTGTCCATTCCATTCAGCTCCTCTTCAGGTCCTTTGCTGTCTCTGACAGAATTACAATGTCATCAGCAAAACGCAATGTTTTTATTTCTTCACCTTGAACTTTAATCCCTATTCCAAATTTTTCCTTGCTTTCCTTCACCGCCTGCTCGATGTACAAATTGAATAACATCGGAGAAAGGCTACAACCCTGTCTTACTTCCTTCTCAACTAATGCCTCCGTTTCATGCCCTTCGAGTCTAATAACTGCGGTTTGGCTTTTGTATAAGTTGTAAATAAGTCTCCTTTCCCTGTATTTTGCCCCTGCTGACTTCAGAATTTGAAAGAGTGTATTCCAGTCGACATTTTTCTCCAAATATAAAAAAGCTAAAAGTGTAGGTTTACCTTTGCTAAATCTATCTTCTAAGACAAGTCGTAAAGTGAGTATTGCCTCCCGGGTTCCCACGTTCCTCCTGAATCCAAACTGATCTTCCCAGAGTTTCTACCAGCTTTTCCATTCTCCTGTAGATAATAATAATTTCGTGTGGCTCATTGGCCTGGTGCAAGTCTTTCAATTTGATGCCACTTCGGCGACTTGCGTGGCCCTAGCCTACCCCAGTTATCCAACCGGGGAAACGGGACCTACAGCTTAACGTGGAATCTGAACCACGTGTCGTTTCTGGCGACTCCTCACATCGTTGACAGGTGAAGGATGGGTTAAAGTGCGGACTGAAAAAATCCGAGGTCCGACCGGGTTTCGAATCCGCGACCCTTCGGTTTCCAGTCGAGCACTTTACCCCAAGAGCACCAGGACCGACTCCTGTAGATAATTCGTGTTATAATTTTGCAACCAACGGTACCTCGCAATAAACTTTGACAACGTTTCTTTGATCAACGTGAAAGTTGAGAGATATACCTGAATTTTCATAGATGCTGGAAGAAGGAGAAGAAGGGAAGAAGCAGAATGAACAGAGAGAGCACGAGGAAATGTCCATGGGGGGGGGGGGCAATAAGATGGTCCGATAGAGGGAAGGAGGGGATGGGCAGAGAGACGGAAAAGGAAGAGATCGCCAGAGAAAGAAGGGACTGGACGGTAGATGGACTGTAAAAGTATGAAAGAAAAGAAAAACCTAGGCAATCCCTAGTTTTTCAGCTTGTCTACAATAATTAAACTAGCTGAAAACCCTGTGATGCCCGGGTATTTATTTATTTATTCCTCCCATTTTTCAGGAATATATATTCATTTGTATAAGGTCTGTTTGTCTGTAAAATCTGTTGCGAATACAATTCGTAGTAAAGAAGTAATAGATTAAAACTTGGTGAGTGATGAGGCGGTTTTCCATGAATGTTACTGTTTATGTGCTCACATCTCATGAACTACGTGATACAATTTAAAGCTACATATGTGTATACTGTTTGTAAAATTTCCTGTCGCTTCAATGTTTAGTGTTAAAATTATAAATTGTAACGTCATACCGAGAGCCGTAGTTATACTCCATAAACAGCGGAAAAGTACTAAGCGAGAAACTTTTTTCCTTTCATCATTTTACTATGCTCGCCAGCGAGAAAAAGTTTAATAAAGGTTTGAAATTATGTTCAAGGTTTGTTGCTAGTCGCTAAGTACTGTCATTCTCATACAGTGTATTTCGAAAGTCTCGCCGTATTATATGGCGTTTCTTGCGATTTCTATTGGTTATGACGTAATATCTTTTGAACCATGTGCCGTATGTGATTCTTAACCATGCAGCAATTGTTACCTCACGGTAAGGAATGTGTGTACCAAATTTGGTTGAAATCGGTCCAATGGTTTAGGAGAAAATGAGCAGCATTGTCGAAAAATGCAGCAGTTTTTCGCGCATCTCATTGTTTATGACGTCAAATCTCGTGAACTATATATCGTATGTGATTCTTGCACTTACGGCGACCGTCCTCATGGATTGAATCTTACGTGTACAAAAATTTCATAAAGATTGGAACAAAACTGTAGATTTGTATGCAACACGTACAAACATACGGACACTCTGCTTTATATATTAGATATGCCGAAGCACTGAAATGAAGCTCTGCTACCCAAAAAGTTGGTGTAACGTCGCATTATTTACTAAGCAGGAGACTCAGTTTCGCACCCTGACCTTCGTATAAATTTGAATTCAAAGCTTCGAGATCGAGACTTGGTGTAACTGGCTTTGCTGACTGTGGCGTACGGCGAATAACGCCGGCCCGTCCCTGTGAGCTGGTGTCGCTGTAAATCGCGATCCGGCTGGTGTGGGGAGACGGGATCGCGACACGCTCGGCCCGGCCGCCGCCTGGCCTGGCTGCCGAAATAGCAGAGTTATTTACGACTGCTGCTGCTGCTGCTGCTGCTGGTCCCCACAGCCAGCGGCTGCGACACCCGGGCATCCTCAGGCTCACACCACACCGATCGCCTGCTGTCTGCACACGACAGCACCCGTCCCAATAGTCCTGTTGAAGGGATACGTGGTAGATTATCCATGAGTCTATGACAGTGCATAGGTACCAGTCGACTCTTGGAAGAGTATTATCCGCACAATCCCGAGATATCAAAAATATACACAGTAAAGGTGAAAACAATCTTACAGCCACTGGCGGCTGATGGAATACATTTTGGATTCAGATGAACTTGTAACTGCGAAATACCATCTCCGTAGCAGAGTGGTAGAGTGTCAAACTACAAATCCGAGGTCCCGGGTACGATCCCCACTAGGTTCTAGGATTTTTATCTGTCACTTTTCACTTCTTTCACCTCTGGCAGCGTTGAAAAATACCGAGTAGCACTGTGGTTCGGAAACCCCGTTAAACTTTAGGTCCCAAAAAATGTTTGTTAAGCTTATGGGACTTAACTACGGGGTCATCAATCCCTAAACTTACAAACTACTTATCAACTACTTACGAACTAGGACGGCACAAATATCCATGCCCGAGGGGTGATTCGAACCCCCGACCGTAGTGGCCGTGCAGACCGTGACTGGAGCGCCTCAGTCACCTCGGCCACCGCGGCCGGCTTTTAGGTCCCCCTATAACTGGCTGGGTAAGTCAGTTCGAAGGTCGGAGGAAGGCAACGGCATACCACCTCCAAACAGGACCATGCCTAGTAAAGCACTGTGGTGTTCAAACCAATCTTCGGATTGTTGACTGCTTTACTTTTTTCTTTATGATTATAAACAAATTTATGCAGTTGTAACCACTGCCAATAATAATAATAATAATAATAATAACTCGAATACTTCGCACATCTCTGAAAAATTCTCAACTATGAGAAGTTGTCTTTTTATTCCCCCTTTTTGTGGTGGAAGGACCATACGTCATCAAACTAGCCTTGCACGGGACACTCATGACCTCTAACACTCGGTACCGCACGAAACCATGCATGGAATAACAGGCACTCATAAACAGGACAATAGTATGGATCAGTTCCATATAAAACCTTGCATTGTACCTCAAGTAATATTTTAACCAGGCAGAAACAAAGTAACAAGATATCAATCCCATAGTAATGAAATCGTATGTAATTTAATGGCGTCATTGTGTTGTTACATATTCAATCAGCAGCGCCAAAAACTCTCTACCTAGAGTACCTATATAATAGCGCAAATCACAAACACATATACAGCAGCACCACACACCTGTAAGTGCTTGTATTAGTCCTCAGTGTGAAGATGCGAAATTTCAATGAAGTCGTTAAAACAAAGTGGGATAGAACAATGTGCATACCTCACTAAAGCCACTTAACACATTTCAAATCACTTTCGCATTCACCCAGTCCAATGTCAGAAGCCACACTAATTCCATTTTCAAATGATGATGGTGGTATGTCAATATCATACCTTGCCTTTCCCCAAACAGTTTGCAACATACGCTTATACCTAGGTGCAGCAAACTGATTGTAAATCACAGAGGAATTTTCACGATAAAATAACGATCGTGTACTTTCTCTTGTGGCTTGGAACCTTGTAGTCTTACAAAATCTGTAATCTTACTGATATAGAGTTTATATTGCTGAAACAAGTAAACATCAAGCAGTTGGCAATATTTTGTTGTTTTCGGTAGAAAGATCTCCAATGTAAAAACTTTCTTTGGAAAACTTGCATCAAGAAGGATACGATTTGTACAACCCGCCCAGTAATCACACAACAATAGGCCACCATCCAGTGTCGCTACCAGACAAGTGCGGCGTTTTGCACGGAAATGATGCACACCACTGTTTTGTTTATGATTGCTTGTTACTCTAAGTATGGTTTCGCGCGTTCCGACTGTTCGAGATCAAAGGTGTCCCTTGTGAGTCAGTAACTCACTGCCATATTCAAACCAACGTTTTTCACCGATCCGTTTATCATAATGAAGAACACATAGAGGAATCACAAAAGCACGAACTGATGAACATGCACATAATAATAATAATAATAAACAGTAATCACAAAATGTACAATGTGATGAACATGGATACAAGGCCGCAGTTGAATCACCAGTGATTGAAATGCTATACTACGTGTGTTGGTTTGTCATTGGCTAAAGGTGGGAGCCAATTAGATTGCAACCTCTCAATGCAGGAGTGTTTAAATGCTGCAATGAAAGAGCTTGAAATTCTGAGTGTTCCTGCGTCAATAGGAACTGCATACCTAAATTAAAACCGAAGATACGGTAAAACAGACTGATAAAAATATTCACAGCGAGAACATTCTCATGGTAAATGTACAGAAAGAAATATCGTTTGAGTATAAATTAAAGAAGGAGAGAGTTGAGTGATTTCTAACACTCGAAGAAAAAAACTTTGGATGAGTACCGTTCGAATAAAAGGAAAATCGGCCCATAGAACTGCCTGACCGACGATCTTAGTTTTTAAATATATAGTTTAGTCCAAGTGCCAAGATAGAACAATATCAAGACCACAAAAGAAGTATTCGGATTAGAAAGGATGTAAGGCAATTTGCAGTTATTACCCTCTGCTGTTAATGCACTGAGTCTGTCGGCAGCTGAATACGCCGCGCCTGTCTGGAAGAATGCAGCCCGTGTAAAACCTATCGATACAGCTGTAAATGAGTCTGCCCGCATCATATCAGCTTATCTGAGGCCAGCGCCGACAGAGATCTTTCCTCTCTTAGGGATAGCCTCCCCTAGCAAGTTACCGCCGAGGTGGAGAGGAAGAAATAAAAGACAGATAATCGCCACCCTTTACAGGTCACCAACAGCAGCCTAGGCGACTACGCTCAAGAAAGAGCTTCCTCTAGACGTCAGAACCAATAGAGGTATCCGCCGAAGAGAGAAGATTCCAGCTACTGAAGGAGGCAGCTTCTAATCTTAACTTGAATTGAAAGAAAAATTTGCGGCTGGAAGTAATAAATCCTTCACAACCTGGAAAGCTCTCAGAGGCTGAGGACTGGGGTCTCAAATTGCAAGTATAACCTTGCCCGATGGGGCTACCTCGATGGATAACCTCTATGTGACTGCGGGAATGTCCAAACGGACGTCAACTACTGACGTGCCCAAACCTCCTTGGATTTACAGCTAGCCAATAACAAGGCCATTAGTGTGGCTGAGCATTGGGAAAAAAATATTTAAAATTTTATTACAGCTGACTCACACTGGATTTTAATGGATGGTGTTGTGGACACGAAAAATAAAGAAAACCCTCTTTTGGTCGCCCAACAGGTCAAAGAAGAAAGATAAGAAAGATCAGCAGCGAGATTAAAAATCGGGCAAGGAATTAGGTTTTAACGTCCCGTCGAATCGTGGTCATAGTTTTTATCTGAAATGGGCATGGAATTAGGCCCTAACCTTTGAAAGGAACCATCCCGGCTTTTGCATGGAGTGACTCTGGGATATCACAGAAAACGTAAATCAGGATTGGCCGGAGGCGGGTTTGAACCGCCAGCCACCCAAATCAGGTTGAAAATATGTTACTGATAACATTCACTCATGAATTTGCTATCATCGCTGAAAGGATTAGCGAGAAAGGATTAGTCGACCTATTGTACGGAATGAACATTTAATGAAGACATAAATAATGAGGATTAGTTGAGATAATTGAACATCAAATTTTTCACAACGCAGTCGACTACTAAGTAAAGGATGTTAGCATCCTTGACAGCAAAATAAGAAAGGGGAAAGGATATCTTTAAAAAAAAAAAAAAAAAAAAAAAAAAAAAAAAAAAAAAAAAAAAAAAAAAGCAGACTGTTGTTGTTGTGATCTTCAGTCCGGAGAGTGGTTTGATGCAGCTCTCCACCGTGCTACATCCTGAGCAAGCCTCTTCATCTCCTCATAAGAATGGCAGCCCCTATTTAGTTCAAGCTGCTTACTGCATTCGTCTCTCGGTCTCCCTCTGCGATTTTTACCCCAGACACTTCCCTCCAATGCTAAATTCACAATTACCTGATATATGAGAATGTGTCCAACTAATCCATCCCTTCTTTTAGTCAAGGTATGCCACAATATCATTTTCCCCCAATTCTGCTCATTAGTTACGCGATCTACCAACCTAATTTTCAGCATTCATCATTAACAGCACGTTTAAAAAGCTTCTGGTCTCTTCCTCTGAGCTATTTATCGTCCATGTTTCACTACTGTATAAGACAACACTCCATATAAATGCCCCCAGAAAAGAGATCCTAATACTTTAATTTATATTCGATTTTAACAAATTTACATTTTTCCAGAAACGCCTTTCTTCCAATTGCCATCCTTTAAAGACATTGTCCATTTCATTCATTTGCTCTTCCATGTCCTCTGCTGTCTCCGCCAAAATTACAATGTCATCGGAAAACCGTAACGTTTTGATTTATTCACCCTGGAATTTAATTACTTCCCCAAATTGTTACCTAAAACTCCCTTTGAAACTGTCGTGAAGTTCTGGTTCCTTCAATTTCTCCAGGTTCATTTTCCTTATTTTGCGACCTTTCTGGTTTCTTCGGTTTCAGTCTGCAGTTTATAATTAATAAGATATGGCTAGAGTCTATACCTGTCCCTGGATATGTCTTACAGTTTAAAACCTGGTTACGAAATCTACGTCTTACCACTATAAAATGTATCTGGTACCTTCCGGTGTCACTTTGTATCTTTGACATATACAACAGTCTTTCATGATTCTTAAACCAAGTGGCTTCCCCTTTCATTCCTTTTCCCCCCATACATGTTCTCCTACTACATTTTCTTCCCTTCCTTTTCCTACTACTGAATTCTAGTACTGTATCACAATCAAGTTCTCCTCTCTCTTAACTGTCTGAATAATTTACTTCACGTGCACAAACATTTCTTAGATCTCATCATCAGCAGAGCTAGTTGGCATATAAACTTGTACTACTGTGGTTCGTGTTGGCTTCATATCTATCATGACTATGATAATGCGATCAATGTGCTGTTCATACTACGACCTAAGGGATGTTTCCAGAATGAAATTTTCACTCTGCAGGGGAATGTTGCGCTGATATGAAACTTCCTGGCAGATTAAAATTGTGTACCGGAATCTGGACTCGAACCTGGGACCTTTGCCTTTCGCGGGCAAGCGCACTACCGACTGGCTGTGGCTAAGCCATGTCTCCACCATATCCTTTCTTCCAGGAGTGCTAGTCTTGCATGGTTCGCAGGAGAGCTTCTGTGAAGTTTGGAAAGTAGGAGGCGAGGTACTGGCGGAACTAAAGTTGTGAGGCGGCATCGTGAGTCGTGTCGGGATAGCACAGTCGGTAGTGCGCTTGCCCGCGAAAGTCAAAGGTCCCAGGTTCGAATCGGGGTTCCGGCACACAATTTTAATCTGCCAGGAAGTTTCAGATTGGGTAGCTGTTTAGGGCATAGAAGCTGACATATGTAACTCACCCCTATGACAGCGAGCCATAAACTTTTACTACCCTGAGTTATGTATTGCCCAATTCTTATTGGTAAGTATCGATAGTAAGGTCACAAGTCTCCTGTCTCGACGGGCTGTTAACCGAAAATGATGGACGACCTTGGCCTTGCCTTCTTTTAACGATTCCTGTTGTCTGTCCAGATCTGGAAATTATACTTGGGGCACTCCAATAGCTGCAGCCACCTCTTTCTGTGTCTGTTCGCTTCGAACGTTCTTATCTCCATGCCATAACTTCGGGTAAGTCACGTTGTTGTTGCCAACTGCTTTTGTAATTCGTTTGGTAGAGTAAACACAACTCCCACGGAGCAACGTTCTCTTATTACCACTATGTCGGTTGCCGTAATGTTGTTGCCTTCACTTCGTAGAACCGATAAAAAGACGCAAAACCATTTTATTTCAGCCCGCCGATGAGAATACTTCAGAACCTTGATATCTTAACTGATCCCCTAATCGTTTTGAGCATTACATGTGGAATTTGGCATTGCTGACGAATACGTTTACACAGTAAGAAACATAACAAACATTCGAATACACGAAGTGTTGTATTTAAAACATGAGTACAAACGATAAGGTGGACATATGTTATTTATGCTTGAAAAATTTATATATTATAAACACATTTTTTACTATGATGCATTCTTAATGGTGTACGAGAAACATACAGAAACGATATTACATTGAGAGTGATTGTTATATGTAAACCTCTGTGATACAATTAGATCGCACACTCTAAATCAAGGAGTCTTTAATACCATTTCAGTAAACCGAACCAGCGATACCAGCAGTGTACATTCGTAGACCCGCTTCTGTGATCTGCTCATGCATGAAACCGAATGCCATTGTCATCACAGTCCATGTCAGCTTCTTCAATGTAGCCTGCAGATGGTAGGCGATGTTTGTTATAAAATGCTCTGCTTGCTGAAATATTGCATCAAGTTTTGCAGATCTGCAATCTTGGCTGGAGGTACTGATAATCTGCGCTGTATATTGGTTTTATTTCAATTTAATGTGAAAATGAAACGCTATTGCCAATTATGCGCAAAAAGACGCGCCAACAGGTAACTGCCAGAAATAATATTCTGCGGAAACTGGCTAACAGAAAATGGTGTGCTAAACCTTCCGTATTAAGAACTACCGCACAAGCCTTATGCTTCTCTACAGCTGAATGCCTGCCCAGTGTGGTACAGATCATCCCAAAGAAGGTCGACATAAGTCTCAACTAAACATGCCGATTAACAACGGGTTGCATGAAACCTACTCCTCTACCAAAACTATATAGAGCTGCCGGGTTTGCGAAACCCAATTCTCGGAGGACATCACAAGCATATACAGAGAGTCTCAGACAAACCATCGACGATCGGCATCCCCTTTTTTGAAGTGAGTGTAAACCCGGGCGACTGAAATAGCTTCTTAGCCACGAGAATAGAAGAACCACCAGATGATTACCCACCTGTACAGGAAGCGGCCAGCGGATTCACCACGAACTGGAAGACATGGAGGACTCTGAACCGAATAAGGTCGGGGCTGGGCCCAGTGAAGACAAACTTGATCAGGTGGGGTCTCGGAACCACAGATGATAAGTGTGACTACGGTGCTGTGCAGATAGGAGGCACCTGCTTGCCTGCCCCAACTGCCCATATAGGTGCAACCCTGACGATTTATGGCTGAACAAGAAAGAAGCTTTGGACGTGGCTCTTTACTGGGCTGAAAGATTGTGACCTGGTTTCCGGACACGAAAAAGTAAAGTACAGTAATGCTGGTCCTCTAAGGAGATGAATATGTATTCCAGAGTTTAAATTGTCACGTTGAACAAATGCCCTTTTTTAAGAACCGCCTACATTATAACTCTCGTTTCCTGTGGGTCAAATTCCCGTTTAGCCAATACGCTATTATCATCAAATGCATTCATACATACACTGTAAGATGGCAGCACTAAATTTACTCGATTTTAGAGTAATGCTGTTTTTTCGAGAAACTCTTAAATTTATCGATGGTCATAACGTTATGAGCGTTATTTCGGGAAAAGATCATTTTTACATCCTCCGTGCTAATACTGTGACTGTTAGGCCTGAGCAAAGTTCGGGAGCAACTGTACGTCAGTTCCAGCTGGCAAAGTTCCTGTATTTGCCACCCACTGGGAATCGCCGAGACCACCCGTAATTAGGCGCCAAACGCCCGGGACGGCATCCGTGGCATTTGGCCACCGGGCTAGAGTGGTTCACCGCTCACCATTAACGCTACTACACGACCGACAACAATTTGGAAGCAAGTGCACGCCATTCTTGGCTCTGCCGATATTTACCATTTCAGCTTTACTGCACAAACTCGTTGGGAGTAACGCCATCTACACAGAGCAAGAAAATTACGGAGACACTGTTCCGAAACCCGTCCTGAAGTACTTCCTCGGGAACCACAGACGAAACAAATTTAAAGGCCCTTCAAGTGACCCAAAACAAGTGCTTCCGCTGGTCTCTCATAGCCAGATGATGGATTAGAACGCCAGAACGCCAGAACGCCACAATATCTCAAGCAGACATTAAAGGACAAGGCACAACGAGTGTTTCAGAAAATAGCTGATCTTCGCCACACCAAACGGCAATTACAGACTGTAGAGAATGTACAATCGCAACGTTGGCATACATATCGGATCCCACGATCGATCATAACAGAATGAAGCTCGTCAGAATGGGTAACTATGCCCAGCAGTTCATCCGATTCACAGCAGGAGATAAACGACGACAGTGAAGCAGACAAAAGGCCCAAATCAGCCACCATGCCCTCTAATCTGTGAGATGAATACAGAGAAAATCTCCCCGCAATCCTGACATCCAAGTGCCTCTAGCTTTATTTTTATTTATGGTACGTGAAGTTCAGACCTCAAATAATAATCAGCCAAATCCATTCGTTCCAACTATCAAAAATTCATGAAAAAATCGATTTTGAAGTTTACAAGCACAACCTGTTATAGTGGCAACTATACAAAATTGTCGAGGTAGTTAATTTGGCAGTTTGAAGGTTGTCGATCAAGATAATATAAATTCAGTGGTTTAAATTCCATTGTAATCCATTCTTATCGTTATGTTAGAATGCTTCTACCATTTACATGTAAAATTTATCAAATATACTGTACGGTAATTAACGCATATCTAGTCGTAACTTTTTTAATGAAAAATTTATGCATTTTTGTTCATTCTTAATTTTCTATATGTTGTAAAAGATTGCTAATAATGATGATATCATTATTTAAAAAATTGAAAATATAGCAATTTACATTTCGGGGCAATACTGTAAAATCGGAAATCCTATAGTTTGACTTTTTATTTCTTTACATCGTAGATGTGGTCTCACATATTCCAGGAGGGTGATAAGCATAATAAAAACATAATCATTTTCAAGATATTGAGCATATTATACAAATATTTCATTTTTACACTCGCAATTTTTCTTCGAGGCATCAATTGGAAGGCAATCTTTATGTACGTTCATGAGGGTTTCTCTTTTTACAGAAAGTTCAAAAGCGAACCACTCATACTTAATCATTTCACCAAAGATTGGGGAGTACAGTTGGTGATAAATAATTAAATACAGTTCTATGCAGTCCTGCTTAACAATCATTTCACGTCGTCGTTCGATCAAGTAGGCACACAACAAAAATAAAGAAAATAATAATATTACGTCGGGATTCTAATACCGAATCTATGTTACACCTTGATCGACAAACTACAACGCCACCAAATAAGCTACGCCTACACCTGAAATAATAAACTTAACAGATATTTGCAAAACTTGTAAGTCGGTTTTCGCGAAAATTTGAGAGTAGCAACGAATGACTTTGCATACTATTTGAGGTCTCAACTTCACGTAACACAAATAAAAATAAATACAAAAATCCGAGACACATCTGGTCTTGTGCGAATCATAACCAAACGCCCCTAGAAGAAGAGAGACAATAACCACCTCTGTTATTGGTGCGTTATCCCCAAACATTTCGCACTTCAAAACGACAGTACAGCGTGCAGTGAGTTACAGGATGACGTTCGTGACCATCTTTGAGACTAGAAAACATCCAGAGGTGAATTAACCCTTCTCTAAGGAAACTGTTGGAGTGCAAACATATTGAACTTGATATGACACCTGTGGAGTGTGTTTTGATCTGATATATAAGGTGGAATCTCCATGAACTGTTCCAAACCATTTGACGACATTTAAACGTGATCTTAGCTAGCACCTTATGTGCAGGGGAACCACGGACGAAAATTTCCATTGTTTCAATAATAAGGTTCACTGCGACGGATTAGCAAAAATAAATTTGCATCTATAGATGCTTTCTGGTCAGCTTATAAAAAGATCTGTAATAGGGGCCAAAGTCAACCCCGTAACTGCTATGGAGACAGCCTGAGGAGAAAACACTCTTGTTGACGTCAACAACAAACTACGTAAAATGTGAACAAGATTCTATGTAATTGATCTCCGAATAATACTTATAACAAATTCATACAGCGTGGTTACTGGTGAAATTAGCGTACCCAAATTGAACTGTTGAAGTAATAGTACATCACTGACCATCCGAAATGCAACACCGGGTAGAACCGGAGGTATCGCAGCTAAATTAATTTGGGAGGTAACATGTTCTACAAAGATTATAATGTGACATAAGGAATACATACATCGTATGTCAGATAAAATGCAAACTTATTTGACCAAACTACTATGGTCATCAGTCCCTAGAACAGTTAAGACCCAGTAGACTGGGAAATCTCTTAATGGACGCTCTACATCTACATCTACATCTACATAGATACTCTGCAATTCACATTTAAGTGCCTGGCAGAGGGTTCATTAACCACTTTCGTAACTTTTCTCTACCGTTCCATTCTCTAAAAGCGCGCGGGAAGAAAGATCACCTAAATCGTTCCGTTTTAGATCTGATTTCTCTTTTTTTATTGGGATGGTCATGTCTCCCTAAGTAGGTGTGTGCTAGCAAAATATTTTCACATTCAGAACTAAAAGTCTGTGATTGAAACTTCGCAAACAGATCACGCCGCAATGAATAACGTCTTTCTTTTAATGATTTACACCCCAATTCGTGCAACATTTCCGTGACGGTTTCCACCCCGTAACGTGATAAAACAAAACGAGCTGCCCTTCTCTGAACCTTCTCAATATCTTCCGCCAGTCCCACCTGGTGAGGGTCCCACAATGGGCAACAGTACTCCGGGAGAGGACGCACAAGTGTGGTGTAGGTAGTCTCTTTAGTGGCGCTGGTGCATCTTCGAAGCGTTCTGCCAATGAAACGTAATCTTTGGTTCGCCTTCCCCACAATATTTTCTATGTGTTCTCTCCAGTCTAAGTTATTCGTAATTGTAGCTCCTAGGAATTTAGTAGAATTTACGACCTTTGACCGATTTATCGCGTAATTGAAGTTCAGCGGATTTCTTTTAGTGGTCTTGTGTACTACTTCACACTTTTTTTTACTTAGTGTCATTTGCCAATTTTCGCACCATGTAGAAATTTTGTCTAAATCGCTTTGCAGTTGCTTTTGATCCTCTGTTGACTTCACTAACCGATAAACGACAGCATCATCTGCGAACAGCCTAAGGGAGCTATTCAGATTGTCTCATAAAATCGTTTATAAACACAAGGAAGAGTAGGGGATCTATAACGCTTCCCTGGGGGACGTCAGATATCACTTCTGTTTTACTCTATGCCTTACAGTCAATTACAACGAACTGTGTCCTTTCTGATTGTAAATCGTGAATCCAGTCGCACAATTGGAGACGTATTCCATAAGCGCGCAATTTTTCTTGTGGGGTACAGTGTCAAAAGCCTTCCGGAAATCCAGAAATGTGGAATCGATTTGAGATCCCTTGTCGATGGCACTTATCACTTCATGTGAATAAAGGGCGAGCTCTGGTATATTCTTAAAAAGATAGACACTCTCTTAACTTAGAGATAAATAATAAATCTCAATATCATGTTCCAATCAATTCTGAAGGTATCTACGATGTCAAAATTGGACGCATCTCATGAGCCAACAATATTTTTAATATCTTGAAAAATACACAAGTTAATGTTCACAACATCTCATTATAGCGAAATTATTTTCAATACATCATGCGAGTTCAACAATCTACGTCTTATATAATAGCTTATTACCTCAAGATGTCATCTTAAAAGCAACATACTTAATTTTACGTATTTAAGAATTTATTACATTTTTTATATCCATTTATTAAGTAAATACAGTCAGATCGGTGTATCCTGGACAGTAACTCAGCAGTTGCAAGCAGCATGACATACCCCTCCTGTCCTCATGCTCGTGTAAGTATTTAATGAATATTTGTATATATTGCCAGTAACTTTACGTAAATACGAGTATTGTGTGGAATGAGCAGTCAAGCTCATGAAGACTGGCTTATTTATTTATTTGATGCATTATTTGTACTGCAGTCCCAGGTTTATTGAATATTTATAGCTTTTTTATTTAATATTGTCGAAATGTTTAATTAGTGAGAAAGTGGTCAAAGTTTGGTAAAAAACATCTATTCTGCTACATTTGGAGGGGTCGGATATCTGTCAATAAGAGAGTGGCTAGGGCACAAAACTGCTTTGGTCGAGTAAGATACTTGGACTGTTCCTGAGAAACGCTTATGTTTCGTCTTGGAGAAGGAAGACCTGCATGGATAGCTGAAGTGCTTCGTTGGCAACAATGTCAGAGTCTATACGGCTAACGGCCGCATTGTCGGGACTTTTACTTTGGCAATGGCTAATTAGTGTCAGTTTAATTACTTCGACTTTTTCCAATTTCATTGAGGAATTATAACTGTACAGTGTATGTGATTCTGCACGAGAATTTACGATTGTTGGTTATGTTATGCGTCAGTGTAAGATCTGAACTATTTTGAGCTGACGATTATTTTGTGTAGTGTTGTCAGTGATTACTTAATTGTGTATTTTGCTACAATTCTCCTGACGCAGTTAACGCATCTGTTGTGATAATTTTGAAAGGTTTATTTCTAATTTATTATTTTGTGTAGGACCACTTCCAATAAATCAATAAATGTGTTTCAATAAACTATTGAGCTGAGTTATCTGTCGTTGCCTAAACTATTTGCAAACGTTAGAATAAAATCTCTTTCATTAATTTATCATTTACATTTCTTTAGTGTCTCGCCATTATCTATGGATAGGGCGTTTGACTATAGAATCACAGATACAAAGTACTATTTGCAGGTATTGTAGTTGCTGGGCGTGAAAGCAGACGTGTACGGTTCGACCCTAAGACTTCAGCGAGCCATATTTCCTTAACAGAGCCGTACATAGCCCAATTCGTGTTTGTTGTGTTTGGCTATTACGTCATAGTTTTGTCAACACGTGAAGGCACGTAAAGTCGCAACATGACTGAAAATACAGCACCATGTCAAATGAGGCTTACTTGAGGAACATGATGAAATCAGTATTGAGTATTCAAGTCATTTCGGGCTGTAACCGCTGCTGCACGCCTTAGTATTAAATCAGAAAGTTTGTCGATGTGTTGTTGGAGGTACAGCAATCCAAGATTCTTCCACATATTGCTAATGCTTATATAGAGTAGCAGCGGGCGGTGTACCCTGGGTCAGTTGATCTACAATTATTGACTTGATTTTCCGATAGGCGAGAGAGAGAGAGAGAGAGAGAGAGAGAGAGAGAGAGAGAGAGAGAGAGAGAGAGAAGAGGCAGACCAAGACAGAAATGTAATCCGATGGGCGACGAAGTCTTGACAGTTGCATGATCGCTCATCATGCTGTAGCACTGTGGACTTCGGCAAGCTTCGAACCTATGGGATGACTACAGGCTCCACCATTTCAAATATGTTCCGCGAATGCGCTCTAGGGAAGTGCGGGAGCCGGCCGAGGTGACTGAGGCGCTCCAGTCACGGTCAGCACGGCCACTACGGTCGGGGATTCGAATCCCCCCTCGGGCATGGATATTTGTGCCGTCTTTAGTCTTAGCTAGTTCATAAGTAGTTTGTAAGCTTAGGCACTGATGACCCCGTAGTTAAGTCCCATAAGTTGTACAAACATTTGAAAATTTTTTTTGAAGTGCGGGAGTGGAACACAATATCACTCTGAACCGTAATAGCACCAATATGGCGATACATAAGGTAGCAGTTCAGCAATGTCTCACCACGTCGTCTGTAGATTCAAACCAGTCCATCGTGGTAGTTGAGGTACAATCTAAAATCGTTGGTAAAAACAATGTCTTCTAATATAGACTTTGATGATATTTGAAATAAGCATGGACTGCTAAACCACAACAACACATCCTCAACCTCTCTTAGTCAATGCCGAGGCGCTTAGAAACGATTATAGCCCATAATGTAGGCAATAGTTACTACTGTGTCATACCCGCTCGGTTAGCCGTGTGGTCTAAGGAACCGCTTTCCGAGATGAGGAGGCGTACCGCCCACGGTTCGAATCCACCCGGCCGGTCAGCCTGGATGTGGTTTTTAGGCGGTTTTCCACATCCCCCTGGTCCCCAAGTCCCGCCTCAGTTATACGGTTCGCAAACATTTCGTAACACTTAACACTTTCACACACTTATAACACCATACGCAGACATTTGGAGTACACATTTTCTCTTGGGGGAGGGGGCATGGGGTGGCGGCAGGAAGGGCATCTGGCCACCCTGTAAATATTAACACATGCTAAATCCGCGTTTAACAGTGTCGACCCCGCATGTGCGGGAAAAGGGCCATAGAGACAGATAGTCACTACTGTGTCATCTTATTCATTTCACAAGGGGCTGTATTTTAAATCATGTGATCTTCGCGTAACGTGCCCCAAATAAATTAGAGTTGGTGCTGCATTTCGGATGGCCGGCAGTGTAAGTGCAACGCTACAACAATTATCTCTCAACAGAACTCATCTCCTACAACGATGCAGAGCCACAAAATTTCAGTAAAATATTAACAAAAATGTACGTAATTCACCTCCGAATAATTTTGTACCTACTTCATGTCGCGAGAGTTGATGCGAAATTCGATTCCCGAAACTAAATTCTCGCAACAGTAGTAATAAGAGGAGTGGTTTCAATGTTCAAATGTTCGTATAGCTTATGGGACTTAACTACGGGGTCATCAGTCCGTAAACTTACAAACTACTTATGAACTAGCTAACACTAAGGACGGCACAAATATCCATGCCCGAGGGGGGATTCGAACCCTCGGCCGTAGTGGCCATGCAGACCGTGACTGGCACGCCGCAGTCCCCTCGGCCACCGCGGCCGGTTGGAGTGGTTTACGTAAGTAAAATTTCGCTACTTTTACGATCACTAATGTTGCAATTTTAATGCGCAGCTACGAATTTGCTTACTGCTGTTTTTTGCTTCTTGAACCCATTCAAATCCAATCCCTGCCTCTGCGAATTTCAGTTTTGTTAGGATTTGCAGACACCTGTCACGCGCTTAGGAACCTGTCAGGGGATTATGGAGGTGTCACACATGCAATAGGCGAATATCAATAAAGTGCACGTTTGTTAGGTGTTACCTTGGTGTGGGGCGTTGCTGGAGGTGCTCAGGTGGCGTGTGGGTCCGAAGCTGCAGCACGGCCTGCAACACCAAGCAGACGCAGTCCGTCACCACCAGTAGAGCGTGTGCTGCACTGCTCGACAACACTCAGCCCACACACACACTCACACACACACACACACACACACACACAGAGAGAGAGAGAGATAGAGAGAGAGAGAGAGAGAGAGAGAGAGAGAGAGACAACATACACGCGCGAATATGAACTAGCGTTGGGAACGAGAAAGAAAAGTGAGGCCTTTCTTCACTTCACAATAAATCGTGAGGAAATTCCATCTTATGCAAGACTTTTAATTTGTTTTACGCTTTCCGGACATGTTTCAATACTTTTTGTGTTATCAGAATAATTTTATTCTATTTGTTACACAGTACTAAATGGATTTAATATAAAGTGCACTAATTCGTAAATACTATTCCGTTTTCATCTACATCTACATCCACGCCGCAGCGCTAAGCGCCGTTGTTGTAATGATTCCCATCCTAGATCCTGTATCATTTCCGTAACGCTGTCTCCCCTATATCGTGACACTGCAAAACGAGTTGCCCTTCTTTGGACTCTTTCGTTGTACTCCGTCAAACCCACCTGATAAGGACCCCACACTGGACAGCAATACTCCAAAAAAGGACGGACAAGCGTAGTGTATGCAGCCTCTTTAGTAGTTCTTGTGGTGTCGCACAAGTCTAAAGTGCGCGCCACCTACTTTCGCCGCGCGCCGCCATGCACGCACGGCGGGGCGTTCTTACGACGTCAGACACGAGCGCCCTCTGCTGCAACTCCGCTCGTGACCACCACTGAACTGCATCGGCCACTTGGGACTGAGACAGGAACCAGTTAACAGTTGGGAATCAGATAGGCACCAGTGAAGACTTGGCTATCGGTTAGGCACTAGGACTCATCACTAGGCAGGCCTCTAGCTCAACTATGTATCAGCATTCTGCAGTACTGAGCTACGTAAAAGTTAAGTATTACTAAGTCTCTAAGAAATATATATCTCGTTCTAATTTACTCTAGTGGTTCTAGTTTCTGCTGTCCTACTGGCTGCTCACCTCCGTACCTGCACAAGCGTGCATCCTTTATTCCTGTGTCGGTCTTCCTACTCGGCCACCGACACCTACGACGGAAACGAGACACAAAAGCGGCGACGAGGCTGGGACACAAAAGTTCTGTTGCATCTTTTAAGGGTTCTGCCAATAAAACGCAGTCTCTGGTTCCCCTACGTGGTTTTTCCAGTTTAAGTCTGAAGTAATAGTTATTCCCAGGTATTGGCACTCTCCAATCCTGCTAATGTTTTTACAGTGGCACCATTACATCGAAGAACATCCGTTCCCTGGCTGACAGTCGGCCCCCCTTAGGCAAACACTGAAATTCACAACACATCCACAGAATATAGTCGGTCCTTGAAGAATAACTTCAGCATCGATGTTACTATCACTGTCAATTTGTAAATTGTCAATTGCTTTATACACAGTAGCACGGCATGTTCTGTATCTCCTTGGGCGAGGCATCTCACTTAGCTGTGACACACAAGCACACTGAGCGGCTGCTTACAGTCGTACGTTATGTACACGACCACTTATATAAGATTTCTACTTGCGCCAGCGCGAAAATTTTCTAAGCTTGTCATGACTATTCTTCGTTTCGCCCTTTTTTCCTTCTGATCGTAAGGTTTTATGTTTGTTTACTTTGTGAGGTGGTCATTGAATGTTTCTCACCTATATCATTTATTCTATACTAACATAAGACTATTGTTGCCCTTTTACAACTATTTTACTACAGAATAAAGAAAATACGCGAGAAACATGCCACAAGATAAACCAACGCAACACCCTACGAGCATGAGCAAAAAAAAAAAAAAAAAAAAAAAAAAAAAAAAAAAAAAAAAAAAAAAAAAAATCATAACAAACTGTATAACACAGAATAGCACCCACAAATTAATTTACATTATATTAAATCCAATTCGTATAATGTAAGAATATAAGAAAATTATCCTGCTGATGGTAGCAGAAAAAAGTACTGAAACATGTTTGAGAAGCATCAATAAAACAGATGAAATGTGTTGCATAAGGTGGGATTTCCTCAGCATTTATTAACTGAGCCTCACGGAAAGAAGAAGAACCAAAACATCGGGAAGGTGAATCTCCACTTCACACATACACTTTACAAGGCAGATTCATTTATACTTTGTAGATGCAGTAATTAAGTACTGCTCGCACTGTATTCCACTTTGTCATCGGGAGTACTGACTGCCGTATGAAAGCAACTCATTCATATCTAAGGAGTAAACGTCAATGATTCGTATGATATTTCTAAAATATCCTTCAATGAACCACACAGGGCAACAAAAAACCGGAAATACTGTGCGTTAAAAAGGCTCCTCCCTAAATGTGGTAGTATTTGTCCGACATATCGATGGAGATATCAGCTGCTAGAATGTTCTCGGAAACATGGAAGAAAACAAATATTAATTAAGTTAGAACGAACAACGTAGTATCCATTGATTACGAATTATAGTTATCATTCTGCATTATACATCTTTCTCTTCAACTGACGAATTGTAAACGTATTTTAAGCTATCGCAGGAGAACTGTTTCGGGACGAAATGTTTCAATTAATATGACATCTGAATTTGTTTTAAAGGCACAAAACAAATCCGATAACATTATATACGAACGTAAGACAGAACTACGTCCTCGGAATTGCGTGCCTGATCTTCCTGCAGTGTATTGTGTTGTGTGTTTGGTACTATTTAATGTCTCAAGCAATACGATCATTGCCAGCTGTACTGCATCGGCGCTCAAAGAAACAAGCGATTGTGTTTACTTCGAGGCTGGTGAAAGCATCAACACGAAGTGTGCATCCAAAGGGCGCATGGAAGCTGTTGCCATGGTGCGGATAGATAAAAGCTCTGTGAGTGTTTAAGCCAGAAGGACTCCAACTGCCCCCAGCCTCACGCACTTTGATGTCGGCTGGACGATTGATTGATATCTCAGGCAATCCTGCGTCTCTGTGTGTTTGCTGCTGCCGCTCTACCTTTGAAGACTGTAAGTCGCCGAGTCGTGTTGCTGTTCATTTTAACCAAGTAACTAAAGCAAATGACGCTTGTAAGAGAACTTAAACAGAATGTAGGTACGGGAAAGTCAAATCAGATGCAGTCTCTGCCTCAGATTATGCTAATTATCCACTAACACTTTGACTATGAAATGAGCGAACAGCATACCACCAGATTTTCACTAAGAGATAATGTGTTTACAGTGTGTGCTGTGACTGTAGTGGATAAAGGAATGAATAGTGCAAGACTAGCATTTTACACACTGAATTACTTGATAGAATGTATCAACAAAATACTGTAACGTATTGGAGGTAAATCGAATGTGGATGCGTTCTTTTAAAGAGTCTGGTCTTGTATTTACTCTCCATTCTGTTCTCTTCATTAATTTTTCCATAGCTTCTGTACATTATCTGAGGCAATGGTTCCTGCTGACCACATGTCCCATGCTTAATAAGGTGTGTAAACTGCGATACCACGACTCGACCAATACACATGTAAAAGTGATCCTCGTGTGAATAAAATTACTACTATTAATTACATGGGTTGATCACTGTTCACATGCTATTCTGACTGACCTCAATGATCATGACTTAGCTTGCAGCATAATCTATACATATTGTCGTGTGTTTGTGTGTCTTATACACATCTCTTAATTACTGAATCGATTTGAACCCAATTTGGCAAACATTTGCGGTTGAGAAACAGCTACGACAAACAGTTCATGACGTGGCCAACGAGAAATACAGACCGTGGCGCGCACGTCATGTCATGTGATCAAGCTAGGTGGGAGACAATGCGACAACTAGCTTATTGGCTGAGTAGTAGGGCGTAGCCCACTGTCCGTCAGCAGCCAGCCAGTCAGCTAGTAATAGCAGTCTCAGGCCTACCTTGATCACGTGACATGACGTGTGCACCGCAGCCTGTTTATCTTGTGGCCACAGTCAACACTGTCTAGATACAAGGCATCACAACAAGCCCGTGTCACGTCACACCGATATGCTGCCATCACAAGTACACTAGCTAGCCGCAGGGGCACAGCCCACTGCCTCGTAGCGCCAGCCAGTGAGCTTGTGATGGCGGCCTATGGGTGTGACGTGACACAGGCTTGTTGTGAGGCCTTGTATCTAGACAGTGTTGACTGTGGCCACAAGATAAACAGGCTGCGGTGCGCACGTCATGTCACGTGATCAAGGTAGGCCTGAGACTGCTATTACTAGCTGATTGGCTGGCCGCTGACGGACAGTGGGCTACGCCCTACTACTTAGCCAATAATCTAGTTGTCGCATTGTCTCCCACCTAGCTTGATCACGTGACGTGGTGCGCGCCACAGGCTTTCTCATTGGCCCCGTCATGAACTGTTTGTCGTCCAGGAGATACGACGTCATAAACAATTAAAAATGGGACATCATGGGATGCAAGCATAACGAGAGTTTACTCATTTACTATTTGGAAATGAGAGAACTTAACGCATTGCAACATTCTTTAAGTATTATTTCAATTTTTTTACGAACGTTTTTCTTCCTGACAAACCTAACAAAATAATGAAAGGAAAGACGTTGAGCTCTTACTAATTGGCTCTGGGCATGACGTTTTAATGCATTACTTCTACACTACTAATTACGTTCACAAAACATTTCACTGTCAGTGTATACATATGTCACTAAGTTTACACATAGTTCACGAGATATGTCAAAAATAATGAAAGCCTAAAAAATCCGCCTCAAATCTCATGATGATGTAATTTATTACGTCTTTTCTACCAACTAGATTCACAAAATGTATCGCACTTTTTTCATATTACACTCTACGAACCAAGAAAATTATATTATTGTAGGACATTGAGATGCATGAAAACGAAACTAAAACAGATAGAGAGTACAGTAGAAAGCGTTCGACAGAGAGGGAAGGAGTATACTAACATAAGAAAGGAAACACTCCCAAGTATGCAAGAACGGAGAATACAAATAGTGAGAAAACTCCCTCCTCTCGATTTTAATATAGTAGGGCAGTAGTTACTGCTTCATGAGTCCATTAGGAATGTCGCCCCACTCCTTTGTCAGTTCATGCACAGCATGTGACGGAGGTGTTCACTGGGAATCGTGTCTGCCAAGAGGTAAGCTGCATAGGGTTTATAGTTGCAAGTCATTCTATACGTTCAATATCTTCAGTTCTCAATGTGTCCGACATCTCAGCTGTGGGTGGGAATTTGTCATTTATAAACAAGAAGTTGAGGCCTTCTGCACCCCTAACAGACAGACACGATCTAAAATAATCTCCCTGCAAACCACAGCATTGTAATGGTACCTCGCACACAGGTATGCAGCAGTGTTTGGCCATTGAGCGCAATAGGCCGCGTCCGCCTCCTAACTGGCTGGCCGCTGGGACACAGCCCACTGCCTCGTAGTGGCCAGCCACTTAGATGGCGATCGCGGCCTGGTCGGTGTGACGTGACACGGGCGGTTGTAAGGCCTTGTATCTAGGTGGTGTTCCCCTGCTGAAGCGACGACCGAACCGCTCGTGTCGAGGCTGACGGACTCGCTCCTTGTCTGCTGTGCAGACTCGATACATGCTAACAACCGAATACGACCGGTCACCTGACGTCTAGTCTCTTCTCAGCTCGCTAAGCCACACAGCACAAATCTAACATCTGTATCTCTCTCTCTTTTTGACAGAAATATAAAATGTGAAAATTCATCGTAAGACAAAATTGGATCCTCAATAATTGGATAATATTTTATTTATGTTCTTCGCCGTTCCAGTTGCAAAATTTTTTGGAAGTTGACTCGTTTCGGTACATATCGTCGATTTTCATACTTTTTGTCTAAGCTTCAACCATATGTTAGAAGCACAGACAAAAAGTTAGAAACTAGACGAAATGTACCGCAACCAGTCACAACATCGAAAAAATATTCAAATGTTTGTAAAGTTATGGGATCAAACTGCAGTGGCCATCAGTGCCTAGACTTACAAACTACTTAAACTAAATTAAGCTAAGGATAACACACACACTCTCTCTCTCTCTCTGTCTCTCTCTCTCTCTCTCTCTCTCTCTCTCACACACACACACACACACACACACACACACACACACACACACATGTCCCAAGGACGACTCGAACTTCCGACGGGGAACAGCCGTGCACTCCGCAGAAAGGCTCATTAGAGCGCACGGCCATACAGGGAGGCTAATAAATATGGGACTGGGACGGTGAAGAACATAAATAAACAAATGTATCATTTTCAAGGATATGGGGTCAGCCTGATATACAAAACACTGTTTTCCTTTGTTACTCAAACATGTTTCTGCACCTCTATGCCATCATCAGTGTTTTTTTTTTCCTATTTATTTACAGCTTGGATTTAATTTTTTTAAATAAATAGAAGAAAAACCACTAGTGGTGGCATGGAGGTGCTGAAACATGTTTGGGTGACGAGTAAAAACAATGTTTTGCTTGTCAGGGTGACCTCATAGCCAATATTTTGACTGCTAACTCGGATATTGTAAAAGCTGTACATCAGAAATCATGTATATTTCGAATAATGTTTTCTCGATAGTTTTCATATAGCTCGGAGAAAATTTTTTATGTGTATCAGTACTTCTTATTTTTCTAATGCGTCGTCCGTTTGCGCGTGGTTAACTGTTGATTTGGAGTGGTTCATTTAAAGACTGGCCGGATGCCCTTCCTGTCAACCCCTCCTCCCGCCCTCCCCCCTCCTCCTGCGGGAAGAGGTATATGAAGCCCAATGTGTGCGATTAGTGTCATACACGTAATTTTTTTAATGTTTGTGATTCGTGTAACTGAGGCGGAGCTAGGGTATCAGTCCGGTATTCACCTAGTCGGATGTGGGGAACTGCGTCATATCGTTAACCTGCTGGGGCGAATTGAATCCGGGCCGGCATATCTTCCCGTTCCAGAGAGCAGCGCCTAAAACCACGAGGCTAAGCGTGCGGTTTGGTGTATATCAGTACCATACTCATTTCCAATAATAAGATATTATTCTCTTCATCATTACGTAGACATTAAATAAATTCATGTCTTGAAATGTGTGTTTGACAAGAAAACATACAAAAAGTAAAATATCTCGCTTGCTTGGTGTTGCACCTTGTAGCTGAAGCGTGGGCTACCGACGTCCGCAGTTGGTTAAAAAAAATATTAAAAGGACCCTACTCGTAAATAAATGTAAACATTTGAAATGGGTTTGACATGAAACGAAGTGTAAACATGTGAGATGGGGTTGACACAAAACGAGTGTACTCACAAAAACGCGTGTTCTGATGCATAATTTGCTGACGTGCCGTGTCGGATGCGATTCATATCGGCGCATTACTCCGTAAGACAACTCAGCCCGCGAGCTGCAGTGGTCATGGGAATCCGGCCCGAGAGTCGCGAAACGTTGTTCACGCCTGCTGTAAATTATTCCGACAACCACCAATGGACCACTATACGATTTCCTGAGGAACAATTGTGTAGACTGCTCGTCTGACTATCGTCCCCCATCAGAAGAATCACCAGAAAGGTCACCTCAGGGCTCTGTCCTGAAGCTGCTCCTTTGGCACCTTAATATGGAACCACTTCTTCTAAGCATGATGAACAGCAATGATGTGCTGGAGGCGGTGGCCTACGCCGGTGACCTTCTTCCTGTTGGTCTGCAGTCGGAGCCGCGAGTATCTTGACCCGAAGGCTGAAACTGCAGTGAGTGTGCTGACAACCTGGTGCACCATATCTAAGTTACAGATAACATCCAACAAGTCCGCTTATCTCCTATTGACAGGTCAGCTAATCACAAAACCTACTCTGCGGATTAATGGGGTACCCGTTATCCGGCGATAGGAAGCTAGGTATCTAGGAGTACCTATCGAAATGGAGTTTCACAGTTAACGTAAACGCCGTAGCTGAAAGATCTCTTCTGGCTATGCACAAAATGCATTGGATAGGGCCTCTAATGTTACCGACTTTATCAAGCTGTATCACAATAGGTCTACTGTGCGTTATGCATCTCTGGTTTGGGTCCACAGACTCACGAGGGTGGTGTCTCCCATGGCTGTGAGGCTGGCTTCACTCTGTCGGTGCCTACAGAACGACTCCTGCAGGGGCTCTTTTGGTGTAGTTTGGGCAATGGCACATCGACACCAAGATCAGGGAGCAAGCAGCCTGGATATGGGCACAGAAAGGCAATACAGGGTTCAAGAGATCCCGGGAATAAGAGTGGAAAGTCAATCTGTGATCAAAACAAGGGGGTTGGGACTCTGGAAGAAAGCATGGGCTAACGAAGAGACCAGTTGGAAGACTCATTATTTTCTCCCGAACATCGCTGACAGGGTATCGATGACAGTTTTACAAGCCAAGAAAGGATCCTGCAGTTCTATACGGGACTGGAGTCCTACCTGGCATATCCATGACAGTTTGGGAAACAGGTCACTCCGGCTTGTGGCTGTGGAGGTAGAGATACACCAGAACGTGTTATTTATGAGTGCCTCTGGGTTGCGCACGCAACTATCGAACACCAGTATATATGGTGCTCCAAACTCGCGTTGAGTATCCTCAGTGAACTCGCAGAAGCCATTTCTCAGAGATTTCTAGCGGATTTCTTGAGACAAAACCAACCTTGATTTGACATCATCACACGACTGAGACCGCCATGGTGAACCATGTTGCCGGAGGACAGACTGGCCTCCATTCTGATTCTGGGACTAGGCGTTTGAACCGCCGATTGAGACAGACATGGTGTAGACAGTACGTTAGCCTTAGTAAATAGCGTAGATTTGGATGGGGAGTACCAAGTTAGAAATGGGAACAGCAGTGAACAGTGGCATAGGCCACGTTCACTGGGTGTGAGCGGCCGGAACAACTAGTGAGTTTAGACTTCACCACTGGCATACCTGTAACACTGCAGAGAGTAGAGTAGCGTAGAATCCTTTGTAATGTCTTAGATATTGGGTTCTATAGAAGGAAAATAAATAAAGAATGTATAAAAAAGATAATTCTATTCCATTGTGAGTTTGGGGGCGGTGCTGTGAACGTTTAGTTCTCCATAGATTTTTTGTACTGTGATAAGGATAAAAATATTCTTCTAATTTTAAAATGTTCAAATGTTTGTAAAAATCTATCGGACCAAACTGGGTGGTCATCAGTCCGTAGCTTACAAACTACTTAAACCTAGGTAAACTAACCTAAGGACAAACACACACACCCATGTCCCAGGGAGGACTCGAACCTCCACGGCGCACTCCGCAGCGAGAGGCTTTAAACTGCTCGGCTACTCCACCGCGGCTTCTTCTAATTTTAACGCAAAACTCTGTACTTTTGAAACAAACATTGTCACGAATAAAAAGGTTATGTTACTTAGTCGTTAAATTTTAGTGTTTATTTCTAAGCCGTAATTAGGTGCCCAGAAAATTGCAAAGTAGGAAACATAGTTTTCTTTGTTCTGTTATTACTGAATGAGTAAATATTCAGAAGATTGTTTCAAGTATATTATTTCTAAGAATAACTAGTAACAATACAGTCAATTTTAGGTAACTTAAAAACTGCTACTTTACTCACAATCTTAAACTTAAAAAAGTTGTCCGATATTAGCGCACTGTCCTTAGGTATCATAGGTGGAATGGCTGTTTTTTAGCAGAATTCTTCGTAAACTATCTAGTGGCCTACTAGTCGTATTACTGTGTCTGCCAACCGTCGAGTGCATGTGGGAAGTTGGCCATATGATGCTAAGGGCCAATTTCCACTTGCATATGCCTTATTTCCCTTTCAAAGTCTATTAGTTGCTTGATCTGTAGGTAAGACTTCAGTCAGAAAGTTTTTTTGAAATCTGACTGTCATAACTTGTGTAAAGATGTGACACAGTAAATAAGGCCTTTGGTCGAATAGTTTAGTGTATACAATGAGGTGCCAAGACTTGTTTGGTAGGAAGTAGTCTGCATACAGTCAAGAGGGGCTAGCATCGCCGGAATAGACATGAAACGATACGTTCATTCTTTCGTGATTAGGAAATGTTATCTGATGTGTTTTGAAGAATTTTGAAGAATTATCTGAAACTGGATGTGGGATTTCAGTAGAGACAAGATTTTTACGCCATTTTCTGTCAGAAGTATTCCTGAAATTCAACATCTTCTGCTGCAGACACCGAATAGCTTACAGTACACCCTGAAAAGCATGATATATCACCATCGACAGCGCTAAAATCTTTCTGCTATCTGTAAATACCGAAACCTAATCAAGAGTTTCTGCGTTTGCATTGGACTGACTGATGTCACATTGTATGCATACTGAAAGTGAGCTGTAAGACGTATTTGGCGCTGAGATCAATGCGCTAGTGGCTATATAGACAATAATGCGCTTTCTAGCAGCTTACCTTCCATTCCAACACTTTTCGAGCACTGGATTTTAAGCGTAGAAAATTACCCAGGCTCTTTGATTCACCGTGCCAGTTGGTGCGATTTGACAAAAAGGCTGGAAATGGAAAACATTTCTAGAAGCAAAACACCAGACTGTGATACGCTCTTAAAATTACAGGTACCCAGTAATGGCACTGGCTTGTTTTCTTGATATGTTTCTAGGCCTCTCGTGAAATTTAATCTACCAGCAAATAGAAATCGCTACCAGAATGAAACTTTACTCTGCAGTGGAGTGTGCGCTTATATGAAACTTCCTGGCAGATTATAAGGGTGCCGGAACCGGGACCCGAACCTAGGACCTTTGCCTTTCGCGGGCAAGTGCTCTACCGACTGAGCTATCCCGACTCACGATGCCGCCTCACAAGTTTACTTCCGCCAGTACCTCGCCTCCTACTTTCGCAACTTCACAGAAGCTCTAATGCTAACCTTGCAAGACTAGCACTCCTGGAAGAAAGGATATGGTGGAGACATGGTTTAGCCACAGCCTAAGGGATGTTTCCAGAATGAAACTTTCACTCTGCAGCGGAGTGCAGTCTTGCAAGGTTCGCAGGATAGCTTCTGTGAAGTTTGGAAAGTAGGAGGCGAGATACTGGCGGAAGTAACCTTGAGGGGCGGGATCGTGAGTCGTGTCGGGATAGCTCAGTTGGTAGAGCGCTTGCCCGCGAAAGGCAAAGGTCCCAGATTCGGGTCCCGGTTCCGACACACAGTTTTAATCTGCCAGGAAGTTTAGAAATCGCTACATTCGCGCTTTAAATGAAGTGTTCTTCCATTTTAGGACCTGATGCTCATTACCAACGGCTCCTTCATTACCAGCGGCTCCTTTTGGCATTTTGGAAGTTGAAATCTTCCTTCCTGTCTACATAAAATCAGAACAGCTGAGACTGAGTACGCTCCATGAAATTCACATCATTACCGTTGTCGACGAGTCACTGTATGACGTAAGTGTTTTGTGACACTTACGAACGTACATCTCGTCTGTATCTGAAATGTATACATTTCATCTGTGTAAATTTAGATGCAGATCGGACAGATGGAAGTATTGAAGAAAGGAGTAAGAAAGCGCAGTGTGTGTTATAACAGACTGCTCGTTAATAGGCAATTCGGGCTGCGCTCACAAACAGCTATTGGCAGCGTTCCCGTCGTCAATCGGTAGTGGCGAAACGCAAAATTATTTTTGGAACGCGCTTGGTTGCTTTCGCAATGACATAATCAGTGCAAAAACGTGTGCCATGTGTTTTCTGTACAGTAGCCGTCCAAAACACTTACTTGGCTAAAGTTAGACGACTAGAGGTTCGAATGACGAACTCGCTTACCGAATAATACAAGTAACGACAATAGCGTTAGAACTAGTCAAACTACGCTAAACTCTTATAAGAATGTTAAAGGAGAAAGGCGAGACGCTATAATCAAAACAATTCTGTTTTCAATCTCTTTACCAGTCACAACTATTTTGTAACTACGTTGTAACTGTAACTCATCACGATTCTATGAGCCGTTTTTATAAATATCATCTGTTCCACAATAGCTCATGCTAATTCTAACCCTCTAAGTTTTATTATGAATGATACTACAACAGCAAGAAAACATTTCACAGTAGTAAATGGTTTCTGTCGTAAAGTCGACAGCTGTGAACTTCCACGGTACCGGGCAGATTTACCATTAGGAGGTTTCCATGTAATGCTTATCTCCACACGAAACTGAGCTTTTTATCGATATTAGGCAGGAAAGATGTGAAAATTGGCTTCGAAAGCTCATATGCTAAAAGCATTGCCCAAAAAATAAACTGATTAGGGCTCGAGTTACGTTTGGGTAGCCAGTTTTAACGATGCTCCTGTGGGGTGTTGTTGTTGTGGAATAAACAGCGAGGTCATCACCTGTGGACTAGAAGCACTGTTTCAGGGTGATTTTAATCACTTCTTTAGGTTCTTGTCCTCGAATGACAACAATGCTCTTACGCGTATTTTGTCAGATCTGCCTTTTACTATGGTTCACGGCCAATTACTGCAACATACACTAAGTCTGTAACGTCTTTTCGACTGTGTAAAAGTTTCATCTGTTTCTCACACTCAGTAAATAGCTTTTGTGCGCCTTAAATACGCTGCATTTATGCTATACGTAGTCATGGCGCACACTAAATATTGTAAGTTTTGTTGACATACGGGAACCGTTATGATTTTGTTGAGCTACTCGGAGCAAAAAGAAAGGTTCGAGTTAAGCATCTATCAATACCGAGGTCATAAAGGCAATAACAAAATTTTAAAAACTATATGGCCTCTTCGAAAATAAAAACACATGCTCGAAAGATACGCCTCAAGTAATTTAATGAAACAACAGAGGAAATAAATGAAGATTACAGAACGATAATTTAGGCCCGCTTAGCCGAGCGTGTTAAAGCGCTCACTTCCGGGATGTGTAGGTGCCGGTTCCGTTTTTGAACTACCCCGAGGTTTAATGCTGGAGACCGGTGTGCCAGCCAGCCTCGACGTGGATTTTAGGTGGTTTCCCACATCCCACTACATAAATACTGGGCTCAATTACACGATTCGCAAACAGTTAGGAAACATCCACATGAATAACATTAGACATGGAAAAGGCTCAAATGGAGAAGACTGGAGCCGGCCGCGGTGGCCGAGGAGACTAAGGCGCTCCAGTGACGGTCTGCACGGCCACTACGGTCGGGGGTTCGAATCCCCCCTCGGGCATGGATATTTGTGCCGGCGTAGTTCGTAAGTAGTTCATAAGTGTAAGTTTAGGGACTGATGACCCCGTAGTCAAGTCCCCTAGACTCTACAAACATTTGAACATTTTTTGAAGAAGACTGGACGCTAATTTCAAGTCCTCTGCCCAAAAATGCAAGTCGACTGTCTTAAGCATTACGCCTTTTTGCTCAGCAAACAGCCCCTCCAAGATATCTGTCAAGATGATTCCATCTAGCTGATTGTGCATTCAGAGTATGCCAGAGAAATAACTGCAAATTTACAGTATCAGGTGCTAGTCATAGAAACAAATGAGACAGTCGGCTATGGCAAATTGGGATGAAAGATCTGAATAAACAACATATACACACGCACAAACACATGCATAATAGGAACTGGATTGGTCTCAGTATTTATTCGTGGGAAACACTCGACATTTGTCAGTTTCTTCGTTCCTGTTTGTTGAGTATGCTATTCCAAGTAAGAAAGAACTGGTACAGAATCATGCCTTGACATCGCCATTGACAGGTTACGAAGCCTCGAGGCGATAGGCCATGCTGCCTTTTGGATAAACAACACTCACACACACACGGTGTGTAGTGAAATGGTCTAGTACTTATTCATGGGGAACGCCCGACATATGTAAGTTTGTCAGTGTTTCTCGTTCTGTAAGCTATTTAGAGTCAGAAAGAAGTGGTACTAAATCATGGGAATCATCACCACTGATAAATTACGAAGCCTTAAGGCGGTAATGCATGTTGTCTCTTCCATGAACAAAACACAGATACACTTAAATACGTTTAATGCATGCTAGAATGGCGCCAATATTTATCCGTGGCGAACACTAGATATTGTTTCTTGTTCTGTAAGCCACTCAGAGTCAGAGATAACTAGTTCTAAATCAAGTCTAAACATCATCATTGACAAATTACGAAGCGTTCGGGAGGGTAGTGCATGTTTTATCTTAGATAAACAAAACACATACATACACGGACATACATACAAACAATGCATATCAGAAAGGTCTCATTATTTATTCCTGGGAAAGACTAGAAATGTTTCCTGTTTCGTAAGTTGCTCAGAGTCAGAAAGAACTGGTACTAAACATCACCATTAACAAATTACGAAGCCTCGAGGAGCTAGCGCATTTTACCTCTTTGGTTCAAAACAAATGTTTGTAGAGCTTATGGGACTTAACTACGTGGTCATCAGTCCCTAAACTTACAAACTACTTATGAAATAGCTAATACTAAGGACGGCACAAATATCCATGCCCAGGGGGGATTCTAACCCCCGACCGTAGTGGCCGTGCAGACTGTGACTCACGCGCCGCAGAACGCTCGGCCACCGCGGCCGGGACCCCTTTGGTAAACACACACACACACTCACTCTCTCTCTCACACACACACACACACACACACACACTCACACACATACATACATGCAAACAACGCATACTACAATGGTCTCAGTTTTATCTGTGGGGAAGACCAAACATGTCCGTTTTTCTCTTTTTCTTGTTTTGTAAAGTACTCGGAGTCGGAAGGAACTGGTACTAAACATCAGCAATGACAAATTACTAAGCCTTGAGGCGGCAGTGCAATTTGTCTCTTCCATAAACAACACAAACTCACTCACACCGTTACACACACACACACACACACACACACACACACACACACACACATACGTCATTACATACAAACAATGCATACTAGAATGGAATGGACCCAATATTGATCCGTGAGGAACACTTGACATATTGTCGGATGTTTCGTTGTTTCTTGTTCTCGAAGGTAGTCGGAGTCAGCAAGAACTGGTACTAGATCGTGTCGAGACGTCGACGTTGACAAGCTGTGAAGCCTCGAGGCGACAGTGCATGCGGTCTTTCGTTATGGCAACTACGACAGCGTTGAAACAGTCAAACGGGGCGTCAGGCGGCCAGGTGGCGGTGTCGGCGCGCACTCACCTGCACGCCCTGCATGCGCTGCATCACCTCGGAGAGCGCACCCAGCACCTCGCGCGCCATGGCGCGCCGCGGAGCCCAGCGCGCACTTGTCACTGGCGCCAGCCGCGCGGCCGCCGAGCAGCCAGGTTATTTGTGCACACGCGCACTGGCCCGGCGGCCGCTGCGGCCTACTTCGCACGTTCCCCACACCTCCTGCCGTCTGATTTCCCACTGCCACCCCCAAACCCATCCAAAGCGAGGGTTTCAGTTCCACACCCTCGAGGGACGACAGCGAAAACTGGACTAAGTTGTACCGGGTGGTTGTAATCATAGATTAAGGAAAGGCAAACCTACATTTTTAGCTTTTGTAGATTTGGAGAAAGCTTTTGACAATGTTGACTGGAATCCACGCTTTCAAATTTTGAAGTCAGCAGGGGTAAAATACAGGGAAAGGAGAATTATTTACAACTTATACAAAAGCCAGACCGCAGTTATTAGACTCGAAGGGCATGAAAGGGAAGCATCAGTTGGGAAGGGTGTAAGACAGGGTTGTAGCCTTTCTCCAATGGTTGTTCAATTTGTACATTGAGCAAGCTATAAAGGAAAGTAAGGAGAAATTTGGTGAAGGGATTAAAGTTCAGGGGGAAGAATTAAAAACATTGCGTTTCGCCGAAGACATAATAAATCTGTCAGATACAGCAAAGGACCTGGAAAAGCAATTGAACTGAATGTACAGTGTGCTGAAAGGTCTTATAAGATGAACATTAACAAGAGATGTGGGTTGTCGCTCTTATGAGGAGATGAAAAGGCTTGCTCAGGATAGGGTATTGTGGAGAGCTGCATCAAACCAGTCTCCGGACTGAAGACCATAACAACAACACGGAAATTAGTTACCAGACTTGTACCAATCTTGACGTCACTTCCAGTTCCGGCTATGGTAATCGTGATGCGTAGTCAAACACACCTGACCAGTCGGAGCGCTCTTGTTTAACATGTCAACATGAACTTGAAGAAAATCTAAGTAGCTCTCTTAGGTTGTTTGCAGATGACGCCGTCATTTACCGTCTACTAAAATCATCTGAAGATCAAAACCAACTGCAGAATGATTTGAATAAGATATCTGTATGGTGTAAGAATTGGCAATTGACTCTAAATAATGAGAAGTGTGAAGTCGTCCACATGAGTACGAAAAGAAATCCGTCAAAGGTTGTTTACATGATAAATCGATCAAATGTAAAGGCCGTAAACTCCACAAAATACCTAGGAATTACAATTACTTCTGACTTAAATTGGAAAGAACACGTAGATAATGTCGTGGGAAAGGCGAACCAGAGACTGCGTTTTATTGGCAGAACCCTTAAAAGATGCAACAGAACTATTAAAGAGACTGCGTACACTACGCTTGTCCGTCCTTTTATGGAATATTGCTGCCCAGTGTGGGATCCTTATTAGGTGGGTCTGACGGAGGACATCAAAAGGGTCCAAAGAAGAGCAGCTCGTTTCGTATTGTCACGATACACGGGAGACAGCGTTACGGAAATGATACAGGATCTGGGATGGGAATCATTACAACAACGGCGCTTATCGCTGCGGCATGGGCTACTTACGAAACTACAATCGCCAACATTCTCCTCCGAATGCGAAAATATATTGTTGACTCCCACTTACATAGGTAGAAATGATCATCAGAATAAAATACGAGAAATCAGAGCTCGAACGGAGAGATTCAGTTGTTAATTCTTCCCGCGCGCTATTCGAGAATGGAATGGGAGATAAAATAGTATAACGGTGGTTCGATGAACCCTCTGCCAGGCACTTAAATGTGATTTGCAGAGTATCCCATGTAGATGTAGAAGAAAAAGCGCAGGGCATTATTGGTGAAGTTCCATTATAGCACTTCGAGAATACCGTCGGGTAAAAGGATTACCAACGGGTCCACTTTCTCCACCTGTTGTTCGGACCATCATGAAGCAGTTAGAATCAGCTAAAGCACTCATTGTCGCTCCGGGAAAAGGGCAACGCCCGGTTGCACACCACAGGTGGCTGACGCAAGATGGGGCTCCACCGTCACATCACTCCTGTAGTTCAACTGCTTCTCTGTATCACATTTGGAATCCATCGAATTATCGGCCGATCGATGCTTGGCCATCACGAAAGAAGGAAGGAAGGAAGATTAGTGTTTAACGCCCCGTCGACAGCGTGGTCATTAGAGGCGGAGCTTTTGCTCGTGTTCTTAGGGTAAGGATGGGGAACGAAATCGGTCGTGCCCTTGGAAAGGAACCATGCCGGCATTTGCCTGGGGTGATTTAGGGAAATCACGGAAAACCTAAATCTGGATGGCCGGAGATAGATTTGAACCACCATCCTCCCGAATGCGAGTCCAGTATGTTACCACTACACCACCTCGCTCGGTTTGGCCATCACGATCACGATCACCTCCATCCGTCGCCGGAAAAAGTAATCCACCGACGGCCCATAACAGCAGTCGAAAGGAACCTACCGAGAACATATAAGAGGAATGGGGACCGACAGTTACGGTCAAACAAAAGACAGTCTTCTGTACTTTTGGAGCATGCAGACGGTCACATTGCAGCAGGATAACGCGCGACCAAACGTTGCACGCAGCGTTGAAACTTCTTCGTCGACCATCGCTTAGCATCGCTGTATTGGCCCCTATTCTCCAAATCTCTCGCCTGCTGAAAACTTCTGTTCGCTGACTGCGGAACGACTGGCTTGGGATGTACCACACGCTGCTACACCAGATGAAGAAAGGCAAAGGTCACAGAGGTTCGAATCCTGGTTCTGGCATACAGTTTTAATCTGCCAGGAAGTTTCACACTGGATGGACTATGGCAGTATGTGGAAGCAACGTGGATTGTTCCAGCGGAATAACACATCCTGGGCATCTTTGATTCAGCGTCGAGCCGGGTAGCAAGACAACACTTAATACCACCATCTGCCTCAACATAGGACTATATTTTCAAGCCATCATTCTTTGTACAAGGTTTTACCTCCCAAATAAATTTGACTGTGATGTCTCTGGTACTTCTTGGTGATGCATTCTGGATGATCAGCAGTCTCTTTGGCGGTTTATTTTGGTTTAAAAAATGCAAAAAACTGCTTTTATGGTTGTGTGTATTCCATAACTAGTTTTCGAGCCACTGGAGGCTCATCATCAGTGGATAAAACGGAATTAAACATTGCTATATTTTATGTACTTATTGTGTTTTATTGTAGGTATAAACATAACATTTTGTGCTTTTGGCACTGACTTTCTGCCTCGGTGGATTACGTGTGCGCACTGGGACGCCTTGCTGCGATGCGCGCGACCGTTGGCCGTCGGAGGTTCGAATCCCCCATCGGGCATGAGTGTTTGAGTTGTCCTTAGGTTAGTTTACCTTAGTTTAAGTAGTTTGTAAGCGACGGACTGATAACCACGCAGGTGAGTCCAATAGATTTACAAACAACAACACTGACTTCCTTCACACATGGCAGCAATTTTGCTACACTTAGCATAACAAATTCACAAAATATAAACATTAGATGTGGTGCAAAGAGGATGGCTGTGGTAGATGCTGCACTTCACTAACTTTGTTCTTTGGCTTGACACATTACATAGGCATAAAAAGTATGTAAGAGACTAAATTACATTGTACAGATTTACAGGCGTTTAGCGTATGAGAGTCCATTAATGGTAATGTAACTATAAGAGAACGCTTAGCGATGTGTATCGCTTGGTTGTTCAAAGACAAGGGTAAGAGTTACTCCGGTACCAATAGAGATTTCTGGTTGTGGGGTTACCTGAACGACTGGGTTCATCACTGGAACATTCACACATGTGCTGATCTGAAGCACAGCATATCAAAAGAGGTAGCCAGCGTTCTGCTGTACAGATCTCAATTCTGCGCCTTCAGACTCTTATGGACACTGATGGGCGCCATATTGAGCTCCTTTTCAAGCAGTAGGTCTAATGGTATGATGTAGCAGCACATTAAAAGTGTTTCAATTAAATTGATTGTGCACTGCTATTGACCGTTTCATCACCAGTGTTGTTTCTCAACATTGTATTTAAAGCTGATTTACACCGTAAAAAAAGTTAAAGCAGTCAACAATCCGAAGATTGGTTTGAACATCACACTGCTTTACTAGGCATGGTCCGCTTTGGAGGTGGTATGCCGTTGCCTTCCTCCGACCTGCGAACTGACTCACTCAGCCAGTTATAGAGGTACCTACAGTTTAACGTGGGTTCCGAACTACGGTGCCACTCTGTATTTTTCAAATGAGCATTACTGCCAGAGGTGAAAGAAGTGGAAAGTGAGAGATAAAAATCCTAGGACCTCATGGGGATCGAACCCGCAACCTTTGCATATTCTGGCACTGTACCACTGTGCAGCCGAGGCCTTAAAGGCACATTCTTGTTGATGAACAACATACTTCTAGTCTGACGTTTTGCCGCTTGGTACGGCGTGTAGCCACATCTGATGCATTAAGCTATCCGTCTTGGAGGTTGTGTTACGTTGCCGTCTGTACGTGGCTGTGAGTGTGAGCATGAGTATGGTTCATTTTATTTTATTTCAACAGCGAATTGTCTTGTCTTTGGTGCTGTGGCGAAGATTATGTTAGCATTATTGATCTGACAGTTAACTGTCGATAAAATAACGTCCCAAGTAATAAAATACCTCGCTACAAACGTTTGTGTTTTGCATGGAATACACGACATAAAAAGACAAAAGTTGAACAAAAAATTTTAAAACGCATATTTTGATGTTTAGTGCACTGTTAATACAAAAAACAATGAATTTTTATTTTTCCAGAGCGGGATTCATAATGTGGAAATGATTAATGCTAACAAGTTTGGCACTCGTACGATAATTAATTTACGTGTTATAGCGTGTTAAGTTTAATTACAACCACCCTAGTATTATGCATTCAACTCAGCCCGCGACGTCATAGAGGCGCAAAGGGTAATTGTTTATCATGTAAAAACTCTAGGGATTGATCGAGAAGAGTATACGAAAAAAGAAAGCTCTAACGAACTGATATCCGGAAATGCATCATTTCTTTGCTGATGATGATTTGGTATGACATTTTTTACATTTAGTCCCCAGCTGCGATCGCGTTCGGCCTGCCTGGTGCAAGTCCGTAGGTGAAGCCACATCGGCGACTTCAGCGTCGTTGATGATGGTATGGCGATGACAATACCCAACCCCCGAGTGGAATCGGTAATCGAACCCGGGCGCCTTGATATTGTCTTCCAAATTTTCTCAGAGCGTACCCCTTAAGTATTTTCTGACGGCCAGCATATATCCGGAAAGAACTGATGAACACCTTGGAATCTAAGCACTGCTGCAGGTCTTCCGTCATAGCGACTGTTGCCTGCGAGCCTGAGTTGTTGCAGCAGCGTATGGCAAGATGCAAATAAACAGAAAGCGCTTCTGTCTCGTTTAAAACCACTAATCAACGACCGGGACTCACGTGTCTGCCATAACAGAGACCAAAAGTCGTGGTGTAGCATAAATCTCCAGAGTTCAGGGATTCTGGGCGCTTAGCTCCAAATGGAGGCACAGAAACTTCAAATGTTCAAATGTCTGTAAATATATCGGACCAAATTGCGTGGTCATCAGTCCGTGGCTTACAAACTACTTAAATCTAGGTAAAATAAACTATGGACAAACACACACACCCATGCCCCAGGGAGGACTCGAACCTCCACGGCGAGCAACCGCGCGCTCCCCAGCGAGGTGCTTTAGACCGTTCGGCTACTCCACCGCGGCACACAGAATCTGAGAACCAAGTTTGGATGTAAACGTTCGTAGCAGAAGCGTAGATCGTGCACACTACGCTCAGATTCCACCTTTAATGCACGCATCTTATTACATAAATAAATTTTATTGACTGTCCCGCCTATGCCGGACCTCCCGTAAAATGATACATGAAACTAATTTTGTTCTGACGACATCTTAAAAAAATCATAACAATGTTATCAGGATAGCCTTAGTTATTACGAGGGCGATTCAGAAAATAAGTTCCTATTTTGTTTTTCAGAAAACACTTTAATACATACATTTTGATATTATATTTCTTATTGTTATTACATTTATTATTATTATTATTATTATTACATACGGAAAACGGTGTATTCCATACAATTGAGATACATACTTTCAGCTGTTTTTCACATAATTTACATAAACATTCAAACATTTCTTACACCGCTTCAGAAGCATCTAAATACATGGCCATTTGAGTGTAGACACCTGCTGATGGTTTCCTTGCCGTGATGGCGTGGCCAGCGTTCTAAGGCGCCTTGCTGCGAAGCGCGCGGTGGCGAATTGTCGGAGGTTAGAGTCCTCCCTTTTGGATGGGTGTTTGTGCTGTCTTTAGTTATATTAAGTTATTTTCAGTAGTTTATAAGCCCACGGACTGATGACCATCGTAGTTAAGATCCTTAGATTTACAAACATTTAAGCATTTAATGGTTTCCTTGCGCTCGTCGTCGCCTGACAGTTCAAATGTTCGTAAAGTCAAGGAACAAAACTGCTTAGGTCGACGGTCCCTAGAGTTACAAATTACTTAAACTAACTTATTCTATGGACAAAAGACACACTCATGGCAGATAGAGTACTCGAATCTCCAATGGGAGCGGCGTTAGAGTTCAGAAATGGTGAAACGGCAATTCTGTATGATCAGCCATTTCGTCCTTCATCATGGCAGCTAGAGTGCGACTGCGAAACGCTCGACACCAACGTCGGACAACACTGACACATACCCCCACACGCCAAAAATCCCAATTTCAGCGCCAGCCACAAAAGACTAATCCCCTCTACCCTCCACTGAAACAACTAAACCGAATACTTCACGAACGATTTTATTTTCTGTCATCATGCCCAGAAACGTGACACATCATGGCTAAGTTCCTCCCCTCCCCTCCTTAAGTGGTGTTCCGTCGCCCTCCCAACTTCCATAACATGCTACTCCATCCCTACGCCACCCCCGTACCCAGTCACCTGCCACAGGAATAATATCCCTGTGGAAGACCTCACTGTAAGATCTGCCCAATCCAACCAACTAGCACTTCCTATTGTAGTCCCGTCACTGGCTTATCCTGCCCAATCGAAGGCTAAGCCATCTGTGAAAGCAGCCACGTAATGTACCAACTTTGCTGAAATGACAGCATAGTAATTTATGTTAGCATGACCACCAACCAGCCGTCCATTTGGATGAATGGCCACCATTAACCTAGACTACTCTGTGGCATAATATGCAGACATGCAGCTGAGCACATGCTTGATTTCAATGGCTGCTTGACAAACCGGTCTGTATGGAACTCGCCCGCTCTCCCCACTACCAGCTTTTATGAACTACATAATTGGGAGCTATCCTTACAGTATATTCTCTGTTTCCGAAATTAATAGGCTTCAACTTATGAGAAGCTCCTTTTCCTCCTCACACCCAACAATTCCTGAACCCTCTATCCTACACCTATCCCATTAAATGTGCCTTGTGTGTGTGTGGTATTTTTGTGTTTGTTTTTCTTCCCTCCCGCCCCCTTGCGGCCCACTCTGTTCTTAGGCTGCATCTCTTTCCACCCATCTATAGTTGGCGTCATGTAGGAAGGTGCTACCGCGCAAATGGGCGGAGCAATAGGGAAACTGTGAAGGGGAGGCGCTACGGCTGTGCGCCAACAGTTGAGCCTGAGTGTCAAACATTGCGTAACTCTTAGACAGCCAAGATCCAAGGGAATGAATATTATTGGCTGCCAGTGTGTTAATGAATAGGGATGCGCAGAATGGCTGAAAACTGCGTCGCCTTCCTATGTGACGTGGACTATAGTACCTATATGCTCTGTGAGGCTGTGCTGTATACATTCCGACCATCGCCTTTCAACCTTTCTGTCCCCCTTCCCTGCCTTCCTCTTCTATCCCCACAACACAGAACGTAACTCTAAATACACCAACCAGATATGACGGTTTTGTCAGTGAAGTGTGGCTCAATTATTGTGTGAATGTTGTCTTTCTGACGAAGGCTGAAAGTTGAAGTTATGTGTGTGTATGAGTGTCTTTTTTATGTACCTTTCACACCTATACGAACTCTTTGTGCTGAGTTGGAAACTATACTCATTTTATTGTTGAACTACAACTTGGATTTTCTATTATTAAAATACTATCAGTCATGTTGCTACCGTACACTTCAGTATTCTCACGATGAACTGCTGCTGGTGTCATTCGTTTTGTCCAGAGTAATTGTGTTACTACAGTTACCTTGACACTTGGCAGGTTTCCGTATTGCGAGACACATTTTAAACACGTGTATTGATAAGGGAAACGGACGTCCGCATGGGGATGGCTGCATGGTCTGAGGCACAATGTCACGGATTGCGTGGCCGCTCCCGCCGGAGATTCGAGTCTTTCCTCTGACATGTATGTGTATGTGTGTGTGTGTGTATGTGTGTTTGTTAGCACAGTGTTTGTTTAAGGAGTTTTGTCCCTTTGTTACTCAAACTTTGAAGTTTGATGCCCTCATCAGTTTGGTCCCCTAGATAAAATAAATAAAGAAAGAAAAAAGAAAATAAAAGAAAAAGAAAAAAAGCGTTGATAGCGACACTCATTGGGGTGACGTAAGAGACACGAGCTTAACGTTCGAATCGCCATCGTTTTTTATTTCAGAAATCAGACTCATCAATTTGTGGAAAGACTGCAAGTGTATTAATATCGAGAGTCGACGCGGAGGCATTCTCGCGAACCTTACGTGCATCGAAACAGGAAAAGGAGGAATAGACCGTGGTACATAAGGTACCTCCGCCGCTTACTGACTATAGCTGTAGACTGTAAACGAGAGAGAATTTTTCTGTTATTACACGTCAGATACGTTTATTGTGAATGCCTGTACATTGCAAGTGTGTTAATTAGCAATTTGTGTTTTGTACGTCGATTTCTCAGACTGACGCTGAAAGATATGATGTAATTGTAGGAGAAGGGGTTTCGCGCTGCGCACGCATCTGCAGTCGGCAGCCCCCCCCCCCCCCCCCCCCTTTCCAGGGCCAGGTCGGTAGGCTGGCAGATGCGTCGTTGGCGCGCCGCCAGAGATCTCGTGTGACAGCTGCGGCGATGTTTTACCGGAAACTTGACACTGTATCACCTCGCGTGTTGCGCCACGGGAGCGTAATAGGTGTGGACTAGCATCGTTGCCAAACACACACAGGAGATGCATAAGCACGTTTGTAATCAAACAAAGCTTCCGCGCTAGCTTCACTATGCACCTAACCGAACCAAACCGCTCGTGCTGATTCATACGTATGCTTTCACGTAAACGAAAAATACATTTCTCTGTATTACACGCATGTACTGATATACATACATGTAAAGACAGAGATAGAAAGCGAGAGACAGAGAGAGAGAGAGACAGACATACACGGTATTTCAGGAGGAACAGTAAATATTTTAGGAGGCTACCATATAGGCGAATTCCAAAAAACATTAAATGTGTCAAATATTTAACCCAAACAAGCTTAAGAAAAAGCAAGTAACGACATTTACAGTTGATTTTCAAAATTCCACCACCAACTTCAATGCATATTTCACTTCACTTGAAAACACCAAGTAAAGCTTTGGTAAAGTCGTCTTTGCATTGTTTTATGAGGGCTTCACTATTCACAGTCCGAAAGATTAACCTTTAAATATACGCGCTGTTTTTGGTAACGTACAGTCACGTGTGGGGTCTAGAGGTACCCCAAAAAAGTTTAGGTATCTTTAGAAGTGATTATTGGAAATAACTTCAATTTTATGATTTACATAATAAAAGACAACATATTTATTATTTAAATAGTCTGTGACTGTAATAAACAGTTTTTAAAAAAGTTTGTAATTTATGAAGACCTGTCGTTTTTGGGCTTTTATTTTTGTAAGTAAGATAAAATTACACAAATTCAACACAAAACTAACTTGTAGTTAAACTCTTTCTTTTCTTAACAGAGCAAGCACATAAATGAAATTAAAATTATAAAACAAATATAACTAATAACAAAAAATTACAGAGATCTTATTATCTTTCAACGTTGGGCGAAAATAACACCTTCGCTTTGTAGATGCACTGCGACCAGGCTTACCTGCATTAGGCGTTGATATTGCTCTCTACCAACTAGTTTGCACAAAATTTCCTGTATTTATTTTGCCGGATTGGGTTATTTTCTAATCTACTTGAAATGTATGACTTGACAAGTCACATTGGAATTGACGTTATGATTTTTTATTCACTGATTTTCTTCTACGAGTCGGAAAATATCCTCCTTGCGGAGAAAGCGAGCTATTGTTGTAAAAATATTGAAATTAAAGCAAATTACAGTATTAGTAATCTGTAAATAAATACTGCTTAAAAACACGTGTGGGGTCTACGGATACCCCAAAATGTAAAACAGGTACTTACGACTGGAAGAGGGCAGCGCCCATCCATCTATGCAAGCATCGGTGGCATACTGGGAATCCCTAAAATGACGAGTTTGTAGGGCGGCAACAATGGAAATTATAAGCAAAAAATGTCTCCTGGGGTCTGCTCAGACCCCGCTTGTGTAGTTAAAGGTTAAATCGACTCTTTATTTTGTTCTTCACCTTTGAACAATCCCCATAGACAAAAACACAAAAAGGTAAAGTTTGGAGACCTTGGTGGTCAAGAAACGTGTTGATATCTATCGATCCATCTTCTGGGGAATTAAAGGTTTTGAGTTTTGCTGAGGTGACACTTGATGACTAGAAAGTGTAGGATCCCTTCTTGTAGCTAAAGGGAATCTCTTTCAATGGTGCTGCGCGCTCATTTTCAATAAAGTGTAGATAACGGGGTCCTGAATACACAATAGGCCTAATCAATTGATTGTCTATTAAACCATACCATACATTTTCAGAAAAAAGTTTCTGAAAATGGGTCTCGACGATGGCATGTGGGTTTTCTTCGGACAACTGAAGTGAATGACGAGTGTTATTGGTGCCGTCACGAGTAGAAGTGGATTCATCAGTATGGAGTAAAAATGGGATAACTTGGCGATTTTCAAGTATACAATGATAAAATTCCAATTGTCTAGGTGTTGAATGAGCTGTAAATGATACGGTGGAACACGTGCGTACATACTCTTGTATGTGGGCTCCCCGATATGTTCAGAAATTCTACGAGTGCTTATTGATGGAGTGCGTTATACCGACTGAATAATGTCTTCTACTTCATCCACAGCCTGTTCATTTACAAAGTGACTTCTGGGAGCTATACCAGTGTCACGTAGAGCATTGAACACACTTTGGAATCTGCTAGTATGGAAATCGTATGCCACTTTTTCTACAAGCAGCAGCAGCATTATGTTACAAAACTATCTCAAACTCCGACCCTCACAGGCGTCAGGGGCCCAAGGGGTTCCGACCGGCCGCCGTGTCATCCTCCGCTCAAAGGCGTCACCGGATGCGTTATGGAGAGGGACGTGGTCACCCGGCCGTTGTGCCAGTTTTCCAGATCGGAGCCGCTACTTCTCAGTCAAGTAGCTCCTCAACTGGCTTCACAAGGGTTGAGTGCCAACAACGCTCAACATACCCAGACGGTTACCCATCCAAGTGCGATACAAGCGCGACAGTGCTTATGTGAACCAACAGGAACCGGTGTATCCACTGCGGCACGGCCGTGGTCGTTATATTACAACCACCATACATAAATACCATATCGGTATACTCGACATCCGGCCGCGGTGGCCGAGGGGACTGAGGCGCGCCAGTCACGGTCCGCACGGCCACTACGGTCGGGGGTTCGAATCCCCCCTCGGGCATGGATATTTGTGCCGTCCTTAGTAGTAGCTAGTTCATAAGTAGTTTGTAAGTTTAGGGACTGATGACCCCGTAGTTAAGTCCCGCAAGCTTTACAAACATTTTATACTCGACATGTGTAAATATGTGCGGCCTACTTACACGCTATAGTACAGAAGACTTAGCCAACGAATATCAAAGAAAACTCTAGTGTAAACGAAAGCACGGCTTCAGAACTTGTACGTCAACAATCTGCTACTGTCCACACGAAACGAAAATCCATTGAATTCAGCTGTATCTCAGTACTCACTAGAAACTGGACACATATAGTATTTTTATTGCAATTCGTCTCTACTACCACTTCCTGAAATATTTACCCTTCCTCCTGAAACACCCCGTAAATAAGTGCGACGCATAATTTCTGAGATAAACACACGTTTTTATGAAGAGTTGCGCGAATATTAGCAAAGGCATTGATGCCCTGTCACGTGTGTCATCAGTGTATGATGAGGTATTGGGTAGTTTGCAGTCAGCTGTGTAGTTCGAGCCGTGTTGTAAGCTACGTTATCAATCAACGTATGGGGTGCCATATTTGGCCATACGTTAATATATGCTAACACAAAGATTAAATGGAACGCATTGCCTGGACTCGCTATAGGAGGTGCCATGGCAGCAACGATTAGAGAGGTAGTTCAGCTCACTTCCGACACAAAGTGCGCGAACATCTGACCCAGACATTTTATGACCGCTGGACTCGTCGGGCCTGCTCGTTCCCCAGATCTCAGCAGCCAAGGTAATGCTCACCGTCTTTTTCCACGTTCGAGGTCCGATACTCGTCGAATTCCTCGAGCACGGAATAACCATGAACAGTGACGAGTACTGTGAGTAACTCCGTAGCCTACGCTACTCCATCAAGAGAGCATCCGGCCTGGACTGCTCGCGGAGGGAGTGACTCTGCTCCCTGATAACGCGCGTCCACACGTCTTCAGGATCACACACAGTGTGCTGGCCAGGTTGAAATGGGAGTCGCTTGAGCATCCGCCCTACAGCCCGGACATGTCCTGTGATCTCCATCTGTTTGGTCCGCTAAAATAATCTCTAAAGAAAGCGCTTGAACTTGGACGACGAACTGAAGGACACAGTAGAGGTCTGTCTCTTGTCACGGCCACAGGAATTCTGGGAACAGGGAATCCATCGGTTCGTTGAACAGTGGGACAGTTGTGCTCAGGCCTTTGGTCATTACTTATTAATTAAAAACTTATCCACTGTGTCGTTTACCTTTTCATCTGAACACGTCTCGTATTTTCACATTCGGAGGAAAAGGCAGCGATCGAAATTTCGTAAGTGGATCTCGTCTCACAAGGAAAGTACTTGGGATCGAACGAACACATATACAGCAAAATCGTACGAGAGATAATGTAAAGATCCCTTATTGAACTAGTGATACTCCCGCATCTGCAAAACTCTGCAGTCGTCCCTTAGAGGCCTCTGCGTGTGCCTTGCCACATTGCACTTTGACCTGTCGGTTCGCCAGTAGGGACGGCGCCGTGTACCTCCGAAGTTGCATTTTGTGATGTTATTTGTGTGGTGAAGCTTCAGATGGGGCGGCGATTGATAATCAATCCTGCTAATGTATTGCGACTGGTTGAGATGAAGTTACGAAGAACCCTTCTTCGTGAAGATGATATTAGTGTAGAAGATGAATAATTTGCATGCTTTCTCGTATCTGGTATGGTACAGAAATATGAGCATAAGTTAGATACTGTTGATACAAACTCATAATAATGATAATAGGGATGACAATGTAGTGCTACGGTAAGTGCGGGAAGAGGCGATGGAAGCAGTGGCAGTGAATACCAACAGTCTTTCGGGAAGAAGGTTTAAGTTGCAACTATCATCACGGCTTTTGATGGCAATTCGCTAGAGAACATGTACGATGATTATTACATCAGTTAAAGATATTTGCATTACGTATGGCGTCTACAATTACATCTACAGTGCTATCTAGAGCAGAACGGACAATCGTATTGAAGACCAATACTTGAATTCTGGCTCGTCAGTATCTGATCCATGGAAGATGGGAGTGATAATAATAATAATAATAATAATAACAATAATTTGGTGAGGTTCATTGGCCTGGTGTAAGACTTTCAATTGGGTGCCACTACTGCGACTTTCGTGTCTCTAGCCTACACTAGTTATTCAACCGGAGAAAAGAGACCTACAGCTTAACGTGTAATCTGAAATACGTGTCGTTTCTGGCTACTCTTTACATCGTTGAGAGGTGAAAGATGGGTTTAAGCGCAATATGCAAAAATCCAATGTCGTACCGGGTTTCGAACCCGCGCCCCTTCGGTTTCCACTCGAGCGCTTTACCCTGAGACGACCGGGTCCGAAGAAGATGCAGCGAAGAGTAGCACGCTTCGTTACAGTTTTGTTTATCAAATCTGAAAGCGTCACGGAGATGATTAGACAACTCCAGTGGCAGGCGCTATAAGGGATGCGTTACATCGCGATATGGGCTACTTTCAAAGTCCCTAGAGCGTAGGTTCCTCCAAGAGACATCCAACATCTCGCTTCTTCGCACATATGCCTCTCGAAATGAGCATGAGATTAACATTACAGAGATAGCCCGCACTGAGACGCAACGGCAGTTGTTTCTTCTACCATTCAAACGCGGCTGGAATAGGGAAAGGAGGAAGTGGGACAGAAAATACCTAAAGGAGGAAAGATTAGAATTCGACATTCGGCTGACATCGAGGTCATTGCCATTATAGACTGTCCACTATCTTGGTAAGACTAGGAGAATACTCGGCTACGACCATGTTGAAAGAACAATTCTGCAAATCTCTGAGACACTTTGAAGGAACCACAGAAAAACTGAATTGGTATTTTCCAACGGAGATTAGGTTTGAAACCAGTTCTTTTCTCAAATACAAATCTAGTAGCTTAAACACTGCGTCATCTAGCTCGGTAAGTGTCTCTGACAGTGTTTAGTTTGAAACCAGTTCTTTTCTCAAATACAAATCTAGTAGCTTAAACACTGCGCCATCTAGCTCGGTAATTGTCTCTGACAGTGTATAGTTACAGATTTATAATCATTAATGATTCCCTCGGTCTGTAATTTACCTCCAAAGGCTATCGTCTACGACACTACCTCCATATTGTCGAAACGATATCGCAAGGTGAACGTAATAGGATAAACTATAATGTTGATATTAATACACACAGACTTGTTAATTTAATTTTCTATAATTAAGATTGCAGACAGTTTCTAGATACCCTGGACTAGGAGCAACCGGTTTCGAATTAGATCATTAAGGTTATGTTATTAACCATTAGACATGGACTGTTAAGTGTCCACATAATAGATTATGTCCACATTAATGTTTAGTTCAAATTACAGAAGGGTAAAGATAGCAAAACCGTAAAACAACGTTGTATATATTAAATTCATGTCAAGAAATGAAACTAATACTGAAGCAAAAATTATCCTACGAAAATTCTTCGTTACTGGCACACTTCACTTCGCCTGGTTGTTTCAGTATGGAAGAAAAATTTTCGCGCTCGGGAGAGAATGTGATCGAAGTTTACGTGAAAAGATCTAGCCGCAATGAAAAACTCTGTTGTTTTAATACTTGCCACCTTCACTTGCGTGTCATTCGCGTCCCCTATTTCGCGATAATACAAAACGAACCACCCTTCTTTGAAGCTTGAACGTCAGACGTTATGAGTAACTTTTGGTAGGACCAGCTGAGCGTCGACGTGTCAAGTGCTCCATCGAAACCGTGTTTTTTCATCAAGATATAGTAAACCTGCATCATTTAGAATAACGAAGAAATAAACTTGACACGAATTTGTACTTAAGTATTAGGCTACAATTTTTTAACAATCACCTGATTTTTTAAGGATTTATGCTTATAGTCCAGTCAATGAATGCATTGTAGAGTGCATGGAATATGCGAGAATTTTTGACTTCAGGACTTTATTAGGGATAGTTAGGAGGTGAACATACTAAAAGTCCCCGCCCATGGGGGATGAGCTAAAGTGGGGATGGGGGTGGAAAGGTACAATTTTTGGTTTTTCGCTTATATCTCGAAAGCGGTCCGCTTTAGGAATAAAATGATCCAAATAAAAATGAAAGATAATTGAATTTGCTATAAAATTGTTTCTATACATATTAGTCGAATTCCCAAGGTTTTCAAGTTATACGTTACTGAAAATCGACAATTTCGGAAAAATCATTTTTACCTCACTAATTTTGTCAAACATTTACTTCTAGTGACTCAATCGATCGTTCCTCAGAAAATCTGTCAGAAAGAAAGTTGTAGAGCATTAAATTTCCTTCAATTTTCAATTTGATATGCACATTCATTACCTTATCTTCAGCCAATCAGAAGTTACATCATTTATAAGATGTGCACTCAGTTTCGAGTTCCTTCTAAAAATGAGTGTTTTGAAAGGCTGTGACGTTTTATCTTATGAAACGTGCTGGTACGGTAAATAACACCATCTTAAGGATGACAAGAAGATAATTTCAGTTGAAAGAGAACACCTTTCTACAATTATAGCTTTTATTACAATATTATGAATGATACAATGAAAGTATTTACAAGCACTGACAGTGATTCAAAATGAAAAATATGTGCATTGAAAGCAACATTTTCATTTTTCTGAGGAATGGTCTAGTGTCATTCACCTTAGTCAGTAGTGGAGACATCGTCCAACAAGATTGGTAGAGTCTCGATGTCACTGTCTCCATCTTCATCTTTAATATTCAGACACCGTTGTTGCAGTTGCCCTTGCAGTTCAGGCATGTAACTGAATACTGTAGCAACGCTTTTCTGGAACCACATCTGCCACTGTCACATCCTTACGTGCATCGACAATAATTATCTTGAAGAATTCGTCAGGGGCAGCATCTAACTCTGAGAGTTTCGGAACTAGTTGGTCATTCCTTCTTTGCCAACCCCAATTCGGCGCTCCACATTTCGGTTCCTCTGTTAACCAAAGGCGTACTTGGTGGTATGTTCTTCATGCATGCTGCTTAACAGTTCCTTGAGTTGGAAGGAGAGTTCAGAGATTAGGCTTCATGTATCCAGCTGCTTTTATAAATGATTTGTAGCGGAACTGGTTGAGGGATGTCTTGGTGGCTGGAGCTCCATATCATGAGAGAGTACTCGTGATTCCCGCTGTCTCAATGGAGTCGGGAAAAGAAGAATTATTGGAAAATATCTCAGTAGCATGTTGTATGATTTTGGACTTGTGATGCATTTTGACAAACCCCACTTTACTCTTGCGATACGCTGCGGATGTTGTAACAGCCTGTAAATGCTGGAATAAAAAATGGACGTTGTCCTTCATTTTCATATCCTGCTCCTCTTGTTATACATTGCTTGTGTCGCTTCCACTCTGGGACTACAATACCTTGTTTTTCGCAACAAACCACAGAATGTCATTTGGTGCAGGATGTGGCGGCTGCTCTGTTATATCAATGTGTGCCACAGTCACATTTCGTAGACCTCTTTTCATTGTAATGTATGTTTCTAGTGGAATAGTTCCGAGTTTTCCAGTTTCAGCTGATGTAGGCATTGTTTTTAATCTTGGTGTTTCTGAACTTCTTTGTGAACATGTGTGGACGGAGTGACACTTTGATGCCCCCCATAGTGTGGAAGGTATTCTGTTCGTCTAAGGTACAAACACTGAAATCCATATTATCAAAAACAATTGTTTTGAATGTAGCTGGACTGTAGGTTAGCTGTGCGTGGGCAATCACAAATAATTCCAGTTTTTGTGCTACATAGTAGGATGAGCAGACACCCATACTTGCTAGAAGATCAGTCAAGTTCTTCGAGGCATATGTCAATATTGGTGACAAGAAGGTTCGTGGCCTGACAACTGATGTGACGGCATGGCCAGTAGCAACGCACTTACTCCATGATTCCTCAGTTTTCTTGCTTTTTTTTTTTTTTTTTTTTTTTTTTTTTTCAACATAACCTCCTCAGGAAAGGTTCGGAGTTTTGGAGGGAGAGAATTTGCATCCTTCAGGAAGTTATCTCTTTGAGGGTATATAACTGTACACTTCATTTTGAATATCTTACCTCATTATCTCAGCAGCTTTCTGGGCAATTCTGAGTCGCTCTTCTTTCTCATCCTTTCCCTTGTTATCGTACCAGGCGTTGGTTAGCAATTTGTACCTAGTGTCCCTAAAACAAATTATTGAAACCTTAAACCTGCTGGAGCCTGCGATCATGATTATGCGATCCACATACTTCTTCAACAGTTCTGTTTGGATAGTTCTCTACTCAGGTTTCCACCCAGTAATAACACCCATAATTTCGTTTACAGTGAACTGACTCACTATTCCCCTCCAGTAAGACATGAACCTTTCCACTGCATTTGAAACGTAGTCTTCAGACGTGGATGTTAAGAGTTTCTGGTACAACGGCCTCACAAAGTCCAACCAACATTCATCATCATACACAGCCTCCTCCGCAACTAAACCATTTGAGGTGGAAAGATGCCTCATCACTTCCTCTCCCCACTGATCATGTCTAGCTCGAGAAGCATCCATACTCGTCACTTGTATGTCAGTTCTGTTGCGTACTTTCGTGAGAAAAATAACTAAAAATATCTTCCTTGGGCTTCTTTTGCTTACCATTAACACTTTCGGCACAAAAGAAACTTCTTGTTTTGAAATCGAATTTCGCTTCTTTGGAGTTCAAAGTTGAAGGCTGTCTCTTTAAATGAGCGTTGATGGATTGCGTCCGGGTGTAATTATTTCGACATTCATTATGAATCAGAAGGATGTCCAAACCTTCTAAAGATGAGCCATTGCTATGTCCCCTTTCTCTAATCGCTTTGATGAGTGATAGTATTCCATTTTTGTCACTTTGAAAACACCAACATCTGGTCTATCTATTGTTTCATCACAACACCGAGTAGCCATTGTGCGCAGTACACAGTCAACATTTTCATAAATAAATATCACGAAAAGCCGACATACAAACTTTTCTATGCCTGGAGAACTTTTGAAGTGAACTGAAGTAAGAAGTGAGTGAGAACACTCCATTCCACCCCTCTGTCCAGTCTCTCGGAAGGAGCCTGTGTCACGCCTTCGATGTCGTCGTGGGGCTTTCCCATCATTAACCCTCTCCCGGGCGTTAGGTACCGGCGACCTTGAAGGTGTGTCTACTGCAGGTGAAAATAAATGAGCATCGACCATTCCTCCTCATAAAAATGAAAATGTTGCTTTCAATGCACTTATTTTTCATTTTGAATCACTATTAGTGCTTGTAAATACTTCAATTGTAGGCTATGATTCATAATATTATAATAAAAGCTATAATTATAAAAGGGTGTTCTCTTACAATTGCAGTTACCTTCTTGTTATTGTTAAAGTGTTGTTATTTACCATGCTAGCATGTTTCATAAGATAAAAACATTGCAGCCCCTCAAAACACTCATTTCTAGAAGGACCTCGAACCTGAGCGCACATCGTACAAATGATGTAACTTCTGATTGGCTGAAGATAAGGTAATAAATGTGCATATCAAATTGAAAATTGAAGGAAATTTAATGCTCTACAACTTTCTTTCTGACAAATTTTCTGCGAAATGATCGAGTGAGTCATTAGAAGTAAATAGTTGACAAAATTAGTGAGGTAAAAATGATTTTTTCCGAAATTGTCGATTTTCAGTAACGTATATCTCGAAAACCGTTGGGAATTCGACTAATATGTATAGAAACAATTTTATAGAAAATTCAATATCTTTCATTTTTATTTGGATCATTTTCTTCCTAAAGCGGACCGCTTTGGAGATATAAGCGAAAAACAAAAAAATGGTACCTTTCCACCCCCCTCCCCGCTTTAGCTCACCCTCCAGGAGCGGGCACTTTTAGTATGTTCACCTCCTAACTATCCCTAACAACGTCCTGAAGTCAAAAATTATCGCATATTCCATGCACTCTACACCCCTCTTTTGAGCACTCATTGACTGGACTATTAACGCACTTGACAGACAAGTTTGGTTTATCTTTCAAATTTACGTTTACGGTCAAAGTTCATATTTACCTTTCGAAAGTAGCTGTTCGCGCAAAGTAGTTAGAAGGGGAGGCATCTACACACCGCACAGTTGTAACAGAATTATACCTAAATATCAAATAAACAATGTCCAGAAACATAGTGTTCTCGATATCTATTAAAGATATTAAACTGCCTTAAGACCGTTCGTGCTGTTACCGTACCCATTTAGTCTACGTGGCCTAGTGGGTATGAGGTCTGCCTAGTATGCATGAGTCCCGGGTTCGAATCCTGCCCGTGACGAATATTTTAATTCAATGTCCCAATTTTGTTTGCGTCTGGTGGAGGGGGTAAAATCATAGAGGGAGACCGAGGGACGAATACAGTAAGCAGATTCAAAAGGACGTAAGTTGTACGTGTTCTCAGATGAAGAAGCTTGCACAGGACAGGCTAGCGTGGAGAGCTGCATCAAACCAATCTGTGGACTGAAGACCGCAACACCAACAACAGCCGCCTCTATTTCAGTTTAATACCTTGAATTATACCTTTCAAAAGGACAACAAAATAACTCCTTTTATCTATTTCAGTTTAATACCTTGAATTATACCTTTCAATAGGACAACAAAATAACTCCTTTTGTCCACTTTAATTGGTAATCGGTCGCAATGATAAAATCTATTTGGCCTATGTTTCGGCGAGTGCCTTCATCAGAAAAGTTCTAAAAGAGAATGTCACATGACGAAATAAAATGCAAATGATAAAGTCACAATTTGTAACAGAATAATACAGCATGCTAGCTAGTAAGAGCTGCTTACATGTGTGAAGGAAGCATCAGACTTTTGCTGTTTTCTTATAGCTATCTGGAGTGAACGTACATTGGGTAATGAATGTTTCGTAAATCAGCAACTAGATAAGTAAGGTACAGCTTTACTTTCGATGCATAAGATGAAATTCTCCTTAATTCTGTGTCGACATGTTTGCAGGACATTACAGTCGTATACAATATGATGGTGTTAGTATAACACCCTATATTCTCAAGTGCAGTGACACTAAGGTATGTAACGTCCTAAAGATATAGCTAGATTTTATTGCTCCAAAAAGGTCATTCATTTGTTTGTTTCTGATGTGTAGAAGTAAGAATGTAAGAATATAGGTGTGTGTGTGTGTGTGTGTGTAGGCTTATACCTAAATAAACATTGTATTCGTCAAGTCGTTTACAATGGACTCGTTTGAAACTCTAGCTATTCTTTCATTGTTATCCCGACAATGTCGAGTGCAGTCTTGTTGTCTCGGTTCTAGAGAATCTGCTACTCACGCAATTTTGGCACTTTATCACACACAGTGTGGCATTAAATTGTTTACTTCCTCGCATTCAGAGTTCTACTTTAGTAAGATTGTTTCTATGATCCGAGCGAGGAGGCGCAGTTGTAACACACTGGACTCACCTTCGGGAGGACGGCGGTTCAAAACCATCCCCGTCCACATGGTTCCTTTCAAAGGGCACGGGCGATTTCCTTTCACATCCTTCCGATCGTGAGCTTTGTCTGTAATAACCACGAAGTCAACAGGACGTAAGATATTATTCTTCCTTCCTTGTTCCTATGATACGTGTTGTCGGGGCCGGTGAGGTAAAGCGCTCGACTGAAAACCGAAGGTTCGCGTGTTCGATACCTGGTCGGACCTCGGATTTTTTCAGTCTGCGGTTTTTTTTTTGTTTTATTTATTTATTTATTTTTTTTTTTTGGTAACCCATCCTTCACCTCTCAACGATGTGAGGAGTCGCCAGAAACGACACATGGTTTGGATTCCACGTTAAGCTGTAGGTCCCCTTTCTCCGGTTGGAGGGACACGCATGTCGCCGAAGTGGCGTCCAATTGAAAGACTTGCACCAGGCCAATGAGCTACACGAAATTATTATTATTATTATTATTATTATTATGCTTGTTGATTAGAATTTTTATTTTATGGCAATAGGTTTTTAACTCAGATTAACATTAGTGGCGTTTGAGTGAATATCAAGATTTTATAAAAGATGAGTCAGTATTTTGGACAATTATGCTAATGAGGAAGTGGTTAATTAGTTATATGAAATGAAATGGTCGTAAGGATTTTCGTGGCTGGGATATCCCCGTCAGGGTACGGCCGCCTACTGCAAGTCTTTTTATTGACGCCACTTCGGCGACTCGCTTGTCTATGATAATGAAAGTGGTGATGATGAGAAACAGACAACATCCAGTTCCTTGCCGGGAATCGAACCCGGATTCCTGCCATGGTGGTGAGCGACTCTTGCTAGTGAGCTACAGACGCGGACAATTACTCGTAATGACAGTGATCCTTAACACTGCAAGTGAGCAAGAGAATCATTCTGATAAAAATAACAACATTTACGAACAAAATTTACGAACAACTTAGACTGGGGAGAACACACAGAAAATATTGTGGGGAAGGCGAACCAAATGTTACTTTTCATTAGCAGAACGCTTCGAAGATGCACCAGCTCCACCAAAGAGACTGCCTACATCACACTTGTGCGTCCTCTCCTGGAGTACTAATGCCCGTTGTGGGACTCTTACTTGGTGGGATTGACGGAAGACATTGAGAAGGTTCAGAGAAGGGCAGCTCGTTTTGTTTTATCTCGTTACGGGGGGGGGGGGGGGGGGAGCGTCACGGAAATGTTGCACGAATTTGGGTGGAAATCATTAAAAGAAAGACGTTATTCATTGCAGCGTGATCTGTTTCAATCACCGATTTTTGCTTCTGAATGTCAAAATATTTTGCTAGTACGCACCTATTTAGGGAGACATGACCATCCCAATAAAATAAGAGAAATCAGATCGAAAACGGAACGATTTAGGTGTTCTTTCTTCCCGTGTGCTATTAGAGAATGGAACGGTAGAGAAAAGTTATGATAGTGGTTAATGAATCCTCTGCCAGGCACTTAAATGTGATTTGCAGAGTATATATGTAGATGTAGGATAATAATTGTCGATTACGTTCATACTGCTGGCTATTTTCTGGAAAGCCGGCCGTGGTGGCCGAGGGAACTGAGGCGCTCCAGTCACGGTTTGCACGGCCACTACGATCGGGGGTTCGAATCCCCCCCTCGGGCATGGATATTTGTGCCGTCCTTAGTCTTAGCTAGTTCATAAGTAGTTTGTAAGCTTAGGGACTGATGACCACGTATTTAAGTCCCATAAGTTCTACAAACATTTGAACTTTTTTTTTTTTCTGGAAAGATACAAAATTTCTATGAACGAAGAGAAGTATGTCGGGAAAAGTGTAGCTGTTAGCAGGTCAACATGTAACTAAAATTGTAATATGGTACATTCTGGAAATCATTCACCATTTCAACGAAAACGGGAAACAATGTTTGGTAGAACTAGACGCGAAATATTAAGATTCTTTTCTGCATTCCGAAATTCGTCAAGTGCAGGAAAATGTTTAAATGTTTGTATAGCTTATGGTACTTAACTACGGGGTCATCAGTCCCTAAACTTACAAACTACGTATCAACTAGCTTATCCTAAGGACGGCACAAATATCCATGCGCGAGGGGGGATTCGAACTCCCGACCGTAGTGGCCGTGCGGACCGTGACTGGCGCGCCGCAGTCCCCTCGGCTACCGCGGCCGGCAATGTTTAATGTCTGCTGGTTTTCTCCCCTCATAAAATAACTTGTAAAGTTTTGAAAGGAAGAGATGTAATCAGATAGTGGTGTACTTGAAAGTAAATTACTTTCGAAACGAGGATCGTTAACTTGCGCTAACACAGCTGAATACGCGCGCAGGCTGGAGCGTTAAGTGGGTGGGGCCTTGTGCGGAACCCCGGCTGGGCCAATCAAACCGCGGTTGTCGGTGGGGGAGAAATGCGCTCGCACAGTGGACGCGCTCTCACGCACGCACGCACTCAAGACAGAGACAAGAGGAGGCAGGCTATCAGTATATCAGTAGAGCAGTAGAGAAGCAGTATGTACAACTCACGTGAGCCGTGCCGTCCGCGTGGCGTCGGCCGCACGACTGGCGCCCGGCCGGCCGCGGCGGCTGCTGCCAGATTAAAATAGTATTTGATCGCCGTCGCCAAACGCCGCCACAGCCGTCACGGCACGCAGCCTACGCGATGCGACAATAAGCAGCAGCGGGCCAGCGCGCGAGGCGCGAGGCGCGGGGGCAAGGGCGCGGCCCCACTCCCGGGCTATTTCCGCAACGCGCCAGCCGCAGGGGCGCACCAGCTTATCAACAAGCTGAACAATTATCCCAACTTACAGAGGACAGAAAAAGTCCAAGGAACTTTCGACGTCAGCTGCCACTGGGCTTTGAAATAAACAAATGCTAAGTTGGCATTCGCACTTATCATTACGTCACCACGGTCATTACACGGTGATCAGTACGCCGTGCGGATTCCGTAGTACAGAGCATTCCAAACTGGGTGTCACGACACCCTGGGGTGTCGCGTAGTATTATCAAGGGTGCCGCGAGACTAACAAATTTAGACTCTAAAATAAATAAATAAATAAAACTAGTCATTAAATAACACAAAATATCCTTCTCTTCATACCACCCTGAAGACTCGCCTGCAGCTAATCATCCTTCTCTTCATTCAGTGCACTACAGATCACGTATTAAAGGAATGATCGGTCACTCGATTATCCGGATCTCAGATATATAGGGATTCTCGATTATCCGGATTGTCAACCGCGAGTAAATCTTTGTTGTCCGGTCCGAACATGTACAACATTACCTGCTGGAACTACACACCGCATCCCACACAAACTCCTAGTTGCCAGATTCCAGCAAAAATCAGGTGATGCTGAAGGAATTAGGTTAGGTAATGAGACAATAAAAGTAGTAGATGAATTTTGTTATTTGGGTAGCACGATAACTTCTGATGGCCGAAGTAAAGAAGATATAAAATGCAGAATGGCTTTGGGAAGAAAAGAGTTTCTAAAGAAGCGAAACTTGTTAACATCCAATATTAATTTAAATGTTAGGAAGTCCTTTCGGAAAGCATTTGTCTGGAGTGTAGCATTGTATGGGAGTGAAACGTGGACGATAAGGGGTTCAGATAAAAAGATGATAGAAGCTTTTGAAATGTAGTGCTACAGACGAATGATGAAAATTAGATGGATAGATCACGTAACTAATGAGGAGGTGCTTAACCGAATCGGGGGATAAGGAGTTTCTGGCATATACTGACTAAGAGAAGGGATAGATTGGTTGGACACATTCTGAGACATCAAGGAATTGTCAACTTAGCATTAGAAGGAAGCGTGTGGGGTAAAAATCGTAGAGGGAGACCGAGGGACGAATATAGTAAGTAGATTCAAAAGGATGTAGGTTGCCGAACATCTCAGATGAAGAGACTTGTACAGGAGACGGTAGCGTGGAGAGCTGCATCAAACCAGTCTGCGGACTGAAGATCACAACAACAACAACAACGACAGTGGCTGTAAAAGCTGTCACAGATTGTAAAAGCTGTCACAATTGTCCACTGACTAAAGCTATTCAGTAGCGATGTTTAGTATGGAGTATGGCCGGGTGATTAACGGAGAGTAATATTTTAAATGCAGTGATTTTTGGTTCGAACCCTGGTATGCGTTAATTTTTTTTTCTCTGTTTGCTGTATGTAACAGATTCTGGGACCAGAAATTATATTCATATTCTTTTCACGAATATTTATCAATTTTTCCGAATATGTCGGGACTTTACTACGGTCGGGGGTTCGAATCCCAAGAAAAAAAAAAGTTCAAATGTTGTTAAGCTTATGGGACTTAACTACGGGGTCATCAGTCCCTAAACTTACAAACTACTTATGAACTACTTACGAACTAGGACGGCACAAATATCCATGCCCGAGGGGGAATCGAACCCCCGACCGTAGTGGCCGTGCAGACCGTAACTGGAGCGCCTCAGTCTCCTCGGCCACCGCGGCCGGCGTTCGAATCCCCCCTGGGGCTTGGATATTTGTGCCGTCCTTAGTATTAGTTAGTTAATAAGTAGTTTGTAAGCTTAGGGACTGATGACCCCGTAGTTAAGTCCCATAAGCTATACAAACATTTGAACATTTTGTCGTGGTGTAGCAAGAACCTGACAAAGAACTTAATAATAATTCATCGCTTGTCATCAATCCATCCTCTTTATTTCTGATAATAATGCGATAATATTGAACAGAAAGGAAGCAACCACTGTGCTGTCTAAGTCAGAAATTCGAGAAGCTAATTTCCAGATGCCGTTTTCAATCGAACCAGAAGAACCGTATCTGGCCCTGACATGTACACACGACAGCGAAAACCAGTTTCCGAAATTCAGTTCTCGTGTTTCGGAAGTTGGGTCGCATGTAGAAGAAGCAAGTATTACTGTGTGAGTTAGGCATTGTTGTCTGCGGTGTTACTCTGTTGTACATCTCCCTAGTTCCTAATGTTTTCTTTTCTTGCGATGAGTGTACCTAATTACTGCTGTCAGGATCAACATTAAACATGTCAATGCGTACGAGGATTTCAGTTTCGTTTACAAACTGCATTTAAGGGATACTTTATTTCCGCCCCCCCCCCCCACGCTAGAACCACCTAAATTCTACCATATGTATTTATATTAGTGAAAGGGTGTCGCGCAAAACTGTAAGCTATAAAAGGGTGTCGCCATGAGAGAAAGTTTGGAAAGCACTGCCGTAGTACATCTCTCGCCAGACGAAAATTTTCATGTTATCCACACATTAATGACGAAGTGACGATGAATGTCCCTTTTACTTACATATTTTTTCGTTTAGGAAATCTAGCCCATGCCATGAAATATACTATAAATAACTTCTTTTGGTCCAATAGCGTCGTGTGCTCAGTGACGCGCTATTACACTGACGAGTTCAGGAGGGTTTGCATTCCTGCTACAGCTCCCTGACAGTTCGGCCCATTGTGCCTGCGGCAGCTGGGAGTCCGGCCTGACCGTAGCAACACGTAACCAAGATAAGGCCTCACAACAGCAGCCGGGAGTTGTGGCGATTCGTTCATTTGAACGAATACAAATAAAGAATCGTGAGAATCGAAACGTAGGCCGGACGAATCGTCTGTCTCGTGACGATTCCAAGTTCCAACGATTCATGACTCAAAGGCAACTGGCGAATCGTGCCGAATCATTACGAAATAAAGCAATCAAGGAAGAAGACACGTATGAAAAAAGAAAGCACAAAACGAAGATCGTAAGTGAAATACACAGCAGCCAATGCACACCATTAACATCAAGAAATCGAAGTATGATAAAAAATTACGTACCTATTATGCATTACACATGCATTGCATCACACACAGACACACACACACACACACATACACAGTTTACATGAAATGTATTTAAACAAGCAATTCTTGCACATTTATATTTCGCGTATTCCGCAAACGGCTCTAACAAGTGGCGTAACTCCGGGGGGGGGGGGATGAGGGGGATAGAACCCCCCCCCCCCCCCCCAGAACCCTAAAAGTAAAATAAATAAATAAATAAATAAAAATAATAATAAAAGAAGAAAGAGAGAGAGAGAGAGAGAGAGAGAGAGAGAGAGAGAGAGAGGGAAAGAAAAAGAAATCGTATAACAGCAATCTGGTAAAGATTTGAAACTTGGGGTGTTTTACCATAAGATTTCATTCGAAGGGAGTGAATTAGTTTCTTCAACGGGAGTGGTAGATGGTAGTCTGTCTGGAAACTGACTAAAATTTTGCTCGGCAAGCAGATCTATCCCCCCCCCCCCAAGTCCTAGTTACACACTGGCTCTAACGATTTGGATTATATTTTGCTTTTTCAGCTCATCTACAAAGTTGCAACTTTTGTAAGTACACACTTTTACAAAACAATTATTTTATATAAAAACGCGATTTTAAGTGTTTTTAACGCCATCTCAAAAATCTTTCTTTGTTTTTTCTACTATTTAGGTTTTTATGTTTAACATTCGTGAAAGAAACCGATTTTACAGAAAGAAACATTTTATATAAAACGCGAATTTCTTGTATCTCGACTAAAATTTAGTATTTAGAGACGGATTTTGATTTTTAAAGTTTATTTAATTAGACGTGTTTCCTGAAACTGCGTGATTTTACATAATAAGTATTTTATAAAGATTATATATGTGTTAATTGCAGTACATTTAATGAAATTTATATTTAAATGGCTGAAGTATTCGAAAAAAAAAAAAAAAAAAAAAGGTTACAGCAAGATTCGAACTACGTGACCTACAACGCTACAAATGAGCTATCTCGACAGCAGAAATAACTCGTACCATACCAAAATTTGTATTTATATCCGCTTGCTAAACTTCAAAGACTAATTTATCAAGAATTTTTTAGTGCTGAATTGAATGGCTTTGGTTGATTATTATATTAAGTCTGAACTTTACGCACCATACACCATAAATATTAAAAAATCCGATACCCATATTGTCTACTTTTTGGCATTCTGTAAGAACCGTGCCGACGCAGACCAGAAAGAATCGGAAAGGAATCGTAGGAAAAGATTCACAAGGTTAGATTTCAACAACCATGACACAGACATGTTAGTGACATTTATAAGCGGGATGTAGAATGTTTTGGCATTCTGTAAGATTCGTGCCATTCCAGACTATAAGAATCGTGAACGAATTGTAAGAATCGATTCACAATGTGGGATTTAATCGTAAGAATCGATTCCTGAAAAAGAATCGTGTTGCCCAACTCTAGTGCCTGGCCGCTACGAGGCAATGGGCTATGCCCCACCGACCACGTGGCACAGCCTGTTCGAGGCCTTGTCTCTACTTGGTGTTGACGTAACACGCTCACCAGTGACGACACAGGGGTTCCAGGCTGCCTGCAACCCTCTACTCAGAAGCAGTTCCCAGTGCTTCGCTAGGTGATACAGCTCTACAGAAGACATTTCTTCCCATCCTTCTCTCAGCATTCTTTCTTCTTGGGTATGTCATTCAATAACCTAGAGAAAACGTTCACTGAGTGCTCTAAACTGTTGCAGCTAATTTTCATAATTCCCATGACGTTTGTCGAAGCAGAAAGGCGCTACCCAACTTTGAAAAGAATTAAGTCATTCTTATGCAACTTTATGCTCCGGGATAGATTGTCGGCCTCGGCGATGCTTTCAGTTGAGAGACTACTTGTGATGGAGATCGCAGACTTTAATCAGCGGGTGGCTGATAAATTTGCATCGATAAAAAATAGGAGGGCAAATTTTTAGTACGGGTAAGCCAATAATAAGTCTACTTGTAACTACTAATGTATTATACAGGGTGTCCATTGATGGTGACCGAGCTAAATATCTCACGAAATAAGCATCAAACGAAAAATCTACAAGAAACCAAACTTTTGTAGCTTGAAAGGGAAAAACAGATGGCGCTATGGTTGGCCCGCTAGATGGCGCTGTCTAGGTCAAACGGATATCAACTGCATTTTTTAAAATATGTACCCCCATTGTTATTAGATATTCGTCTAGTACGTAAATAAATATAAATGTTTCATTTGGAACACTTTTGTCACTTTGTGATAGATGGCGCTGTAATATTCACAAACATATTGCTCACAATTTTAGGCGAGCAGTGGGTAACAGGTAGGTTCTTTAAAATTAAAGCACAGAACGTAGGTACGTTTGAACTTTATTTCGGTTGTTCCAATGTGATACATGTACTTTTGTAAAATTATCATACATTATGAAAACGCATGCTGTCACTGCGTGATTCACTGTAATTACCTCATTACTTCAATAAATGTTCAAAATTATGTCCTTCAACTTCAATGCAGTTGGCAATACGCTTAACGAAACTCCTCTCAATAGCGAGTAGTTCGCCGTCAGTAATGTTCTCACATGCAATGACAATGCGCTGACGCATGTTTTCAGGAGTTGTCGGTGAATCACGATAACCAATATCCTTCAATTTTCTCCAGAAAAAGAAATGCGGGGATGTAAGATCCGGTGAACGTGCGGGCCAAGGAATTACGACCAATCCACCTGTCATTAAATATTTAATTTAAGACCACTTCAACTGCACGCAAGCCCTGTGCCGGACATCCATCATTTTGAAAGTACATCGCCATTCTGTCATGCAGTGAAACATCTTGTAGTAAAATCGGTAGAACATTACGTAAGAAATCAGCATACATTGCACCTTTTAGATTGCCATCGATAAAATATGGGCCCATTATCCTTCCTCCCATAATGCCGCACCATACATTAAACCGCCAAGGTCGCAGATATTACACTTGTCGCCGCCATCGTGGATTTTCCGTTGCCCAGTAGTGCATATTATGCCGGTTTACGTTAGCTCTGAATGACGATTCGTCACTAAACCAAAGGCGCGAATAAAACCTGTTATCATCCCGTAATTTGTTTTGTGCCCAGTGGAAAAACTGTAGAGGACGTTCAAAGTCTTCGCTATGCAAATCCTGGTGAATAGAAATATGGTACGGGTGAAATTTATGTTGATGTAGAATTCTCAACACCGACGTTTTTGAGATTCCCGATTCTAGCTCAATTTGTCTGCTACTGATGTGCGGATTAGTCGCAACTTCAATTAAAACACTTGCTTGGGCATCATCATTTGTTGCAGGTTGTGGTTCACTTTCACTTGTGGCTGAACATTTCCTGTCTCTTTAAATAACGTAACTATCCGACGAAAGGTCTGGACACTTTGATGATGTCTTCCAGGACAACGATCAACATACATAGCACACGCCCGTTGGGTATTTTGATCACAATAATTGTTATACATAAATACTATATCGACCTTTTTTGCAATTTGTAAATGGTCCATTTTAACACGAGTATTGTATCACGAAGCAAATACCATACACACTGGCGAAATGTTGCACTTATATGTTTGTGACTATTACAGTGCAATCTTCAACAAAGCGACAAAAGTGTTCCAATAAAACATTCATATTTACTTAGGTACTAGACGAATATATAATAAAACGGTGGTACCTATTTTTAAAAAGGCAGTTGATATCCGTTTGATTTATGGTAGCGCCATCTAGCGGGCCAACCATAGCACCATCTGTTTTCCCCCTTGAAGCTAGAAAAGTTTTTTTCTTTGTATTTTTTTCGTTTGATGCTTATTTCGTGAGATATTTGGCCCGGTCACTATCAATGGACCACCCTGTATGTCTCTCGTGTTGTGACTCAGTAGCACATTGTAAAACGGCACACTACGAAAACAAAGATTGTGGGTTCCATTTTCCGCCATGTCCTAGGATTTTTATCTATTTCTTTCACCTCTGGCAATGTTGCTGATGTGAAAAATATCGAGCAGCACCGTGGTACGGAACCCACGTTGAACTGTAGGTCCCCCTATAACTGGCTGGGTAAGTCAGTTCGAAGGTAGGAGGAAGGCAATGGCATACCATCTCCAAACAATACGTGTCTAGTAAGGTATTGTGGTGTTCAAACCAATCTTCGGATTGTTGACTGCTTCATGTCTCTCATTTCCAATCTTTTAAATGACAAATGAGTATCATTTTCACTACGAATGTCGCTCAGTACGTAACGATTGTTGACAAATTGTAAAATGCACTCTGTCACAGATATTTTTGTGTCACTGAAGTATCTCTAACATTTCGTAGGATCGTAATTTCGATTTGCAAAATTTAAATTTTGCAGTCTTCATACACTAAGAATCCCAGGGCTTTTTTAAATCACGACAAATCTCAAGAGGCCAGGTGCTGAAATAAACAATTTTCTTCCTTGTAAGCGACGTCCCGTATAAAAGTGTAAAACTGAAACTTTGGTGCAACATCCGCCTTCAGGTAACAACAGCCGCCACTGAATGCCACTGTCCATTTCTTGTGCCATTCGCCGATTCTCGTAATTGTTCCGCACACACACACACACACACACACACACACACATGCAAACGGGAGGGCGCGCGCACGCTCGTGGTGCGTCCTTTGTTCGCAGGTTCAATTAACCCCCGAAAAAAACTGAACGTGCAAGAAATGTACATTTAAATTATCATTTACTTCTTTTGTTATTTATTACATACGATTTAATATGGGTATCTGTTTAAATGTACTTCATGCCGAAAATAATATTTGTTAACGTTTTAGAATGCCTCAGAGTATTTACTTTCATAAGCCCCTGCCGTAAGTTCATGCCTGTGAAAGGCGTATTTCAATATCTATTGTTGTTCCAGAGATATCTTGGGTGAAAAGTTTAAGGGGGACACCCTTGTCCGAAAGAGCAGACACCAAATATAATCGTAATTAATAACTTCTGTTTTGTTTTAAAAGCGTTAATGGGAGTTAGAATGCCGGAAAATGCTAAAAAAATCATATTTTCTGTTTTTAAACTTATAAAGTAATTTGACGCTTTCTGCTTAAAATGGTACAAAATTTGTTAAGAAATTCTAATAGGAAGTATTTTTATTTCATTTTCTAAAATTATCCAACACGTTTAAATCTTCACATTACCGATATAGAAGGCTGTGAATTTCGCTCATAAGTTGTAGAAATGTTGATCTTTCCGTTGGTACGACTGCATTGAAAGCAGATCGATGATCGATGTAAATATGTCGTTCAACAACCTCATATGGGGTCGTGTACCTAATAATGTATTTGTTGCATTAAAAACTTTGAAACAGGAGTCAGTTAATTTGTTATTTCATTCAATGGTGGTCATATGGGTAAGTTAAGGACATGGAAAGCCTTGGCATCGTTCCTGGTATTAACACAATCAGAGATCTTCGGCTTCTGGAGAACATGCGAGTATAGAAGGCTCAGTAAGCAGCTGAATTTAATACAGAAAAAGCAAGGACAGCAAGGAGAAAAGCTTCTAGGTTAAGAAGAAGAAGAACTAGAAGATGACCCTTATTACTCTGCTGGACACTTTTGAGCATAGAATAAGGGGTATTTGTGAATTTTCATAATAAATTACTTTAATCGCATTTTCTGGCATTTGACATTTTTAGTGTTTCTTGTCCCTGTATCTCACAATCCACTTAACCAATAACATTCAAATTTTGAGAAATATTGTATAACAAAAGAGGCTACTGAACTAGAATGAAAAAAAAAATTGCCTTATTCTCTGAATCAGGGAATATTATGTAAAGAATTTTCCAATAAAATGGCTCAAGGCAAAAAATACGTGTTATACCAACAAAAAGAAAACATTGGTTCTAGTTCAGTGAGCCAACAATATATGCTGAAAATAGCTGCCAGAATTTCAAAGATCTATTTATAACAATTCCAGAGTAAGAGGTATATGAAGTTACCAAATTTAACTTTGGCGAGGTAGGGCATTCAGACTCCCCTTAATAGCTTTCACATAAAATAATGGTCGGCATTACTTTTGAGAAAGTGCCCGCAGTTTTCATTTGACAGCTGTGGGCTGGACTACTCCCACGTCCAAGCAGTACCTAACCTCACTGCAACAAGCACTGTTCCCGTCAAAACTTTTCCCGGGGCGAAAATTTGGTCTTTTTCTTGAATGAAATGCGACACTCGTCCTAATCAAAAGTAATAACAGATTAGTAACATGCCTTTAAAACACACGAGGCATAGAGAAGTAGAGGGCACAGCAGTTTTTGAAAATCTGAGGCAAGTGCAGAACCATATAGTTAACGTACATTATATTGTTGTGGCCAAAGCGTATACGTGAGAGTTCAACACGTGCTGATACCTAGTGACAGAAAATTGAAGCATGTAAAAAAGAAAGAAAAAACTATATCTTTGGAAGCTAACAGGGGTTGATGAAGCAAAAGTCAGCTGCAAATATGTGGTTGATAAACAGCGTTCCTTCCATAACTTGGAAGAAATACAAAAGATGACAAGGTTTAGACTGGAAAAGAAAGATGCTTTTATTTTCCTTTTTAAAGGCAGTTTCAGTGCACCCATGGCTTTTGCCAAAGAAAATTTTAAACCTAACAAAACATTGTACATATAGCTTCATACGTATCTAGAGCTTACTGCACGAAAACCACGCGGAATCTTTTCTAAACAGAGTGATCTTCAAAATCTCCTGGACTTCACTCCCTCCCTCCATTCACCACCAATTCTAAAAAATACTAAAATATGTTGCAAAGCCAGGAAATAAAGAAATAGAAGATAAACAAAAGTGTGACAAAGGGAAGAAAACCTAAAATGTGATGAACCAGATTAGATTTATTTTACTGATTCAGATCAAGAATAAAATGTCTTCTCATAAGGAGGAAGACAAAAATTGTTGCTTATCGTGTCTTATTATTGTAAGTATTTAATAATGTACATTATAGTGCTTTTGATTTTACGTTCTTGTATTATTGTTGTATTAATATTGCAAGAATTTTTCGAAAATATATTGATCAGTTGGCTGTTTCCCTTTTAATTCAACAGTTTCCGTGAGAGGCCGAAGGAGGTAAATGCGGTAACGTATCACAAATATACTGATAATATTAACAGGCCTACCATTGGTTGAAAAACGTTACAGTTTTGGGAATCATAAACAAAACCATAGTGATGATAGAAGTATAGACTTGCAGTTCATGTAGAATTAATTATAAACTCTAAACTTTGATCTTGATTTTCGCAGAAAGTAAGAAGTCTCTTACCTACTTTGGGCTCTAGATGCCTCACATCATGCATCTATACCACACGTGAATTCTAGAATCTGTAGGAAAATCAAAATTTAAAATTCACACTTGTTGCGAATTAGCTATTAAGATAGCAAACACATAGTAGGCGTGATTACCATAGTGTTAAAGATATTTTTAAATATCTGGTTGCTCATATCATGTCTGATCTTGCGTGAAAACGTTCAGCTGAAATCGCAACCAGTGTTTATTTTAAGTTGTAATGTAATTACCAGTCTCTTTAATAGAGTGGTTACACAGAGTATTATAAGTCACAGAACAGATGAATCACAAGTTTGGTCTATCGCTGGCGCATTAGGTAGCAACGTAATCGCTTTGCGATCTTTTATTTCTTTTTTCCTTCCTTTTTTAATTTCCTTTTCGACTCTGCCGTAACTGTTGAATTTGAAAAGTACTATGTAGACACATCAGAAAGCTTTCGACGGGATCTCTCCTCTGAATTGTTCTTCTACGTTACGAACGTATTTACGAATAATATGAAACACGATTACGTGGGCTATTTGATCATAATGGTGAATATTTCAAAACCACGAGTCTTAGCACCAGTCTCCCAACATTTATGGTAGATTTATCAGTTATTTAACAAGTTTTACTGGGTTCTGTAGGTATAGACAAACCCCAAACGATTGCAGCTTTAACTATATTTTGTTGTTTAGCATCGTTGTCTCGCCTGCATGTTCAAGTACTCGGGTTCTATTCAGAAAAGTTCGAACACCTGATGTACGATGTTCATCCACTGCTTCAAAACACATACAGGAGATATCAACGACGTTGTCTGAATAATAAAAATGACTGAATTCGGTGTTGCCTAGTAAAAAGTGCTGTTAGACAGAAACATGACAATTACTTGAGTAACACTTTTCGCACACATGGTATCTCGTCAAGCTCCGCTTTAAGTTGGGGCAGTTGTTTTACATTTCCACCTTGAGACGATAGTGTTCAGGCTACAAATGAGATAGGCCCCTCAGCATTAGTTCAGCTGCCCCTATCATTTATGCAACCACGCTGTGCGCCACGCTGCATAGGTAACCGTAAGTAGATCAATAATTTAAGCTACAGACGTTTTGGAACAGTCGACGCCAGTGATTCTTATCTTTTTTGTAATCGGACTCACAATCTTTCTCGAAAAATTTTCGTGACCCAGCCAATATCATGCCAAACTAATTCTTTTCATTTTTTCTCATACAATATAACAACTAGGTGGTACAAAGAAACAAAGATACTTAAACTTTGCAAGCTTCTAAGTGTGACGTAATGGCTAGGGAGGAAAGGGGAAAATCTATTGAACACTCTTACACTACATTTTAAGGAAATGATTAAAAGTTACTTTAAAAACTAAATATTAAATGAAACATAATAATCTAAAAATGAACGAATAATGTTAAAAAGCTCACGAGAGTTATGTATTCTGTCGTTGATAAAAATTACGAAGAAATAAGCAGATTTGCCTTTATGATGTCTGTAAAACTTATGTATTGCACAGAATGCAATTTTATACGCATTCGATTACAAAATTATAATATACCTGTGAAATATAAATTACTGATGATGGACGCTGAAGAGAAAATGCGAAGAAGCACTAGTGCAAAATTCAAATGGAATCTGAAACACAATGAGAACGGGCGAGCGCAGTGAACAATACGGAGGACTCTCGATACCAGCAGTGAGCTGAAGCGGAGAAACTCAAACACTGACCGGAACGGGACCGGCCGCGCGGCCTGCTTGAAACTAGATCGGGAACGGCCATTGTCAGTTCCTGGAACTGGAAGGCACCACAACCGTACCGGCGTTCCGGACCGGGACCGACGAGTGGGAGCGACTATAGTCGAGCCGAAAAACGATGATCCCTGGTACTTGCGCCGATCGGCAGCAGACCATTTGTAACGATACATATAGCAGGATAGTACGAACTTATAAGCTATATATATATATATATATATAACGAGACGAAATTTTTTCGTTATTTTATAGATATTTTTTTTATTTTCTCGTGGAGAGATTTTTTCTTCTTTTCTATTTAATAAAAATTTAACGCTAATAATTTAATTGGCTATACATTTTTATTCATTTAATTAATTAAGCAGCTTATTATTATTGAGGAAGATATCTGATTAAAAAACTGTATGTCTGTGGCTGCTCACTTGTTTTTTGGTTAAGTAAATCAAATGTTCAAATGTTTGTAGAACTGATGGGACTTAACTATGGGGTCAGCTTACAAACTACATATAAACTAGCTAAGACTAAGGACGACACAAATATCCATGCCCGAGGGGTATTCGAACCCCCGACCGTAGTGGCCGTGCAGACCGTGACTGGAGTGCCTCAGTCCCCACGGCCACCGCGGCCGGCGTGGTTAAGTAGATCTGATGCTGTTCGGTAACAAAGATGTGAGAGTGTAGCTGATGATTAATTAAATTTTAAAGTGGTACTCTCGTCTTTTTATTTGTAAAGTAGTGCATTTCAGTGTTATTAAAAAAAACATTGAGGCCTTAAAGTAATAAGTGCCCTCGACCGTGAGAAAAGGTAGCGAAGAGTATAATTGCTAGCCGGAGTGTTTAACAATATGTTCGAGATCATCTTGAAAAGAACAAATATCATTTACTATTTCACAAATGAATTTTTATTCATTTAAAACTTTCACTAAAAAAATTACTATCATCGTCTCTTTTCCACAATTTCTTTCTAATTATTACTTTTAATTGTTACATTATACATTGGATCCCAACGTGGGGCTCGAACCCACACCATGATATACATAGTCTCATGCTCACCGACTGTGTCGGGCTTTTTTCAGTCCCCTGCCGGGAATCGAACACGGGCTCCCTGTGTGGTAGTCAGCGACCTTGCCGTCTGAAATGCGAACGGTGCTCTGCGCAAGCGCGCATCCTGTTGCGCCCTGCACTTTTGCCAGTTCTGTCACACAACAGCGACCGTTTGCTATACTGTCGAATAGGAAAGGAACTATTTGGCAACAGGGTTGCATTTCGTTTCTGCGGCATGGGTGGTCTCCCAACCCAGTAGGTGGAGCCACGGATCATAGTGTTTCGGCCCGACTGTAGGAGCACCTAAGCACAGAGTAACACATACAGAGAAGCGCCTCCCCCCTCTAAACCACTGTCCTACGCTCCCATCGTAGTTCCGTAAGATGCTAGCAGGTGTCAGGCGGATCGCTGGCTTAGGGTGCCTCTCGCACGTCAAGAGGGTAGCGTAGCCGCTACCTGCCGCCTGCTCTGGCCAGTTTAAAGGGCTGCTTCTGACCGCAGCGCCAGCATGGGACATCTTATGGAACTGCTTCAGCACCCCCCCCCCCCCCCGCACGCCTGAGCGTGGGACCGGGCCCTTACGGAGGTTTCCCGTCTGTACATATTTGTCTGTGACCTAAGTGAACGGCGAACTGCCCTTCCTCTTACGTAAGTCCCCGGCCCTTCACTTTTGTGAACCGTACCTATGGAGCCGTTAGTTTGCAAACGACCCATCTCTAATGTAAAGTCAGCCACCCCGACTGGCCGAACGCCTGCAGTCTTCCAGCAGTGTTCTCCTGTTACCGGGCAGCGCATAAACAGTGTGGACCGTGGTGGCCATTAGCAGCAGGAAGGCGGCGCGGAAGTGTCGGGCAGAGCGGCTCATTTCTGTTGGCCGTGCGCCACGTTTTGACACGTGCACGCCAAAGGTGACGGGCCGAGTATTTCAGGCCCCGGGATGACTTCCAGCACTACAGTTTGTTGATGCGCTGATAAGCTTTCACAAACAGTCTGCTCTCCTACAGTGTTGTCCATAACAAACACAGGGGACATTAGCTTCAGGGCTGCGACGCGTCACGGAGTGAACTAATGCTAATGAAAACGCTGAGGAACAGTAATACTCTCTGTAATTTGCCGCACGTCTGAAAAATCATCACTCGAGAGCGGCTCGGGCAATATGGATTATTTATGTTCGTAATCGGCAAGGTTTGTGTGAAAGAAAAATTGCACAAGTTACCGGGAAAATTCGGAAAAAATTGAAAGTGCTATTTTCGGTTTTTGTATGAATTTAAGAGCATAGTTTACTATTCGAACGATGGATGTGCATAATTATTTTTTTTTTTTTCATTATTGTGCTGACAAGAGGTTCAGGGATACAGATTTCGGGACAATTACAAAATCAAATGTCGAAAATTCGAACAAACTGCTAAAATTATAAGTTTTCAATGCACTTTCGATCATAACTTACAAGTGGAATAACATATTTCAGGATGACCACGATATTTGGCACATATATGTATCTGTCACTTTCCACTTCTTTCACCTCCGTCAGTAGTGCTCATGTAAAAAATACCGAGTAGCACCGTGGTTCGGAACCCACGTTAAACTGTAGGTCCTCCTATAACTGGCTGGGTAAGTCAGTTCGAAGGTCGGAGGAAGGCAACGGCATACCACCTCCAAACAGGACTACGCCTAGTAAAGCATTGTGGTGTTCAAACCAGTCTGAGGCGCTCCAGTCACGGTCTGCACGGCCACTACGGTCGGGGGTTCGAATCCCCCCTCGGGCATGGATATTTGTGTCATCTTTAGTATAAGGTAGTTGGTAAGTAGTTTGTAAGTTTAGGGACTGATGACCCCGTAGTTAAGTCCCATAAGCTTAACAAACATTTGAAACATTTCAAACCAATCTTCGGATTGTTGACTGCTTTACCTTTTTTGTATGTATTTTTTCATGGAGAATGTTCTCATACTCCACAAGAGTGCATAACACGTCGACACTCTTTGAGAAATATTACCGACACCCATTGAGTAAGCACTAAAGCTTGTCACCAAAGACAAAAATATACAGACGGGAAACCTCCGTAAGGGCCCCGTCGCACGCGCATTGGTGCGGGGGGGGGGGGGGGGGGGGCGACGAGGGAGGGGGTTTAAGCAGTTTCGCAAGATGTTCCATGATGGCGCTGAAGTCAGAAACAGCCCTTTAAAACTGGCCAGAGCAGGCGGCACAACCACTTTCCCTCAAACGCCGGCACACCGGACACAGCCGTGGCCTCGTAGCAGGCGGCACGACCCCTCCCCTCCACGCTACCCTCTGATATCCGAGAGGCACCAAGGAGGTTCACCTCCTTGAGAGGAACCCTCAAATCGCCTCTGGTATGGTCTACCGGTACTAAGCCAGGGAACCGTCAGACATGTGCTAGCATCTTACGGAACTACGAGGAGAGCGTAGGACAGTGGTTTAGGGGAGTCTTTCTCTCTGTATAGTTACTCTGTTACGTCAGTCAGGCTCGGAGAATTAAGCCTAGAAACAGTTTCATAGCAGGAATCGAGATTCTTGATAGTTTGCAGGAAGATAAGTCTATAAATGGAATAATGAACAAACTGCACTGCTGATAACACCAAAAGAGGAAATGGCACCTGGAAATAACAGTCTGGAGAACACTAAACAGCTGAGGGCTGGTGTACTTGGGGCCTACTGACTAACGATGATGATGCTCTTTGTATATGTGGAGATGTTCAGGACAAGGCACATCTGCTTCTGTGCCGACTACTGCCGAAACCCTGTTGTTACATTAACCTGCTATAAGCCAATGAGAAAGCCGTGACGGTGGCTAACTATTGGAAAAACAAAATTTGAGCTGACACAGAAATGAATGAATGAATGACTGTGTGACCGATTACCACGACAGTTGCCAACTATGTGTAGTTTCTCATACACTGGGATGACGACGACTTTGACTATGTAAGGAGGAGGAAATTTGTAGAGAGAGGGGGAAGGAAGAATTTGTAACAAAGGCGGTGGGGAGGTGGTAGACCAAGAGACATGAGGGGGAAAGATAGAGACCGAGGGGGGGGGGATATGACAGAAAAATAGGAGGTGATGGACTTGTGAGAGGAAGAAGTAAAAAAAGAGACGAAGAGAAGGACAGGAGGAGGAGGAGAAGATGGACAAAGAGAGGGCCAGAACCAGAAAGACTGTAGTGATGCTGGGGGGAGGGGTTTGGTGAACAGAAAGAGGGAGAGGAACAGAACAAGATGAACTAATGGATGGTTGGAATAAATCTCAACATACATAAAAATTGAAGTGTTTGTGCCTATATTTCACTCTGCAGACAAAACTACACATCGCAAACGAATAGTGTTTGTATGTGGTAGTAGGCATGTCTCCCATTGTGCGCTGTGGTGGTAGAGGGTTGATAACAATAAGGGTGTGGAAGATATGGGAGTTGAAAGTTACCGACTTATATAAAATTCCACGTGTGGGTGTCAACATTTTGATCTTAAGCAAAAACTACACAATGGAGAAGAACGATCTCTTCGTGTTGATGTAGTATAAAGTCTCCCGTTGTACACTGTAGCAGTTCCGTGTCGATAGCTATAAGAGGGTGGAAGATATCTCCGTTAAAAGTCGTCAGCTTATGTAAAATTCGGACTGAAGACCAGCGATGACTTTTGAAACTATAATAGCAAAGAGGTTATATACAGCGAAACTTGATGCACATTTTTCAGTTGTTTTTCTGCAACAAGCGTACGAATAAAGCAAAAAAAGTAAAATTACCAAGAAAGATGCCAAAGTGTAAGAAAGAAATTTCGCGTTCTTGATTCGTTTCTAAAAGACAGAAAACGGCGCTGAAAACTGAATCCACAGACGATAGAAACTTGAAATTTGTAGACGTAGTTTATCTTACACTGTAGGCATCAGCGATTTTTCGATATTCCCATCCTTAATGGAGTGAAATAGGGGATGAACTATTTTTTTTAATACGTTTTTATTAAGGCAATTTTTAAGCAAGAAATACCAAACTTTGGATTTAGATTTTTGATTGGAATTTTAAAAACAAGTCTTTCGAATTTTTGGAAATTCTACCATCAAGCGGATGAAATCAGGGAAAAATCTTTTAAGGGTGCTATTAAGACTATTTTGATGCTAGAAATGCGAAAATTTTGATTTTGAACCACGGTTAGAATTTAAAAAATGTGTTTCGGGATGTTTTGAATTCTGCCATCAATGGTGCAATCTGGGGTAGCAAGTTGTGTCAGAATACTTGATTAGGAAATCATTTTCGAAACTAAATCTACGAAAATTTATGAAGCAACCCATGCAGACCATTCAGTCTACGCATGAGAAGCAGCGATAATTAAGTTAGTATATAATACAGGAAATGTTGCTGTGAAGCCCAGGTTTCATCGTTTATATCACGAGGAGGGAAGGAGGAGATGGACAGATAGAGGAAGGAAAAAGAGATGGACTAACAGAAAATTGGAATAAGTAAATATCCATGTAGAGCTGGGGTTTTACTTATAAAATAATAACAAAAAAGTTCAAGATTTCGATTTCGTTTCTATAATGCCACAGTGGCAACAGTCAACACACAGTTTCTACATAGGTCCATTTGTAAGAAACAACATTGCCGTTAATAAGAAATGAATTAATTAGAGAAAAAAAGAAATGTAAAAATTCAATTATTGAATTCGTCGAGCACAAACATCTAAAATGGTATGGACACGTTAGAAGAATGGGACAAGAAAGGCTTCCAAAATGCATACTCGACTGCACACCGAACAAAAGAAGAAAAAAGGGACGACCACCTACCACATGGATGCAGGAAGTTCAGTCGGCAACATTCCTGAGGACTTATGGGAGGATGAGAAGAGTGGAAAACAATAAATTAATGTCATCTAATATAGGTGCTGGAAAAATGTATTGACATTGTAAAACCAGAATAATAATAATAATAATAATAACATAGCCCTTAAACCGTCCTTTTTATCTGAGTGAACGTAACTGCAATTCCAGAAAGATTTTTACCTTTTGGACCTTTGTCTTTCTCAGGAAACTGCTGACGTTAACCAGTTTCATTCTGGAAACAGACCGCTACACAGCGCCTAAGATAAAACAGTTCGTCCCCTCCATATTTAAGTAATGCAGAATTGTAGGATGTGTGGAGAAAGATAACCCGAACTACTTGTAAATTCATATTCACACATTGCCTCCCCTGTGCAGACATTCCTTTCGGCAATCTCATCCTGATTGTGACTCTGCAAATGTTCAAATGTTTGTAAATCTTATGGGACTTAACTACGGGGTCATCAGTCCCTAAACTTACAAACTACTTATGAACTACTTACGAACTAGGACGGCACAAATATCCATGCCCGAGGGGGGATTCGAACCCCCGACCGTAGGGGCCGTGTAGACCGTGACTGAAGCGCCTCAGTCCCCTCGGCCACCGCGGTCGGCAATGTGATTCTGCCTTTGAAATAAAATATCGCGTCTTCCAACTGCCTAGAAAATTTCAAATCTCTGTATCTAATTGATTACTGGTTGAAACTTTTTTTTAGAATTCAGCTGCTATTGTCAGCGACCGTTACGAAGTCAAAGGATAAAAATGCAGCCCATGGTCGCAAAACTAAAATTATTTTTGCGGCCGAGGGTTGTATTTTTATCCTTTGATTACTGTTTGGTTTCCAAACAAGTCTCGAGTCTTAAATTGACCTGTATGGTCTTGTGTTACCTCTTCTCTAACATATATACTGATGTTATTACATGTGTAAATACTGCTTTACTTGCAAATGCAACTGCGTAAGGTCAGATAGTCGTTACACTTGGTTTACATGCTAGTTCAAGTATCGATGACATTACGTAATTTCTACATCTATGCTTTATCGAGATAATGTAGCGATGTTGCGCCTAGAATAACGGTAATAAAATTGGTGGTTATCGGAAGAGGACATTAACTGTTTGAATCTTCAGTAAAATCCATTGATTTCTAAATTCTAACAACTAATCATATGAATCGCATTTAAAATTACGTATTTCTGATCACTTCAAATACTGTCTGTAGGTGCCCACTTTTGCGTGATGTAAAAACTGAAAACAATAATACCTCTGATGTTTGAACCACATAAACGCAACGAATGCGCTGTCATTATTTCGAAAAATATCAAAGTATGTAGGGGAAGTTCTTTATTCTTTTTCTTCCGAGGAAGAAAAAAGGAACAAAAACATGGGATTGCTGCCATCCAGCATTCTAGGAAAAACAAACGGGTGTGACCTAGATAAGCGCCCTAGAAAGATATTTCAGAATAGTATCATCAACCAAGAATTTATGGTTGTTTGTGTTTGCCTTCTAAGAATTAGATGCTACATTTCTTTCGGCACGTTCTGCAAGAGAAAGACAGTTTGTTTCTTCCGTTTATTGAGGGATCTGAGTGGCCAAATTTTAAGCAGAAGCATAATGAAATCGCAAAGAATTGTTCGAATTCGAGCTGTTTCTTACTACACAGAATAGTGTATTTATTTTTAGGTCGAAATATGAAATCTGACCATAAAGCGATGTTACAGGAATGGATAAAACACAGTGAGAACTATTTTTTCTCTCTAAAAAGTATTGACAGAGGTTACATTACCCATGCCATAGGGCGGTCAGCATGAGGCATCAATAGAAGAAGAAGATGATATACCAAAGTCAATCAAGAAGGCTAGGAGCATGTTTTTGTTAGAAAGAGCCGATAAGTAATTGTTAGCATCACACCTAGAAAATGAATGAACGTTGTTTATTTCCGCTACAATGGATGTAAAGGAATTGTGGACTAAATTTAAATGTATTGTAAGTAAATGGTTAGAGAAATATGTACCTGTAAAGTAGATTAAGGATGGAAAAGATCCACCGTGGTGTAATAACAATGTTAGAAAGCTACTGAGAATGCTACGGCTGTTGCACTCTCAATTCGAAAAAGAACACGCAAGACAGGCGAAAGTTAGTAGAGATTCGTTCGTCTATAAATAGATCGATGCGCGAAATATACAATAATTATTACAGTCATACCGTAGCCGTAGCAAATGCTCTTTCCGAGAACCAGAAAAAATTCTGGTCCTATGTAAAATCGATAAGCGGGTCAATGGCCACTATCCAGTCACTTGTTTATCATTCTGGGGCAGTAATAGAAGAAAGCAAACGGAAAACTGAAATTCTAAATTTAACCTTTTACAATTTTTCACGAAGGAGGACGGTACAAACGTACCATCATTTGATCAAAGCACTAATTCCCAAATGGTGCACATAGTAATAGCAATTTTCGTTGTAGAGAAGCAGCTGAAAGAGCTTAATGCAATAAAGTCTCCTGGTCTAGATGGAATACCAGGTCTGTTTTACAAAGAGTATTATTCGGCATTCTCCCCTTACTTAGCTTGCATTTTTCGCGAATCTTTAATTCAGCGCAAGGTTCCAAGTGATTGGGTGACCCCCGTTTGTAAGAAAGGTAAAAGAACTAAGCCACATAGGCCGATATCTTTGACGTCAGTTTCCTGTAGAATTTTAGAGAAGAAGGGAAGCTAAGGGTCTAACGTCCCATCGACAGCGAGGTCATAGAATTTTAGAGCATATTCTCAGATCGAATATAGCAAATTTCCTTGAGACAGATAAGCTTCTTTCTATGTATCAGCACGGGTTTAGGAAACATCGTGCTTGTGAAACTCAGCTTGCCCTTTTCTTACCTTGCGAGCCATGGATGAAGGGCAAGAGGCAGATTTCAAAAAGGCGTTTGACGCGGTGCCACACTGCAGACTGCTAATAAAGATACGAGCTTATGGAATAGGTTCACAGATTTGTGACTGGCTGGAAGACTTTCTAAGTAATAGAACGCAGTACGTTGTTCTCGGCGGCGAGTGTTCATCAGAGACGAGTGTATCGTCAGGCGTGCCACAGGGGAGTGTGATAGGACCGCTATTATTTTGTATCTATATAAATGATCTGGTGGATAGAGTAACTTGTAATTTGCGGCTGTTTGCTGATGATGCTGTGTTTAATGGGAGGGTGTCGTCTGTAACTGACTGTAATAGCATACAGGATGACTTAGACAAAATTTCTAGTCGGTGCGAAGAATGGCAGAAAAATGTAAGGTGATGCCCATGAGTAGGAAAACCAAGCCCATAATGTTCGAATATAGCATTCGTAGTAAGCTTCTTGATGCAGTCGCGTCGTTCAAATATCTAGGCGTAACATTGCAGAGCGATATGAAATGGAACAAACATATGAGGACAGTTGTGAGTAAGGCGGACAGCCGACTTCGGTTTATTGGGAGAATTTTGGGAAGATGTACTTCATCTGTAAAGGAGACGGCGTATAAAACGCTTGTACGTCCACGTCTTGAGTATTGCTCAAGTGTTTGGCACCCTTAAAAGAACAGGAAGTAATTCAGAGGAGAGTAGCTAGGTTCGTTACTGTTAGGTTCGAGCAATGCGCGAGTGTCACGGAAATTCTGCGGAAACACAAATGGGAATCGCTGGAGGAAGGACGACGTTCTTTTCGAGAAATTCTGTTGAGGAAATTTAGAGGGCCGGAATTCGAAGCATAGTGTAGAACGATTTTCTTGTCCCCTACTTACATGGTTGCAAAATACTAACACGAATTATTTACAGAAGGATGGAAAAGCTGGTAGAAGCCGACCTCGGGTAGGATGAGTTTGGATTCAGGAGAAATGTAGGAACACGAGAGGCAATACTCACTTTACGACTTATCCTAAAATATAGATTAAGGAAAGGCAAACCTACATTTCTAGCTTTTGTAGATTTGGAGAAGGCTTTTGACAATGTTGATTGGAATAAACTCTTTCAAGTTCTTAAGCAAGCAGGAGTAAAATATAGCGTAAGGTTATTTACAACTTGTACAAAAACCAGACAGCGGTTGTCAGAGTTGAAGGACATGAAAGGGATGCAGTGGTTGGAAAGGGAGTAAGACAGGGTTGTAGTCTTTCTCCATTGTTGTTCAATTTGTACATTGAGCAAGCTATAAAGGAAAGCAAGGAGAAATTTGGTGAAGGAATTAAAGTTCAGGGGGAAGAATTAAAAACATTGCGTTTTGCCGACGACATAGTAATTCTGGCAGAGACAGCAAAGGATCTGGGAGAGCAGTTGAACGGAATGGACAGTGTGCTGAAAGGTGCATGTAAGATGAACATTAACAAGAGCAAAACTAGGGTAATGGAGTGCAGTGTAAGAAAATCAGGTGATGCTGAAGGAATTAGATTAGGTAACGAAGCAATAAAGGAGGTAGATGAGTTTTGTTACTTGGGCAGTAAAATAACAAATGATGGTCGCAGTACAGAAGATATAAAATGCAGAATGGCAATGGGTAGAAAAGCGTTCTTGAAAAAGAGAAATTTGTTAACTTCTAATATTGATTTAAGCCTAAGGAAGTCCTTTCTGAAGGCATTTGTATAGAGTGTTGCCTTGTATGGTCGTGAAACATGGATGATAAACAATGCGGACAGGAAGAGGATTGAGGCTTTTGAAATATGGTGCTACAGAAGAATGCTGAAGTTTAGGTGGATGGATCACGTAACTAATGAGGAGGTACTGAACAGAATTGGGGAGAAAAGGAATTTCTGGCATACCTTGACTAAAAGAAGGGATAGATTGGTAGGGCACATTCTTAGACATCAAGGGATTGTGAATTTAGCGTTGGAGGGAAGTGTGTGGGGTAAAAACCGCAGAGGAAGACCAAGAGATGGATACAGTAAGCAGATTCAGACAGATGTATGTTGCTGTTCTTATGTGGAGATGAAGAGGCTTGCTCAGGATACGGTATTGTGGAGAGCTGCATCAAACCAGTCTCCGGACTGAAGACCTCAACAACAACAACAATAATGTTAACAGATTAAAGCTTGCGATATTTGGCTATTTTTACTGACGAAAAGATGGTTATATTTTGGCTTTTTATTGACGAAAAGATGGCGATATTTTGGCTACTTTTTGTTTATAATTTGGCGACAGAGCAATAGAAAAACCTGGCAACTCTGTATATGAGTTTGACCCCCCTGCTAGTAGCGGTGCAGTGAACCCTCCGGCACGCACCTTGCGGTGGATTGCTGAGACGAGAGGGGGAGAGTGTATAGGGCTGGGAGTGAGCGAGAGCAGGCCGTGACTGGCTGCTGGCGGCTGGCAGAGCGCCCTCACGCCCCCGCGTGTTTGTTGTCTGTACAGAACAGAAGGGAGGCGGCAGGCGGCTTGAACCACGTCCAGCCGCCTAAATACAGAGGACGCCGTGGGCGGCGGCAGTCGCTGACCGCTAGCTGTTCTGCGGCGCTTCCCGTCGCTATTCTCAGAAAAACCACCGCCACTGCCGGAGACGCCTATTTCATTGACGCCAATTTGCAGCAGGGTTTTGGAACATATCCTGTATTCAAATATTATGCGTTATATCGAACAGAATGATCTACTGACCCAAGGTCAACATGGATTTAGAAAATATCGTTCATGCGAAACACAACTAGCTCTTTACTCACAAGAAGTGATGGGTGCTATCGACAAGGGTTCCCAAATCGATTTCGTATTTCTTGATTTCCAGAAAGCTTTCGACACCGTACCTCACAAACGGCTTTCAATCAAATTGCGTGGTTACGGTATATATCCCCAGATTTGCCATTGGATAGGGGATTTCCTCTCAGAGAGGACACCGTAGTAATCGATGGTAAGGCATCGACTAATACAGAGGTGATATCGGGCGTTCCACAGGGTAGTATTACTGGTCCTCTGCTGTTCCTTATTTACATAAACGATTCAGGGGAAAATCTAAGTAGCTCTCTTAGGTTTTTGCGGATGACGCCGTCATTTACCGTCTAGTAAAATCATCTGAAGATCAAACCAACTGCAGATAGATTTGAATAAGATATCTGTATGGTGTAAGAATTGGCGATTGACTAAAAATAATGAGAAGTGTGAAGACGTCCATATGATTACGAAAACAAATCCGTTAAACTTTGTTTACAGGATAAATCATTCAAATGTGAAACTCCACAAAAGACCTAGGAATTACTATTACTTCTGACTTAAATTGGTAACAACACATAGGTAATGTCGTGGGAAAGGCGAACCAGAGACTGCGTTTTATTGGCAGAACCATTAAAAGATGCAGCAGAACTACTAAAGAAACTGCATACACTGCGCTTGTCCGTCCTTTTATGGAGTATTGCTGCCCAGTGTGGGATCCTTATTAGGTGCGTTTGACGGAGGACATCGAAAGAGTCTAAAGAAGGGCAGCTCGTTTCGTATTGCCACGATACAGGGGAGACAGCGTTACGGAAATGACAGGCACTTAAATGTGATCTGCAGAGTATCCCATGTAGATGTAGATGTAGATTGATTAGCAAGTTATTATAAAAAGGTCTTTTTATTATGGAATTTGACAGGTGAGTACACTGCGTTAGTCCTATGGTTAACTTATAGTTAATAACAATTCCCTTCCTCATGTAAATGTCTGTAGACGTCCTAATGGTATTAACCCTATCAGCAAAGCACGTAAAATTTCCCTTTTCACTTTAGGAAAATTTTACATTTGAAATGACAGCGTAGCCTGTTAATACTAGCAATTTAATTTACTATAAATAAAATTTAATAATAATAATAATAATTATAATAATAATAATTACCATAAAAAGATTGCCTTCCCTTCAATTTTATGACATCATTATTTTGCAAATTATTATGCAGTTGCTCTTCTTTATGACTTACTGTCTATTGCCATGGTATTTATTGTTGGATCCACGTACGATGGCAGGTCACCATCGAAGCAGGTCCCTCATTTCGACCATAGATAATGGTTGACAGGGCATCATATCACTTTCTTAACACCAACATCTCTGTGGGTAAAACACGTGACTGTTGGCAAAACATCGGTCGTTTCCTGCTGTGCTTGTGATTATGCAGAGCTTTTTGTGAATGGAAGTAATAATATAATTTACGCGTTGGTATTATTAGTTTCGAATAATTTCATTTCTTGAAAACTGCTGAACCGTTATTTATATCCAGCTAAAGTTTGCCAACAGTCACGTGGTTCTATCTCGCAGCCATGCCATGTGTATAGTTATTCTACTGTTTGCCCGATCTACTAGTACCTATGGTCGAAGGTAACGCTTGTCTGGACAACAGCATCTTTGCCGGTTTCAGGCGGCAGTTGAAGTACGAATATTTACGTGCTTTGCGCTTGAAGAAACCTTAAAGCCCGCAAATACACAGACATACATTACTAGACTGGTAAACGTCCCTCTGTAACTGAAGCCTGACGCCGCCATCTTGCCTCACTTCACGTCAAAAAGCTTTCGTACGATACTTCTACGATCTTCTGATACAATATGACGTTGTAAGCTTTATTAATTGGTTTGAACATGATTTGCGTTTGAGCTAATACTTCCGCAATAATTTAGTTTAACACATAGGCGTACACTGTCGAATCTTGTTATGAGAAGAGTGTGTAACATACGGTTAAATTTTACTTAGCGTCCTGGCGGCCTCGAGTGATTATGTTGTCAATCTTGTGACGTTGGCATTAGCCAATCACATAACAACGCAAATATTTTGTCATGAAGTCTTCGTTTACGAGGGCAATTAGTTTTACTGAGTGAACATACAAGAACCTGTCAACCATAGGGCAGAAACAGCATTATTTATTTACTTCATAGTCAGTATGAAGCACTAATCAAGTTAGTCTGTGTGGATTTCTAAGAATATTAACATCTTGATAAGGGCTTTCTACGGTTTTGTTGATGTTGCCAACATAATCATGTGAGGCCGCTGGGACGTTAAGTAAAATTTTACTGTTACGTACAGTTAAAGCAGACTTTACTTATCTGAAGAATACTCAGAAAAATAAAGATGTGTGTTATCCACGACAAATATCACATTTATAACGGCCATACTATTAAAAAACCGAAGTTGATCGAAACTAGTAACCGATTAATAAAAACAGGAAATGCGACTCTTTAGTGTATGTGTCAAAGTAGACTGTAGATTTACTATCCGTTTGTACGTCACTAGGAATTACTTCCACATTTCTCATTTTTAACTTCATGTCAATAAGCGACGTAATGGGTTTGTAATGGAGCAGAATGAAAAAGTAATTTTTGGGGGTTATAGAGACATTTTGTAGCGGCGATGTTGTAATTTGGCAAGAAATAAAATATGAAAATATATGACGGGCAAAGTTAGATTGCTAAAGTTCAACATTCAGGTGGTACAGAGATCAGTGGAAACTGTCAAGGTAAGTTACCATATTGCTATCTTGACACCTAGAAAACGATGCGTCTAATTTATCCAAACAAAATCGATGACACAACGGACAGAATAGGACTAAGTCCCTAACTTAATCAGGAAATACTAAAACCTGACGACACTCATTAAAACGGAAGATAAAATCGCTTCTTCACAAGCAGAATATTGATAAAGTGGGCCCAAAAATGCCGTTTAGACCGTTCGGTCTTCTCATCGGCGGTGTTGAAGCACCTCCAAATCCAGCAACATTCGCTGGGTAGCATCATGACGGTAAGTAACCTTCGGTGGTCGAATTATAAGGGTCGTTTCTTAATATGTGCTTCCTTATTTTCCAGTACTTGAAAATAGAATATTGTATTCATATTTTAAAACGTGCTTCCTTGTTTTTCACTAGTTAAAAATGAAATAAGGTAAGCCCAAATATGTCGTGCGAGTTATTTTTCATTATTTATCTTACTTCACGCTTTTCTGCTAAAAATTATGAAAAAAACTGATCCAAAAATATTTTAGAGGATCAGCTTCTCGTTTGTTAGTATGAAAACTGCTGCTATTATTTTATTTCCGATTACCTCGAACCTGACACACACTTCGTCAGTGAGAGTTGCCTAACTGGTTCGTATTAATTCATGAAATGCAGCAACCAGTTGCTTGTAATAATTTATTTTTGACGGCCGGTTTCGGGAGCTTGAGTGCTTTTCTTCTGGTTTCTATACAGGCAAACAAGTGCATTGGTATTATAGTAAAGGATATAAAACGTACAAAAGTCGGTTACAGAAATTTGAAATTCTGAGTTAAAAGTAACCGACACGAGTGTGAAAGTTTATAAAGCTGATGCAATGATTTATGCAGTTTTGAAACAAATAGATTGTAATAAAAGAAATGTTCGTATAAAGGGATAAAATTTACACTTACATTTTAGTATTGTAGCTTAATATATGCACATGCTAGCAGAAGACTGAACGCTAAGTGCAGAGATTATGCAAGGAATAACAGCTGCTAACAAAGTATCTATGGATGAGCCTCATAGTGAAAGGGTAAAAATAAATAGAGAAAAAAGCCGTGGGATAAAAAACAGTAATAAGCGATGTACTTGACAATAAAAGCATAAAAAGAGGAGCAGGTCACTGATACATCAGTCGCTTAACAGATTAATATTCTATAGTATAAAAAGTACAATGATAAGTGGCGCCATAACTAATTGGTTCGATAAAAAAACATATAACATATTACCTATTATTACATAATCTTCCAACCTTTGTTTCGATTTGCCTCTGACAATGGAGAACAATGTTACCAGCGTTACTTCCTGCGTTTATCACAGGGAAAAATTGTAAAACGTATTTCGTTCCCAATGTGCTTATGCTAAATTACGCAAAATCTGTTTGTACATTGTGTTTGTGTATGCAGCACTCTATCTGCAATAAGCTTCAGCAGACAGTGTTACGTGTACATCACTACATACAAGATAGTTCATCTTTTAGCTTCTAATGCCCCAAAAATAACTTGCTAATTGTTATTTCGAATCACATCAATATGTACGTAATTTAAATTAGGGATTTTTAGAGCGAGCCGTTTCATAGACGGACCTACTGACTAATCCACAACATTTCAGCATTACAATGTGCCTTAAATATTTCTCATGACAAAATTGCTGTACAATTGTGACTGTAATAATAAACTTGAGTTACTGCTTCTCTCTCATTTAGACCAGAATACATTGAAACGAACTTATGTGATAATGTGCAAGGTTGTTCTTCTGGAATAACTCTTAACGATTGTAAATTAGTGGAAGAGGAATGCCAGCACTTGTGCCAATTGGCCGGTTGTGCTGAGTGTCATATTAAATGAATCACACACTGGACCATTTCCAACACAAACCGTAACAGGTGATCTAGAGTAGGCGTTGTCAACAACGTTTACATACTTCTTGACGGACGAACGAGGCAGGGGTGTCGCGATAAGGTAAGTATCCACTCGACAGCTGTGGAGGGGCTGTGAACATGGATCAACATTTAGCCAATAAATCAAAGTGTAGCATCACAACTGGTGGCTTTATGGTCGTAGATCAAGTACGAGCAGATCTTTATATTACTGCAAGCGCAACAAAAGAGTTTTCGGGAAAAGTATGCGTGCATGTGAGCACTACGGTTTACTTATTCATGACCGTATTCCATTAAATAATGAATGAAAAGTTTTAAGAAAAGTTCGCATGATACGTGAGGAGTCAGTTGTTTGCTTAGCATTATCCTATGCTGCTATAGATCAAATCTCTAGTGGCCAACAGAGATGGGAAGGTCACCGTAAGAACATGAAAACCTGAAGAGTAATAAAAAATAATGTGCATCGGATAATGGCTCATTGAGGGCAAGTAAATAGTGGTTGGCCTATTAAAAATGTAGATATTGGTACCACATGAGATAATGGATATATTGAGGAATAGACTCATCTGATAATCACAGATAATCATAGATAATCATCAGTAGAACAACTATTTGTTGTTGTTGTGGTATCCTTTCCAGAGACTGGTTTTGATGCACCCTATTCTATCATGAGCAAGTCTCTTCATCTCTTCAAAAAGAACGGCAACACATATCCATTTGAATCTGCTTTCTGTATTCGTATACAGGTCTCCCACTGCGTTTTTTCCTTCCACACACTTCCCTCCAATGATAACTTCACGATTCCTTGATGTCTGCAAATCGATCCCTTCTTTTAGTCAAGGTACGCCAGAAATTCCTTTTCTCCCCAATTCTGTTCCGTAACTCCTCATTAGTTACCGAGCACCACATTTCAAATCTCTCAATCCTCTTCCTATCTGAACTATTTATCGTCCAAGTTTTACTCCTATACAGGGCAACACTCGACACAAATGACTGTAGAAAAAACTTCCTTACGTTTAATATTCGATATTAGCAAATTTATATTTTTCAAAAACGCTTTTCTTCCCATTGCCATTCTGCATTTTATATCCTCTCTACTGCGAGCATATGTTATTTTACTACCCAAGTAACAAAACTTATCTTCCCTAATATAATTCCTTCAGAATCGTCTGATTTTCATAGACTTCATTCCATTACCCTTGTTTTTCTCTCGTTAATGTTCATCTTATACGTTCCTTTCAACACATTGCCCATTCCTTCAGTTGCCTTTCGAGATCCTTGCTGTGTCTGACAGAATTACAATGTCGTCAGCAAACCACCATCTTTCTGTTTCTTCACCCTGAAGTTTAATTCCTTCTCCAAATTTCTCCTTGTTTTCATTCACAGCTTGCTCAATGTACAAATTGAACATTGTTCAAATCTCGTAATTTCTTCCCAACCAACGCTTCCTTTTCATGTCCTTCGTCTCTGCTGGTGTCTGGTTTTTGTGGAAGTTGTAAATAACCCTCCGTTTCCTAAATTTTACCCATGCTGACTTCAGAATTTGAAAGAGTACACTCCACTCAACATTGTCAAAAGCTTTCTAGAAAGGCTAGAAATTTAGGTTTGCCTTTCCCGATTCTATCTTCCTCGATATGTCGTTAGGTGAATATTGACTCTCGTGTTGCCGCGGCGGAGCGGCCGAGCGCATTGAGGCGATATGCTACGATGCGCCAGGCCGTTCCCCGTCGGGGGCTCAAATCCCCCCTCGGGCATGGATGTTTGTACTGTCTTTGGTATAATGTAGTTCATTAGTAGTTTGTAAATTTAGGGACTGATGTCCCCGCTGTTAAGTCCCATAAGCTATACAAACTGTTGAACAGCTGACTCGTGTTCCTACATTTCTCCTGAATCCAAACTGATCTTCCCACAGGTCGGTTTCTACCAGTTTTTCCATCCTTCTGTAAATAATTCGTGTTAGAATTTCGCAACCTTAACTTATGAAATTGATGGTTCTGTAAATTTTACACATGTCTGCTCCTTGTTACATTTTTCTTAAAGCCTGAGGATAATTCGCCTGTCTCATACCTGTTACACACCAGGTGAAATAGTTTTTTCAGAGACTTCAGTATCTCTGACGGAATGTCGTCTACTCCAAGGGCTTTTCTTCGACCTAGGTCTTTCAGTGCTCTGTCAAATTCTTCTCTCAGCATAGTATCTCCCATATCATCTTCATGTTCTCCATCTTCGCTTCCTACAATGTTCTCTCGAAGTTCATTTCCTTTGTAGAGCCCCTCTATATATTCTATCCACCTTTCAGCTTTCCCTCCTTTGCTCAGGTTTTCCATCTGTGTTTTTTTATATTGATACGGCGGCTATTCTTGTCTCCAAATGTCTCTTTTATTTTCCTGTAGGTCGTATCTATCTTTCATCTAGTTGTAAATTCTTCTACAGACTTTATTTGTTGCTATAAAACGTCGAACATTGAATTACCTACTGAAATAATTATTTGAACATTAAATAGGACAGGAAATCGTAATTACAAGACCTGTACCTTGGTACAGGTGGCTGAAAACGACAAAATACGATCATGAAACTGAATTGCGGATACAACCAACGATTGCAAGAAAGGTTATGGATGAAAGAAAGAACTCGAAAAGATAAGTGGGAACACTGACAAAATAAACGAAGTGGAACATGGGAGCAAATAGGTGGATGCGAACGTTAAAGCAGGGAACTGTCTCGTGGTAGATGAGGCACAGTCTGCGTTTTGCCTTGCCTGGGTACTCACAAGGAGGCAGCCTCATCTTGGGGGTCACGTAATTTTAAGCCCTTTTATGAGAGGAAAATACTCGTTGTAAGTAAACTAAAAGAGCTCCCCTTTTCGCCCTTGCCCATTTCGAAGAAAATCGGAATGAATGACACGACGTGTTTCGTATACCCGTAATGTGGCATAAGCTACCGCCAAGGTTGCGTGGCTCAGAGCGTGAGAACACAATTACTAATTAATAATCGCTCCGTATTCGATTCCTGGGCCCGGCATATATATTATCATTATTTTACTGTCGCCATCTGACGACTTACTATTCATTCTTCTACGATGATGTCTAGTAATCTGGGGAATAGAACGCTATTAATCCTGATTATTTAATTTATCATTGGTTTTGCCTCGAACTTAATTTGAATCTCGGTAGATTGTATATTTGTGACATATAATTCTACAGAAAAGTGCAAGTTTTGATGGAATGCTTGCGAAACGTTCATATTATAATAAAAGACCGCAGACGGAAATTGTTTCGCGCCATGATTGTATCAGGATACGGTCGTTAATTTTGAATTTATTAAACGCACCAAGATTTTAGAACATGTTTAAATATTCTTGGTTGGCCGCCAATTTGATGTAACAGGGACCTGAATTTTAACATTCCAACGAAGTACCGTATGTTTCCCTGCTGTCATAAAAACACGGTGCTAGTGCGAGGAACCCTGTATTTATAAATGCGTATGGTATAAAGAGAATACGTTTTTACGGGAAACTGTGATCCACATGATTGCTGTGGCAGTGTTGCATGCGATGGCAAAATAGGCAATAATAATAAATGAAGTATATTATACAGTTATCTAAAAATATATGAATATATGAATGTGAGTGTGTGTGTGTGTGTGTGTGTGTGTGTGTGCAACAGTAGCCGAAACGTCGGATTTTATAAATTGACAATGCGGCCAAAATCTCTGAAGAATTTTATTTTTCAAATGTTTGTATAGCTTATGCGACTTAACTACGGGGTCATCAGTCCCTAAGCTTGCAAACTACTTATGAACTAGCGTACACTAAGGACGGCACTAATATCCATGCCCGAGGGGGAATTCGAACCCCCGACCGTAGTGGCGTGATTGGTGCACCGCAGTCCCCTCGGCCACCGCGGGCGGCGAATTTTATTGACAGTGACAACGACCGCGGAAGCCTTCGTTCACATCTAAATGTTCAAATGTTTGTAAATCTATCGGACTTAATTGCTGGATTATTAGTCCGTACCTTACAAACTACTTAAACTAAAGTAAAATAACCTAAGGACAACACATAAACCCATGCCCGAGAGGGGAACTTGAACCCCAACGGCGAACAAACGCGAGCACAGCAGCTCGGCGCCCCAATGCGCACGGCTAATCCGCCGCGGCCCTTTATGTTTACATGAGGACGATTATATCAAATAACTATTACATTAATCCATATATGCCAACAACTATTTAAACACTTATTTTTATTATGTTCACATATGTCATTTATTATTGAACACAGGTAACAGCATTAATGCAATTTGTGGTTGTCAGTTCTGAAAGGAGCTTTTCTTTCAATGTTTCTACAGTGACAACGTGGGCAAATAACGTCGTACACTGCTATAGAACACTATTAATTAAATTAAAATATATTTTACACTAGTCAGTATTCGTTATTAGGAGTTTAATAATCGGCATTTATTACTGCTAGTTACGAACAATTAAGTAATCGAATTCTAAATATTGAAATTCTCGACTGTTACAAGGGTATTGAAATAAATTCAATGACGCATTCGAAAAGTTTTTCTAGGCCAGATTTCCCTCTTCGGGCCAGCGGTCGCCTTAACCAATTAGGCTATCTAAGCACGCTCCCTGTTCTGCACAAATTATCACTTTATCGTACACTGTGATTGCCCCTCGCCCATTACCTCCTATTACTCGCAGCTTTAACAGTCTTCACGCGAGGGATCAGGCGTGCGTTTTGCATCCACACAGTTTTCCTAGTAGACGTAAACGTTCAAATGTTTGTAAACCTATTGGACCAAACTGCTATGGTCATCAGTCCCTAGACTTACAAACTACGTAAACTAACTTACACTAAGGACAACACACATTCCCGAAGGATGTCTCGAACCTCCAGTCCGCAGTATTACGTCTTAGACGGCCTATATTGGAGACTTACGATTATGGATATGACGTCTGCACTAAATCTATGATCGTATTAATTAATCATATTAGCTAGATAACAAACATGAAACGTTATGTATGAAAGTCTGAAAGAAATTGTCGTACAAATGTACGTTACGTGTGCGGCGCATTTTGACAGTTTTATTTTTACAAAGATCTCATTTTCTTCTGTGTTGACTAGTCAGAGTAATATGTTGAGCTAAATGTTTTCTTACAAAAACAGCTACAATCCATTAGCCGCTAATGAGTTTCAGTGCGAGATTTCTTGAGTTAATATCTTGAAACATATGCACGAAATTCCAATACGTCCACATTTCATCCGAGCGCTTTGGCAAGCAATGAAGTCGTTGACTGCATCGTCAACTAGCCACATGAAAATGGGAATACAACACTTTTTGCTTCTTGTGGTAATACTGCAGTAATAGTATCTAGGCTGTCTTCTCCAGCCATGAATCGACTGTTGTGATGTAAATTGGTGATCAGTATTAATATTCTATGTATCAACGACTACACATCAGTATGTTTCTCTCTCTCTCTCTCTCTCTCTCTCTCTCTCTCTCTCTCTCTCTCCCCCTTTTTTTTAATGGGATGCACTCCAAACTCATAACTCATTAGACGTTTAACCCGACTGATTCATTAACTCGGGAAAGTGTAAGCGCTATTCGTGGAGGCGGCGGTGGCCATTCACCTTGATGGGAAGTGAATCTCTGTGTATTTCCTTTTCCTCGCGGTGCGCTCCATGGCAATCATTGTCAGACTGCGCCTGCCGAGTTCTAGATGCTACCCACCTGACACGTTTGTTGTGCGGGTCAGACTGCCCAGGCGAGCTGGTCGGGCCGCAGCAGGGACGTTATCGACCTTGTAAGCATGATATTCGACCAATGATGAAAATTCTCCTCAGAGATGATAAATATTGTTGAAACGAGATAGAATTGCTAGCTAGTACTTACCTGTGTGCTGTACCGCCGATAGTAACACAAATGAAGAAACGGAAAAAGTGGACAAAATGGACAAGCTTTCGGAACACAGTTCCTTCGTCAGGTGGGAGAGAAGGGAAGAAGAAAGGATGGGAACGGAAGGGAAAGGTAATTCACGACCTAGGTCATGAAGGTGGTGTTTCGGGAGTGTGGACGTCAAAGATACTGCATGCCAAGCATGATATATGGTTACAGTTCATTAAAAACTTTAGTTTATTCTTAAACAAAAAACAAAATCGCGTAAGTTCCGATATATTGTCAAATTTTCCTTGTTGACTGCCTAATCAGGTATTTAGACTAAAAGAAAGTTGAGGCTTAGACTTTTAACCGTTGCAAAAAGTAATCTGCAAGGCAGAGCGAAGAAAATTTCTTTTAACATAATACAATGCGTTCCTTCCTTTCCTAACGCATTCGCAAATGCAGAGACAGTGAGAAATATATTACCGTGTCTCCACAACATGATGCCTTTTAACAGTCCATCTCACAATCGCCGCGGCGGAGTGACCAAGCGCATTGAGGCGCAATGTTCCGATGCGCGAGGCCATTCCCCGTCGGGGATTCGAATCCCCACTCGGGCATGAATGTTTGTGCTGTCTTCAATATAAGTTTGTTCATAAGTAGTTTGTAAGTTTAGGGATTGATGACCCCGCAGTTAAGTCCCATAAGCTTAACAAACAACTGTAAACAACATCTGGCAATCTAATATACAAAGATTCTCATAAAAAGTTTCAAAGACATTTCCTGATATCATAGTATGGACAATCGTATTTCAATTGCACGTTGGGTCCAACCTTTAGAACAGTATTCTAGAATGTATCACCACTGTACTTACACAAGCTGGTGTACGGGTGTGCGAATGTTCATGTGACCACTGCAACCGGCATAGCTGCACAACTGACGCAGCTCGTAAAAGTTGTGTGGCAATTCTCAGAAACGATCGTCAACCTTCTCGGAAGGCCACAGTTTGACTCTTTTGACTCTCAGTTGGCGTGCGTGTCCGTGGCATGTCGCCTGTTTTCTTTACACATTAACTTCACGCTGAGCCCTACGTCTGTAAATATTCGCTATTAAGGCGCACACGGATGGCGCTGTGGCAGCTGTCACTTGCTGTTATTTAATCTAAATGGACGTCCCCTTTCCAGATGTACTTTTTTTTGGCAGTTTTGATCAGACATTCCCTGGAGTTCGGGTAGGAAGATGTCATCCCATTTGATTTCTTCTTGTGAAGCTACATGGAGAAGTCCGATCTTACAAGACGTTTGTCGAGACTGTAGAGGATCTCCTGGCAAGACACTGTACATACGACATTGGGGATAGTGGAACGGGTACGACGCTGTGCGACGGAATGATTCCTACGTTGAGGGTGCGGACGTCCTTTTGCACAACTTCTGTAAATACAGCTGCTGGTGAAACTTGTGGATGTAGATGGATTCATTATTTTAGTGTACTGTAGACATAGAATTTTCGGTCTTTGTGGCATCAATTTACGAGCGCCATTACCAGGGGAAATTATCTGAGGGTATTGAGGAGAGGTGCGGAACGGCTGCATGCTTGAATATGTTATGCTAAACTTACAAACTTCTTAAAATAACTTACACTAAGGACAAAACATACATCCGTGCCCGACGGAGGACTCGAACCTCCGACGGTGAGCAACCGCGCGCTCCGCAGCAAGGCGCCTTAGAGCACTCGGCTACTCCACCGCGGCAGTCGTTGTTGCCGCCGAAGGTTCGAGGCCTCCCTCCAGCATGGGTGTATGTGTTGCCCTTAGTGTAAATTAGTTTGTAAGTTAGGGAGTGATGACCGTAGCAGTTGTGTCCAACATGTTTACAAACATTTGGACTTTTTTTGTATTGGGGAGTTTTCACCAGGTGCTTTCCATCACCATCAGGGTTCGGAAATTGGGACATTTAGCTTGTGTGCTTTAATCGTTCGACTCGGTTGTTTTAGGGCTTCAGTCCCTTGCGCCAAGTTGATACATATTAGCCTTCTCCATCACTCCTGAATGTTTGTATAACCGAATCACGGAATCATCTTGTATGCACTCCTTGTGTTGTCTTAATGCGAGCAGTGGTCATCGTAATTCAGCTCATCAATATATCCGTATGCACCGCCACTGACAAAGTGCAGCTACTCACAGAGGTCCACTGTGGAATGTAATTATCGCATGCCTTCGAAACTTCGTAGATATGCCATTCTTTAATGACGAATAGATTTACAAAAAAAATTCCAAGTTTGCTCGTCTGGTGCGAATTTCGCTTGGACGATTCCAGTACGCATATTGAACAAATTGTGTAAGCAGTGGTTAATAATAGAATCAACATTATGCTCACGTGATTGACCTTTTCTGCCAACGACCCAATGCTAGTCAATTACGTGTGGCAACATTTATCTGGTCTTTCTTGCATTCACAGTGCCAGATTTGCAACTAGTGGTCAACAATGAAGAAATTTTTGAAGTCGTAAACCAGTTAGTTTATCTGCAGACTCCCGCTGCCATACATAATTGCAGCCACACTAGACCTCTCACTTTAACCACGTCCACATCTTCCTCCACAAAACACGCCACGGTGCATGGCGGAGGGTACTTTGCGTTTCACTATCACCTCCTCCATTTCCTGTTCTGGTCACGAATGATTTACGGGAAAACGTCAACCGATAAGTCTCTGTGTGCGCTCGAATCCGTCCAAGTTTATTCTTACGTTCTGTTCGCGAGATATACGTAGGCTGAAGGAACATCGTGCTTTTCTTCTACAAAAGTATGCTTTGGAACTTCATCAGGAGCCCAAACCGTAATGCAGAACGCCTCTCTTGCAGCATTTACCGAGCGAGGTGTCTCAGTGGTAACACACTGGTCTCGTATTCTAGAGAATAGTGTTTCAAATCCACATCCAGCCATCCTGATTTACGTTTTCCTTGATTTGTCTTGATCAATTCAGGCAAATGCCGGGATGGTTTCTTTGAGAGGTCTCGGCCGACTTCCTTCCCCATCGTTACCAATAACTGGAAGCGTGAACTGCATCTCTAATGATCACACAGTGGATGGGACGTTACTTCTCCTTTCTCCTTGCAGCTGCTACCAATGGGGTTGCCCCAAATGCCTGTGGCGCTTACTAAATTAACCTGTAACAAAGCAGGACGCACTTCGTTTGATCTTCTCTATCTCCTGGTACGGATCCCTCACTGACGATCAGTATTCAAGTATTGATCAAACGAGTGTTTTGAAAGCTATTTCCCTTGTTGGTGGACTACACTTGCTGAGAATTTTTGTAATGAACCTCACTCTGGCATCTGCCTAAACAGTTACTAATTTTATGTGGTCGTTCCGACTCATATCACTCTGTATGCATAGTCCCAGGTATCTATGGAAGTGTTTTTAGTAATTGTTTTGTAATCAGCAATCTTACAATAAAGGCTCGTTCAGGAGTACGACCTTCCAGTACAACGCAGAATATTTTTACAAGGCATTTTATTTTCTGTTATTAACCTGATAATTGCACCTGAATGGCTATGGGAAGTTCAAATGTTCAAATATTTGTAGAGATCATGGGGTCATCAGTCACTAAACTTACAAACTACTTATGAACTAGCTAACACTAAGGACGGCACAAATATCCATGCCCGAGGGGGGATTCGAACCCCCGACTGTAGTGGCCGTGCAGACCGTGACTGGAGCGCCTCAGTCCCATCGGCCACCGCGGCCGGCGGCTGTGGGAAGAAAAGCATTTCTGAAGAACAGAAACTGCACCTTTTATTTTCAAGAACTAAGGGCATCTATGATATCGTTAAATTGCACTCTTTCAAATTCTGACGGTAGGAGGGACGAAATATAGGCAACGGAAAGTTATATTCAAATTGTGCAAAACCAAGACAGCACTTGTAAGAGTCGAAGAGTATGAACGGGACGCAAGGGTTGTGAAGGGCGTAAGAAAGAATTGTAGTCTTTCCCCAATATTATTCAGTCAGTACATTGAGCAAGTTGTGAAGGACAGCGGAGAAAAACTTGGAGACAGAATTAAAGTTCAGGAACAAGAAATAAACACTTTGCCGTTTGCCGAAGGCATTATAATTCTGTCCGAAAGTGCAAAGGATCTGGAAGAGTATTTCAACGGAATGAACATCGTTTTGAAAGGAGAGTAAATGGGAGTACAACCAAAGCAAAATAAGAGTAATGAAATGTAATCTAAGGAAATATAGCGATGCTGAAGTAATTAGATTACGTAGCCTAACGAGACAATAAAGGTGGTAAAAGAGTATTTTATTCCGGTAGCACAGTATTTCTGATGGTCAGAGTAAAGAAGATAAAAAATATAGCTATGGGAAGAAAAACATTTCTGAAGAACAGAAATTTGTTGACATCCTTAATTGAAATGTTAGGAAGTCCTTTTAGAAAACATTTGTTTGGAGTATAGCACTGTACTGGAGTTAAACGTGGGCGATAACGAGTTCAGACAATAAGCTGATACGAGGGGTGTGCAAATGGAAAGGTACGAATACGTGTTAACACCCAAAGCGGTTGAAATTTGAATAAGTCGCTAAGGGATAACGTAGTGCGACATCTATGGACACGAAACATACGTCGTCACCTCCCCTTGACAGATGCCGTCTTTTTCGACGTCCGAGGCCCGAATCTCAACAAATTCCTCGAACACGAAAAATCCCTTAACAGTGACGTGTTCTGTGAGACACTCCATAGCCTATGCAAGTCCATCAAGAATAAACGTCCTGGGCAGCTCACAGAGGGAGTGATTTTGCTCCATGATAAGCCGCGTCCACACGTCTCCAGGGTGACACAAATTGTACTGGCCAAGTTCAAGTGGAAGCAGTTTGAGCATCCGCCCTACAGCCCGGACATGTCGCCCTTTGATCTCCATCTGGTCCGCTAAAAAAAAACATCTCAAAGGGAAGCGCTTCCACAAGGACGACGAACTGAAAGACGCAGTAGAGGTCTGACGCTTGTTACAGCCACAGGAATTCTAGGAACAGGGAATCCTTCGGTTCGTTAAACAGTGGAATAGTTGTGCTCAGGTGATTACTTTTGAACAAATACTTCAATTATACCCACAATGTCGTTTCGTACCTTTTTATTTGAACACTCCTCATGGAGGCATTTATATGAAGTGCTGCAGATGACTGGTATAGATTAGATGGGTACACCGCGCAAGTAGCGAGGAGGTACTGAATAGAGCTGCGTGGGGATGGCCATACGGTTTGAGACGTCTTGTGAGGGATTTCGCGGCCGCTCCTGTCGGAGGCTCGACTCTTCCCATGGGCATGGGTGTGTGTGTGTGTGTGTTGTCCTTAACATAGTTAGTTTCATATCAGCTGCAGAGTGAAAGTTTCAGTCTGGAAACATCCCTTAGGCTGTGGCTAAGCCATGTCTCCACCATATCCTTTCTTCCAGGAGTGCTAGTCTTGCATGGTTCGCAGGAGAGCTTCTGTGAAGTTTGGAAAGTAGGAGGCGAGGTACTGGCGGAAGTAAAGTTGTGAGGCGGCATCGTGAGTCGTGTCGGGATAGGTCAGTCGGTAGTGCGCTTGCCCGCGAAAGGCAAAGGTTCCAAGTTCGAGTCCCGCTTCCGGCACACAATTTTAATCTGCCAGAAAGTTTCTTAATTTAAATAGTTCGTCACTCTAGGGCCGATAGCCTTAGCAGTTTGGTCCTTTAGGTTTATGAACATTTGAACTGAGTAGAATTGGGGAGAAAAGTAATTTTTGGCATACCTGGCCAAAAGGAAGGCGTCGTTTGGTGGTTCACATTCTGAGACATTAATTTTTCATTGGAGGCAAGTTTGTTTGTTTGTATAGTCTATGGGACTTAATTACGGGGTCATCAGTCCCTAAATTTACAAACTACTTATGAACTACTTACGAACTAGGACGGCACAAATATCCATGCCCGAGGGAGGATTCGAACCCCAGATCGTAGTGGCCGTGCAGACAGTGACTGGAGCGCCTTAGTCCCCTCGGCCACCGCGGCCGGCTGGAGGTAAGTGTGTGGAGTGAAAATCGCACAGGGAGACCAACAGACGAATACAGATAGCAGGTTCGAAAGGGTGTGGGTTGCCGTTCTTACTCAGAGATGAAGAAGCTTGCACAGGGTGGAGGAGAGTAGACCGTATTGCGAGTGTCATTAACGCGGCATTCTGGGGAAGATAAGAAGACGCCGAGGCGTATTGTCTCACATGGTGAAGAAGTGGCGGCTTTTCCTCGAGCCTGGCAGCTGGGCTCGGGCAGTGAACAAGAGAAGAGCCCCGGAGGTATTTAAAGCCGTGGCGCGAATTCTTGGCATGGCGCTTCGCGTCTCGCCGCGTGGCGCACAAAAGCATCGGCCGCCGCTTCGCGACTCCGCGGCGGTCCACGCCCTCGCCTCGCGTCCAGCCGCCACGCGTCGCCGCAGACAAACCGGGGGCTGCGGTGATTTAAGCGCCTCTTCATAAATAGAACACTTTTCAAATGGATCTGCCGGAGCCCTGCCAGCGTCGCGTCTACTGTCCGTCCTTTTTTATCTTTTGGGCCTATTTTCTATTCCAGGAATAGTGTTGTTAATTGCCGCAGCTTAGTCCTACTCCAGAGGCATTAAACGGACGATGTCTGCTCCAGTTGTCCGGCTCGCTGTAAGCGACCGTCGGCCGTCTGGTGTCATATCTAGTTATCCATTTAAATTTACTTTTATACTCCGGAAGCCATCACTGCCCCGGCCGAAACTTGCGTGGCGGGCCAGTCTTCATTAGTGTCCTTCCTGTGTTTGCCCGAACAGTGTGGGTGAAGTAAGAGTGTGCTTTCAGTCCTGAACAGCTACGAATTGTACTAACGGTACTACTGCAGTCCTTAAATGATCAAGATATCTAACATAGAAATTCGGAATATGGTTCTGCTTTGGACACCTTATTTCTATTTAAGCCTTCCCCCATCCTTAATTGTTACGCATATCTTTGATAGTCTCCCGCGACAAACCTGATATCAATTACTCAGTTCTTTTTGGAACATTTTAAATATATGCAGTCAGTTGCATTTGACGAAAACCCCAGGGTGATGAAAAGAATGGGCCTCTACAGAGTTCTCATTTGGTCATTCTTGGTAGGTAAGCCACACAGATTTCGCTCAGTATCGTAGAGACTGAAGTCGCCATTTCCCACAAACACGTTCTCGAAGTGTTTCCATCTTATATTTCTTCCAGTTGTGACTACAAAGCGTGTGACTTGCATTAATTGCTCAACTGATGTATCATTAGTAACATTACGAACCACATATATTCCCTCCACGATATTAACATTACTTTAAGGTACTGATATGCAAGTCAAAGTCTTTATGGTAAGACCTAATTTTATCTACGTCTTCTAATAGTAACCATAAATTTCATTAAGCCGGTTTAAACGCAACAGTGTCAGAGGGCTATCGAATTTGTAAACAATCTCTTTAATTTGTATGACAGGGAATAGTCTACTGATTCTCGTAGAACACTACACATTAAATTTGTCCTGGACCTATGTAAGTATTCATGATAACGTGTCAAGTTCTGCCTGCTGGCAAATTAACAGTTCATTGTGTCGTTTTAATCAGTACCGACGAAGACATCTGGTAACATCAGTCACAAGTTACTGCAGTCCGTTATGTGGATATGAGGAAGAGGTCCGTATGTCCTGAAATATGTTGTGACGGCGGAACTGAGTGTTTAATCTCGTACAGAAATTTTATTTGAAATGTTTGACTACTGGACGAATCGGAAACTGTTATCTTAAATCAAAACGTCAAAAACCTAAGGGACCAAACTACTAACGACATTGGTCCCTAGACTTACACAATACATAAAATAATTTATACTAAATACAACACACACACCCATACCCGAGAGAGGAGTCGATCCTCCAGCGGAAGAGGCCGCACAATCCGTAGCATGGCGCCTTAGAACACGCAGCCACTCCAGCGCGTGTCTTAAATCTTTCATAATGAATGATGCTTCAAGGGATTTGCCAGCAAGATTCTCTGGTTCATAAGAGTTGGCTCTTCCTTATCCTTTTCTATCACATATAAAATTGATATCAGGTTTTGGAAGGTTGGGAATTTTACGAAATGTAACTCAGGCTTAATATGAAAGTTCCTGGCAAATTAAAACCATGTGCGGGACCAAGCCTCGAATTCGGGACCTTTGCCTTCCGCGGGCAACCTCAATTAGCTACCCTACGAAGTCCTATGCCATGTTCTCACAGCTTCACTTCTGCCAGTAACACGTCTGCTACCGTCTAGAGACTTAACTTCTGATAGACTACAAATGGTAGGTACTGTGGCACACATATTCCACTGATAGAATAAATAAAGGAATTCCATGATTTTGTGGACATTTTTTTATCAACATGAGCCAAAAAGTATATGTAAGTTTGACATCATCATAGTTCTCACTGGTTTGAAGAAAGAAGGAAAGAAAGAAAAGATCATTTCACAACCGTAACCACTCCAACAGGGACAAACAGTAGTGCAGTTCTTTGATTAGAATATTAGTAAAGTTAAAGAAAGAGTAGCGTGCCGTCTACATAGTCGTTTGAAATTTAGTACGAACGTAGTTGTAAAGTTCTGGACGAAAGTCTGACCACTAGAGAATGTCTCATTCCTGCATTCGTCTATAGTAATTATCAAAAATGTAAATCACGAGGTCGAACAGATAGTCCAACGTAGCTTTTCACGAATACAACTCATACTGATTAATCACAGGTGCGGCCTTGAAACCCAGGTCTCCTGTTTACTACGCAACCCACTACACCACCTGGGCACAATTGACACCAAGTTCGGATGTAGTACCGTAGCTCGCCTACCGTCAAACCCAAATTTACAACTTACGTACACACAACTGACGTGTTTACCAATAGTCTCTATTGTGGGTGAAAGTGAAAAACAATTTTTGTGGTAGCCAGACACCTCAGAACAAAATTGTAATGACAGTTAAATACAAATGTCTCACGCTACTTCTCATTCTGATTTCAGTTAGGTCTACATTCAAAGAAATTTCACAATTTCCTCAAATTATGTGTTGATGAAAGTCGCACACCCTCTTGCCGCGGTGGAGTAGCCGAGCGGTCTAAAGCGCTTCGCTGCGGAGCGCGCGGTTGCTTGCCGTCGGAGGGTCGAGTCCTCCCTGGGGCATGGGTGTGTGTGTTGTCCTTTAGGTTAGTTTAACTTAGTTTAAGTAGTTTGTAAGCTCTGGACTGATGACCACGCAGTTGAACATTTGATTTTCACACCCTCTTCATTAAGCAGAAGTAAATACCTTTTATTGCGGCTACACCAGTTATGGTCCGAACGAAATAACTGTACTAATGAGAGATTCTAGCATAAAAGGTGAGTAAGGCTGTGAATCGTGTCAAACATTTCAGCCAACAAATACTAACTATCCTGGGTCGAGCACTGCTCTGACACTGGGTTCTGCATGTGTCAGCACGATCGACAGTCCTGACTACGCACATATTCTGGCCGGTCGGCTCATATCTGCCATAACACGAGTGAATGGAGAATATTATTACGCGAATGAAATCGTAACATCTCGCCATTTACGTTCAAAGAGTATTAATCATCAGCGCCGATTAGAAAAAAACAATTAATTGTATGGATGGCTCCCAACTGCTGAAGACAGCAACCTTAGCTTCGTTTGGCTCACCTTTCAAGAGAGAACCTTACACAAAATAATATGATGTGGAGCGCGCGGTAGCTCGCCGTCAGGGGCATGGGTCTGCATGTTTGTCCTTGGGTTACTTTAACTTAGTTTAAGTAGTTTGTAAGGCTAAGGATTGATAACCAGTGTAGCTTAAATCCCATATATATATACAAACATTTCAACACAAAATAATCATATATATATTCACAAAATTACGAAATTTTCTGACTTTTTCTGCTGTTCTGGAGCATTATTTTGTGACACTTGAAAATTTGTGTCGGACCGGGTGTAGTACCCGAGTCTCCCGCTTTTCGCGAGCGGTCGCCTTCACTTCTCAGCCATCTGTGCACGGTGCCCAGTCAGACCCAAACTTCCCCTAGTCTATCTTACAAATGCTCGCACACGTTCCTGTGCGAGTCTCGCGAAAGGGAAAGACAATTTTATCACTGTGAACCTGTCAAGGTACTGATGTTTTGGTCGGGAAACGTGCATGGGTGGCCGAGACGTTGAGGAGCCCGCTCCAGAACAGTGCGAGATGCGGGTTCGAGTCCCATTCCGGCAATTTGCGATTTGAACATATAGCACTGCTGCGGATCACCGGCAAGGTTTGTTGCTGTGGAAGCGTGAACTGTTAGTGAAGTGAGCAGCCCGGCGTCGCTTGCCACGTGTACTCACCGGCGGGCGCAGCAGTCAGCTGTCAGAGTGTGCTGTCGCGGCGGCGGTCGCTGCAGGTGTTGGCTTCTGTTTCTGCCGCTGCCGCCGCGCCGCGCAGCCACGCCGGTCGTCTGCTCCGGAACGCGGCGGAAGCTGTCGAGCGCGCCCGAACTGTCGCCGTCTCACAACTGCTCACCCCACGTCCGTAGACCTGACAACCATTGGACGTAAACAAGGCAGTCGGGAAGTCTGTTTTCTCATGTCGTATCACTGTGTCTGATGCCTGAATACGAACCGAACAGAAAAATATGAGCAGAAATCTGTTGGACACGTCCAGCACATTGTGGCGGTTCACTATGTCTGTCGCCGTGCAGTAGATAGCCTTGTTGCCGATCATGTTCGGAATGAAATATAAATGTGTGGTACTGAGCTTGGCCCCGCCACTGGTTATAAATGGCTGCACCTGTCTTCAGTCATATGACTGGTTCGATTCAACTTCCCATGCTAGTTATTCTTCTCGGCAGTGGCGTAACTATGGGGGGATGAGGGAGATAGAACACCCCCCCAGAACCCGATAAGAAAGGAAAAAGAAAAGAAATCATATAACATCAATCTGGTAAAGGTAAAGATTGGAAACTTGGGGTGTTTTACCATAAGCTTTCATTGGATGAGAGTGAATTAGTTTCTTCAAACGGGAGTGGTAGATAGTAGTCTGTCTGGAAACTGACTAAAATTTTGTTCGTCAAGCAGATCTATTTCCCCCCCCCCCCCCCCAAAGCCAAGTCCTAGTTACGCCACTGCTTCTCGGTTCTTTATATGTAATGCTTCGCAACTGCTAATATGTATGGTATTGAACATACACCCTAATCTGCCGGCCGGAGTGGCCGAGCGGTCTGCCGCTGCTGCGGCCGGGGGTTCGAATCCCCCCTTGGGCATGGATGTTTGTGCCGTTCTTCGTATAAGGTAATTCATAACTAGTTTGTAAGTTTAGGGACTGATGACCCCGTAGTTAAGCCCCATAAGCTGTACAAACATTTGAACACCTTAATCTCTTTCCCACTTTTTACCCCTCTCCTGCTCCTCCTCCACACCACTCCCTGTATATATCTAATCCTACCCACTATTCATCTCTTCCTCTCCCTCCTCCCCTACATCTACATACGAGGCGCGTCCAGAAAGTAAGTTCCGTTTCAATTTATCTCCGCTGCAGCGCTGCGATTGCAGTTCCGCACATGCACTGTAGACGATGTGTATCAAGGAGAAGAACGTGCGGCATTTGGATATCGCTGTCAGTTACGTACGCTTTGTTGTGCTTGTTTGAAATGTCGGTGTTGATTGAAAATATCGCCGCCTGTGAAATTAGGTCGGTGATTCGGTTTCTGAATGCGAGGAAAGTGAAACCAAGTGAAATTTATCGGCAAATTTGCGATGTTTACGGACCAAATGCGATGAGTCATTCTATGGTGAGAAGATGGGTCCGACAGTTCAATGGCGGGCGTAGTGATGTGCACGATGAAGAACGAAGTGAGCGTCCACTTTTGTTTACAGAAGAACTGGTTCACGCGATTGTTTCATCTGTTCTTTTATCTGAACTCTTTCCTTGGTGGTCATCACTTCACCAATGACGACGAGGTGAAAGAAACTGTTTTTAATTGGTTGAAGACACGGCGGCAGATTTCTATGAAGAAGGTATACAGAACCTGGTCCCACGCCATGACAAATGCCTGCAAAATTACGGCAGTTATGTGGAAAAGTAGTAGTTGTAGAATTTTGAGCAATAAAAATTTCTTCTGTGTCTGTGTACGATTTCATTTTATTACCAAACGGAACTTACTTTCTGGACGCGCCTCGTATATACTCCGCAATCCACCGTAAAGTGCGTGGCGGAGGGTAAACTGTACCACTACTAGGCATTTCCTTTCCTATTCAAAAAAAAAAAAAATAAATAAATAAATAAATAAATAAATATCTATATGCTTCCGTACGAGCCCTAATTTCCCTTATCTTGTCTACGTGATCATTACGCGAAAGGTAATTAGGAGGAAGAAAGACCGTTCTACAATCACAATGAGACCACATGGGTATCGGAATTTAGAGTTTCTCTGTTGTTATGGTACGTGAATTTCAGAACTGACGTAACAATCAGCCAAATCCATTCGACGCAACTCTTAAAAATTCACGAAAAAGTAGAGTTTGAAGTTTTGGAAGTACACGTAAGTACCAATAACTCAAATAATTGCAGCATCTGTCGGTGTTGCTCACATGGTAGCATTCTAGCCTTGCAACTATAGTGTCAACGGTTCGAATCCTGCCGTGAGAGATTGTTTGTTGTTACTTTGTGTTAGTGTTTTTAGTTGTTTTCTCTCTCGTCTAGGTGTGTTGGTGTTATGGTGTTTTGTATTAATGGTGTGAGTATTGGTATGAGGACAGGGTATGCTTTGGCTGCGTTTTGTGCAACTGTCATGGATGGTGTGATGTATTTGTATTTTGGTTTTCGTGTTCATCGCATGGAACGCCGTCCTATATAGGCCTGCGAGTGGTGAAGGCGCATGCGCGGCCTGCCACAGGTAGTCTACTGTACACAGACAGGTCTTGCGGCGGCGCCGGTGGCGGAAAGGGGGTGCTCGCGATATATCGCAGTCATGGGTTGTCATGCAGCAGCAGCAGTTCCCCTGAGGATGGCGGACAGGTGTTCCGCCGAAATATTGGGTCAGTTTGACTTCAAAATCAAGTACCTCTACGGGGAGAAGATGGTGAAACGTGTACAGAAGTTTGATAAACTGCGTAAGAAGAAAGGAAAGCTGCTGAGTACACTCGCCTTCCTGCTGCGTTGCAACGACGAAGGTATTATACCTAATTTCGCTAGAATTATTCATTTTATTAATAGTAGGAGGGCCAATAATATCAAGGCGCGTGCTAGTCTAGCACTGATTAAGGAACGCATCCGTTTTACACGTAGAGAGCTGGATTTTGTCTCCAAAGATTTGTTTTATCTGCATATGGATCTTTCTGCCCTTTTGGCAGCAGATGTTTGGGATTGGATTGATGGTTCCACTTGGGCGCTATCAGACTGGGCACATAGGAGCGCCATTAACAGACAGTGTCCATATTTGAACGCCTGCTTTCTCATCCTGAGACGTCAGAAGATCATATACGTCGATGTACCGTAATTAATGTTTCAAATAATGTGTTGGATGGGCCCACCTTCGCGGTACTACAGAAAGGTCTTAACTTTGCGCCTGCTCCTAGGAGACTCCCCGTTACCGATTTCATCTGCTCTGTGGAACAAGCAGTACACAGCCTCTCGGAAGAACGTGCAGAAGAAATTAGGCAAGAAGTCTGCCACACATTGCGGCGTGCCCGTCCACCGCGGGACAACGTCTCTTCTGCGGAGAGAGCCGCCATTCGTTCCCTTAGGAATGATGATGAAATTATTGTTTTACCAGCTGACAAGGGTAATGCCACGGTTGTCTTGACACGGGATGATTATGTCCTTAAAATGAACTTTTACTGAATGACCCGGCATACAGAAGGTTGAGCTGCGATCCCACAGAAAGAATTAAACGAAAGACTCTTTCTCTTTTGAAATCGAGCAAGTTGTCAAAAGACCTGTGCAAGAAACTTCATCCTGGAGCTGCTGTTCCTCCAAGGCTATATGGATTGCCTAAGATACATAAGGATGTCATTCCTTTACGCCCAATTATTAGCAACATAGGGGCACCTACCTATAATCTGGCAAAATACCTTACTTCCATCCTTATCCCCTTGGTTGGCAAGTGTGAACATCATATCTCCAATTCTGTGGATTTTATTCGACGACTGCAATCTTTGAGGCTTGAGTCTTCGGACTTATTGGTCAGTTTCGATATGGTTTCACTGTTCACTCGTGTTCCACTGGAAGATTCCCTGTGTCTGATTAGCGAAAAACTGGATGATGACTTGGTCAAGCTTTGTCGTCTTGTGCTGACATCAACGTATTTTTTATTTAATGACCACTTTTTTGAACAGACTGACGGAGTGGCTATGGGGAGTCATTTATCACCCGTAGTTGCCAATTTGTTTATGGAGGATTTTGAGGATATGGCACTGAGGACTTCGGCTCTGCAACCAAAGTGTTTCTGGAGATGTGTTGATGACACATTCTTTGTGTGGCCCCATGGACGGGATTCTCTGAATCGATTTCTTGACCAATTCAACTGTCTCCATCCCAATATCAAATTCACCATGGAGGTTGAAAGCGATGGGAAGCTTCCGTTCCTGGATGTCATGGTGTACAAGAAACATGATGGTACCCTGGGACACAGTGTTCATCGGAAGCCCACGCATACAGATCTGTACCTCAATGCAAGAAGCTGCCACCCACCATACCAACGCAGTGGCGTCCTTAAGACTCTGGTACGCATAGCTTATGCAGTTTCCGATGCAGACAGCCTACCACAGGAACTTTCACACTTGACTTCTGTGTTTAAAGAAAATGGGTACGCCGAGAAGCAGATTCTTCGAGCTATGCAGTTTGGACCATCCCGGGAAGTACATGAAGAGGAAGACAAATCTGTTGCTTATACAGGGGGCATATCTCACAAAATTAGCAGAATCCTAAAGAAATTTAACATCCAGAGTGTGTTCCGTCCACCACCCAAGATCAGGACACTTTTAGGATCCGTGAAAGACGACTTGGGTCTTAAAAAACAGGGTGTGTACAGGATTCCAGGCGAGTGTAGGAAGGCGTACATTGGCAGGTCGATCCGCACGGTTCATGACAGATGTGTAGAACATCGCCGTCACATCAGGCTTCTACAGCCCGAAAAATCAGCAGTTGCGGAACATTGTCTAAACGAGGAACATAGGATGTTGTTCGATGAAACTCGTATTGTGGCCAGCACGTCCGGTTTTTGGGACAATGTTTATAAAGAGTCCATTGAAATCAGGCTGTCAGAAAATTTAATTAATAGAGGCAAGGGTTTTCCACTTAGCAGGGCGTGGAACCCGTTTTTATAAATTTGAAAAAACATGGATCTTTTATGTAACCCACCAGATTGCTGGAAGACAACCCATGACTGCGATATATCGCGAGCACCGCCTTTCCGCCACCGGCGGCGCCGCAAGACCTGTCTGTGTGCAGTACATGTGGCAGGCCGCGCATGCGCCTTCACCACTCGCAGGCCTATATAGGACGGCGTTCCATGCGAGTCCAGCAGCAGCAGTTCCCCTGAGAATGGCAGACAGGTGTTCCGCCGAAATATTGGGTCAGTTTGACTTCAAAATCCGGCAGCAAACCCGAAGAAACTATGAACTACTCCTCCGTTACCACCAAGTGATTTTGTATTTATAACCCTGTACTCACCTGACCAAAAATCCTTTTTATTCTGCTACCGAAGATTAGAAGCCACACAGAAGCATACCGACAATCTTTCTTTCCGCGAACAATACGTGACTGGAATAGGAGAGAGACCCGATAGTGGTACTCAAAGTACCCTCCACCACACACCATCGGGTGGTTTGCCGAGTATGGATGTAGATGTAGATCCTTCTAAGTAGTCCCCGCCCGGAGATCCGAATGGGGGAGTATATTACCTCCGGAATATTTTACCCGAGAGAATGCCATCATAACATATTCATATAGTAGAGCTGCATATTCTCGAGAAAATTGACTGTAGTTTCCCCTTGCTTTTAGCCGTATGCTATAACTGCATGGCAAAGCCATGTTAGCTGACGTTACGAGGCCAGCTCATGTTTGTCTTTCAGCTAGTACTACTATATGAAGAAAAAATATTTCTTTCATTAATTTTATTGTTGTGATAATCCACTATGAAAACTTATTTCATAATTTGAACATCTTCCCATTTCAACGACGTTGATGACACCTGGTTTTATGAAGTGAGAGTATCTGAGGATGGCAGCAAGTTCTGCTGAAACTAGAAATGAAATAAAAGAAATTGTTTCAGTATAAACGGTTCTTGGCAATCCATATAACTAGGAATAGTGTTGGTTTGGTCTACAACCCAAAGACTGGTTTGATGCAGCTCTCCAGGCTACTCTATCTTGCGCAAGCCTCTTCATCTCATCATAAGAACAAAAATCCACATCCATTTTAACCTGCTTTCTGTATTCATTCCTTGGTCTCCCTCTACAATCTTTACCCCACACACTTCCTTCCAACGCTAAATTGACGATTCCTTGATGTCTACGACAGTATCCCTTCTTTTAGTCAAAATTTGTCAGAAATTTATTTTGTTCACAATTCTGTTCAGTACCTTCTCATTAATTTCGCGATCTATCCATTTAATCTTCAGTATTCGTCTGTTGGAGCACATTTCAGAAATTTCTATTAACTTTTTGTCTGAACTTCTTATCGTTCACGTTTCACTCTCGTACAATGCTCCACTCCAGGCAAATACTTTTAGAAACAGCTTCCTAACACTTAATTTAATATTGGGTGACAACAAACATCTCTTATTCAGAAATGTTTTTCTTCCATGGCCATTCTGTATTTTATATCTTTACTTCGACCATCAGAATGTATTTTGCTATCCAAATAACAAAATTCATCTACAGCTTTTATTGTCTCGTTACCTAATCTAATTCCTTCGCCACTGCCGGTTTTTGTTAGACTGCATTGCATCACCCTTACGTTGCTCTTGTTAATATTTATCTTATAGCCTCGTTTGTAAACTCTGACCATTCCGTACAACAGCTCTTCAAGATACTTTTCTGTCTCTGACAGAACTGCAATTTCATCGGAAAACCACAAAGTTTCTATTTCTTCTCCCTGAACTTTAATTCCCTATCCGAAGTTCTCCTGGCTTTTTTTCACAGGTAGCTCAATGTACAGACTGAATAACAAAACACGAAAAATACTTGAGGAATTTACTACAAATGGTTATACTATGACATAATAAGCTTTCTTTGACGTCTCAGAATGTGTTCCAGCAATCGATCCGTTCCTTTAGTTATGATCTTCCAGAAATTTCTTTCCTACCCAAAATCTGTTCAGTACCTCCTCATTGTTACTTGAGCAGTAAAATAACATGCGATGGTCGCAGTACAGAGGATATAAAATGCAGAATGGCAATGGGCATACCTTGACTAAAAGAAGGGTTCGATTTGTTGTACACATTCTTAGACATTAAGGAAGGAAGTTTGTGGGGAAAAATCGCAGAGGGAGACCAAGAAACGAATATAGTAAACAGATTCAGATGGATGTGGGTTGCTGTTCTTATGAGGAGATGATGAGGCTTGCTCAAAGGGTGGAGAGCTGCATCAAACCAATCTCCAGACCCAAGACCACGACAACAGCAGCAACCTCCTCATTAGTTATGCGATCTACCCATGTAATCTATAACAGCCTTTTGTTGCCTCGCATTTGGAAAGATTCTGTCATATTTTTGTCTGAGCTTATCTTTCACCTTTCATTCCCGTACAATGCTACACTCCAGGCAAATTCAGAAAGAACTTCCCAACATTGAAATTAATAATGTATGTCAACAAATTTCTCTTCTTTATAAATGCTTTTCTTCGCATGGCCATTCTCCATTTTACACTTTCTCTACTTTGGCCAAGTAATTTTGCTACTCAAATAGCAAAACTCATCTACAAATTGTATTGTCTCGTCAGATAAACTAATACCTTTAGCATCGCCTGGTTTTCTTATACTACATGCCATTACCCTTGTTTTCTTGTAATTAATGTTCATGTTATATCCTCCACTCAAGTACTGTCCATTCCGTTCAGTTGCTCTTCCAGTTCCATTTCTGACAGAATTACCATGTCATCGGCAACCCGCGAAATTACTATTTCGTCTGCTTGAACTTTTCTTCCTTTTCTAAATATGCTTTCTTTTACAGCTTGCTCAGTCCACATATTTAATAATATTGGGAAAATGCTACAACACTGTCTTACTCCTTCACAACCGCTGCATCACTTTCTTGTCCTTCGACTGCTGTCTGGTTTTTGCTACAACTTGAAAAAACTTTCCGTTCCCTACCTTGCTACCTCCAGAGTTTGAAAGAGTGAAAGTATAAAAACCTTTCTCCAAATCTACAAAAGTTAAAAACGTTGGTTTGCCTTTCCTTGAGCTATCTTCTATGATATGTCGTAATGTTAGTATTGCCTCACGATTTCCTACATTTCTGCTAAATAAAAACTGATCTTCCCCGAGGTTGGATACCACTAGTTTTTCCATTCTTCTGGAAGTAATTCGTGTTGGTATCTTGCATCAATGACTTATTAGACTGATAGTTGTGTAATTTTCACACCTTTCTGAATTTACATTCTTTGGAATTGGAATTATTATATTGTTCGTGAAGTGTGAGAGTATTTCCTCGGTACCACGCATCTTGCACACAACGTGGAACAGGTTTTCATGACTGGCTCTGCCAACGACATCAACAGTTCAGAGGGAATATCATCTAATCCAGGAATATTGGTCCGCCTATCTTTCAGTGCTCTGTCAGCTTCTTCTTATCTCCTATTTCCTATTCCATTTCTACAATACTTTCTTCATTCCCCTTGTATACGCCCTCTATATATTACTTTCAATTTTCAGCTTTTCCTTCTTTACTTAGTACTGGTTTTCCATATGAGCTATTGATATTCTCGTAGCTTCATTCATGAGTCCAAAAGTTTCCTTTATTTTTCTGTAAACGTTATCTATATTTCACGTAGTTACACATTATTCTACGGACTTGCATTTTTCCTTAAACAATTCTTGCTCAGACAATCTGCACTTCCTGCAAGCCTTATTTTTTAGTCGTGTATACTCCCTTTTGCCTACTTCACTTGCTGTATTTTTTTTTATATTTCCTCCTTTCATCAGTTGAGTATCTCCTATTTTGTTCAAGCATTTCTGTTAGATCTTTTTCTTTTATATATAGGATTCTTTGCTGCCTTCACTGCTTTATCTTTGAAAGCGACCCATTCTTCTTTTGTTGTCAATCCTTGATTAATGCTCTCTCTGAGACTCTTGGACAAGCTCTGGAGCCAGAGATTCCTTCAGTGTATTCAGGTTCCATCTCCTTACCTTTGTACCGTTCACATAATGGATGCATACTCCGTATGACACAATTATTCAAATTGCTGGAATTGTGTGGGAGGCAGAGCGGACTCGTGCAGGCGAGTGAGGCGTGCAGCTTCCGTTTTGGAGGGTCAAACCTCTATTAGGGTAGCCTGAGATTGTCCCCAACAATCACTTAAGACCGAGTAAGACACTAGTAGACAATGAATAGCCGCTGAAAATGGGTAAACCCGCGCAGAAGGGGGCTTAACAGGGATAATCGGAGAAGGGAGATGTAATGATGGACGCTCTGGTGGATACTTAAAAAGATAGACACTCTCATAACATAGTGGACAATAAATCACATTGTTATGTCCCATACATTCTGAAGGTATCTACGATGTCAGAATAATAAGGCGCATCTCATGAAACAACAACAATTTTAACATCTTCAAAACTACATAAATTAATGTTCACAATAACTGAATACAGCAAAATTAAACTTAAAATAATTTTGAATAATTATTAAAAACTTTTAAATGCGTCATGCGTTTTTTGCAAACTATGTCTTAAAGATAGATTATTACCTCAAGCTATCATCTTAAATGCAACCACATGGATCTATTTATCTAAGGAGTTATTATACTTGTTATGTCCATTTATTATGAAAATATAGTCTGACCATAATTTCCTCAACAGTATCTCAGCAAATGCGATCAGCATGATATGCCCCTCCTGTAATCATGTTTGTATAACTATTTAATGAATATCTGTCTATTTTACCAGTAACTTTACGTAAATATTGTGTAGTATAAGCGATGAAGCTCGTGGAAGCTGTCTTGTTTATTTATTTATTTCATATATTATTTCTGCTGCTGATAAGTAGTACCAAAGAAACTGAATGTTTATAACTTTTTTATTTAATATTTTCAAAATGTTAAGTTAATGTGTAGGTGCTCGAAGTTAAGTCAAAACAAATCTTTCACGTTAAGAAGTCTGCTACTTTTAGACTAGACGGTGATCTTCGAATGAGATAAATGACAAAGCAGAAAATTTCTTTGGTCAAAGTGTAGAGAGGTCCTTGGGACTACAAGAACACCGCATGTTTCGTCTTGCATGAAAAAGGACCTGCCAGGGTGGCTGAAGTGATTCGATTGCAACGAAGTTATTCTACGCGAGATTTTTACACTATTTGGAGCTGACGATCATTTCGTATTGTGTGATAGTGAAATTGGCCTAGCGTCTGAGCATCGTCAATTATTAGTAAGATGGGAATTTAGCTACCATTCTCGTAACACCGTTAGCGCACCTGTTCTGCTAGTTTATAAGATTTATTTCTGTTAATAAGTATTGTTTGAGCAGGATCACTTCCTATAGATCAAAATATTTCTTTGGATAAGCATTATTCAACTGAATTATCTGGCGTTGCCTACATCATTCGAAAGCCTTGTAATAAAACCTCTTTAATCATTTATCTTTATTTTATATTTCATTATTGTTATGCAAATGAGTGAGTGTTTGAGGATCACAATGCAATTTACTATTTGCTGGACATGAAAGCTCACGTATAAGATTCAATCCTGAGACTACATCGGCCAATATTTCGTCAACAGAACTGTACATAGCCCAATACGTATGAGATGTATTTGGCCAATACTGCATAGTTTGGTCAACACACACAGAGACTGATAACCTAGCCGTTTAGTCCCCTTTAAAACAACAACACACACAGACCACGTAAAAGCGCAACCGTTTTGCATTTTCTTAAGTTTAATCTGCAGTTGATAACCTATAATTTTGATCAGAGCCTCTATCTTTCCCTGAAAGAAACTAGTTTATAAAGCTATGTCTTGCCTTTATAAAATGAATCTGGTAGCTTCCGGTGTCTCTTGCTTACATTCTAACCTGGTAAAATTGGCACTAACACTTGGATGCGTTTCATTTTTCATATTGTCCTCATGTCGTGTTCATCTCACATCGATGCAAAAATGTCAATAGCGATAAGATTAAGTTGTGTCTTCAGTGTTGGTGAGTATGTACACTTTAGAAAGTCGTCCAATAATTTGTAATTAACCTGTAAATGGTGTAATTAAACCTATATACGTACATAGCAGAGACTAGGTATGGTAGTCACATTTTTGTTCTTCAATTTTTACGCGATAGACAACATAAATATTTTCGATTTTATTTAACCAATTTGTAGTGTACATTTTTAAGAATGCTTACAAAAAATATATTTTGATAATAATTGTGAAAAAATTAGCATTGTCTTTATTATGCGGTATTTGTGACTTTTTTTGTCACTTGTTAATATTACGTAAAAATACATGTGTTTGAAGAAATAAAATTATTTTTGAATTAATATAAATTGCTAGAAACCAAAGCAGCATTCAAGATTAAAATATAACACTCCTAATTCACACTAATATAAAGACAAACAAAATAACTCAGATGATTCTACACAAAAGGATCAGTAATTCAACATACACATGGAAAAAACTGTCCATTGATAACAGCCCTAAAATTAAAAAATTGTCAGAACAGTACAAAATTAGTCTGAAAAGTCAGTTTGTCATTTTTAACCAACAAAATAGACACATCCCGACGTACGTTTCTCATGTGCGCATTTCTTGCAGTCTGTATATTGTACCCACATTCTCTTGTTCTGCTATTGACAAATGAATCAAGACATACAATACAAATGGAGACATCACCTTAACTGTCACTACTTCGAGGTTAATTTTTTTAATTATTATTTTTCAGCAGGAATATGATGCTTGCAAGTTTGTTTCTTTTACCTTTCCAGTTCATGTTTAACAGAACTGTCAGTGAGGACAGCCAAGCATCTCTTTCGGTTGTAGTTGTTCCTTCGTTGTTTTCTTTCTCCAGCTTTATGAAAATTTCGTATCTCTTGTGGAGAAACAATATTAGGCCTAGACTGCACATTCTCCAAGCCATTGCAAGGAGGCCTGGACTGAGACAGTTGTCCTGCCTCAATTAATTTGATTTGTGGAGACGCCCAATGTTTAAATTTTATTGTCTCCTTCTTCTATTGCGTCGTCACTTACAGCAGTTGACTTATCTGGATTTGGTCGATCTGTCACGAAACTGTGTGAAAAATTCTTGATCGCGATGAGTACCACAAGCCTTGAATCCTGCTCGGATATTTGATGGTGTAAACTCAAGGGGATGTGCATAAGTCACTACTCTTGGAATGTTTTTCTTTTCATCATGGGACCTGGGTGATTTAACATCCTCGAATCACTTGCAATATTCACGAACTTCTTGAATGATTCATACACTGTCCGATTTAATGGTTGCAATCGGTAGGAACGGTGAGGAGGAAATGTCAATAAAACAATCCCGTTATTTTCAAATGTTTGTAAAGTCTATGAGACTTAACTACGGGGTTATCAGTCCCTAAACTTACAAACTACTTATGAACTACTTACGAACTAGGACGGCACAAATATCCATGCCCGAGGGGGGATTCGAACCCCCGACCGTAGTGACCGTGCAGACCGTGACTGGAGCGCCTTAGTCCCCTCAGCCAACGCGGCCGGCGATCCCGTTATTTCATATATGACCTCTGACAAAGTTATGTGGAAAGTCCTGTAACATTAATGTAGAAGAACTATGAACTGTAATTACCTTACTTCGAAATAAGCACCACACATAACTATGCACCGCTGTGCTCTGCGACACATAGCCGCGGCGAATTAGCCGTGCGCACTGGGGCGTCATGCTGCGGTGCGCGCGGCCGTTCGCCATCGGGGGTTCGAGCCCCCCCCCCCCCCCCACCCGGCATGATGGGTGTTTATGTTGTCCTTAGATTAGTTTACCTTAGCTTAAGTAGTTTGAAAGCTGCGGACTGATAACCACGCAGTTGAGTCCTATACATTTACAAACATTTGAACATTTTTGCTACACATGTCCTGGAAACTTTGCAAGATGTTTTTCTTTGGTGATCAAAAGCGTCGTCACGTTTCGTTGGTTGTCAGGAATATCGTCCTTTGAAAGCGAGTTTGAGTCGAGGGAATAGGAAGAGGTCTGTAGAATTGAGATCCGGTGAGTATGTTGGATGATGTTCAAGTTGCATCATCCCCTATTTTGCCAGGAATTGTTTGACAGTATTGGCCACAAGTGGGCAGCGTTGTCGTGCAACTTGAACATCCAACATACTCGACCGATCTCAATTCTCCAGATTTGTTCCCGACATCCAACGAAAGATGACTAGGCTTTTGAGCACCATCCCAAAGGAAGACTTCGTGCAAAGTTTCCAGGATATGTATCGCAGAGGTTAATGGTACATAGTTATGGGAGGTGACTGTTTCGAAGGACAATAAGGTAACTGCAGTTCATAGTTTATATACCTTAATGTAACAGAACTATTCACCGAACTTTATTGTCAAAGGTTGTAGTTGAGACCATGAATGACTCATGAGAACTACGATAATCCAGGATAATAAGACAGTAACAAAGTGATCCAAAATTCTCAGAAATTGTTTTGCATCGCGCATCCAGTAAGATTACTCGCTCCACGGCAGCTCATTGGCCCATCACGAATAAAACGGTCTTTGAAGTGACCCGCGGAAGAATAAAGATGGGTGAGTGGAGTTCCCAGTAGCAGGAACAGCAGAAACTGAAGTGACTGAGCTACCTCTTTTCCCAAATGTGATCGGCCCCGCTTGCTTGAAACCTTTCCGTGACACGATTCGATTTGGCTTTTGTATTGTTGTAATGAAGGATGGAAAAGTTGGTAGAAGCCGACCTTGGAGAAGATCAATTTGGATTCAGGACAAATATAGGAACTCGGGAGGCAATCCTGACTTATGGCTTATCTTAGAAGATAGATTAAGGAAAGGCAAACCTACATTTCTAACTTTTGTAGATTTGGAGAAAGCTTTTGATAATGTTCATTGGAATACAATCTTCCAGATCTTGAAATCAGCAGGAGTGAAATATAGGGAACGGAAGGTTATTTACAACTTGTACCAAAACCAGACAGCAGTTACCAGAGTTGAAGGGCATGGAAGGGATGCAGTGGTTGGGAAAGGTGTAAGACAGGGTTGTAGCCTTTCTCCAATATTGTTCAATTTGTACATTGAGCAAGCTATAAAGGAAAGCAAGGAGAAGTTTGGAAAAGGAATCAAAGTTCAGGGTGAAGAAATAAAAACATTGCGTTTTGCCGATGACATTGTCATTCTGTCAGAGACAGAAAAGGACCTGGAGGAGCAATTGAACGGAATGAACAGTGTGTTGAAAGGAGCATATAAGATGAACATTAACAAGAGCAAAACAAGGATAATGGAGTGCAGTCTAAGAAAATCAGATGATGCTGAAAGAATTAGATTAGGTAACGAAACAAGAAAGGAGGTAGATGAGTTTTGTTACTTAGGCAGTAAAATAACAAATGATGGTCGCAGTACAGAGGATATAAAATGCAGAATGGCAATGGGAAGAAAAGCGTTTTTGAAAAAGAAACATTTGTTAACATCGAACACTAATTTAAGCATAAGGAAGTCCTTTCTGAACGCATTTGTGTGCAGTGTTGCCTTGTATGGGAGTGAAACATGGACGATAAGCAGTGTGGACAGGAAGAGGATAGAGGCTTTTGAAATGTGCTGTTACAGAAGAATGCTGAAGATTAGGTGGGTGGATCGCGTAACTAATGAGGAGGTACTGAACAGAATTGGGGAGAACAGCATACCTTGACTAAAAGAAGGGATCGATTAGTAGGACACATTCTTAGACATCAAGGAATTGTGGAATTATCGTTGGAGGGAGGTTTGTGGGGAAAAATCGTAGAGGGAGACCAAGAGATGAATTTAGTAAGCAAATTCAAATGGATGTAGGTCGCTGTTCTTATGAGGAGATGAAGAGGCTTGCTCAGGATAGATTAGTTGGAGAGCTGCATCAAACCAGTCTCCGGACTGAAGACCACAATAACAACAACATTGTTGTAATACCAATGTCGTACATATACCACGTATATTTCGGTTCAAAGTTGTGTCGTTTCGTTACAGTAGACGGGTTTTCGGAAAACAGGCCAACGTTTGTTTTATTAAAGCTAGAAGCTCGGGCTAAGCTGGTAGCTTCGGGAGTCGTAATTGACAAATCTTTGTGTCTCTTCATGATCCCGGGAAACACACAACTTTCGCACTTCTTAGTTTGATAACCATCGCCAGTCATTTTCAAGAACAACTTTCAGAATAAGTATATTAGGATAGCAGTGTACATGCAGTGAAGTACTGGTCACGTCACTCATAACATCCTCATCAGAAAATTTTTCACAGTAACGAGTCAAGGTCCAGTAATTTATATTGTAATCCTTGGCAGCACTGCGTAAGAATTTAATCTCCAATTTACCATTCTAAGCGCTTTAAGCATAATGTCTGCGGGTGTTAAACTTTATCAGTTATCCTTTCGTAATTTCTATACATCTTTGGTACTGAAAATTAAAAATGTATGGGATGGTATCAGATTGGAAACGCAAATACTGTCCCGCGTGACAACCATTTCAGTTAGCTGTACGACAAGAAATCCCGAAATACTGTTTCGAAAAACGTTAGCTAATATCCAGGATTGTGTGTTTCAGAATGATTTAGAGAGTGCAGATAATTCGCTACGTGACAATAGAATCCGATTTCAGTACGGCAAGACGTTATGTAGTCAAATCGAACGGTAATCATGCCTTCAATTTTACTCACCAGCACTTCTAATAGATAAATATGGATAGCTCCTCACTCACTCGACGGAACCAACTGCAACTTCACACAGCAGACGCAAATAGTGCTGCCATTCTTGACGAAGTAATTCTAAAGCCCTGCATATAGAGCTTTAAGTAATTCCTGTACAACGGGATATCTGGTGGCCGAGTTATAAACTTTGTCACGCCCAGCTAGTGCGACTACCACACACTGTCTCCCCTATTTATTGCCGAGTACGGTGGCTCAAGGCGGTCTGTCAGAGGGTTCCGCGCTCTCGCTAACAAAAAATGCATAAAAGGGAGAGAGGAAAAACAGAAAAGCTGAGCCAAAAACGTAACAAACAACCCACAACGAACACCAAAAAAAATTGCAAAAGAATCGATTTATCTGGAAAAAAAAATCATTGAAAACCACTTAGTAAATTATGCATCTCCATTGCTTTACTCCTGTTGCGGGTTACTCTATGCTAGACACCAATACCATTAATGGAAGCTGTGCGACCTGATAAGCTAATAAGCAGTACAGTTAATAATTTTCAGTGCGATGTTATTTAAGAAATCCACTGATAAACCAAATCAGTATCTCATTATAAGGACTTGATTTCGAGTACAGTGTTTTAAATACTACACCACTTAGCTGAATGATGTGTTGTTTCAAACAGTGCTGCAGTCCGCATCTGTTTCTGTGAGTATACAAAGCTTTCTACTGTGTCTACACCTGTTAGCCACTTTTCACAGTGACGTCTGTTTTCGCAACGCTTGTTGGTGGCACGCGAGATACAAAACCGCTTTCAAACCGCGCTTCAAATTTACCCTGTTTATCGATAATGGGACATCTGAACTCTCGGGAAATGCATAGTTTCTTATTGTGCCAAATTGGTATAATAATATAAATCCCAATGATACTGTCGAAATAATGAACCTTTTTTAATATTTTCATAAGAAATTTGGGTGCGCGAGAATGACCGTGCACTCCAAAGCGTATTGCTGTGAAGTGCGCCGCTACCCCCCGTCTGAGGTTCGAGTACTCCCTCAAGCATGTGTGTGCGTGTGTGTGTGTGTGTGTTGTCGTTAGAATAGGTTAGTTAAATTAGTCTATCAGTCTACGGACTGATTGCAACTGCATTTTGGTCCCATGGCTTTACAAACATTTGAACATAATTGATAAGAAATTGATTTTTGCAGAAAGAAGAGAAGGAGGGAAGTTTCGAGTAGATGCATATGATGGTTAAATGTGGCAGACGAAACGTAAACCAGAGAGCATTAACCTGCTGCCTGCAGTAGCCATGGCCGTGGTCCCCAAGCACTGCATGTTTTAGAAAAATACGTTGTTGGCCATCCAAACTACAACACCAAGAAAGACGGGAACCATATTTATGTGGGAGATAACTCACTGTAGAATGATCACGTGATTAAAAATGCAGCCCGTAGAGAAGTGAGGCAGTTGATGAAATCAGTACTGAGTGTCTCCGGCACTGCTGGCTGTACCGTTGCTATACGTCTCAGCATTGAATCACAGAAGCTCTGGATGATTTGTTGCGGTACAGCAGTACATGCTACTTCCTCATATTGCCCAAGATGATTTTTATTTATTTTTTATTTGCTTAGGTGATCTGGCGCATCAGCGGAAGCTGTACCTCGGGCCAGTGATTTCGCAATCATCGAGCAGAAATTTTCTACAGGCGAGAGATTGGAAGAATAGAGAAGCCAGGACAGCAACTCAGTCCAATAGGTGATGAAGAAGTCTTGAGCATTACTTGCCACTTGTGTGGCAGTCGGCAAGCTGCAAGGTATGTGAGGACAACAGCTCCAACTCTTCAGAGATGTACCGCCGGATGGTTATTGTACTAACTGCGTGTTCTATTGCGTTCTACGTGGTGTGCGAGTGTAATCCAATTTCACCACTTCACCACGATTGTCGATTAGAGTCTGGAAACAATGAGGTGAGATTATGGAATGATTTCACCGCCGTTGACTGTATTATTTCATCTTTTTTAATCAGAATCTGCATTTCGGCTTTAGAGTTATTTCCGAGAGTATATTGAAAGGGCATGAATAATTAAAATAAAGTTAGTAACAAACTTATACATTACCAGAAAAATTATGGGCACTGAAAATTACATGAATTTAATACAGTTATTCATTATTTTACTTACATTAGTCGAACTAATTAGTATATATAGGTAACCAAGTCGTCATTTTGGAGAATAATATGCACAACCATGTGAATCGTTATTGAGTAAAAGATAAATGGTCCAATTCGTTTGGAACATGTTGATACAGGATGAGAGTCGTGGAGCACTCATGTAGCATTCCATCCTTACTCGAGCACCATCTAAGTTACGCACTTTCGTGGTTGCATATGACGATAGACAAAGCAAAGATCGGCTGTGTCAAGATAGTTACATTAAAGGAGGTTACAATAGGGGGAAATGCCCTTAAAGCCACAGAAATGAAGCCATAATCGCCGTATTGCAAAGCCAATAACATTTATGGTGGCGTGTGTGTCTTCACTGCATTCTGAGTTGAATGCGGTACTTTATCAAAAAAGAAAAGAAAACAAATTACCTCCATTACGTATGGCTGTGTAAGCAGAAAATAGTCGATGACTGACAAATATGTTTGTAAAATCTATGTACTCCAAACACAGTAACTTGTGTGATGCGGATAATCTGCAGTATTAAGTTGTCTGAAGATGGCCTAAGAAGTCGAAAGCTAGTTTACAACAAAATAAATATTATTTGGAATAAATTTAATAGTATATCACAGTTATTTATATAAGTCATTTGCTATTATACAAAGAAAAATTTTGTTGCTAAATTAATACTTGCTATTTGTTTCAGTGTTTTCCCTTAATGTCGTCTAATTTTCAATTTTACGAGATATGGGTTCCCTTAAAATTTCAAAGAATTTTGTATGAATATTTAATGATATGGTACCTGTAGAAAGAAATTTCCTACGTATTCAACACAAAAGTACAACTTACGAAAATAAAACAGCTTGCTTCTGTCATTATTGGAAAAATGTTGTTCTTCATTTCCTGTGAATAGCTACAGCTGGCAATTACAGTTCTTCTAAAGCATTTGGGCATTATCCCAATATCTTAATATATATAAAAATTGAGGTGTTTGTGCCTACATTCCACTCCGTAGCCAAAACTACAGATCGCAAACGGATAGTGTTGGATGTGATAGTAGGTATCATTGTCTCATTGTGCACTATGGAGGTAGAGAGCTGATAATGATAAGGGGTTGGCAGATATGAGAGTTGAAAGATACCGACTTATATAAAATTCTACGTGTGAGTGTCAATATTTTGCTCCTCAGCAAAAACTACACAATGGAGACGAACGATCTCTCTGTGTTGTTGTAGTATAAAGTCTCCCGCTATACAACATAGCAGTTCCGAGTCGATAGCTAGAAGAGGTTGGAAGATATCATCGTTGAAAGTCGTCAGCTTATATAAAATTCGGATTGAAGACCAGTGAGGGCATTTCACACTATAATAGCAAAGAGGTTATATACAACGTGATGCACATTCTTCAGTTGTTTTTCTACAACAAGCGTACAAATGAAGAAAAATAAATACACATTACAGACTGAAATGAAAAACTACCAAGAAAGATGCCAAAGCGAAAGAAAGAAATTTCGCGTTCTCAATCCGTTTCTAAAAGACAGAAAACAGCGCTGAAAAGTGAATCTACAGACGATAGAAAACTTGAAATTTGTAGACGTTATCTTACACTGTAGGCAACAGCGATTTCTCGATATTCCCATCCCTAAGAGGGTGAAATAGGGGATGAACTGTTTTTTGAAAATACGTTGCTATTAAGGCAATTTGGAAGCAAGAAATACAAAACTTCGGATTTAGATTTTTGATTGGAATTTTAAAAACACATGTTAAGATATTTTTGGAAATTCAAACATTAAGGGGGTGAAATAAGGGAAAAATCTTTTAAGGGTGCTACTAAGACTATTTTGATGCTAGAAATGCGAAAATTTGTATTTGGAACCATGGTTAGAATTAAATAAAAATGTGTTTCGGGATGTTTTGAATTCTGCCATCAATGGTGCAATAAAGGCGGCAAGTTGCATCAAATACTTGATTAGGAAAGCATTTTTATAGCTAAACATATGAACATTTATACTTAGAAATAGAAACAACCAACGCAGACCATCCAGTCTACGCGTACGAAGCAGCGGGAACTGAGCTTGTGTAAATATAAAATAAGCATGTGGATTTCCTGATCAGTATCCTGTCTCCTGTCCCGCACTAAGAGCCATGTATTCAGACATTGCTTGACCGGGATATATTGCGCGATAACGATTAAACAGCTCTCCGTCGATGCGCGCGGCCCTTATTGTACCCTAAGTCTTCTGCGTCCAGTATATATCTCAAGCTATCAGTACCGACACACAACCCGGCTAGCTCAGTCGGTAGAGCATGAGACTGATGCCGGGCGCCGTGGCTCAGCGCGCTCGGTCAGAGGGCTGAACGCTCTCTGTAATAAAAAATCTGAGCCAAAGAACACATAGAACCAAAAACGAACAAACACGATCGGCGTCCGCAAGAACAAGAACTAACCATAGACAAAAAAAAAAAAAAAAAAAAAAAAAAAAAAAAAAAAAAAAGGTCGGTAGAGCATGAGACTGTTAATCTCAAGGTCGTGGGTTCGAGCCCCACGTTGGGCGCTAATTTTTAAATGTACATCTAGAGTAGTACCATTTTTGCGGGGAGGTGTGTAATACATGAGAATAAATTGCGGCTAAACGGTCGGCTTGACATTGGTTTGAAGAACACTTTAACAGGGCGCACTGCCAGCTCGCAGCCGCTGGGCGGCGTTGTAGGGTGACTCACGAAGAGACAACGGTACTTGGCTTGCAGCTACACGTTACTGGCAACCGGACAGATCTAGCCGGGTCACTAAAGGGAAACGTTAACTGATTGCCAAGGGATACGGAACAAGACAAAGCCACCGGTTTCTCGTAAAGAAAGTGATGTGTGATGATGCAAGGTGTCTCAAATATGGAGGGGCCTCAGAAACGGAAACATTGGGGCGCGAAAATTAAGGTTCCAGAAAATCAAGAGAAATACTGTGTCACTTATTGTCATGCTTTACTTGACTTGTAAATATTTCTATTGTAAGACATACTTATCGAATGAGATTTTGCGTTAATAAATCACAGTTCAGCTATCTGGAAGATCTGTATTTGTCGAAAAAAGTATACTATATCAAATATGTATTCAGAATTGACAGTCATTTAAATGTGTGAAACTTAACAGGACAAGAACCACACAATGCCTTAATTTGAAAACACATTTCCTTGGCTCCGCAAGATGGCGAACAGGCTTCAATCGAAGGGTAAGTTTTGCATAGTAGCGCCATCTTCCCTTATTTTAACCTCCTTGGTTACGTTGTATAGAACTGAAAGATTTTATAAGGTTGGTTATAAGTTCCTATCTCACATAGTTTTCGAATGTCGTTGGTAACCACTCTTCATATGGAATGTAAACAAACCAACATTATATATGGCAGGCCTGCAAAGCGAAATTCACATATCGAATACAACCTCACAGCCGGCTGCGGTGGCCGAGGGGACTGAGGCGCTCCAGTCACGGTCTGCACGGCCACTACGGTCGGAGGTTCGAATCCCCCTCGGGCATGGATATTTGTGCCGTCCTAGTTCGTAAGTAGTTCATAAGTAGTTTGTAAGTTTAGGGACTGATGACCCCGTAGTTAAGTCCCATAGACTATACAAACATTCGAACATTTGAACAACCTCACATGTTTACTGCTGAAGACATTCAAGAGTATATGTTGTATTCTATTCCCGCACGTCTCTGGTACGCACTGCCGATACACTAATCAACACCGTTACATCTCTGAAGTTAGGACTTTACTGGGGCAGTACAGTAAGGAGTGGGCGTGCTTGGCGGAACAAGTTCATGTCAGCTGGTACGTCAGATGTTATGTGACGTCGACGCTTTTAAAACTTTAGTTTCCACCTCAGTCAACACTTTCTTTCTTTTCTGTCCCCTTTCTCTCAATCGTGTTACCATGACGTACGTGCATCAGTCGCTATTTGTACTGGCAATGCAGAACACGTGAGGGGCGTATTTGTCTTCTGTGGCGTCAGAATAGAATACATTAAGTATTTTATGAAGTTCTCACGTGTTGTCCCAGCACAGACGGATGACGTTCAGGTCGCAAATCCGTTGAAATGAAGTGAGACTGTAAATCTAAAGTGAGGTTCTCTGATATAAACTGATAATGCAATATAGTTTTTAGGGATTCTGTCGTAGTACAGAAGCAAACTACAAATAACTTGTAGTAGTAAACTACAGAAATATTATTCGCAAAATTACACAAGTTACAATAATACTTTGGTTACGTAAAAATAAGTCATAGAACAATTAAGGCACGCTACCCAGATGTTGAATGAGAGGCCAAACGCGTGTAACTTGTTTCATGCTTCGGCACAATCCTACCGTTGCGTCAACCGAAACAGGAGTGAGCTGACCCCATCAGAAGCAAGTGGCTTCAATGCGCAAAGAATGATCTAGAGGCGCGCTCAGTCATTTGGTTATTTTTTTCTTAATAAAAGTAAATACTTTTACCAAATTTAGAAACTGCCGGAAGGCAGGCTGTTATTTAGAGGTCTTTCTTATACTAAAACTATCTGTAAATAAAATATAATTTACAAAATATGCATTTAGAAAGATTGGCGCCTATTGTCGTTCTCTATGATGACGGCAAGCTATCAGATCACATCTCTTACTAAAGTGGCACATTTTCCCACGGAAGAGACAAAGGGAACGTCTTCCCGCCTGCAGCTTTCCCACACTACTGCTGACTTCATAGGAAACTACGAGAACTCTGGAGCTATACCACCTCTAACAAAAAATTAAAATAGGAGCTGTAAAAATCAGAAACTTCACAAAGTATTGGGCCTTTGACCTTCCACACCTTCGGTGTTTGTCAACCGATGTGGAAACAACATGATCTGCTATACCCCCCCCCCCCCACCCACCCAGCTGGTTAAAATAAATAAATAAATAAACGACGAGGCTCTCTGATTTAGTGCCGAGGCATAGAGCAACAATGACGCCATCACTGAATACTGATTTCAAAATCTTCTTCACATGGGGCTGTATTTACAATAATGTGCCTTCTCTAGGACGTATTATCTCCCAAATAAGTTGTTGAAGACTTTTGTATGAAGTGTAATGTCGTATGGAAGTGAATCTTGGACCATGGGAAAATCGGAACATCGAAAGATAGACGCGTTCGAGATGTGGTGTTACTGCAAATGTTAAAAATAAGTTGGGTTGATAAAGTAACAAATGAACAGGTTTTGCAAAGAATTGGAGAGGGGTTGTCTCTGAGAAGAACTCAGCGAAAAAGGTGCAATATCTGGATTGGTCACGTCTTGAGGCACGAAGGATTTCATCTTGGAGGGATTACTGGAGGGAGCGAACTGTAGAGAAAGACCCAGGCTGCAGTAGATGGACGATATGAACTGAAATCGCTACAGGGACATTAGACAAATGGCAACAACAGGACACTATCGAGAAATGATGATAACCATCCTACGGGTTCACAACCAAAGAAAAAGATCTGGCTGTGATATCTCCGGTGCTTAGCGTTGCATTTCAGATGACCAGCATAACCTCCGTTATGCTGGTCATCTCAAGAGTGCCTTGGAACATTTTTTTGGACTGTTGCTTATAACAGAAGTCTAAAATATTTTTATTCCACGTTAAAAAGATGTCATTGACTTTAAGCGGGCTGCAGTATCTTACTGAAATTAAAAAATTTTAACGAAAATACTTTCTAAATATGACAAACGTTGCACGGTACATCATGATATCTAGAAGCCATTTTTAATTCAGACTTAAAGTGTTGCTTGCGAAAGAAAGTATTACAGTCTGTGTGTTACCTAGTTTTCGTACTAAAAATCAGACATCACTAACAAGGGGAACACCAAGTATGGTACCAACGGAATTTGATGGGTCGTAGGTATGTTGTGAGGGAATTCCTCCAGATCATCAAGCTAAAAGTATTTGTTCCAATGGGCCTTGATTTTTAAGAAAATCGAAATCAAATTCGCAGCAAATTACCACGCGTAACTTGTCTACTTATACATGGCAGTTACCCCTCAGCGAGACAGCGTAGTGTAACCGGCAAAATGCAAGTCTGTCATGCGGGTGACTTGGGTTCAAGTCCGACATGGATCAATTACTTTTCACATCTGTCCGGTGATTGTGCATAATTATGTATTTCTATAATCTTTCTTATGAACACGTTTGCAGTAAATGGTCAGGATAAAAACATGTAACATTCTCTCAATATGTTATGTATCGTGCGACGATTATTTTATTCATTTTGTTTTTTAGAAGCACACTTTTAAGGCGATTGAAGCATATTTCGAAATTAGTAAATAGTCTTGTGTTAATACCTATAATATTTGGGCAACATTTAATACCTATATTTACAGTTCCTGACCGTCCTGTTTTTATCTCCTCCTATGACGTGTGTACCCACGTGACGCGTCCCAGCGGACTATTATTCTACGGCCAGTCGGTTAGTCATTCGTAGCGTGTCGTTCATGCGCGCGGCAAATAGTGCAACGTGGAGAGCAAATGCGCTATTATAGAAGCAGGCCGATCACACGAAATCTCTTCGGAAATGGATGTGTGTGATGAGCAGTCAAAAGGTGAACTCACTAACGCCTTAAAATGTTCAAATGTTTGTATAGGAAAAAAAAATGTTTGTATAGTCTATGGGACTTAACTACGGGGTCATCAGTCCCTAAACTTACAAACTACTTATGAACTACTTACGAACTAGGACGGAACAAATATCCATGCCCGAGGGGGGATTCGAACCCCCGACCGTAGTGGCCGTGCAGACCGTGACTGGAGCACCTCAGCCCCTTGGCCACCGCGGCCGGTCGCTTTAAAATACGCCGAATGTTTGCTTCGCAATTGGAATCTGCTTACAGACACACCGCCAAGCATGATATCCGGAACGTCCCTTGCAATGGGCGAAGAGATTGCCAAAGAAATACTTCACATGTTGGCAGACACAAGTAGTTCACGTTGAGGAACTCATAGGTGCCGACGAGATAGATGAACACCACGAGTATACATCGGTAAGTATTGCTTTTATTAGTGTTGCGTTTATGCATTTGTTTTGGTTTTTAAAATTACAAGTGGCAATTCCACAATCTTTTACATTGCAGTGCAAGGGTGTACAGGAAAATTACGATGTGTTGCCGAGGAATTCACACCAGTGCCGAAATATTAGATTCCTTTGTGGTACAAAGGAAGAGCAGTCGCTCTTGCAGCAGCTCATCCAAAATGGAGCTTAAAATCATTGCAAGCGAACGGATGTTCTGGCTTGAAACATTAAAAAAATCTTTATTGTTGGAAAGACGACGTCAAAAGAGGAGGAACGAATGTGGATAAATGGACCACTATAGATCAGGAAACCTACGAACGATTCCTGGAAGCTCGGCAGAACTTGGGGCAGGTAATATAGTGTATAGCAGAGGTATTTCGCAGACAAATTATTGTTACGATACCAACGATAACAACTGAAGGATTATATGAGTCCCATATGCAACTAATAACGATTTATTCATTTTTAGGTGACGACAAGGACTCTACAACAGTGGGCGATGACTGCTGCGATCCCGTATGTTTCGGATAATTTTCAGTTCGTAGCCAGCTCAGTGTCTGTGAAAAAAGAAACACGGGATCAAATAGCGTAATATTACGAAATTTATCAGCTTAAGAGAGTACGCCACAATGGACGATGTATTGGCAGCTGCAGAGCAGTTCCGGATCCAAGCACGACTCAGTATCCTTAATTTCGACCCTGATTATGTTATAAATACAGATCAAACTGGATGCCAGTATCAATTCACGTACAATAGAACGCTTACAGAGAAAGTGGTTAAATCTGTTCTTGTCAAAAAACGAGATTTAAACCAAATTAGCCACTCATACTCGGCGCAGTATGCTTTAACTGCATCAGGAAAAATCTTGCCATACGTGTTTTTGTGTATGCAGGAAGTAACAGGTAAATTTGGTCCGATTGTTATAACAAGTGTTGACGCGTTGAGTGAAAGATTCAAAAACGTGATTGTGACCTTCACAAAAATCTGGAAAGTTTACGAAGCAACTCTACGAAACATTCTTCAAAGGTGTTATTTCGCCGTCAGGGTCAGAAAAAATTTCTTTTAATTATCGATTCATGGAGTGGGCAAACTGACCAGACACTGTACGGTAGTACTTCGTTGGCGAAACAACAGCGTACACTTGCACTATTAAAGTTATTCCACCCAAGTGTACCCCGCTGTGCCAATCACGCGATGTGCATTTTCACCGTCAGGTAAAACTTTTCATTTCCCATGATGCAATATGCCTGGTTTGCGTCGCAATTAATTGACGACTGAACATTGTTTTTGAACGTGAACGACCAGTGTTTTCCAGTATCGCTGATGAAAACACCTTGCGCCTCTAAAGCGGTAGCATTTATTACATGTGCGTGGTGCTACAATGTTCTGAATTTTCGGTGCTTCTGTGACAATTATCACCCGGAATTTTGTACAGGTGTTAAAGATAGTGACGATGGCGACAGTGAGTGAATAACACTGCGCAATAAGTAAAATAATCGGTTGCTACTGTGTTATTTGCTATTAACCTGACTGTTTACTCAAGGTGTAACAAAGGAGTAGGTATAACGGCAGATAATTATGCACAATAAAAGAAGAGAAATGAAGAAAAGTGAAAAATAAATGACCCGAAGGAGAAGATTTTTTTTTCTTGGTTATTTTTTAATCGTTTGACTTTTCATTATTTTTGTTTTCCTTTCTTTATATCTTTTTCTTTGCTTAATTATTTTTAATTTTTTCTAAATATAAAAAGTAGCAATTGCAATTTTTTTAAAGTTGTTCTGCAGCTAGGTATCGAACCCGGGTCTCCTGCATGGGAGCCTAGCACCTTGCCAATTAAATCTTTTTTCCCCCTTTTTTGCTCTATTGGTAGTTCTGTTTGTTGCGGACGCTGATTGTATTTGTTCATTCTTGTTCGATGTGTAGTTGGCTCAGCTTTTTTTTTTATTACAGAGGGCGTATACCCCCTGACCGGGCGTGCTGAGCCACGGCGCTCGGCATGCCAATACACCACGCTGTCTCGCTGAGCCGTAACCGCCATGTATAAGTAGACATGTTACGTGTGTTAATTTGCTGCGAATTTGATTTCGATTTTCTTAGAAATCAAGACCCATTGGAATAAATTCTTTTAGGTTGATGGTCTGGAGGAATTCTCTCACAACATACCTGCGACCCATCAAAATCCGTTGGTACCATACTTGGTGTAAGTGCAGTCACATTAACAAGAGGTATTATCAACAACTAGTTACAAGCTGAAAGCAAAGTCTTTTGGAAACTAAAACAAAATTCCGTTTACAAGACAGAAAAAATTGTTGAGGCATTAAATAAACTAAGTTCCTTATTTCCATAAGTTTACCTGCTGTATAGTAGAAGCAGAGGTCTCTATAAAACCTGGATGTTGTTGTTGTGGTCTTCAGTCCGGAGACTGGTTTGATGCAGCTCTCCACAATACCCTATCCTGAGCAAGCATCTTCATCTCCACGTAAGAACGGCAACCTACATCTGTCTGAATCTGATGTGATTACGTAGAGTTTCCCGGCGTATAAATGGTTGATATTCATGTCGGGTTTCCAGCCGGATCATCGAGTCATCTTGACACAATATTTCAACGGACCACCTGGCCGCCATCTTCAGGTGCTGAGTCTCGTAGGAAACTGAATCTGCTTACAATATTTCAACGGACCACCTGGCCGCCATCTTCAGGTGCTGAGTCTCGTAGGAAACTGAATCTACTTACCGTATCCATCTCTTGGTCTTCCTCTGCGGTTTTTACCCCACACAAACGGAAATTCACAATTCCTTGATGTCTAAGAATGGGTCCTATCAATCTATCCTTTCTTTTAGTCAAGGTATGCCAGAAACTTCTTTTCTCCCCAATTCTGTTCAGTACCTCCTCATTAGTTACGCGATCCACCCACCTAATCTTCAGCATTCTTCTGTAGCACCACATTTCAAAAGCCTCAATCCTGTTCCTGTCCGCATTGTTTATCGTCCATGTTTCACTCCCGTACAAAGCAACACTCCATACAAACGCCTTCATAAAGGACTTCCTTAGGCGTAAATCAATATTTGATGTTAACAGATTTCTCTTTTTTAAGAACGCTTTTCTACCCATTGCCATTCTGCATTTTATATCCTCTGTACTGCGACCATCATTTGTTATTTTACTGCCCAAGTAACAAAACTCATCTACCTCCTTTATTGTTTCGCTACCTAATCTAATTCCTTCAGCATCACCTGAGTTTCTTAGACTGCACTCCATTACCCTAGTTTTGCTCTTGTTAATGTTCATCTTATATGCACCTTTCAGCACACTGTCCATTCCGTTCAATTGCTCTTCCAGGTCCTTTGCCTTTGCTGTATCTGACATATATATATATATATATATATATATATATATATATATATATATATAAACCTGGATATATAAGCATATCTGTGATCACAAAACTGCAGCGTACCTGCGAATTCATATTTGTGCTCACGATTTTGCATTGCCTGCCATGTTTTAATTTCGCAAACAATCTTCTACCAGTCTGTACGAGACCAAAAAATGTCTTACTTCCTTCTTGTTTTGAACTTTTTCAGTTGGAAGTGTACAGCTGCCCCAGATGCATGCATGAATAGCGTAATGGTTAACGTGACGGCTCGCGAAAAACGAGAAATCCGGATCGAGATCCTGTCCGGCACAAATTTTCGTATGTACAGCTGACGATGAATCGTATTCACAATTGCGAATATATTTTTAGTATTATGTTGTAATTTGGCGAGAAACGAAATGTGAAACTTTTATGGCCGGCACGCCAGACATCTGAAGATCACCATCCAGGTAGAACAGAATTCATTGCTTGCAACGCCCTCTTTCGTATCGAAGTGCAATATTGTGTACCGCCGACGAAGTATAACTAAACTGTCCACACGTCAAGATACACATAATTTTACACACAATAAAACTCTCTAACTGAGGAATTAACAATGACCTCCAAATTGCATTAATATATTTTGCGGGACTTTAAATCTGTAGAACTCGTAACATTTACAAGCGCTGTACAAAACATAATCTTTTGCACAACGAGCTTGAATTTCATAGAATGGCGATAGGTCCACCACGTTTGAGGCAAATTGAAGTGGCGTCCATGTTATTTGGGATATCGGCTGACAGCTGGTATGCCACACCCATTAGAAAATTTTACCTATTTAGGGTTCCACGTTTTAAATCAAGATTGAGCATTGAATATGGATGTGCATCAAGTTCTGTCAGACTTTATCGAAGCTGCGAATTGGCGAGCCTGATAGTATATTTCCTAAAAATTCTGTAATGAAATCTCGCGGTAATACGTGTAAATTTTAAGGCCACCTTAAGGTTTGACAATTTTTCACCGCCAAACTAGTCAGCCGATTAACTTGAAACTTAACATTTCCTAGGAATAGCCCGTGAGCTACTAAGAAATAAATTTTCTGGTCATTCAAAGCAGTGGAAGTATGTTCTAAACTGAAATTTAAAAAACATAACAGATGTCCTTATTGGGATACACTGGGTTCCCAATAACGCCACCCCATGTACCCCAGCATGGCCACATCTAGAAAAGGAGGGGTTTAGGACTGTGAAATATACAGTCAAAAAACTTTTATTACGTATTACATGAAAAAGCAACACAGAAAAATTCAGACAGAAGCTAATTATTCTATTTCACAGTTGGGACAAATATATTTTTCAACGGCGTCTCCCTTGTCGATCCTGGCACAAAGCTAATGAACGTATAGTCCACAGAGTGAACAGCGAATCGTATCTTCTACCAAGTCCTCAGTGCAGATAAAACAATACCAAGAAGAAGACACATCGGCTTTTGAGGATCTGGGGGCTGCTTGAGAGCTTTTATTCAAAGTTTTTTATGTCATGTTGTGTTGTCCCAGTGTTGATGTTTGAGGTTTCTCTTGGAATAAACTACGGCTTAAATTGTTCCCTATGTCATTCAAACTTTTTCTTCTCTCGGTGCGACTCTTCTTCATTTTTGGGTTTCTTAAGATATCGGTGAAGGATCTCCCAGCAGATGCTGAAAGGTGAGCTGAGAGTTCTGTTTCAGGAGGCTTCTCACATTTGACTTGTGAGATCGGTTTGTTCACTTTCACTTCATCAGCTATATCGGTTTCACCAGGTTACATTGACGGCATAGCTTGCATCTCAGATGTGTCAGCCAAAACGGTACCGTTTTCATCTCATCTATGGAGTCATTACTTTCTCAGTGGTTTCACTGGGAACAAAAAGTTCAGGAGGAATGATATTCAGGGTAGATCTGTGCTCCGGAAACCATCAGTTACTTTACTTGGAGTTCAAGCACTTGGCCACTTTTGAGAAAAGTTTTCCGAATGATATTTTCGTTATTCTTCTGGCAGGGTTATTTTCCCAGTATCTAAAGACTTCGTCATCCCAAAATGACTCAAAGGATTTGAACACAGACCAATCCATTGGATAGAGGGCAACGGTTGTGTTGCTTGAAGACAGTAAAGTTAAGATAAACAGGTGTGAGGCCAGCCTGGCCTTATTGGTCTACACACCGTTTTTTTTTTTTTTTTTTTCTCCATTCCGTGCATATTTCTACAATTTCTAACAAGATCTTCTCAGAATACCTCAGAGGTTTCAAATCTACAAGAAATATGCTTAAAAAATCACCAGTTTATAAAACAGCCACAAAAATTAATTACTCCATACCTTAACAAAAACTTACCTCCGTAGCTTAACGAAAACCTTCAAAACGAAAGTTACACTTCTGCAGCTGAATAACGGAAAGCATGGCGCTTCTTGTTTTCATTTGATACTAGGACGTCGTTTCCGGACATGTAGGTGCTGCAATCCGACGGATTTGAATGAAGTTTCTGAAATAAAGGGGGGTGGCCTTATTGGGGACTATGGCCATATATGGCTCACCTACCTACCGAGCGAGGTGGCGCAATGGTAACACACTGGACTCGCATTCGGAAGGATGGTGGTTCAAATCCACCTCCGGCCATGCTGACTTAGGTTTATCGTAATTTCCCTAAATCACTCCAGGCGAATGCCGGGATGGTTCCTTTCAAAGGGCACGGCTGATTTCCTTCCACATCCTTACCTAAACATTCCGTGCATAAGCTCCGTTTCTAATGACCACGCATTCCAAGCTTCTTTCCTTTTTATAACAGCTGAGGTTTGCAATAACAACGAAAGTGCCGCTGTGAAAATATTTGTGTTCATTATAATGCACGTACATGGTCTAAAAGAGTTGCGAAAGATACAGTGTATAGTAATTGTTATGACTGACAATCATGATCGTGGATTTGCATCTGTTGTTAATGTGTAGCAACAACTGCTTTCATAAAGTCTAGTATACATTCATCTGGTACTTACTGGAAGTATTAAGTCTACAAACTTGTAAAATTTCTGTCAAAGGGATTGGTTGTGAACTTTCGTAAACAAAAAATGAGTACAAAGACGAAAGTGACAAAAACTACTCTAGTTAAAATTGTACCTGGGTCAGCTGCCACAAAAGCATTCCACACCGAAATAACGTATGATTAATACTTTTTTTTGGCAAGCTGTGGGAAGTACACATTTGTTGCAAAGAATGCGGACATATAAAAGTGAAAAAAATTCTGGCTGTTACTATTGCTTCCACACTTTACACAGTTTACATGTCAAAAACAAATGAAAATATTTTTAAAAGGTGTAGACACTCAAAAGTATAGTTTCATCAACCACAGGAGCAACAGAAGAAGAAACATCTCAAAAACACATCAACACTAGGTAAAAAACTGAGCACTCTTTTTATGGCATGTACTTCAAGGGAATTATAGGATAGGTCATCTGAAGCTTTTCACTCTTTGGACTGCTGGGTGCCATTAGTCATGAATTTTGTTTGAGTATAGACAGACTGAGATCAAACAAAGCAAAACATTTGGTGAAATAAAAGGTTTCAGCTTGGTAGGCGATGTGAGATGCTTATTTTATTAAAATTCACAACATATCGATTTTGTCCCTATGATGGAACATCATCAGTGCGTACAGAATTGCAAGTCATGATGACCTATATGCTTTGCTTAAAACATTTTTTCGTCGTATCATAAGATACGAGTCACAAGTATAAAATGAGGCAGCTACCTTATTTTGTACTTGTGACTTGTACCAGCAAAACCTTTTAAATGTATTTTATGATATGACGAAAAAATGTTTTAAGCAGAGCACATGACTTGCAATTCTGCACGCACTGATGATGTTCCATCATAGGGACGAAATCGATATGTTGTGAATTTTAATAAAATAAACATCTCACATCGCCTACCAAGCTGAAACCTTTTACTTCATTATAATTCTGCGGTGGGCTGGCACAATATGGAATCTAATCACAAAAACATTTGCTGTTCTTTCATGAATTACTTGTCATTTTATCATTTCGATTTATTCATTTAAATGCTGAACAAACTTTAGGCATATTACAGCAGCAAAATGTGTACAGACAGTACGCACTAAATACAATATACACTAAATACAACACTTCAAGCTCAACAACAACAAACGATAGATAGACTCCTCTCAAGTGTACTGAGCACCAAAAATATGGCGGCCGAGTTTACACAGGTTGCCGCAAAGAGCGCTGTAACTCGTGTGTCAGACACACTATGAAATTTAAGCTCGTTGCTCATGTATCAAAACGACAAGAACAAACGAAAATCTCGGATACTGGTTTGGGGGTTCCTAGTACGCATTCCTTCAAGTGATTCTACTGAGCAGATTGAAACACCCTCCACGAAACACAATGCTGTAAAACCTTCTTATGTGTCCCAACACATTAACTGAAGGTGGGGGCGGCCGCCGCAGGCATCAAACTCACTGTTTTATTATTATTGTTATCTTGGTAGAACAGTGGGAGAATGCTAGAATAGGAATCCGAAGGTCACTGGTTCGATCCGCGCCAGGTCCTAGGTTTTTATCTGTCGACTTCTACTTCTTTTACGTCTGGCAATGATGCTGAAGTGAAAAATGTGGAGTAGAACCGTGGTTCTGAATCAACGTTAAAGTGTAGCTCCCCCTATAACTGGCTGGGTAAGTCAGTTAGAAAGTGGGAGGAAGGCAACGGCATACCACCTCCAAACGGGTCCTCCTCCTTACTAGGCAATGGTGCTTGACCATTGCTTAGCTGGGGACACAGCGATCACGAACCATTTGTGAACGTTGAAATGCGGATTTTTGTGTTTCGCTAGTTACGATTTTATCAACTGAGCTATCCACGCGCAATAGCCTTCGCGGATTTCCAAAAATAATTGTTTATCAAAGCAGTCGCGTTTGGCAAAACACAATTCTAAATCAGTGCGCTTGTTTTCCTAGAGGCTTTTCGATTCTAAAAATATTCTTCTAAGGCAACATGGTACGTGTCTCCAATTCCCGCTCGTAGTAGAATAAACACGGATGTCCAATAGGAAGGACGAGCTGTAACTTTTTATCTTCGATAGGCTGTTTACAAACTCCGTCACATGAATCACTGGTTTTAAGGGTGATGAATGCAAGCACACGAACAAGATTACTTATCTTAATCCTCGAGCATGGTTCTTGTGTTACACAGAATAGTGTTTACTTTAAGATCGCGCGACGGAAATCTTATAAATAAACTCTTCTGCCACTGCAAGTATTCAAGTACAGAGATGAGAAAAGAGAGGGAAAAAAGAAATGTAGAGTTTTAGATGCCGCCCACGACTGATGGAGACAGAAAACAAGTTTCTATCAGTCAAGGTCAGAACATATAATCAGCTCTGAATTTACAATGGGAATCATGACAACATTCACCTTGAACGATTTAGGGTAATTGAGGAAAACTAAAATCGGGCTGCAGAGGCAGCGATTTGAACCTCGTTCCATTGTCCATTATCTTGCTCACCATCCCTCGCCTCCCGGCATGAAAAGGAAACAGAAATTTAAAGCTGTAGAATCACATCTATATTGGATACTCTGCAAATCACATTTAAGTGCCTGGCAGAGGATTCATCCAACCACCTATTCATCTCCTATTCCATTTTCGAATAGCACGCGGGAAGAAAGAACATCTGAATCTCTCCGTTCGAGCTCTGATTTCTCGTATTTTATTCCACCTATGTAGGTGGAAGGCAACAATATATTTTCGCATTCGGAGGAGAATGTTGGTGATTGTAGTTTCGTAAGTAGACCACGCCACAGTGATAACCGCCGTTGCTGTAACGATTCCCATCCAGGTCCTGTATCGTTTCCGTGATGCTGTCACCCCTGTATCGTGACAATACAAAACGAGCTGCCCTTCTGATAAGGATCCCACACTGGGCAGGTGAGGACGGACAAGCGTAGTGTATGCAGTCTCTTTAGTAGTTCTGTTACAGCTTTTAAGCGTTCTGCCAATAAAACACAGTCTCTGGTTCGCCTTTCCTACGACATTATCTACGTGTTCTTTCCAGATTAAGTCTGAAGTAATAGTAATTCCTAGGTATTTGGTGGAGTTTACGGCCTTCACATTCGATTGATTTATCTTGTAAACAAAGTTTAACGGATTTCTTTTCGTACTCATGTGGACGACTTCACACTTCTTGTTATCTAGAGTCAAAATGTTTGTAGAGCTTATGGGACTTAACTGCGGGGTTATCAGTCCCTAAACTTACAAACTACTTATGAACTATCTATTACTAATGACGGCACAAATATCCATGCCAGGGGGGCGATTCGAACCCCCGACCGTAGTGGCCGTGCTGACTGTGACTGACGCATCACAGAACGCCTGGCCACCGCGGCCGGCTATTTAGATTCAATTGGCAATTTTTGCCCCATACTGATATCTTATTTAAATCTAACCTCACACAGGGTAGAGTACTACATAACTTTACTAGTCATTTCCTTTCCTGGTCCACAAACAGAGTAAAGGAAAACCGACGGTTTATATGCCTCCATAGGAGCCCTAATTTCTGTTATCTTGTCTTCGGGGTCCTTACGTGAAATGTTCGTTGGCGACAGTAGATTCGTTCTGGAGTTGACTTCAAATTCCGGATCTCTAAATTTTCTCAATTTTGTTTCCTGAAAGAAAGTCGCCTTCCCTCGAATGATTCCCATAAAAGTTAACGGAGCTTCTCAGTTACACTCGGATCTTGATCGTATCTACTAGTATCAAATCCACGCTGCCGGAAAATTAAATAAAAATTTGCTCAGCTCGAAAGACGACGTCGATTTTGATCCGATGACGGTTGGTGCCTTGGGGGAGGGGGGGGGTGAATAGTAGATATACTGATAATTGTTTCAATCACAGTCCTACATATACAGTCACGACACTCTCACAGATTTTTGTTAAACAGTGACAGCAGCGCTCCAAGCTGCCGGTAAGCTACTTTTCAAAATACGATGTTGGATGAGAGAATAATGTCGTTTGTATTCATTTTAGCATCCTTTTTACATTAGGTACCACATATAGTGGCATAAAAATAGCTCCACATTTATCTTTCTTAAGTTTCGTAAGATCCCTGACAAGGTACGAACGGTACATTACAGGACAGTTTATTTACAATTATCTTGTAACCTACAGGCTTCTACTGAATAATTTCGTTTTCTATTAAAAATATCTAGAAAGCACAAGAATACCTGTGCTTTGGCAGAAAGAAGTCGCTTTTAACTCATGAATGTTAGTTTCCCACTACAATTCCAGTAAAACTAGTGAGGGTGGAACGTTAGAAACGTATATAGAGTGCAATAACTACAGTATGTAACGTGCCAAATTAGCCACCACAGCTGTAGCTGAAGGGAAACGGGATCGAAAGTTTTCCAACAAAGAACCCAATTGCACAGTTGTTGCTACAGATGAACTACAAACGAAAAGAATAATCAAAACATTGGCTTTTCAAGCTGTTGTAATTACACTCAAAAGAATGCACGCGTATTAGACGGACGAGTCAGGTGTAAAAATGTACAAATCATTAGACTCCACACCGAACTGATAAGCGTCAAAAACTGCCTGTCGTAGGAAAAACAGACCACAATAGAAATTTGTGTTTCTCCTATGTTTATTCAAATGTTTGTACAACTTAAGGGACTTAACTACAGGGTCATCAGTCCCTAAGCTTACAAACTACTTATGAACTAGCTAAGACTAAAGACGGCACAAATATCCATGCCCGAGGAGGGATTCGAACCCCCGACCGTAGTGGCAGTGATGACCGTGACTGGAGCGCCTCAGACACCTCGGCTATCGCGGCAGGCCTATGTTTAAATTCTACTTACTTTCAGCGGAATAAGCTGCAAATATACACATTATATAAATACGCTAACACGAAACTGATGGTACAGATTTTTAATATTAATCATACAAGAACGCCAATGAAACATACATATTCCAAAAGGTGGTTTGTCATAGATGTTGCGAATATAAAAATTGTAGGAGCACGTAGCCGTTAAAAGTTAAAAGTCGACCACTGTACGAAACAATTTTATCACTAAAATTAGCAAATGAGGTCCTTGTGAACTATTGGTTACTCACTGCTGTAAGCCTTGTTCTCTGGCCCCAAACTGAGAACTGACTCGTTTCAAATTCCTTCAATAACAGAAAGTTAATACTACAGTGGTCAATATACATAGCAGCTCACACGTTATTACACACAGATATTAATAAGGAAGCCATCACAATTAAAGTTATCTTAGAAAGGGGGCTAAGAAAACATTTATGGCGCAACGGAATTTGCATCTGATCTTGTTCTCGGCACTTGTGAAGAACAATATTAAATAAAAGAGGGAAGGTGCTCTAAAACTACAATTTATGGACAACTTACGGATTATGCTGAACTTAAACTTGTTTATTCAGATAGGAAAACAAGCAAAATGGGGAACCAGTTTTGTTAATACAATAAAAATGCATCTCTTACATGGATTAATGCGGACGTTACCCAGCCTAAATTATACATGATTTTACGCTACTGGGAGGAAGGATTCACAAACAACACTCATTGCCACAGCGAAACTCCCCAAAATCAGCGTGCTGAGACGAGGCGGAAGCAGGCGCCGCTATCGTCGGCGAAATTCAGCAAGTCGGAGGTAGCACAAAACAAGATACAAAAACACTTTGAAGCTGATTCTGGTCTGTCGTGCCTGTTTTGAGATGGTGCGTGTGTATAGCCAAGTTGAATTACATCTGAATTGGAACGCGACCAAACACGCTAACGGCGACACACAGCTACGTTACACGAACACACTCCACTGAAGGTGAAGTGGTTGAAAATCGGATTCATTATACAAAATCACGGTGGATTGTTAAGTTGCAGTCTGTTAGCAATCGAGCTAGGTACTGGTTTTATAAGAGAAGTGGCGTGAACTCAGGCGACTAGCTGCAAAGCCCGAAGTCGGAACTCGGACCCACGCGGTTCCGAAAACCGATAGAATTGAATCAATTCAATTTCCGAAAAATAAAGAAAATTAACTGCAGCTTGCAACCCTTAGAAATGCTTAGAATTATATAAGGAAGCGAATGAAATACAGCAACAAGCGATAGGGGGCGATTACAGAGACGGATGAGATCCTGTCTCAGAAAAACCACAAAAATGAAATAATTACAAAGTCGGAAAAATAAAAATAAGAATTACGGCATGCAACCCATAGAAATGTTTAGAATTACATGAAGAAGCGAATGGAATGCAACTAGGAGTGCTTAAAGAGTGCTTAAAGAGACGGATGAAGTCCAGTCTTGAAAAACTCGTAAAAGTGAAATAATTACAAAGTCGGAAAAATAAAATTAAGAATTTCAGCATACACCCATAGAAATGTTTAGAATTACATAAGGAAGTTATTGAAGGAGGTTGTACAAGGCTCAGAGAGAATTACTGACAAGACAGAGAGGAAACAGCAAAATTAAAATAGGCGGGGAGAGAAGATCGAGAATGGGAAATGTATCTCAAATTAGTATTCACAATCTTTATGATCGAGTGGATGCCCGTGGTGGGATCACCACGTACTAACATGAGTGTTTCAGTTGGTACCTCAGTACTACTTAAGCTAGTGATCTGTAAATATAATCTTTTCATGTGTTCCACGAGCACTTATTTAACAATAAATCTTCAGTGAATTTAAGACTCTAAGTGGGATTTCTAATGATCGTACGTGCGAGCAGTGGCGTAGCTATCATAGGGCTAGGCGGGGCAGTGCCCCGGGGCCCCCGAGCTCCAGGGGCCCCTCGTCCTCCATGAGCAAAGTTCGGAAAAAGTTACAGTAGAGCGTCGTTTTTTTTTATTTAATTTTTTTTTTTTTTTTTTTTTTTTTTTTTGTTTATTTATACCTTCCCACCCTACCGTCCATCAATTCCCCCTACCGTTAAACTAAGCATCCCACAGTAGCCGCACTGGGCCCCAGGATGACGGAACATTGCTTCTAGTGGGGCCTGCTGACAGGCCAACCCGACAGTCGCCGAGTACAACAATCGGCACACTCTAGTCGGCAGAAGTAGCGGCAGCATCAAAGCTGTTCACAGCAACAGCTGCGCCTTACAAGTGTTGCGCCGTGCCGCTCGGCGCAATGTGAAGGATCGCGCGACTCCAAATACTGTATAAATACATTTACTGTACAGTACTTCTTATTGGCAAGTGGAAGTGTACAGTTCGATTGCATATATATTCGGTTTTCCGAACATCCATGTCCCCCAATTACTCTTCGGATAATCGACGTTCTACTGTATATAATATTTTAGCTGAATGAAGGATTTTCGACTTTTAACGTTTTGAACACTGCCAACAAACTTCAGACGCACGAAGTGAAATCCAAAAATTATTCCCATCTCAGAATATAAACATAAAAAGGTATTGCTTGTCCTCTAAGACGTGCACCTGCCACCTGCTGAATTACTAGCAGTGTGTGACAATACTGTTCATGGTTTGATTAGCGGCAGGGGGCCATATTTTCGTGGTTGAGTAAAACTTCATTGTTCATTCTTACTAGCTTCTGCCTGCGACTTCATTCACCTACTATGGAGAAACTTCGAAAATTTTTCCATGGTAGTTTTATCTGTATGTCCTACCCAGATCCAACTCTATCCCTCTCCAAAATTTCATCCAAATCTACCAAGTAGTTTATGCTTAAAAGCATAATTAACTTTCACAGTTATAATTATATTAGAGAGTACGATTAAATATTATCTGCTGCGTGACACACAGTAATTTACTTAAGACTAGGTTTGCCTTATTATGTCTTCCCGTAAGCGGTAAGAACCTGATGAAGTAGTATTGCAGCTGTATAGTTAATAGGCGCCGACTACGGGTATGCTCGGTTGCTCAAGCATCCCCCAAAATTTGAGTAGGTATGCTCGGCATACCCCACTGAAAATTTTGGTATTATTTTTTTATTTACGTTATATTTCTTGATTGTAATTAAATTCGACTCTCTCATTCCACTGATGGGCGGCTGGCTTTTGTAATCTTTTGTAAAAAGATTATCTAAAACAAACAGGTAATTGAATTCGTAGGCATTGAAATTCATGTTGACATGTGAGTGAAGTGATCATTTTCTAAATAGTCCGAATGTTAATGGAATGCTGCTTGTAAGTTCAATATCGTAAACTGAAGGCGGTAACCCTTAATTGTTGTATTAAATAACTAGAAATGAAGTGGGTTTGGTACGATACGATGAAAATGTGTGTACTACTAATTTAACGTTTATGTATTCTCTTAGGAGTCAATGGTCTTCAAGGAATCGTGTTGGTGTTAAGTCGTGACTTTTTTCATCCTGTTTACTGAATTGGTGTGTGATGTAACAATGGGTTGTAAACCTATTGGTATCAAGAGACATGGTATGACGGCAGTAGTGGTTATGGACTATTTTCCTAATACTGCATAGAAAATAAATCTGCAGAAGAAAGAAGGCAGGAAGACCATTCGATGTTAATTTTTGAGATAATGAACACAGTATTCACAACACAGGCACATCATTATCTGATATGCATGTCTAAGAAAACGAAAACTCTGCAAATGATTTCTGTACTTACTACAACGGAAAAACAGGTTCAAATGAACGCAAAAGCCGCCCAGTAGTTTTAAAACATGAAATGAAATTAATGGCTGTCAATCTCTTTACTGTATGTTAAAGAATTACTTTCGTCCTTTCAGAGATTAAAATGGTCCTAAATTAACACCGGACGAAGCAAAAAAAAAAAAAAAAAAAAAAAAAAAAAAAAAAAAAAATTCTTTACCTTTGTACCTGAAATTGGAAAAATATACTAAAGATTTTTTTTTTAGAAATACCTGTCGGAGGGGGGGGCTGCAGGCCGGCAACTACATCCCCCATATCGGAAACGCCACTGCTCACCCCAAGATTTTCAAAAGTCGGCGCCTGTGGTACAGTTTTAGTTTAGAGAGGGCCCCAACGTCATTTTTGCCCCGGGGCCCTTGCTGTAGTAGCTACGCCACTGCGTGCGAGCCACTGAATTACTTCGACGTCTTCCTTTAATACCGTCTGGTTGCGATCCCAAATACTCGAGAATTACCGAAGAATGTCTCGCACTAGTGTTGGGGTAACGTGCTCTACTTTAGACATGAGCTGTACATTGCAAGAATTCCCACTATAAACAGAAGTCAACCATTCGCCTTCCCTAACATTTGTTATTCTATGTCTATTCGACCTAGATATTTTGAATGACGTCGTTGTATTCTTTCACTTTTAAAGTTGCTGTGACTTTACCTCTTATAAATAAGCCGCTCTTTAATATGCAAATGAATAGCAAATGAGAGAATCTTGATTACAATTATAATTTAATTAAAAAATAAATTATATGCGACATCACCTGTACTGCAATCATTATTTTTAATGGTTGCCACTACTTTTTTCTATTATTAAAAAAAGTAAAAAAAGTAATTGAAAATACGAAACAGAATTTACTGTGCCTAAATGAAAGTAGTGGCGACCAGTAGTCTAATCTCACTTATTTATTTATTTTGTGAAAGTGTGCGTTTCCATACACTGTTGTTGGAAACACACAAATCCCCTGACCTACCTAACGTAGACAAGAGATAACCCCTCCAAAATATGTGAAAGGTGATTGAAATCAGGTACACGATGTTCATAAATAGTCCTTGTATTTAACAAAAATTATGTGACAAGTTATCAAAAACACGATATGCGTGAAAAAGTGTCAATTTCTTTAAAGAAAAAAAAAATCATACAAAAACAATGACTTGAATTAGCACAAACAAATATTATCTAATGCTCGCAATGCTTTTTACAGAATAAAGGACCAAATCTTAACACAAACAGAAAAAGTACAAGATCGACTGGCTATAGTCATAAATTTGGTGTGTTAACCTATCAAAAAAATGTATTTCAAGTCAGTAGAAGATTAAGTACTGAAACAGACACGCTCGATTAAAATCGACTATGAGACAACGCAAACTCACACTACGTCCCACTTATTAACCGCCAGACAATAATCTTCTCGCCTAGTTGATGTGTTGGCGCTACCTTACCTTATACAGTAGGAACAGCGTCGGCGAAGTCGAAGGGCCGTTGGTGGTAGTGCAGACTGATGGATGCGATTGTGGATGGAAAAACATCAACGCGATCGGCGCGGCAATTAACAAAAGTATTCAAAATACGGGAGAAGAATGCTGATTTTCGAGAAACAGTAAATTATCCTGATCACGAGTGAGCTTGTTCAGAATAACACCCACTTCAGAATATTTACTGCCGCAGTGGAGTAGCCGATCGGTCTAAAGCGTCTCGCTGTGGAGCGCGCGGTTGCTCGCCGTGGAGATTCGAGTCCTCCCTGGGGCATGGGTGTGTATGTTTGTCCTTAGGTTAGTTTACCTAGGTTTAAGTAGTTTGTAAGCTACGGACTGATGATCACGATAGATTTACAGACATTTTCAACATTTTGAGAATATTTACTAGTTTCTAAGTATATTACGGTGAATGCAAACAGCAATCACACAGATTATTTCTGACACTGTGCAATGGGCACACAAAATATTCTAAGTCCACCAAAGGTCCAACTGGACACAAATCGAGAGGTCTGAACACTTCGGAGTCCTCCACGCAACTCCACTATCTCTCCAAAAAAACACACTTCCAAAATTCTAGCTCATAGACTCCTCCCATATGTGACGTCAAGCCAGTAAGAGAGAATACCTAATGGTCTAACCAGTCATATCAAATTACTATTGTTTAAGCTACTAGGCTCCTCCCACTCGAAACTTTCCGTAGCATGAGCCGCATGTTGGCAACAGCACGAATTTTTGTGTCTCTCGATAAGCATCAGCAAACAGTCAAATTATTTTATCACCTCATAGTTGCCAACCCCCTTCACGAACACACCATGCCATCTCCACTAACAAAAGAAAGAAAAAAAACAACCTCGACACTCCATGCCTCCAGACGTGGCATCAACAAAATCGTAAAGTTAGGCTCCAGACTTTCGAGATCAGTGTTATAACTGCCTGCAGTTTATAGGTACACCCCAGCACAGAGTAACATATACAGAGGAGAACCCCCCCCCCCCCCCCTAAACCGCTGTCCTACGCTCCCATCGTAGTTCCGTAAGATGCTAGCAGGTGTCAGGCAGTTCCCCGGCTTAGTACCAGAAGACCACACTAGAGGCACTTCTGAGGGTGCCTCTCGCACGTCAGAGGGTAGCGTGGAGAGGAGGCTGAGGGGAGAGCTCGCGTCGCCTTCCACGTGGCCACGGCTGTGTCCGGTGTGCCGACGGTTGTGAGGAAGTGGTGGTGGGGTCAGCCGCTACCTCTCGCCTGGTCTGGCCAGTTTTAAAGGGCTGCTTCTGACAGCAGTGCCATCATGGGACATCTTGCTTCAGCACCCCCCGCCCCACACCCCTGAGCGTGTGACCGAGTTCCCATCTGTATATATTTGTCTGTGGCCCTGGAAAGGTCCCTGCTTTACGATCCAGGATAATGTCTTCCTCCAGACAATGAGGGTCTGTGCAGAGTTTACAATGCTGCAGGTCTGGCTTTCTCCACACATACACAGAGGAAGCCCCCCCTGAACCACTGTCCTACGCTCCCCTCGCAGTTCCTTAAGATGCTAGCAGGTGTCAGGCGGTTTCCTGGCTTAGTACCGGTAGACCACACTAGAGGCGCTTCTGAGGGTAGCGTGGAGGGGAGGCCGAGGGGAGAGATCGTGCCACCTACCATGAGACCACGGCTGTGTCCGGTGTGCAGGCGTCTGAGGGGAAGTGGTGGTAGGGACGGCCGCTACCTGCCGCCTGCTTTGGTCAGTTTAAAGGGCTGCTTGTGATCGCAGCGCCATCATGGGACATCTTACGAAACTGCTGGTAACTCTCCCTCCCCGCACCCCTGAGCGTGGGACGGGCCCTTACAGAGGTTTACCGTCTGTATATATTTGCCTGTTCTTTCTCCCTCCAAAGGCTATCAAGGCGTGCATTGCCTACCAGGAGTGGCAGCGGCTTTTCGATTTAGATGTCGACTTCCAGGAACGTCCGTGCGAGGCCAGGGCAGCTTCTGCCCTCCCCCACCCCCGCCACAGGGAGGCATCCTGTCCCGCTTTTTCGCTGGTGGCGGCGAGCGCCTAGCAGCAAGTTCCCAGGTGGGTTACTCCAGATGAACTGAAATCATGCAACGACCATTCCTATCATCTTGCATTAAAATGGGAATAATTAGAATATAAACAACCTATCACCCAAGGAAATAAACAGAATAAATAAAAAGTGGAAAAAATGAATAAAATAGCATTGCTACCTCTCAATTTAAATGACGTGTCTGTGTTAACTGGCTCCACACTAGAGTTACGTAACTAAGGCGATAAAAACGGAAATCTTACAGGCTCACTGTGTTGTCCATCCGTCCTTCCATTTGTCTTTTGATAAGATTCCTGGTCGCATGTTTTAAATCGAAATTTATGTCGTAATCTGAAGTCTATGGTCCCTTGTCAATAGAATCAAAAGGTATAGCTATTTATTTTTTTAGTTCAATACTTCCAAACTCACTCATAAAAACAATAGGGTAGTTCCTGTTGACACTAAGAATAGATTTCCACAAGAAGCAAAGAAAGAAAAAAATATGTGAAAATTGTTAATTTGTAATTAAACTGAATTAAAAATATTTTCCCCCTTTGTAGTACGTCTAGCTAGCGTCGATTGTTCATATCTCTGTATCTTAGAAAGAGCCAGAGGTATCAGTCTGAAATCTGTATCAGATACTAAGATATACTGTTCAAAAAAGTTTCGGACGTGCAGCCGCATAAAGTTTACTTTTTCTAATATTTCGGCTGAGAAACGTTCAGAGAGAGTCGAAGACACGCTCCAGCACGCGCTTCGTGCTTTTAAACGCTGAAGATGGCTAAACGTTTCTCAGCCGAAATATTAGAAGAAGTAAACTTTATGCGGCTGCACGCCCGAAACTTCTTTGAACGGTCATTGCGCCGCGAAAACATGAAGATGCACTAAGATATACTGTCTAAAATGTTCAAATGTTTGTAAAGCTATCGGACCGTACTGCGTGGTCATTAGTCCGTACCATACAAACTACTTAAACTTAGGTAAACTAACCTAACGACAACACACACCCCCATGCCCCTGGGAGGACTCGAACTTCCGAAGGCGAGCAACCGCGCGCTCCGCAGCGGCTACTCCACCGCGGCATATACTCTACCAAACGAATTGCACGAGCAGTTGGGTTCAGATAGTGTGTCTAGTGAGCATGTAGTGTAAAGCATCAACAACGTTACTTACCTGAAGCTATGGCATGGAGAGTCATAAGAAGATTGGAAGCGAGACAGAGATAGAGGGAGGTGGCTTTCAGCTGCTGAAGTGTCCCAAAGTGTAATTTCCGGGACTTGGACGCGATTTCAGACAACAGGAACCGTTAAAAGCAGTCAAGGCCAAGTTCGTCCATGGCTACGAGATGACCGTTATCTGCCGCGGTGGAGTAGCTGAGCGGTCTAAAGCACCTCGCTGCGGAGCGCGCGGTTGCTCGCCGTGGAGGTTCGAGTCCTCCCTGGGGCATGGGTGTGTGTGCTTGTCCTTAGGTTAGTTTACCTAGGTTTAAGTAGTTTGTAAACTACGGACTGATGACCACGCAGTTTGGTCCGATAGATTAACAAACATTTGACCGTTATCTCCGGTTAACAGCCCGTCGAGACAGGAGGCTGAATGCAGCTCAGCTGCAACGCAACCTCGAGGGAGCAACAGGACGCTCAATATCAACACAACAGTCCGAAACGGCATTGTTTAGCCAACCATATCTGGGCTGAGGAACATCGGGAATGAACTCGACAGATAAGTGAAGGTTTTATGTTCAGCCAGACAATCGTCGTTCTGGAGAGAACGTGGAACTCCAAAAGTCCTGCTTATATGGACGAAACATCACGATACCATAGTGGTGGATGCATGGTGTGGGCAGGCGTCGGTATTGACGGACGTATGGACTGTGTCGTTGAAAATGGCGCTTTGACTGTTCAGAGGTATAGAGACGTGATCCTTCGACCGTTTGTTGTGCCCTTAAGCTGATGCCATAGGAGATGGCTTGTTCTGATGGACAATTCCCGTCCCCATAGACCTACTCTGGTGGACAACATGCTTGAAACTGAGAGAATTGTTCATATGGAGTGGCCAGCTTGTTCACCGCACTTAAACCCGATTGAGCATACCTGGGAAGCGCTTAGCAGACGCATTGTAGCCAGACCGGCACCTCCCACAGCGGTTATAGACTTGGATATTGCCCTCGTGGATATGATTGATAACCTCATACTGTCCATGCCACATAAGTGTCCACTGTACCGGCTGTTCGCTCAGGAATTATGCGCCCAAATTGCGTGAAAATGTGATCACATGCCAGTTCTATTTGTCCAATGAATACCCGTTTATCATCTGCATTTCTTCTAGGTGTATCAATTTTAATGGCCAGTAGTGTAGTTGCACTGTTTGAAAGAGTATATTCCAGTCAATATTTTCAAAAGCTTTCTCCAAATCTACAAAACGTAAATTTGCCGTTGCTTAATTTATCTTCTGAGATTTGTCATTATGTAAGATTGCCTCGGGTGTTCCAACATTTGTCCTAAATCCAAACAGATCTTCCACCAGTTTTTCCATTCGTCTGTAAATAATTCCTGTTAGTTTTTTGCAACCATAGCTTATTAAACTGATAGTTTTGTAATTCTCACACCTGTGTGCACTTGCTTTCCTTGTAATTGGCTTATCGAAGCCGACCTTCACTGCGAAAGTGTTTCCGGTGTAGGATTTTGTGTACCAATTGATCTCTTATTTACGTCCCAAAAATTTCCAGTTATATTCATGTGAGGCTATCTGGGCGGCCATAACATTCGATGGAACTGTCCAGAATGCTCTTCAAATGAATCGTAAACAACTTTGGCTGGATGACATGGTGCATTCTCGTCCATCAAAATTCCTTTGTTGTTGTTTGGGAACATGAAGTCCATGAATTGCTGTAAAGGTTTTCAGGTAGCCGAATATAACTATTTCTAGTCAATGATCTTTTGGAACTTGGAATACCAAAGAAGAATGTTAGGCTTATAGAAGCGAGTTTGAAAAACACAAAAGGTGATTACGAGTGGGGAAATTGGAGTCAGAAGCATTTGAAATAAAGAATGGACTTAAGCAGGGAGATGCCCTGTCCCTGCTACTTTTTAATTTAGTTCTAGAATATATAGTGCGAATGGCAGCAGATAATTCAGAGGGTGTGAAGTTAAATGGAAATATTGATATATTAATGAGCTAAACATCATTAGCGGTAGGAAAGAAATGCGAATGCGTACATCAAGTGAAGACAAAACTAAATACTTGGTTACAACTAGAATGCAAAAAGCAATAGATCAGGAAATTATAAGAGTTAGTCACATGTAGTTGGAAAAAGTGAACGCGTTTAAGTGTTTAGGTGTGGAGATTACATGGAGAATGAGATTGAATCCGAGCTGAGGAAGAAATTACGAGCTGGAAATGGTTGCTACTTCTCACAGAATAGGTTACTCTCATCACGGTTATTGTCTAGGAATTTAGAGATAAGAATATACAAAACTATTATTCTTCCAGTTGTGTTGTATGGGTGTGAAACTTGGTCTCTCACTTTGCAAAATGAAAAGCCATTTCGAGCATTTGAAAACAAAATTTTGAGGAAAAGTTTCGTAGCAAAAAGGAATGACATTAGCGGTGAGTGGCGAAAACTGCATAACGAAGAGGTTCACGAACTCTGATTCAAGCCCAAGGTTCCTACAGAGAAGGTTGGGCCAATCCCTTCGGCAGCGATCAGAAGCCTCCGCGAGACGTCACCATCGAGAAGTGTCAGCAGCTTACGGGTGACACTGTTCCGCTTAAACTAATATTCCTTTCAAAAATGTAAGACAATATAATGAGTTATTGGTTCGGTAGATGCATACCTGTACAAGAACTCAATATTTCTACTTAAAACGGTGTTGAAGCCCGTACACTCTTTCTAGTAATCACAAAAATAAAACATAGATTACGGCTCCGCTTGACACACATGTCCATCAATTGAAACATTTCTGAATAGTAACCCATCCTTTAGTTCATTTTAAATATTGTACAATTCTGATTTGTACGGTACTGGAAATGCAACACTCACAAAAACGCTGGGTTTAGAATAGCACTTTGTGCATCAGAATCGGCAGTGTTGTGTAGTGTTACATTTTATTCATACATGCATTATATGAACAAAGGCTTTGATTGTATCTTTCTTTCTCCAATTTGGTACTCTTCTTAGGTTTAACGAGACTTTTGTGTGTCTGAAAAGAATTTTTCCAAAACCTGATGATATTTTCTCATCAATTTAGCATTTTGTCGATACTGAAGATTTTTGCATTGTTTTATCTGTCTTCTTAATGCATCAGCATGTAATACTTTTCTCGTTCTCAAAGTATTGTTTTCAGCTATTAAACGCAGATTTTTATCTTTTAGTAGTGATAATTCTTTATCGAGTCTCTTCATTTCATCCCCGATACAAACTTTCTCCGTTTCTGTGTTCTGATCCACTTTTTTTTTCTTTTTTCTTTTTCTTCTTCTTCTCCTCTGGTGATAGTCAAGAAGGTTGAAATCTCCTTGGTGATAGTGAAGCTAGCTAGCTTTTTAATTGTTTCACGATCTTTTGTCATTTGTTGGATAGAAACCGATGCAGCAACAGAAATGGCTCTAAAAAGATGCAGTATTGGACTGCAGTTGGGTTTAAGATCGCCTTTGACTCAAATATCAGTAATTCGCCTTGGGAGATCGCGTGATGGACCATTTTTAATGACGAGATTGTCACCCGATCAACAAGGCTGAATCCACTTATTACAGCATTCAGGATCTTTGGGAAACGAATAAAGCGTAGCATTACTAGATTTCGTCTTCTTCTGATAGTTTTAACGCACATAAACACCATAATTAGGCATTATTAATGTTAAATAGAACGCACAAACTCGATAGAACTCAAAGATAAACAGCAACAATCAAAAAAATTAACTTGCTTTAACACGTGAGAGGCAGCGCGAACTGAACGGAGTTTCTCGACAGTGACGTATTGCGCAGGATTAAGGTTCCTATAATCCGAGCTGAACTATCCGCCATTTTTGCCCCAATGTGCAGGACAGTTGTATGTGACTATATACGAGTCGCGACCGGAAAGGGAGTTTATAATCGAATTTACCGAAGAATTTGTGGAAAATGTGGGTGGCTGCTTAGCTGTGAACTGCACAAATCACTGCAGCAAAGGAGTGCGTATGTTCAAATTTCCCAGCAATCCAGAACGAAGAAAAACATGGGCTATAAATTGTCGCAGAAGCAATTGGGAAACATGACCTGGCGCTCAATTATGTATTGTAAGTATATGTAACAAATGTAGCTATAAACATGTCACTTATGTACAATTGCATTACTTCTCCCTGTCAATGATGCTGGAGCAGTTTGTTGCAGAATGTTTGTGACTTTTAATGAAGTTTTTCGCAGTTTTCAAAGTAGATAGGAATATTTATTGTGGTGCATTTATACGTAGTTTTCAACAGACTGAATAATACGTTACATAATTACTTATATATAAGGTCGAAGCATCTCTTACGGTCGCGTAACACACTCCAAAATACGACACTGGGTAAAATTTTACGACGCTTCTCGCCGGACTCCAGTGCTTATGTTGGCAACAGATGAACAATGAAGTGTAGAAGTGCGTTAATGTTTTTCACGAGCTACAGAGTAAATGTTATTGCTGCTCGTTTCACTCGCAGCAAAATTAATACTGTACCTGTTCCATGGCTGACAGGTTCTTGTATGTACCCTTGTCCGTTCAGAAAAAAATACTTTTCGTTTTAATTGAACTTGTCACAAAAACATTTATTGGTCATCTGAGTTGCCGTGATTGCCATTGGTGCCAACATAACCACTGCAGCCCGACGAGAAGCTATCTTATATTACGATTTTCTGTTGTATTAAAAGCGCATTCTAAATCTTTATAGGGCCATACACATTAGTTACTGTTCGATACACTTAGTGTGTGCAATATTAAATACATTTCATTAGAAATATTGTTTAAAACAATCGAATCGCAGTACGTTTATTACGACCCATCCGCTTGGTGGCGCTGCAGTAGCGAGGTTGCAAAAAATCACTGGGAGTTTGGCGATTGTTGCTTGTTAGCACGTAAGCAAGCAACGCCGCCAGTGTAGCGGCAGAAATTGCAGTGCGAAACTTGGCAGTGCGCATGCGCGGGCGGCGGCCGGGCGCGGCGCGGTTTACGGTCCAGTTAATTCTGGACGGCGCGCGGCGCGGCGGGCAGCGACCGCGCTTGCGAGAGCGCGCGGCGCGGCGGGCAGCGACCGCGCTTGCGAGAGCGCGCGGCCTGCCAACGTCTGCCGTCTGCCCGCCACTACAAATAGCCGCTCCCCAGGCCGCCGCCGGCCGAATATAATGCGCGCACTCCTGCCGTGAAATAAAGCCGCCGCATTGTCTCTGTCTCCGCGTTCTCACAGATGACGCATACACACACATTATCAAACGCGTTTTGCTCCCTTCGCGTTTTGTGACGCGATATCATAATTGTTCGAGGTGATGGAGCTCAGTAAACAACAAGACACTAACAAGAATTTTAGGGAGTTCGGTAGAAGTGATCCGCAAAATTACAGGACTACATCATCGACGTTGGTTTGCAACCGAATTTTTGAACATTTTTTTTCTTCGAACATTATCAACTATCTCGAAGAGAACGACGTATTGACCTATAGTCTACACGGATTCACAAAGTATCGTTCTGAATGAAATAAATCGCAACTTGCGATCAGTTATGGCTTCACAGTGCGCCTCGGTTGCACATTGATAGAGTGCCAGACTACAAATCCGAAGGTCGCGGGTTCGATCCCCGCCAGGTCCATGGATTTTTATCTGTCACTTTCCACTTCTTTCACCTCTGGCAGCATTGCTCATGTGAAAAATACCGAGTAGCACCGTGGTTCGGAACCCACGTTAAACTGTAGGTCCCCATAGGCTGGGTAAGTCAGTTCGAATGTCGGAGGAAGGCAACGGCGTACCACCTCCAAACAGGACCATGCCTAGTAAAGCACTGTGGTGTTCAAACCAATATTCGGATTGTTGACTGCTTTACCATACCTTTATGGCTTCACTGTACTAGGTGTAGATGGAATACCAAAGTGCGGCGAATGAAAATTTGGGCCTGGCCGGGATTCGGGACCGAGATCTCCTGCTTACTAGGCTGAAGCATTGACCACTCCGCCACCGAGGACACAGTGACCAGCCCGACTGCAGAGGACTCTTCCCTGCACGTCTCCCGCCACACCCAAATCTCCATTCGCCACGCTGTCTTTTTCCTATATTGCAGCCTATTTGTTCTGTAATGCTCGCAGCCACAATACTGTATTCCCGCATCAGGGAGAACAGACCATGAGGTATCGAAACACAATTAATTGTCGTCAGGAGCCCAGCCTCGGCTTGTATACAATTACATATTTTTGACGACGTTACAGCGTTCAATGAATGAAATAAATCGTAATTTGCGATCAGTTATGGCTTCACTGTACTTTGGTATTCCGTCTACACCTAGTACAGTGAAGCCATAACTGATCTCAAATTGTTATTTATTTCATTCATTGAACGCTGTAACGTTGTAAGTATCGTTCTTGTGAAACACAGCCAGCCCTTTACTTATATGAAGTGATAACTATTATCGACAAGGGCTCTCAAATACAGTATATTCCATATTTCTACGTTTAAGGCTTTTGATACTGTATCTCACAAGCGTCTTCTAATCAAATTGCTTCCTTATGGAATACCGACACAGTCGTGCGATGGGATTCGCTATTTCCTGTCAGAAAGGACACAGTACGTAGTAACTGACAGCAAGTTCAAAAATGTTTGTATAGCTTATGGGACTTAACTACAGGGTCTCACTCCCTAAACTACTTATGAACTACTTAATCCTAAGGACGGCACAAATATCCATTCCCGAGGAGGGATTCGAACCCCCGACTGTAGTGGCCGTGCAGACCGTGACTGGAGCGCCTTAGTCCCCTCGGCCACCGCGGCCGGCCTGACAGAAAGTCATCGAGTAAAACAGAAGTGATATCTGGTGTTCTGGAGGGAAGTGTTTAGGGCCCCTATTTTTCCTTGTCTTTATAAACGATTTAGGAGACAATCTGAGCAGCCATCTTATACTGTTCGCAGATGATGCTGTCATTTATTGGTTAATAAAGTTATCAGAAGATCAAACATAACTGCAAAACGATTTAGATATCTGCATGGTGCAAAAATTGGCAGTAGACCCTAAATAATGGTAAATGTGAAGTCATGCATATGACAACTAACTGAAATCCGTTAAACTTCATTTACACGATAAATCAATCAAATCGACGGGCCGTAAATTCAACTAAATATCTAGTAATTCTAGTTACGAACAACTTTAATTGGAAAGAACACACAGAAAATACCGCTGAGAAGACGAACCAAAGGCTACGTTTCATTGGTAGAATACATACTTAGAAGTTGTAACAGTTCTACTAAAGAAACTGCCTACACTACACTTGTGCATCCTATTTTGGAATATTGCTGCGTATTGTGAGACCCCCACAAAATGGGACTGACGGAAGATATAGAGGAAGTGCAGAGAAGGGCAGCTCGTTTTGTATTATGGCGATACAGGGGGGAGAGTGTCACGGACATGAATTAGGGTAGAAATTACAAGAAAGACGTTATTCGTTGCGGCGACGTCTATTTGCGAATTTCTTTAGGCATTTTTCTATTCCGATATCGAAAATATTTTGTTAGCTCACACCGACATGATCATCGTAATAAAATAAGAGAAATCAGATCGAAAACGGAAAGATGTAGGTGTTCGTTCTAACTGCGCAGCCTTTAGAGAACGGAAAAGTAGAGAAATATTACGAAAGCGGTACGATAAACCCTCTGCCAGCCTTTTACGTGTTATTTGCAGCCACACAAAATTATTATTATTTGCAGTTTTCGAGGGCCACTGACAAGAAAACGCATTTTTGTTCACTCTATGGATTACTGGGAGAAGAAAGGAAGCTTAAGGTTTAACGTCCTGTCTACTGAGTGGTCATTACAGACGGAGCTGACGGCCGCGCGGTCTAAGGCGTCATTGTACGGACTGGCTGGCCGTTCCCGCAGGAGTCCTCCCTCGGGCATGCGCGTGTGTGCTGTCCTTAGTGTAAGTTAGTTTAAGTAGTTTGTAAGTCTAGAGGATGATGATCCTAGAAGTTTGGTCCTATAGGTATAAAACATTTGAACTGAGCTAACGCTCGCAGTTTTGGGGCAGAATGAGGAAGCAAGCCGACCGAGACCTCTCAAAGGAATCAACCTGCTATTTTCATCGAGTGATTTAGAGAAATTACAGAAATCCTAAATCTGGATGGCCGGAGGTGGATTTGAACCGCCGTCCTTCCGAATGTGAGTCCAGCTTGTTACCACTGCGCCACCGGACTCGATTTGTGGATTATACAACACAATAATATCATCATTAAATCTTGCCCTTACTTCCTAGTACTTCTTACTTTTCTTAGTTTTCCGATTATTTTATACTTCGATGACAATAACTATGTGGCATAATTTTAAAAAGTGGTTCCCAACCTGCAGCCCGCAAGAGGCAACATATGGTCCACCAAAGATACAAAATTTTAAACTTTTATTAATTTTAAATTATTAAATATCGTTACGTGGTCAGTCAATCGCACTGTGCGCACCATTACTTGACAACTTCTCTGATGACAGAAGTGGAAAACATCGGAACCATTTGAAATATATTCACTTGTCTCCTGCTGTTGTGGATTCAAAATGATAGAAACTGTTAGAACACATTTGAGTTCATCCTCTTGGGTAGTTTTGTTGTAAGAATGCAAAATCACGCAATAATATTCTAGAAATTACCTTCCCTTATCTTACGATTTTCTCCACGACTTATTTGGGTGAACAGCAATTTCCAGCTTAAAAACAAATCCAGGAATCGTAATGATCGCGTGTAGCTTGAAGCAACAGTATTAGCCCTTGTATTACTGCACTTGAAAATAAGATAAAAGTTGCAAAATCACGTTACTGTAAACCAAATTTAATATTCTAGTAAAGGTTTCTATTACTATAGTACTGTCAGTACATATTACTTTTGACTCTAATGATGATGTTAAAAGTTCTGATCAAAATTTATTTTTATAGTGACACTGTTTATTTTTCTTAAACCTAGTGGTTGCTGCTCGCAAAAAATAAATCAAAGTGGTACCTGAACTAAAACTTGCGTGGGAGCCACTGATTTACGGAGTGAAATGGTAGGGCCAACCGAAGGCCATCGCAGTTCCCTCTGAAGTTTCATGAGATAACCATGTTCCTTACTTCGCAGGTTAATGCCGGAGGTTGGAGTCCTCCATGGGTGAGTGTATTGTTCCAGAGACCTAGGGAATGATGACCCCATCAGTTTGATCCCTTAGGTTTTACAAACATTCGAACAATACCTTTGGCTTCACACTGACAAAATGTTCCCCTCTCTTGCAATCCACCGGTCAAATAACTGTTTTATTCTAGTTACAAACAACATCCATTCATATTTCCACAGGCAATGCACTTTTGTGACTTTTTCAATTAGTTTTTATCGTGAACCAACAGATGACGTATTGCTTTTCCTGATGAGTTTGACCTGTACCGTTTGATTTTAATTTCTTACTACCCACTCCCACCACCATGAACCATATATACGCCCTATGGCTGAGGTGGGGCGGATTGCGTGTTTCAACGATTCAGATAGCCGTACTGAAGGAGAAAATATAGTGGAGAGATGTTTGGTTAGAGACCAGAAAATGTATGCTTCCTGAAGAGGAGCAGCAGCCTTTTCAATAGTTACAGGAACGAGAGTCTGAATGATTGACTAAGCTGGCCTTGTAAGATAAGCTGACGTGCCATCCATTTACTACGAACGGCTGTAAACAAGGGGAAACTACAGTCTACCTTTGCATCTACATCCATACTCAGGAGAATATGTGCACTATTGTCATTTCCTCCTCCTCTTCCAGTCGTGTATGGTTCGAGGAAAAACTATTGCCGTTATGTCTTCATATGGCTCTGATCTCTCTCAAATTTTATCCTTGTGGTTGTTTCTCGTGATAGAAGTAAGCAATATATTGATTGACTCCTCGAAAAATCTACGCTTTTCAGAACTTCAACAAAAGCCTGTACTGCGATACAGAACGTCTCTCTTGCAGCTTCTGCCACTGGAATATCCTAACCACCTCTATGACGCTTTGGCACATACTAAATGAGCCCGTAAGGAAGCGTGCAGTTTTGGGTTGGATCTTCTCTTTGTTGTATTAAAATCACAATTTTGTGCATGTTTTACAAGTTTATTTTTACTGAGTTAGCAGGTTTTCGGTTAAAAAACACCTCCTCAGACTTGGAAGATGTGGATTTAAGCACATAGGAAAATTGTATCTTTGGCTCTACTGTGGTGATACACAGAATAGACCTTTCTAGCAAACTTAATATTCTGTGAATCTTAGGCAACTATAAATTAATATACACTCCTGGCCATTAAAATTGCTACACAACGAAGATGACGTGCTACAGACGGGAAATTTAACCGACAGGAAGAAGATGCTATGATATGCAAATGATTAGCTTTTCAGAGCATTCACACAAGGTTGGCGCCTGTGGTGACACCTATAACGTGCTGATATGAGGTAAGTTTCCAACCGAATTCTCATACACAAATAGCGTTGCCTGGTGAAATGATGTTGCGATGCCTCGTGTAAGGAGGTGACATGCGTACCCTCACTTTTACGACTTTGATAACGGTCGGATTGTATGTGGTCTATCGCAATTGCGGTTTATCATATCGCGACATTGCTGCTCATTTTGGTCGCGATCCAATGACTGTTAGCAGAATATGGAAGCGGTGGATTCAGGAGGGCAATATGGAACGCCGTGCTCGATCCCAACAGCCACGATCACTAGCAGTCGAGATGACAGTTATCTTATCTGCATGGCTGTAACGGATCGTGCAGACACGTCTCGATCCATAAGTCAACAGATGTGGACGTTTGCAAAACAACAACCATCTGCTCGAACAGTTCGACGACGTTCGCAGCAGCATCGACTATCAGCTTGGAGACCATGGCTGTGGTTACCCTTGACACTGCATCACGGACAGCAGTGCCTGCGTGGTGTATGAAGCGCCGAACCTAGGTGCACGAATGGCAAAACGTCATTTCTTCGGATGAATGCAGGTTCTGTTTACAGCATCATGATGGTCGCATCCGTGTTTGGCGACATCGCGGTGAATGCATATTGGAAGTGTGTATTCGTCATCACCATACTGGCGTATCACCCAGCATGATGGTATGGGGTGCCATTGGTTATACGTCTCGATCACCTCTCCTTCGCATCGACGGCACTTTGAACAGTGGCCGTTACTTTTTAGATGTGCTACGATCCGTGGCTCTACCCTTCATTCGATATCTGCGAAACCGAACACTTCAGCTAGGATAATGTACATCGCATATTGCAGGTCCTGTACGGGCCTTTCTGGACACGGAAAATGTTTGACTGGTGCCCTGGCCAGCACATCTCCAGATCTCTCACCAATTGAAAACGTCTGGTCAATGGTGGCTGAGCAACTGGCTCGTCACAATACGCCGGACACTACTCTAGATGAACTGTGATATCGTGTTAAAGCTGCATGGGCATCTGTACGTGTACACGCCAGCCAAGCTCTGTTTGACTCAATCCTCAGGCATATCAAGGCCGTCGTTACGGCCAGAGGTGTTTGTTCTGGGTACTTATTTCTCAGGATCTATGTACCCAAATTGCGTCAAAATGTAATAGCATGTCAGTTCTATTATAATATATTGGTCCAATGAGTACCCATTTATCATCTGCATTTCTTCTTGGTGTAGCAATTTTAATGGCCAGTGGTGTAATCACAACATTTTCAATGAATGAGCAATTTTAATTAATAAATTACTTGACAATTCTGCTGTGAAAATTACAGAACTATTAGTCATAGTTGCAAAATAATAACCCGGATTATTTACAAACGAATGGAAAACTTGGGGAATTCAACCTTGGGGAAGATCAATTTCGATTTAGGAGAAATCTAGGTACACGGGAGGCAATACATTACGACTTATCTTAGAAGATAGGCTAAGGAAAGGCAAAACAACGTTTTTAGCACTTGTAGATTTGGATAAGGCTTTTGACAATGACAGCTGAAATAAACTCTTTCAAATTCTGAAGGTAACAGGGGTGAAATATAGAGAGCGAAGAGTTATATTCAACTTGTACAAAAACTAGACAGCGGTTATTAGAGTCGAAAGGCATGAAAGGGACGCAGAGATTGGGAAGAGAGTAAGACAGGGTTTCCCAAATGTTTTTCAATCTGTAAATTGAGCAAGCTGTGAAGGAATGCAAGGGGAAATTTGGAGAGGGAATTAAAGTTCAGGGAGAAGAAATAAAAACTTTATGGTTTGCCGATGACAGTAATTCTGTCAGAGACTGCAAAGGATATGAAAGAGCAATTTAATGGAATGGACAGTGTCTTGAAAGGAAGCTATTAGATGAACATCAACAAGAGTAGAACAAGGATAATGAATGTAGTGTCAGAAAGTCAAGCGATGTTGAAGGAATTAGATTAAGTAATGAGACAATAAAAGTAGTAGATGACTTTTGTTATTTGGGCAGCAAGATAACTTCTGATGGCCGAATTAAAGAAGATATAAAATGCAGAATGGCTAAGGGAAGAAAAGCGTTTCTGAAGAAGCGAAGTTTGTTGACATAGAATATTAATTTGTAAGGAGTCAGGTTTTCCTCACTGTCATTTCCTGCATATTCCGACCACACAATCACATTCTACTCACCAAGACTAATCTTGTATATAAACTCAATGATGTACGGACATTTTCAGTGATAATAACTACAATATGATACGCAAATCATGAGATCATGTCGCTTGTGGGACAAGATAATCAAGGGTGATGCATACTAGTGAACAAACACCCAGAGTTTTTGTAAAGTGGAAGCGAGGGCTGTCGCGCAGGTGAGCGGAAGGGTCCACACAATAGCCACCATGGGCAGCAACTTAAAAATCCTCCTTACACTCTGGGGAAACACGACACGGACGCTTTCGAAACCTCTTTGTAACCCGTTTAGAAGGAACAGACAATAGTTTTTTTTTTCAAACAAGGCATGTTTACTTCTAACTTAGGATGCACGACGAAAGTGAATTCCAGAAGACGCTGTTTATTTTGAGAGGAATGCCTAAACGAGACGTTAGCTGACGTACTATTGGCCGGCGATCCATACGGTGTTTTAAAACGCGAGCGAGGCACTGGTGATTGTGGACTGGTAACACATAGAAAATATTGTGGGGAAGGCGAATCAAAGGTTACGTTTCATTGGCAGAACGCTTCGAAGATGCACCAGCTCCACCAAAGAGACTGCCTACATCACACTTATGCGTCCTCTCCTGGAGTACTGTTGCCCCTTCTGGGACCCTCACCAGGTGGGACTGACGGAAGATATTGAGAAGGTTCAGAGAAGGGCACTCGTTTTGTTTTATCACGTTACGGGGGGGGGGGGGGGGGGAGCGTCACGGAAATGTTGCACGAATTGGGGTGGAAATCATTAAAAGAAAGACGTTATTCATTGCGGCGTGATCTGTTTGCGAAGTTTCAATCACCGACTTTTACTTATGAATGTGAAAATATTTTGCTAGCACCCACCTACTTAGGGAGACATGACCATCCCAATACAATAAGAGAAATCAGATCGAAAACGGAACGATTTAGGTGTTCTTTATTCCCGCGCGCTATTAGAGAATGGAACGGTAGAGAAAAGTTATGAAAGTGGTTAATGAACCCTCTGCCAGGCACTTAAATGTGATTTGCAGAGTATGTATGTAGATGTAGATAATAGTGTTGGCCAAGATACCTCATATCCGGTGTGAACACAGACAGGAAACATTAGTTAACGCTTGCGAGCGCATTTTCGAGTAGCAACACATAGGCTAGTCTGAGACTGAAGTACCACTCCAATTTACACCCAGACTAGCATTTATAGTTCGTTCTTGACTTTATCAAGATGCAGGAAAAGTGCGATCGGCGGTAGTCGATCAATATAGATAATATTTAGTTTCGGTTTCAGCGAAGATGCAGCTAACAGCCATTGACACAGCTAATGGTGTTGTGTGCGAACACTTTAGGTGAACTCCACCCATATCAAACAGCAATAACAAATACATTTTTTGACCGTTGCGTAACATTTCGGACTTTTGCGACAGCCTTGAACGTAAACTGGCGAAATTGAATTAATTTTAAAGCCAAGTAGGCGCGGTTATTCAGCCATTCTACCAACTTTATTTTATTTTGGAAATTGCTTATACTTTCATCTATCCTGTCAACCTATCCGGAACTTGGAAATTAAAATATCTAATTTATTGCTGTTCAATCTTCCGGGTTATGTGGTCGTGGTCGAAGAAACATATCTGCTCCTGACGTTTCGTCCAGAGCTGCGCTGGACATCCTCAGAGGTGCTACTGGTAGCGGTGAGTCTTGCCGACTGACGAGTCTGCGGCCAAGGAAAGGTAAACAAAAGGACAGCAACAAAACACAACTATGGAAGAACACCGTTTCTCTCTCCTTCATTAAAACAGTTACGGATCAGATAAACACGAGATGAGACCGGTTTTTAAACCAACAAAAAAGATAAGTCAGGCACTCAGATCTGTAAAGGACAAACGCCCTCCTCTATCATCCAGTGGGGTGTACAAAATTCCGTGTTCTTGCGGAAAAGTGTATATTGGTACTACAAAAAGGAGTGTGAATACAAGACTAAAAGAACACAAAAGTCTTTGCCGACTGGGTAGAATTGAGAAATCAGCTGTAGCTGAACATGTTTTCAAATCTGGAAATCAAGAACTGAAGTTTTCCGAAACAGAAATTTTATCTACAACGACGAACTATTATCCACGACTGTACAGAGAAGCAATCGAAATATACAAACATGGGGATAATTTTAATAGAAAGGAAGAAGCAATGAAACTTAATGACATATGGACTGTGGCTCTTCAGAGTAGGTAGTTACGCTTTTATCTTTGACCATCGACTACCGAAAGTTATGTTTTATCTTTGACAAGGCTTATCTCTGCTGCGCACGTGAACACTTCACCACGCCCCCCTTTTGGACAGTATTTATACCGCTCTCCTACGCCCGACTCGTTCCTCTCCCAGGGCAACTTCCGCACCCTTCCTCTACCGGATACCGAAATTCGTCCTGATATCTACCCCTCCTACCAACTATGATCCCTTCCCCGTAGCGTCAGCACCCCTCCCCTCTCTCCCGTCCCTTTTCCTTCCCGCCCGCTTGGCTACCCCTTTCCCATGCCCAGAGTCTCGTCCATCCTTCTCTCCCCTCCTTCCCTCCCCCTCCCCCCCCCCGCACTCCCCCATCCCTCCCACCTCCCACCTCCATCCCCCTCCCCACCCCATGCGGGGGCGTCTCGACTTTTTACCTATGTGTACAGTGCCTGTGTGTCCAGTGTCGTGTGTTTTTAATTGGTGTCTCCGTGATCGCCGTCTCCAAGTTATTCTGTGCGCCGTCCACTATCTTCGTTTTTATCCTTGGTGTTTCTGCGATGTACTTTTAAATTGTCGCCGTGGCCAACTGTGTGTGTTTTAATACTACTCGTCTGTTTCTCGTTTTCTGATATATGTTTGTCCCGCTTGTCCATGTACATTTTAGTCCGTCGAAAACTCAGTGTGTCGATTGTCTTTTTCCGCAGTTTTATCCCTCTATTTTGTATATTGTTTTTCTCCACTCTTGTCATTTCATGTATATCACATGGCTGAAGAGCAGCCACCGCAGCTGCTGCCAGCCTGCCAACTGTTTTTACAGTTGGCTTGAAAATACAATAAAGAGAGAGAGAGAGAAAAAAAAAGCCCGGCTCGTCAGTCGGCAAGACTCACCGCTACCAGTAGCACCTCTGAGGATGTCCAGCGCAGCTCTGGACGAAACGTCAGGAGCAGATATGTTTCTTCGACCACGACCAAATAACCCGGAAGATTCAACAGCAATTATTTCAGCCGGTCGTGAAAGCCTTCACTGCATCTAATTTATTGTTTTTAAATATAAATTTGAGTTTTCTAAAAATGTTGAAACAATAAACACCTATAGTTTTCAACGAGCTTTTTATTTCAGTAACTAGCGACTTCACTTTAGTACCCGAACTGATCCTCACTAGTCACACTTTGTTAATTTTAATTTTTTTTCTTTTCTTTTTTTTTTTTTTTTTACAGGAGATGCCATCTACATCTACCTTTACACAAGTGATAATGTTTCACCGACAAGTGATAAGGTTTCACCGATTGTAGGTAGGCAAGGAGCCTCTTCTGACTTCTACGTGACATGCTGTTGATGTCTTCGTTGCAGGAGCCTCGAAATCTCAACAGAATTGCTTTCACGTTATAAATTTAAACGTTCAGAAGCCCTTTCTGAAAGGTCTGGAGTGTAGCATTGTGTGGGAGTGAAACGTGGACGATAAGGAGTTCAGACAAAAAGATGATAGAAGCTTTTTAAATGTGGTGCTACAGATGAATGATGAAAATTAAATGGGTTGATCATGTAACTAATGAGGAGGTGCTTAACTGAATTGGGGAGAAAAGGAGTTTATGGCATATCCTGACTATAAGATGGGATAGATTGGTGGGACACATTCTGAGACATCAAGGAATCGTCAACTTAGCATTAGAGGGAAGTGTGTGTGGGGTAAAATATACTACATACAAGGAATGGTGTGCCTCGGGGTCTATTCTTGACCCTGTCCTCTTCCTTTTGTTCATCAATGACCTCCCAGAACGTATACCTGATGACAGCTCCTTTATGCATGCCGATGGATACAAATATCTATTACCGGTAATGTCGACATATTCTAAGATGCAATCAATGAAACCACTGGCCAATTACAATCTTGATTTGAAGCAAATAGATTACTCATAAATACACAGAAAACTGTATGCATAAATTTTCACACAAGACAAAATCTTACCCCTTGTAACACAGCAGTAGCCATTGGCAAAGACTCCATTGTTAACAGACTGGACACCAAATGTCTTGGACTTACCATAAATAATACTCTAAATTGGAAACCACACATTGAGGCCTTGTCACAGAAACTCAACAAAACATGCTATTTTCTACATGCTATTTGAATATTCAAGGGCTAAAAGATAAAGAATTCATTGTAAACACTTTTGCTTTAAATAATAACATTGATATTTTTTGTCTAAGTGAACACTAGGCTGGAGATAGTGAACTTTCTGTAGTTAAATTTGATAACTATAATCTAGCAAATAATTACAGTAGAAAATTGTATATAAGAGGTGGTGTGGTAATCTACATTAACCTGCCACTTAGTTGTTTGAAGTTGGATCTAGATTATTTATGTGACGAAAAGAATTTTGAGGTTACTGGAATAGTTATTGACAATTTTAGGTTAATAATAATATCCTTGTACCGGTCACCTAAGGGTATCATTAGTATATTTCTAGAAAAACTGGACATGCTGCTAGAGATATTTAGTGAGAAAAAGTGGTCACATTCTGAAGTAGTAATAGGTGGTGACCTGAATGCAGATTTTGATGTAACAACAACCAAACATAGGGTCACTGAGCTCAAATATATTTTAAGTACAATTTACACTTTATCAACAGTAGACCCACAAGAGATGAAACTTGTCTTGATAACATATTTGTAAATTTTGAAACTACAGAATCATCATGCGAAGTAACAGTATTCCCATTCTCTGATCATGATCCTGTATCATTAAATTATGTCAATAGATTTTGTGCTGATGAGAGTAATATTGAAATGTATGTCCCAAAGGTGGTAATCAGACCTGTCACAGATGACAAAATTGTCAGATTTCGTCAGTCCCTTACCAACAGAGCTTGGTTTAGTCACAATATTGTCACACATTATAGTTTATGTAATGATTTGCCACCAAAGCTAATGTTTGAAAGGTTTTTTTAAAAGCATTTATAACACAATTTAATGACTGTATTTCCACAAAGAAATGTAAAATAACTAACAAAGAACATAGCAGTAAGGGTAAAAATAAGCAAAATCCATGGTACACCATACAATTAACAAATCTTAAAAACCAAGTTATGCTCTTGCACAATATGTGTAAAAATCTTAAGACTGACCATGCCAGATCAGTCTATGTTAAAACTAGAAATGAGTATAAAAAAGCCATTGCAGAAGCTAAGAAAGCACACAGTTTCAGCTCCATTGAGAATTCCACCAATAAGTGTGAAGCTGCATGGAAACTAATTAACAGTGTAGCTAAACATGAAAGAAACAAGAGAATTAATGTAAGTCCCCAGAAATTCAATGATTTTTTATTGAATCTGTACAAGTAGGAAATGCAATCATCAAACCTGATATTACCTCATCACAGATCTTTTAAAAAAATATCTCTAAACCACCAGCAAATACAAGTATGTTTTCCTTCTTTGAGGTGTCTCCTAGTCATGTCCTAGGAATAGTAAAATAGCTGAAATCATCTGACAATGTAGATATATGACATTTCTTGCACTATTTTAAGGAAAGTAATAGATAGTATTGTGTACCCTTTAAGATACTATATAAACAAGTGTATAACTGAAGGATATTTTCCAGATGAGCTGAAAGTATCTAGAGTAGTTCCGATATATAAAAAAGGTGATGTTGACTCCCCTTCTAGTTGCAGGCCAATTTTCATAATCTTTCTAAAGTATTTGAATGTGTAATCTATCAACAATTATGTGCTTATTTTGAAAATGCAGAAATAATTAGCAAGCCACATTACAGTTTTAGAAAAAACCTGTCAACTCTTGACGCTATAGACTCAGTAGTCAAATACCTTCATCAAGTTCTTGAGAATAAAGGCTTTGCTCAAATCACCTTTTGTGACTTAGTAAAGCATTCGACTGTGTAGAGCATAAAGCACTTTTAGAAAAAATGGAATTATATGGCATTAGAGGTAACAGCCTTCAATTGTTAGAATCATACCTACAGAACCAAAACCAAGTAGTTTGTGTCGGAAACGAAATGTCCAGTATGCAACAAGTAAAGATAGGTGTTCCACAAGGATCTGTATTAGGCCCATTTCTGTTCCTAATCATGATCAATGCCATCATTTATCAAGTCTCCTACCGTTTTATACACAGACGATACAACTTTTCTCCACTGTAGCAATGAGTTCAGTAACCTCAAAACCTGTGTTGCAGAGACAATGGAACAAGCTTCCTATTGGTTTAAGGCAAATGGCTTCTTACTTAATAATGACAAAACACAACAAATGGTTGTTAGTTTAAAAAACAAGCTTCCCTCAGATGATCCAACTTACGTTACGTTTTTGGGTGTATATTTGGATAATAAATTGTCTTGGGCTCAACATATAGAATATGTTAAGTTGTCCAAAGTGATTTATTTGTTAAGGCATCTTATCAATTGTGTACCTGAAAAGTATGTTAGAACATCCTATTTTTCTTTCTTCTGAAGCATACTAACATATGGCATCATTTTATTGGGAAACTCAAGTTCTGTGCATGACATCCTCATACTGCAGAAGAAAGCTATTAAGGTAATTTCTGGTGCTACATATAAGGCACACTGTAAACCTCTGTTCCGTGAACTAAAAAATTATGACTGTAATAAACCTCTACATATACTATGTTTTACTTTACACAAAAAAGAAGTTACCACAGACAAAACGTAGAGAAAACGTTTATGGTTACAACACCAGAAGGACTAGATGCATTTATATCCCATACCACAGACTGTCGAAAACTATTAATAGTTATGAACTCATGGGACACAAATTATTTAACGAACTTCCACAATCTGTACAAGAATTACCTGGACAGGCATACAAACAAACACTGTATGACTGGCTAGTTGCCCATCCATTCTATGAAGTAAATGAATATTTTAACTATAATATGACACTGTAATCCTATTAGCAAAACTGTTTCTTTTCATTCATCAATTGTATGTAATATATGTATGTCTTTGTCTCCTATTAGCAAAACTGTTTCTTTTGAATTATCAATTGTATGTAATATATGTATGACTTGTCTATTGCTGTTATGGCTGAATGACAATAAAATCATTATTATTGTTATTATTATTATTATTATTATTCTACGATCAGAGATACAGTCAGTATAGATACTTTGAAGCTGATATACCATGCTCTGTTTGAGTCCATTTTGAGTTAGTTTGAGTCCATTTTGAGTTATGGCTTGATCTTCTGGGGAAGTAGTTCTGAATCCCTTGTAATTTTCAAAATTCAAAAACAAGTGGATAGAATAATAGCCTAAAAAAAAGATTTGAACACTGCAAACCACTGTTCAAAAAGTTAAAAATACTCCCACTCCCATGTCTCTACACACTGGAAGTCGCTTGTTCTACAGTCCAGTATCTGGAATCCCTCAACAGAAATGCTGACCACCACACATGACACAAGAAATAAAACCCACCTGCAGATTATACCTCACAACACTAAACTATATGCTATGGGCATCAAAATTCATAACCACCTCCCTCCAGACTAAAAAACAATAAAAAAATCCAAAAATAATGAGAATTAAATTAAAGGAACTATTACTGAATCACTGCTTCTATTCCATTAAGGAATTTCTGGAGACAAAATTCTAAGTTATATCTGTTAACCAATATGTTACGATTTACATGTAATGTCTTATTTGTAAGTACTCTACTCTGCAACAAAGTTTCCTGTGCTAAATTGAAACATAATGTATTATAGTAACTTTGCAAATCATGTGGATTACACTTTTACTAATGTAATATGTTTCAGCTGAAAGAATTTGCATACTGAATTATCCATGATAATTTAAAGAACTAATATTTTCACCTTATAGATATTTTCAATAATTTACACAGTACTGTTTTTTTTTTGTGCTTATAATTATTTTTGCCTATATTTTTCTGCCATGTGAAGTCTTAATTTAATTTTTATAACACCATTTGCCTTATTGTACAAAGTACAGAAGTGTTTTATTCTTAGTGGCTTGACTTATATCATTGTGTGCTATACTGTACAAATGTTTGATCTTCAGGATAAATAAAACAAACTTACTTAGATTCAATAGGATGTAGATTGCCGGATGTATTCGCAGATGAAGAGACTTACACAGGACAGGGTAGCGTGGAGAGCTGCATCAAACCAATCTGCAGACTGAAGACCACAATAACAACAAATGCTAAGGAATATTTTAAATATTTGGGAAGCGAATCAGAAATAAAGCATAAATTGGAAAATGTACTTGAATGATATCCCATAGCGGTGAGTGATACTCTAGCATTGGCCGAACAAGTGCTTCTTAACGTCCTTCCTTTTTCACATACTACACATCCTCAGGATTATTCCAATGAAACTCACTCTGATATCTGCCTTAACCACAATTTTATAAGGTCATTCCATTTCAAACTGCTTCTTAGCCCCTATGTCTACTCCCAGATACTTTATGGTAGTAACTGCTTCCAGTATTTGTCCTGATATTGCATAGGGATCTCTCTATGTAAACGCAGAACTCTGCCATTCTCTCCAACATGCATTGATACACTGCATATTTTCCTGCATTTTGCTACTTCTCAATATACATCATCATCTGCTACAAGATATTGTGAAAAGCAACAGTCTTATAACACTTTCTTGGGGCATGACAGAAACCGTTTTCACTTCTGTAGATTTCTTTGAAAATGGCATGGTTCGCTCTGTTAGCCAAAAACTCTTCAATACAGTCAGTTAGTCAGACACTCAATACACTCGCACTTTATTCACCTGGCAATGGTGCGGAATCGTATCGGACGGCTTGCGGACGTCAAAAGGCACGACATCTTCCTGGAACCTGTATCTACTGCCCTCTGGATCTCACGGATGAACAGCACGAGCTGGATTTCTCGTGATGATTCCTGCAGAGTAGATTTTCGGTCTCCAGAAATGTCATAATATCCTAACATAAAACGAGTTCCCAAATTCTGCAACTGACCGACACTTGAGATAAAGCTCTAAAGTTTTGTGCATCTGATCGACAACCATTCTTAAAAATGGAAATGATTTGCACATTCTCTAATCCTTTGGAACACTTTGTTCCTCTAGATGCCTTCGGCACACTGCTGCAAGAAATGGGACAAGCTTCTTCGCGTACTCTGTGTTAAATCAGTTTGGTACAGTAATCCATCAGATCCAGCAGCCTTTCCTCTGTCGAGCAATTTTAATTGTTTTTCTATCCTTCTGACATTTATTTTAATATTTGCCATTTTCTCATCAGATCGGTGGTTTATAGGAGGAAGTACAGTGAAACAGCTTTGGAAAAAGACATTTTGTATTTCAACCTTTTGTGCGTAATTCTCTGTTTCAGCACCATTGCGGTCACAGTGTGTCTGAACATATGGTTTCGAGCAGTTTACCAATTTGATGCAGGATCAAAATTTCTTAGATTTTCTGGCAAGTCAGCCCACAGAACTTTGCTCTCAATATCGTTGAACCCCTCTCACATCACGCCACTTATGCTACTTTTGGTGTCGTTTGATTTTTATTCATCTGCATGATGTTGGCTATGTTTGTATTTGCAATGGAGTTCTCTTTGCTTTAATAAAGGTTTTCTGACATGGTTGTTAAACCATTCCCATCTCTCAATTTTACTCGGTACATAGGCCTACTTATCTAACACACTGCATAGTGTTCTTATCTTTGTCAATAGATGCTCAACACTGTCACTGCTAGAGACAAAACTTTTGCTCTGAACTTAGCCGCTTTTCGGTTTTGCTAAACAGGGAGATCTTCCTACCTTTCTTGATTTTTCAGTTTACAGCTTTATTCATTGAAGCTAGAACAACTGTATGATTTCCTGTTCTACACTGAGAGGAAAATATCAGGTCAATTTGTTATCAGCAGGTCTAATACTTTATCCGCACGAGTCTATTTAACCGCCAGAAGTAATTTTCGGATAATGCACTAAGAACAATATTGATCCATTCTCTGTACCTGCCACCCATCTTAAAACTTGAGTCTTCCAGTCTATATCTGTTAAGTTAAAATCTCCACGTAGAACTATTTTTGTATACTCATTTTGGGATGCTACGGTTGCAGTGTTTGGAAGGTGGAGCGTGGCTAGCTAGGATTGTGGACAAGGTCTACAACAAAAAGGAACGATTAGTTCACAAATACTTTTATTGTGAATGATTTAAGTACTCAACTTTTATGTGTGGTGTTTGTAGTACACGGCTGGCTAATTCATTCTGCTATACCGGTATTCTCGTTAGCTATAGTCAGTACAAGTGTTTTTGCCTGAGCTGGCTTGCTGTAGATGGATTCGTTGCTGGTAGACTGCTCCAGAAATGACGTCTATACTCGGTAGACGGGTCTGTCATCTGCTATACTCCTGTTGTGGCTGTGGTGCGCCGGCCTATCTAGCCAAGTAAGGCCAACACGTGAAGCAAGGCAGAGAGGTACAATGACTTAGGGCGGCCCCGGCGGATGAAGTATTGTGGGACAACTTATCGCTCATCATCTATTTGTGCAGCGACTTGCTTGGACCGCCGGCATTATGGTGAATGGCGACGCCACAACAACTATAGCATTACTAGGAAATCTACGGCAAAGTTGCCACTCACATTTTCTGTCACTACTGCTATTGAGTAAGGTTGTCTATGACAACACCCAGTGACCTTTGCTGAAATTATTTCAAATTCTGAGCCTGTAATAATGTTACTCGATACAGCCGTATGTTTTATTGCAATAAACACACACCTTCTCATTCCGTCTTCAGCCTATCTCTGTGGTATACAGTCTAGTCTGAGTTGTCTTCTTATTGGGCCTTGCTCTCTAACACATGGTTCCTCTTATGTCATGAGGAATCACCAATGTGTGACAGATGTGGAACACAAATGTCGATTAGGCATATTTTAAGAGTGTGTTTTATACGATGGTCTGAGAACAAACTTGGGTCTCTCACAGGAGCTGCACTGCATTTTAACTGACGATGAGGCATCTGTAGGTGTTTTTAGATTTTGTACTATAACTAGACTTCTTCCCAAAATATTGGGTGCGAGATTTTAATATGTGGTAGAGTGGCCTTTATTCTTAAGTAGTCACCATCTGTCGACCTTTTAACTACGTCTGTAACCACATTTTACTCTGGCTTACTCTCTATCATTTTAGAATAACCTCTCATCATTATAACGACATTAGGTTGTAAATTTCTGTGTTTCCATTTCATAGTCTACCTGACAATCAATTCATTGTTTCGAGTAAGGGTGGTGATGACCTAGATGTTTAATGCCCAAATAACCAGTCATCATCACCATCACCGAACAACACTGGGGGAAAGATTACAAACCTGTCTTACTCCCTTCCCAACCACTGCGAGCCTTTCATGATCTTTGCCTCTAATAATTGCTGTCTGGTTTTTGTACAATTTGAATATAACTCTTCACCCCCTATATTTTACCCCTGCTACCTTCAGAATCTGAAAAAGCATATTCTAGACAACACTGTCAAGTTTTCTCCAGATCCATAAATGCTAAAAACGTAGGATCCCTTTCTTTAATCTATCTTCTAAGATAAGTCATAATGTGAGTATTGCCTCATGTGTTCCTACATTTCTCCTACATCCAAACTGATCTTCCCAAGGCCGGATTCCACCATTTGTTCCATTCATCTGTAAATAATTCGTGTTAGTGTTTTGCAACCATGACTTATTAAACTGATAGTTCTGTAATTTTCGCGTTTGTCTGCTCTTGCTTTCTTAGGAATGGGAATCACTATATTCTTGAAGTCTGAGGGTATTATTTCCTGTGTCTCATACATCTTGCATACCAGGTGGAACAATTTGTTCATGACTGGCTCTCCTAACAATAATAGCAGTTCAGACGGGACATCATCTACTACAGCAGCCTTGCTTCTACTCACATATTTTAGTGCTCTTTCAAATTCTTCTCACAGTATTGTACCTCCTATCTCATCTTCCTCTACTTTGTCTTCCACTTCTAGAATACTGCCTTCAAGTTTATTTCCTTTGTAAAGTCTTTGTATATATTATTTCCATCTTTCCCTTCTTTACTTAGTACTGGTTTTCCATCTGAGTTCTTGAAATTCACACCACTGCTTTTCTTGTCTCCAAATTTTATTTTCCTGCAGTCAGTGTCTATCTTTCCCCTAGTTATACATTCTTCTATGGTCTTTCATTTCTCCTCAAGCCACTCCTGCTTAGCCAGTCTGCACTTCCTGCCAAACTCATTTTTTCAGATGTCTGTGCTCCCTTTTTCCTGCTTTACTAGATGCATTTTTATATTTTCTCCTTTCATCAATAAAGTTCAGAATCTCCTGTATTATCCAAGGATTTCTATTAGACTTCTCCTTCTGCCTATATGATCCTCTGTGGCCTCCACTACTCTACTTCTCAGAGCAACCCATTCTTCTTCTTCTACTGTATTACTTGCTCCCATTTCAGACAATCCTTGCATACTGCTCTCTCTAAAACACTCAATCACCACTGGTTCCTTCAATTTGTCCAGATTCCATCTCCTTAATTTTCTACCTTTTTGCAGTCTCTTAAGTTTTAATCTACAGTTCATAACCAATAAGTTATGCTCAGAGTTTATATCTGCTCCTGGATATGTCTTATAGTTTAAAACCTGGTTTCTAACACTTGCCTTTCCATTATAAGCTCAATCCTTGTACCTCTCATTGTCTCCTGGTCTCTTCCACGTATATAACCTTCTTTCATGGTGATTAAACCAAGTTGTGATGATTAAACTGAGCCCCGCAGAAAATTCTACCAGGCGATCTCCTCTTTCATTCTTTTTCCCCAGTCCATATCCACCTACTACATTTCATTCTCTTCCCGTTTTTACTACCGAGTTCCATTTCCATACATTTCTTTGATCTCCTCCTCATTGTCAGAGCTAGTTGGCATATAAACCTGTACTACTGTGGTTGGTGTTGGCTTCGTATATATCTTGACTTTGATAATGCGATCACTGCACTGTTCATAATAGTTTACCTGCATTCCAATTTTCTTATTCATTATCAGATCTACTCCTGTAATACCCCCAACTGATTTTGTGTTAATAATCCTGTACTTACCTGACCAGATATCCTGTTCCTCTTTCCACCAAACTTCACTAATCCCCACTATATCTAACTTCAACCTATCCATTTCTCTTTTTAAATTTTCTAACTTCCCTACCCGTTTAAGGGATCTAACATTCACACTCCGATCCATAGTATGACAGTGTTGTCTTTCCTGATGACGACATCCTCCCGAGTAGTCCCCGCCCTGAGATCCGAATGGGGGACTATTACACCTGAGGAATATTTTACCTGAGAGGATGCCATCATATGTTCATACAGTAGAGCTGCATGTCCTTGGCAAAATTAATGACTGTAGTTTGCCCTTCCTCTCAGCCGTTCGCAATCACTGCATGGCAAAGCCATGTTGGCTGAGCTGGCCTTATAACATCAGCCAGTCATCCAGAGTGTTGTAACTACTAAAAAGGCTGCTGCCCCTCTCGAGGAACCACACATTTGTCTGGCCTCTACAGATACCCCTCCGCTGTGGTTCCACCTGCGGTATGGCTATCTGTATCATTGAGGCACACAAGCCAACCCACCTCGGCAATGTCTGTGGTTCTTGAGGGTAGCAGAGGTACTAATTACCCTAATATTTGAGCTATAGCAATATGCCTCTTGCACGATAGAAAATAAATTCAGCTAGTCATGTTAGAATAACAAAAGTTTTGGAAAAGAAAATGATAATAGACTAATTACATTACTGCCTTTTATTATGCAACACTGGTATCAGGAGGTTCAGTAATGCAAGCAGATGGGAATAAATCCAAACATGCTTTGTTACATGGTGCATTACTGTTTTGATGGCTATTGAAGTGTAAGACAAAGTATGAAAGTGTACTGGTGTTTTGAATATTAGTTTACATGGTACACATTTATTTTTAATACGAGTTAAGTTTTGAAGACATATATCTACATTAGACTATTGTACGGCTTTGGTTTGTTTCTATTCTTTGTAATATTGAAGTGACTGGTAAATTTTAGTATAGGTGTTGCAGCGTTTTTCGTGTAATGTTGGCACTACCGTTTTCACGAGACGGTGAGCAACATACAAAATCATTACAGTGTGTGTAAGAGATCTGAATAAGATGTTTAAATTCGGTCAGAAAATATTTGAAGGGTACATGGAAAGAAGAGGGTCATCGACATTTTTTTCTGAACTGCCAATCTTATTACTACAGGTATGTTTTACTGTCAATGTATACTTCAATATTAACTATTATTACTGAGAGAAAATGATTTACTTGTAGAGGAAAGATATGAATATTTTGCAAAACACATGTTGTATACAGAGGTAAAGGTTGGAGGGATGCAGCTTAGGTATGGAGTGGGGCTGGTTAGGGCTTCCCTCCTCTCTCACTGCATTCTTAAGCTACATATCTTTTCCACCCATCTAGTCCGCCCATCGTACCCATTCACCATAGAACACAATTTAGAGTGCAGTGGCCTGAAATGATGGTTAAGCTGTCTGTGAAGTGTGAGTGGTGTTTTTCTTTTTCCTGATTAAAGCTAACGGACGAATGCTTCAGTTCTGCATGTATGAGGTTTTTTTTTATGTGCCTCTCACAGTTCAACATACATCTTCATGATGAGTTGCATATTATTCTTATTATATTGTGTCATTCCAATTGGAGTTTCTGAGTTTCTATAATAGCTAAAAATCAATGCCCAACGGTGGCCAGTGGTTTAGACTTTTTTTTTAGTGAAATCCACCAAAACTACACCTGCTCATATTCTTATTTCTTATTATGGGTTTAGCTTTTGTTCTGCTTCCCGTCTATAAGGCTTTACCTCTCTTAGCCAGTTATCCTCTAACTCCATCAGCAAGCAGGTATTACCCATTCATTTTACAACAGCTCATGACAGAATGCGGAACTAAAACTTTATTTACAAACAGATGGGGCTGATGATGATGATGATTATTGGCTTTTTAGGGCGCTCAACAGTGAGGTTATCAGCGCCCCTATGCTAACGTAAGGAGATGCGAAGAAAAATGGGTCCAGTCGTATGGACATTTAACTTGAATTGTACAATAAAAATTTAAAAGACGGTTCAAAGGAAAGGACTGCATAAAAGGGATAAAAGTTTGATAGATGTATGGGGCCCGGTGACTACTTAAAGAGTGACTGAGCCACACTGTCACACATTAAAAACGTACACCCAATATTTTGGGAAGAAGTCCAGATGCTGAACAAAATCTTAGGACACAATCCACTGATGCCTCATCGTCACCTAAAATAGATTTCAGGTCCTGTGAGAGACCTAAAGTTGTCCTCACACCAGCGTATAAATGGCATTCTGTGAAAATATGTCGTATCGACAATTGTGTCCGACATCTGTTACACTCTGGTGGTTCCTCACGACACAAAAGAAAGCCATGCGTTAGCGGGCAGTGTCCAATTCTAAGGCGAGTAAGGGCGACTTCCTCAGCTCATCGAGGGCGGAAGGAAGTACGCCATGGACGTACTGAAGATTTTAGGGCGTGTAACTTGTTATCCGCCACATCCAACCACTGATCCTCCCACAAAATCATGGCTTTCCTTGTCACATACGAGGTAACAGCCTGCAGTGGGACAGAACAGCGTACAGGGGGGGGGGGGGGGGAACAAGCCTCCTTAGCTGCCACATCGGCAAGCTCGTTTCCCCGGATCCCAGTATGCCCAGGAACCCAACAGAAGATGATCTCCTTGTTTCGTTGTTGCAGTGCAAGGAGAGCGTCCTGTATATCCTGCAACATCCGATCTGATGGGTACATTTGGTCAATAGCCAGGAGGGCACTGTGTGAGTCTGAACAGATCATGAACTCCACTCCATGATGTCTTCTTATCTGTTCTAGAGCCCTCAGGATAGCAAACAGTTCCGCGTAATAAACAGTGAACTGTTCTGGGAGCCCTATCCGAAGGACAACATTGGGGAACACGACAGAGCAACCAATACGATCACCCTGCTTGGACCCATCCGTGTAGACCGTGACAAAATCAGAATGGTGACTTAAAATTTCGATAAATTTACGTTTATAAAAGGTGTCTGAAGTAAAAGCCTTCCTGTAGAGAGTCAACTCTAAAAGCACCCTGGGCCTCTGAAGTAGCCAGCGACATCCCCTACTCCACCCCTGGCGTTGGACCTGAATGCCTTGCGCCTGTAGCGAACTGAGGCTGTCCCTTGCGCGTAACCAAAAGAGCCTTGTCGCCTATGGACAGTTACGGAACAAGTGTAGCAATGATTGTTGATTAGCATTGGAAGTCGCTAGGGAATGTGGAGTTGACATAGATCGGTACGCTTGACGTGCAGTGACTACTAGAAGGCGGCGAATAGAAAGCGGAGGCTCACCAGCTTCTGCACAGAGGCTAACAACCGGACTTGTGCGGTATGCACCTGTGGACAACCTGATACCTTCATGGTGTATGGAGTCCAGCATTTTCAAATAAGAGGGTCTCGCAGATCCATAAACTTGAAATCCATAGTCGAGGCAGGGTCGCACAAATGACCTGTAAAATTGGAGGAGACGTGGCCTGTCAGCTCCCCAGGCCCGATGGCTAACACACTTAAGGAGATTTAAAGCCTTGATGCATCGTAATTTTAATTCCTTAAGGTGTGGCAACCAAGTGAGCTTTTCATCGAAAGTCAGACCTAAGTATTTCATCTTCTCCTTAAAAGTGAGAGCAGTCCCCCTAAGTTTGAGAACTGGGTAATTAAAAAGAGAACGGGAGCGATTAAAATCTACACAAATGGTCTTCTCCAACGAAAATTTAAAACCTGTTCTGTTGGACCATTCCTCCAACCGCCTGATCGTCAGATGTAATTGACAAGCAGCAGTTGCGACGGAGGAGGATGCACAGAAAATGGAGAAATCGTCCACAAATTGGGAACACTGTACTGGACTTCGTACAGTGGACGTAATACTATTGATAGCAATGGCAAAGGCCGTCACACTTAAAACACTCCCTTGGGGGATACCGTTCTCTTGATGAAAACGGTCAGACAATACGCTCCCGACCTTGTATCTAAAATACCGATCCGAAAGGAAAGACCGAATAAAAATGGGTAGACAACCACGAAAACCCCACTCATGGAGCTGCTGTAAAACATTACGCCTCCAGGTAGTATCATAGGCTTTTTCCAGATCAAAGAACACACCGATCAGGTGTTGCTTACGTAGAAAAGCTTGTTGGATTTCCCGGTCAAGCAAGATCAAGTTGTCAAGCGTAGAACGGTACCTTCTGAAGCCACATTGGGAGCGGCTGAGTAGGGACCTGCTTTCTAGGACCCAGACTAGGCGTCGGTTAATCATACGCTCCAATGTCTTTCCTACACAGCTGGTGAGGCTTATGCTACGATAACTACCAGCGTCAGTCCGATCTTTCCCTGGTTTTAAAATAGGTATTAAAACAGACTCTTTCCACGAGCATGGAAAGTTTCCCGTGAACCAGATTTGGTTAAAAAGCTGAAGTAGGACCTGCTTCGATTGCAGTTCCATGTGTTGGAGCATGCCGTACGTTATGTCATCGACACCAGGGGCAGTATCACAAGGTACTGCTAATGCAGTCTCCAGCTCCCACAGTAAGAACGGTTGGTTATATTCCTCAGCATTTGAGGACCGGAAATCAAAACCAACCCTCTCCTGTATAGCCCGATGCTGCCGAAAGGCTGCATTCTGGCTAGAATCCGATGTAATGTTATAAAACGATTCTGCCATTACCTGAGCAATGTCTCGTGCCAAAGTCAGGAGACGTCCTTGCCCTTTTACAGCTGCTATTGGCGGTCGGGAGTTCCACCTCGAGATCCTCCTAATTGCTTCCCATACTCTGCTTGCTGATGTGAACCTATTGATAGAATTCAGGAACTCTTGCCAAGACCTCTCCTTGCTCTCTCGAATAATGCGTCTTGCCCGTGCCCTCGCCACGCGAAAAGTTGCAAGATTGTGATCAGCAGGGCACCTGTGGAATCGTCGGAGAGCTGCCCTCCTGTTTCGGATTGCAGACCAACATTCCTCGTTCCACCAAGGAACAGGCTGCCTCTTAAAGTTGCCCTTCGATTTGGGGATCGACACATCGGTGGCGGCGCGAATCACGGCTGTAGTGTGATCAACCCAGTTCTGAATGCCTTCATGCCGTTCCAAAACAGCCAACTGTTTAAAAAGCTGCCAATCAGCTTTCTTAATAAGCCACCTCGGCGGCTGTCGAGCATGATCCATTCCATCTGGCAGAGTTACCCAGATAGGGTAGTGATCACTGCCATGGAGGTCGTCATCGTCTGCATCCCACTGCGCAATGTCCACAAGAGCTGGCGAACAGAAGGAGAGGTCAATGGCGGAAGACGTACCTGTAGCAACGCTGAAGTGTGTGGCCTTACCCGTGTTCAGCAAAACTACCGATGTCGACAGTAACACACACTCAACCATTCGACCCCTGGGGCAAGTGGTGTTAGATCCCCATAAAGCATTATGAGCATTGAAATCTCCTAAAAGGAGAAAAGGGCGAGGAAGGTCATCGAGAAGATGTGTCAAGAGTACAACATGGAGAGGCTCTCCAGGTGGTAAATGCAGAGAACACACTGTAAGCTCAGTGCGTGCCAACACACGGACTGCAACTGCCTGTAACGTCGTAGTTAGGTGCACAGGCGTAGAATGGCATGTGTCCTTGATGAAAACCGCCACACCGCCTTGCGCCCTATCGCCAGTCAGGTCGTCTTTTCTGTAGAGGTGATAGCCTCTAAGTAGAGGTGCGTCACACTGCTTGAAATGTGTCTCTTGAAGGGAGGCACAGAATGGTCTGTTCTGCAGAATAAGATGTAATTCGTCCAAACGAGCCCTGAATTCATTCACGTTCCATTGGAGTATGGTTTCCATTTCAGTGGTGTGGTTGTAGTTTCCCCCTATCCTTGTGCCGAGACGGTGAGGCACTGTTTGATTGGGCAGCGGCAGAAGGGCTGACTGATTCCGGTGATGAGGTATCCAGGTCCATTATGATATCCTCATCATCTGTTAAGGCTGCCAGAACGACATTCGATGGTGCCTGGGGGAGGCTTTCGATCGAATGCCGAGACGCCTTCTTTGGTTTCTTCTTCTCTGAAGAAGATGAAGGAAGGGTGTATTGCTGAGCACTCTGCTTTTGGGGAGCGCTCTGCTTCTGGGGGGGGGGGGGGGGGCACCTGCTTCTGGGCAGCTCCCTGCTGTTGAGGAGCACGCTCTGTTGGAACGGCACGTTCCAGTGGGATGGTACTCTCCTTTTGAGGTGTCTTCTCAATTATTGGTGCAGCTATCTCATCTTTCACATCCATTGGGTCGGCCTGTATTCCAATATCTCGACTAATCGAAGTTTGACATGTACAGATGCAGGTGCAAGTTTCGCTGGTGGAAATGGGGATGGTCTGTGTTGATGCATCAACAGTGGGCATGGGTTTCTGGAGTAGTGAGGCATAGGAGGTTGGAAACACAGGAGGCTGTGTCCCCTTATATTCTTTTTTGGCCTCCACATATGGAATACGTTTGTGCCCTTTATCTCCTGTATTTTTTGTTCTTCAACAAAGACAGGGCAATCACGACTCCATACAGGGTGGCCTCCCGAGCAGTTTAGACAAGTTGCTGGGAAAGGACAGTCAACCCCAGAGTCGTGAGCTGCCTGTCCACACCTCCCACAGGTTGGTTTGCCTCCACAATTCAGTGTCGTATGACCGAAACGCTGGCATGTGAAACACCTCATAGGGTTCGGTATAAAAGGCCTAACTTTCAGACGGAGAAATCCTGCCATAAGATGTTCTGGCAACGATGGGGAATTGAAGGTAACAATGAAGGTAGGGGTTTTCTCTATTACTCCATAGTTCCTGCGGGCCCTTTGCTCAACGTCAATGATACCCTGTGACGCCCACTCCTGTTTTAATTCTGCCGTTTCGATGTCCATAATGTCCCGGCATGTGACCACTCCTTTGCTGGAATTTAGCGTGTTGTGTAATTCTACAACAATGTCATATTCCCCTAGCTTTGCTGAATTCAGAAGGAGGTCTACCTGCTTTGCTCTGGTCGTCTCAACTAACAAAGCACCATTCCGCAGCCTCTTAATAGATTTCAAAGACCCTGCAAGTCCTTCCAGTCCCTTATTAATGTAGAAAGGGGAGACCTTTTCAAAATTACCCTCTTTCCTCTTAATAACTACGAAAACATTATTATTAATGACTCCTTGAGCCCTGTTACTATGAGTAGATTGTGTCTCAGGAGGACTGGCCTCCCTCAAACGTTTAGATGACTGGGTGCGAGTACCCCCTGATGGTACACCCATCCCGCCGGGGTTAGAAACATGTGAGGACTCCATCTCGGTCCCACGAGCAGCTAGGGAAGGGACGGTCCACCCAGGCAGAGTCCCGCTTGCCTGGGTAAACCTTTTACAACTGAGGTGCGGCAGTATCCTCAGAGGTCAACTGTTCAACCTCAACAGCCATGCATCCCATCAGCACGCAGCACACCTTGGGATTGAGGTTTTTTTTATAGAGGTTTTTTCCATCATCACGATCCGGGCAATAAAGCCGAGATCCCTGCTCCCTGTAACACACAACATTCCACCACTGCGCCATACGGTGGTCGCTGAAGCGTGTCCAGGGCTTACGGTCTGGAGGACTGGCGGCGCTTACCAGTCCTCAGCTCAGGACCCCGGGTTCGCCAAGCCCGTACTCAGCAAATTAATGCTGAGCCCCTGAGGGGAGATGGGGCCGAAGACAACCAACAATACTCAACAGTACATCGTTGAAGCACATGGCTTGGCATTGTACAGTCACATTACTGTCATAGTGCGGCTGCGTATTCTTAGCATCTGCTGAAATGGATAGGCATTACGCAACTATACGTAATCAAAGAGTATGTTCAGATGGACAAGTTCTAAAAAATAAAACAGAATTTTTGGTTAGATTCTAAAGCTTTATGTATTAACTTTGATTTTATTATCATCACTACTACTATTATAAATAAAAAAGATGATAAAGCTAATAAAAACAGTAATGTTAATAAAGATTCGGAAATGAGAAATATTGAAGTATGTGAGGAGATTTGAACCTATATACCATAGCATGACAAGCAGACATGGTATTTACTATGCTATGGCAGCTGTCATGGATATGGTACTATATTGAAGCTGTAGACTTTCTAGCCTTTGAATATTGAAGCTCTGTACTCTCAAGTGAATTCATGAAATAGTTTTCCACTGTTTGTACATAAAGAGCACTTCACCAGCTATCTGATTGTCTTCTCTGTTTCAAGGCTCTACAGATTTGGGCAAAATTCCGAATGTTCTTTTGTCAATTACTCATAAATAAGAGCTCACCAGGGTGAATAAACAACTTACCTCAGTGTATAATATATGGTTTCAAATTGTTGATTCTCTAATTGGGAACTCTTTCATCTTAGACATTAGATCATATGCCGAGAATTCTATTTTATTGTAATAATGCATAAACAGCATTTTTTAAGAGCTACATGCCCAACTCAAGTTATCATATTGCAAAACGACAGCTTTACTTTAATTTCATACGATTTGTTGCAGAAAAACATATTCATAGTAAGAGTATTATGCGATCTCTTCAGTTATTCGCATCTTTGCCTACAGGAGGATAATATTAACAGCGAAAGCAACATTGTTTTGTAAAGGCATTGCTGCATTGTTTGACCATAAAACAACAGTTTGTTATTCTTATTGTTCATTTCAATTGTTTTGCTGTACATTTGTTTCATCTGCCACACATGTACTGAGTTCAATTCAGTAATCGTGTCACATTTCAATTGAATGTAATTATACCACTTGTGCATCTATTCGAAACTACAAATAACAACACATCAACAGTTTGCAGTGCCCTCAGCTAAAAAGGCAATTGTAAAGGAAATGGGTAATACATTTCCGACACAAAATCTTACTTCCATCCATTACTAATGATGAATCTTTCTTTTGCAGTGCATGGTTTTATTAATATACAACTTATCTACTGTGTTTGGCAAAGTCCCCTCCTCATTCCACACAAAATAAAATATATTAACACAAAATTCAAATAAAATAACTAAAATGATAAGGCAAGGTAACAACATACCACTTTTCAATGAACTAATGAGAACAAGTTTAATATAATCGTAAGCCAATCAGTGATAACATGAGACAGTATTTTTGTTTGCTGTTTTTATTAAATAAACTACTACACAAAATAAAAACAATAACAGATTTTCATAGTGCAATTTGAGCAATCAAATAAGTGTGTAACAATTTCTTTGTATAAAATCTGTATTAAAAATATTGCTCCAAATATATTATGTAGTTACAATGTTTTTGAGAGAGGAAATATCCACATCACACACTACTGACTGCAGTAAGGTCAACTTCATATTTGCAAAACATTTTTTAGTTGATTCTAAACAATTCATATATTGACATATCAAACATTAATAGAGTAATAAAATTTAAAATACAAACAAAACTTGGCATTCACCAATCACACAAATTAATTAACAAGGTCACAAAAGCTACTTGACAGAATCCCCATTCCAAATAAGTGGGGAGAGAGAGTGGGTTACAAGTCAGTGGGGGTGTATGTGGGTGAACAGTGGGGGCAGAATGTGTAACAGTGGGTGAGGGGTCAGTATTGGTAAGATAAAATAAGGGTGGTGTGAGAAGGGGTCTATTTATATAGGGTGGCTTAGAAGTCTGGGTGTGTGGTTTGGAATGTGAAATAGAACACAAAAAAGAAAAGGACATATATCAAATAAAGTAATGTACTGAAGAGCAGTATGAGAAAGAAAATGGCTCAGGGCTGTTGGGTGGAAGGAAAGCCACTGTACAAAATGAAACAATCTAAAATTCTGGATGAAATAACAAATTGCTACTCACAACACACAGAATAGGAATTGCTGACAACACAATGAAAAAGACTGCTAAAATATTAAAGCATTTTGATAAGGTCCTCCTGATCCGCGCAAGAAAAGCATGTATGACCACTGGCTCCAGAAAGGCAGCCTAGAGTGTCATTGAATATGTTGGCACTTGTCTGCCACTTGTGTATTTGAATACAAAAGACCTTGTTTGAAAGTTGAACATTTTAGTAGTCTTTCCACATGGTGCCAGTGTGAGTTCTCTCTGTGGTGAATATTTCCCATTCTTTTCATATCTTAGGAGCATCCAGGTCTTTCCACTGGTTGATTTTACAAAGTTTTTACATATATTGATCATTCTCAGTGCTGACAAAGTTCTGGGTAACACTACCTCCTGACCACTCATTACACTATAGTTGCAATGGAAGTTGCCATTCTTAACACATCTAAATTGTTTGTAATAAATTAAAGATTCAATTTATCTTTCAGCAGAAAAATAGTGTAAAAATCTGACAAAACGAGATCTTAATATTGTACCATGTTTTGAAATGCAAAATAGACAGTCTCAACTTAAGAGATTCGAATCTAGGAACTTTATTTAAATAATTGACAACTGGCTATTTTTCTAATTTGAATTATTTCATTACATCTCTTAATCCTGACCGTGAAAAAAAACTAATTTCAAGTCCTATGATAACTCCATTACTTTTTTCCCTTTACGTATTTAGTACAATCTTGCAAATAATCATTCCAGCACATAATAAAATTGCCAGTCAATTAAGTCATATGTATAAAATTAAATATTTGCGACCGCATGCGTGTGGCAGATGAAGGCTTAACAGCCAAAAGCTTCATTTCTTAAATTCTGTTATGTGTGCCTTTCTGCGGCACATTGGTAGTCTCTGAGGAGGGTAGCAACCTATCCTTTTCAAGATATTGTCGAATCCTTTAAGGTACTTCCATTGTTAGGTGTAAACTTTTATGTATATGTTAATAAATATCTTTATCTGTTCACTACCAAACTTCACAGGATCATCCAATGGACTAATCTAAAGATTCCCTGAAGATTTAATCAAAATTGCTCTAGCCGCTTTGGAATCCATATGGAACGTACATACACACATCCATTTTTATAGATACAGATAATGATGACTATTTCAACTGAGTAAAATACTTTGCATGCAGTCTTATTTGTATGAACAACCATTTTATCCCCTGTCATATTCTTTTGGAGTCAAAACAAGTATAACCGATTTGTAATTATAGGCTATAGAATGCACAAAAATTTTAAAATACTGTCATTTAAACCTATTGCAATAAAAAAATTACAAAAATACTGCATAACCTTCTTAAAATCACAATATTTAACAAGACAAAAATGTATGTCAAAAATTTAAAGGAACTGTAACATTGTTGCAACTCTTGTTCAAAGAGTGCCACAGTAGTATGATGATTACAAATCTAAGTCGGCAAATGAGTCAGTTCAGAGCTGAAAATACTTGAAACCATAGCCATAAATTTATACTATGGAGTACTTACTGATGCACTTCAATTTCTATGCATGGTTTGGCACTTTCCCTATAGTACCATTTTTTAAGCAGAGTCAAGATAGTACAGGAACTTAGTGTGAAAAACAGAACACTTTTCAGTGATATGCAACAAGCTGTAGAATTATAATTTTGCATTAGTTAATGTTCAAAGTTTGTGCATTTTAAAATTATAATACAGTCTCAAAAAATAAAACCATTTCATTTTTATAAAATGGTGTTTCTCATAAAGCTCTTCTTGTGCACTGAAATAACACATGCTGTAATGGTTGTTTTACATCACTGAAAGGCTAAACGAAATCAACTCCAGTGTCCAAAAGCTCTCTTAACATCACTGATGCCTTATGTGGAAGAATCCTGTGGAGCAGAAATTGTAACAGTTAACATTCAAACACATAAAATGTTCAAATGTTTGTAAATCTATTGGACCAAACTGCATGATCATCAGTCCGTAGCTTACAAACTACTTAAACTAAGCTAAACTAATCTAAGGACTCGAACCTCCAACGGCAAGCAACCGTGCACTCCGTAGTGAGATGTCTTAGACCGTTCGGCTACTCCACCGCGGCTCAAACACATTAAGATGATGAAACACTTTCATAAACAAATTTTAATGTAAAATAGATGACCCATGTGAATACTTTACAATGTTAGTGAAAAAATAGAAGCTGAATGTGCACTAATAGCTTTGTCCAGAATCAATTAATGCAAATGTTTAAAAGTGCAAGTGAAAGGGCTCAATTCACTTAACATTCTTAGACCAAAAAGAACTGCATACAAATTGATTAAAATATTAACAACACGGACGGAAGGCTATCATGTTTGAGTGTAAAATAAAGAAGGTGAGAGTTCAGTGAATTCCGATACTTTATGACAAATCTGTGGATGAGTAGGCCTACATTTCACTTAAAACAGAACTGAAGGAAATTTGCCGAATAGAACAGCCTGGCAGATTAACTTTAGTTTTCATAATTTTTTAAATATATTATTTTATGTGCGACAATTTTTAATCTAGGAAGCTGTAATTTGTCTGAGGCTTTTTTGGCCAAAAGATTATACGTAACAATTCTTTTTGTCATGCCTGTCTGTAGCTCAGCATGTTCTCTTTATGATGAGTATTACATAATGTTTTAGTTTGTCCATTCTGCAAGAAAAGCTGTCTCCTGGTGTGGTAATTGCCACTTGTGGATCACCAAGTCACATACTTACCCCACAAGACTGTACATGACATTGCAAGCACAGTCAGTTAGGCTATGAATGTACAGTGCTGGCCACAGTGTGGCACTGCTGGTATGTCAGTGCACACACTTACATGTATAAATACACATAATGTGAGTCCGATTCCTACTAACTAGAGAAACTGCTCAATGTGTGCCAAATTTCAGGAACTGAGCTGGATTATGGAGCAGAGGAATCAAGAGGTCCCATCTCCATCTCTGTAATTCTGCCCACCTGTACACTACTTGCATAAAGATGCACACCAGAGTGTGCTGGTTTGTTGCATGTGCTGTGATTCTAGTGATCACCAGTGACTGACTTAGTAGTGATTTCAGTGGTCACTAAAGTGACAGAAATGCCAGCAATTCTGGTGCTCAGATAGAAGACAAATTGTGCATAGTGCTTTCAGTGGCAGCTCATGCAATATGCCTTGTTCAGTCACCTTTGCAATGAGACATATTTAGTGCCAGGGTAAGTAGTTTCAAGTACGAAAAGCACAATCAATAAATTTTTATCACATGAAAAATGGTGTCTTTCAGGTGCCAGTACATGCCTGTCCTACTACCTTTGTAAACTATCCCAAAAAAGAATTCAGTAAATGTCATCTGCAATGTAGAATTCAACTGGTATTTTGAGGCTCAGCTGCTCATAGGTTGTAGTCTTACATTGAACACTACTACCTCTTTTATATTGACTTGATTTATCTAAATATTAATCAAGTTGATATTAGGCTTGCACAGAGCAGAAGCTGCCGCCAGAATCAATGTCTGTTACAGTTCTGCACACGAAAGATGGGACAAAGTAGTCTCAGATGACATACTAAGTAATTGAAGAAATTTCTCCATGATCTAAGAATAGCTGAGAGGGACAAAAAAGACAAATGAAGTGTTAATTCTGGTTGATTTTATATGTATGTTCATGGTATTTTGTATTATCCATTCATGATTAGTTGATGTTTAACACATTGTTCCAATATTCATCTGGAAATGTATTAAGGCGAATAAATTGAGTTGAACAGTTTCACAGTAAACTTGAGTTCTTATTTATATTTATGAAGAGCATCTCAGTTGAACAATTAACATAAAGAAACTTATAAATTATAACAGTATGTTTTGGAACTACAGAGGCACAGCTGAAGCTGGATCTCTTAAATAAAATTTAATACAGCTACATTAAATCAAATGCTTGGTTCGCGGTTAGAAGAAAATATTTTAATCAGCGTCCAGAATACTTCATGTTTCAACCGTGAGACAGGAAGAACACTTCAAGATGTTATAAACATACACAACATAGGCATATGAAAATTTGTGCCAGGCCAGGATTTAGACCCAGGATCTCCTGCTTACCAGGCAATTGCACTACAGCCTTGCACCATCCTAGGAATATGGACTTAACACACCTCCAAGGTCTCTCAAATATCCTCCCCTACTGTGACCATTGTAGTTCATGGCTTGCAACAAACCCTGTTCTTTCGTAAGAACAGACAGCACATTCCCAGTTTTTCCTTGATTTCCTCATTGTGGGCACCCTCCTACCATTATTCCTATCTACTAGTACCTGCAATCATCCTTACTACAAGCATATCTGTAACCTAAACCTTATTAATAAGGTAACCTGTATCTATCGAACTTTCACTCCCATACAACGAAGTTTGTTGAAAGATAGAATGGTGAACTGCTGACTTAGTCTTGTTACTGAATTACTGATTGCAGAAGAGGATAGATCGTAGCCGAGCACTCACTGCATTAGCTTTATGTTACCATCCTGAGAGAAAATACGTCCTCAGTACTTGGAACTGTCCACCTGTTCTAACTTTATTCTTCCTATTTGGCATTCAGTCTGTTCAAATCTCTTACCCATAGACATTACTTTCCTTTTGGAGATGCTGATCTACATACCATATCCCTTACACCTCACATTTAGCAATGAAACATTAGATTGCAATCTTTCAATTGAATCACCAATCACAAGGAAATCATCTGCATATGAGAGACTGCTTATTTTGCTTTCAACTGTTTTAATCTCACTCAGCCAGACTATTGTTTTCAACATATGGTCAAAAACAGGTAGAAGAGAAAACTCATATAAAATATTGGGCTGTGTTTATAGCCTGTGGTCCATCCATTATGGAAGAACTGCAGTGATTTTAAGGAGGATCAGCATGCCATTTGGGCAACACACAGTTTAGCCATAGTGACCAGTGGAATAATGTTCCGTCTGGTGGAGATAAACAGTAATGTCACTTGTTCTATCAGTCAGGAAGAGTTCACCTTTGATGATGGAGCCTGCCATGCTGTACTACGTTTAGCTGGCAGCAAATGCAAAGAAACTTAAATCTAGACGGAACATACACTATTAATTGCTCCAGACACACTGATGGTGTAGTTTGAAATTTGTATGGAAAGTTGATGATAAATTCTTTAATTTCCATTGAATGATGACCAAATTCTCCTAAGGGCCGTTTTTGAAAGTTCACAGTCATATAAAAGTGAATTATGAAATACCGGGAATATTCAAAAATTATGTCGCAGATATGTGCAGCCCGCAATCTATTAAAACACTTTCTGTGCAGTCTGTGAGCTATTGAAGCAAGTGCTACGAGTCCGCTGACACAGTGGTCTGTACTGACAAAAAACATACGTTTCTCCCACATACACTGAACAGTCCCATAAACCGCTGTGTAAACAGAACCCACACGGTACTACACAGCCACAGTTGTTTGAAAGTGCAGCCACATGTATTCTGCCACCACAGTTCTAGTACAGACATACCTACACTGCATCTATACAAAAGAAAAAAAATTTCCACGCTGCCTTCCAAGGAACTGTACAGTACTAAGTCACTGCAGGATTCCCTCAACTGATGGACCATAGCTTTAAGATACAAACGAGATAGAAATATTTCTAGAGGCAAAATGGGTAGCACTACCTACAGATGCATACACTCTAATAGCTAATTCATCTGGGAGTTGACAGAAATAAGTTAAGGAATGAAAGGGCAAATCACTGACACCTGTACGACAAGGGTAGATGAAATTTCAAAATAATGGAAATGATTATGTGATATTAAAAAAAAAACTTATTACTTTACTTGGAAATTATAAAGATAAATAGAGACAAGCAAACAAAGAAAATATATGGTTGAAAAGTAATAAACAAAATATTTAAATATTTACAATAAATTTTGAATATAAAGTTGGAACTCACCTTAGAATTCTGCTAATATATAACAGATAACCTGGAATACTAACTTCTGTGTAATTCCTTCTCATTCCTGAAATTATTTGCCTTGCGGCATCCTTTGGATAAATTGTCCCAAAATAGCTTGGTATTCTGCAATTAACATTGAACCCATAAGTGACTAGCACTCCCAAAATGTACTATCCAGTGCAGAAGTTATGAAATATTATTAAATAAAACAAGACCAATGAATTCAGTACTACACTACACTCATGTTGTAGTGATACTAAATTGATACATAAAAATGTCTCACTGTGTAGCAGCAGCAGAAAGAAAAGATAAGAAAATGTGAAAGCTTTTGAAAATGGTGACTCTTTCTTGCAGATGGGTTAAAGTGAAGGCAAGAGGGATGAAGGAAATGAAATGGAAAGTTTATGAAATGGGGAGAGTTAGGAGAAAGTCACCCAGAGCTGCAGATCACAAGAAATTACCACCAGATGGTATGAAAAGGACGGACTAGTTGCTGCCTGAAAACCTGAGAGCTTATAGATAAAAGATAATGCCACACGCAATATTATTAAGTGAGCAAGCATGAGAGAGAGAGAGAGAGAGAGAGAGAGAGAGAGAGAGAGAGAGAGAGAGAGAGAGAGAGATCATGCTGTTATGTTAATATGGGTTCAGTGCGATGTGTGCCAAGTGCACTAAACTGCACGGAAGGGAGGGGGTTTGAAAATGGTAGGGATAATAGCAGGTTCAAAAATAAAAGATATAGAAAACTAAGAGGGAGCAATGAAAAGCAATTTAAAAAAAAAATGCTACAACCAAAGAAATAAGTTAGCCCGTCAGAGATGGTGGCCAGGTGTGCATGTTATGTATCTTCTTTTTCTGATGAAGCACATGGTTGAAAATTTAAGTTGTGTGAATGTGAGTGTCTTTTCCGTTTGTCTGACTGTGACTACATTATTAACAATACAACCAGTAATTTGAATTGTAACATTAAATTACATTTATATCAGCTGGGCAGCAAGTGTCAAGAACATACTGTAACACGACTTTCCACTTGCAATGCCACAAAATGAAACACATTTGTAAGCTGTCAAAATATCTGTACTGTTTTAGTATTGTGACAACATGCCATACGTCAATCAGTTGTTGTCTGTAACACACAGCACCTCAAAGGTAATTAACTACATGTAACAGCTAATCTTTTGTGGATACACATATGCAAAACATAGCATTGTCTATTGGCTTAACTTGGCTAAGGCGATACTGATCTGCCATTTGACGGACATCAGTTCTGAAAGTCTTATCAGACACTTCCAGCCTACACAAATATAAGTCTGTCAGGAGATATACCTTCAGCAGTTCATTGGTTGTAAACATACATTAAGCTGGAAATTAGACAAACACACATTGTTATCCACAAATCCCAATAAAAAGGAGAATCTTACTATGTATGGGAAGAATCAAGTTGTGTATGACATGGCATAAGTCACTGCATTCTTTTTAGTTAATTAACAACCTATTTCAACTAATGCTAACTATAGATTTAAATACAACAATTAATTTTATATTATCTCTCTTTAAAATAAAAGCAGTGCTCCAATACTTTAGTAAAAATCAGGAAAAATGACATGGTATTTTTCATATATATAACAATAATGGCCCTTTGGAATTTTGTATGGCATATACTGTAAGGGTATTTAAAGATAATCAAAATAAGTGTGATTAGTTTTTTTTATGTATATCACTTAGGGTAGAAGAGTTGCATTGACAAGCAAATAGTGTGTGTGCGCTTCTGTCACCACTTTCTGGTATTTCTACTCAGCTGGTACAGTACTACCATTTTCATTTGCTCCTTGGCAAAACTGCATCACATACCGGTAATTTATTACTGAAGTTTTTATGATGCTGTTGACAAGAGAGATGTAACTGAAGAGTACAGTCTGTTCTTAAGTAATGGTTTTTATGCTAATCAAAAATGTGTAAATCTGTGCCAGATTGGTACCTAGTTACACATTAGGACAAACAATTACTTTGTGCTGTTCAATCTGTAGTTAAATGTGGAAGTTCAGTAAGTACAACCTGAAACTCCAGTATCAAACTTGGCCTTGTTTTATACTTATCAGAACAATATGTTCTGAAAAGCCATGACGGTTCTTTCATAACATTCTCTGCAGGGTCTGACTGTAGGTTATATTTAGATATTGTTACGTGTTTAATACCATTCCAGCCAAAGATTGTTTAAATTCTGCACTTATAAATTGTGAAGCATGTATTTGTTGCTGTTCCACTCTGAAGACAGGATGAAGTGGTGAGGCTTGTGTTCCAAACACACACAACCTTTGGCTGGAAACTGTGCATGTTGTTGTTGTCTTCAGTTTGGAGACTGGTTTGATGCAGCTCTCCACCTTACTCTATCCTGAGCAAGCCTATTCATCCACACATAAGAATGGCAACCTACATCAATTTGAATCTGCTTACTATATCCATTCCTTGGTCTTCCTCTGCAGTTTTTACCCCAAACACATCTCTCAAATGATTCCTTGATGATTCATGATTCCTTGATGCCTAAGAGTGTGTCCTACCAATTGATCCCTTCTTTTAGTCAAGGTATGCCAGAAATTCCTTTTCTCCCCAATTCTGTTCAATACCACCTCATTAGTTACACAATCCACCCACCTCATCTTCCACATTCTTCTGTAGCACCACATTTCAAAAGCCTCTATCCTCTATCTCCTGGCAGGAGATAACTTTATTTAACTAAGCTCTCAGCTTCCATTTCACATGTTATAGGCATAAACTACATATTGGTTTTTCACTTCACACAATGAAAACACAAATGCAATCAACAGATAAAGGTACGCTCACTATGGGACCACCTTTCGAGTCAGAAGATGTATCTGGTCAATCTCAGCATCTCATTACATTGTCTCTGTGCACTGTAGATGGACCCATGCCGCATTGACTTGGTGTGATGCAGTACAGGAATCTTGTTGATCTGCTACGCTCTGAAGGCCGCATCCCTCTCATTGGCAACTCAGATGGTGTTTCCAATAAATTTTGCTTTGTTGTTTATTTAAGATCCAAGAACTTACAACTTAGCTACATCTTATAACTTTCCAAACTTGACTATTTCTTCACAATTTAAGTCTTTCATGCTTCTTTGCTACATATGTCCACGGTCTTGCCACTCTTGAACACTACCTTTCTCAGTGTCCTTCAGACACCAAGCCCAATATCTCATTTCTTGTAACTCTTACCAGTTACATCCTAACAAACAATTACATTCCCTTTGGAGGAAAAGTATACAATTGAATCTGTGGCACAGCTAAGGGCACCCGTATGGCATGCTATGCCAAGCTATTCATGGGCCATCTAGAGAAAACCTTTCTAGCCTCCCAAAACCCCAAACTCCTGGTCTGGTTCAGGTTCATTGAAGTTATTTTCATAATTTGGAATCAGGGCCTGGACACCCTATCCTCATTCCTGAACAACCTCAACTCCTCCTCCCCCAACAGCTTCACTTGGTCCTTCGCACTCTAACAAGTCACATTTCTGGACATTAATCTCCACCTCACTGACGGCTCCATTCACACCTTTGTCCACATTAAACCAACTAATTACTGCTGGATGCCGAATTTGTGGATAAGAAGTCCCCCACAAAGACCTTCACAGACAGACATTACCCTCCTAACCTAGTCCTGTGCCATAGCCCCACACACCACCAATTCTCCAACCCTAATAACCAGACACAAAAGAGTGTCCTTGTCACCCAATATCATTACAGACCAGAACAATTAAACCACATCCTTGGTTGGTTGGTTGGGGATATGAAAGGACCAAACTACTATGGTCATCAGTCCCTTGTTCCAATCAAAGAGATGACATGAAAGATCGTTAACAGTTGACAGAAAGTGTTAAAATACGGCAGTCTGTAGATGGAAGACATCTTAAATAAAAGCAGCAAATAAAAGGGTGAGAAAGAAGGGATTTAAAAGAGCATACCAGAGTGTCTAGGCTGCGAGGTGACAGAAATAAAAGAACGTGCAGACACTAACACATTAAAATCCCCTGCCTAAACAAAAATTAAGCAGGTGCAGAGCAGATAGATAAATCATAGTCAATAAACATTAGATGGAATTATATAATCCACTGTTACAAATAAAATTTAAAACGGCATCAGCCACAGAGGAATTGTTACCTAGAATAAGGTTTAAGGAGTCAGGGAGATTAAAACACTGCCTTTGAGTGGTGAAATAAGGGCATTCCTTCAAGATATGAGCGACTATCAAATGCTCACCACATTGACAACGAGGAGGGTCCTTGCGACGCAGAAGGTAACTGTGCGTCAGCCAATTATGGCCAATATGGAGTCGGCAGAGGACAACAGAGTCCCTGTGGGGAGTCCATATATAGGATCTCCACACCTGCGTTGTCTCCTTTATCGCCCATAACTAGCTGGGTGTTTGGAGGGAATGCCATTCTGTATTCCACAGCCCAAGAACTTGCCCGTGCAACTACAAATGGAGGTCATTAACTGGAATGCCTATAGCCTATAGGTTATCAAAGGAGGCTATCCATAAACCTATTAGCTAGCTCGTTCCCGTCGATCCCAACGTGTCCTGGAGTCCAGAGAAGCCCCACTGACTGCCCATGTCGGTTGATGGCATACAAGGATTCTTGGATGGCCTGAAGCAAAGTATGGCGAGGGAAGCACTGATCGAGAGCCTGTAGACCCCTTAGGGAGTCACTGCAAATGAGGAAGGACTCCCCGGGGCAGGCAGAAATATGCTCGAGCGAACGAAGGATGGCCACCAGCTCTGCTGTGAACACACTTCAGCCCTCCGGTAGGAAGCACTGTTCATTGTGTCCTGCATGCATATAGGCAAAGCCAACAAGACCTTCTGCCATCAGACCATCCGTGTAGATCACCGTGGAGCCCCGGTAGCCATCAGGAATTGACAGAAATTAGTGGCGAAGGGTCTCAGGGTGAACAGAGTGTTTGGAGTTCTGTGACAAGTCCAGTCGAAAAAGAGGCCAAGGAATACACCATGGTAGCGTACATGACTGGAATTTGATCGGAGATGGCAGAGGAAGAGACTCCAGGTCACTCAGGACAGACTGGACACTGCCACTAACCGTCAGATCCGACCTCGGCCACTGTTGAGAGATGTGGAGTACACCATTAGGAAAAAGGTAACAGTAGTCGGGGTGAGTGGGCATACCATAAACGTGGGCTGCATAATTCAGCAGCAGATGTTGCCACCTGATTCGCAGGAGGCACCCCTGCCTCCACAGGCCTGGTTCGGAAAGCCCCCATCGCGAGCCTAACCCCACAGTGGTGGATAGGATCCAACATCTGTAGCGCCGAGGGCAATGCGGAACCATATACTACATTCCCATAGTCCAAACGCGACAGAATAAGAGCTTTGTAACATCGCAGCAGTGCATCACATCTGCACACCAAGCGGTACTGCTAAGGCAGTGGAGGGTGTTGAGGTACCGCCAGCACTTCTGTTTCAGCTGGCGAATATGTGGTTGCCATGTGAGCCAGTCATCAAATACTAGTCCTAGAAATCGATGTGTTTCAACTACATTGAGTAGTTGGCCGTCAAGATACAACTCTTGATGTAGGTGGACTGGCCGTCGACGACAGAAGTGCATAAATCATGTTTTGGCAGCAGAAAATTGGAACCCATGAGAGAGAGAGAGAGAGAGAGAGAGAGAGAGAGAGAGAGAGAGAGAGAGAGAGCCCATGTTTGCGCCTCACGTATGGCTCCCTGCAGCTGTTGTTCTGTGACACATATGCTAGATTTGCTAAAATAGATGCAGAAGTCGTCAGCATACAATGAAGAGGATACGAATGACCCAACTGCTGCCACTAAGCCGTTAATGACCACTAAAATCAATGAACACTTAAAACAGAGCCCTGATGCACCCCATTCTCCTGGACATGCAGGTGCTAGAGGATGCACCAACTTGAACATGAACAGTACAGACAGCAAAAGTTTTGGATAAAAACTGTAAGTGAGCCCCCAGAGACCCCACCCATGTAATGTGGCGTCGCCAGGTCGTATCATACGCCTTCGACAAGTAAAAAACATGGCTACAAGATGGTGAAGTTGAGAGATCACTGTTCGGATGGCAGACTCAAGATGGACTAAGTTATCGAGGTCGAGCGCCCCTTGCGAAAACCACCTTGGCATGGAGCCAACAGGCCCCGAGTTTCAAGGAACCAATACAACCGCCGACTCACCATGCGTTCTAGCAGTTTGCAGAGAATGTTCGTAAGGCTGATGGGCCAATAGCTGTCTACATGTAGCTGGTCTTTACCCGGCTTGAGCACTGGGACAATGATGCTTGCACCCCACTGTGATGGAAAGACAGTGTCGCTCCAGACACAGTTAAACAGTGCAAGAACTTGGTACTTGGAGTCATCAGATAGATGTTTTAACATCTGATTGTGAAGTCTGTCTGGCCCAGGGGCACTGTCAGGACAGTGGGCAAGGGCACTGAGGAACTCCCACATGCTAATCTGATTGCTATATACCTCAGGGTGGCGTGAGGTAAATGAGAGGTTTTTGCATTCCATTCGCTGTTTTAATGTGTGGAAGGCAGGTTGATAATTTCCGGATGCAGCAGCGCAAGCGTAGTGCTAGGAAAAAGCCTCGGCGATAGCATCTTGATCTGTACATACAGCCCCTTGGATAGAAATCCCAGGTATCGCTGCCTGGGACTGGTAGGCATACAGGCGTCGGATCTTTGTCGAGACTTGTGACCCTATGATGGACAAGTAACTTTCCCAACGTTCCTGTTTTTGCCTCCAGATTATCAGGCGAGCAAGAGCACGGAGTTGTTTAAAAGAAATAAAATTCTCGCGTGACAGGTGTCGCTTATAGCACTGAAGAGCATGCCAACAGTCTCGAATGGCGTCTGCGACTTCCGACAACCACCAAGGCAACATCTTTCACCGGGAGCATCCCGATGAAAGGGGGTATTATTGTGTGCTCTGCAGCAGATAATATATTCTGAGTGACAGTCGCAACCACCATGTCAACAGAGTCATCTGGGAGAGATCCAAGAGAGGCAGCAGGAGCGAATTCATCCCAATTTGCCCTGTTTAAAGCCCATCTGGGGAGGCATCCAGGGCAGTGACGAGGGGTAGTGATATGAAGATAGGAAAGTGATCACTACCACACAAATCGTAATGCGTCCTCCAATGGACAGATGGCAAGAGGCCAGGGCTGCAGACTCACAGGTCAATAGCCGATAAAGAGCCATGTGCCACACTGAAATGCGTGGGGGCTCCGGTGTTTCGAAGACAGAGGTCGAGTTGGGATATCAAGTTCTCGACCTCTCTGCCACGGCCACTGATATTGCATCACCCCACAAGGTATTATGAGCGTTAAAATCACCCAGAAGTAGAAAAGGCGGCAGGAGCTGCGAGATCAGTGTAGCCATTGTGTATGGTGGTACACCACCATGTGGTGGAAGATACAGACTGCAGATGGTTACGTCTTCTGGTATCCTTACCCTGACAGCCACAGCTTTTAATGACGTCTGAAGGGGCACATGTTCACTATACACAGAGTTAAGGATATACAAACAGAAGCCACCTGAGACTGTTATACACATGTCGATTACAATAATATCCCCTGTACCCACGAGGGGCAGGGCTCCACATTGCTGGAAACCAGGTCTACTGGAGAGCAATGCAGAGAGCAGGTGTTATGCTCAAAAGTTGACGCAGCTCAGCCAGATGGGAGAAAAAAAAAAGGCCGCAGTTCCACTGGAGAAAGACAGTGTCTGAGCTGATGGGCCATGATAAAAATATAGAGCATGTTATTCCATGGGGACATCTGGTGCCAACCGTTCTGCCTCTGCTGAATCCAGAATCATAAAATCCGTTGCATCAGTCAGTGCGAGAGCCTCAGGTGATGTGAGGATCTCTAACTCACATTCTGAAGTAGAAGATGAGGAAGCTGTGGCTTTCCAAGCCACCACGGATTCCTTCTCTCTACGTGGCTTTGGCTTCTTACCCTCTCACTGTCCTTTTGGTTTAATAAGCTGGGAGGGCTTCTCGGTAGCGTCAGAAGTGGAGTAAGAGCGAGAAGCCCTTCAACCAGCAGTTTGGGGATCTTCGAGCCTCTGGCCAGGATCCTCTGAAGCACTGTAGGACGTCTCAGAAGGGGCTGTCCTGAGGGACCCCTTCCAAGCGTGAGGTGCTGGAGGAGGCTGTTTCTTCTCCGGCTGGGAGTGGGGACTTGTGTCCCCGATGGTTGTGGGGGAGTTTCCCCTCACAGCAGGTAGTACAGGAGCAGATGGATGAGCACCCCCACCCATCAATGCAACAGCGGCAGATTGATGGCCCATAGGACCCGTAGGAGGAGGCGGTACTTTGGGAGTCGTACTCGGTGGAAGTGGGGAACATGCAATGGCGGCACACTGGATGGAACTGCTCACACTTTCACCTTGCCTCAGCATATGTAAGTCAGTCCAAAGTCTTTATCTCCATGATCTTCCATTCCTTATGTGGGATAGTACAGTCAGGCGAGCAAGGCAGATTTAATTGCCCACAGTTCACACATACAGGAGGTGGGGCGCATGGAGCGTCCAGACGTGATGGACGGCTACATTCTCAGCATGTAGGGCTGGAAGTACATCGGGAGGACATATGCCCAAACTTCCAGCACCTGAAGCACCTCATAGGGGGCGGGATGTACGGCTTGACGTCTCACTGGTACACCATTACCTTTACCTTCTCGGGCAGTGTATCGCCTTCGAAGGCCAGGATGAATGGACTGGTGGCAACCCTATGATCTCTTGGTGCCCTATAAACGCGCCTAACAAAGTGAACACCTCTCCATTCAAAGTTTGCATGCAGCTCGTCAACTGACTGTGACAGGAGATCCCGGTGATAAATGAGACCCTGGACCATGTTGAGCGTCTCGTGGGGCGTGACAGAGATGGGAATATCACCCAGCTTGTCACAGGCAAGTAATGCCTTCAACTGGGCTGGGGATGCCATCTGTATCAAGACATCCCTACTCCTCTAATTGGAAGTATGACACCACCTCACCATACTTGTCTTCGAGCTGGTAAACAAAGATCTGCGGCTTGGTGGACGAGAAAGATTCACCATCGGTGCGGGAGCAAACGAGATATTGCAGCAAGTATGGCTCTGATCTGTTTAAGGCCCTGCGTTTCTCCCATGGTGTAGCCAGGGAAGGAAAGTACTTAGGGTCGTATGCTGTGGCATCAAAAACTGACTTCCCGCGCTTAGAGACGCCGGTTGTACATCTGGCAACGTTATGGGGTCTTTTCATGGTGTTGTCACGAGTAGCTAGGGATCTAAAGGTCCACCCAGGAAGAGCCCCGCTTGCCTGGGTAAGCCTTATACAACAGAGGTGGGGCAGGTTCCTCAGAGGTTGCTCGCTAGTGACTGTTCAACCTCAACAGCCATGCATCTCCTTGGCACGTAGCACACCTTGAGACTGAGGTGGTTTTTTTTTTAACAGAGGTTTGTACCGTCCTCGCGACTCGGGCGATTAAGCCAAGATCCCTGGGCTCTGAAACATACAATGTCCCACCATCGCACCAAACAATGGTCTTTTAAGCACACACAGAGCTTACGGTGTAGTGGACTGTTGGCGCGACACAGCCCACAGCTCAGGACCCCGGGTTCGCAAAGTCCGTACTCAGCAAATTAATGCTGAGCCCTTGAGGGTAGCCACATACTTCGCCAGGTCTTTGATGATCTGTCATCATACCCTGAAATGTGAGACATCCAACCCAAGATCCTTGCTACCCCTCCTAAAGTAGTGATTCGTCACCCACTCAACCTCCACACCACATCTAGTCCATCCTTATGGCACTCCCATCCCCAACCCCCTTACCACAGGGATCATATCCCTGTGGAATATGATGCAAAACCTGACCAATCCACCCACCCAGCACTTCCTATTCCAATCCTGTCACAGTCTTATCCTATCCCATTAGAGGTCTGGCCACCTGTGAAAGCAACCATGGGTGTTACCAACTCTGCTGTAATCATTGCACAGCATTTTATACTGGTATAATGGCAAACCAACAGTCCATCAGGATGAATGAAAACCATCAAACTGTGGCAAAAAGCAAGATGGAGAACCCTGTGGCACAGCATGCGGCTGAACACAGAACTCTTGATTTCAATGGCTGCATTACTACCCAAGCCATCTGAATCCTCCTCTCCACCACCAGTTCTTCTGAACTGTGCAGATGGGAGTTGCCTCTTCAACACATTCTAGGGTCCCACAACCAACGTGGCCTCAACCCAAGATAACTTTCCATCCCTACACTCTATGCCTATCATTATTCCCTTCCTTTCCCACTCATTACCCTGCATCCCTCAAATTCATGTCTCTCTTGTAACTGTGTCTCATCCCGTACAATATCCCCTTAATTGATTATTTTTATTTATTATTGTTCCTTATTATTTTTATTGCTTCAAATCTCCCCCCCCCCCCAGACTCCTCTACACAACCCTTTTATCCTATCCCACCCCTTCCATACACTGTATTAAATGCAACATCTCAGATTCCCGCCTATCAGAGCATTTACAATCCATCAAACAATGCGGAACTTTCCATCACAACCCTTAGCCAGCATCCTTCCCCCCTCCACTCCACACACAATAAAGATGATTGTGACATTGGAGCGACCAGACATGGTGGTTGTGTGTGTATACTTGCCCAAGTGATTGTGTGAATGTATGTGTTTCTTTTTCTGATGAAGGCCATGACCAAAAATTAAGTTGTGAGAATGTGACTGTCAGTTTCTTGGGCCTGTCAGCAGCTCAGCAAGGCTGTTTACGGTGAGTTGTTATCTATCCTCCATTATTGAGATTTCAATCAGATTTTCCTTTGTTACAATTTTATTACCTTCTCTGCTTGAAAGCATTGCCTCAAAGTTTTTGTTCTCCTCCTCCTCTGTTTTTCTGTTCACGTCCTGTCACCTTGGGTGTCATTTACGTGGTGTTCCCAGACATTCTATCTCCATTAAAACATAAATTATTTTAAGTTATTATATTCTTCTTGTACTTGCTAATGTTAATGACTGGTTTTCCCTTCTTTTGGAACCAGCTAGTATGTTTCCAACCAGGAATAGTTCCTTGTTGAATGTTCAGACTCCAAAATTCTCTAAGATTGCAGTTCAAATAACTCAGAGAACGACTTTAACAATCACTACTGAATGATTTCATGTCATCATATATATTTTATACATTTACTGCAAAAGCTTACAATCTACTACATCAGCATCACAGTTTGACATGTTCTGCCTTCAAGAACCAAACTCATTTCAAATCAAACAAAAGAACAATGTTCATTAACAATGGAGATACGAGGCACAGAATATTTATCAAATAGCTCTCTCAGCTCTTCTTTGCTTCATGTCTGTCCTATGATTTCTCTGGGTGCTTAACCAATGTATGTCTCGTTTGCCTGGAACCTGCACAGACAGAGTTCCCTCGGCAGTTTCTGGCCACAACTTATTTAAAATTCCCACAAATAAACCATTTGATTACTTTTGCTCGAACTGAAGGAATGTGGTGAACCATGTTAAATTACAACCTCAACTGCCTAAACCACCTGGGTACATTTCCATTCTGACATAAATTCTCAACTAGTGTCACACTGTTGTTGCAGTATCCCGCATCCATTCTCCTAATTGATCGCAGCCCACCCATATTTCCACAAGTAGTTGGACTCTGCTCATGCATCTATGTAGAAACTTTCCAACAGCCCATCAAAACATACACAATTATATGAAATGTGCCAGTGAGTTTGGACCCAAACTCAGGGGGGGGGGGGGGGGGGGCTACAAGCATATGGGAAATGCACAGGGAACTCTACAACAGCAGTGCACAACTGGTTGAAAACTTGGACCAAATGGGGAGTGAGTCTGCATGACCAAGACAATTAAGGCAAATGCTCACAAGGACCAACGAATCTAGACTTTAATCTCAGTGTGGCAAAAATTTTCAATTTGGGCACTGAATTTAATTGAAGGCCTTATAACAGCAGGCAATTCGAAAACGTTCTATTTCATTAACATAAACGGCTGTTTGTGTCGATCAATGGTGTCTGTTCTTCCAGACATGCCAATGCTGAAGATCTCCAGTAATTCTACATGACTGTGGCAACTTCCTCAAATTGTTTTGTTGAGATGAAAATGGGATCTCTCATTTTATGTCAATGAAGATTGTAACGATACTGCTGACCCCCTCATCTCAATGTTATCGTAAGATACCGTCTGCCTGGTCCTCTCATCTCAATGTCATCCTACGATACCGTCTGCGTCGGATCCAGAATTGTGTGGTTCAATAGTGATAAAAGTTGTGTGTGAAGTTAAAAACGAAATAGCCAGCCTAGGAATCAGTGTAGGACAGTGTCTCTGTGATACTGTGATTAAAACAAGTGATAGTTTTCATTAATTAGGAGATTCATATATTTGCTTTCCAGACAGTTCTATAAACAATAGTTGTGTCATTGTATGTTATTTCAAGACTTAAACAGATGAATTGTAAAATCTTTTGTAAAAAACAAAAAGAAATGAAAATTAATAGCATTGTATGCATGTTAGGCTCATAAACAAGTTGTGTAGATCAGCTAATTGTTTTAATTACTGTAAAGTCGAAATTTGTATATTGTGTTTCTTTGTATATATTGACTGACGTGACATTTTAAACCTAGTTTCAGAACTGACAATATAATTGATAGCTCAATATATGTTAGGAACATGTATGATGTATTCATTAACAAATTAATTGATATTTAACACCACACTTTGTTGTTAACAGAAAGATCAGAAATTTCATCTTAAAAATACATGTGCCATCTAAAATTATTGTATGCATAGTTTTCATTTTATATTGTGATTATTCTTGTGTATGTGAAATGTTTTTCTGTTGTGTTCGGTAATTGTAAATTAGTATATTATATTGTTATGAACAATGCTTAATGCAACGTCATTATTGTCAAGGTTATATATTTACCTCACTGCCTTGCGTGGTGGAGTTCGAGTTTTGGCTTTTCTGAAGTGCACTGGAATCTGTGTCACTCTGTGTTTTGAAATGGAAATACTGTCGATTAAGTTCTGATGTTTTGAAAGATGTAATGTTTTGGTGGAGAAGAAGTGAAAAATTGTATCTACGAGTATTTATTTCTACCAAGACGCCCCAGGAGAATAATGTTGCAGCGAGCAGAACCCCCATACATCGGAATATTGAAAAGATTAGTATTCTGTTTGAAAGTGGTAGAAAGGAAATGTAAATTACTTACATAGTATCGAAATGTTTCAAGATGGACAAGGCAATGAGTGTTTATAATGTCATAATATTTTAGTTCTGAAGTTAAATTTTATGATCCACAAAATCAAAACACTGGGAAAAGTTTCAGGAAACATTATTATTTCATTTGTGAAGTGACTGAGAAACACTTCTGCTTGGGAATATATCTCAGTGTTTTCTTCTGGACAAGACATAGTGAAAAACTTTTAAAATGTACATTGCCTTCACAAGGGAGAATCTGTGATTGTACAGGACAGTGGTCTAAAATAGCTTAAGATATGACTTTTGAAATCTGTTTTTACACAGGAATTGATGAGAAAACAACAAAATTACTACAATATTACCTGAGCCTGATGTCCTTTGCCTGCTCCTTGCTGACAATGAACGGATATATGTGAACCAATGTCATATGGACATTATTTGACAATTTTGTTGCCCGAAGTTCCTCTGAAAGTGATTCCATCAAACCCTGCACAGCATACTGGGATGCACTCATTGATATATGCTGTTTAATACCAGCAAGGCCAGTTACGGAAGACAGTGCAACAATATGTCCATCATTCTTCTCCACCATCTCTTGTAGAAATGCTTCCAGAAGCTTGAAAGAAATAGTTCATTTGGTTACTTAATTTCTTACTTCTAAGCAAAATTTTGTTATGCATACATAGATCAAAATGACAGTGTTACCACTCCTTGGCCAATCATTACACATATCAGAAACAGAAAATAACTGCACAACTTGAAAAGTGCCACATAAAGCATCAATCTGAAATTCTTGGCAGACCCAGATGTGAACCTGGGACCTTTGCCTTTCATGGGCAAGTGCTCCACCAACTGCGCTATCCTGGCAAGCTTCATAGTCCATCCTCACAGCTTTATATTCACCAGTACCTTGTCTCCTACATTCCATATTCCACAGAAGTTCTCCTGAAAACCTTGCAGGACTAGCACTCAGGAAAGAAAGGATATTGTGCAGACATGGTATAGCCACATGGCATTGGGGATGTTTCGAGAATATTTGCACTCTGTAGTGAAGCGTGTGATGTTATGAAACTTCATGGGAGATAAACCGTGTACCTTTCTGGGATCTAAGGCTGTGAAGACGGGCAGTAAAACTTGTCAGGATAACTCAGTTGCTAGAGCGCTTGCCCACGAAAAGCAAAGGTCTTAAGTTCACATCCCGGTCTGGCATATAGTTTTCACCTGCCAGGACATTTCATATCAGCACACACTGTGCTGCAGAGTGAAAATTTCATTCTGGAAAGCATCAATCTGTGACATTGTTGAGGTGGCATTAAATACAGGTGGTACATTAGAAAGCTGTTATCAAAAACTAAGACATTTCGACACTTGTGATGGATGTGACCATGAGGTTTAACAGTGGCTGATGCACAAACACTTGGGTACTTCCCATAAAAAGTTTTGTGTAATGGAAAACTAGGTTACATGTGAAAATAAGGGGAATCTTGTGATAATAATTGAAGTACCCAATAGTAATGATAGTCTTATTTGACACTGTTGGAAGAAAAAATAGTGGCAATCAATCAACATTATCTGGCTACTTATATCAGTTAGCAAATATCAATGTGGTTTTGTGCTCACTTGATGGATACCCCAATGACTGGATAGGAAGGAGGATAATTAGAGCAAGTCTCATCTCTGTGTTATTTTACCTTTACTGGTGGAACTTTGCTGTACCTTGTGTAGTATTTAGTATTATAGGGAACTTAGAGACTGGCTAGATGCATTTATTTTAAATGTTTATATTTATGATTTACGATAAGACAATAGGAATGTGGTAAGCTACTATGAGCACCATAGTGAACACATTATCACAATTGAGGAGTACACAAAACCCACATAGTAGTAAAGTTTAAATGCAAATTAATTATTTAGTCAGTTAAGGGAGGGGAAAATTTAGTTGTGGTGAGGAACTGGAATTTGGTGGGGGGGGGGGGGGGGGAGTGTAGGAGAAATGATATGTGAGTATGTTCTGGGGAAAAATGTAAGAGGAAGTCAGGTGGTAGAATTTTGCACAGAGCACAATTTAATCATCACAAAAACTTGTTTAAGACTCACTATTTAAGAAAGATGTAAGGTTGAAGAGACAAGGACACCAAAAGGTTTCAGATTGATTTTATAATGTCGAGAGACATATTTTGGAACCACATTTTAATCAATATACATATCCAGTGACAAATAAATACTATTAGCTGTGATTAATTAACTGTAGATCAGCACTAAAAAAAAAAAAAAAAAAAAAAAAAAAAGAGAAGTAAGGGGATGGCACTGGGTAAATTGAAGGAACCCACGGTTCTTTAGACTTTCTGAGGGAGCACCAGGCAATGACAAAATGAAATTGAGGGAAGTATTGCAGTAGAAGAGGAGTGGGTAGCATTGAGACATCATGAAACGTTGAAGGCAGCAGAGGACCAAATAGGTAGAAAGGCAAGACCTAGCAGAAATCCTTGGCTATCACGATATACTGAATTTAAATGTGAATGCAGAAAAATACAAAAATGCAGCAAATAAACAAGAAAAAAAGGGAGTAAAGCTGGCTCAAAAATAAGGTAGATGGAAGATTCAAAATGGCTAAGCAAGACTGGCTAGAGGATATATGCCAGTCCACAGAAGCAAATGTTAACTAGGGAAAGATAAATACCATCTGCGGGAAAAAAGGAGATGAAGAGACTTCCCAGCAGATTAAAATCTAGTCTATTTGTAAACTCCTCAGCGCAGGCTCTAAGATGTTTAAGCACCCGTAAAATGGCGACCAATTCCACAGTAAACAGACTACTCCCATGGGGCAGTGAATGCTGTTCTACATGCTCATCATGGGCATAAGCATACCCATTTTTGTATCCCATCCTCGTCGCCACTTTTGTGTCCCAGCCTCGTCGCCGCTTTTGTGTCTCGTTTCTGTCGTAGGTGTCGGTGGCCGAGTGGAATGAGACCGACAGAGGAATAAAGATAGCACGCTGGTGCAGGTACGGAGGGGAGCAGCCAGAAACTAGAAACACTAGAGTAAATTAGAACGAGATATATATTGCACAGAATTTATACAATACTTAACTTTTACATAGTTCAGTACTGCAGAATGCTGATACATAGTTGAGCTAGAGGACTACCTAGTGCCTGTACGATAGCCAAGTCTTCACTGGTGCCTATCTGATTTCGAAGTGTTAACTGGTTCCTATCTCAGTCCCAAGTGAACGATGTCGTTCAGTGGTGGCCACGAGCGGAGTTGTAACAGAGGGCGCTTGTGGCTGACGTAAGAACGCCGCGCCGTGCGTGCATGGCGGCGCGCGGAGAAAGTAGGTGGCGCGCACTTTGGCCTTGTGCGACACCACACCCATTACAGCCATTGACTATGGAACCATTCATGTACACAAATTCTGCACCATGGAATGACTCCAAAACTACCTGTAACTGGTGACGGAGATTTAGCGGTGCAACAGAGGCTTTTGGGTCATGGGACGAGTCCAGCCAAAGCTGCAGACGTGGAAGGGACCAAGGAGCTGTACAGAAAGGGTAGTGAAAAGTGGGAGGAATAGGTAGGGACTCAAGAGATGAGAGGAGGGAATGAACATGAACCGCGATCGGGAGACCCAACCTCAGCCGTCGTCGTGGAGATGGGAGTGCAGCATCTGGGAAAAGAAGCCTGTGATTCGGGTAGTGAGGTGAGACAAAAACATGGGTAGCATACAAGGATAGTAACTGCTGCCAACAAAACTGCAGGGGAAGAACTCCAGGTTCAGCAAGGAAACTTGCCACTGGACTTGTCCGAAAGAACCCCCATCGCTAAATGGACACCACTATGGAGGATTGGGTCCAAGACCGTAATGCAGGTAGGGCTGCCGAATAGTACACTAAGCTCACATAATCTAGGCGAGATTGAATGAGTGCCTTGTAGAACTGCAAGAGACTTGGATGGGTGGCTCCCCAACCACTGTGGCTGAGGCAGCACAAAATATCTAAGTATCGCCAGTACTTCTGCTTACGCTGATAAAGGTGTGACACCAAGTGAGACAGCTGTTGAAGAGCATGCCGAGAAATCAGCAAGTCCCTTCAACATGAAGCAGTTCATCAATCAAGTAAAGCTCTGGGTCCAAGTGGACAGCTCTATGGTGGCAGAAATGCATAAACCGGGTTTTTGACGGAGAAAACTGGAACCCATGGGTTGACGACCATGACTGCACCTTTTGAATAGCTCCCTGCAGACGCCTTTCAGCTACACCAATGCTGGCTGATCTGAAGTACGAGCAAAGTCATCGGCAAACAAGGAGGAAGAAACCGATGACCTCACCGCCTCAACAAGACCATTGATGGCAATTAAAAAGAGGGACACCATTCTCCTCTAGGGGAGCTGAGGGAGGTACCGACCAGAACTTGAAAAGAGCGGAAGGAAAGAAAGTTTTGAATGAAGAGTGGAAGCGGACCCCATATGCCTTAACCATGCAGTGTAGCCAGAAATGGTGGTGCCAGGTAGTGTGATATGCATTCCGGAGGTCGAAAAAGATGGCAACAAGGTTCTCACGCCAGGTAAATGCCATATGGATTTTTTTTTTTTGCCATACGGATGGCAGACTACAGAGCCACTAAGTTATCAACAGTGGAGTGGCCTTGGCAGAAACCCCCTTGCTGTGGGGACAACATACTTCAATGTTTAAGTATTCACATAAGTTGCTGACTCACCATACATTCAAATAGCTTGCAGAGAACGTTGGTGAGGCTGATCGGGCGGTAACTATCAGCCGCCTGTGAATCAGGACCAGGTTTAATCACAAGAATAATGATGCTTTCTTGCCATTGCGACAGGAAAGCCACCTCTGTCCATAGATGGTTGAACAGGGTGAGAAGCTGGTGTTGGAACTCTGCTGGAAGGTGATGGATGGACTAGCTGTGGATCTGGTCTGGTTCCAGAGGTATACGAATGCGGCAAGGGCAGTTTGTAATACCCACTCACTGAATGTATATTCTTCGCCATGTGTATGGAAGGACAGCTGTCGCCATTCGAACTGCTGTTTGAGTGCACACAAGTCTGAACTGTAAGCTGCAGTTGCAGAGTTGTGAGCATAGTGCTCCGCCATGTGCTCTGCGATAACAGTTAGGTCTGTGTAAAAAGTACCCTGGATGTGTAAGCTGGACATTGCTGCCAGTGGACAGTACCCAAGAAGGCACCTAACCTGGGACCAAACCTGAGATGGGGAGGCACGAGAGCCGATGCTGGCAACATACTTCTCCCTGCTGTCTTTCTTACTCTGCCAGATGAGCTGTCAAGCTTGGGCCCAGAGCTGTTTGAAGGCTATCAGGTTTTCTATGATGGGGCGACGCCGATGGCGCTGGAGCACCCACTGATGATCCTGGATGGTGGCAGTAATCTCTAGCATCCACCATGGCACGGACTTACACCAAGGGGAGCCAGAGGTGGTGGGGACAGGGATCTCAGCGGCGGAAATGATGGCAGCAGGTGACTATGAACTGCAGTGCCCATGTCGGCTGGCAGTGGTATAGGTGTAATCCTGACAATCAGCTCTACGGAGAGACCATCGAGGTGGGTGGCCTGCAGGTTGGAAATGGCAGAGTGACAAAAGGATTGGAAAATGGTCACTACCGCAAAGGTCATCATGGGTCCTTCAGCGGAAATGTGGGAGCAGACTCAGACTACATAGAGAGAAGTCAATTGCTGAGTAGGTGCCTTGTGCCAGCAAAATTGCATGGGAGCATCATGTTTAACAGACAGATGTCCTGCTGTAACAAAACCATCTCTACGTCCCTACCATACCCTGTTTTCTACTTTCCACCCCACAATGGGTGGTGAGCACTAGACTCCCTCAAAAGAAGAAATGGTGGAGGTAGTTGTGCAATCAATGCAGTGACATCAGTGATAGAGACAGCTGCATTCGGGGGAAAGGTAAAGGGAAGAGATGGTGAATTCCTACCCCGCCCGGATTCGGACAGCGACTGCTTCTAGGGTTGTGTGGAGAGGCACAGCAGCACTGGGGACAGTTGCGAGAATGTATACAGCGACACCTCCTGAAGCTCTATCGTATGTAGCACGATTTCGGTAGTGGCCCTAGTAGCTGCAAAGGGCTGGGGTCCACTGTGCAGGAAACCTTGTTTCCTGCAGAGCCAGACAAAACACAGGGACGTGGCACAATAACTGCTGCAGCACAGCTAGGTGGTTGAAGAAACCGCCACAATTCCTTTTGAGTATTACTTAGTCTCCAAGCTGAAAATACATAAATAAAAGCTGAGGAGCAGAGCATGCCATTGGGACGTCTTCTGCATTCTGCTCAGAAAGTAGAGAATTGTACATCTACATCCACACGGGATATTCTGCAAATCACATTTAAGTGACTGGCAGAGGGTTCATCGAACCACCATTATACTATACATCTCCCATTCCATTCTCCAATAGCGCTTGGGAAGAAAGAACACCTGAATCTCTCCATTTGAGCACTGATTTCCCGTATTTTATTCTGGTGGTCATTTCTACCTATGTAAGTGAGAGTCAACAATATATTTTCACATACGGAAGAGAATTTTGGCAACTGGAGTTTCGTAAGTAGCCCACGCCACAGCGATAAGCGCCGTTATTGTAATCATTTCCATCCCAGATCATGTATCATGTCCATAACATGGTCTCTTCTGTATTGTGACATTACAAAACGAACTGCCCTTCTTTGGACTCATTCGATGTCCTCCGTCAAACCCACCTGATAAGGATCCCACAATGGGCAGTAATACTCCAAAAAAGGACGGACAAGTGTAGTGTATGCAGTCTCTTTAGTAGTTTTGTTCCATCTTTTGAGAGTTCTGCCAATGAAATACAGTCTCTGGTTCACCTTTCCCACGACATTATCTATGTGTTCTTTCCAGTTTAAGTCTGAAGTAATAGTAATTCCTAGGTATTTTGTGGAGTTTACAGCCTTCACTTTTGATTGATTTATCTAGTAAACAAAGTTTAACGGATTTCTTTTTGTACTCATGTAGACACCTTCACACTTCTCATTATTTAGAGTCAATTGCCAATTTCTACACCATACTGATATCTTATTTAGATTGTTCTGTAGTTGGTTTTGATCTTCAGACAATTTCACTAGACGGTAAATAGCAGCGTCATCTGCAAACAACTTAAGGGAGCCACTTACATTTTCCCCTAAATTGTAAACCATAGGTTCTGATGATTCAGTAAGTGCCAGATCCTCAGAGGATGCAAGGATCTTGACATCATTCTCTGAACCAGAGGAAATGAGTACCTGTGTCTTTAGGGCACCAAGGTTTCTTTCTTCTTATTTTTCCTTTTCTATGCCTCTCACTGGCCCTTAGGTTTTAAGCGCTGGGAGGACTTCATGGGCTGACGAAGAGCAGGAGGCCCTTCGATCAGCAGCAAGGGGATTCTGCAGCAATTTGTTTGAATCCACTTTGCCATGTGGAGAAGTCTCAGAAGAGAGCATCCCAAGGTACCCCGTCCGACTGAGAGGAGACAGAGAAGGCTGTTTGCCTCTCCGAACGTGAAGTGGTGACTGACGTCCCCGTTTTTTGAGAAGTCTGTGCTCCCATGGTGAAAAGCTTGAGAGCAACCATAAAGGAACTGCCCCCAACTGACAAGGGGGCAGGTCCAGTCTATCAGTCCTGGGGGCCCACTGGTATTGAATTCACTTTTTGAGCTTTGGTCACCGTAGATGTCAATGGTGAAGCAACCGTGGCAAATGTTGTCGCCAGACTCGCAGAATGGAGCTTGGTGTAATTCCGCTTTGCTCCCAAGTACGTCAGTTTGTCTAGTGCTTTGTACTCCATTATTTTCCGTTCCTGGTGCAGAACTTTGCAATCTGGTGAGTATGGGGAGTGGTGTAGGCCACAGTTAACAGACAGCGGAGGAGGGGTGCAAAGGGCGCCTGGATGTGGTGCACATCCACTTTCCCAACAGGTGGTGTCAGCATCACAGCGGGAGGACATATGAACGAACCTCCAGAACTTATAGCAGCGCATCGGGGGAGGAACGTAGGGCTTAACATCGCAATGGTAAACCATGACCTTGACTTTCTCAGGCAACGAGTCACCCTCAAAAGCCAAGATGAAGGCACCAGTAGTAACCCTCTTGTCCTTCAGACCCCTGTATATATGCCATATGAAGTGGACACCTCGCCACTCTAGGTTTTACCGCAACTCTACATTCAACTGCAAAAGAAGGTCTCTATGGTAGATTAAGCCCTGCACCATGTTAAGACTCTTAGGCAGAGTTATTGTGACCAGAACGTCACCCAGCGTGTCACAGGTGAGCAATGCCCGAGACCGAGCTGGAGATGAGGTTGTGATTAAGACCTATCCAGACCTCATTTTGGACATACCGCCTCTCAGTATTTATCCTCCAAATTCTTAACAAAAAATAATGGCTTGGTCGCACAAAGGATTCCTCATCTGTCCTACTGCACACTGAACATCGAGGGGCATAGACCTCACCTTGTTCTCTCAACCTACGTTCTTCCCATGGCATGACCATGTAAGGAAACGATTGGGGATCGTACTGCGCAGCATTGAAGTCTCTTCTACCTTGCTTAGAGACGGCAGTTATACGTCCGACAACAGTTGTTGCTATTTTCATGGTGTTCCCACGAGCAGCTATAGAAACAAAAATCCACCCAGGCAGAGCCCCACTTTCCTGGGTAAGCCTTATACAACTAAGGTGTGGCAGGTTCCTCAGAGGTTGCTCACTAGTGACTGTTTAACCTCAACAGCCATGCATCACCTCGGCATGTAGCACACCTTGAGACCGAGGGGGTGTTGTTTTAATAGAGGTTTGTACCATCCTCACAACCTGGGCGATTAAGCCAAGATCCTCAGGCTCTGAAACATAACTCATTCCACCGTCGCGCCGAATGATGGTAGTTGAAGCAAGCACAGAGCTTACGGCGTAGCGAACTGTTGATGCGACGCAGCCCACAGCTCAGGACCCCAGGTTCGCCAAGCCTGTACTCAGCAAATTAATGCTGAGCCCTTGATGGGTCATAGGGGCTGAAAGTGATACAGCATTTGGAAGAGGGTAAGATAGTGTTGTAGCTGTCCCCCAATATTATTCAATCTATATATTGGGCAAGCTGTAGAGGAATGCAAGAAGAGATTTGGAAATGGAATTAATACTCTAACAGAAGAAATAAAAACTTCACAGTTTGCCAATGACATTGTAATTCCTCCAGAGGCACTTAAGGACATCGAAAAACAAATTAACGTAATGGAGAGTATGTAGTGTAATGAATTACACTACATGCCCTGATATTGTCACAAGTTAATCAAGTAGTCTAAATTTTGGGAATTTAATGTGATGCGATCAGATACTGTGGGTGAATTTTTATTTGTGAATGTGTAAGAAATCAGCACGCAGACACTTTGCATGAAGGTAGAGACTGACATCACACCAGAAGAAGAAATGCAACGTGTATAATTTCTGAATACATTGTAATAACAGCAATTTTTTGTGTTAAAATGTTCGAATTGGAGTTCTGACTTAGCTGTGAAGCAGAAATGTACTCAGGAGGGGGCAAATAAAGCCAACCTTGTCTTATAATACTTCAACCTGTCTCTTTGAATATGTCATATATTTGAAGAATAGCTTTGTTGCAAGCTCAGGATGTATATGTAAATGAATTCTGAAGCTGTATTTTAAAGGTATTTGATAGTTCATGGGAAATGACTAGTGGAGCCCAGACTTCTAAGAGACCATAATATACATCAGAAGACTTCAGCATAAGTTAATCCCCTAAGCTGAAGATTTCTGTGTCGAGATATAATCCAACAACATGGTCACACCACAAGTGTCTTGGAAAGAGGGTACAAAATGAACAAGATCAAAACAAGGTGTGTTGGTGCAAGTGGTGTTTGAATTACATGAGTATGAATTTTATACAAAGCCAGTCTGGTTACAGCTTCTATGTCTTTCACTTATGCCACACCATCAAATACACTAATATCTCTTATCTCCATATATTGAAGCAGGTTTACTTTGATGGTCACCTGCGATTTATTGTTAGGATGATTTGAGGTGCACACTAGTTGGTTTCCTTTCTCCAATCCTTGGCATCAAACAACTTTCCTTTTGCAGGGAAAATACCTTAAAATTGAAACATATTGAGACTACTATTAACTCTGACACTTGTCTTGTTTAAACTCTTATTATATGTTATATCATATAATCTTAATTACGAGAACAAGTTTAGTCCCGCACGTATCAGAGTCAATTGTACTATCTTTTCATATAACAAAAAAGAAAATAAATAAATAAAACATCGCAAAAGATGGTACATAAGGTTTTCTTGCAATGTCTGTGCAGCCTCATGATTACTCTTAGACTGCGCACTTTTAGCTCCGTTCTTACAATGTCCAGTAAACTGTTTATGGGAATTTTACCAACAGTTTGATTTTACAATTTCCAGTTAAGAGGAATCTGGCCATAAAATATTCGTTAACCGGCAGTTATCTTTACCGATAATATTGCCATGGGCAGTTCCATCTCCCCTTTGCAATTTTTTTTTCTTTTTTTTCTTTATGGAAGACTTTGAGGAAAGGGCACTTGATGGGGCATAACTTCAACCAAGAGTCTCCTGGTGATAGGTAGATGACACTTTTACGATGTGCCTCCATGAGGAAAAAGCACTGTCATGTTTTCTACGTCTGAATTAGATTCATGAGAATGGAAACTGAGAAGGATGGCTACTTACTATTTCTGAAAGTCTTAATTAGCAGGAAAGTGCATGGGTCATCCCATTTACAGGAAGCCCACATGTAAGTACATTTATCTGTAAGTGTTGACCTGTCACCATCCTGCACAAAATACCAACATCCTCCAAACGTTGGTGCATTGGGCACTTGCTGTGTCAGATGGAAAAAGTGTTGCAAAGGAGTTGGAACACCTACAGATTGTGTTCAATGACAATGGATATTCTCCACAAACACAGAATGAAGGAGGAAGAAAAGTGACCACTCACAACATCAAGGGGGACAACGAGCTTTTCAAGTTTCTTTCATACGTCTGTAACCTCTTGTCGAAAACAGGAAAAATCCTAAGAAATCATCAAGCCAAAGTAATCATCTGGCCACCTGTGAAGATTAGTGCTCTTCTCACTTCAATTAAGGACCACTTTTGTGCATGCATCTCTGTGACAATGTTCTCCATAAAGGCACTGCTGTGAACTCACCTGAAGATGGCAGGAAGACTACATTATCGGGCTACATACCCAAAACTTTACTGAATAATAATTCTTTGAGTTTATTTGGTTTTATTGACCTCATTTTAGTTATGGGGGTTGAACAAAAACACAGACGCAACATGAGACATGACACTTGAATGTAAATGCATGTTACTTGACAGGCCTGCATGAGGCACTGCTGAATTCGACCACAGATGGCCCATGGCCATTGTATTCAAGCAGCAGCAAAAGTCAGTTGTGGTCAGACCAGTATTCCATATTGTTCCGAGCAATTTATATTGGATCAACAATGAATTCAAAATATGATTGTTGGTGCTGATAATGGTGGCTGCTTCTGTAGAGTAGAGAAGAGAATCTAGTGTCTTGTGTATCAACATGCACTGTATCAAAGATTTATATTTCATGTGGAGAAAGCAGAAAAGATGGTTTGTTGGTTGGTTGTGGATAGGGGGGAACAAACTGCTAAGATTATTGGTCTCCAGGTGGGGAAGAGAAGGAGCAACGAAAGGAAAGAAGGAAGAAAGACTGCATTAGCTCGGGGCCCATGCTTGCCACGCATGTACTCATGAAAGAACCGTGAGCCCCCTGGGAAAAGCAGGAATGAACCATCAACTTCTTCGTAGCATAGACAAAAGTGTATTTAGATGGTTATTGAAGACAATTGTGACAAAAATAAAAAGTCTACAGATGCAAAAGTCACTGAAGAACTAAATGTCACATGTGAAACCTGTCACGTGCAAAACAACATTAAGAGAAATTTACAGTGTGAGTTGGAGGTGCAGAACCACAGATTAATTTATGCAATTCTCTGTAACAGGAAAACATGATAGCAAAACCATAAAACGTGGACTACAGCACACCAGAAAAAAGCCATGTGGTCAGATGAGTCTTCCTGTCAAACTTTTTCCAACATCTGGCCAAGTTTATGTTTGGTGTAGATCATCAAAAGCCTATGATGCCAGAATTAAACATGGTGTAGCATCAGTGAAGATTATGTGCTATATCATGGTATTCCCATAATCGTACGTGTATTGTTCAAGGACACACTACTGCTGAGTTGTGTGTGCCAATATTGGCTTAACAGGTCAATCCCATGGCAAAATGTTTCTTCCCAAATGGTGACTGTGTGTTTCAAGCAAGCAAGGTCCCTTTACACATGACTCATGTTTTTCAGGACTGGGTATCTGACAAGAATAAAGTGCCACATCCTTTCCTGGCCACCACAATCACCATATGAAAATGCTTCTTCAATAACTACTTTGGAGAGAAAGAGGCGCATTTATTATTATTACTACTACTTGAACTTGCCACTATTTTGCAGGGAAAATGATATGTTCAAAATTCCTTTGAAAAGCAGGAAGGAGCCATATTAATCTAATAAGGCAGATGGCTCTAAACCGTCTTGAACTCAAGTGGCCTTTCCGCATTGCATTAGGCATGTTACTGTGCTGTGTTGTTTTTCCACGTTTTTCACCACCTCAGAATGGGACAATTGCAAACAATCATTTTAGTGTTGTAGCTTTGTAAAATGCAGTAAATGAAACAGGCAAAATGGAGTACAGACGACTAAGAAATGAGATTGACAGGAAGTGCAAAATGGCTAAGCAGGAGTGGCTAGAAGGCAAATGCAAGGATGTAGAAGAATGTATAAATAGGGGGAAAATAGATACAGCCTACAGGAAAATAAAAGAAACATTTGGAGACAAGAAAAACAGCTCTATTAATATCAAGGACACTGATGGAAAACCAGTTCTCAGCAAAGAAGGGAAAGCTGAAAGGTGGAAAGAGTATATAGAGGGGCTCTACAAAGGAAATGAACTTCGAGACAATATTGTAGGAAGGGAAGAGGATGAAGATGAAATAGGAGATACTGTACTGAGAGAAGAATTTGACAGAGCCCTGAAAGACCTAAGTCGAAACAAGGCCCCTGGAGTAGATGATATTCCCTCAGAGCTACTGACATCTCTGGGAGAACCAGCCATGACAAATCTGTTTCACCTGGTGTGTAAGATGTATGAGACAGGGGAAGTACCCTCAGACTTTAAGAAAAATGTTATAATCCCCATTCCAAAGAAAGCAGGTGCAGACAGGTGTGAAAACTACAGAACCATCAGTTTAATAAGTCATGGTTGCAAAATATTAACACAAATTATATACAGAAGGATGGAAAAGCCAGTAGAAGCCTACCTCGGGGAAGATAAGTTTGGGTTCAGGAGAAATGTAGGAACATGGGAGGCAATACTCACTTTACGGCTTATCCTAGAAGATAGATTAAGAAAAGGCAAACCTACATTTCTAGCTTTTGTAGATTTGGAGAAGGTTTTTGACAATGTTGATTGGAATAAACTCTTTCAAGTTCTGAAGCAAACAGCAGTAAAATATAGGGAGCGTAAGGTTATTTACAACTTGTACAAAAACCAGACAGCGGTTGTCAGAGTTGAAGGGCATGAAAGGGATGCAGTGGTTGGAAAGGGAGTAAGACAGGGTTGTAGTCTTTCTCCATTGTTATTCAATTTGTGCATTGAGCAAGCTATAAAGGAAAGCAAGGAGAAATTTGGAGAAGGAATTATAGTTCAGGGTGAAGAATTAAAAACATTGTGTTTTGCCGACGACATAGTAATTCTGTCAGATACAGCAAAGGACCTGGAGGAGCAATTGAATGCTGAAAGGTGCATATAAGATGAACATTAACAAGAGCAAAACTAGGGTAATGGAGTGCAGTCTAAGAAAATCATGTGATGCTGAAGCAATTAGATTAGGTAACGAAGCAATAAAGGAGGTAGATGAGTTTTGTTACTTGGGCAGTAAAATAACAAATGATGGTCGCAGTACAGAGGATATAAAATGCAGAATGGCAATGGGTAGAAAAGCGTTCTTGGAAAAAGAGAAATTTGTTAACATCGAATATTGATTTAAGCCTAAGGAAGTCCTTTCTGAAGGCATTTGTATGGAGTGTTGCCTTGTATTGGAGTGAAACATGGACGATAAACAGTGCGGACAGGAAGAGGATTGAGGCTTTTGAAATATGGTGCTACAGAAGAATGCTGAAGATTAGGTGGGTGGATCGCGTAACTAATGAGGTGGTACTGAACAGAATTGGGGAGAAAAGAAATTTCTGGCATATCTTGACTAAAAGAAGGGATAGATTGGTAGGACACATTCTTAAGACATCAAGGAATTGTGAATTTAGCATTAGAGGGAAGTGTGTGGGGTAAAAATCGCAGAGGAAGACCAAGAGATGGATACAGTAAGCAGATTCAGACAGATGTAGGTTGCCGTTCTTATGTGGAGATGAAAAGGCTTGCTCAGTATAGGGTATTGTGGAGAGCTGGATGAAACTAGTCTCCGGACTGAAGACCACAACAACAACAGCTTTGTAAATAGCTCATTATATTTTGCTCATCTCTACCAGTTGGCATAATAGAGCTAAGCTTCAATTATAAAGGTGAACTGAATTTAACAGTATGGATAATGAATCTGAATTGTTTTGAGGGGATTTCTCGTATGTAGAGGGGTTTTTCTCTCTCCCTTCTCCAAATTCCTTCAAGTGTCCAATTAGTGATATATTGATGTTTAGATTGTTTAGAATAATCTTTTTATGATAAAACTGTTGTGATGGTCACACAAATGACTTCACGCTTGTCATACTGGCTCCAGATAGGCTATTGAATTTGTGCCACTTCTATTATCAGTGATCAAAACTAATGACCATAACTAAACTTTTGGTACAGTTTATATATACAAAATATAATTATTAAAATTTTAAAGCTATCAACTCTGAAAAACTTGTATGCAGGGTATGGATTGACCTTTCATTTACTGTAATATTTATCAGTAAAAACTAACCAAATGTTCGTGGAGGTCATTGTAAAATACTCCTCCAAGTATTTCCAACAAATCATTTATTGTATATTAGTTAAAGAATGTATGTGCTAAACATTTCTAGTTTAATGTTGAGTTCCATGCATACTGACCCAAAAATATGACATAACACAGACATCAACAGTTCTCCTGACTTCCTGTTCAGTTCTGTAAATATAAGACTGAGGACTTGGAAGAGCACAGCAATGTATTATGCTTGTTACACGACCAATAGTTTCCTTTATTTCACTTGCCATTTTCAGAACCTAGAAAATAAAAGCACACAATGAGTTTGCAGTACTTATATAACCCAATACTACTAAAGATAGTAATTAATTTGTAGGAAATAATCAATTCAGCAACTGAACACTACACTGATGTTACAAAATTTAGGCCTGTCTAGTGTACAGATACTCTCAAGATCAAATAATCATGGACACTTAAAAACTTCAACTCATAACCGGTTTTAAGCAAATGCCATGCAATACTGGTATTTCTGAAACAAAATAATCACTTTACCGGATTATAAGTGAGTGGGTACACAATTCATAATTTTGCTAAAGCACTTTATAACAAAAGGAGATATAACAATTGTATACCTATTTTTCCTTTTAGTGATATTATTCACCACTTTTTATTGTCTACAGTCATGATTTCACAGGAATTATAATTACTTACATATATATAGATGTGGCATCTATTGTGAAAGAACAGACATCAACTTTTGATCCTGCAGTTGTTATATTTTTATATTCACAGAATAATTGACATCAACTGCGAATGGGCAAAGCTGAAAATGTGTCTGACAGGAGGCGTGCCTGGCTAGTCCTTGCAGGTTCGGTGATCACTGTGTCCCCAGTGGTATAGTGGTCAGCGCAACTGCCTAGAAAGTGGGAGACCCGGGTTCAAATCCCAGCTGGGTACACATTTTCAGCTTTCCCCATTCACAGTCGATGTCAATTATTCGGTGCATATAAAATTACTTACAATGTATAAACACTGCACTGTTGAAAATAGTTAATTTGTTGTCACCATCTGCTTCTCATTGAACTTATACAGCAGAGCTGAATTTGCAACAGACAAGGATGATACAACAAGGACAGTTCTTTGGAAATGGAAACTACAAACTGATCTTGTGATGATGGCCATTTGAAAGCATTAACAGAATCATGAGGTGTCAGAGTAGACTGTTATATATTGCAGTTCATGAGAGAAATTATTATCTGTTCCAACAACATTGATTGCCACACACACAAAAAATGGAGTTGTTCACTACAAAGTATTCTATTGTACACTGTGGTCTCCTATTTTACACACAGTAACAGAATGTATTTTGTGGAGAACTGTTCTTGCATATGTATGTGCCATTCTAGTAGAGTTGATTGAATTACTACCTCATGCTTCATAGCAGACTACTCTTCTTCCTTTTTTAAAATGGAATTTCCTTAATGTACTTTCATTTAAAATCCAAGAGTTTTGTGTGTGTTAAATTTTGATATGGTGTGTACAAACCCAGTAGCATCTCTTACAGCATCAACAGCTTCAAGCTGAAGATTAAATCTTGTTGCTACAGCATTGACCAGGCTAATATAGCTGAAAGCGGTTTTTGAAATGAAATGCTGCACCATCATTTGCATACAGATGTTTAAGAAATGCATGGCGTCTAGACGATAGGTCCTTGATTATCATGCTAACAGTGCAGCATGCATGTGCACTGCCATGAATGAGAATCTCTTACAACAGCAAAACAGTGCGATGTTCCGAGTAATTGAGCAACATAAGTGAATATTGATAACTGTGATGTGTGCCAGTGGTAACTTTGCATTTTGTTCTGCAAAGCTACAGACCAGTTCTCAGCAAAGTCAAAATGAATAATTCATGTGTTAGTATTCTGGGATGTTGCTGATTTTACTCCTTCTACACCCTATCTCTGAATCCTCTGGTTATGCTGTTGAGAAATTCCTTTTATGGGCCAATGACTAACCTATGTAACAAACTTCTCTGGTTCTGCTGTCTTCTTGGCCAACTCTTTTCCCTGCCACAATGCATAGGTTACATCATTGTCAGTATCTTGAGGGTGCAATGCTTTCAACAGCACCAGTGCACACTTCTACAATCAACATTAACAATTTTCAAATTGTGCAATAAATACATGGGCATGGGCCTACTTCCTTAACCCATCGGCAAACAGGTTTTTTTTATTAGCACTTTCACACAGCCGTACACTTATTTTTGACAACTTTTAATGATTGTTGTAGCAACATACTAAATACTATTTTACAGTGATTATTATATTTTTACATTATACTATGAGATACATTCAGACATAGTTTAACTGAGTATGATAGTCCTAAAAACATTTCTCCACATGGAGACAAACTTTCAATGAAAGCACGATCTGCGCTGTCCTCTCTTGTAACACACTTTGCATCTTTTGGTAGGGGTTACTTTTTTTGTCTGTTGGGAGAATTAAATTGCCCCAAATTCTTCCTTGGAGTCATAATGGGCCTCCTTGACTTGGCTGCCCTCAAAACCCCGAAAGTCCAACATTGTAATAAATGCCCACTGGCCTGTTTCAACACATACAGCTTGAGCGCATTGACAATGCATGAAAACTAAAATTGGAGTAACCTGTAAGGCAGAGTTCCCGCTAAACTGCACGGCGATTGAAATATCCATCATTGTATGTTAATACACTTGAGTACAGTGATGGATATATCCATCAAATTACACCAATAGGTTAATTTACTGGCATTTTACCCACTTTAGTCGTAAGGAGAATTTTGAGAACAGTTTTTAAATTTCAGTTCTTTTTCATTAGAAGATATTCTTCTCTTATTGATGTTGTCATTTTTTAACTTTTTAAAACAACTTTCACTCTCAGAAATAACATCATTCTGGCAAGGACTTTGCCTGCTGCAAACTTTGCCATCATTTACATGTCATTCAAGAGCAACAGTAAGCTTTTGTAACAGATGCTCACAGTAAGTATCTGGGCATGTCCAAATGCCATTCTTATTGTTTATTTAATAAGCTTTGGAAATCACTGTGAGGAAGTGGGTATGTACTTCTGTATCTTGTGCTTGTAGAGCTATATGATACCATTGTCAGTAATTTACCTATTCAGTTTAAGCGGCTACTGAGATAGCAGTACTTAGGTCTTGAAACCACACATCACATTTTGCCCACCAAGTGCATATATGTTAAGCGCTTAATAATGTTTTGAAGATGTTACATGTGAAAAACTTTTTTCAATTTCTTCCACTCTTTTGTTTTACATATCTGTTTTCGTCTTGTGCTTCATAACTTCACTAGACAGTTACAGAGTACATTAGAAATGCTAATGCTCAATGCATTAACAACTTCCCACTAAGGAATATAGACATCTGCATTGTCGCTTTTAGTTTCATATTTGGATGATGGTGATTGTTCAGATGGCTGACAAACTTTCAACAACTGTTGAGTATTTTTCATTTTTCATAATCACCACACCCTTGTCTTTTTCCATAGACCACACACCTCACTACTTCACTACCGTATTTTGTCAATAACACTGTATCTAGCAAAAAACTTGAAACCAAACACAAAACTCAATGCAGAATGGTTTATAGGTATGTTCTCACTCGTTTGTTATAAGCAGAAGACTGCTGGAAACAGTGTTGCCAATATGCATATGTCATACATAGATTCAGAGATATGAAATATGCAGAATGTTTATTTTATTTTTCTTAAATCTTTACACAAAAAAATATTATCCATAGCATTTGCACTGTCTACTAACAAAGTAACCAAACAATATTGTGTGTAGGCCCTACTTCTCAAAAATTTTCTGATGGGGGTTTTTAGTAATTTGAAAAAAGAAACTCTTAAAAAATCATTTTTATCATGTTTTAGCAATAAGTATTTACATAATAGAGATAGCTGTAGCAGAGAAGAAACAGTTTACAATTTATACATTAGTACTATCTGGTAACATGAGAGAAAAGAGGGAGCTTTAATGCAAAAGCCACGTCACCATTACTTTTGGTTTATTAGTTAAATCGTTTTTTGTCCTCTATTATTTTAAGAGTTACCTAAAAAACAGAACTAGTCTATACATTTTTAAAAGAGTTGAACCATTTACAAAATTTAAGATAATATAACAATAATGTATATTCCTTAACACTTCTGATACATCCAGAGAAATTCATGATAATGAGCTGATATGACCTATACAATTTGAGATTATATCAGTCAGTATAGGCAGAGAAGCATAGAAGCTAAACAATACAGCAAACATTTACAAGTCCAAAAAGAAGCTTTGATTATAACAGAGATGACAACTTTTGAGAAAGCCAATTAGTAATGACCAAGTCAAGCTGCAAGCTGTCAGTGGGGCCGGAGGGGGGGGGGGTGTTTATGCATCAGCATCACTAAATAAGACATGGCGGAAAAATTGCTAAATAAGTGAAGTAGCAGTTCAAGAATCATTTTTTAAATTGAAAACTCCACTTGCCATTTAACAGCGCTTGTTTGCTGAAACTACACTGATAACATGCTTATTGTTTATCATGTATCTTCTGCACTAACAGTTCCTTGTTCATAATTGCACTAAATTCTTGTCTCAGATCGGCACTACATATGTTAAAGCCAAAGTTCATTTTGTGAATTGAATACTTTAGTGTCCCCTTAGCTGCTAGAGGTTCCTGTTTGCTGATAGTATATTGGTAATATGCTTTTTGTTGTGACGTCATATGCATCTTCTGCACTAACAGAGCACTTAACAGTTCCGTTTTCATAGTAGCTCTAAACTCTGTCTTATTCTTCCTCACCAAACTAAAAACTCTTTCTACAGGGGAATTACTATGAGGCACCAGAAGAATAGGCACCGTAAGCTTACTCAGTGATGGGTACTTTCATACTCCTGAAGCATCAGTGAGTTTAGGTATTTCATGACAAATTCTGTCTGCCCTCTAAATCTTTTGAACAGAGAATCCATCAAACTGATAGTGACTGAACTCAGTTTCCAGAAGCTCTTTTATTCTGCTCATAGAATCTTGGGAAACTGATGAATTGAATATTCTACAAATGAAAAGGTCTTAAATTTTTCTGGAATACTTCAGCAGCTACAGCATGTTGTAGAAACCTGTCTTCAACTGGCCATTTTTTGAGAATATATTAACATGTTTTTGTAGAAAATTAGAAGAGTCTTCACGTGCCAAGCAAAGAGGAAAACTGCGCAAGATATACCACTTCATACTGAAGTCATTTAGCATACAGTTATGATATTTAGTGTAATCTGAATTCTACAAGGGCAGAAAAATACAAGTACACAAACTGTTTACGAAAAATATGAAAAGAAACAATGTTGATTATTCAGATTGTAAACAATCATTTTCCATTGTACATAATTTTGACAAATTCATATAAATTAACAAAACATTTGGAAAAAAAAGGGGGGATGTGATTTTAGCCACGTCATTCATAATGTCTTAATTATTGGAGGAAGTTCGTAATTATTATGATTGATTCGTGATGGTTGGCATCTCTGGTATAACCATCTCTGTGTGCAACAGACTAAACAAAAAGATGATATTGCTATAACCCCAAAATGTTTTGATGAATTTTGCATCCAATCCATTAAAGAAATTTATAGTTCAAACAAAACCTGAGAAAATGTGTTTAATAATGTGGAAAATTGCCTTGAAAAGAATCCCATGAGAACATTCGGTTTCACAAGTGTGTCCAAATACTGTCCTGGAAACAGTGAAAAAATCTCAGAACTTAAGCTAGTCTTGGTTACTAAGATTTTTTGTGTAATTTGTTGATAATTTGTCCTCTTAACTTGGTAATGAGTAGAAAACTTATGTATTGTGGCCGGTTACCAAGCCCCTACAGAACGAATCTCTGCCTACATAGACCAACACCTTTAACCCATCATGTGCAGTCTCCCATCCTTCATCAGAGACAACAACCACTTCCTCGATCGCCTGAAATCCTTACCCAACCTCCAGAAACCATCCTTGTAACCATTGATGCCACTTCCTTATACACAAATATCCCACATGCCCAGGGCCTAACTGCAATGAAGTATTTCCTTTCACGACGACCACCCACTTCCCTACCTAAAACCTCTTTCCTTAATACCCTAGCCAGCTTCATCCTAACCCAAAACGTCTTCACTTTTGAGGGTCAGACATACCGACAACTAAAGGGAACAGCTATGTGAACCAGGATGGCTCCCTCGTACGCAAACTTATTCATGGAACACTTAAGAGGAAGCCTTCCTGGATACCAAAGCCTGTCAACCCAAAGTTTGGTACAGATTCATTGATGACATCTTCATGATCTGGAATCACAGTGAAGAAGAACTCCAGAATTTCCTCTTCAACCACAACTCCTTTGGTCCCATCAAATTCACCTGGTCCTATTCCAAATCCCATGCCACTTTCCTCGATGTCAACCTCCATCTGTCCAATGGCCAACTTCACACATCCGTCCACATCAAACCTACCAATAAACAACAGTACCTGCATTATGACTGCTGCCATCCATTCCACATCAAACATTCCCTTCCCTACAGCTTAGGTCTTCGTGGCAAACGAGTCTGCTCCAATCCCAAATCTCTGAACCAGTACACCAATAACATAATAACAGCTTTCACATCCTGCAGCTATCCTCCTAATCTGGTACAGAAGCAAATTGCCAGAGCCACTTCCTCATCCTCTCAAATTCAGAACCTTCAACAGAAGAATCCCAGAAGTGCCCCTCTTGTCACCGGATACTTTTCGTGACTGGAGTGGACTCTGAATGTGGCTCTCCACCAAGGATACGACTTCCTTAAATCCTGCCCCGAAATGAGATCCGTCCTTCATGACATCCTTCCCACTCTACCGAGAGTGTCTTTCCGCCGCCCACCTAAGATAGTGACACAAATGAAGATAAAGGAAAAAGGGTCGAGAAAGGACAAGCTTTCGGAACACAGTTCCTTCTTCAGGTGGGAGAGAAGGGTAGAAAAAAGTTGTTGTTGTTGACGTTTAAAGGGGACTCAACTGCTGGGTTATCAGTCCCCTGTTCCCAGCTAGGAGTGAACTGGTAAAAGTTTCCCTTTCGTCGCATACTACTCTAAGTCCAGGATGCTCCAGGTACTGAGCGACAGTCAATCGTAAAATGATGACAGAACAATGGACAAGACAGGAGTGGACAAAATAGACAGAACACTAAAACAAGGCTGCAGAAGCGTGTGGCTGGCTGATCACAAAATAATACAGGATGAGCCAGCCACTCTGCACACTTTAAAATCCGTAGTTAAAAAGCAAGTCACAAACCGTAAAATGACAGTGGCCTATTGTTCTGGAGGGGGTGAAGCCCGACAGGGCGGGCTTATAGGCCCCACCACTAAATAGACCCATAAAAGCCAGTTGCGCGAATAAAACCTAAAACACGATCGACCATAGCAGCATCGTCTCCTAACATAAAAGGAAACGCATCTGGGAGATTAAAAGATTGTCGCAAAACAATTAAAAGTGGACAGTCCACCAGGATGTGGACCACTGTCAAGGGGGCGCCACAGTCACACTGTGGTGCGTCCTCCCGCCGAAGAAGGTGGCCATGCGTCATCCATGTGTGGCCGATTCGTAGGCGGCAGAGAACAACAGATTCCCTACGAGACGACCGCAGTGAGGACTTCCATGCGGCCGTAGAGAGCTTCACTGCACGAAGCTTGTTGGGGTGAGCAGAGTTAGCCCACTCGTAGTCCCACAGGCTACGGATCTTCCGATGGAACTCCAGTCGGAGATCGCTCTCTGGAAGACCAATAGCCAATGGACTGGAGGAAGTAGCCTGCTTAGCCAGCTGATCCACACGTTCGTTTCCAGGAATGCCGATGTGGCCTGGGGTCCAAACAAAGACCACCGAGCGACCAGACCGAACAAGCCTGGAAAGAGACTCCTGTACGGATTGCACCAAAGGATGTTTCGGGAAACATTTACTGAGGGCTTGCAAACCACTAAGGGAGTCAGAACAGATGACCAGAGACTCCCCATGGCAACCTCTGAGATGTTCAAGTGCCCGATAGATGGCAACTAGTTCCGCTGTGAACACGCTACTTCCACAGGGCAATGAATGCTGTTCAGTATGCTCACCATGGACGTATGCATAGCCAGTACGGCCGTCAACCACAGAACCATCCGTGTACACGACGTCCGCGCCACAGAACGACTCTAAAACCGCCTGAAACTGGCGACGGAGACTCAGTGGCGCTACAGAGGCTTTTGATACATGCGCCAAGTCCAGCCGAAGCTGTGGACGTGAAAGTGACCAGGGAGCGATGCGGTAAGGCCTGTGAAAAGCAGGAGGGATAGGAAGGGACTCAAGAGACGACAGGACGGAACGAACACGCACCGCGATCGGAAGACCCGACCTCGGTCGTCGTTGTCGAGATGGAAGTGCAGCAGTTGGAAAAAGAAGCCTGCGATTCGGATGATGTGGTATCTCATGAACATGGGCAGCATAGGAGGCCAACAGCTGCCGCCGCCGAAATCGCAGGGGAAGGACTCCAGCTTCGGCTAGTAGGCTTTCCACTGGACTTGTGCGAAAGGCCCCTGTCGCTAAACGGACCCCACTGTGAAGTACTGGGTCCAAGGCCTGCAATGCAGATGGGGCTGCTGAACCATACACAAAGCTCCCGTAATCCAATCGCGACTGAATCAGTGCCCTGTAGAGCTGCAAAAGACACGTACGGGCGGCACCCCAACTAGTGTGGCTGAGGCAGCGTAGGATATTGAGGTACCTCACGCACTTCTGCTTGAGCTGGCGAAGATGAGGCACCCAAGTGAGCCGGTTGTCGAAGAGCATGCCAAGAAATCGGTGAGTCTCTTCGACACGAAGATGTTCATCATATAAATATAGCTCTGGGTCCAAATGGACAGCTCGACGGCGGCAGAAGTGCATAACCCGGGTTTTCGATGGAGAAAACTGGAACCCATGGGTTGAGGCCCACGACTGCGCTTTTCGAATGGCTCCCTGTAGACGCCTTTCAGCTATCCCAATGCTAGCTGAGCTGTAGTATAGGCAGAAGTCATCGGCAAACAAAGAAGAAGAAACCGAAGACCCCACTGCCTCAGCAAGTCCATTGATGGCAATTAAAAATAGGGGTACACTAAGTACAGAGCCCTGTGGGACACCGTTCTCCTGGACGTGAGAGGAGCTGAGGGAAGTACCAACCCGTACCCGAAAAGATCGGAGGGAAAGGAAGTTCTGAATAAAAAGTGGGAGCGGACCTCGCAATCCCCAACCGTGCAGTGTAGCCAGAATGTGGTGGCGCCAAGTGGTATCGTAGGCCTTTCTGAGGTCGAAAAAGACGGCAACAAGGTGCTCACGCCTGCTAAATGCCGTACGAATGGCGGACTCCAGAGCCACTAGGTTGTCAACAGTGGAGCGGCCTTGGCGGAAACCCCCTTGACGTGGGGACAACAGACCCCGATGTTCTAGGATCCACATAAGCCGCCGGCTCACCATACGTTCGAATAGCTTGCACAGAACGTTGGTGACGCTGATTGGGCGGTAACTATCAGCCACCTGTGGGTCAGCACCAGGTTTCATCACGGGGATGACGATGCTTTCCCGCCATTGTGACGGGAAAGCCCCCTCCACCCATAAACGGTTAAACAGGACGAGAAGCTGGTGTTGAAACTCCACGGAAAGGTGCCGGATGAACTGGCTGTGGATTCTGTCCGGTCCTGGAGAGGTATCGGGGCATGCGGCAAGGGCAGTTTCAAATTCCCATTTACTGAAAGCAGAGTTGTACACTTCGGCGCGACATGGTGAAAGGACAGCCGTCTCTGTTCAACACGCTCCTTCAGCGCACGGAAGTCCGCACTGTATTCACATGTTGCAGAGGTGCGAGCATAATGCTCGGCCATGTGTTCTGCAATGGAAATCGGGTCGGTGCATAGGGTACCCTGGATGCGTAGGCTGGGAATTGCCGCCGGTGGACGGTACCCAAATAGGCGCCGAACCTGCGACCACACCCGAGATGCTGAGGCGCGACGGCCGATGCTGGCGACATACGTCTCCCAACAGTCCCGTTTACCCTGCCGGATGAGCTGTCGAGCCCGGGCCCGGAGCCGCTTAAAAGCTATAAGGTTTTCTACAGTGGGGTGTCGACGATGCCGCTGGAGTGCCCGACGACGATCCCGAATGGCCTCAGCGATTTCCGGCGTCCACCAGGGCACAGACTTACGCCGTGGGGAGCCAGACGTGGTAGGAGTGATAGCCTCAGCAGCGGAAACTATCGAACTGGTGAGCTGGTGAATCGCAATGTCCAAGTCGGCTGGCAGTGGAATGGGAACTGTAGCAGCTGAGGTGAAGCGGTTCCAATCAGCTCGACTGAGAGACCATCGAGATGGGCAGCCTGCAGGGGAAAAATCAAGGAGCGTCAAGAGAACAGGAAAATGGTCGCTGTTGCAAAGATCATCATGGACCCCCCCTGGAAGTGCGGGAGCAGGCTTGGGGAACAAACAGAGAGATCAATCGTGGAATACGTGCCTCGAGCCACGCAAAAATGCGTGGGTGCACCAGTGTTTAGCAGGCAGACGTCTTGCTGTGATAAAAGCGCCTCTATGTCCCTACCACGGCCTGTTGTCTGCGCTCCACCCCACAAGGGATGGTGAGCATTGAAGTCTCCCAGAATCAGGAATGGTGGGGGAAGTTGTGCCACCAGGGTAGCAAGGTCAGTAAATGAAATCGTCTCATCTGGAGGAAGGTAAAGCGAACAGACCGTCAGTTCCTGCATAGCCCGGATCCGAACAGCCACCGCCTCAAGAGTCGTGTGCAGAGGCACAGCGGCACTGGGGACAGTGGCAAGGACGTAGATACAGACACCTCCAGAGACCCTGTCATATAAAAGACGATTTTTGTAATAGCCCCGATACCCACGAAGGGCTGGGGTCCTATTAGCAGGAAACCAGGTTTCCTGCAGGGCTACACAAAAAGCTGGGAAGCGGCACAACAAGTGCTGTAACTCTGGCAGATGGCGGAAAAAGCCGCCACATTTCCACTGGAGGATCAGAGAGCCTCCTGGTCGCTGGGGCATACTGAATTTAGCGGCGCAGTAGGGGTCGCAGTATCTTCTGCCGTCGCCGATTTCTGAGGCAGAGCCTCAACGTCCATGGGTTCCGCAGACTCGGCAATTTCCAAGTCTTTGGGGGACGCGAGAATCTCTATCTCGTCTTCAGAAGAAGAGGTGGAGGGGGGTGGTGGCAAGGCTTTGTGTTCACGAAAGATTCACCATCAGTCCTGGAACATACTAAATACCTTGGAGCATATTGTTGTCCTCGGCTACGAGACCTGCGTTCCTCCCATGGCGTGGCCAAGGAAGGGAACGACTGGGGGTCATAAGTCTCAGCATTGAATTCTACTTTTCCTTTCTTAGAGACGGTGGATAAACGCCCACCAGCGTTACTCTGGGTTCTTTTCATCGTGGTCCCACGAGCAGCTAGGGAAATAAAGGTCCACCCAGGCAGAGCCCCGCTTGCCTGGGTAAGCCTTGTACAACTGAGGTGCGGCAGGTTCCTCAGAGGTTGCTCGCTAGCGGCTGTTCAACCTCAACAGCCATGCATCTCCTCGGCACGTAGCACACCTTGAGATTGAGGGTTTTTTTTAGAGAGGTTTGTACCGTCCTCGCGACCCGGGCGATGAAGCCAAGATCCCCGGGCTCTGAAACGTACAACGTTCCACCGTCGCGCCGAACGATGGTCGTTGAAGCACGCACAGAGCTTATGGTGTAGCGGACTGTTGGCGCGACACAGCCCACAGCTCAGGACCCCAGGTTCGCCAAGCCCGTACTCAGCAAATTAATGCTGAGCCCCTGAGGGGGGTAGAAAAAAGAATGGGAATGGAAGGGAAAGGTAATTCATTACCTAGGTCATGAAGCTGGTGTCTGAGGAGTGTGGAAGTACTAATATGTACTCAGTACTAATATGCAGTATCTCTGACTTCCACACTCCTCAAACACCAGCCACATGACCTAGGTCGTGAATTACCTTTCCCTTCCGTCCCCATCATTTTTCTTCCCTTCTCTCCCACCGGAAGAAGGAACTGTGTTCCAAAAGCTTGTCCTTTTTCATCCCTTTGTTTCTTTTCTTTTTCTTCATTTGTGTCACTATCGACGGTACAGCACGAAGGTAAGTACTGGCCAGCCCAATCTATCTCTTTTGAAAAATAATGTACTTTTGAAAAATAATGTATCATCTCTGAGGAGAATTTCCTTCATTAATCAAAGATATATATACAACCAAAGAGGATATATCAAGCAGTAAAGAGAAGTAAAGATGAGTGAACCAAATGACGCTGAGTGAGGGGGTGGAGGAGGGGGATTATCTAGCTCTGAGGGACAGGTTTTTGGCGGTAGTATCCAAATTGCATGTGTGGTGTAACACATGCTAAGTCCCTGGAACCATGGTGGAGGGCATGCTCTGCCACAGGATATTGGGTGTCCCCAAGGCGAAAACTCCGTCTGTGACCATTCAACCAATTTGGTGGTGGTCACAGCAACTTTAAAAAGGGCACACAGTGGACACATGTCATTTGGTAAATGACATATGTTGTCTCACATGTGGCCCTGCCTTGAATAGGGTAAGTATTTCCTGTGGAGGGGCAGGAGTATGTGGTTGTAGGAGGATGCATTGGACAGGTTTTGCAGCAGGATCAGTTACAGGGGTAGGAACCTTGTAGGGAAGGTGGTTTTGGGATGTGATTATTTAGTTTCTCCGTGTAATTCTAGATGAAAAAGTTCATGTGTGCTGCTGGATCCCTGTGTCAAACTGGCACAATATTCTGGCAACCAAACCTGTTGCCATCATCAGGTGCTCTGATGAACTTACTGCCTAGGAGCGGTAGCGATGCTTTTATCTCATCCCTCCCTCCACCGTTTCATACGCTGTCTGCGCTCAGCGATATCTGCTGGTGGCACCTTCGTGGTACCTCACTCCCTATGATGTCCGCGCCCAGTGGTGCCCGCTGGCGGTGTCTGCTCTGTAGCCCCCCAACCCCCCAGCCGATGTCAGTTTTTTATGCGACGTGTTGTTTCCTTTCTTAATTAGGCTGAGTGCAGGTTTCCATGCTTCGCTAAGTGTGTAACCGCTGTCGTAATTAATCTGCGGTTCCCTCACTCAGATCTCAATGGACTCTTTAATTATACAGTCCCAGAAGCTGGACGCCAGGGTCAAAACTCTCTCTATGTCCATGAAATGTAATTCAGAAAGACAATGTTCTGCGACTGCCGATTTGTTTGGCTGTTGTAGTCTCGTGTGTCGCTGCTGTTCAGGACAGCGATCTTCAACAGTACGCAATGTCTGACCAATGTTAAGTCTCACCTCACTGGCATGGGATCTCAAGCTCTGGATTTACATAGGCCCAGGTCAACTGATCCTGCCAAGCAAAGCCTTAGTTTTTGTGGTGGGCAGAAAACTGTCTTCACTTGATGCTTTTGTAGAATTTGTCCTATCTTGCTGGATATTGCCCCCCCCCCCCCCCCCCGGGGGCAGTTGGTGTGTGACATAGGACTTTCCAAATTTGCCACTCTGTGTAGCCGTTCTTCTGGTATTTGGTCTTTAAGTGCTCAAGTTCTTCATTGAGACTCTCACTGTCAAAGAGGGTATGCGCCCTGTGTATCAGTGTTTTCAGCACACGGTTTCTTTGCGCCAGATGGTGGCAGCTGTCTGCATGTAGGTATAAGTCGGTGTGTTTCCATTCTGCTGAATCTAGAGCTTCCTCCTTGAAATGCTCCACGTACAAGTTGGCACCAACAGGAGACAGTGGACTCCCCATGGCCACTCCTTTTGCCTGCTTGTAGTAAGAATCACCAAAAAGTAAGTAAGTTGATGCCAGTACTTGCCTCTACAAGATTCATTAGATCTTATTGGACGGATCTTTACATCAAAGATCACCAACCTTTTCAGGGACCTTTGACAAGGATGTTACTGAGGTTGGGAGGATGGCAGAAGACTATTCCGCGTGGTGTGGGAAGGATAGTTTGGAATAATGATCTCATTTCAGGCCATGACTTAAGAAAGTCATAGCCCTGACGGAGCAATTTGTTGAGGCATTCCAGGCCAGGATGGTACTGTGGGACTAAGGGAATGCTTCTGGGTGGTTTGGGGTTAGGAACATAGTTGCTGGAATGGCGGGAATAGACTGCTCGGGAACTCTGCTTGCAGACAAGGTCTTTAGTGTAGTTGTGGGGAGAAAATCATTGGGTAAGTTGTTGTTGTAGTTGGTGACATGGTAAACATACTGCTCCAGTAAGGAATCCGAGTGGCTAGGGTGTTGGGAACGGATTGTTTAAGGGGACCGCAATGTGGTTCAGGTAAAAAAAAAAACTATTTTCAGTTTTTGTCGTATTTCGACAGATTAAGGTTTTATTTAAGCACTCTGAAAGGGATTTTGTGAAAAAAAAATTTTTTTTCAAGCATTTAAAGAGCATTTTCCTACAACATATGTTTATATTTCACATCCACTTTCCTGCATATGTTTTAGATCTTTACACCCCCTACATTGCACGTTAGGGATTATTATTATTATTATTTCTTCTGAGTGTGTTCGCTATTCTTGGAATGTAACAGTCTGTATTATTTTGTTTCTGCTGTTTGTAAACAACGTGCTTTCAAACACGCGGTAAGTTCTCTTCAAGTGCTTTTGCGAGTAGTTGTTGTGTTTGCAGTACTTGTTTACATGTGTTTTGTTGTGTTTATTGAAGATAGATCTGGAGGCAATGAAGAGAGATGTTTTGGCCATATTATTCCGTAAGTTCTCTACTGATGATAAGCCATGTCATGCATTGTGAGCATTAGGAGAAAATTCACGTTGCAAATACAATAGGGCTCAGACAACTGGAGAATCTTATTCTCACCAGCATTCTCTTCCTGCTGCTGTTATTACAGCAATTAAACTTATTTTCAGAGACATTAATGATAAGTCTGAAGCAATGAATTACAATTCATGATGCGACTGGGAATCGAACCCGGACCTCCATGCTTACTAGGCAGATGTCTTACCGCTAGACCACTACATCACTAACAATTAAGGCACCTGGAAATAGTCTAAGCATGATTTCCTTCATGTCACAAACTTTAATTCAGCTCCTGTGTTCTATAGAACATTGCCACTACTGCCAAGGCTCGCGTCACAAATTTTAATTCAATGCTTCAGATTTATCATTAATATCTTTGACATATTCAAGACGGAAATCCGCCTCCGGGATTTTATATTTGTATTTACATTGATATTTTCAGAGACTTGGCTCATCCTGACCTAAGGAAATGTCTACATGGGCGAACACAGAACCCAAATAAATGTTTCAGCAGCACAATTTGGAACTGCCTTTCTAAAACTGTATTTGTAGGCATGCATACAATGAAACTAGGAGTTCATGATGCTGTTATTACATTCGATTGTGGTAATATTGGAAAATGCTGAGCACTGAAAATGCTGGGAATTAATACTGGTGAAAATATGATCACTGAACTGCAACAATGTGATAAAATGAGGATAGCCGATGCAGACAGGTCTGCATCTAATATGGCCAAGAAAGCAATACAAACATCCAGGAAGGTGAAAAACAAGCTGAAAGACCTGCTAGAGGTCAAAGAAGGGCCATTATATGCAGCAGGACAGTTTTAATTAACTATAAGTATCAAATTTCAAATGTTTTTCTTTAAAGTCAATTTCCTGCAAACTAAAATTTTTAGTACATATGCCCCATTATATCAGAAACTATCATACATAAATGAATGAAATTTTCAGAGACTCTGCATAACATAAAAAGCCATCTCTGGTACTACATTCATTAATATTCCTGCATTAGGAAGTTCACAAAAAAATATTTTCTGCTGAAAAAACTTAATATATATTTAAAAACGTATTTCTTAAATACTATATTTGGATAAAGTAGATTTTAGTACAGTTTACTCTACTAACATCATGTAACATACAGTAAAAATATTAAGGGCCTGCATCAAATAGTTTGTTTTCTTCAGAAATGGGTCAAATAAGTGCCTAAATTAACATGGGTTAGATAGGCAGGGTGTAGCCCCCTTAATATGGAAGGGATGGTAGCTGTCAAAGTGGAAGTACTGTTGCTTGTTTGTGGGTTTAATATGGACTGAGGTGTGGATGTGGGTCTCAAGAAGGTGAAGGTCAACATCAAGAAAGGTGGCTTTAGTTTTAGAGAAGGACCCAGTGAATTTTAGGTTGGAGAAGGAGTTTAAGGTCTTGAAGGAAGTTTCAAAGGGTTTCTTCACCTTGAGGCCAGATCACAAAGATATCATCTACAAATATATACCAAATCAGGTGGTGCAACTTTTGATTCTTAAGGAATGCCACTTCCATGCGGCCCATGAAGAGGTTGGCATAGGAAGTGGCCATCCTCGTTCCCATAGCTGTCCCCCCGATTTGTTTGTAGATCTGGCCCTCAAAGGTGAAGTCTCCTGTTACAAACAAAGCCAATTCATCATAGGTTACACCAAAATAAAATCATCTTTTGACACCTAAAGAGGTAACCCACAAAGCGGAGAGACTGACAATGCGCATGAGTAGAAAACACAATCCTATAATGTTCGAATACAGCATTAGTAGTGAGCTTCTTGATGCTGTCGCGTCATTCAAATATCTAGGCGTAACATTGCAGAGCGATATGAAATGGAACGAGCATGTAAGGACAGTTGTGAGTAAGGCAGACAGCAGACTTCGGTTTATTGGGAGACTTTTGGGAAGATGTACTTCACCTGTAAAGGAGACCGCGTATAAAACGCTTGTACGACCATGTCTTGAGTATTGCTCAAGTATTTGGGATCCGCAGCAGATTGGTTTGAAGGAAGACATAGAGGCGGTTCAGAGGCGAGCAGCTAGATTTGTTACCGGTAGGTTCGACCAATGCGCGAGTGTCACGTAAATGCTCCGGCAACTCAATTGGGGATCGCTGGAAGAAAGACGACGTTCTTTTCGTGAATTTTTGTTAAGTAAATTTAGAGGGCCGGAATTTGAAGCTGAGTGTAGTACGATCTTGCTGCCGCCTACTTACATTTCGCGTAAAGATCACAAAGACAAGATAAGAGAAATTAGGGCTCGTACGGAGGCATATAGGCATTCTTTTTTTTCCTCGTTCAATTTGGGAGTGGAATAGGAAAGGAAATGCCTAGTAGTGGTACAGTGTACCCTCCGCCACGCACCTTACGGTGAATTGCGGAGTATGTATGTAGATGTAGATGTTACCGCTACATTGATAAAATGAGCGTAAATCAATAAAATATTAAGGCACAGGCCTAAAGATTGACTCAGAGTACAGAAGAATAATGTGGCTGGCTGATCGTGAAGATAATACTGGATAAGCCAGCCACTCTGCACATACTAAAACTGCCAGCCAAAAATGTAACCAACAATACGAAAGGAACAATAGGTTAAAATGTTTGAGTGGTGGGTGCCTGAACTATCAGGTGTAGGTACCACCATTACAACACATGATAAAAACCCGCTCCGCTGATAAAACCTACAACACAGTCAGCCATAGAAGCGTCGTCAGCTAAAATCAAGCTAAGCTAAGAAGGCAGGGTAAAGGACTGCTGCAATGTGGTTAAAAGTGGGCAGTGGACCACTGTCAACAGTCACAGAAGTATCGGCAAAATGGTCTGCATTGTACTCAGCAATAGCGGCTGGGTCTGTGAATATGGTACCCAGAATTTGGAGACTGGGTATTTCTGTCAGTGAGTGGTACCCAAAAGGCGCCTTACTTGGACCGTACTTGGGAAGGTGCGGCACAAGAACTGATGGTGGCCATGTACCTGTCCCAGGAGTCCTGCTTGCTCAACTGGCGGGCTTGGCCCAGAGACGCTTAAATGTAATAAGGTGTTCAATTCAAAGGTGGCGTCGGTGGTGCTGGAGTGTCTGTCGTCAGTCCTGGGCACCAGGACCATACCAGAGCATAGACGTGTGCCAATGGAAAATGATGGTTTGTGGAACAGCTGCCTCAGCAGCAGAGACAATGCGGTAGGTCACCCATTGTACCACATCATCAATGTCAGTTCGTAGCAGGGCAGCAAGGACAGCAGTCCAGATGTACAATAGCCAATCTGCCCTATGACAAGACCATTTCGTCAAGTGTGCTGCAGGTTGATACTGCAGGAGCGACAGTAAAATAGGGAAATGGTCATTTCCGCATAGGTCTTGGTGGGCCCTCCAATTAAGATGCATTTGAAGACTTGGGCTACAGATGGAGAGGTCTATGGCTGAGAACATGCCTCACACCACCCAAAAATGCATGGAGGCAACAGTATTCAGGAGGCAGAGGTTTTGTCATGCCAAAAGCATCTCAACATCCACACCGTTGCCTGTGGTTTGCGTTCCACCCCACAATGGGTGGTGAGCATTGAAGTCCCCCAAGAGGAGGAATGGTGAGGGAAGTTGTGTGACCAAAGCAGTAAGGTCAGCTAGAGACACGATCTCATCTAGAGGAAGGTATAAGCTGCAGATGGTTAATTCCTGCATTGCCCGGATTCTGACTGCCACTGCCTCAAGGGTGGTGAGGAGTGGCACTAGGGATAGAGGCGAATACATACAGACAGACAGATGCCACCAGACACCCTGTCATATATGGACCGGTTCTTGAAGTAGCCCCTATAGTCACAAAGGGCAAGGGTCTGCTGGGCAGGAAACCATATTTCCTGCAGGGCCATACAAAGTGCCTTAGAAGGGATTGATCCCTTCTGAGCAAGAGGAGGCAGAGCAGGCTGTTCCTTCTCCAACTGTGGGGTGGAGGGTGATGTCCCCGATGGTTGTGGAGGAGTTGCCCCCACAGCAGGTGTGTGAGAAAGTGGTAAAGGTGGGCCCCCACTATTTGAGGGGGCAGCTGATGTTCAATGGTCACTAGGGCCTCGCAGGAGGAGGTGATACCTTCGACAGTTTCGTACCAATGGTCAGTGGTGACGACACAGTAGCAGCAAAAGGTGCGGTCATTTGTACACGGTGGAGCCACTCGTACTTCCTCTGTGCCTCAGTGTACATTCGCCGGTCCAGTGTCTTTATCTCCATTATCTTTCTTTGTACATGACAGCACAGTCTGACGACCAAGATGGATGAAATTGCTTGCAGTTTACACAGACCGGAAGTGGGGTGCATGGAGCATCCAGATGTGATGGACGCCCACATTCCCTGAATGTGGGGCTGGAAGCACACCGGAAGGACATATGCCTGAACTTCCAGCACCTGAAGCATCTCAGAGGGGGAAGGACGTATGGTCTGACATCGCACCAGTATATCATTACCTTGACCTACTCGGGTAGTGTAATGCCCTCTAAGGCCAGGATGAAAGCACTGGTGGTGACCCTGCGGTCTTTCAGTCACCTACGGACGCACCAGAGAAAATGAACACCTAGACGCTGTCGGTTCTCGCACAACTCATTGTCGGTCTGCGAGAGGAGATCTCGGTGGTAAAAGAGACTCTGCACTATATTTAACATCTTGTAGGGTGTGATGCTGACTGGAACATCACCCAGCTTGTCACAAGGCAAGTAACGCCTTTGACTGAGCAGGGGATGCCGTCTGTATCAATACAGCCCCACTTCGCAACTTAGAGAAGGATGACACCTCACCAATCTTGTCTTCCAGGTCAAAGAACTGCAGCTTTGCCAATAAGATTCTCCATTGGACCTAGGGCACAGCAGATATTGGGGGCGAATATGGCTCAGATCTGTAAAGTGCCCTGCATTCCTCTCAAGGTGTAGCCAGGGAAGGGAACGACTTTGGGTCATATGCTGTTGCATCAAACTGTCTTTCCCCACTTAGATACGGCGTTCTTGTGTGTGTACTGACACTGTTTTTGCGTGTTTTATTTTCGTCCTACAAGCAGCTAAGGAACTAGACATCCACCCAGACAGAGCCCCACTTGCCTGGGTAAGCCTTATACAACTAAGATGCCTCAATAGCCATGCACCTCCTCAGCACGTAGCACACCTTGAGATTGAGGTATTTGTTTAGATCACCAGTCTCTGACACATACAACGTTCCACCATCGAGTCGAACGGTGGTTGTTGAAGCATGCACAGAGCTTACTGTGTGGCAGACTGTTGGTGTGACACAGTCCACAGCTCGGGACCCCAAGTTGGCATAGCCCGTGCTCAGAAAATTAATGCTGAGCCCCTGAGGGGTTAATAAGTGTTCAGGAGGGCGTTGCCAAAGATAGTGTTCCAGGGCTGATAGACTGTGGGTGTGGGGAATGCTGGTATAGAGGGATGTGGCATCTATAGTGACAATGAAGCTCTCAAGGGGGAGTGGCATAGGGATCGATTTGAGGCATTCCAGAGAGTGGTTCGTGCCTTTGATGTAGAATGGGAACCTGCAGGATATAGGTTAGAGGTGTTTGTCTACCAGAGCTGAGACACATTTTGGTGGGGCTTTAAAGCCTGCTATGATGGGATGGCCATGATGATAGTCTTTATGGATTTTAGGGAGTAGGTAGAAGGTTGGGGTGCATGGTTTAGGTGGCGAGAGAAATTCTATGGAGGCAGTGGTGAGACTTTGCGAGAGATCTAGGGTTTTAAGGATTTTCTGTAGTTCAGTCTGAATTGAGAAAATGGGGTCATGAGGAACAGGTTTGTAGGTAGAGGTGTCAGAGCTGACGCAGCCCTTCTGCCACATACCGTATTTGCTCGAATATAGGCCGCACTTTTTTCTCCAAATTTTGTTGTACGAAATTGTGGTGCGGCCTATAATCAAGATTCAATCAACCCCCCCCCCCTCTCCCAATCACCCTTTTTCCCAGAGTCATTAGTTTCAAAAATTACACATTCACTTTTATTTTAACTTGAGAAACGTGATAAACTAGATAGTCTTCAAAAATGCCACAGTAACAGTTCCGCAGAACTGTATCTACGTTTTTGTACACGTTTATGGAAACAGCACGGGAATTCGTGGAAGTCGATATTTTGATATAAATCGAATGGTGTCAATTCTGTACCGCAGCCAACAAAAGCCGACGACTGTTTTTTTACAGTGATTTCTAGATCACTGAGTTTTTAACACGTCCGCGCGGCCTTAAACAAAAATAGTACGTAATACACACTGCCTAAGCACACAAATGATTTTTTTATTTGATGTAGTCAATTAAGCTAGTCTTCACGATAAAAGTTTAGTGTGTATTACAAGTGCTTTAACTGTGATTGGTATGGTAACGCCTACCGCGAGCGGTGATGGGAGGTTAAGATAGCGGAACAACCGATTTGTGTAGCTAATGCTGATGTTGAGTTCCAATGCTACTTTTTAAAATAACGTATTTTACTACAACCAGATTCACTGGTTTCACATTCCTTGGGGTTATTTCCATGAAACGTTGTATATGGAACTCCGGGCATTTTTGCAGCCTTGCAACTGAATCATTTCTGTTGTAACAGCAAAACCAAAATTCCTGTTTTGAATTACGAAGTCAAGCAAACGTGGGGATATTTACATTTTAGCCCTTCAAATGTACGACGACTCTTCGAACATTTTAATAGTTTGTCCTCACTTACACACTAGTGTTGAACTTTTTTTCGTCAGCGTCAGATTTACGTCGAACTTCCCATTTTCCATGTCCATTACTGTGATTGAGGAACCTGAAGCTTACATTTGGCGGTGTTACTCGTACGTTTGTTTTCCGCTACCACTTACAAGCCAAAACATTGTCTCACACACACACAAACACACCGAAAAAACTATATTTTCGCAGCACACGCCTACACTATACAACACTTGAAACGCCCGGTAACACGCCTTGGTTCGGCTTCCCCTCACTTGGGGTGCCCGGATCGCCCGCTCATCTCTCTTTCTTATTATTCGGTTGATTTAGTTTTGCATATTTGTTTTGAATTTATTGAAAAGAGAACATTAATTTGTTAACATTGTGTTTCTGATTACGAAATAAGTTCGATTATACAAAAAAGTAAATAAAAATAAATAAAATAAAAATTAAAAAACCTGTGGCCTATACTCCAGATATTTTTTTCTATAATCTCGTGTCAAAAGTGTAAGTGCGGCCTATATTCACGCAAATACGGTACTTCCCTTGATCAAGTACCACAGTTGTGGAACCCTTGTCCACCGGGAGAATTACAATGGAGCGGTCTGCTTTCAGCTCTCTGACGGCATAGGATTCGGCTGGGCTGATGTTAGGAGTGGTTGATATGTTATTCAGGAAGGATTGGGAGGCAATGCTGGATGTGAGGAATTGCTGGAATGCCTGCAAGGGTTGGTTTTGTGGAAGAGCAGGAAGATCCCTTTTGGAGAGAAGTCAAAATTGTTCAACAGCGGCTCTGTTGCCTGGGAGTTGTGAAGTGATATTTCCAGTTGAGGTTATGGTGAACGAGAGGAGATCTTTGACCAGGGCAGTGTGATTGAATTTAGGTGTGGGACAGAAGGTTAAGAGTTTCGACACAACAGATATTTCTGGAATGGATATCAATATAATAGTACAGTGTAGGGTACATGTGTTCTTGATTTTGCCTACTGTTATGAGCCATATACAATCTGATATAAGTCATCACCAAGCATAGATATTTTATAACACCAAAGTAGTTGTGGTCTTCTGTCCGGAGACTGGTTTGATGCACCTCTCCACCCTACTCTATCCTCAGAAAGTCTCTTCATCTCCTCATAAGAATGGCAATCCACATCCATCTGAATTTGGTTACTATAGTCATCTCTTTGTCTCCCACTGTGATTTTTCCTCCAATACTCTTCCTCCAATGCTAAATTTATGATTTCTTGATGTCTAAGAATATGTCCTACAAACTGATCCCTTCTTTTAGTCAAGGTAAGAAAAAACTCATTTTCTCCCCAATTACGTTCAGTATCTTCCCATTAATTATGCAAGATACCCACCTAATCTTCAGCATTCTTGTGTAGCACCACATTTCAAAAGCCTCTGTACTCTTCCTGTCCGAACTGTTTATTGCCCACTTTTCACTCCCGTACAAGACAACACTCCACACAAATGCCTTCAGAAAAGACTTCCTTACATTTAAATGAATATCGATGCGAGTCCACTGACAGAAGGCGTGGCGTAGTGGTTAGCACCACAGATCGCAGTGCTTGCGGTCCCCAGTTCAAATCCCACCACGGGCAGAAAAAAATTTCTTTCTTTGTATTTACTGTTTCTAGAATGTTCTACGGTACGCGTTTCTTATGTTTGATGTACTTGGAAGTTCCAGAAAAATTCTTTCTATGTATAAATAGTGGAGCACTCCAAGCAGGAGGCAGCCTGTACTGAGTATATACTTGTGTTAGCAATAAACGCGTTCTAAGTGTCAAGTGTTGTGCTCTATTAATGATCAGCTGTCGAATTCTGGACTGCCTGCAGTTTGCAACTTGACACTTGTGAAGGCGCTGGGTATCCTGCAATACATCTGCACATCGTGGCTCCGATTAGGCAGCGTAAGAGCTGTCGCTTACATGGACAAGAACTGGAATACAAAGGGTATACTGACTACCTGTGGCCAAAGGTCCATGTCATCAAAAGAACCATGGATGCCAAAACATCAGTAAGCCAGCTGCACATCAGACACCCATCAGTGTTCTCGGGAGACGCTGGACAGGACCCAAATAAATGGTTGAAAAGATTCACCAAGTATAAAAGGTGGGATCTTATTATGTGCTTGGCAAACATATATTTCTACCTGGACGGGATGGTCCAGCAGGGGTTTGAAAATATCGAAGACAAGCTCAATATCTGGGAAAAATTCCAGACAGAACTTAAGATGATGTTTGGAGACCACCAGTGGCAAGTCCGTTTATCAGATAGAGCAATTGAAGAACAGGGCCCAGCGACATGGTGAGTCAACACAGTCGCATATACAGAGTGTTTTGGCCCTATATCACATAGTTAACCCAGATATGACGGAGACCAACAAAGTTTCACACCTGATGAAGGGCACTGTGGAAGACATGTATCAAACTCTTTGGTTAAAAGACGTTTCGATGACAAAAGAGTTTATCCAATGCTGCCAGATAATTGAAGAGTTGCAACAGTGGAGGGTTGGATGAAAGAAGTACGACAGACTCCCAAATGTTGTCCCTATGGCCATTATGGAAGACCAGCATGACTTTGCTCCTCTTGTGTGACAAATTGTGAGAGAAGAATTACAAAAGTTTATGGCAGCTGGGACTTTGGACCAAGCGAGCACCAGATTATGGCAATGGACGTCAGTTCTGTAGGTCCTGAGGGAGCCAACACTGCTGAGGAAGAGGTATTTGAAACATTAGCACCAGTCAGTCCACTATTCACGCCTGACGTGAAGAGTGGCCTCGCTAGTGATGTGGGCCGGGAATATTCCCAGTGGGAAGGAACTTATAAAATGAGAATATTGCCGGAAATATTTCTTTGGCCCAGGAAGATTACAAAAAAATTGAAAATAGATGAAAATTTTTAGATTTCAAAGTTTTAACACTTTAACAGTTAAAGAACCTTATAATTAGGTTAACTAAGTAAATTCTTACTTTTTAATTCACGATTTATCATTATCTACATTAATTTTCTTGCTAATTCCATGCCAAACATCATTTGCTTCTAAATCTGGCAGAAAAAATAATTTAAAATATTCACTAGAACTACATCTTATCAGCATGTTGAACCCCACATTTCACTGAATGAAACTTAAAAAATATTTCTCCGAAGGCATAATTCTCAACTGGCCATCATCTGTGGTTTTTTTAATTCCTCCAAACGAATGAATAGAGGTGTTTCACTTTCAGAATTCAAAGACTCCACAATTACTGCAATGAATTGATTTATAGAAATTTATTTCCTAAACTATTGCTATCAATTTCAGTTTTAGAATCTTTAATTAATGTTTTACAATGTTCTATGTTAGCAAAACCTTGTCTGGTTTATTTGCAAAATTTTTCCCCAAAATGCCATTTTCATTTACTAATGTTTACAAATTTCACACCAGTTTATTTTAAACTATAGCCTAAAATATCACTATCAACAAAAAACTTAACAGATTGAACAAACAAACCTCTCTGTGTATTTTAGTATTTGGTAGCTACTCAGTAGATGACATATGAATATTATAAATTAGGTTTTTCTAAAGGTTGATTATTTCGAGGTTGGCAGTTTTAAAAAATGCAGGAATCATAAATTTCGATGCTTGGTAGTTCTAGGGCTAATTCTTGAATACCGAAATGTGTGTGAAACAAACAAGGAAGTTAAGCCCATATCCATATAAACCTAAACCTATCTAACTATTTTATTTCTATTTTAAAGCAGAAAGGTTCAAAGATTATCTCTGAAGCCGCCCGGCCAGACCAGATGGGGGCAGACACCGTTTTTGTTTGTAAAGCTTGCAGTCGAACAAAGTGGTCCTCGAAACATTGGCCATCAATGAAAAGGCTGATCTAGACCCATCCATTAAAAGAAAACTATTATACGATGCTGTGTTTCAGGTTAGAATAGAAAAAATGATAAATCTATTTAAACCAATTGTTGATCTTATCACATCAACTGAATCAAATGACCCACAAATACGTAGTGTGGGCAGGAAGTTAAATGAACTAGAGAAAAGTATGAAGGAAAACTTACCAAAATCACCCATGCAAAAATCCGAAGACAACAAAGTAATGGAGGTTTATCGAGAGAAGAAACTTTGGCATTGGACCAATCCATCTCGCAGCATTTATGCTGGACCGTAAAATGCAACACAGGATGCTCGACCCTACAGAACTACTGGACACCATAGGTTTTGTTTGTGACTGCTCAGCAGTTGGGTTTGGATGTCTTAATAGTAAGAGAAAGTTTAGCTGACTACAAAGACAAGTCAGTAGCCAAGATGTCCAGTTGGACATCGAAGCATTTGTCAATTGCAAGAAGTTAATCAGTATGACGAAGGAAATCTACATACCAGTGGCTATAATAAGCATTACAGGTAGTTGAGGAGAACTTTGGATCTCTAATTTCCACAAGCAATCACAACTCATTCCTAAATGAGTGTGTATTGGAATGGCTGAACCAGTCCCGGACGGTGAGCTTAATGTCATCGACGAAGCCTCATGCTCCACTGTTACTGCTGGCCACACACTAGAGGAAACTATTATGGCATTGCATGTAGGGCCCGGTCTGATGGAGAAACAACGTCAGTAGGTGTTAACCGTGCATTCCAGACCAAACAGGAGAAGAGCCAGATGAAACAGCCCACGATAAAACACCGTATCAATACTGGGGATCATCCACCAATCCAAGATCATGCCGTTTAGACTATGTAATGCCCCGGCCACTTTCGAATGCGTGATGGAGAACTTGCTTTGACATCTTAAATGGACGACGTGTTTCTATTAACTAGATGACATTGTCATTTTCTCAAGGACATTTGCGAAACACCTGTCAACTGTGTTCAGACAGCAGGACTCCACCTGAACCCAAAGAAATGCCTCTTCTTTGCCAAAGAGATAAGGGGCACCTAAAGAGTAGAGATGCTGTGTGTCCTGATCCAGATAAAGTAAGGGTAGTCACAGAATTTTCCACTCCTCAGCACATCCGTGATGTGAGAAGTTTCCTCGGGCTGTGCTCATACTACCGTCATTTCATAGAACGCTTTTGTAACAAAGCATGTCCATTGCAAGAAATTCTGCAGGGAGACGCCAAGTTTTTCTGGAATGAGAAAAAAAAAAAGGAGCTTTCTGGGCACTTAAGGAGGCTCTAGCTTTCAAAACAGTTCTAGCCTTAGATGCCGAAAATGTGGAAACCAAACTTCACACAGATGCTAGTGGTTATGGGATTGGTGCAGTGCTTGTATAAATTCAGGAAGGTTCTGAAAAGGTGATAATCTATGCATCAAGAGTTCTCTCAAAGTCCGAGATAAGTTACTCTACAACCGAGAAGGAATGTCTTGCTGTTATCTGGGCTATCAATAAGTTCTGGCTGTATTTATTCGGTAAAACATTCACCGTCATGACAGACCAACATTCTGTATGTTGGATTACCAGTTTAAAGGATACATCAGGTCAGCTAGCAAGATGGGCACTAAGACTCCTAGAGTATGATGTCACAGTGGTATTCAAAAGCGGTTGCAAACACAAGAATGCCAACTGTCTTTCTAGAAATCCATTAGCTGAACATAAAACACCATGGATGAAATTTCAGCCTTAACTGAGTTAGGTGACATTACAGTTGAACAAAGGGACGACCCAGAATATTACAAACCATAGAGGCCTTGGAGAATGGAGAACTGACGAAAGGAGGCTTTCAAGTTATAAACGGGACATTGTATAAGAGCAACTACGATCCACTGGGCCCCAAAGGGCCACTGGTTGTTCAGCTCATCTCCGGCCAGCTATTCTCAAGTATTAACATGATTCTCCAATATCCAGTCATTTGGGATTCGTGAAGACCCTAGACAGAATCAGACACAGGTATTACCGGCAAGGTCTCTACCGATCTGTCAAGCACTGTGTGAGTCACTCTAAGGAATGCCAGAAACAGAAGCATGTACTGTAGTTTCCTCCAGGTCATCTGGTACCAATTCCACCTGCAGTAGCTCCTTTCCACTGGATTGGAATTGACCTTTTAGGTAGGTTCCCAAAGTCGACAACTAATAACCAATAGATACTAGTCTGCACTGACTATCTCACCCGCTACGCTGTCACCAAACATGTGCTGACTACAAAGCTCCAGAGATTGCAAAATTCCTATAAGAAGACATTATTTTGAAGCATGGTGCACCACGTGTGATGGTAATTGATAAAGGAAAAGTATTCATGTCAAAACAAGTATCAGAGGTAATGTCACATTGCAACATTTTCAACAGAATCACAACTGCCTACCATCCACAGACAAATGGTCTTACAGGACATTTTAAGAAGACGTTAGCAGATACACTGTCGATGTACGTTGATGCTGAGCAGAAGGATTGGGATACAATACTGCCTATTGTGACGTTTTCTTATAATACAGCAAGGCAAGACAACAGGCTTCACAACGTCTTTCCTGCTCCAGGGCCATGAAGCTGAGACGACAATGGATACACTGTTTCAGTTTCAAACTGACGACACTCAGGGACAATTATGTGAAACCCAGGTCGAAGAAGCAAGACAGATGGCTCACAAATGGACATTGGACACCCAGGAGAAGGACTGCCAGCAGTATAATGACAAGCACCGACCTGCTGTGTACATCCCGAGAGATCTGGTATGGTTTTTTACCCCTGTATGGAAAGTTGGGCTATCGGAAAAGTGGTACTTTGGTCCTATCATGTCATATGCCGCCTGGCAGATGTCAAACAAGAAGTCAAGGATTATGAGCCGTTCTCAAAACAAGAAAAACAAAGACATTGTGTGTGTCCTCCATATGAAGCCTCAACATGATCCCAAAGAACAGAGACAGAAATGGCCTCTTGTTCAAGCACCCTACAGACTGTTATGATATTGATGAAACCACGACAGGACAGTCTGGTGCCGGAGTCGTCACCGCAGGAAGGCGTACAGGAAGAATGGAAGTATTCTCCGGAACTGCCATACATAGAACCCATGACAAGATCCAGGACACTGCAGCTGGCTCCAAAGGTAAGGCACTGTTCTTTCAGGAAGGGAAGAAAGGCCGCGTGGCGTAGTGGTTAGCATCGCTGATCACTGTGCTTGCGGTCCCCAGTTCATATGCCAGAAAATTCTTTCTACATATAAATAGTGGAGCACTCCAAACAGGAGGCAGTCTGTACTGAGTGTATGCTTGTGTTGGCAATAAACATGTTCTAAGTGTACAGTGTTGTGAACTACTGATGACCAGCCATCGAATTCCGGACCACCTGCAGTTTTCAACGTGATGATGTTCAGTGTTACCAAATTTCTCTTTTTCAAAAATGCTTATCTTCTCATTGCCATTCTACATTTTATATCCTCTGTACTGTGACAATCATACGTTATTTTACTGCCCAAGTAACAAAACTAACCCACCACCTTTATTGTTTCATTACCTAATCTAATTCCTTCAGCATTGCCTGATTTTCTAAGACTTCATTCCATTAGATGCCCTTGTTTTGTTCTGTTAATGTTCATTTCTATGTTCCGTTCAACACACTGTTCATTCCGTTTAATTGCTCTTCCAGATCCTTTGCTGTCTCTGACAGAATTACAATGTCATCAGCATAACGCAATGATTTTATTTCTTCGCCAAGAACTCTAATTGTTTCTCAAAATTTCTCTCTGCTTCCCTTCACAGTGGGTTCAATGTACAAACTGAATAACATTGGAGAAAGGCTACAACCCTGTCTTATTCCCCTTCCAACCACTGTGTCCCTTTCATGCTCTTCAACTCTAATAACAGCTGTTTGGTTAATGTACAAGTTGTAAATAACCTTCCATTCCCTATATATTACCCCTGCCGACTTCAGAATTTGAAAGATTGTACTCCAATCAACATTGTCAAAAGCTTTCTCCAAATTAACAAAAACTAAATAGGCCTATCTAGGTTTGCCTTTCCTTAATCATTTTTCTAAGATAAGTCGTATGGTGCGTACTGCCTCCCATGTAACAAGGCTAGGTGAAGTGGCTTGCGTGCCTCCATGATACAAATAGCCATACCGTAGGTGCAGCAACAGTTGAGGGGTATCTGTGGAGAGATCAGACAAATAGGTGATTCCTGAACAGGAGCACTGCAGCCCTTTCAGTAGTTACAGTGGCAACAGCCTGGATGATTAACTGAGCTGGCTTTGTAACTTCAGCTAATATGGCTTTGCCATACAGTTACTGTGAACGGCTGAAAGCAAGGGGAAACTACAGCCGTTACTTTTCCCTAGGATCTGTAACTCTACTGTATGAATATATGATGATGGCAACCTCTCTGTAAAATATTTCAGAGATAAAATAGTCCCTCATATGAATCTCAGGGCAGGGACTACTCAGGAGGATGTAGTCATCAGGAAAGACAGCACTGCCATTCTACGGATCGGAGTTGGAATGTTAGATCCTTTAAGCGGGTAGGGAGGTTAGAAAATTAAAAAAGGTAAATGGATAGGTTGAAGTTAGATATAGTGCGGATTAGTGAAGATTTGTGTAAAAAGGAACAGGATTTCTGGTCAAGTGAGTACAGAATTATAAATATAAAATCAGTTGGGGGTATTACAGGAGTAGGTGTGATAATGAGTAAGAAAATAGGAATGCGGGTAAACAGTGTAAGAAGAATGGGTAGCACTGAGAGATGAAATCGTGAAGGCAGCAGAGGATAAAATAGGTAGAAAGGCAAGGCCTACAAAAATCCTTAGATATTACAGGACATACTAAATGTAATTGATGAAAGGAGAAAATATAAAAATTCAGTAAATGAAGCAGGCAAAATGGAGTACAGACGACTAAGAAATGAAATTGACAGGAAGTGCAAAATAGCTATGCAGGAATGGCTAAAGGAAAATGGAAGTCTGTTAGAGTTTGTATAAATAGGGTAAAAATAGATAATTCCTACAGGAAAATAAAATAGACATTTGGAGACAAGCTGTATGAATATAAAGAAAAAACCAGTTCTCAGAAAAGAAGGGAAAGCTGAAAGGTGAAAAGAGGGGTTCTACAAAGGAAATAAACTTGGAGACAATATTGTAGGAAGGAAAGAGCAAGTAGATGAAGGTGAAATAGGAGATACTATATTGAGAGATGCACTGAAATACCTAAGGCCCCTGGAGTAGATGACATTTCCTCATAGCAACTGAAGTCTCTGGGAGAGCCAGCCATGACAAAACTATTTCACCTGGTGTCTAAAATGTATGAGACAGGTGACGTACCCTCAGACTTTAAGAAAAATGTTATAATCCTCATTCCACAGAAAGCAGGCGCAGACAGGTGTGAAAACTACAGAACCACCAGTTTAATAAGTCATGGTTGCAAAATATTAACACGAATCATTTACAGAAGGATGGAAAAGCTGGTAGTAGCCGACCTCATAGAAGATCAGTTTGGATTCAGGAGAAATGTAGGAACACAGTCCGAGGCAATACTCACTTTACGACTTGTCTTAGAAGATATTAAGTAAAAACAAACCTACATTTCTAACTTTGGTAGATTTTGAGAAAGGGCCATTCCACGTCAAATCAACACACTGATTAGGCTCAGATTCACAGTTTCCTGAAACTTGTTATACCTAGTGTCCCTACATACTTAAAAATGAAAACCATTTTTTTTTTTCAATTTGTTAAACATTTATTAAGCATTAAATTTTCAAATTCAAAAATTGCTACACCTGGGAATAGCAAAATTCCATTTTCACTGGAACCAACTGAGATACAGACCTGTAAATTAGTCTCTCAGATTCTGAAATCAGGAGGAGGAAAATATAGGAAACAGAAGATTAATTACAACTTGCACAAAAACCAGACAGCTGTTATTAGAGTTGAATGGAATGAAAGGGACACAGTTGTTGGGAAGGGAGTAAGGTAGGGTTGTAGCCTTTCTCCAATGTTATTCAATTTGTACATTGAGCAAGCTGTGAAGGGATGCAAACAGAATTTTGGAGAAAAAATTAGAGTTCAGGGTGAAGAAATAAAAACATTGCATTATGCTGATGACACTGTAATTCTGTCAGAGTCAGCAAAGGACGTAGAAGGGCAATTAGCCTAAACAAAGTGGACAGTGTGTTGAAGGGAGCATATAAGATGAATAAAAGCAAAACAAGGGACCGGCCGCAGTGGGCGAGTGCTCTGCGCCGCGCCAGTCACAGTTTGGACGGCCACTACGGTCGGGGCTTCGAATCCCCCCCCCCCCCTCGGGCATGGATATTTGTGCTGTCCTTAGTATAAGGTAGTTCCTAAGTAGTTTGTAGGTTTAGGGACTAATGACCCTGTAGTTAAGTCCCATAAGCTCTACAAACATTTGAACAAAACAAGGGGGTAAAACTTTACAACGCTTCTCACCGGAGTCTAGTACCTATGTTCGCAACAGATGAACAATGAAGTGTAGAATTGCATTAATATTTTTCACAAGCTACAGAGTAAGAGTTTATTGCTGCTTATTTCACTCGCAGCAAAATTAATACTATACCTGCTCTATAGTTGACAGGTTCTTGTATGTACCCTTGTCTGTTGAGAATTTTTTTATTTTTATTTTAATTGAAGTTGTTAGGACAAAACATTTATTACTCATCTGAATTGCCGCCATTAACCATTGGTGCCAACATACTCACAGGAGCCCGTCGAGAAGTGTCTTACAATTTAACCAAACAAGGGTAATGGAATGCAGTCTTAGAAAATCAGAGTCTGCTGAAGGAATTAGATTTGGTAACAAAACAATAAAGGTGGTGGATGAGTTTTGTTACTTGGGCAGGGTTAAATTGTATGATGCTTCTCGCCGGACTACAGTGGTTATGTTGGCAGCAATGGTAATGATGGCACTCAGATCACCAATAAATGTTTTTTCGTGACAACTTCAATGAAAACAAAAATTATTTTTTCTGAATGAACAAGGGTTCATACAAGAACCTGTCAACCATAGAACTTACATTTCGCGTAAAGATCACAAAGACAAGATAAGAGAAATTAGGGCTCGTACGGAGGCATATAGGCATTCTTTTTTTCCTCGTTCAATTTGGGAGTGGAATAGGAAAGGAAATGCCTAGTAGTGGTACAGTGTACCCTCCGCCATGCACCTTACGGTGAATTGCGGAGTATGTATGTAGATGTAGAACAGGTACAGCATTAATTTTACTGCGAGTGAAATGTGCAGCAATAACATTTATTCTATAGCTCGTCAAAATAGGCCTATTAACACAATTCTACACTACATTGTTCACTGATGCCAACCTAAGCATTGGAGCCCAGCGAGAAGTGTCCTAAAATTTTATCCTTGGGCAGTACAACAACATATGATGGCCGTATGTTGCAGCACAGAGGATACGAAATGCAGAATGGCAATGGGAAGAAAAGTGTTTTTCTAAAAGAGAAATTTTCTAACATCAAATATTAATTTAATCATAACGAGGTGCTTTCTGAATGCACTTGTGTAGAGTGTTGCCCTGTATGAGAGTGAAACTTCCATGATAAACAGTGTGAACAGGAAGAGTTTAGAGGCTATTGAAATGTGGTGTTACAGAAGAATGCTGAAGATTAGGTGGGTGTATCGTGTCACTAATGAAGAGGTGCTGAACAGAATTGGGGAGAAAAGGAATTTCTGGCAAACCTTGACTAAAAGAAGAGATTGATTGGTAGGACACATTCTTAGACATCGAGGAACTGAAGGGATGCGTGTGGGGTAAAAATCATAGCTAGGGAGATCAAGAGCTGAATACAGTAAGCAGATTCAAATTGATGTAGGTTGCTGTTCTTATGAGAAGAAGAGGCTTGCTCAGGATAGAGTAGTGTGGAGAGCTGAATCAAACCAGTGTCCGGAATAAAGACCACAATAACATAATAATAGGGCCTAGACCTACAAGGCCAAATCAGCCAATCATCCAGACTGTTGCCCCTGGAACTACTGAAAAGGCTGCTGCCCCTCTTCAGGAACAACATGTTTGTCTGCCCTCTCCAAAGATACCCCTTCACTGTGGTTGCACCTACAGTACGGCTATCTGTTATCATTGAGGCACGAAGCCACCCCACCTCGGCAATATTGTGGTTCATGGGGAGAATTTTAATTACAGCAGTGATGGTACAGTGTACCATGTTGGAAACAAATGGTTCATTTTATGAGGATAATTAATTTACTCGCCAGACAAGGGTACATACTATAACCTGTCAAAGCAACAGGAACATGAGTAATTATTTCATGGTGACGAAAGATGATTCCCCTCAATCTGTGAGAGTGTGTGTTCATTCAATCAGGTTATCATTGTTCTAAATAAAATTTACCTCCCCCCCCCCTAAAAAAATAATAAATAAAATAAAATAAAAAAACACCGTAATCGTTAAACAGGAACTACAAACATACTGAAAATGTAGGCCTATTTCTTAAATATAGTATCAGTTTGAACCTTAGCCTCAGGCTGCACTCCACATTATTGGGTCACCACAACAGTTTAAAAGGAAGAGAGTATCAATAATAATAATAATAATAATAATATCACCATGTATCAAAGGGCCCAATTGAATGATGAAGTGAAACTAACATTTTATGGGCAAATCATGAAAAGGAACAGCATGTAAGTATTAGATGTCATTAACAGATCTAAATTAACTGTTACACATACCTGTTCCCTGTCCGAGACATCACAAATACAGCTAAATGCTCTTCCATTAGTGGTATATTTGTTAGCGGATGTTACTGTAGACGCATTCGTCTTCTCATTAATATCAACACAAACAACAACAGCTCCAAGAGCTGTTAACTGTAGTGCAATTTCACGTCCAACTCCACGACCTGCACCTACAACCTATTTCACAACCAAATGACATACACATAAAAATGGAACTAAGAAATAAACGAAAATGTAAGTTCCATACCATAATAATCCGTCCTAACACTGGCTTCTCCTTGACAGGTATAATTGCGCGAAACATCAATTCAATCACTGCTAAAGCACAGACGATAACGACACGCACTAGGTCCCACCATAGCACAGCTAAAGAATACAGACCCAGCAGCATATTTTGATGTACAAAACACGTCACAAGCAGTAAAAGGTAAAAGACACTGGATTTCCACAACGTACGCAGTTGTACTGTATGTAGCGCCTTGGATAGTTAATAGACCAGTGGAAAACGATGCTACATGACCCGCTTTCCCATCCACTAGCAACTGTTCTCCCCAATGAAAGTAGGTCTACGGCGTGATGTCCTAATTGTTCTTATGCTCCTCACTATCTGATACCTTAAACACTGACGCTTTGGAGAACCAAAACACATGAAATCAGAGAATGTTATTCTTAATACGATTTGCATGTGGTTTTTGTAGCAGATACACAAACCACGTACTACACAACAGAGAGTTTAACTGCAGCGCCTTTTATCGCTAGTGTTGACAAATAAACAGTGTATTCCGCTGTTGCTGGCTGCGTCTAAGTAGTCGATAGGTCGAATTTTACGTGAAGCAATTCCTTCGTTTTTATAAAACCACATAAATATTTTATAAGTTACAGATTTTCTTCATGTTGGATCTCTGTCAATTAACAACCGAAAGTAAGAAAATTAACCTCCAACATAGTTTTGGAAGAGTTTGATATATTTGAAGTGCAGTGAGGCAACAGTAAAATAGCTGCGGACAGTATTGCGTTGTCAAACACGTATTAGAGTCTCCAAAGGCGCTGTGATTTTCGGTACTATACAAAGATTGTTCATCTCTTCGATTTATATAACAGGAAAGGGTAATTTCCGGAAATTTGCAAAAAATGTTGTACATCGAACTCGCGGCCCCCACTGCAAGCGATATATATCGAACGCTTGTATCTCGACCCGGGAAATATGGACCGTGTTTACTGCTTTGACAAGTTTGAGAGTAATAAAAGTAATGAGTGAATCTAGTGCAACGTCCATGTCGAATTCTCTCACCTGCAACACTTTGAGTCTCGTTGGAATGAAATTGAAAAAGCCTAAAATTCTATTGAAAATACAGACTGCCCCTTCATGTCCAGCATTTTCTTGGCTCTTTTCTTCGTATGAATACCCAGGAGTCTTCATATATTTTATGTCTCTCTGCGTTTTCTTTCAAACGACCACCGTAGTTATATGTACAAATTGTTATATTATCCGTCATTTTAATCGCACCTGAAATGTATCGTGTTTTTCTTTTGATTATTGTAGGAAACCGTAAAATAACTACATTCTCAATACAATACACATTTTATACAAGCCAAATGTTTGAACACTATTACAACAGTTTTTTTTTCTATTGCGCCATCTTTCTAGCTTTAGATGTTCAGTTTTCCTATTATGTTTCCCACGAAATTATTAGAATAAAACAATTCATCTTAATTTAGTAACTGTGTACAGTTATTGCAACTTTGTCAGAAATGAAAATGAAATGATCGTATAGCATTTTTAGCAGGGAGGTCCCGCGTGGGATGATTGTTTTTTCTTGACGCTACTTCGGCGACTTGCATGTCGATGGTGAGGACAACACATAAGCAGACATTTGTGACCGTGGCTGTTATATGAAATAACTTGTGTGGAACATGAAATAGGTGGTTGACTTGCCACACCAGCAAGTTATACATACAGTTACATTAAATATTCATCTACCTTGTAGTAACATTTCTTTAATAGGTATACGTTTAGCCTGTGCTGAAAGGTGTGATGAACACATATTTTATTTATTGTGGCAGCTTGTTGTACAATTTTATCGCAACTAAGGTAGTTAAAGTATTCTGTGTTTTATGTCTGGATCTTGTTTTGTGGTCATGTATTGTCCTTTTTTTTTAGTATACACGCGTTCCATATCATTAGGAAACGTCGTATTCATTATCTACGGATCAAGTACTAATCTAATATACTGATGAAGATTTTTTTATGTACATTATGTTTTGATGTATGGTACTATCAAAATTGCAGACCTTTTGAATTCAGCAGTAGCATAGTAAATAAGAACACACGAAGAAGAACAGTGTTCCATAGTTGTGTAATATTGAAAAGCGGTTGTTTCATTGACAGTGTTGGATTGTCGCCGAGGAATGAATTACACAGTATTGATGACCAACTTATAATAAATTTATTACCATGGCACCTTTTGATATCCGTTTCGCTGTAGTACAATAATTAGTCTCTGTACACTTAACAGAAAGTTTAGACTCAAACAGAGCAAGAAAAGTCTTAAGCGAAGGGGGATTGAGGTGTGACTTTAATTATTGGCACGGAGTTAGATATTATAATTGGAAGAACAGCTCCCAAATGACGTTATCTTGGGGATCAAGACTTGGGGTATGAAGTATTTTTCAAATTTTGGTCGACAAATACCGAGTTTTAAGTACTGTAGTCGTAAAAAAAGTTCAATTTCCGACCCTGTTAAAAACTTAGGCCTGTCACTAAAATAAAGACTTTTAAATAATTTTCTAGCTACAACATGGGGCCGCGGTGGCGTAGCCGAGTGGTCTAAAGCGTCACGCTGCGGAGCGCGCGATTGCTCGCTGTGGAGGTTCGAATCCTCCCTGGGGCATGGGTGTGTGTGTTGTCCGTAGGTTAGTTTACCTATGTTTGAGTAGTTTGTAAGCTACGGACTGATTACTACGCAGTTTGGTCCGATAGATTAAAAAAAGGGGGAGGGGATGAGGCCCCTCCCCCAGTTAAATCATGAATCAATCCCCGATCTGCTCCATCCATACCGCAATCTAATTTCATATTTCATTGTGTTCATTGGCTTCCTGTTACCAAAATTGGTCTATTGTGAAATGAATCATTGTAATCACTATACATACTTGATGAAGAATGACTGCTATTCAGATACACATATGGTGCATGTAGTTTCATTGCTCGAAATGTCCGTATGGGATGGGGACTACACATAATATATCTTATTTTGCCCGAAGGCAGACTGAGTTGGCTCAGATGCTCGCCACGAGCTTTTGAAAACTGGCCGCCTTGTCACTGTTTTCCGAGGAGTGCTGCGGCGAGTGTCTCCAACAAGTGGCGAAATCAAGGTAAAACATGTCCAAACGTGGAGGTGTTGGCCGACCACCCCACATTACGGATGTCGGACATCACAGGCTGGACAAATTGGTAAAATAGGACAGAGGAATACTGTGGCGACGTAACGAACATCAAACTCTAATGCTAGCCAGAGTTCAAGTGTGTCTGAACACACAGTGCACTGAGCGCTCCTAACCGTTGGCCTTTGCAGCTAATGTTGACACGAGGACACTGGAAGCTACGACTGAAATGGGCGGGTGACCATCGTCACTGAGCGTTGATGCAGTGGCAGAGCTTTGCGTTGTCTGAGGATTCCCGATACCTTCATCATCATGCTGATGAGAGGGTGCGAATCGCCACGATGTAGTGGCCGAGCCCTATATGACAGCATTTATAGACTGTGGTCCTTCCACTGTGGAGAAACCACAGTGATTTTGGGGAGGATCGGCATGTCACTCACACAGCAGGCGGTTCAGCCAGAGTGCTGTTGAGGACCCTGTTACTACCTGGAGGGGGAGACCAGGGGCGCACTAGCAAAGGGTGTGATGTTCTGTTGCATGCACTGAGCAGCCCCGTAGGGCTGTATTTATAGCCTGCGGTTCCTCCACTGCAGGTTTATCAGTGCGCCATCATATTTTATCTCAGAGTCTTTCAAGATAATTAAAAAAAAAAAAATGTTATTCTTTTCATTCTCCACTCCGAGGAGTGGAGTGGGCTGTTTGAGATCCGGCCCATAAAGAGTCGCGGTTCTATTCAGCTAATTATCAGACAAGCTGATAGTGGGACAAAGGGGGAATCCCAATTGGGAATAAGTGGGAGGGGCTTACCAGTTCCGGCATACGCCTTACAACCAAGGAAAACCTCTCGAAAACCTTGGTCGGAACTGGGGAATTGGGACCAATTTAATTTATCTCAGGGACTTGCCCCAGACTAAAAATGGATTCTCGAGGCAAGATAATTCTTTGTTACTTGCAATATTTACAAATATAAAGTACTTACATCTGCGAGAGGGAATAAAAATAGTTGATCTTTTATGTTAGGTACAGATGTAACCTACATAGCAGCTGTAGACTACTAAGAGATTATATCTGACAAAAGAATAATTATCTTCGACCAATCCGGCCGCAGTGGCCGAGGGGACTGCTGCGCGCCAGTCACGGTCTGCACGGCCACTACGGTCGGGGTTCGAATCCCACTTTGGGCACGGATATTTGTGCCGTCTTTAGTGTTAGCTAGTTCATAAGTAGTTTGTAAGTTTAGAGACTGATCACCACGTAGTTAAGTCCCATAAGCTCTACAAACATTTGATTTTTTCTTCGAGCAATCAGGACAAGAGGTGTCACTTCCTCATAGAGAGAAGTGTGTAAAAAAGAAAAAGGAGCTTCGAACAGACAGAAAAAGTACTCAGACATATAAAGAGTCACTGAAAATATTTTCAGTGAAATACAGGTAAATATTGAAAAGTACATTTTACCTCAATTCTTTGAAGGGCTCAGAGAAATTGAAAGTTAGTCGTTTAATGTTGGGAAACTTGTTTCTCATAAGGCATCATGAGCCTTGTTTATAGGCGCAAATGCAGCTCCTTCGCTCAACCGCCGCCGCGTCAAACTAGCTGCAGCTGCACTTCGAAACCCCCACGGTCGTACGTTGCCGCAGCAGAGTCTGTTTACAAGGCAGCTTATGGGGCAGTTCGTTGCGTGCAGTGGAACTGTGCACCCTTTGTCAGTGAGCCCTTTGTCTCCCCGTCCAGGTAGGAACAGGGTCCTCAAGGTCATTGCGGCTGAACCGCCAGCTGTGTGAGTGACATGCAGCTCCTCCACAAAATCACTGCGCTTCCTCCGCTGTGGAGGAACCGCAGTCTATAAACGCAGCCTAAGCTGCTGTGTAAACAGATACCCCTGCGGCACCACACAACTCCAGCAGTTTCGAAGTGCATCCGCAGGTAATTTGACGCCGCAGTGGGGGATGTGGAGAGGCCGCAGGCTCAGCCACACATATAAACCGGTCCCATGCTGCCTCATAAGACATGGTGCACTGATAAACCACTGCGTTTCCTCCACAGTCTAATGACTGATAACCACATCAGTTAAGTCCCTTACATTTACAAACATTTGAACATTTAGAGGGTACGAATCTGTTGCCTTCCATGGGAGCATCTCCTTGATACCTGTACTGCACGACGAAGACAAGCTGGCAGCGATTTAATTTATTATGCTGTGGGGAACATTCACGTGAGTGTCCATCGGTCCAGTGAAGCTCATGCACGGTATCATGAGTGCCAAGAAGTACCGTACATGGTTCCGCACCATGTACACTTATTCATGACAATTATGTTTCCCAATGACATTGGAATTTTTCAGTAAGATAATGCACCACGTCACAAGGTTAAAGGTGTGGTGGATCAGCCAGTAAGTTTCATATCAGCGCATATTCCCCTGCAGAGTGAAAATATCATTCCAGAATTAAAGATGTTTAGCCTATCTCAGGAATGCCAGAGTAGTCCGGGCCTTTGTTCGCTGTTTGATCTCGCGCTGAACGAGTAGCAACAAGCTTTCCCTTTTCTGGTCACTTCTTCCTTTGCTGCCATCCAGCTCGTATGCTGCAGCATTTGTGAAGTCACATGTCTGGTTAGCTGGTGGCGCTTGAACAATCTAGGGGTTATAGTGCTTCTATATGGCGTTCACATAGCCGTGATAAATATCAAAGTGTATGATTTATTCTAATATTAGAGGTGAAATGTGGTTTACTTAATTGAACCCAGCTTTCTCGTAATATCACCAAGTTTCTTACGCAAAAAATATTACGTTAAGTTTTTCGAGACCCCTCCCTCGCCCCCACGTGAGATTGGTTGAGATACTGAATAATACTTTGTTACAGAGACTGCGGTCTGATACGCGCTGCAACATGAAGCCACAGTTGGAGTATGTGTTGAAAATGGTTTTGATGTGCCTTAACACATGCATATTCATGGTACCTTTGACACCGAACGCTGAAACCGTAGTGGTGGCAGCGCCGTACGAATATGCTGCTCTACACTTGGAATGGGCTGTGCATACACGGTACTTTTGAGGTGGCCACATAACCAGAAATCGCACGTGTTAAGATGCGTTGAACAAGCAGGCCATGCAACTGGACCTCCTAGTCCCATCCATCGACAAGGGAATATATAACTTAAATGCGTCCTCGCGTTAACGGCGAAGTGGGAAGGCACATAACCCTTGGAATCATCAGTGGTACAGTATGAGGGACAGTATCATCCCCATGTATACAGTAACTACGGCTGCATGGTTTAGCGCGCATTGGACCCCAGTTTCTGTAACAAAGTATGATTCAATAAGTGGTCTCTAGCATGGAAACCATGTATTTCCAGACATAAGTTCCTTGGATGTATGATAAGTTCCTTAGATTGGTTTTGTTCCGTATCATTTTCTCGTTAAGTCCCTAGAGTTTATACACGGTTGATAAAATCATCCTGTAGACACACAATTGTCTTGCTAAACCAAATTAATGTATGCCACAAGAACAACAACTATGAGAATTATGAGATCTACGTAGACCTAACGGTACGGTAGTATCTCATATCTGGTCACAAATAGAATTACTCATACGGATTATTATCAATTACGGGGGTAAGTCAATTATTATCCACAATTTAGTTATATTTTTGTTTATTTTGCCAGTACTGTTGTTTTACGTTGATGACAAATGCTTTGTTTATTTGTTGTTATATCGTAGCTATTATCAAGCTGCTAGGTGAGTTTCGTTTTCGCTGCCATGCTGTTAATCATGGGTGCTCCGATGTCTATTTGTAGTTGGAAGGCCGAAATTCATCAAAGACTTGGGTATAGTACGGGTACAGTATTTTTTCACAACATAATGTCTACGAATGTATTGGAAAATTCCGAAATGGTGATACAAGTGTAACGTGCGATGAATGAGCAGGACGACCATTTACCGCCACAAATGAAAAAACCATTGAGCGTTCACGTGAAATGATTCTCTTAGATAGACTTAACTATTGACGAACTAGCACGTCGTCTGCAAATTAGTCACGGTTGTGCCTACGAAATCATCGACGACAGACTTGGATTTCACAAATTTCGAGCAATATGGGTCCCAAAACAACTCGTACAGTTGCATAAACAAACGCGCTTGGGTCATCTGCAAGAAACATTTGGATCGCTATGGTAACGAAGGGGACAACTTCTTCGACAGGATCTTACTGGTGACGCAACATGAATCCATCATTAAGAGCCGGAGAGTAAACGGCAGAGTATGGAATGGAAACATCCAAAGTCGCCGTGCAAGAAAAAGTTGAAGACCCAACCGTCCGCAGGAAAACTGATGCTTACGGTGTTTTGGGTCGCTCAATGTCCAATACTGGAACATTATGGGGAAAGGGGCACAACAGTAAATAGTGTACGTTACAGTGAGATGCTTACTGCCAGGCTAAAGTCCGCAGTTCGAAGCAAACGCCGAGGACTGCTGTGAAAAGGCGTTGTATAGTTGAACGACAATGTCCGTCCGCATACTGCTGCCCACACTGCAGAAACGCTCCACAAACTCAAATTTGAAGTACTGGGTCATCCTCCATATAGTCCTGATCTTGCCTCGTCTATCACTTGTTTGCTGCACTCAAACAGGCATTAAGGGGCCGTCTATTTGCCTCGCACGAATCAGTGAGAGAAGCGTGCATTCCTGGCTCGCTGCTCAACCGAGTACCTTATTTTATGAGGGCATCAGGAAGATTGTATAATGATGGACCGAGAGCGTTGAAACGCAAGGAGGCTATGTCGAAAAATGATGATCTTGCAAGTTTCCTATTTGATTACAATAAAATTTTATAACACTTTGTGGATAATAATTGACTTACCCTAGTATCAATGCGTACACAGTAAACATCTCTCTAGCGCCGGTAGTTTGTGAGAAAATGTTCCTTATAGTAGGCTTAATTTAACATTGCGGGAGTAGGCGATTCCGTAGCCCCGTAAGTTAGTTTAAGTCTAGAGACTGATGAACTCAGCACTTTGCTACTTTAGATTTAAAACTACTGGGTATTTTGCACGTATATGACAATCAACAAGATTCTTCTCTTAGTATTCCCACCTTGTACTGTTTTCCTGCATCAGGAAGAATAAAAACAACGAGCCATTACCCTACATTGTTATCGTCGTTGCCTCACTTAGGCATTTATAATATTCTGCAGGCTGATGAGTTACAGTGCTTGAAATAATACATTTATGAGAATCCAGTTAGGTAGCCGAATTTCCTCTTCTAAAATCAACTTTCACTTCCATGTGAAGTATCATCTCTTTTAAAACATGTTTGTGTTGTTAAGGTCCTGCCTGCTTTTAAAAATGTCTGCTACTCTGAACGAAGTTACTTTTTGGACAAAAAAGGAGAAAAATAATGTAAATTATTTCAAACAAGGTAGGTAATAGGTCACCATGCACGAATATCTGAAACCTATTTCACTGTCGAGTGAAATGTTAAGGCTTAATCATTGTGACATATCGGTTATTTGATCTTTAGTTGACTAACAGGAATGGATACTGGAGATCAGAATTCCTGTCTCTAATTTATTCTATACCGCAGAGTTTTCTCCTTAGTCAAGTACAAGGAGTTGGTAAGTTCTTAGTCAGTCCAGTACTTATTTTTCTCCTTCGCTGTCCAAAAAGTAACTTCGTTCAGAGTAGCATGTTGTTAATGTTAAATGTTTGTATAGCTTATGGGACTTAACTACGGGGTCATCAGTCCCTAAACTTACAAACTACTTATGAACTAGCTAACACAAAGGACGGCACAAATATCCAGGCCCAAGGGGGGGTTCGAACCCCCGACCATAGTGGCCGTGCAGACCGTGACTGTAGCGCCTCAGTCCCCTCGGCCACCACGACCGGCTCAGAGTAGCAGACATTTTGGCCCACTTTAGGTTACGGTAGTAACACTAAAAGTGGGCCTTTGCGATCGTCTTTCGACAGCTCGAAATTTAAATGAAAATAACGGCTTAACTATTCATCTGACACAAAAATTGAATAACCGAATTTGTAGAGGAGAAAATTCTCTACAACTTTACTGTCTTATGTTTTTTTCATATCTCGTAGCGTTTCAAAGATATTTGCAAAAATAACGGCGATTTTGGAATGTCTGTCTGTCTGTCTGTCCGTAACGTGTTCCCTGTTTTTAGGACTAACCGGTCAACCGATCAACACCAAATTTTACAGACATGATTGTAGGCCGCCAGAGACCAGAACCTCCCGTTTTCAAATTTTTCGAACAAAAAATACGGTAGTAAAACCAAAACAAGCCGTTTGTAATATAATTGTAATTGAAAAGGAACCGTTCATCTGACACGAAAATTGAATAACCTAATTGGTAGAGGAGAAAATTCTCTACAACTTATCACTCTTATGTTTTTTCATATCTCGTATCGTTTGAGACATATTTGCAAAAATAACTGAGATTTGACACCCTCATTTGAATTAACGAAAACCAGCCGTTCGGAGATGTCACGTGACATTCCACGCGTATTTGATGATTTTGTTATTGTAACTTACACGTTGTCATTTCAAAGCAAAGTCACACAGAGGAATTAAGAAAAACATATCGTTCTTCGTACGATAAATGATAATCTAATGTCTACAAATGCCATATTAACATCAGTTAACAACGGCCATCAATAGTATGAGATTAAAGGATTACTGTTTTGATTTATGCAAAAGGTGCGGGAACATCTTCAGAAAAAGCAACACGCTGTTGAACGCAGCGAGAAGGTTCGCCAAATTCGCCAAATGCGTAAATTGCAGAAACAAATCCAAGTGCAGAGCAAACTGAAGAGAGCCAGTGAAAAGAAGGAAATGTTAGAGGAGGTTAAGAAATTTCGCAAGAAGGTGCGGCAGGATCTTGACTTTTTGGATGACAAAAAGCCACAACAGAGAAAAATGAATGCTCAAGGATCTAAATTTGATGGCAAAAATAAATGGGCACAAGCTAAGAAGAAGTACAAGGACAAGAAGTTTGGATTTGGGGGGAAGAAAAGGGGTCTAAAGGCGAATACAAAGGACAGTTTTGCTGACATGTCGGAATTTCGAAAATCAAAGAAAAATAAAACGAAAAAAACAAAACAAAAAAAAAAAAACAAAAAACAGTTCAGACCTTGGAAAAGTAAAAGGGTGAAACAGAAAGCTCGCAAAAAGAACTGAGAATGCTGCTGCAACAGATTGCAATTAAGTTTTTTACTTTTTGTACATGGTAAAGGTGTTATTAAGAACAATTTGATAAATAAAATGATAAGTTAAGTGAAAAAAATAGCTGTAGTGTAGTGGGCAAGGTGCTGGACTGTGACGCGAAAGGTCGGTGGTTTGAAACACGTCACTACCCTTTTTTTTTCCCTAAAAGGGTTTCAGACACTCTTATTAATTAATTAATTATTATTTTGGTCCAAAATGTTTGCAAAAACTTATAAAACTACAAATCTAAAGTGGGCCGTGAAACACGTCAGTGCGATTTTTTAAAATCAGGTAGGATCTTCACATTACAAACACTTCTTAAAACAGATGATACTTCAGATGGAAGTGAAACTAGATTTTAGAATGGGAAATTCGGCAACCTATTTGGATTCTCGGAACTTGTATTGGTGTGTTTACGTGAGCAAACTGTAACGGCGGTTTGGAAGCGAAGTCGGCTCTCTGCCGCGGCTCTAGACGGAATCTCGCAGGGCCCAGTGTGACGCTCCGCAGCTGTTTACTCGCGCCGGCGGTCTTACTAATCTGTAAACAGACCCCTCGACCGGCGACGGCGCTTACGTGTCGAAAGGCCACAGTACAGTTAACGTTCCAGGTACACTACCAACGACCTAACGCACACGGAGCAGAACGCTTTCTGCGTGAAGTAGTGCACGTACACCTACAAGAACTCATCGAATACACGTTTCGATCGCCCCTACCACTGTGTATTTGAAATTGATGGATGAGGCGGTGTGCGGAAGGCTGTTTCGCCGTTATACCAATGGAAACCGCTTCCAACATTCTGATGGCCATGAGGGTAGTGTGAATGTCTGCTACCTTTCCAAGAACCACGAAAAGTTGTCGAAGACGCACTACAACCTTACGAGGAAGTGAAGCATGTTCGAAACGTGCCCCGTTCTAAATAGCGTTAGTCTGGTCATATGGATGACCTAACACTTATCATTATTAAGGGTCACATTAGCTAAATAAACGTAAATGAACATGTAAAGTCGTCAGTGAATTTTTTTAATTTCGGTTTTCGGCTTCCTAAAGCGGTGTTCCATGTAAAAGTAGGAACAATGTTCCTGTATCGTTCGCTGGTGGATGACGATGAGAGACATATCACGGACCCTTGAGAACACATTTAGAACGTTCTGAAGAGTGTCTAGTTTGGATGTCGAGATATATCACCTCATGAAATTTTCATCATACCCATTCTACATTTATAATGTACTAGTATATTATAGACTGTCACTCATCTGCTCTGGTGGCCTCTTTCCATACTACTAACATCCGATATTAGTGTTCCTAAGGTATGCTACTCTTTGTATGCTGCGAGGAACAGAATAAAACGATCTATTGATACATAATCGAATAACCTGCTTACTCATGTTGATTAGTTTCAGCTGTACGACTGGATCCCTGTCTGGAATATCATAGTCTGCAGTAATGGTCGTAAAAGAATCGAGTAAAACAGAAGTTATCTGGCTTTCCCAATAAAGTATCGTAGACTCTCTGCTGTTCCTAATCTATATACCTGATCTGGGAGGTAATCTGCACAGCCCTCTCTATTACTTGACGTTTATCGTCTATTAAACACTCACAAGATCAATACAAGTTACCTGTAAAGCGTCAAAAGTGATAATTCATTCTAAACAACAAAAAACGTGCAACTATCCACTTGAGTACGGTTACATGATAAATCGCAAAAGTCTTACGGCAGTCAATTCAGCAGGAATTACCATCATGAACAACTTTAAATGGATGGACGACACAGGTAATACTGTAGTGAAGGCAAGCTAAAGATTGCACGTTGTTGGCACAACAGAAGATGCAACATATCCATCAAAGAGAGCCTACACTACGCCTCTCCATCCTTTGCTGGAAAATTACTGCAGAGTATGAGATCTTTCCCAGATAGAGTTGACAGAGTACTTTGAGAAACTACAAACATGTGCAGCCGTTTTCGTATTTTAACGCTATGGAAGAGATAGAGAGGGGAGGTCAAGGAGATGAATCACTAGTTGGAGTGGAAATCATTACAGTCATTAAAATAAAGGCGTTTTTCGTTGCAGAGAGATCCATTTACGAAGTTACAATCTCCAGTTTTCTCCTAGAACTGTGAAAATATATTTTATGGGAAAAATGATCATCATAATAAAATAAAAAAAATGTGAGCTCGAACGGAAAATTTTAAATGTTCGTCTTTCTCGTGCGCTATTCGACAGTGGTATAACAGAGAAATAGTCCGAAAATAGTGACATGAAGTACTAAGAGTGAATTGCAGAGTGGTCAAGTAGATGTAGATATGAATTTTCCTTCGTGGGGAACCACAGTTATATATATTTTTAATGAATTTGGTTGATTTATTAAACACAATCATTAATCTGATCGTGTGATACTGTATTAGTGTCATTCAAGTTTAAAATTGTCAGATATGCCTAAAGTGCATGTCATCGACATATCAGTATACGTTTGGCATGATAAAACCAGTTGTCAGTTTATAAAAATCATAAGATACAGAAAATACCATAAGACATTACAAAAATAATAAAATACTGAAAATGCATTTCGTTTTCAGTATTTTAGGTTTTTTATAAAGTGACAAATAGTTTTATGAAACAAAACTTCCAGTGTTGTATACTAAATAGTATAGTTGTTTAGTGGTTACTGTTGATGAGCACTGTAACAGTGAGTGAGTGATCTGTGGGGCTGTCTGCTCGGTTTAACAATCTGACATCGGCAGCGACTTGTGGCGTCAACACTTGTCTTTTCTTTGTCCGTAGCATCTGAATCTGACGGCTGCGGAATTCGTGGCTAGAAGTCTTAGCTCCTTTTGTCATCCGTCGCACTGCCTACGGATCAGGACGAACAGAGAAGCCGCGACGAAGCCTTATCGAGTACGGAACGGGACGCTGCCGACCTCTGTTCTATCTACAGCTCAGATGGTCAATATTGTCATTGCCTACGCGCATATACGTCAAGCTAAACTAACAATTCCATAATACTCGGCCGGCCGCGGTGGCCGAGGGGACTGACGCTCTCCAGTCACGGTCCGCACGGCCACTACGATCGGGGGTTCGAATCCCCCCTCGGGCATGGATATTTGTGCCGTCCTTAGTTGTAGCTAGTTCATAAGTAGTTTGTATGTTTAGGGACTGATGACCCCGTAGTTAAGTCCCATAAGCTCTACAAACATTTGATTTTCGTAATACTCGGCGCGAGAATGGAGAATTCCCATCAGGAGTTACGGCATTTTGTTTACAGAGTGATTTTCGTAGGGATTTTTTTATTGTTATCTACTCGAGTGTTTTACATAAATAAAGTAAGCATTAACACTTTTCTATTAGACTACTTTGTTGCTTATTCAGTACGTTGCAATTGATTGTAAACTAACTTCCTGATGAGCCAGAGACTTGAAACGTTCATCATAGCTGATGACTTTATGACAATGTAATATTAACTCGGTCTTTTATGTTTTGTGTGGAGAAGGATATTTTCTTTTTCTGTGTTGATGAATGATTTTAAACAAATTTTCCGATGAGTTAAAGTCTCGACCCATCTTCATTACATCTTGTAAATGGCTGATAATATATATATTGCTGTTCGTTAGTCAGAACGGCTGAACCGATTTGGCTAGTTTTAGTCTTGAAATATCCGTGTAAGTCCAGGGAAGGTTTAAGCGGCGAGAAAAATGGAAAAGTTGTCCGGCAAAGAAGAAAATCTGGAAAAGCTGAAAAGGCTTTTTCCAGTGAGCTATCAATACCATTCGTCCACTGAGATAAACTTTTGTACATTTTATGTTGAAAGCAAGAGGAAGGTTCACATCAAATAAAAATTTGGAAAAGTCGGCAGGAAAGTAGGACAATTTAGGGAAAACCGAAAGTGATTTTTTTCTATGAATAAAAATCAATTGCCACATGGTTGTAAGAGCATCACTTTAGTACGGCTTGACAGAACAAGGTTTGTATGAAATAAATTTTTTGGAAAATCTACCGGAAAATTTGAAAGAGCTCTTTTCTTTAGGATATCAATAATATTCATATGATTGCGATAAAATTTTGCATATTTGACGTTCAAAGCAAGAGTACATACATATTAACAATTGCGAAGCATTGCCGGGTCGACTAGATGACCCGGTGAATTTCGTATCACTTACATCTGAATATAAACCATAATAATTTAAATCATATGTATTTTATAACCAGCAGTATTATAAAGACATCATCAGATAGACTAAGTATCGGCTCGATAGTGGGCGGTAAGAGTGGGCAAATCACGCAGACATGTCCAGGACAATGTTCATGTCACATTCGTAGTTCAGGGAAGGTTTAAACGGTGATAAAATATGAAAAAATAGTGAGGAAAATTTAGAGTTAAAACATGTAAAATAATGACAGGTACTTCTGTTATTCTGCCGTTCCGTCCACTTTTCACAAAAGTGACAATGGATTTTTAAAAGTTACTTTTAACTTCTGAAAAATAGTTAAGAACTCAAAGAGTAAATAGCTTTTCCAAAGAGTAATTATTGTTAGATATTTCGCTTTATATGCTTCAAATCAAAAAATAATTTGAATTACACACTTTGTAAAGTATCTTAACTGGTACTTCAGCGCTCAAGCTATCGCCACACCAGATTTCATTACATTAGATTCAGTGGTTTATGTAATGATTTACAGCTAAATTGGTTCAGCCGTTGTCGAGTTTTAGCGAGACTAACAAACAGCAATTAATTTCTATCTTTGACAGTTCATATACGGGTTCAGATTGTGTAATTTACTCTTTCAAAGTATATTTCTGAACGCACGCAACACAACAACCAAGTCATTATTTTACACGTTTTAAATCTAAATTTTCCTCGCAATGTTTCCACATATTTTCACCGTTTAAACCTTCCCTGAAATTCCACGAATGGGACATGAACATTATCCTGGACATGTGTGCGTGATTTGCCCACTCTTTCCGCCCACTATCGAATGTTAGAATGTTTGTATAGCTTATGTGACTTAACTACGGGGTCATCAGTCCCTAAACTTACAAACTACTTATGAACTAGCTAACACTAAGGACGGCACAAATATCCATTCCCGAGGGGGGATTCGAACCCCCGACCGTAGTGGCCGTGCAGACCGTGATTGGCGCGCCGCAGTCCCCTCGGCCACCGCGGCCGGCCGCCCACTATCGAGCCGATACTTAAACTATCTGATGATACCTTTATAAAGCTACTGCGTCTAAAATACATATGATTTAAATCAATATGGTTTATATTAAGAGGTAAGTGATACGAAGTTCACTCATCTAGTGTCAGATTAAGTAACTTTCTTGTCTGGTGTGCGGCGGAGGGTACTTCGTGTCTGTTATTTCCCTCCTTTCCTATTCCAGTCACGAATGTTTCGCGGTAGGAAGGATTAGTACTGAACACTCATGTGACCTCTAATCTCTTTAATTTTTACCTTCATGCGAGATATTTGCAGGAAGTAGACGAAAACTGAGAGATTCATGCGAGGAGGAACTGAAATAAATCTGAACTTTAACACATGTCTCTTTTGTAATTTCATCGAAATGTTCGAAGTCGACTGAAAAATTTCACACACACACACACACACACACACACACACACACACACATTGGCACTTTTGGAGCCAGATCAGCAAAATGCCGAAGGCGGATCAAAGGTAGACCGCTGGAATTGCTGCCATCTCATCCAAAATGTTCTGCTGTAATTCTGGAGACAGTGCACTTTAGACTTGAGGGCTTGGCCTCGCAGAGCAATCGCCCACTGACAGGTCGGTGACCTTGGTGGGCAGCTAGTGCCGCGACCACACTGACCTCAGCTAACAACTCTGCCAGGAGCAAAGACTGTGTCAATGTGCCGGCTGTGTGGGCAGTTGCTCCAACCTGTTGAAACTAACCGCAGGTCTTTTCCTCCTCCGTCAATGCTGCCACAAATGGTTTCAAAATCGTATCCACTCATCCGAAAACTTTCATTCCTCTCTCTCTCTCTCTCTCTCTCCCTCTCTCTCTCTCTCTCTCTCTCTGAGTCACTAAATATGCCGCACACTGAGGTAGACGCGTCAGTACTGCATTCACAAGTCTGAAAATTGCTTTACTTTTCAGCTGACTCCACCTCTAAATTTAAACACTCGTCTCATAATTCGAGAAGGATTTAAAAGCCTGGGGCATGGAATTTTTGTGGCAGCATTTGCATTCTATAAGTTACACTCTTGAACTCTAACTTTGTTTCCTTAATCTGCTGCAACCCACAAGTCGGATGTGTAGTAGTGGTAAAGAAACATCCCTACACAGCGCGCAGTACTGTCGCGTTTACCTCAGTTTGAGACTTATTTATTAATTCACCCTCGTATATATATATGTGTTTCTCATTTATCTTGACAATCCTAAATAACTGTTTGTCCAGATGTGATTTACAAAATGTTTCAAGCATATGTTCTTTAGCCATAAGGGGGATATCAATCGGAATGATTGCCTTCTTTGTAGCTTTGTTGTTTACTAGCAAGGGAAACACCAAGTATGGTGTTGGAATTTTGATGAGTCGCAGGTATATTGTGCGGGAACTCCTCCAGACCACCAAGCTAAAAGGATTTGTTCCAATGCGCCTTAGTTTCCACGAAAATCGCGATCAAAGTCCAGCGCGTAACACCTATACCGGTACTGAGCCATTCAGCGTGGTGTAATTATCAAGGTGCTAGCCTATCGCGCATACCACCCGAGTTCAAATCGTGCTCGGAACCAACTTTTTTTCACTTGTCCGACGATTGATTGTGCATAATTATATGCTTTAATAGCCACTCTTATGTTAAAGCTTAAGTAATTGGTCATGATAATAGGTTATGTTAATAACTCAATGTGTATTGCGCACGATTACTTTATTTTATTCCTTATTTCGAAGCATACTTTTACGCCGACTGAAAGATCAGTAAACCGTCTGTAGTTATCAACCGTAACATTTGTGCAGCATTTACTAGCTGTGTTTACAGTCCCTAGTCCCAGTGTTGTTACACCGTCGAATGCAGTGTGTGTCCACTTGACGCGTCCCAGCGGCTTATTATGCTGCGGCCAGGCGGATAGTCATTCGTTGCATTACCTGATATTACCTTATCTTTGCAGTAAGAAATAAGGAATATAATTGTACACAGACAATCGCCGGGCAAGTGTATAAAAAATAATAATAATATCCGCGCCGGCTTTGAACTTGGACATAAGCGTGACAGTCGAACACCTTGCTAATTACACCAAGCTGGCTCACGTGCTCCTGGTGACTCAGTACAGGTATAGGTGTTACGCGCTGGACTTTGATCGCGATTTTCGTGGAAACTAAGGTGCACTGGAACAAATCCTTTTAACTTGGTGGTCTGGAGGAGTACCCGCACAATATACCTGCGACTCATCAAAATTCGTTGGTAACATACTTGATGTTCCCCCTTGTAAGACATGAACAGCGGTATGACTTTTTTACATGACACCCTGTACTTTTTATTCGGTCATTCATTTATTAAAGATCTATTCAAAAATGTATCACAGTGTACAATTCACTGAAACACAACGTTATTAATTACGTAACACAACACTGACGTTGACGCTCCCAGCGCTTACTGCATGTACTCAGGGTAATGGAACACGTCCAAATGCTGACGTTGGCAAAGGATAAATGCAAACACAAGTAGACTGCACACCCGTCATTCTGCCAACCATCTTCAGTTGAAGAGTTGTGTGAGCAGAATGTACACCAGAGAAGAGAAGGTAGAAATGCTACTCATCCACGGGGAATGTAATTTAGCAGAACAGTAAATGCAGTACTGTTTCTTATGTACAATACGGGTACATTTAGTACAATAGTTTAGTCCTTCTAAATACTGTTGAGTAGTAGTGGTAGTAGTAGTAGAGCAGGCATACAGTAAAGGCTGTCCTTCCTACAAACTGCATCCACAAAAGTTTCTTTACAGGGAAAGCAAAGTGAACAGTTGAACAGCGCGCGCAAAGCTATCCTGATAAACGGTGTCCAACAACAATGAAAATTGTTATTGGAAGGGCACTGGATTTCATGTTTCACAAATGCATTCAATTCGTGATATTCACTTTTCAAGACGATGGCAAAAAGAAAAGTAGTCCTGTTACCGTACTTAACTGGTGAATTATCACTAGAAGCTAAGCCATTTGCCTTTCAGTTGGCATTGCGTCGAACCATATATAGCAAAATGTGATTAGCTTATTTTAAATTAAAATTTTTTCAACTGTTACAGAACTGTAGTTAGACTCTTGACTGCGTCAAGCTGGTGAGCCCCATCAGCCGGGCGCGTTGGTTTCCTATGATAACACGCACTTCCGCAAAACAGATAAATCCTGGGTAATTTCTCCGAAACTACCTACCGGAATTCGATGGGTGAAATGCCACTGAATTCATCTCTTCGAGACTTACGACTTTGTTGTTATGGTCGTCAGTCCGGAGACTGGTTTGATGCAGCTCCCCACCCTACTCTATCCTGAGCAAGCCTTTTCATCTCCTCATAAGAACGACAACCCACAACCACTTGAATCTGCTTACTATACGCGTCTGTTGGTCTCCATCTGCAATTTATACCCCACACACTTCCCACCAATGCTAAATTTACGATTCATCGATGTCTAAGAATGTGTCCTACCAAGTGGTCCCTTCTTTTGGTCAGGGTATGCAAAAAATTCCTTTTCTCGCCAATTCTGTTCAGTACCTCTTCATTAGTTATGCGATCTACCCACCTAATCTTCAGCATTCTGCTGTAGCACCACATTTCAAAAGCTTCTATTCTCTTCCTGTCCGCACTGCTTATCGTCCATGTTTCACTCCCGTACAAGGCAACACTCCACACAAATGCCTTCAGAAAAGAATTCCTTACACTTAAATTAATATTCGATTTCAGCAAATTTCTCTTTTTCAAAAATGCTTATCTTCCCATTGCCATTCTGCATTTTATATACTCTGTACTGCGACCATCGCATGTTATTTTACTACCCAAGTAACAAAACTCATCTACCACCTTCATTGTTTCGTTACCTAATCTAATTCCTTCAGCATCGCCCGCATTCCATTATTTTTTTTATTTTTTTTTTGCTCTTGTTAATGTTCATTCTATACGCTCTCTTCAACACACTGTCCATTCCATTCAACTACTCTTCCAGATCCTTTGCTGTCTCTAATAAAATTACAATGTCATCAGCAAAACGCAATGTTTTTATTTCTTCCCCCTGAACTTCAATCCCTATTCCAAATTTTTCCTTACTTTCCTTCACCACCCGCTCGATGTACAAATTGAATAATACCGGAGAAAGGCTACAACCCTGTCTCACTCCCTACCCAACTGATGCTTCCCTTTCATGCCCTTCGAGTCTAATAACTGCCGTCTGCCTTTTGTACAAGTTGTACATAACTCTCCTTTCCCTTTATTTTACCCCTACTGACTTCAGAATTTAAAACAGTGTATTCCAGTCAACATTGTCAAACGCTTTCACCAAATCTACAAAAGTTAAAAATGTAGGTTTGCCTTTCCTAAATCTACCTTCTAAGATAAGACGTAAAGTGAGTATTGCCTCCCGGATTCCTACGTTCCTCCTGAACCCAAACTGGTCTTCCCCGAGGTCAGCTTCTACCAGCTTTTCCATTCTCCTGTAGATAACTCGTGTTAAAACTTTGCAACCATGACTTATCAAACTGATGGTTCTGTAATTTTCACACCTGTCTGCACCTGATTTCTTTGGAATGGGGATTATTACATTTTTCTTAAAGTCTGAGGGTATTTCGCCTATCTCATACATCCTACACACCAGTTCAAATAGTTTTGTCATGGCTATCTCTCCCAGAGACTTTAGTAGCTCTGAGGGTATGTCATCTACTCCTGGGGCCTTGTACCGACCTAGGTCTTTCAGGGCTCTGTCAAATTCATGTCTCGGTATAGTATCTCCTATTTCATCTTGATCTACTTCCTCTTCCCTTCCTTCAACATCGTCTCTAAGTTGATTTCCTTTGTAGAGCTGCTCTATGTACTCTTTCCACCTTTCAGCTTTCCCTTCTTTGCTGAGAACTGGTTTCCCATCTGAGTTCTTGATATTCGTAGAGTTGCTTTTCTTGTCCCCAAATGTCTCTTTTATTTTCTTGTAGGCAGTATCTATTTTTCCCCTTCTTATACATTCTTCTACAGATTTGCATTTGGCTTCTAGCCACTCCTGCTTAGCCATTTTGCACTTCCTGTCAATCTCATTTCTTAGTCGTCTGTACTCCATTTTGCCTGTTTCATTTACTGCATTTTTATATTTTCTCCTTTCATCAATTAAATTTAGTATTTCCTGTGATATCCAAAGATTCTTTGTAGGTCTTGCCTTTCTACCTATTTTGTCCTCTGCTGCCTTCACTGTTTCATCTCTCAATTCTACCCATTCCTCTTGTTTCTGTCCCCCTGTTTCTGTCAATTGATGCCTAAATCTCCCTCTGAAATTCTCCAGAACTTCACGTTCCTTCAATTTATCTAGATCCCATGTCCTTATTTTCCTATCTTTCTGCAGTTTTTTCAGTTTCAGCCTACAGTTCATGACTAACAAGTTATGGCCAGAGTCTATATCTGCCCCTGGGTATGTCTTACAGTTTATAACTTGGTTCCGGAATTTATGTTTTACCATTATAAAAATATCTGATACCTTCCGGTGTCTCCTGGTCTCTTCCAAGTATACAACCTTCTTTTGTGATTCTTAAACCACGTGTTTGTTACGATTAAATCATGTTCCGTGCAAAATTTTACCAGGCGGCTTCCTCTTTCATTCCTTCTGCCCAGTCCGTATTCACCTACTATTTTTTCTTCTCTTCCTTTTCCTACTACCGAATTCCAGTCTCCCATCACAATTAAGTTTTCCTCTCCCTTAACTGTCTGAATAATTTCCTTTAGCTCCTCATATATTTCTTCGATCTCCTCATCATCGGCAGAGCTAGTTGGCATATAAACCTGTACTACTGTGGTCGGTGTTGGCTTCGTATCTATCTTGACAATGATAATGCGATCACTGTGCTGCTCATAGTAATTTACCCGCATTCCTATTTTCTTATTCATTATCAGTCCTACTCCTGTGATACCCCCAACTGATTTTGTATTTATAATCCTGTACTCACCTGACCAGAAATCCTGTTCATCCTGCCACCGAACTTCACTAATCCCCACTATATCTAACTTCAACCTATCCATTCCCCTTTTTAAATTTTCTAATTTTCCTACCCGATTAAGGGATCTAATATTCCACGCTCCGATCCGTAGAATGACAGTGTTGTCTTTCCTGATGATCACATCCTCCTGAGTAGTCCCCACCCGGAGATCCGAATGGGGGACTATTTTACCTCTGGAATATTTTACCCGAGAGGATGCCATCATCATATTTTCATACAGTAGAGCTGCATGTCCTCGGGAAAAGTAACGGCTGTAGTTTCCCCTTGCTCTCAGCCGTTCGCAGTAGCTGTGTGGCAGAGCCACGTTAGCTGATGTTACAAGGCCAGCTCAGTCAATCATCCAGACTGTTGCCCCTGTAACAACTGAAAAGGCTGCTGCCCCTCTTCAGGAACCACACGTTGTCTGGCCTTTCCACAGATACCCCTCCGCTGTGGTTGCACCTAAGGTACGGCTATCTGCATCGTTGAGGCACGCAAGCCACCCCACCTCGGCAATGTCTGTGGTTCATGGTGGTGGCTTACGACATTATCAGCAGAAATTACTATAGCTATATTTCAAAATGACAAAGTTACCGATATCTCTGTAGTTAATATAACTATGACAAGAGATTATACCTCGTTTAGTTCGGAGTTTCTTACAGTTCATCTGGGTGAAAACAGAATTATGATAACTTGCACGGTTACGGATATATTTGAGGTGAACAACTTAGTTAAATCACTCTGTATAATGAATACGTCTCTGTCGAGTAGTTTTATGCGAATTACACGCATATACAGGGTGTTTAAAAAAAAAGTCTCGAATTCTTTGAGAGGTGGTAGTACTCGTAGAAACAAAAAAGCGCGAGCCGCGGTGGAGTGGCCGGGCGCTCTAAGGCGCCTTGCTGTGGAGCGCGCGGTTTTACATCTACATCTACATGGGATACTCTGCAAATCACATTTAAGTGCCTGGCAGAGGGTTCATCTAACCACAATTATACTATTTATCTCCCATTCCACTCTCGAATAGTGCGCGAGTAGAAAGAACACCTGAATCACTCCGTTCGAGCTCTGATTTCTCGTATTTTATTCTGATGATCTTTTCTACCTATGTAAGTGGGAGTCAACAATGTATTTTCGCATTCGGAGGAGAATGTTGGCGATTGGAGTTTCGTTAAGTAGCCCACGCCGCAGCGATAAGCGCCGTTGTTGTAATGATTCCCATCCCAGACCCTGTATCATTTCCGTAAAGCTGTCTCCCCTGTATCGTGACAATACGAAACGAGCTGCCCTTCTCTGGATGTCCTCCGTCAAACCCACCTGCAAGATCCCACACTGGGCTGCAATACTCCAAAAATGGACGAACAAGCGTAGTGTATGCAGTTTCTTTTTTAGTTCTGTTGCATGTTTTAAGGGTTCTGCCAATAAAACGCAGTGTCTGGTTCGTCTTTCCCACGATATTATCTACGTGTTCTTTCCAATTTAAGTCTGAAGTAATAGTAATTCCTAGGTATTTTGTGGAGTTTACGGCCTTCAGTTTTGATTGATTTATCTTGTAAACATAGTTTAACGGATTTCTTTTCGTACTCATGTGGACGACTACACACTTCTCATTATTTAGAGTCAATTGCCAATTTTTACACCATAGTGATATCTTATTCAGATCGTTCTGCAGTTGGTTTTGATCTTCAGATGATTACTACGAACTGTGTCCTTCCTGACAGGAAAGCCCCTATCAGTAGCCAATTTGGGGCGATATACCATAACCGCGCAATTTGATTAAAAGCCGTTTGTGAGGTACGGTGTCAAAAGCTTTCTGGAAATCAAGAAATACGGAATCGATTTGCGGTTGTTCGAGTCCTCACTTGGGCATAGGTGTGTGTGTGTGTTGTCCTTAAGTTAGTTTAACTAGTTTGTAAACCTAGGGGCTGATGGCCATACATTTACAAACATTTGAAATTCCGTTACACATGGATTCGGGAACGCATACTTTCCGAGATATACGCGTGTTACTAGGAAGGGCTGCGGGACACTCGGCTGGTAATATTAGCGCGGAACGCAGTGCGGACTTGGCCAGAGGTTCATGGGGCCGTGCGTCAAAGCACAAAGGTTAAGTGGGGCGCCTCATCTCACTGATGTATCGCCTGCCTTGTGGGAGGCTGTGCCATTCAGCAGCGATTACAGGCGTGGTTCATGTACCAAGGCGCACCAGCACACTTCCGTCACAATGTCCAGGAACATCTGACGCAGAAATGTCAGGACCACTGGATTGGTCGGTAGGCCCCAAACCTTGACCTCAGTCGACTAGACATTAGGTTATCGGGATACTTGAAGCAAATGGTCTACGCGACTACAATCAATGATGTGCAGACCCTACAGGGTCGCGTTTTTATTGTTGCCAGCAGACATCAGTTTGAGGTAAGAAGTTTCTATGGCACAGCCCTTACCCCAAGACCAAGATCCTGGATTCGCCACTGCATTACTTGAAAGGGTGGATCATTCCTACGACAATTGTCAGAGGGATGCATTGCCGTGAATGGACGCCACATGGAACAACTTCTATAAACATAGGTTTTTTTCGGGAAGTAAATGTTCCCGGGCCCATTTTTATTGGACTTATGTTCCTTGTTTCTAGGAGTACTACCATCTTTCAATGTATTCGACATTATTTTAATCACCTTATATATCGAACATATCGATTGAGCGGGATGGTAGGGGTCAGTTGCGTAATTTATATAATATTTGACATAAGTCTATTCACAAAACAGATATTTTAATACTAAGATACACAGATAAAATTTTCTATCAAGTAAGCCCTCAAACAAAATAAAAATATTTGTAAACCTATGGGACCAAACTCTAGTAGTGGTCAGTCCCTAGACTTACAGATACTTAAATAACTTATGCTAAGGGCAAAACACGCATCAATGACCGAGGGAAGGACTCGAGCCTCCGACGGGCAGCAGTCTCGCGCCCTCAAACAATTCCAATGTCAACTTTTAACTGGAAGATTTGTACTTAACAACTTTTCACTTGTATACCATAAGCTTTAAAGCATA